>JALPQD010000169.1:1560193-2785803 GCA_023101885.1 Typhlomys cinereus
AGGACTGCACACTTTTCCTCTTCGAAGAGTTGGCATCTCATTTCTTTAACTTTGGGGAAAACGAGGAGTGGAGGGTGAGGAAGAGGAGGACTGACATCCTAGGTGATATTTTTTTTTCCTATTGTGTTAATTTTTCTTTTTTTTAAAGCTTCATTCATGGGCGAAGAGTCATGATATGCTAGATGAATCTTTCAGGCAAGGTTCCCCTGAAAGCCCCATTTTGTAGGTGATAAAACTGAGACTCCCTGACTGGGCTGTGTGTGGGGGGGTCACTGAAGAAGGAAGTAGGGATCTGGAACAGGAACCAAGTGCTTGTGGACTCAAAAGCAGCAAGCAGCTAACTTCTGTGTCCAGCCCGACCTCCTTCAGGATGTGTGCACAAAACTCAACCTGGCCACACGAAGCTCTGAAAATAGAAGTAAAACTTGTCAGATGCTGAAAAAGCCCAGCCACAGTAGGTGTGTCTTTCCAGAGTCAGGAGCCTGAGTTGAGGAGGGCGGAGCTTAGATGACAACCGGAAGTGCAAGGAATATGTTTAAATAGGGAAAGAAAAGCCAAGTTTAGCAAGGGGCTGAATTAGTGTTTGGCACTCTGGTAGGAAGTGGGCGTCTAGTTTTACAAGGCAGGCTTGAGGTTTGCAGAAGCTGAGTGGCTTGCCCAGGGTCACACAGCCAATCATACTCAGAGAAGTTCAAATCTAGTTCCAAGTCTCAGTCTTTCTTGTGAAGTTGCCTATAAGAGAAGCTTCCAGAGAATTTGCTTTCTGACTAGTTGGATTAGAGCAGCTAAATATGAAGACAAAGATATTGTTCTTTAGTCCCCACGCCTCTGATTAACAGCTGTATCTGAACCCCTGTCATTTTGGATTAGCAGACAAAGTTGACTTGCATATGGGAACCAACTCTTAGAAGAGGAAAAGTGTGGAGTCTTACAAATCTACCTGCAAATATGAGCCAGGCGGGGCCCCGTATCTTTCTGGGTCTGTTTCACTCTTTCATCCCCTCCCTCCCATGCACACTGAAGCATATCCCAGGTCTCTGCAGTTCCTATCCTTTAGGTGCCTTAAAGAGACAGTGAAAATTTCTTCCCTCATGTGATCTGCATGCAAGGGGAAGAAAGGCCATGCAGTTTCCTTCTAAATAAACTTCTTTTCTTTTTAAATTAGAAATGAGCCCAAGATGGTTTAGTGAAGGAAAACAACAGATTCCATCAGCTTCAGGTCCTACTTAAGACTGTGAACAAATAAAACTGGAACTAAATGTCAATGTAGAATTACTTTGGTCACTGGTAGCTCCCCACACACACCGACTTATCTCCCTCATACTCATGCATTAGGAAGTTGAGCATGGTTAAAGAGTATTTGGAGCCACTAACTAAGAAGCCCACCCACTCTCCACTCCCCGATAACCACAGGAATCTTTACTCAAGACTCCCCTCTCCCACCCAGCTCCAAAACATCTCTTAGGAATGAGCCACGAAAGTTCTGAGACATGCTTTTCCCCTGTCAGCAATTAATGTGTAACAAAAGTCATTGCCAAAATAAGTTGCTTATTTCAAAGCAACTCCAACAGGCTATTTCATTCTGTAGCCCATTCATTAAGATGTTGAGTCACTCTGCGGGAGCAATTGAGATCCTGTTTGGGAGAATGACCACTCGCCCACTTTAGCTTAGTTCACTTCTGGCCATTGGAGGAGAACAACTTCTTTTTATGGATATTTCACTCACAGACAGGGACTTTGAGGGGGAAGGATGGTAAGTTGCCAGTTGGAATTGGTTGGTACAGCTGACAAGAGTCTGTAAGGTCACAGAGGTGTCATCCACCCTCATAGATGACAGTACCAAAACAAATATTAGTTATAAAAGGGAAAACGCGATTGTTGTCTTGTCAAACACAAAGCTAGCCATTGTGTCCTACGTGAACACCCGGTGGCTTCCACCAATTTTGCAAAGCACATTTCCCCTTGGGTGGGGATTGTGTATCTCACCCTCCCCCCCATTACATCCTTCCATTGACACGCCCATGGCCCCAGGGGAGGAGAAATCCACCCAGATATGTGTAACTCTGAAAGTTCATTTGCGTCATTTGCTTCCAACGTGCCTCATTATTCTAGACACAAACCACATCCTGCAGAATGAAAACAACAGGGAGACCTTTGACCAAAAGCTGGAGAGGAGGTGGGACCAGGAGCTGGGGCTTGGAAACCCTGAAAGCGGTATAAGGAGGTGTTAAAAGCCACATTTGGGGCTGCGGAGTTTTCAGAAGCAAACTCCCTGCGGCGCAGCGTAATGACCTCTTCTTGGCTAAGTGCGGTACCCTGGAGATTACTATAAGTAACTTATAATAGAAATTTTATTAGCGGTAGTAATTTTTTATGATAATTAGAGTAATCAGCAGCCCATAAAACCTGAAGATATATAGTCATATCTTTTATACAGGAAAAGTGTCTCTTCTAACTATAGAAAGCCTATAAATGGCCAAAGCAGCTTTATGAGCAGAGCGGGCATAAAAGCCGGCTGGCTGTTCAGTGCTCCCTTACTTATTAACACTCTTCCTTTCTTTGGTAGTAAACATTTGATGACAAATTCAAAGCGTTCACCGAGATTGAAAGCAACAGAAGCATCTCCAGGAAACTGTCTGCCCCGGTCTCCCTCCCTCCCCCCTCCACCTTTCCTTTCCTCTTTCTTCTTCCAGAGGTTTCTGAAAGGCAAAGTCTTTTGTTAACAAGCCTCCCCCTCCTCGGGTTCAGCCCCGTGAGCCTCTGATCTGATTCAGGGCTATCATGGAATGATCTCACTAGACCGTAGTTCAAGAGAATGCACCGGGCTATCTAAAGGGCCAGAGCAGCGTTGAGCAACACTGCACCGATGCTTATGGCTACCTGCATTGGGCACTATGATAGACAGTATGTCATACCAGCTGCTGTAACAAACAGCTCTGATATGTCAGAGGTTTCTCCCTGCTCCGGGGTTCTCCTTCCCCCCGGGAAGCCTGATGCCTGGTCAGGGTTGATCTTTCTCCCCTCTCCCCCACCACGCTCCATGGTCATCATGATTCCTCCTGTAACTGAACCATTTCTGGGGAAATCATATAGTCTTCACCCATCTGCCAAATACAGAAAAGGGCAGCCAGGGTGATGTGTCCATTTGGTCAGAACTTGCACACAGCCATAGTTGGTCGCACAGGGGGCCTTGGAAATCTAGTCCTGGTGTGGCAGCTGCCTCAGTTCATTCTATGGAGAGGACATGGGAGAGTGTTAGGTACCTAGCCCACCCCACCCCAAGGGACCAGACCCAAACTCTGCTTATAGTCAGTGTGGGAAGATGCTCCGCTTTTCACAATGAAGGTCAAATGATTAAAAATCTTAAGGATAAAATTTCGAAGTCCATCATCAGTATTGAAAGCTGCTTGTCCCATTCCTACACCACCAGTGTTGCTCCGGTAGTTTAGTCCCTTCTAGCCTTACTTTACCCAACAATAATACATGAATAAAAAGAACGGATGCTGATTGGCTATCCAGACTACACTATGACCTATTCTAAGAGCCATGGAGATGATTTTTCTTTGAATCCTTACTGTAGTTTCTTGTGTGGTATAGATGGGGGGGGGTGAAAACCAGCAATGTTAGGCCGCCTGCTTTACCACACAGGCTGATGGGACTTGGCAGCAGTTCTGGTCCAATCAGGCATCAGTCACGTGGCTCTCCACAGCTGCTGTGAAACATGGATGAGATGACAGAGGTGAAGGTCTGGAGGGCTGGGGCATGGGTCAGTGGTAGAGCATTTGCCTAGCACACATAACAAAAACCACCCAACCAACTATGAGCCCTTTGTGTAATTGACTATTACCCAATCTTTGCCACTCCTGTCTCCTCCATTAGCGTGCTGCAATGCCTGAGCTATCTATGCACGGCTACGTTAACTGTTTCAGGATTCAGATGACAGTTCTCAGAGACTTTTCTGCCTAAGTCCACTCTCCACATATGCTCTTTAAGAAAAGGGCCTTGTAGTCCATTGTGTGAACTTGGAGCCCTGCCTTGGGAAGTCACAGACAGAAGAACCTATCAAAGAACCTGGCAAGGCCTGCAGGGAAGAAGCATGCTTAACTTGCTTAACTCTGCAGGCCTTAAACTTAGCTATTTTTGCAATGCATCTTCAAATAAAACTAAGGAAAAAAATCTAGATTGCCTAATTGACTCAAAGTCTGCTAATTAGGAGTCCCAAATAACCAAAACCATGTCATTTTATGATGTACTGTAGAGGAAAAAGAAGTAAATGACTAGTTAATAAGCCAATAACTGGAAGTTTAAAACAATGGCAAGAAATGGGAAAACACTGTCCACTGAAATGGCAAATATATTATCTTTAATGAATAAATTTAATCATTTTAATCAACTTAAAACATCAAGTGAGTAGAAGACAGGGGAAGAGGATGGAAAGAAGTTTAGACACTGAAAACACAATAGCTAAGAATAATATGAAGCCTGCCAGCAGTAATCAAAGAAATGTAAACTAAGGCAATAAGGCATGATTTCACCACAGTGAATGAATGAGATCTTCTGTGTGTATAAAAATGTTTATGCCTATTAACTGTTCACTCCATTCAAGGAAAATATGCTGAAAAAAATTCACTGGGATAGGAATGCAGTTCAGTGGCAGAGTCTTGCCTAGCAGATTCAAGACCCTGGGCTTGATCCCCAGTAGAGGGAGAGAGAAATAAAAGCTTATATAGATTTAATAAAATTTGAAATTTTGACGAGGGAAATAGTCAGTTTAATTGAGAACATTGCAGAGCCTGTAATGGATGCTACTTAGACTCTAATGTTGACTGTGACATTATTATCTAAAGCAAGGCTGGGGAGGTGGCACAGTAATTAAAGTGTTTGCCTATATAGCCAAAAGGAGTTCAGATCCCCAGATCTACTAAGTGCCAGGTGGCTGTGGCAGTCTACCTGTCATTCTATCCTTGGAAAAGAGAAGCCATGATTCTCTGGAGCAAGCCGTCTAGCCAGACTAGCTTATTGGTGAACTCTGGGTTTGATTAAGGGATCCTGTCCAAAAGAATCAGGTGGAAGAACAATGGAAGATGGTTTCTGGAGTGAAGCTCAAGCTCCCACATGCATCTGTGCACACTTTGTACACACGCATTTGAACACACAAAAATCCCCATACATGCACATGAAAATGGAAAAAAATAAGTAAAAGAAAATTATATAGACTGTGTATAGAAGTACATACCTGTATTCTCAGCACTAGGGAGATGGGAGCAGGATGATCAGAAGTTCAAGGTCATTCTTGGCTGTATAGTAATTTCGACACAAGTCTGGGCTACAGGAGACTGGATTCAAACACCAAAGCAAAGAGAAGACAAGCAGTGTTGGCAACTGAGGAGCATGCTCATGATGTGATTCATAAGAAGACAAGCCACAAGGCAAAAAACTACATTTATGGAATTCACTCCAAACCATAGTGTTCAGGGCACTGAATGAAGACAGGGAAGAGCACAGGAAGCAAATGTTTGCAGAAATGTGGGCTGCGGCTCCACCACACTGTAAAATGAGAACCTGCTTTGTTATATACGTTTTGTTTTTCTCACTTCCCAGCCCTTTTGCAACCAGGAACATCTCTTATCACCAGAAAAAGAAAGTAAAAATAAACAAGTGACAGAAGTTAGGATAAACAGTACATAAATCAAAGAAGACACTTTGCACTGCCCTGATTCCGCCAGCCTTCCTCCCTTCCCTGTTTCTGCCTGCATCCTGACAGCTGATGTTTATTCAGAATGGCAACCCAGCGCCCTGAGACGGCCTCAGCCACTGAGAAAATATCCTGCGAATCCACCACCCTGAACTTCCTGAGGCAGCAATGCCACGTCTTGCAAAGACTCAGCAATCAGACTTGGGATTAAGAATCTCTCCATAGCTAGCCCTTAGCTGAAGTGTGTTAGCCAAAATAGCATGCTGACAGAGAATACTGATCAGGTAAGGTTCTGCGGCAAGAATACCTTTTTAGTTACCTACTGCTCTGACTAGCTCCTGACCTGCAATTCAAAAATTTTCTTCTGGGCTGGACAGATGGCTCAGGAGTTAAGACTCTGCTTTGCAAGCAGAAGGTTCTGAGTTCGGGTCCTAAGTCCCATGTAAAAAACACCAGGAAGAAATGGCAGTAACCTATACTTCAGGCCCTCATGGACAGAGCCTAGGAAATCCCAGAGCAAAGCAAAAAGGAGGTAGAAGCAATCCAGGATGATTCCCGAAGTCACCCTTGGTCCTCCACAGTGACACACAGTGCTCACCCCCAGCAAAACAAACAAATAAATAAATTTTTTTCCCTCTTTCTTCCTTTCTTCTCTTCTTTCCTGCTTCCTTCCTCCTCCCTTTCATTCCTCCTTTCATCGCTCCTTCTCCCTTCCTCCTCCCTTTCTCTCGTCCCTTCTTTTTTCTCCCTACTTTCTTTCTTTCCTCCTTCCCTTCCTCCTTCCCTCTTCCTTCCCTCTTCCTTTCCTCTTCCTTCCTCTCCTCCTTCCCTTCTTCCTTCTTTTTTCCTCCCTTATTTTCTTTCTTTTCTCTTTTCCCTCCCTCCTTTTCTCACTCCATCCCTCCTTCCATTCCTTAACAGCATGTATCTCTTGGATCTGAACGGCTCCCAAGAGTTAGCTAAAGTTTTAGTCCTGGGTGGTGTCTTGGGAGGTGGTAAAACCCAGAAGATGGGCCTAGCAGGAGATCTTTGGGTCATTAGGATGTGTCCCCTAAGAGCCTACTTCTCTCTTTTGTCCCCTAACCATAAGGTGACTAGTTTTGTCACTTGCCCCTGCTATAACACATCGCCTCTCTAGTCAACACAGCTTGAACCTCCCAAGCTGTGGACCAGTGAAGCTTTCTCTCTTCGAGCTGATTTTCTCAGGATGTTGTCATCATTATGAAAAGCTAATGTACACCTAGAAATAAGACCAGGCTACGTACACAGCTCCAGAACAGCCTCTTATTATGACAAAGTTTATTTTATATTCACAAATGCGTATTTTTTCTTTCCTGGATACACGGATCACACGCAGTCTCTTTTGCAGTCAGGGGCAGTTCTGTGATGCGTGTTGGCCAAAGGACATGGATCAGAAGTTTTGCACAGCAAACATGGTCCAGTGTTCCCATCCCCGATCAGGCTATCACCCCTGCTGACTTTCAGTTCCTCCACCTGGTGGACATCTGAGGAGAATCCAGCAGAAGGTTCCATAGGGCTAGAGGATAGGAGCCATTAGAAAAGAGAAGACCTAATCCCTGAATCGATACGGATCAGACTGGCTGAATACCTACTTTCTGGCCGTGAACACACAAGCTCGCATTCACACAGTGCACAAGTGGTCATACCTCATCCACAGGTGCATGCACATGCATGCATGAACATATGCAAAGGCATGTGCACGTGCCCAGCAGGCCTTTTGGGGACCATCACAAATAAGGAGTGAACCATTATTTTGTTAGAACTTGAAGGTCCGGGGAGCAGAGCGCTAGAACAGTCAGCTTATCCTGACTGACACATCACCTTACTGCAGATATGATCCACTCAGAGCAGGAGTCTCCCTAGGATGCTGGTCAGCAGGTATTTGAGATTGGCTGAAGACTTAACGACCATCAGGTTTGGATCTAAATCCTGGTTCCAGCACTTTCTGGCTCAACAACCTTCAAATCATTTACTTTTGTGTCCCCGTGATCACAAACCTGTCTTAGGCAATAAAGATTTATCTCTGCTCACAGTTTCATAGGATTAGAGTCTACCATGGAGGGGAAAGCATGGTGGAGACCTTCCCCTGTGTGTAACAGCAGGAGTGTGTGGTAGAAGCGGTCATGTTATAGCAGGTCAGGAAGCAGAGAACACAGGAGCCAGGGATCCACCTATGTCCTCTGAAGTGTGTATTCAACGTGAACTACTTTAACCAGCTAAAGTACTTCCTAAAGGTTTCACATCTTCCAAAGCAGTGCCAACAGCTTGGGAACCAGCATTCAGAACTCAAATCTGCTGGGAACTTCTCAGCTTTGAGCCACGACAGACTTTGAGAGCACATTCGGAATTCAGAAGCTCAGTTTCCTTTTCTGCAAGTGGAACGTGAAAACAGTCCCATCTTATGGTGTCCCGTGACGTTTAAATTAGTATGCGCAGTTAAGTGTTTGTGCAGTTCCCCACAAGGGTGCACTGTCAACCTGTGGACACATCTTGTGTTCCCATGAACAAGACCCATCCCCTCAATCCCTTTCCCCTCCCTCCCCAACCAAAGAATGTGAAGCAAAGGTGCCGGAGTTAGTATTCCTCCACCTGGACACTGCCAGAGGGTCAGTCTCTCGTTCCAAGGACTGCACATATCACATCATTCCTGAATCCAAAATGGAAATGTATCTGAAAGATTCCAAGTAAGAAGCAAATAGTGGAAACCCTGGTGGAGCCCTACAGGACTCTTGCTGCTTATACCAGTCCTAAACCCTCACAGTAAAGATCGCGGGAGATAAAATGTACTCATTCATTCTCTTAAAAGTAAAATAAGGGGGCTGGGGTGATGGCTCTAGGAACTAAAACACTGGACGCACAGAGTGAGGATCTTAGTTTGAATCCCCAGAACCCACGTGAAGCCAGGCATGGTGGCACACTTCTGTAATCTCAGTGTTTCTACGGGGAAATGACAGTGGAAAAGCAAGACTCCTTGGAAGTTTATGGGCCAGCTAGTCTGGTGTACGCAGGCACAAACACCAACAAAAAGGTTCACTGTCTCAAACAGGAAAGAAGAACCTGACCTCCACAACTCACAACCCAGTCACACACTGCCTTCATTCAGACATTCATCCATCCACTCACACAAAGCCTTTATTCTGCCAGACCACTAGTCTGATTATAGGGGTGCGCTTTAGAAGCTCACGATCCAGTGGGTGTCATACACAAGTATAGAGATACATAAAAAAAAACTTATGAGATTAAGCTCACCACTCATTCACTTAGTCACTCAACAAATGCTGGTTTCAGACATGCCAGCTCTTCAGGGTTCATCTCTGAGCAAAGCACAAATTAAAATGCAAACACACAAATGAAAACAACTGCCTGCATAAGGGGCTGCCTCACAATTCATGTGCCAATAATGTGTCAAATGAGTGAAATCCATGTCATGTTGGATGGCGGTCAGACCTAGTGGGAACACGAGGCTGGACTCTATAGCAGGAATGGCCAGTGTGGGAGGGAACTCCTATCGCAGGGTGGCCACCAAAGCTGTCATGGTTTGAATGTGAGTTGCCCCCCAAAGGCTCATGTATTTGAATCCTTAGCAGATGCTAATGTCTGGGGAGGTAGTGGCAACTTAGGAGGTGGAGTCTTGCCAAAGGAAGGGACGTCATAGGAAGCGGGCTTTGAGGTTTGGTTTGCTCTTGCTTACTGTGCCTCATGTTGGCTGTGACAACCTGAACTAGTCTCCAACTTCTTCCACCTGCAGCCATGTCTACTTCTCTGTGGTTTCCGTCAACGTGGACTACGCCCCCTCTGGAAGCATGTGCCAAATAAATCTCCCTTAAGTCGTGTGTGAGTACTGTCTCAGGGCAGCAGGAGCAGCCTTTGTGAGAGAGAGTCTGGAGGGCGTGGAGGAAGGATCCACGTCGAGTGTGCCAAGCAGAGAATACAGCCAGGCAGAATCCCCCACAGGAGATGGGATCCCACAAGGGCCAGAAGATGGGCCGGAAGGCAAAGTGCAGAGCAGAGAGAACTCCTACTCTAAGGATTCGATGTTCCCACGGTGTCATGTAGCACTACCCCTGGTCTGACTGTGAGTTCAGTCGGGGTACCTGACTTCTGGCAAGACAACCACGGGATCTGGACCCGCGAGATGGAGCAGTGCGATTAGGGCGGTTATGAAGTAGATCCAAGGACAAGTGTTCTCAAGCTCGTTCCTCGATGGCAGGCGCTATCTTTGTGCTCCTCTCGACAGATGAGGAGCTGGCCGCCCCAGAGGTCATCATGGAGCAGGGACTGAAGCACTGAGTGTAAGCCATCCTGCAAGCGCCATGGCAACGTGAACAGCCGAGGGGTGTCTTCGGCAGGGTGCAGCAGGCAGATGGTCATGAAGGGTACAGAGGGTGGACCTCTCCAGAGAAGACCCCAAGAGATCCTGCCCACCTTCTCCAGCCCACACATCCTGGAGGATGCGGAGGGATGTGGTGGGTTGTTTCTACTGACTTTGAAGCCAGAGTGTTTTTCAGAAAGATAGTTTGGTTCTTTCTGTTAGATCCTCATACTCGGGGGTGAGCCCAAGCTCAGTGGAGGAGCAGCATTTTTTGAAAGCAAAGCACCCCTAGATCCCTCAACTTATACATCTGATTTCAAACATAATATTTTTCAGTTTAAAGAAGGTCAAGTATGAGCTTTTAAATAGGATTTTTCAATATTGACTTTATTGATTATTTATGTTTGGTGTGTATGCATACAGCATGAATGTGTGTATGTACATGTTCATATGTGTGTGAGTGCAGGCGCATGCCATGACACACGTGTGGAAGTCAGAGGACAACCTTGAGTTTTGGTCCTTCCTTACCTTCTACCTTGCTTCAGAAGGGGTCTGTTTGCTGTTGTGCTGACACCTATGCCAAGTTAACTTGCCCACAAGTTTCTGGGGATTCTCCTAACTCTGCCTCCCATCTCACCATAGAAGCACCGAGAGTTCCCATGGGCTCTAGGGGTCGTAACAAGTATTTCTCCCACTAAGCCATTGCTCAGCCCTTCATTCATTTTGAATAGGTGAGCCCATTACTTATACAAAATCTTAAAAGTCATGCAATAGAACGGTCTTGTTATGCCACTCCCAGTCTGTACCCTTGCTTCCTTCAGTCAGGCATTTTTGTCACAGCTGCAAGACAAATAATGAAAATACCTCCCAATCTAACCAAGAAAAATGTGTTCTGTTCAGCATGATTATCTCCTTGGAGAGATCGAGCCCTTCAGATCCACACTTTATTTTCTCTGTCCAGTTCTGGACTTGGAAGACCGACTACTAGAATCACCACATAGCTGCCCTTTCCTCTGCCAGGTGGGTGTGGCCTGTGGGAAGGGAGAAGAAGAAGGAAAGAGAAAGACGTTCCATGAGTGGGTGCAGAGTTCAAGGATTTTTCTAGTTATTTTCCTGGAACAAACGGGCATGCATACCTTCTGCTACTGAGCAGCGGTATAACTGTTTTCCCTTTAAACTGACATCTGTGGCCATGGCCACCACCCAAATGGGACTCCTCTCTCACCTTCCAGTTACCCTACTTGGTAGGGATATGTGCTCAGGTCCTGTCAATCACTACTTCCCAATCAAACCTTTCAATGGCCCCAGACCTCTTCCAAAAGAAAACTTTAATGTTAGTTGACAAGGTCACACGCAGGTTACTTTCATAGTTGCTTATTGAGCAGCTACTGCTTGATGGGATCTGAGGAAAGAAAGGATGATTTTCTTCCTTGGAGGTGCTTATGGTTTGGGAGTACATATGTTTGAGACAGTAACTGATCACTGACTTCAGTCTTCAGTGAAGTAAAAGCTAGCTGAGTTTTTACAAAGATTAAGATAAGAAATGACGCTGAGATCAAGAGACCCACAAATGTGGTCTATATGGAGCAGTGATAACATAGGATATTTCCGTGACATAGGGGGAAAAAGGAAATCTGGAGTTTAGGAGGGCCGCTGTGTTCCAGGAAATACTGAGAAAACATGACTGACACTGACTCACTCCCTGGTCAACTCGGGAGACTTCAAGAGGAAAGGAAGGTTTTCTGGCCTCGGGGACCACATCAAGGCTTTGGCACTAAGCAAGGCATCCCAGCAAAGAACATTCGCAGCCAAAAGATGACTGGGGTGTGCCCGCAGAGTTCTGAGGAAAAGAAAGTGTGACTCAAAGTAAATTACATCTAGTCAAACCGTCACACTAGCCCAAAAGCAACTGGGAAGTTTGGAAATAGAGAACCCCCCCCACCTTCTTTTGAAAAATTTAAAAAAATTGTTCAGTGATGAATACAGCTAGGAACCAAAGGGCAAAAAGTAATTGTAGGCTAGCGGGATGGCTCAGCAGAAAAAGGGGCTTGCCGTGTGTAACGGTTACTTCTAACTATTGCTGTGAGAGAGCACCCAAAGTCAAGCAACTTAAAGGAGAAAGGGAGATTCATTCAGCTTATGGTACCAGAGGGGAGATACAGTTTCTCATAGTGGAGGCATCATGGCTGGCTGGCCAAAACTGGAGGCTAAGTTACTGCAGACATCTTAGAAGCTGAAAGCTGCAAGACTGCTTGCTACAAAGGCAGACTTCTCCTGGAGGTAGGGTGGGACTAACCCACCTCAAGACCAACCCCCTGTGACTGTCCTTGCCCAACACGAGACTGTGGGGGACACATTTCAAACCATGACATCATGTAAGCTTGATGACCAAAGTTCAATCCCCAGAGCTCACATGGTAGAAGGAAAGAAGGAATTCTTGAAAAGTGTCCTCTGACCTCCATACCTGTGTCCCCTCTCACACACATATACACTGAACAAATTAATTACTTAACGCAATAAGCAAGTGTGACATTCAATGCCAACAGTGATTGTGGAACAGTGCCCACGGAGTTATGAGGGAAAGGGAAAATTTTATACCGTGGCACTTTCATTGAAAAGACAGCAGCCAACATCAAACATACGTGAACTCGGGACCACCAGCCTGTTGACCTGCTTACTCTGTCTTGGTAACATGTAGTCAGGACTTCCCTTGCATCCAATCCTCCTCTTCAGAAGTCTTCAGATCTTGTGTCAACACTCTCCTTGTTTGGGCCCTACCTCCAAACCACTCATAGTCATAAATTCCCTCTGTTAGGTGGGTCCTTCTTGTCTTTCGGGGCCCTATTGTGCTATCAATGGTGCTGATTCTTGACATCCAGGAATTGAAGGCTCCACCACCTCTCCATCCTGCTGACTGTGAACATGACACCATCTCTTCCGGTTTTCTTTCTCTCTCCATTCATGTGTATGTGTGTGCCTTGTGCATGCACGTGTATATCTGTGTTCTCATGTTTGTGTTTGGCAGTGGAGACCCAAGGAGGTCAGTGTCAGGAATTGCTTTTCTACCTAGTGCTTTTTGAGACAGCAGCTCTAACCAACTCAAAAGTCCCTTGATAGGGCTCATCTGGCCAGTCCACTTGCTCTGGGGATTCCCAGTCTCTGTACCTCCAAGGCTGGAATTACAGAAGGGCTGTCATACTCACCCAACATTTCATATTTGATCCGTCCGGAGAACCAAACTCGAGTGTTCTTGTTTTTACAGTAATGCACATTAATTGTTGAACCATTTCCCCAAGCCCAGATGCTACCTCTTTTAGTGCGCTCCTATTTGGGGGTCGTCAGCATGGCTATCTATGGCCATTTGCCTATAACTCCCCTAATAAAGTTCCTCTAAAGGATAATTTTATCCTTGCTTCCTTTCTGTGAACTTTGTTTTATTATTCATAATTTTATTATTTATAATCCCTTCTCTACTGATGGAGTGGTCTTTTTTCTTTCAGTCTCCCATGAGGATGGGAACTACTAATGCACTCCCATTCCATGCATGGACCATGTATCCACGATTAAAGAGATCAGAGGCGCACTGGAGGACTGATCAATGAAAGATTCACAGTGGCCTGACCACCCCACACACACAATACCAAGAAGGAAACACACTCCAGGCAGTATGAAACTGTCGCCATTGCAAGACCTGTAGGAGTCCCAGACTTTCATCGTCCCCTGTAATTTGGTTCTCTGTGTGACAAGAGGGGCCACTGCGTAGGCATAGGGATGTCTGTCCCACGGTGGGAGGCACATAGGAATTGCCAAGCCTTTTGGGTGCTTTCTTCCTCTCGGCCTCCCCCATGGATTGACCCAGCTCCAAGCTGCAGTGTAGACCAACTTCTTCCTTTCTCCCATCAAAACTCTTCTTGTCCATGATAGGTTTGAGAAAGATGTGCCGATGAGAGGCTGCATATTAGGCCCCGATCATTTGTTTGTTTGAGACTTAAGCTCAAAAGGCCAGATCCAATCTTCAGAAGCTTATCTTTATGGTTTCCATTTTATAGAATCTCATTTTGCTAATTCCCTGTGATTCTACTCTCATGATTAGCCATAATGGACGCTTTATTGGTTTACCCTAATAATATGTTAATTAATAGCTCGTTTTTTAAAACCCAAGCTTTCCTACTTGGAGAAGTCTGAACCATCAAGGCATCCCCAATAAAGCCCAGATAAGGGGAGATTTCAGGAACTCCAATCTTGGCAAAAAAAAAAAAAAAGAAGAGGCGTTCTTTAATGTAGTGAGGACCTCCCCCAAGTTTCTCTCTCTGGGCCTGTGAATGAGCTGCGGGTGGGAGACGGGAAAGGCGAGTGGACAGCTCCCTTGCAGCACCCACCACAGTGTGCCTTTGAAAAGCCTCCTGACAGGTGGGGCTGCAGGGCTCACAGAATCAGCTTATTGTTGCACCCTGAAGACACACAACACCAGAACAACATCGTGTTTGGCTATTTGTAAGCAAAGCTGGAGCCGAGGAAACATCGGCTCACAGGAAAACATTGATCCGAAAGGGCTCTGGCTGGGGCAAGAGAGGAGGGGCCTTCTTTAACTGACACAATAAATTAGTTCAAAGACGATGACAGCCCAGAAGATTGCCCACCGCCCCACAAAGGAGGGAACGCTCTGGTCCCCTTCACGAAAACATAGATAAAAATTGTGTTCTTCTCCTCTAATGAGGCAAGCTCAGATATGAGTCAATAGAGCAATTCATTAACAAATCTAATGAAATCCCCCGGGCTGCCAACAAGATGGCAGTGTAAATCTCCTTGGGCTGATCGTCCATATGTTGAGGGTCAGATTGTTGAGTGGCTCCTCCGGCCTATTCACTGGCTGCATATGGCAGTTAAGGTCACCGGTATCAGACACTTTCTCTGTACACAAAACAAAATTTCCATATGGCCCATGGAAATGGCCTGGCCTGGCTCCGGCAGCTTCCCACGACTCTCTTTGTGCGGCGCTGGTTAGAAGTGTAAAAAGGGGTGTGAGGGGTTACCTCGTCACTCAATTGCCCCTCTGCTTTGTGCGTCAGGCCAATTTAGGGAAAATCTGCGTCACTCTCTCTCCCCTGTCTTTCAGGCTCAAATGCTCATGTCAGTGTATTAGAACGTGATAAAGGTACTGATGGCTGCCCCTGTTTAAGTCCTTTTGAAAGCACGCTGACCTGCTAGAGAGGGTTCCGAGGGGGAGGACCGCCTCAAGGCTCTTTCAAATCCACACAAATAAAGGCCTCTCTCCTGGCTTAAAGTGGCCCCTCAGATTGAGCCCACAGAGCCCCGCAAAAAAGTGCAACACGATTGTCATGGATCTTACATGACAGTAACAGGCTAAGGAGACAAGACTCCTCCACGCACAAAACCGGACGGGGCTTTCTTTGCCATTTGGGCCCGGGCTTGTTGACAGCTCAGTAAATAGGCTGTTTAACCCTTTGAGAGTGAATAAAGAGGGTGTAGACAAATGCTTTCTGATGGAGTTTGTGCATGTAGCAGGCAAGCGAGGACACACACTTGAGTTCTTTGGGGACGTGGGGGCGGGGCAGGGGAGCAGCTGAGGAAGGCAGGATACTTCCTGGAGGTCTTACGAAATTGACGGGCTGAGGCAGAGGACAGGGAGACGGATCCGGAGGTAAGGGAGCAAGGTGTCTGGGATATTCACGCTGGCCGACGTCCGTTGCTTAGGAGCAGCGGGCAGAGATCAGGACTCCATGCTTCACGGACCCTCGTACTGTGTTCTTGGCACAAGGGAGACCCAATGGGTAAGATCCAGACCTGGCAGAGAGAATCCTTATCATGGCAGCAGCACACGTCTTCTGAGTTAGCAAGACAGAAACAGTGCAGCCTATTCTAATGATAGGGAAACTGAGGCACCGAGTGGGTAAGAGATTCTTGAGTGGCTAAGAACACACACACCTCCTGCACTCGAGTTTTCTGGCCTGATCTCCCATTGTCTGAAAAAGGAAGAGTCCCCGTTGGCTGTCAGGGAGCAGATGAGAGCGATCTCCATAAACAAGAATACGGTTTCTCTGCCTTCCCCCACACTCTCTCAATCTGATTTTGGGTAGCAATATATTTCTCTCCACCTAAGAAGCCAACATAAACAGAGGCATGAAAACCACCTCTCAGAAATGTAAAATTATGCATATCGCCTTCAATTTCATAAGTTGTTTAGGTTACCATTGAAACGACTCCCCTGTGACCCACAATTCCTTGGACTTGGCAGCTGGGAGGCTCCCATAAATCCAGTACCACTGCTCCTAACCTCGGCCTGTACTTTAGTGGGCAAGGGCCCTTTTAATTCATTTAGCCCCTTTTAATTGTCTTTAGGGGACGAACACTTTCTTTGGCCCGAGTGGAGTGGAGGCTGATTGCCAAAGCTCACGCTGCATTCACAAGGGCGGCTCATGAAAATGCATGCTGGGCCTCGGCACCCCCCGGTAATTGTGATATTTCTTCCTCACTGTTTATGTCAGAGGGTCGTTACCGGGAGAGGCTGACACATCTGACGTGTGTGGCATCGACACACATTAGGTGGTCCTTAGATAATTTTCAGACTAAGTTTAGTCAGTGTGGCAGGAGCTGAGACCTACTCAAAGCAGCAGGGACGAAAGGGAATCCCTCTCCCTTGTCGGTTTACCCACATTCTAATTAGCCACATTTGTGTGGGTCTCTGTCTCTCTTCCTTAGAGACTGTGCAGCTCTTAGGGGCTGCGCTGGAATACATCCTTGGATGTATTCTCTCTCCCTGGTATGTGAAGGATGCTCTATTGTTAGCTAACCACATAACTAAACATCACATGATAGCACCATGACATTGCACAGTTGACTACGGTGTCTTTTTTTAATGTTGATATTAAACCAATGATACAGGTTATGTTAATATTTAATAGACGAAAAAGTCTGACACCCAGAAAGGTTAAGCCACCTGAACCAAACTGAATAGCTCATATGCCCCAATTCAAACCATGATGAAACTTCTCCCTGTGGCCTTGCTGCGCATAGGGAGGGCCTGGTATAGCCAGAAACCACAGAGACTGGCCCACAGTCAGTCAGAAACCGAGGCTTGCAGGTATTCTGGCTGTTGGTCTTATTTCACCGAGTGGACCTTGGACTTGTTGACCCTCCTCTTCTTCACCTCTGCCCTCCAGGAGCTTCTGACAGTTGGGCTTTTGTTTAAAGCAAAATTAATTCTTTTCTGTTGTATTCTCCTGATGAGAGACTGTATCCGTATCTGAGCACCCTGTATCTCCTGATAGGATGAAAAAGCAGATATTCTCAAGGAAAAGGACTCCTTAAAAAGCAATAAACCACGCTTTAGATACTTGATTTCTAAGTCATTATAAATTATAAGGTCAAGACTCTTTAGATGAATCCAAGCTGCTTAAAAATTTAAAACTCCAGGGTAAAGCGGCCAAGTTCTAATGAGCTTCAGGCCACTACCTCTAGGCATAGAGAGCAGCTTTTCTGTCTGGGAGCGTCTGAGAAGGGTCATTCGTTTTTAGGGAAGGGCTAAACTGGGAAGGGTGGGGGTGGGGTGTGCAGAGTTCAGGGAGCTGGGAGAGGTAACAGGGTGGCTTCGATGGTTCTAGATGAGGCTAACTGGTTCTCTGTCAGGCGTGTATTCCTCCAGACACTTCATTATGCCAATACAGCATCAGGTTTCCACAGCACAACCCTTCCACCTCTGAAGACAAGCTAGAAGAATATTGCAAACCTCAGCCCCTTCGCACCACCCTAGGATAAAGTATATGTTTCTGCATCTCCATATGTATGTATATGCACAGGATGTGTGCCGTACACGTGTCTGCAAATCCAAACTAAAATCTCCAAGAACATACAATAAGCAGGAGGGACATGCAGTACTTATTTTCCCACTGGAAATGCACATAGTGATGGAGGAAGATGGAAATATTTAGAGAACAAACTGGCTCGACCCAATTCGACGCTCTGAGAAATGCCTGCCTCACATGGAAGGCCAAGTGTTGAGGGTTTCCCTGGATTGGACAGCCTAACTGTCCCAATCTTCTCCCTCAGTGTGAGATGCACGTCACACTCCAGGACCCGTCAAGATGGGGAAGTTCGTGACAGAGTTATTAGTGTTGGGGAGCGACAATTCTGACTGTTCTAGATCCCGACTATTGGTTAGAAGTACTTTGTCAAGAGAACATCTATTTGCTGTCAGCTTTGCCCACATCTCGAGTTCAGGAGCAACTCAGGATGACGCCCTCAAATAACTTCAGGTCCCCCCCCCACTGATCTCCAGCATCCTAACAGTGACTAACCCTAACTGAAGCCCCCAGATAACCTCATTTTAATTATCAGTGCAAAAACAGGCCACTTGGAGGAAGTGTTCCTGTTTGCTAAACACCGCTTCGCGGGGCCCAGCTTGGGTCTGAGTTCCACACTGGAAATTAAATTATGTCCGGGATAATATTGTCTTGAGCTCACGGTTGCTGACATGATATTGACAAAGACTTAGCCAGTGTTTTAATAAGAAAACAAAACGCGGGAAAAAGGCCGCAGCATTTCTAGGCGGATCATTAAGAAGTGGTATGGGGGGGGGGCCTGGTGGTGACTGCATCACAGTTCGTCATACAACTTAAACTTCTTTTGACATCTAGTTATGTCGAAGTGTGACTGATCACCCAGGAGTTGGAGCTCGTGAGAGGAAGTTCTCTGACAGGCAGCAGCGTGCTCCAAGCTCTTAAATGAGAAGCCAGAGGAAGTGGCATCCGGGCTTCCTGACAGTCCACAGCTGCTACCTGGCTCGTCTCTGGGAGGCAGGCCTGTTCTGATGAGGACACCCATTAGCACCTGCACACTTCTGTCTCATTACCCCACGTCTGCCCACCTTTATTCTGGCGACGCCGTCTCTCATCTGACAGCTCTGGCGTTGTCAGGGGCTGGATACCGTGGAGCGGGGGATCGCGGGCTCGCCGGCTCAGCTTTTATTTTCTAAAGACGGGTGTGTGGTTTTGACAGGACCATGCTGCGGAGGTAAAGCAGATAATTAACATATCGGGCAGTTCTGAAACAAAGCTGAGATGTGGATTTGGGGTGAACACGATACTGCTTGCGTGTGTAAGGGTGTTTGTAAAGCTACAGCAATCTCACCTCTGTCCAGTCCCATAACAGAGAGCCACCGGCCAAAGATGAGCTTTTTGACATTTCAAATTGAGGAGGAAGAGGAGGAGGAGGAAGAGAAGAAGGAGAAAGCTAGACTTCCATAGTACTTAACTAAACCAGCAATGTTATGAGAATATTGTATGTCTCCACCCTGCCAGATGCTTTCAAATGCCCTGTCTACGAATGGGGGAGACAAGATCACCCTCAGTTAAAATAACAGGCAAACATAGACCCACTTGTGTCAAATGACAGCCTCATATACCTGCCTTGAAACCAGAAATGCAGCCCAACATGTGCCCACCAAAGTGACACGAATGTGGTAGATGTCACATAGGCGGGTCGTAGGTCCCTGATTCCCTTCCTCTCGCCAAGGGAGCTAGCTCAACCCTCCCCTCCACCCACCCTTGCCTAATTTCAAGTTTACCTTCATTTGACTCCTGCAAGTACCGGTGCCATTTTGGATGCAGCCTGAGTCTCCTGGCACAGGAAAGATACAGGGCAGAACTGCTGTCCCACGGAAAGGAAGACCGCTCAGCCCTCTGCTACCCAAAACCCTTCCTATTCTGCTTATGCAGAGGACACAATAGGACTTGGCAGGAATGGCAAAGGATGCCCACTGAGACCCGGACCCCAAGGGAGCCCAAAGAGAGTCCAAAGTGTCGTCCCCAGGGAGCCCCAGCAAGCCTCAGACGGCTCAGTGTGAGCAACTACACTCCAAACCATTTAGGAAACTCTCGGCGTTCCCCCAGCTCTCACGGCTTTCATCCTCCGATATTTCTTTGTTCTCCTGCTCGCCCAGGGTTTGTATGGGTTAATGGAAAAATTACTGCTATTTTGCAACAATGCAATCAAAGTCAGTTGAGCAAACCCTGATAAAGTGAGAATAGCTTATTCAGATGTGGCTGGCAGGCCTGAACTCACAATTGCAAAGTTTGAATACAAAATAAGATATTCCCCCTTTTTTGAAAAAAAAAAAAAAAAAGACAGAATCCGTTGTCATTCATGCTAAAAAGGCATTACAGACTGTCGACACTGTACAGAAAAATAGGAGATGTTGACCTTTTTATTATAGACTTTTCTCTGCTGTTGCCCTCCTTTCAACTGCGAGGCGCCCCCCCAGGCCCCGCCCGCCCTGCACTCAGGCGCACTCTCTTCAGCCGTGTGTTATCTCAAATAATTACCCTCGCTTCTGGCTGTCCCTGGTGACTTCTGCTGCTAAAAAAGCTACTCATTGTCGGAGACTGAAGAGGGATTTCCAGCCTGCTTCTTGTGGCCGGGCAACGGCTCTTAATTAACCACTCAGGTATTGTGGGAGCTCCCAGCCCGGCTCGCTTCCATATGGCTCGAACATGTCCGCGGTGATAAGCACGGAAGGGAACCGTGTCTCAAAAAAGGGGCTCGCACAACCAAAAGCTTGTGCAAATTATTTTTAATGATTCTTCTCTGGTAAGTCAGCTTATTTGTTATTTCAAGCACAGGAAGAGAGAGAGAGAGAAAGAGAGAGAGATACCCTTACCCTTGACCTAGATCTCCTGAGCCTATATCCTTGTGCCCCACCCTAAATCTGATCTCAAGTACCATCCTAGAGTGTCTGCCCTTGGGAGCCAGGCCCCTCCTGACATCTGCCTAGAAAGAGGCTCTCCGAGCTTTTCATAAGCTTTTGTTTCTATTGGCTGCTTCACAGTTCTAAAATTCACATGCAACACACTACACTATATACATACACACACACACACACACACACACACACACACACACACACACGCTCACTTAAATACACAGGCTTCTCTCTCACAAACAAGCCATTCCGTATAGTCAAGGACAGATGTGATCCGCTGGCCAAAGCTCCATGTCTGTGATTCTAGCATTTCCTGCTTTAAATAATCAGGTGTGGGGGAGGGGCCGGGGAAAGGGTGCAGTTTATAAATCTAATTAAAGAGGAAGTCGCATTTCCATTTTAAAACCTGCCCGCCCGCCAGCACAGGGTGTCACTAGACATTATGTATGATTTTCCTTTGCGACAGAAACCATTACATTTAAAAATTCATTACGGCAAGGTTAGTTAGACACATGATGGATGCGTCTTTAATCCCCGCCGTATATTATTACAGTTAAAATGTAGACGATGAAAAATATTTTGTGCTTATCAGCGCTTATGTGGGAATGTGTTCCACGGTGATAGGTGGCGTCATGTTTCCATATTGTGATGGAAAGAAAGCAATACAAAGAGATGAACTGTTTATTAGGACATGGTTACCCCTGGTAGCATACACCTGTTGTGCATGACTTTAAACGTACTCGCCGAGGGCATCTGTCCAAAACAACTGCGAAACAACGTATGTGCTGTGTGAATCAGACTAAGATGTTTTTCCTTCTGATTACAGCTTTTCTTAATAAACTAATATAAATTCAAGCTCATGTAGAAAGCTGTGAAGTTGACAGTCTGTTTTGTTTCTGGCATGTTTTAAAATGTGTGTGTGTGTGTGTGTGTGTGTGTGTGTGTGTGTGTGTGTCTCCAGGAAAGCAGGCCTCCTAATGGGATGATGTTTCCAATGCGATGTCTCTGGGAATACAATACAATATGTGAAATTAGCACAGTGTGGAAAAGTGGCATCAAACTTTTCTTTCCAACCAGGAGGGCATAAGAAGCAAAGGCCACAGTGAGGACATTGCGGTCCCGTCAGGCACAGGAGCAGTGCAGCTGCCACCATGGAAGGACTGATGTCAGATTTGGTGTCTTCTGGGGAAGTCACCTCCTAACTCCTCTGGCCAAGTTCACTCACAATGTGGTTCCTGCCTCCCCTCCCCTCTCCTTGCCCTGCCAGCTGAGAACAATGGTGCATCCAACTACGAAATGAAATAGAATGCAAAAAGAAAAATAAACCCTCATCAGCCACGAAGAAAAAAAAAGGGGGAAAAGAAAATTTATGACTGGACCCTATTTAAAGAAAACGAACAAAAGACAGGAGCCCTTCTTCCTCTGTTCTCAGCCCAGCCGCTTGTCATTCAGGCTCCAAGGCTCAGTATTCTCCAGTACAACCTCTCCCCACTCTCACCCCTCCCCACCACCTTCAGAATTAGAATTTCATACTGATATTTACCCAGGTACCCAAGAAGTACATCTGGTAAAGGTGGGGCCATGTTACCTGATTCGCTATATAAACTGCAACTCTCTCTCTTGCTTTCTGTTGATGACAGATCTCGTAATAGATTTGGAATTGACTGGACTTGAAAATCAATTCCACCTTCCCCTCCTTTCATTCAATATCCCAAGAGTCTCCCGGGATGAGGGCGACCCAGGCTTAATGCAAATTTCCAGAAGGTTTTGTCCCCTTAGCTCTCTTTCTTGTCCCAGCATCTGGCTATGGGAGGATGTTGTTGTGTATGTTAGCCCTGTGCAGCTTAGTACTCTCTGGGGCCGCCGTGGGCACAGGAAGCCAGGAGCACTGATCCAGGCCCTGAATTTCCTCAGCAGCCCTCTCCTTGCTCCTTCTCCGCCTGGCTTGTTATCCTTAGGAAGTGCAAGATGGAGAGGGAAATCTTATCTGGCTTGGAAGCTTGTTATAAGGCACAAGGCTCCTCCCTATATACCTTGAAGACCTTGTCACAGAAGGGTCACACCCCCTCAGAATGCCTCCAGTGACTGAGGGTAACCTAAGCTATTCTCTGTGTCCTTTGTTCCTGGCATAAAGCAGACTCAGCTGATTTCTTTTAAATCCCAAATAATACGAAGATTTGCAAGAATGTTGAGCCTGAACACCCTCTTCATGACATAGTCTTCCCCTTGTATTTATCTGTCTTTAAACATCTTTAAAATGTTAAAGACACACACACATATGCATGCACACATACATATACATACACATGCATGCCTGCATGAGCATGTGCATACACACAATTTTTTTTAAGGCAACAGAGCTCTCTGAAAATAACTTGTTCCAAACATACCCTCTTAGTCCATTTTCCTGCTTAAAGAATTTCCCCTGAGTTAGGATCCAAGACACTGTGACTGACCTGAGGTTGCCCTATTAAATGTATTTACTTCTTCTGAGTTGAAGAATATTCGCTGAAAGCTGGATTACCACTTGGTAGGCCACCAGCAGCTGTTGAAAAGCAAGGCATAAAAGCTTGTTTATGTCTTTAATGGCCCACTTAATGATGGTGCGAGTATGTTATTCATAATAAAATGCCAAGGAATACTCTTAATACCCCAACGTGTCATGCCAGTGATTGAAGAAGCATCTGCTGCATCATAAAAGAACATTTTATTTGGGGGGGGGGAATCTCCATTAAAAACACGATTCCATAGAGTTCTCCTGATTTATACTGTACACAACAAATTCTGATGTCTCGAAGTAATTACACTTTACCATTAAACCTACAGGGCTACTCTTAGAGGAGAAATAATCCTGCCCTGTCTCCCTTATTCTGCATCCTGGGTAAACCGTGGCCTGGCCTCCTTCCACTTCCCCCAAGTCGCTCCGAGTCTTGGTGAGCGTTTATGCCTCTCTCAGAAGACCCGCCAGCAGGATCTCGCTCCTGAATCACTTCTACAAAAGAAAACTGCCAAGAGGATTTGCAGGGAAATCCTTCTCTCTTCTCATATCTGACTCTGACCTGGAGTTCATGGAATGGACCCCATTCCAGCTTCATTTGGGGGTGAGGATGTCCCCACCCTGAAAGCTGAGTTTATGACTGGGGGATGAGCAAGGGGGAATGCCACCCCTCCCCCTGCTTGGAGTACAAGGGACAGAGTGACTCGAGAGATGACCCCGAAAGGAGGTAAGTGCTGATGGGACAGGGTGCAGCCAGCTTGCCAGTCTCAGCCACCACCCCCTTCACCAGATGGCGTCTGTCTCCCCCACACCCGCTATCACACCAGGAAGCCGTGTGTCAGCACCTCTGCACCCAACACCACTCTGGAGCACAGGGACATGTGATTGCTTCCTGGAGCTGGGTCTTCAGCACAGTGCTCCTGCTTCGGAAGCCAAAAGACAAGTTATCTTAAAAGCTGGCTGCAGGCAGACGGGTGGGCCGTTCAAGGGCAGAGGGGCTAGACCCTAGCCACTCTGGGAACCGAGCTGGGGGAACAGATCAGCCTCTGCTCAGTTCTGACACCACCTCTAAAGCTGTCCCTACATACACACTGGGGCGGGGTTGGTTTTGGTTTTGGCTTTGTATTTTTCTATTCAGTTAGAGTCTTACTTAAATAGCACTACATCCTCCTGCCTCAGCCTCTCAAATGTTAGGATTACCGACGCATAAGGAGCCTCACATTGGATCTGTCTTGGTTTTTTGAGGGGGGTACTTTTGGAGGTATTAGGTATCACATAGACTTAAACATATACTACCACTGAGTTACAACCAAAGTCTGAGCGATAACCTCAGCCTGCTGGCATTTTTTTACAGAGCAATTCTTAGGAGAAGTCAAGGTCAAAAACTACTGTTCTAAAGAGATTGTATTTTATTTTAGTGAGGCACGGTATTTTGGCCAGCCAAAGGCTTCCATGAGTCTTTTTGGTTTAAAAGTGAAGCTACCTTCGTTAGTGGAAAGTTTCCACGATGTGTTTGCTATGGGAAACAGCATGGTAATTCTTCAAAAAAAAATGAAACTAGACTTTCTTATGGCTGACCAATTCTATCTCTGGGTTTGTACTCTAAAGATTTGGAAGCAAAGTTTCAAAGAGATATGAATATAGCTTAGTAAGCATTTTCAGTAGCCAAAATGAATAAGGAATCCCAACACCTTAGACAAACCAAATGTGTTATAGATATACAATGGAATATTACTGAACCTTTAATGAAAGGAGAGGCTGATACATTTCACAGCATGGAAGAATCCTAAAGTCATTATGCCCTGTGAGGTCAGCTTCAAGATAGCACATGACTGCTGCTGAATTGTCACATGACAATGACTACTATAGTAAATTCTGTTGTGTGTCTTTTACTACAACATAGAAAGTTAAAAAAAATAAGCAAAGGTTACAAGGACGACTCTAGTTAGAGGCCAGTGAGCAAAAGAGAGAGCCGGTGGCTACACGACACACAGGAAAGAGCTGTTGGTCTGGGGACTCCTCTGAGGCACAGGTAGCCCGAGAGGGGGCTGGCCAGTGACTGACAGAAGATGAGGAGCCTTCCTGGGGAATGAGGTGGTGGTAGGTAGAAGGAAGCTGCAATCTGGTTTGGAACCTCAGGAAGGACCATATAGCCAAGGTAGCCTGTGAAATTCTTTGGGCATCACACACACACACACACACACACACACACACACACACACACACACACACACCACAAGCAGGGGAGGAAGAAGATAATATAAAGTACAGGCAGAGCATAGTAGTGCAGACAGTCTGCAATCTGTCTTCCTGTTTTGTCAAGGGTGAGAAGTCTAAGGCTTGGCAAACCAGACTCTCTCTTGAATATGTGGCTAAAGATGACAGAGGGCTGTGAAAAATGAAGGCGTCTCCTTGGATATCAGTGGATTTTATTTATGAACCCTGAACTTGGAATCCATATTACTTTCATGTGTCAGAAGACATTCTCTCTCTCTCTCTCTCTCTCTCTCTCTCTCTCTCTCTCTCTCTCTCTCTCTCTGTCTCGATGTCTTTGCAGGAAAGGAGAGAGAACAAGCAGGTACTTGCATTGCTAGAGGACACCTTCTAGAAATCAGTTGTCTCCTTCTGTACGTGCTCTGGGGGTTGAACTCAGATCTCCCTGTAGTGCATTTACCTGCTGAATCATCTCCCCAGACCTGTGATTATTTTTGTCTTATCTTATCTTACTCTAGAATCAAATGAAAAGGTGCAAACACTCTTAAGATCCACAGGCAGTGATGGGATGTGTCTCAGCCATATTTTGCCATCCACTGTTTTAGTCCCACACCGGACTCTAGCATTTCCATCTCAATTGCTCCAAGACTTTTCTGGGGCTGCTTTGGCTTGATTTGGAAGGATTAACTGGGGCACAGTGTCCTAGGTACTTGGGCACCTTGGGGGTCACTTACTAATAAGGATTAGATGTAGAGTCTACACTTAAGAACCAGAGTCCTTCTATGTGCAAGGGTCTCAGGGCGGAAGAGAACAGAGAAGCTGTTGGCCTGTAAGAATTCTAAACTCAAGTCCATTCTCCATTTGAGTCCAAGGGGGTATAGACATTGAGGGGGGACCCCAGTCTTGCTATTCTGAAGGCCGTGCCTCAGTTTGGTCTGTGCCTCACAGCAGCTGGGTCACAGGATGGTGGAGGATGACAGCAACAGCCTGAAGCAGGGAGGAGGAGGGGGACTCACTGCAGGTGGCCCACAGTCACCAAGCTCGGTATATACCTGAAAGAGACAAGAGGGTGCCCTTCCTCTGGGTGGGCACTTAAGTCTTTTCATACGGGCACTAAGGAAAGTGTATGTCTCAAAGGATACAGACATCCCCAGTGTCACGTGGGGTCCCGGATTCCCAGCTTGATCCTTGTCTACAGCTGGGATGAGATGACAAAATCAGAGTATAACCACCCCTCCCCCAAAACCCACTGGCATTGTCATTGTCTCCTGGGCCAGATCCATCCTTTTCTGCCTGGTTCATCATTAATTCCATAAGTGCTATTGAAATCTCCATCCAGCTCTTGCCTTTGTCCAGAGAGAACCTGGCAACTGAGTGAAAAAGCACTTCCTCCATGAAGGTGCGTCCCAGGTCAGGTCCCGCTGTGTGAGGAGAGGGACTGACGGACCTACTTTGTTTCTGGAGAGACAGTCATAGTCCCTTGTGAGGACCGTGTGGAAGCTGATTCTGAGTCTCAGTCTCTCTGTCCTGGACAAACAAAGGGACAGGAATGACTTTTCCAAACACGGAAGTAAAAAAACAATGACAATGAGTACCATGTATGAGTTTGATAAGTCTTCAAGCCATTAGAGCATTGGTTGGTGAGATGTGTAGTAGAGGGATGGAATCTGCTGGGTAGCAACCCAGAGAGCCACTGATCACTGAGCTTTCAGAACTCAGCTGACAGCAGACAGCGTGATGGGAGGAAGTGAGCAGACCCTCACCACTTCATATCACAATAGTCAGTCTCCTTTCCAACTACTGCATCATAGGCAGAAAGAAAAGTGAGCAAGGTAGAAAGAATCACCATCCTACTGAACCTAAAAGGCATCTCCAACCACCATCATTCCAACCCTTGGCTTCCTGTCATGGCTCCCACAATTTCCCTTCACTCTCTTCTTCAGCTGGGTGGAGCCGCTCATGATTGGTGCTTTCCAGCCTCCAATCTTGCAACTAAGCTGCCCTGACCATTCTCGGCTGCATCTGTGGGACCGTAGGGTCCACTCCACACTTCTCCATCAAACCAGGGGTCGGTCTCTTCTTCCTCTGTATGAGCCTCAGATGCAGCACTGTGTCTTCTACCTGGGTCTTGTGGTGCTATCCATATGACCTTGGCCCTTGCACCACCTCTGTAAAGTGATCATTTTATGAGTCATATGTGTGACTGCCCACGGGTTCCCTGAGGCGATATACAATGTGCTATGCCATGTGCAGTTCTGTTGAGAGGGTTGAAGGACACTTGCCAAGATCACTTCGAAAGTGCAGATGACCTCAGGGCAGGCCTCATGCACTGTAGACATGTCCTGTTCCACAGAGCCCCACCATCCAACCAGCGAATCCCTTGAAGTCTGCCTCATGTTCTTGAATAGGGTTTCCCTGATCACAAAGAACAAGACCTCTGAACTAATGTGTCTATTCTTGCTCTGTTACCTTCTTGATCCTGTCCTCCTCTGTCCCTACTCCTGCCCTCCAGGTCAGCATTCCAAAGCCCAGTATAAGGCTTTACATATCCAAATTCACTTACTAGACTTAAATCTGTCACTAATAAACTTAACAGTCCCCAAATAACATGGGCTTTTTGAAATAAAATGAATGCCTTCCTTATCTCCAGAAGTCAGGCAGTAGTCAATCTGGGAAAAGAAACACCAAAACGAACCCAGGTGCTTCACCCTATTAATCTGTCCTGTGTAGCCACTGTTCCAAAATCCTTATGGTTACTACCTTTATTTGTATATACTGCTGCTCTTTCTAGTTGGTGGGCTGGAACTTCATTATTCAGACTTGATAGGTGCAAGTGATCCTGGAAAACCTACAGGATGCTGCTACTTATTTGTTTCACACAGACAAAGATCCAGTGAACATTTAGTTCTATTTCAGAAGGCAACAAAGGAAGAGTGATGGAGGACAATGAGAAGCCTCTTTCCTATGGTACAGCATTTATATAATTTCTTTTAAGCAAGTTTAAGTGTTGCACAGTGATACAACACAGGTTTAGCTCATCAAATGTAAAGGGCTTATAAAGGGAAGATAATATATTTTGTTAATTATTCCATTTCACATCACCAGAGGCATCTGTTTTATAGTTTTCAGCATTTTCTAATAAATAATACGATTGCTGACTTTTCTCTGCATTTATTAATTCTAGATTTTTTAAAAATTGCTTTTTTATTGTAGTGGATAAAAATTTAGCTTACACATTCCCAATGGAGACATTTAAAAGTTCCCAATGAAAGAAATTGTTGAGTTTTCATGATTATTATTGTATAAATATTGTCTACTCTGAACCACCTTTAAGTTATTGGAATATGTATCTTTCTTTGGAATGAAGGAAATCATCTCATTTTCTCATTTTCTTAGTTTTTATATTTTATTTATTTTTATTTATTTTGCATTTGTGTATATGTGTGTGTGTATCAGAGGGCACTGTGTGACCCTGTGGAGGACCAAGGGTAACTTTGAGACATCCTGGAATCCTTTTACTTCCTTTTTGCTTTGCTCTGGAATTTCTCAGGCTCCGCCACTTTTCCACCTGGCATTTTTATGTGGGACCTGGAATCTGAACTCTGGACCTTCTGTTTGAAAGGCAAAGTCTTAACTCTTGAGCCATCTCTCCAGCCCCATTTTCTTAGTTTTTAAAAGTATCAACTTAAAATTATTCCTGGAGCTGGGGAAGTGACTTGGTTAATAAAGAGATTGTCACATAACCATAAGGCCTGAATTCAGGTCTCTAGCATCTATTTAAAATGCTGGGCATGATGGTGCCCACCTGTAATCTTAGTGCTGGGGAGGTGAGGACAAGAGAATCCCTGGGTGTTGCTGACCAGTCGGTCTAGACCACTGATACATTCCAGGTTTAATGAGGGATCCTACCTCAGAAACCAAGGCAAGTAGAAACTGAAAGTGATATCTAATGATAATCTTTGGTCTCTACCCACACATATATGCATGCACAATTCATGTGATCATTCATGAATATGATTACATGTGTGGACATACAATTTTTTAAAGATTAAGATTCTTCCCATTTCCTCTAAGACTTTCTTAATCTAGTTATGTATGGGTTAAGCATATTTTATATATATATATATATATATATATATATATATATATATATATATATATACTGTATTAATTTTCTTCCCTTTTGCTCTTCCACCTGAAACCAACCTCACTGTAGACTGCTTCTCCAGAGTACGTGGATCTGTATACATTACCTCATTCTGGAATTCTCTCTGCTTTTTTCATGTGAACGATCTGTTACCTGGATCATAAACTTCACTAGTCATTGAAACACATTCTCTATCTGAGACAGAACCAATAGGAGGTAAATTTTATGTTTTGATTATCTTGATTGCAAACATATTTGATAGTTTGGCTGGGTATCAAATTCAAGTTGAAGACTTATTTCCATGCAATATGTCAAAGACTGACTCTATTCTCTTCTTGCTGATTCTCTGACTCAATTATTCTCAGTTCTTAATATATGGCATAATTTGACTTTTTCATTTTTGAAAGATTTAGTATCTCTGTCTTGATTGCTCTAGTACACCACTCTAATGTGCCTAAGGTGGGGACTTTTAGACTGGGCTCAGGTTGAGTTTCTTCAACTCACATGATAAAACTTGAGTCTTTCAGTTCCAAATGTTTCTAGCATTCTTGACAATATTTCTTTCATTTTGTGTCTTCATTTGTCCTTTCTTTCTAGAAAATCCAGTAGTCAGCCTTCATTAGATGTCATTTTTTTAAAATTTTTTTTAATTTTTATTATTTATTCAATTGTGCGTGCATGTGTGTGTGTGCATGCGCATGTGTATTTATGTGTGTGTGTAGAACCACGGATGAATTTGGGAATCACCATGGACACCTCCACCTCCTCCTTGTTTACTCTGCCCCGGGATTCACAGGCTCCGCCCTACCAGGACCAGAAATGCAGGCCGTCCCAGCTTCTGCCTGGCATCTATACGTGGGGTCTAGGATCTGAACTCAGGACCTTCCGCCTGCAAGGCAGAGACTTAACCCCTGAGCCACCTCTCCAGCCCAGATGTCATTTTTTAAAGAATCTCTCTTCAATTTGAAGTCTTTCTCTCTCCTTTACTGGGAGATCTCCACAATTGCGCTTTCCAATCCTCAAGTTTCATTGTCATTTCTGAAGCTCTGTTTTGAATTTATAGTGTTACTTTTTGCTTATTCTTTGATTGAACCTTAAAAACACTAGTAGCTTATTCTGGCTTTGTGACTACAACACATTTTCATCTCCCTACAAATAATCATTATATTACTGTTGTAGTCGCTATACAAGTTGCTGATAAATTCATGGAAAGTGGCTTAAGAGGAAACAAGGGGTTTTATTCTTGGTTTATGATTATCTAATTACAGTTCTTAATCTAGTTGGCAGGAGAACAACACCAACACCAGGAACTGAGGGAACTGGCCAAACCATATCCACAAGACTGCTGAGAGAGGGACAAAGTTCCCTTATAAGACAGCATGTCCGTCTAAGTATGAGGAAGAATGCCAATTTATTTAACCAGCTCTCTCCATTTTCGGTACTTGCCCAAGGAGTAATCCTACTCAACGTGGGCTGGGTCTCCCCATCAATTAGACAATCTCCTGCAGGCTTGCTTGCTTGGCTTAACTCAACTATTAATTCTTTACAAATGTGCCTGGAGCTGAAGCCTTTAATGGCCAAGTTGATACCAGTAGCTATCTACCACTACTCTGATATTTTTATTCAACACGATGTGTCAGATGCCTCAGAATTTCTCTCCTTCTGAGTTCTGTTTGGTCCTTTCATAGCTTGGATCTAGAGGGTCCCTCACAGGCTTATGTATTTGAGTAGTTGCTCCTCAGTTGATGCTATTGTCTTGGGAGATGTGAAACCTCTGGGGCAAGGGAACTAGCTGGCAGGCATAGGGCACAGGAGTGGCCTTCAAGGACAGTAGGCTGGCCTTGCCTCTGACCCAGCTTTCTGAAGAGAAGCCCTCTCCATAGTGAACCCCACCCTCTCTACTCTACAATGACAGACTGAGCCGTATGCTAAATCAAACTTTCTTCTCTTGAGTTGCTTCTGTCCCATGTTTTGTCACAGCTACAAAAAAGCAACTAAAACAGTCCCTTTATTTTTCATTGAAGGATTCTTTTAATAGCTCTTAGTAGTTACATTTCTTTTGCTATGAGACAGTACTCTGACACAAACAACTTAGAAGAAAAAGGGGTATTTATTTGACTCATAGTTTTATGTTTTTATCATTATGGCAAGATTCATATAGCAGAAGGGAGTCATGACTAGAGGCAGAAGAAATAGGTTAGTTCAGACCACCACGGCCATCATCAAGAGTCAGAAATAGAGCAGGAAAGCGAGAGAAAGCAAGGCCAGACTAGCAACCTCAAGGCTCATCACCTGTAACATGTAAGGCTCCACCTCTTTTTTTCCACGTTTTTAAAAAATTTTTTTTATTTATTAAATTGTGTGTGTGTGCTGTGTGTATGTGTGTGTGTGTGTGTGTGTGTGTGTGTGTGTGTGTGTGTGTGTGTAGAACCACGGATGAATTCGCGAACCACCATGGATGCCTCCACCTCCTCATTTACTCTGCCAGTGGATTCACAGGCTCCTCCCTACCAGGACCAGAAACGCAGGCCGCCCCCGCTTCCGTTCGGCATCTATACGTGGGGTCTAGGATCAGAACTCAGGACCTTCCTCCTGCAAGGCAGAGGCTTAACCCCTGAGCCACCTCTCCAGCCCCAAGGCTCCACCTCTTAAGGGTGCCATAACTTTCCTAAACGTTAACATCAGCTAAGAATTCAATCACTCGAGCCGGTGGCTGGCAACTTGTTTTCAAACCATGACAGTATCTGCTAATCCTGCAGCTGGCTTAATTTAAGAATGCAGCTGGAACCGATGGCATAGGCCTGTAATCCCAGCTGTTCAGGAGGCGAAGACAGAAGGATTGCAAGTCTAAGATTTGCTTGTGCTACAGAAAAAATTAAAGACCTGTTTTGGAAACTTAGTAAGAACCTGTCACAAAATAAAAAGTAAAGACAGGGCTGGATGGATGACTCGGGGATTAAACCTCTGTTTTGCAAGCAGAAAGACTTGAAAATGTAAAAATGTAAAAACCGCCAGGCAGAAATGACAACAAATTATACTTCCTGCCCTAGAAGGCAGAGCCTGGGAAACTCCAAAGCAAAGCAAAAAGGATGTAGAGCAATCAAGTTTGATTCCTGAAATCACCCATGGGTCTCCACAGGCGCGCGCGCGCACACACACACACACACACACACACACACACACACACACATACACACACACACATTTTGCATGCAAAAATAAAATAAGGAGAAAAAACTAAAAACAGTGCTAAGGCTATTATTCTGATAGTGTTTTCTTGGCATTGCAGACCCTAGGTTTAATCCTCAGTAACACACACACACACACACACACACACACACACACACACACACACACACAAGAGAAAAAGCAAGCAAAGGAAACAAAGCTAGTAACTGATTATAGGTCCAGTGTGCTCAAGAGGGATTGTTGTTGACTGACAGATAATTAGTAAACCAGATTTTTAAAATATATTTTATTTATGAAGGAAGGATGGAAGGGGGAGCGAGAGGGGGGAGCGAGAGAGGAGAGAGAGAAAGAAAAAGAGAGAAGAGAGAGAACATGCATACTATGGCACACAGGTGGAAGTCAGAGGACAGTTTTCAGAAGTCACTTCTCTCCTTCCACCCCTTAGGCTTCCAGAGACTGAATGTAGGTCACCAGGTTTAGGAGTAGGTGCCTAACCCACTGAGCTATCTCGCTGAACCTCCAGACTTTTAGTCCGTTCTTGCTATTTTATCTGGTTTCAGTTTCTCCAGGGAGGAATTTTTAACTCTTCCTCCAATTTGTAGGTTTTCTTCTGGAAAATGACAAAACAAATAAAAAGCTGCTGTATGGGCCTCAACAGTTCCCACGGTCCACAGGCTTGTTTGTTTGCTTCTCTCCCATTTCACCTTTACTGAGCAACATATCCACCTTGTCTCTGCAATACTCCTTTTCACTTGTTGAAGCAAAGCATCACTTCTACTTCTAGCTTTAGTAGAGGCAGAAAGTGTATGTTGATTTTTCATTCTTCTTGACAACTGGCAGCATTTCCCAAGAGGAGATGGGAGCGAAAAAACACTCTGCTATCCCAATTCTAGGAAGTCCTGTGCTATGCTATAATTACAGATTGTCTATATCTCCTCTGGAACTATAACCAAGTAAATACCCATTTCTCTCCCAAGTGAGTATCAGAGTACTGTCTCACAGCCAAAGAAGGCAATTACAGGAGATAAATGATTATTCTTTAGACTTAAATATATTTCTTCAAAAGAGAAATTTTATGGGCTGGAGAGATGGCTTGGGGATTAAAGCCTTTGCTTCACAAGCAAAAGGACCTGAGTTCAGATCCCCAGATCCCACATAAAAATGCCAGGCAGAGATGGCGATAGCTTGTAATTCTGGCCCTGGAAGGCAGAGTCTGAGAAATGCCAAGGCAAAGAAAAAGGTGGTAGAGCAATCCTGGATAATTCCCAATGTCATCCTCGGGCCTCCATGGGCACACATACTAAAGTGTCTTCTAGTATACATCACACACACACACACACACACACACACACACACACACACACACACGGGAGGATTTTATATCCTGAGAGTATGCCTGAGAGAAGTGGTAGACTGGTTTTAAAAAGAAACATCAATGGGGGCTGGAGAGGTGGCTCAGCGGTTAAGCCTCTGCCTTGCAGGCAGAAGGTCCTGAGTTCAGATCCTAGATCCCACGTATAGACGCCGGGCAGAAGTGGGGGTGGCCTGTGTTTCTGGCCCTGGAAGGGTGGAGCCTGTGAATCCCGGGGCAGAGTAAACAAGGAGGAGGTGGAGGCATCCATGGTGGTTCCCGAATTCGTCCGTGGTTCTACACACTCACGTGCGCACACACACACACACACACACACACACACACACACACACACACACACACACACATACACGCATGATTGAATAAATAATAGAAAGAAACATCAACAATAAAGAAAAGAAATGATATGATATGATATTAATACTAGTCAGCTGCTGCTCTCTCCTAGGAAGGTTCTGGGTTTGGGATCTGCTCTCTCCATTTAAAGACATGGTCCAGCAACTGTTAGAAAGACATTGCTATTCAAAAGACACATTGATTAAAAAAAATACACTAAATTAAATGCATACGAGTCCCCTTTTCAAAAATGAACTGGAAACTGAATGGTGGTTATGGAAAATGGGTACACCCAAACCAGCCTCTGTTTCAGGGTTACATAGCCCATGTCACCAGCACCTCCCTGCAGACACAAACAGAGCCTGTACCATCGTGGCCACTCCCTCTCCTGGTCAGATCCTATCATCCAGGTTTATATATCAGCCCTTGCTATCTGTTTAAATGATCCTTCTCTTTAATTTGTTCACATTCTGATCTTTCTTTTGCCTCTGCTCCAGTGAAAGTGTCGTGTATGGTCCACTCATCCAGATGTCCTCATCTCAACTGATCATATTAGATGTGCAATAAAGATCTGCGCATGCTTCGATGCATGAATCAAAAGTCTACAGGTTTGCTAACTGGCTCCTGGCCTCTGCACAGCATCAGCTCTCCAGAAACTCTATTATCCAACCTGTTCTTTGTTCCCTTGCCCTTCTCTTCTGTAACCTCAACCCCCAAACTCTTGACGCCTGCAGAAAAGCAAATCTTAAATAGTGGTTGAAACCGAATTGAAATGTGAGACTGCCCGTGCAGCAGCTCCTAGCACCTCTTTCGAGAACCATGTCCTACCATGGCAGGTGCTAGTCAATTAGGAAGAAATTTATCTTCAAAAAAAATGAGAGAAACAGGATTTAAAGACCCAAAGGTGTCTTTGCCTGATGTAAGTGTAATTAATTTCTTCATAAGACAAATGGACAGGAAATGAAACTATCTAGTCAAGCTTCCATGGTGCCAAGTTGCCAAATGGTCTCAGAGGAAATAGCAGGTGGTCATGTGAAATTTTCCCTCAGATATAATCACATGAAACAAAATATTTAACTTTGAAAAACAGGAGTCCAACTACTTTTAACCTTTCAGCTATTCCTTGTATATTTTGATGCATATGCATATACGAGTGTGGTGTATGGGATGTGCACATGTGTTTATGCATGTTCATGTGTGAGTAGGTGTGTGTGTGTGTGTGTGTGTGTGTGTGTGTGTGTGTGTGTGTGTGTATAGGGCCCAAGGATAGTATCAGGAATCATCGTCAATGGATCTTCTACCTTATTCTTTTAAGGCTGGATCTCCGATTAAACCCATTGCTTACCTACAGGGCTAATCTGTCTGACTATCCAATGTGCTCTGAGGATTCTCAGTCTCCCTCTGCATTTTACATGAAATCTGTAGATACAAACTCAGGTTCTTTTGCTTGCACAACCAAGGTGCTTTAAGTCTAGAGCCACTCGTTGGTCCTCCATTATTCTTTTGAAATGAAATGTGCTCACTTTACTAGCTCAGCTCAACATTTCCAAGCAAGGAAGCATTATAGGAATCAAATCATATTCACCCTTACAAATGGGCAGTAGGAACTCAAGTGACCTGTGGGAACTCACCTAACCTATCCATTCATTTCTGCAACCATGGACTGCAAACATTTGACTAACACCATCCCAAGGGAACCCTCGTGGAACTAAGCATGGAGTCTTTAGCCTTGTCTTATCCCTCAGGAGACAAAACTTGGACTCCTTGCAGGGAATTGGCAGATGTTTAGTGCATAAATACAGAGGTGAGGGATCCATTCTATTTTCCGACTTTGCACCTCATGTATCCACTCTCACTATTACGGTTTGAACATGAAATGTCCTCACAGGCTCTAAACTCTTGGTCTCTAGCTATTGGCATAATTTGGGAAGTGGTAGAGGAGGGGGCTTGCTGGAGGAAGTATATCCCTTGGGGGGTGTGATTTTGATGGTTATACCTGGTCCCTAGAACCTTCCTCTTTCTCCACATCCTGTCTGCTATTGGATAAGATGTTTCCCCATGATTTCACTTCACCACGATGTCCTACGCAAACAAACATGGACTGGACCTACTGAAACCCTAAGTCGAACCGAATCCCCACTCCTTTAAGCTGTGTGATGGTTTTTGACACAGTGACGGAAGCCTAATACACACTCACATTTACATGCTTATAAAAAGTTCAAATGTCTTAGCACGGAGGATGCCCCTTGTGATGGCTGATGGTCAGTTTGGCTGGGTTAGAAATCATCTAGGGGACATGCCTCTCGGGGTGTCTGTGAGATTCTCCATGGAGGTATAACTAGGGGAGAGAGACCCATCCTGGTGAGGTTCTCCATGGAGGTATAACTAGGGGAGAGAGACCCATCCTGGTGAGGTTCTCCATGGAGGTATAACTAGGGGAGAGAGACCCATCCTGAATATTGGCAGCAGTTTCCCAGGAGCGGGGGTTGTGTACTCAACTAAATACAGATCTGCTCTGCTTCCTGACTGGGGACACCTCGTGGCCAGCTGCCTCACACGTCTGCTGCCATGCCTTCCCTGCCCTGATGACTGTGCCTCTTCTTAAACCCTGAGCCAAAATAAACCCTTAATCTCCCTTAAGTTGCCTTTTGCCAGGTCTTTTGTCTCGATGAGGAGAAAAGAAACTAACATGCCTGGAATGAGATATCTGCCTAGCTTGTTACAAGCATTTTGCAGGAATGGCAGGAAGCAATGGCCATTACTTTTTTTTTTTTTTAAAGCGCAGGCTCGACAATTAGTCTTTCCAGAACAAGGCTGGCAAATACTCCAATGTGCAAGAGAAAAATTCCCCAGGTCAATGTGGACTTCATTTCCTCCCTGTAAACACATGCGACCCTGTCTCAAAACAAGGCGACAGTGCTCGCTCACCAGCCAAATAGTGAGGTCACCACTTTTGGGGCACTGCCAGGCAGTGGAGGGGGGTGCCAGGCAGACAAGGCCATTTCCAAGGGGAATGTGGGTAGCTCTGGGTTCCCGTAGGCTCTGCAAAGAAAGAAACTGAAGTATCAGCCACACAGAGTCAACTAGAGCTTTTTTCAGGAGCATGTTCATATCATGGCCAAAGGGGATATGTGTGTGTGTGTGTGTGTGTGTGTGTGTGTTTAATGTCACTTTAAGAAGACAAGCAGGATCCAAAGGCAGAGTTTCCTTCTCTGAGCCCTGAGATGGCTGTTTCAACACAGGAAAGCTGGACCTTGGAAGACACCACTCTACTTCACCCTTGTGGTGTGAGGACTAAAGTGAATCTAGCGGTCAGTGAAGTTTTACAAGGGCTTGACTCATCTATAAACAAGAGCCAGTTCAAAGTCATCCCACAGGAGACACGCTGCCCCTTTGCTTCTCCAAGCACGGGAGAAAAGAATGTGGTTGTGAGACACCAGGATTTGCACATTGCCCAAAGCCCTGCTTTATCCGCCAAAAACATGTCCTGAGCAATTGTCTCTAACATGCCATTATTAGTCCTGATCTTCCATTACTACAGAGATTAGTTTCTCAGCCAAAGTTTTTAAGGTTACGCCAAACCTGGCTCTGTGACATCCCGTGTATCTTAGCACAAAACAGAATGTTCAAAACGGCTCATTTTCACAGCAACAGAGCATTTGCCAACCGCAGTGTTTGACAGCCTGCCTTGTTCAGTCCCTCATGTAAAGATCCTGCCATGAATGTTTCCAAGAGCTCAGTGTCAGTAACACTATTTCTCTGCAGCTAAAACTTATAAGCCTCTTTTTGATTATCTTCTTGGGCTTTTCTCCATCTGCCAGGAAGCTCAAAGTTTCAAATCTTATAACTTCTTCCATTTGAATGGTGACATGAACATGAAATTGAGACTTTAGGACATTTATAAAGTTATAAATCATTTATAAATTGTGTACACTTTGAAAATTGATCTGTCTGGGCGTTGGTTTCCATAGATATAAAATGGCCATGATGTTAGTCATCAAACCATTTGGTAGACACCTGCCAGTCACGTCTCACATTTTTTTCCTCGGGCAGGTGTCCTGTATTATTCAGGTTTGCAGAGATTATGCACTCAAAGGACACAACCAACTTTAAAGAGTGGGTCACAACTGATCAAAGCCTTTCTTCTTCTATGGGACCTCAACCAAGAAATGCCATTTTATATATGTTCCCATTTTGCACTTATTCACTTGTCCACGCCAAGAAACACCGGATAGACTGTCTGACCCAACTGTAACTCTAGCCATAAACAGTCGATTCCAATTTAGAGAATACTTTACACTCCGGAGTGCCACTAGCTGGGAGGACAGGCCTTGAACGATAATGTGTCAAGATTATAAGCCAAGCAAGTGAAACTGTCCAATCAGAAGCCAGTCACTAACTGCTCAAGGAATTCCAAGAGCCATGAGTAACGTGAGGGTTACTAGAAACTGCTTATCTGCGTATGGGGTACTTGAAACTGCTGGGGGTCAGAGCTGACCAATCCCCGCATGCCTTTGCCTCAATTTACCCAATCATGTATCTGCTAGGTTAGAAACCCCCTCCTCCTATAGAAATAACCTATAAAAGTCCCTGTAAAACAAAGACGGGGGCTCTCCTCTGGTCTGCTGCGTCAGTGACGGTGAAAGCCCGGGTTCGAGCTTCAATAAACAGGCCCTCATGTGATTGCATCGGTGTCCATGGTCTCTTGGGATTCAGAAATCTGGGCACAACACTTCCTCTCTTAATGAATCTAGAGAGGAGCATGTGACCAAGTCGTTCACACTGAGCCAGCAAGAGATGTCTACCAGGGGATGTGGGAAAAGGTTTCCTCTAAGAGGGAGGAACAAGGGCAAAAACTCAGCCATGTCCAAAGCCTTCCTTCTTTTAAAGGGGGTTGTATGGAGATGAGAGGACTGGAGAAGTGGCAGCTCTCCTGGAAACATGGAGAGAAGCCAAGAGATTCCCAAGGAACTCTAAGCATCTAGTAACTTCTGGAATTCTCTTCTACTAAGCAAGAGGTAAGAGTAGTTTAATCAGGTGATACTTAAGAAGTCTAATCCTTGTAGTCAAAAAATCTTAATAGTTTGGACAGTATACAACAAAACACTAACACTTATTACAGTCATTCTCAATGACTATTTCTTCTTGACCTCTGACCTTTTCATCTCTGCTTTTCCTGTGTGGTAAGCACTCCGTTGTGAAATAATAGAACGATTTGTTGACCACTTAGCTTTACTTGGTGGTTCTCCAAGTGCTTTGTGTATAGTATCTTATTTAACTAACACTGGATCCCAGCAAGGGAGACTCAGGAACTCTCTCTACTCATAGATAAGTAAACTAAGGTAAGAGAGGAGAGGGGACTTGCCCCAGGCCACACAGTTAGCCAATGGCAAACCTCAAACCCAATATCCAGTTGATATGACACCAGAGGTTATATGTTCAACTGATCTTTATTTTATTTTATTTTATTTTATTTTATTTTATTATGTGTGTATGGGGGAGGGCATGTGCAGTGATGTGCCCATGAAAAGGTCAGAGAACAGCTGTGGAGTCAGTTTTCTCCTTCCCCCTTTATGTGAGTTCCAAGGATCACACTGAGGTCATCAGGCTTATGTGATAGGCGCCTTTATATACTGAGCCATCTTTCTGGTCCTCCACAGGATTCCTGATCACCGATTATGGAAACATGACTGATAAGCCAACCAATCGACCTGTTAACAAAAACCACACTAGCTATCTTTCTTAAACACTGAAGTAGGAGAGTCACGTGCCCAGCCCAGCGATGTGCGAAGAAAGGACTGTTCAGCTATACTCTGTCACCTTCAAAGTCTAGAAATTCTTCCCACATTCCCATCATTGACATGCACAGCTGACTGAGAAGTTCGAGCAGGACTGGGGCATCAGAAGAGAGAAGTCCAGACTTGTTCAAAAGGACAAAGAGATGAGAAGGCAGATGAAGACCTACACACTGCATAAACCAATGCTGATCTATGTTCCCACTCCCTGACATTACTGTCAATGTACAGGTCTAGGGAATGTATATCTATTGGCTGATAGGAAATCAGCAGTAATAATGGCAGCGGCAGCAGATTCTTTATTCCAGAAGATTCTGAGGGAAGTTTTCCATTGGATTCGTCTACATGAGAAATAGCTCCTCAAAGTCAGGTCGTATACAACGTCAGCCTCTGTTTCAGCAGGCCAGGTGAAAGTGGATGTCCCCGGCTGTAGCATGGGTCTCAGTCATTAATTGTGCCAAAAGGGCATCTTCCTCCTAAAGTCTGGGTCGTCTGCTTTCAACAGCTTCCCCAAACAGAATTACAAGCCTTTAGAGAGGCGAAGATGGCAACTGGAGGGCGGTGAGCAGGGGACCACCACCACCATGAGGTCTAAGCTCTGCCCCTAAAGCAGCTGTCAGTCTTGCGGAGGGAGGTGGAGCTCGGGTCTGATCCTTCCTGGGGACAGACAGGGTCATGCTCAAGGGGTACAGGCTGTGCTGTGCTGGAGTGGGGGCCAAGCTGGGTGAGGTGTTCACTGGACAGGACTATGCTCAGTGAGCAGCATGAGCTACAGGGACCCAGCAGTGTTGGGGGCAGTGGGCTGTGCTTACGGGGCTGGACAATATTCAAAGAATGGGGTGATCTCAGGGCAAGGCTCAAGGCTGTGGTCAGGAGTGGGGGCTTTAATCAAGGAGGTAAGGGCATAATCAGGGGCAAGTCCTTGCTAGGGAAGGATTAGTCAGAAGGGCTGTAAACAGGAAGTAGGGTCACTCTTTAACACAGAGTAAGATTCCAGAAGTCTTCAAAGCAAAGCAGAGACAGAAACCTCTTTAAACATGGTGTAGGAAGAACAGGGATCAAAAGCTTAGACTGACTAGCTAGTAAAAAACTCCAGAGACTAGGAGGCAGGAGAAGCAGCTTGCACATTAGGAAGATGTGTCTAGAAGCAAGCCTTATTCCAGGCAACACGATGGCATGAAGATAGTCTTTTAAAGGCTCAGTACAAGGCAGAGTGTGAATGCAGCTTGGTAAGGTTCTAGATCCCTTACAGGGACACACCCTTAAGTTCCCTCCTGTTTTTTGTTCCCCAGTAGCCTGTTCTCCAGCCTGGGTGGACATGACAAACCCCTTCTGAATCCACTGTCCATCCACTGGAATAGAATGCTCTGCTCGGACCACTGTCGAATGTCAGCAGAGCCAGCCAAGCTGGGGTGGGAAGCAACACGCAGCTTGGGGAGCTGAGTCTAGGCATGCTCCCAGCGCTTTCTCTTATTCTCTGTTTGAAGGAGTGCTCGTGAGTAATTCTCACAGTGCCTGTACTCCGAGGTATTGCCAAGCTCATTACCATTAATTTTTGCATATTTAACTACAGTTTTTAATTAGATGGTATTTTATTATTCATGCACATAATTTGAGTGGAAGTCGGACTACTCTCTTGGAGGAAAGAAAAGCAAGGGGGAGGGGGGTTTGCAGAAGTGGGGGGGGCAGATACTCCTGAATTAGAAGTTGGCTTTGGCGCTCCTTCTTGGCTAGTGAGCAGAGCTGCCTCTAAGTCCATAATGGCTCTCTTTTAATTTTGCTAATAGCTATCATGTTAGGTACCTTTATAAATTTGTTAAATCCAGAGTGCTGGGAGTTGTCTGAGTACGCGGCGACTGTAAACAGCCCGCTCTGTTTGGTGTGCGCATACAAACTGTTTGCTCAAGCTCCTTGATGTATTATTAAAATGGGTAATGGGCCCCTGGGAGCGCATCTAGTTATGGGCCTTCATTTGCAGAATACACCATGCGTTGTTTTCATCTTTCCTCATGATTGTTAATGGTGCCGATGATGAGATGGGTGGGTTTTTCCTCCACTGCCTTTATCAGCGCCGTTTTATTATGCAGGCAGAATGGCCAGGCTGATGATTTTGCCCAAGGTTTTCAATTAGTCATTTCACTGAGCACATCTGTGCTGGCACTCACCCAAAGCTGGACGGCAGCTATTACCGGTTTACACCTGCTGAACCGTGGCCATAAACGCGGATGGGAATAAACCTAAATTGGCCTTTTAGCTATGGATGAAAAGTTGTGGTGTTGCAGTGTTTTATAGCGGTATAGGGAAGGTGTGAACTTTTCCACCTTCAGACCCCAAGAACCTTCCAGGATGTTCCACTCATTCATGACTCTCAACTATGTTGACTATGATACCAGTTTACTATTCTGTGTTTTGCAGCCCTATAACTTAATCGGCCTGATAAGTGGATGAGATGGTATATGTAGGACTGTGGCCATGGTCTCGGTCTAATTGTATCGCTGAACAGTGGAGGGGCTGGATTCTGGGCAGGTCTCAGAATTATGAATTTGTCAGTGGTGAGGTGACTCCCCTCCCATGCTGAAGTGAGTGTTACTTCATGGAGGAGTAGAGGCCTCCGTGACGGGGCTGGAGGTGCGTCCTGATTTTAATTCAGCAGGAACAGTCATCTCTTACCCCACAGCGCCCAACACATCTTTCTCTCTTTCTTTCTCTCTCTCTCTCTCTCTCTCTCTCTCTCTCTCTTTCTCTCTTTCTCTCTTTCTCTCTTTCTCTCTTTCTCTCTTTCTCTCTCTCTCTCTTTCTCTCTGTCTCTTTCTCTCTCTGTCTCTCTTTTCCCTCCCTCCCTCCTTCTTTCCTTCCTTCCTTCCTTCCTTTCTTCTTTTTTTCCCCGTGTGTGTGTGTGTGTGTGTGTGTGTGTGCGTGTGTGTGTGTGTGTGTGTTGTGTGTGTACCAGAGGCACTTGAGTGTGTGTGCCTGCGGAGGTAAGGGTGACATTGATCCTGGATTGCTCTACTTCCTTTTTGTTTTGCTCTGGGGTTTTCCAGGCTCCACCTTCCAGTGCTGGCAATACAAGAAGCCACCATATCTCCCCAGCATTTTTACCTAGGATCTGAGGATTGGAACTCAGGTCCTTTGGCTTGGGAGGCAAAGGTTCTAACCCCTAAGCCATCTTCCCAGCATGACCCAGCAGGTTTCTGCAGGCGACAAATCAGTCTCCTGAACACTGATGCTCTTTGCCCTGCAGAGAATCCCAAGGGCAGCAGTTGTGAAGGCAGCAGAGACAAGGGACCAGGTCCTTGGAGAGAATTAACATTGGAGACTGGAGTTCAGGGAATTTCCGAAAGCTGACATTTCTTCTGGATCTGGCCCATCTACAGGAGCTGAACATGAACTCTTTAGCAAAAAAAAAAAATCTGAGCATTTCAAGCTCTCAGGATAACAAGAAATGTCATTTTATCCAGAACAGAAATGCTCATCCTAGCATGTCCCCTGCTCCCAGGGGTTAAGCTACAGTATGATGAAGCAATCTTCATAAACATTCTAAGCTAAACACACACACACACACACACACACACACACACAGACACACACACACACACACACACACACACACACACAAACACAACACACACGGAATCTGTCGTCTGTGGGAGGACCTGTTTCCTACCGTCCCTTCCCCTCCGTCAGAGGCCACCTGCATGCCCTAACCATTTCCTGACCGCCCCATGAGCTGTAAGTTTCACGTTTGGCTCATAACAGCCAAGTTCACATCTCTGTGGCCGCTTGTTTGTTTTTATTTTCTGAATCTTCATCTTGGCGCTGTGAAATCAGCGCCACCATTGCTGTCATCATCATCTTCACGACTTCATCGCCACATGCCATTCCACATTCACTGAGCCCATGCCACCACATCACATGGCAGACACGAGTCTCATGCTTGTCTCCAACCTTCCTAGCCAGAGTGCTGGGACCAGAGCCAGGACCGGAGCGAAGCCCCGTCATCATGGCCTCTTCAGAGATGAGGAAGCTAAGGTATAACCAGCAGGAGGAAATGGTTCTAGAATCACGCTGTAACACGAGGAGCCCAGAGTCAAGGAAGGCGAGGACCTCGGTGTTTCTAACCAGTAGCCTCTGTAGAGTTCAGAAGAGTTTCTAAGCTTGGGGTTAAAACAGCAAGCTGAGGAGGGGCAGGAAGACTCTGTCAGTTGAAAGTTGCTTTTCTTTCACTCATCTGACTTATTGATTGACCTCTAGGATGCTTCCAGGTTTCCAACTCCATGAACACCCCAGGGCGTGTATTAAAAGCAATGCGCTCTCATACAGCATGCACACGTGGAGATTTGTAAATAATCAGTCTCCAAACGCACTGTGAACACCAGCAGCTTTTCCACGCGCCCCTCCCAAATTTGCTAGTCTCAAACCTCTTTAATGTTACTAGTCAAAAGTGTTTGTGGAATGTTGAGATTTCTGGCTACTTGTGAAATGCAACCATTGAGCTTGCCATCAGGAATGTTAACAGGCCTCTTCTTTATCAGAATCCTCCTGCGTTTCCCCCCCTCCATTTCAGCCCCAGGGAAATCAGAATGTCCCATGTTCTGCAAAGTACACCTCGACATAGCCCTTCTTTCCTCTTCTGTATTGGAGACCTTCTGCTAGAGCAAACGTGGCCACCTAAAAACCACAGCCAACGCATGTGGAGAGTTGAGAAATCACATCCTTGCTGGGTTCTGGCGGGCCAGCAGGGTCTGGCTGCAAGGCCTTTTACAAAGCTGCACTTCTTCCATCCGTAAGATGGGAAGCCTTGGGTCACACCAGCAGCTGCAGAGACAAAGGAAGTAATAGCGCTTAGGAAAGTGTCAGCTGGTGGCCAGTGTCCTGTCATTTTTGTCCCCTGTAAACTCTATGTCAATTGAGCCTACACTGGCTAAAGAGCAGGGAGTGTGCCTCTAGCCCTTGCTTAAGAATTTTTATTTTTTTAAACATCTTCTTATAGGTTGTAGCATCACAACTGGTAGGGACTGATGGTGGTTGAGCCCCTTCCTATAACCATGAGATTCTCGAGAACAAGAGCTAAACCTTTGTCGGTCTGGTGCATAATGTGAGCTTGGAAATCATGGCCAGACAGGTGGACGACCAGTCTGGTGTGGCCCATTAGCTTCTGTGTTGTTCATATTTTCCATCACTGTGACAAACCCTTGAGAAAAATGGTTTAAAGGTGGAAACATTTCTTTTGGCTCACAGTTTCAGAGGTTTCTGTGCATGGTGCTAGTGGCTGTGGGTCTGTGGTGAGCAGAGAGCCTCATGGCAAGGAAGGTATAGCAGAACAGAGCTGCTCACCTCACCACAACCAGGATGCAGACAGAGGGTAGAGGCCAAGACCAACGTATGCACTACAGATGCACACCCTCAATGACTGGCGGCCCTCCCACGATCCTGTGCCTCTAGAAGTTTCTGATATCTTCCCATAATGCCACTGAGTGATGAATCCATCAGTGAATCAATCTATTGATGAGGTCAGAGTCTTCCTGATCCAGCAATTACTCAATGTCAGAAAACTGGGGACAAAGCCACCCACACAAGAGTCTTTGGAGAGATGCTTTATATCTCAACCTTATCAGCCTCAGTAGGAGAACTATGTATTGGTTTAAATGTGACCCACACTCAGCTCATTGGACCGCGATTTCTGCTGTTTTGAACAATGTCCTTCCTCCACGGTTTGGTGCATAAAAAGCCTTTGGATATAAGTTTGCAGATAATTCTGGCTCCAGAGAAAGCTACTTCTAGCCCTTGGCACAGTGCCTCACGTGAACTTGGCTTTCCATGAGAGTTATTAACTGATGAGTTAGTCATCTTATGTTGGGTGTTGGGAATTTTTTATGCTTAAGTAGTGTCTACCCATGATAGTGGGACCCCCCCTAAGGAAACACTCTAGTGTCGTGCTGGGTTTTCAAGAGGGAGGGACTCAGGACTGCTATAGAGCTCTCGCTTCTACTGCTCCTCTGGCTAGCCTCAGACCACCTACTGTCACCCACCTCTGACAACCACAGGACTCTGACCTCACAGATACCAAACAGATACTTCAAACACAAGGTCAAGCACATCTCAGCAGTTTCCCATCACCACACCCATCTTCAGCAGACTCCCAGGAAGATGGTGTGCTCGATCCATCAGTCTGGTGGTCTTTCCTGTGGCCGGCGCTTGTCCTCTAACCATCGCTTTCTCCCTGGATGAAAGGATCCTGGGCCCAGCTTGATTCTCCTTCTGCATACATCTACTCTTTCTCCTTGGGCCTGCTCACCCCACTCCTGATCTGCAGTTCCGGACACCAGTGAAGGGGACGATGGAGCACATTGCCAAAAAGCAAATGAGAGCAGAGTTGGGATTTGAACCCAGCTCTCCGGCTCCCTCTCCACAGGTCATAGTCACAGAAATGCTCTGGTTGTGGTGTCTTTGCCTTCGTTCTCTAGCTTGCAAGGGAAACACGACTCTGGCAGCTGAGGAAGCTGAGATGCCAACAGGACTGTCCTTGTTGAAAAGAAGGTCAGATTGGTTGCTCTAACCACGGGTGAAAACTCCCAGGCCAGTCCCCAAGTGGCTGCCAGGGACACAGTGGAGAGCCTTTGCAGTAATCCCTCCTTCCAGGCCTGCCCTGCGCCCCACAAACCTTCAGTACCCAGGTGGGCTCCTGCTCCCGGCTCAGGCCCTAAATTGGCTGTGTTCGCCTGGGTCCAGAGAGTCCTCTTTTCTCTCCATGCGGTAGCTGAACATACATCACCGGCAGATGAAAGCAGGGGGCCCGACAAAGGGAAAATGAAATTTCCCTTGAGCTATTTGCCCTGGCTGACTAACCCGAACCTTCCTTCTCAGGATGAAGAGGAGCTCTGATGTTGTGATGTTGAAAGCATCAAAGGCTGATCCCCTCAGCTGAGCAGTGACACTCAGTGGCTTGGCAGCCAGGCCTCCAGAGCACCCCCCACCCCCGCCGCCAAAGCCCAGACCTCCAAATGTACCTTGCGTTATTAGTGCCCACCATGTACGGGCTCCAAAGTGGCCGAGTGGCCCCGTCCCTCCTGCCCCTTTCTCTATGATGCCACCCCCTGACCCCTGACCCCTGTACCCCTGATAGGGCCAGAGACCTGTCTTTTCCTAGTCTCCTCTCTTGCACCTGCCATGACATTCAAAGGTCACAGATAGGGGCCTGGAGGAGACTAGACCAGATTCCAGAAGGCTGCAGTGCCAATCCTAGAAAAATGTTCTCCTCGACTCCATCTTGTGATCGTGGTGCCAAAGTGATCTTGGCATGCCAGCAGTCAGAAGAGCACGAGGAAGATGTCAGAGATGGCCGCACGGAGCACCGTGGAGGCGCTTACAGAATTGGCCTCTGTGGATGAGCCCACGCGCCTGACACAGGACCCCACTTTTCACGTGGCTCCGTCTCCTCACCATAGGATCGTGGTCACCTTTCCCTCTTAGGGACTTTTTCAAGCATCTCTCTGAATTAAACATACATTCTGAGCAGCTTCTGTCGCTTCCCTTAAAACACAAGATCTTCACACTGGCGATAGCTCAGGACTGAATTCACATTCTGCTTTCAAGCTTAATCGAACACTGAAAAGACGGCTGGAACCAACGCCGACAGCCTGGACAGCTGGGTGAGGCGAGGGCCTCTCCTAACGGTCTGGAGAAGGGAACTGCACGCTCACTTCCTTTCCCTTTTGTTTTTAGAAATTAGCAAAGCTTTCAACACACTGGCCTCCGCCACTCAGTGAACAGTCAGATCACGACTTTTATTCCCAGTTCACCACGTCAAGTAAATAGCAGCTTACAGGATGGAACGGAGAACGATAAGCAATTCCCACCGCTGTGAGTTCTTAATATATAAATTCATCCCGCGGCAGTTGAGTATCAGCTGGCAAAACCAGAAACAATGGGAAGCAGCCAGGCCTGGCTCTGCCGAGGTCAGTCATCAAGGTTATCTAGCCGCAATTACCGGTATCTACAAACTTGCATAGCTGTCAGCTGGTCCAAGCCCAGATGAAAACTCACCATGCGCTCAGAAAGCAAATATAGTTTCTGTGGAGAGCCTCAAATTAGCTCTGTGAATGACTTGGCTTTCAGCGTGCACAAGCCAATGTCTTCCCCCCTTCCCTCCTTTGGAGACATTTTGGCAGTCAGTGCTTCTGTGTCTAAATTTGGGCGTCATCTTCTAAATCTCTCTTCCTGGGATTGCTCCTTAACCCTCGGTGACAATAAATTATATCACTTAACAATAGATAAACTCGGGACACTCTTCCTGTCCTGTGGGCCCATTGTGAGGCACCCCCTAATCTGTAGCATCTCTTCTCCCAGGTTGTCCCCACTAAAGACCTGTCGGTGACAAAGAGACACAATAATTCGTTTTCTAGCTCCTCCTCTGGAATCATACATCATGTGCAGAGACAAAGCTCTCAACAGCAGACGACTATCAGCTTCCTGTATCTGAGTTCCTCTTCCTAGCAGGGGCTGCAGAGGGAGCTTCCAGTGCCTGGGAGTGGGGACTACGCCCTCACCCACCCAGCTGGAGGTGGGAAGAAAGAACATAGTGCATTAGAGGATGACTAGTGTACCCCAGAGGCCCATGGGCCAAAGGGTGGTATCCTAGGCGGCGCTATTAGGAAGCGGTAGGACTTCAAGGAGGTGAGATCTAGTGGGAAGTCTTTAATTCATTGTGGACCCCTTCCCCCCTGCCCCAACAAAGGGATTGTAGGATCCTGGTCTCTTCTTCCTGTTATTTGTCTGTCGCTTCCTGGCCAATGGGCTGGGCAGTTGTCCACTCGGCATTCTTTTGTGATGGGCACTGGCAACAGAACATCTCATTCAGGGACTAGAACCTAAAACCCCGAGTCAATACAACTCCTCTCCTGTTGCAGTTTATCGCTTGTGTGACTGGGCCTCTTGAAAGGAGGTAATTGGCCACCGCCCGGCTCAAACCAGACCTTGGACCACCCTGTACTCACCTTTCAATCCAGGCTCTTCCAGGGCCTTCATGAAGATTTCCTGACAGGGAGGCCATCCCCTGGGGCCCTGCCAGGTACCAGTTGCTTCGATCTTGTCCTTCGAGCATCTGAGCATTCATTTTCCCTCTGCTCACTTGCCCTTGCCATCTCGTGTTTGCCTTCGATGAATGGCAGCTGAGGGCCCACCCACCCCACCTGTGCTATAGCATTAAACACCGCGGTGTCTTCATTTTGACATCTTCACACCAATGTGACCAGATCTCAGGAGAGAGGTACAGCTTTGTCTTCATAAGAAATAGTTCCATGTGGTCCACACAGCAAGGAAAAGGCCAGATGGACGCATGTCAGTCCCAGCTTTCAACCAAACCAAACAAGCTCTCACCTCTAGCCATGGTCTCTGGACTCACCTAGAGGGAGGCGCCATATATACAACTGCGTGTAGATGGCACGCTGCACAAGAAGTCACTTGGGGGGATACCATTCATATCACAGCTTTGCAGATTTCTATATTAATGTGACAAGTTGGCTTAGCCCTCTGCATCTCCAGATTCAACCAACCAGGAAATCAAAACTACTTAACAAAATTCCTAAAAATAAAACTTGAATTCACCCCATGCTGAGCACTCCACGGACTCCACATGCATGAAGAAGAGCTGTGTAGCACACCATGAGGCGGTCAGCCCTTCCCCAGTTCCTCATTTAGACTCGGTCTTCTCTGAGTATCATTCATGCATAATGTACTTAGGGTTCCATGGGTACAACTGAGTTAAATATGGTCAGATTTTGGCATTATTCCCTGAACAATGTGGGATAACAGCCATTTCCACAGTATCTAAATTGTCTCAGGGGAAATAAGTAATCTAGAGATAATGCAAAATATATATGAAGATGTGTAGTTTCATGCCAACATGTATTTCAGGGACTTGGTCTACTGGGTCTACTGGGGTTCCTGGAACCCATCTCCAAGGACAGTGTTAAAGGGACTATTTGTAATGAATTCTAACAAAATTAGTACGAACGCTGTTTTGATAAAGGGAACTTCCAATCAGCACAAAGCTCATGTGGGTAGGGGTACAAGGATCCCACTCTTTACACTGTGACATTCACAAAGCCTGTGGTGTGTGTGTGTGTGTGTGTGTGTGTGTGTGTGTGTGTGTGTGTGTACACTTCACGACTGAAGGCTGAGCTTTGAGCTTTTGGGCACCTCTATAAAGAATAGTAACTGCCAAGGCAAACGCCAAGCAAGTCTGCAGGAGAGAATCTCATTCATGTGGAGAGACCCACAGTGGGTGGACCATTTCCCAGTTAAGTGGATAAGAGGAGGGGAACTGGGTCAATAGGTTAGCATTTTTCTGCATACTGCAGCCAGGATCCTTGCTATCTAGCAAGTAAGGTTTATTTATCCCTCTCGGTAATCCCTGTGGATATGGTGTTGTATGGTCTTTCCTGCCAAGCTGGACTAAGAACTATAACAGGACAATCATAAGCCAGAATAGCCCTCTCCCCTTGTTCTCCTAAACTGTTTGGTTGTGAATTTATTAACATGTTGGCAAACTTCAACAAATCCCTTCTTCCTGTCAGGGAGTGCAGCCACGATCAGATGATCTGTCCAAGGTCTCTCTTCTCCTGTTGGAGCTCTTTGATCCCCAGACAGTGCCTAGTGTCTAGCTTAAGTGTTCAAATGTGCTTATTAAATGAGTGAATGGATGGATGGATGGATGGATAGATGGATGGATGAATGTGAATTCTTTGAGTTCTGCTTTAATCTTTACCACACAGCAAGTTAAAAACACATGTCCTGGGCTAGAGAGATAGTTCAGGGGTTAAGACTCTACCTCAAAAACAAGCACCTGAGTTTGCATTCCAAATCCCATGTAAAAGCACCAGTCAGAAACGGCAGCAGCCTTCATTTCTGAGCCTGGTGGGCTGAGCCTGGGAAATCCCAGAGTGAAGCAAAAAGGAGGTAGAAGCAATCCAAGATGATTCTGAAATCACCCTTGGTCCTCTATAGGGACACACAGTGCCCTCTGATATCCACACATGAATAAATACATTAATTAATTAAAAGAAAAACAAAAAAGCACACATCCTGATAAACCAGCTGACTCCATCTGTAGTGTGGAACCGATTTACCAAAGAGAACACAGGGCTCCTGAAGTGCAGGCGCATGGCCCACCCCTCTTATGATGTGTGTGCTTTGCTGCGTGCTTCCGAGGTTGGTGGGGAGGTGAGAAGTGCCGTAAGCACCTTGGCATTGGGGGGGAAGGAGGCTATGGAAAAGCATCCTTAGGTCTCATCTTGGGGCGCTGGGTCGTGTTCTCTCTGTCAGAACAGTGAGTGGAAGTTTACGCTGAGCATCTCCTCGGATCGTCACAAGCAGTCCATGGACATTTGGGTCAAGGGTAAAGCACCTGCCACACAAGTATGAAAACCTCAGTTCAGATCCCCAGAACCCAGGTAAAGTCAGATGGGGTGGTAGTGGGCATCTGTAACCCCAGCACTCCTACAGTGAGATGGAAGTCAGAGATGGGAGAATCCCCAGAAGCTCTCCGGCCAGTTAGCATGGTGTACACAATCATTAACAAGAGACCCTGCCTCAAAAGGAGGTGGAAGGTGAGGGTCAACACCCGAGGCTGACCTTCACACGTGCACCTGTGGCATGCATATGCCCACAATCACACACACACACACACACACACACCCCCCCACACACACACACACAAGCATAAGTATAAAATAATAAAGTATAAAAAAGCGAAACAAATAAAACCACCTGCTGCCATCCAGGCCAGCCTTCCGGAGCAGTCACGGTGGTGAGAGCCTGCTCTCTCTGTAGACTGGTTCAGTGGCTAGTTCTGGAGAAGCTGCTACCCATGTAGGCATCACTATTTAAACAGAAGAGATAAAGGAGTCCCAGAATGCCCCTGTTTCTGAGGTCCCCTTTGAAACATAGCAGACTATCCACAAATGGCCAGTAAATGCATTCTGTAATGGTATCCAGCATACCTGAGTAAAACATAGTCACACGGATGAAGAGATACATCTGCCCGACCCCTCCCTGGGGTGGCATTGGATTCACTTTTTCTTCAGTTATTATATATGACTCTGCAATGCATAGCTTTCAAAGCTCGTCATTTATGGAATTAACTTTTAACAGGAAAAAGTTAACCTGCCTTTGGGTCCAATAAATTTAAAAGATTCATAAATACATATGCATATATATGTGTTTGCATCTACATTTACATATGGATAATGAGTATTCAATCAGGGCACATAGGTAGAGCCTCCAGGAGATGCCCCTCCAAGGCAGGGGTTGGCAGTGTGTACAGGGATCCGGTTCTCTGAAACTCACCAACCGGTTGAGATAATGGTATTTCTGATGACTGAAAGTTTTTGCCAGTCATTTGGCCATGGAGCTAAAAAAAATCTAGAGGAAATAAAGAAAGAAGGATGGAGGGAAGGACGGGAGAAGGGAGGAAGGGAAGAAAAGAGGGAGAGATGAGGGAGAGGAGGGGGGGGAAGAGAGGAAGGGTGTTGGAAATGGTAATGATGGCGGCTGTGGGGAGGATAACAGGTGCAGCAGGCATGATGGTGATATCAGTAGTGGCAGCTTCCTTAATGACATTGAGTTGTGTTGATAATGGTTGATGGCTGAGATAGATCTGAGATGATGGAATGGTGGAAGTGGTGCTGCCTAGTATGGCAGTAAGGCTCATACTCATGCTTCTGGCACTTCTGGTAGTGTTAATGGCAATAGAGGAAATGGTGATGGCATTCATGGGGATAACGTTAGTCATAGGTGGTACTGCTGGTAGAACTGGTGCTGGTACAGATGGTGATAGTGGTGGTGAAAATGGTGATACTGGTACTGGATACTGTGGGTGGAACAAATGGTAATGTGATAGTGGTACTAATAGTGGTACTGGTGATGATATTGACAGTGATACTGTTAGAGGTCCTAAAAAGTGGTACTAGTGGTAGAACTGATGCTGGTAGTACTAATGGGTGGTACCAGTGGTGGTACGGTTGGTGATAATGGTAGTTGTACTAGTGGTAGTATTGATGGTGATAGTGGTGGTACTGGTGGTTGTAATGGTGTTGATAATGTAGGAGGTATAAGTGGTAATGGTGGTGGTACTGACGGTGATGCTGATGGAAGAAGTGGCAGTGGTAATGGTGGTCATGGTGGAGGGCCTAATGGTGGCAATGGCAGCAATATTGGTGATGGAGGTGTGGGAGCATTAATAGTAGAAGTGGGGAAGGTAGAGGTGAGCACTGAATTAACCCTCAAAGTGTGACCCTACCATAGAATATACCAGGATGCTGCCAGGAAACATGCCATGAACCACAGGAGGACCTGGAAGCTTCTACCTGTGTTGCTAAACATCGATTAGGTCAGGCACGCAAGCAAAGCCTGGCTCGGGGCTCTCACTGACATCTCCACCAGTCAAGAATGCCTCACCTCCGCTCCACCCAATCAAATGGCTCGGTGAATATAATTACTTGCACCATCTAATCAATAGCGATTGCTCCTGGCCCTGCCTGTCAATAGCAGCGTCTGGATCACAGAATCTTGGTACTCCCCTCAACACGTCAATTTCTGCTTAATGTTACAGAAACCACATCTATCAAATCCATCTGCTAATGAGGTTTTATAGTGTCATTAATAATACACTTCTTAAAAGTATGTTTTGACTAATATAACATGAAATATGAAGTTGCAAATATTCTACCCTTCCCAGTCATATAATTCCCGGTTGCCAATTGAACAACCCAAATCAATGCTGTATTAAGCAATCTCATGAAGCGATTATGGAATTTGATAGCGCACCAACAGGTAGGCGGAGAGGAACCATGTTCCACTGATTTTTCTGAGAGAGGGAGAAAACCAAAAAGAGGCCTGTTTCCTGGGACTGAACTTGGACTGCTCGTCTCCTTGGAGACAAAGCTGCTCTTTGCCTTGAGTTCGGGTCATGTGCTCCAAAGGGCACAGAGTTGTGTGGTCTAGACTGGCCAATCTGTGACCATCAGAGCTCAGAGCTCTCGCTTGGAACACATTGCCATTTGCATGTGGCCAGTCGCCCGCTGCGGGGGGCTCAGCTGCACACACAGCAGACACTGGACTCAGCCCAGTCTGGGAGGAGTTGTTAGGATGTCAAATGCCAGCACAGAAATTCCCAGGGGTACCAGACTGCCTCCCCAAACAGACGGCTGTGAGGAGAGGACAGGACAGAAAGAGGGGCAGCAGAGTAATACCCAGCCCCGCTTTCTCAATACAGAACATCTGGCTTCTTTTAGTGGCTTTGAGGTGCTGTCCTTCCTGTAAAGAGCTCAGCTCCATCTCCTTTATGAACTTATTAGAAATACTTTTGCATTAGGGGGCATGGTGGTCACGAGTTATATCTTCTCAGGGTTGTGGCTCTTGAATAGAGAACAGGCAGAATGTATGATAGGTGACTGGCTAGGAATACTGGGCCAGGTGTGGACTCTGACTCTACCTCAGCGAGATGGTAGCCTAGCCAAGGTCATTTCCACTGCAGAGGGAAGCTGTGGTATGGGCTGCACACACACCAAGAGAGCAGGAGCATCTTTTCTGAGCCAGTATGTGAGTGTTTGGGGCTCTCGCTCAGAAGACCACGGGTACCCTAAACCATCCACATCTGTTCGAGGCAGCTGGAGGCCCAGTTGCACCACCATATCCAACAGAAGAGGTCGTTTTCAATAAAGAAATAGGCCTGGAGGTTGTGTGTCCACCTCCAGGTCTATTCTGGCGTACCAAGTGACCGGCTGTGTGCTCCTCCATTCAGCTCTAGCACAGACTCTGGTCATTTCCATATGAATGAATTCTAGATGGATACTGGTTCTTGCTTTGCATGCTCTGCTTGAAGGACCTCGCACCTCTGAGGTGCTCTGGAAACAGCTGGATCTGTGTCTACAGCAGTGCGCAGGACCACACAGACTCACACCTTGCCTATATTGCCTCTGAGACAGACATGTGGGTTTCGGTCTTTGGAGCCAGGCGAAAACCAAAGACCGCTGAGCTGGAGAATGGAGGCATGGCAGGAGAGCTGCCTGCTGGCTGAGGAATAGGCTTGAGTCCCTCCCCTTGTACGGGAATTGAAGTCGGCACAGCTGAAGCTCTGTGCTCGGCACACACTCCTGGAACAGGATCTTGTTTGTGTCTCTCAACAGCTACTTCCAGCTGGTGTTCCTTAAATGATCGTAGGGTAAGATTTCTTCTCAATCTCCAGTGAACGTGACAAAAGACTGCTTCGTTTCTCATCTCCAGGGCTGCTGCTCAGAGATTCCTAGGCCCAAGAGGGAACATGAGGCTCGGAGGAAGGCATTGCCCATTCTCAGGCAGCCAGCACGCAAGGTTGACCCGAAACACCACACCGAAAGGAGCACTGTCCTGTAAGTCGGATCTGAGTTTTGACCTACAGCTCTCTTACCACAGCTGTGGAAGATCGGTTTCCTCACCTGGAGCAGGGGATTCGTGCATAACCAGCACGTCCCCTCTGACCCCAAGCGGGTCATCTCAAGATAGCAGCTCAAATATCACATCTCTTCCCAGAACTTCAAACAACACTTCCTGTGCCACAGCTGACTCCGCCTCCTCCCGTTCGCTCCCATCCTCTGGAGCAGTGTCGTTGCTCCTGAGAGCCTCAGCTTCTTTCCCCAGGCGCAGGCCTGCTGGGAGGTCCCTAAAGTTAGACCTCACTGGCTTTTCTCACCGATGAGCCTTCAAGCTTCTACATATGGAAAAATACCTCTCCCTGAGCCATCATCCCCAAACTTGTAAGATCTGGGAACAGGACCAGCAATGTGGTTTGTGGAGCCCAGTGCAAAATACAGTGGAAGACCCTGGGTCACAAAGTGTAAGAATCTCAACATGGCAATGAAAAATCTTGAAACAACAAGCATGGGGACCCTTGAAAGCAAGGGACAGGTTGCCCACCCATGCATCTTGACCTGTTTTGGGTTACTGTGTGATTCCTTTACCTGCTCCCAAACCCCTCCCCTGAGAACATTATTTTAACACAGATTCATGTTACAAGAAGCTCCTGAAGAGTTGAGTAAGAAAACTGTCAGGTCAGAGAAGACAGTAGCTGCAAAACCATCAGGATACATTGCTACCCAGGACACACGTACAGATCGCATGCTGCAAATGTCCCTTCTGAAGGGACTGACACCCAGTCTGTGCAACAGTGACCCATCAGGACAGCCACAGAGGATTGCAGCTGCCCAGAGAAACGGCACCAGCCACTTCCTTTATGCAGCCACTGTCCACTTCAGAAGCCATGGGTCTGCCTGGCAGGGGCCTGGTTTTCTAATCTGCACAAAAGTATCCTGGAGTTAGAGCTGAAACCAGACAAAGGAAACTGTCCAAGCTGCTGGGAGATCTTAGGCCTGTGACTAAAGGCGAAAGAGAAAAAGAAAGAAAATACAAAGCTAGACATTCTTCCAATTGCACGGTTCTTGTGGCCCGGGAAGCAAGAGAGAGGAACGTGAAGTCTCTAACTGAGCTCCCGCCCAGGTTACCGGGACCGGAGGTGTTTCACCTGCAGCCACAGGACACGGTGAACACCCCTTCAAACCTCGGCAAAGGGCCCCCAGAGCTCACCTTCTGGAGTGGCTTTGGAGGTGCAGATGGGATCAGGAAGGGGTGAGTTCAGAGACATTCAGACCCAGATGAGCCCTGGAACACGGGCTGCAGGAGGCTGCATCCACCCCTCTTGGCTGGGGTCCTCTCAGGATCAGGAAGAGACGAGGTACTGGCCATACTACCCCCAGATGTCCGGGGATTTGCAGACATAAGGGATCTATGTCCAGGGGAGACTTCTCAGGAACTCCAAGAACTCTGGTCGGCTGAAGACAGATCTGACCTCCCACAGAGGCTTCGGGGACCCTCTTCTCTTTCTGCAACTGCCTTTGAACCTTCCCAGGCATAGGGGGACTTCCCAGCATGGTGAGGTGAAGGAAGCCGTGCAGTGTCCATGTTTGCTTTGGCGCGCAGCTCCGTGCGTTCCAGTGGACCGGGGGGGGGGGGGGCCTTGCCACGGCCTGAGGAGCCGGCAGTGTCTACAACGGCTTCCTTGCATGTAGTGTGGATGAATTCTAATGGCAGTACTGGCACATGAAGATGATGCACTCTGGTTTTACAGATAGGGAACAGAGACAGAGGAAGAGAAGCTTTTCCCCGTGCTAGCTGTCCTCTAAGTGACCAGGAGGTTGCTGGCCTAGCAGCCACACCCTTTGCAGGTGAGGACAGTCTGAACATACAGGAAACAGACTTGAGGTTCCTGCAACTGAGAGGTGCCCTCCTGAGACTGCAGACCAGGCCTTTCCTTCTTCATCTCGATTTCCTTCCCACTTCGTGAAGTACATTGTAAGGTAGCCCATTGTGGCCTAGAGCTCATGCTGAAGGCAAAGGAACCTCTCCTCTCTGGCATGGCTCAACAGGAGGAGAAGGTCAGCACCGACATGCGCAGGAGTCCAACTGTGAGTCTTCCCAGACACCATCAGAGTGGGAAGAGCCGCGTCCTTCCAAGCCACCCATGACTCTGGAATTGGCTGAGACCAAATCCGTGGCAAGCCTACTCCAAGACCCTCATATCAATGCTCACCCTCACCCCCAATACATGCACAAATCCTATGGTCCTCACAGTCAGTAGCGTCACCTTGGCCTGAGTCCAGCCAACATAGAGGTGTAGCCTCAGAAGCTAGCCCCCTAGAGACGTGGGTGCATGCTGGTCCCTGCTAGTCCACCCTTCTCCTGGCTTATTAACCAGACGGCAGAAAGCTGAGGCTGGACTGGCCAGACCAGTGCCCAGCTGGTGGGCTCACAGAGCAAAGCCCCTCAACCCAGCCTGGACAGCTCGCCAAGCTACCAGATGGGCAGCAAAGTTTCCTAAACATCTGCAGCTTTGGGTCATGCTGTTGCTGGAGTTGGTGGTTCATTTCTGTAGGGATCGAGGGTGACCAGGGTCCTTCACATGGGAGTCTTAGAATGCTACAAAGGCAGGTTTGTCTTCTGTGTCTTAGGATTCTGGCTGCTTCCAGAGTGCTACTTGGGGAATCCTGCTCTGCTTTATATTCCAGTCTCAGAATAACCAGCTGTCACCCACAGGAATACTAGGACTTGGGAGATGGTATAATTGGGAGCATGTTTGCCTTGCATGCATGAGAACTGGAGTTTAGAACCTATATTTTAAAAACCTTGGAGTGGTGGCACACACTTGTAATCCTAGTGCTAAGGAGGAAGAGATCGGTGGACCCTTTGGGCTCACTGACCAGTCAGACTAGCCAACCTGCTAAGTTCCAGAGCAGCAAGAAACCCTATCTAAAAAAAAATTATAACAAAAGCCATGAGTTGGCTCACCTTACAACCTGAATTTGACCCCCAAAGCTAACACAGTGGAAGGAGAGAACCAACTTCCGAAAGTTGTCCTATGACCTCTGTATGGACACCATATGTGTGCATCTGTGTTCTCTTTCATATACACATTCTTTTTCTCTAAAATAAATGTTTTTAAAAATGGTAAGTGGTGACCTAAAGGAATGATACTCAAGTTTGTCCCCTGACTTCCACCTGTACACACACACACACACACACACACACACACACACACGTACACTATCATATATATGCACATGCAAACATGTACGCAGACAAAATATACAACACACATAAATAGATGGACACACTAAAAACACATATGTGCACATGCACACACAAAGCATACACACGTGCACGCACACATATCTCCACCTGCACACACACGTGCATGCGCACGCACACACACACACACACACACACGAGTTCTTAGTGTCAACAGCAGATGTGGAGGCTTAGCCATGCGCTCAGGGAGCGTGAGCTCATTTGGGTTGCTGCAATCTCACGGACAGGCACTGCCATCTAAGCCACTCCACAGAGGGACGCATAGAGTGTAGGGCTGCTGAGCATCTACTCAGCACTACCCAGCTGAAAGCTGGCAGACATGAGACTTGAATCCAGGCCATTCTCACAATAAAGCTGCAGACTTTGCCACAGACACTGTTGCCATGGTTCAAACTCTAGGGGACCAGTTTCTGCCTGGGAACAGAGGCTGGTGAAGGCAAGGGTAGGAAAAGCCTGCAGGTCCACCTTCGGACTCCACCCCCTGTGTGGGCCCCTTCCATTTCCCCAGCAAGAATGGCTCTTCACAGGCTCCTGTTGATAAGTAACAAGAAGTGAATGCAAAATGCTTAGCACGAAGCTTGCAGAGCCGGGGCAATAAAGCTGGCTAGTGTTTTATTCTTGTCTTCTCCATGGTTCCAGGGTCTGGGAAAGGGGGGTGCATGTGTCAGCCCTTTGTTCTGTCCCCTTAAGAACATGTCAATGCAAGGGGATCTTGCCTGTCCTGGCAACTCAGCCTCACTTTGGTTTTTGGAGCCGAGCTAGTCCTACCCCCTCCCACCCTTTGGCCATTTTGGTAGAAAGTTCTTAACATTCAAACCAGATCCAATTTAACCTTTGCCCAGCGCGGCTCCGCCTTTCAACCCCTTCTGGCTCTTGGAGGCCTGGCTTCCTTCAAACTCAGGCCATAAACGTTTGACTTTGATTTGAGATACATGACAATGAATTAGGGGACATTTATCTAAGCTTCTTGCATAAATTACCGCATTATACAAATACACTAGCAGCTCCCGCTGCTTTGATGTTGGGAACACAGATTTATGTGCCCTGGAGTTTTATTTATCGGTCCCGTTCACCTCTACAAGAGCTGGACACATTCCTCAATTAGTTCCATACTTCGCAGAATGACATGCATCTATCGCAACTTGAGTGGAGGAGGGAGGAAAGATGCCTAAACCCCATCCTCGTGGCTTCTTGAAGAAGAGGAGCCCATATCTGACCCAGGGTGTCTGCTACATCCTCTGAGAGCAGACTAGAAAGGTGTTTAAGTCGGCAGTTTCCAAGTCACCTTTGGCTGCTGGATGGAGGAGGGAATGTTTGCAGCGACATTTGCAGAAACATTGTGAAGGAAGCAGAGGTTCTCTGAGTTTGGAGTGGTTAAGGGAGGCATGTCTCTGCTTTGCTAAAGCTTCTGGTCTCTTCTTTTGGCTCCCCACCCAGCTGTAAGGAGTGCCTCATGTACACTCCCTAGCCTCTTACTCGGTCCATTTTCTACAGCATTTTGCAAACACACATACCCTCTTTTTCTGAAGTAAGACAATTTAAAAATTTTACCAAGTTCTATTTCACATTGTTTCTCAAAAGCTGATGGAGCAATCAGAAGCCAGGTAGGTGGTAAACAGATCTCGGCTCACAGGGACAGTGATCACAAATGGGGGGGGGATTGGGCTGGTGGGGGCTCAGCCCAAGTCCAACCCCGTTTTCCACACAACGGTTAATGGGCTAGGCTGTTCCCAGTGGAATTCTCAGAATGTCATGTAAGTAGTGGTAAGACAGCAACTGCGCTGGAGGACAGGGAAGATGGTACAGAGACCTGGTGAGAATCCAGGAGCCCAGCCCTAGGCAGGCAGAAAGCAGTCAGGACTGTGACAGGCAGGCAGGCATGCAGGTACCATATCTAGGTGTTCATAAAAGCCATGGCTAACACTTCCATGTGCAAACACCCTCCTGATGCAGGCCACATCATAGGGCCTGGGATAATCATCATTTTCATTGAGGAGGGGGAACCCCTGGGATCTCCAGGATTTTGTTCTTCCCCGTAGTAGCTGTCTGCCTTGAACTATTTCCTACCTTCCTAGTCCTGTCCAGAAAATCTGGGTCAGAGGTTTCTCACAGAGAACTATAAGGATTGAAGCGCTCACTTGCTCAGGGTAAGGGGGCCCAGCACTGTGGCTGATATGCAGCGGAGACACACATTCATTTCTTTTTACAGCTGAATAATATTCTATTGGATGCATGTATCATCGTTCATTCACTCATTGGTATCCACATTGCTTCTCCACCACATATTTTCCAGAATTTGCTGCTCGAATGTGTGTTCAGCATGATGTCAGCCAGCCCAATCCCCAGGGTGGGATGTTCCCAGAGACAGAGACAGGGAAGGATGTGGATCAAGGACTATGTGAAGGGAGGCCGGAGGGCTCAGTCTGGGCTCCATTCTGCATCCTGCTGTGTCTTGTGCAGATCACAGTGCTGAACTCATGATTGTTGAAAAATATTGTAGAATCCATGTGCAGATTTCCATACAGATGTGTTTTAAAATTAGCGAGTTAAGTATCTAGGGGCACAATTGCTGGATTGTATGGGAAGACTTTAGTCGTATGAGAAGCCACCCTGTCTTCTGAAATGATTGTCCCTTTTGTATTCTTGCTGGCAATGTAGGAAACTTTCAGGGGCTGTGCATCCAGTAATCACCCCACTGTCAGTATTGCCAGGGCTTGGGATTTTTATTCACTCAAATAGATGTTCAATGACACCTCATTGTTATTTTAATTTATAGCTCCCAGATGGATGACAAATGCTGCTATCTCTTCATTTGCTCAGCTACTCTGTGTGTGTGTGTGTGTGTGTGTGTGTGTGTGTGTGTGTGTGTGCACGCGCGTGCGTATTCTGTCAAGATATGCCCATTTTTAAACGATGCAGTTTAGGCTTTCTTCTTGCTGAATCCTAAGATTTGTATTTTTCTTGATTCTGGTCCAGCTCTGTCAATATCATCCCCAGCTTGTTGCATCTGGGGAAGTTGACTTCAGAACATGTAGAATGTTCTGTCACCACACCCTTCATGCCCAAGCTCTGGGAACTAAGAAGAGAACTTTAGTGCGACAGGTACATACTTAGCTGCCTCTCCAGGAGTCCTGACAAAAGGGCTCAGAAGGTTGCAATCACTCCCTTCTTGAGTCACCTAGATACCCAATAAGCTTCAGTCACTGCCGTGGAGGGACCGTGCACCTGGGGAATGCCGCTTATCTCGTCCCCGTGTTCCCTCAGTCAGCAATGATGCCAGGGCAATGCCTTGAAAGCCTTATGTTTTGAGCCATAGAGTCTTGAACCAACACTGAGGGGGCTGGTAAGATGACTCAGAGGTTAAAACCTTTGCCTCTCAAGCAAAAGGACCTGAATTTAGATCCCAGATCCCACATAAAAATGCTAAGCAAAATGGCTACCACCTGCAATGTCCCTACATATATATATATGTCCCTACATATGTATTATATATATGTATGTATGTAGTAAGGATATTTTACTGCTAGGGCTTGCAAGGCTCATAGCTGCTGGTAGTGTTTCACCAGGAAAGAGTAAACAGGGTTTGATATGTTTGGGACTAAGACAGCTGAGCTCTTTAAGACCTTGCTGGGCACAGTGGAATACCAGAAGCACATGGGGGCAGATGGAAACCAGAATCTCAGACACTGCCACAGACAAGTTGCACCGAAGGAGGCATTTCAACCAGATGCCCTGCCCTGGTTGGCTTGAATGCTTAGTGGAGTCTTCGGCGTGTTCTCGGCTCATCACTAAGCATCTCCTAGGACACAGGCAATGAACTAGGTATTCATCAGCAGGTAGAGCACTTGTTCTCAATAGAGATGACCATGAGTGGATACTGATATCGTGAAACCACATCTTGAGCCACTGGCTTGTTGGCCCTACTTTTGATTGTGTGTGTGTGTGTGTGTGTGTGTGTAATCAGAGGGCAAAGTCTGGTGTCTTTCTTAATCATTCTCCACGCCCTGATTTTTTTTTTTGACAGGATCTTTCATTTCATTTTATTTCAGCTCATTCATTTGACAAAACCACCTGACTAGTGAACCTTCAGGATCTGACTCTCTCTGTCCCCTCAGAATTGGGGTTATATACCATGGCGGGCTTTTTCCTGGGTGCTGGGGTCCTCGTGCTTGTGTGGTGAATGCTTTACCAATGAGCCATCTCCCCAATTCCAGGTGGACTGGACTGATTGAGTAAAAGGCAGATGAATCCGTCTGTGAAGCATGTCTTGAAGAAGAGGAAGAGTACTGCAGAGGTTCCCAGGCTGTTCGCATCTCGGCACCCAGGAGAAGGTTTTCTTTCTTTCTTTCTTTCTTTCTTTCTTTCTTTCTTTCTTTCTTTCTTTCTTTCTTTCTTTCTTTCTTTCTTTCTTTCTTTCTCTCTTTCTTTCTTTCCTTCTTTCTCTTTCCTTCCTTCCTTCCTTCCTTGCTTTCTTTTTCTTTCTTGCTTTCTTTTTTGTTTTTTTTTGCTTTTTCTTCCCTGCTAATCTCCCTCCTATTTTCATGTGTTTTCACATGCATAACCCACTGAGTTTCATCTGAGTTGCCTTTGATGTGCTTGAGTGCTTGTTAGAGCATGAGTCATATATCAGTGAGTATACCATTGAGGAAAGCATCATTTGTCTCTTAGAGACGTGTGGAGCCTCTTGAGATCTTTCCCCTTCCATGGTGAAATGTTGATAAGACAAATCCTATGCAGGTCTTGTGGAAACATACACAGCTGCAATGAATTCATAGATATACAGCCCTGTCATGTCAAAAAGATAATGTCTAGCCATATTTGTACCTTCCTTCAGCTTCTTATAATCTTATAGCTCCCTCTTCTGAGATATTCCCTGAGTCTTGGGGTAGGAGTAGCTTAGATATCCTATTTAAGATCCAGCAGTCTATGATTTCTTATTTTCCCACAGACTATTGTCTAGGTTCACAATTTCCTCTGCTGAATGCTGCCCCAGAATTCATGTTTCCTACCCAAGACCCAACAGCATGCAGAACAGAGCCCAAATCTAGCCACTCTCCCTCCAATCACTCAGCCCTTGGCCAGTATCCTCCCATCTCTGGGAGCACCGTAGTCCCCCATCTTTGAGGAGCACCCCAGTCCCCTTCTCTGGAAGTACCCAGCCCTGGGCATGGGGCTGGCTGGCAGCCAGGCTGGACACACATGTGAGTTATTTTCATGGTGCAGCAAATTCTGGAAAATATGTGGTGGAGAAGCAACATAATTATCATCCTCTAAAATTAGGCTCCTAGTCTAAACAACCCTGAGTCTCTCTTCTACAAGAAAACAAACAGTCACCGGCAGGAAGCCTGCAGCCATAGTGTCCTGTTGGCCAACAGGCCCTTGAGTTCCCTGCTGAGCTAAGAAAGACAAACAGCATGCGAAAATGTAAATATTATATTATTGTTCAGATGCCACCTCTTCCATTCTCGTCCCAGCAGGCTCTGCCCGTCTACCTGGGCCCGAGGATGGCCTCTAAGCTTCCTCCACCTTGCCCACGGAAGATGGAGATGCACTTTTTTTTTTCAGAAGCCATTGTCTTAGCACTGATGTAATAAGGCGCTGCTGCGTGAAATCCCTTTAATAACTCACACTTCGTTATTTATTGTGAACCGGGGTGAATGCTCCCTGATTCCATTTCGCAGCAGAATATAAGCGCAGCTTTCATCATGAGCACCTAAATTTATGGCAAACAGACCAAGTGACATTAAGAAAGCCGCACAATCCCTTCATTCAGTCTTTAATAAGGAAGCCAAGGAAAAATTATCCTAGCTGGTTTGCGGGTGACAGCACGAGAACTTTCTGGAGTCAGAAAGTTAGCGCTGAGCCCCCCTGTCAGCCCATTAAAAAGGAAAGCTGGCATGCGGTGATATTAGAACCATGTGTGAGAAAGAATTTCTCCTCTGGTAAGACATTCCAAATACTGTCTCCCAGCCAAAGACTTTGGTGTTAGACTAATTTAAGCAGCATGCTGAAATCAGCGCTCGGGACTTTGATCATGCGGGGATCGTTTGTAACAAATTGAACTAACCCAGCCTCGATTTCTGGCGGATCAGAACTTTGGATTTGTTGAATTAAATGCCTCATTTAGTGCCGTTTGCACATGAAAAGGAGCGCTGGACTCAGGAATCTGATAGTGAATTTTTCACCTAACCAACAGGTCTACTTCTTTATTACTTTTAAACCTAATCCATACTCCGGCCGCACTGTTCCTAATAACCCTGGGGCTGTTGGGAGTGAAGTTTTAAATCAACTCCCGTGTTATTGGGGGCTGGGGCGGTGGTGGCAGGGCAGTAGGGGTTGACTGAGCCATCCTTGAATTATCAAACCGTGTAATAAAGAACACATTGGAAGTCGGTATGGAAAGAAAACGAAGAGGAAAAAGCAAAATAAATTAGTTCTCGGTTGTTATTTACTGTCTAAATAACCCAGTTTCCTTTCATGACAACCGTGGGCTGAAATAGCAGGAAGATTTTGCAGACCTATGATTTCTGTATGTTGCCTGTCTGGTCCGGTTGAAACTTTGAGGGAGGGAGGTTAAAAGGGCGTAGAATAGACTATTCCCACATCTGGCTACACTTTCTTTTCATTTTTGAAGTTATAATATCTTTAACTGTAGATAATGATATTATAAACTGTCATTTAGTGCATTTTAAGTGTATTACATACATGAAACAAAGATCTAGAAGGAGCAGCCACTGGGATCTTAACAAAAACATGGCGAGTGTGACTCAGATCTGCGGGGCAGGAGGTAGGCAGCTGACGATGCAATGCGTGCCCTGTCACCACCAACAGGACTGGGACCTGGGTCCCAAGTGCAAGTCGGTGATCACAACTAAGCAAGGGTGACTCAGGGGTGGTAACAAGTTCCTTTAGGTAAGGTTTTATTTTACATTATTTGGTCTGCATCTCCAGCTTTGTTGTCAAGGGACAAGTATCCTAGAGCCATCAATCTTTCCACTGTCCCACAGCGCTGGCATCTCAGACAGACCCACACACATGCACACACATATGCACACACGGATTTGCATGCTAATGAATGTGCATACACATAGGCACAAGCATACATATGCTCAAACACACATGAATGCACACACCATATAGTCACAGGAACACACATGCACATACACACACATGAACATGCGTGTGCGACATTGATAAAAGCTGATTCTTTTCTGAGCCCTGAGTGCTGTCATGTAAACACTTACCTGCAGTTTCAAAGCCCTGAATGAGGGTTGCCATCATCTGAAACAAACTCACCTCATCATTGCTTTTAATGTGGGATTGCTACTGCATGCCAGGGAAATCAACAGATGACTCCTTCTTTTCATTGGCATGAAGAGGGGGCTCATTTCCCTCCCTTCACTTTGGAGAAAGCAAACGGTCACAGAACAGATAGCGATAATAAATGTTTTATTGGTGAAAAAAGAAAGATCAAATCTTTAATGAAATCAGGATGGGCTTAGCGATGAACTCAGCCTGAACTCCCCGGGATTCATGGAACTTCAATTAAAACAATTTCAGAAGGGCAGCTGACAGCCAGGGCTGGGAAGCCTAATTAAAATTGAGCAACATTTTAGCACTGGGTCTTCTGGAAGGATCCCGAGAGAATTCAGCAGCCTCCTGGGAGGAGGGTGGTGGAGGGATGGCCGATATCACAGCTAGGAGATCCTGCGACTACTCCCATCCATAGCGACATGAGTTTTTCAACTCGCCACTTTCACCTCCATGTGATGTGTGTGGAAGACTGGCTTCTTGGCCCCAAACCTTTTTTCCACCTGAAGGAGTCTTTTTAAAATCAATCTTTTATGGGGTGTGGGTGATCACTCAGTGGGTAAAATGTCCATTGGGCAAGCATGAGGACCTGAATTGGGATCCCCAACACTCATATAAAAACTGGATAAAGTGGTGACATACATCTATCTGAAACCTGGCACTGGGCGGGGCAGGGCTAATACAAGTGGATCACAGGGCAAGTGACCAGTTAGTCTAAACAACTGGTGAGGCCCTGTCTCAAAGGAAAACAATAGAGGAGACACCTGATATTAACCTCTGGCTTGACCAGACACAGGTACACATGTGCACATGACATATATATACTAGACACACAGATGTACACATGCACGCACTCATGTGCATGTGCACACCACACATACACCTCACATACACTCACAGGAATACACATGTACACACACACATATATATACATGAGCATGTGCGTACCAGACATACGCACTATAAACATGCACAAATGTGTGAATGAACACATGCATGGATACACACATATGTGCATGTGGAACACACACCACAAATCCAAGTGTATGTGCACACCACACATATACTCTACACACACACACACCAGCCTTTTGGGATGTCGTATAAGAATGTCACTTAGAGGGTCAAGGATGCATAATGTTGCATAGACTCTGGAGTCAAAACTCTTGGAGACCCGTTTTGGTTTTCCATCTACTTTGGACAAGTTATTTAATATCTCTGAACTTCACTATCCCAGTCGTGGAGTGGGACATTGACAGAATCTAGCTCCTTGAGTTGTGGAGAGACTCTAATAAGGCATTTTAATGAAAGTGCTTGGCACCCAGCTAGGACCCAATGATTGTGGGCAAACATGATCATTTACCAGGGCTGAAAACGAAGAAGGTGCCCCCTTCTCCTTTCAAGGGTCACTTCTTCCTATGCAACGTGCTGGTCTCATAGTGCAGACAAAAAGGAGGATCATGGGGTGACATGCCAGGCCCTTTGGCCCAGGCTGGAGCGCTTACAGAACAAATCATCTTCGTGCTGATGGGCTCCTGTGAAAGAACCTTGCCGGGAAGAGGGGAGCAGAGTCCTAGGAACTGGGAGAAACAGCGAGAGGAGGGCCGGAGGGAGGAGGAGCTTTGACCCTAGTCACTGTGGCCACAGCTGTGCCCTGTAGCCCGAGGCCCACGAGCGGTATGTCCCCGCCTCGAGCTCTGACTCAGCATGCCCGCCTCTGCTCTGCGCTCTCACCGAGTGCTTCTTCTGACACTCAGAGCGGGCACAGGCACCAACTCTGCGGCAAAATCCCAGCATTCCCGAGAAACGCCCAGAACAGAGTAGCGCTCACTAGCCAGCAGGCCCACCTTGCCACCAGGCTCCTGTAGGGACCACCCCAAGCCCGCTGGGCTGGCACTGGTCTATACTTCCCGGGGGTGCCCAGCGGTCTGCAGCGCTCCGTATCTGCTTTGGGAGCTGGCTCCCAATATGTCCTTAAGTCAACTCTTAATTTAACAATATAGGTAGAGAATCCCAAGCAGTCAAAAATGGAAAAAATTAATTACATATCATTTGGCCTGCCCTCTGATTTTGTTTTTATAGCTGCAGCAGCAGAATTGCTTTCCAAATGATACTGGTCCAGGTGAGCAAAATGACTTTCAGCTCCCACTCCCGGGAACAGCCCGAGAGACAGCCAGGAGACAGCTGAGACGTGCGGGTTCTTCTTCCTCCCTCCCTCCCTTCCTCCCTCTTTTCCTTCCTTCCTTCCATCCATCCTTCCTTCCTTCCATCCTTCCTTCCTTCCTTCTTTTCTCCTTTCCTTCCTTTCTTCATTTCTCCCTTCCTTCCTACTTTCCTTCTTCCCTCCCTACCTTTCCTTCCTTCCTCCTTCCCTCTCTCCCTTTCTTCCTTCTTCCTTCCTTACCTTTACTTCCTTTCTTCTTTCCTCCCTCCCTCCCTCCGTTTCTTCCTCCCTCCCTTCTTTCCTTCTCCTTCCTTTTTACCTTTCTTCCTTACTTCTACTTTCCCTTCCTTCCTCCTTCCCTACTTTTCCTTCCTTTATCCTTTCCTTCTTTCCTTCCTTCCTTCCTTCCTTCCTTCCTTCCTTCCTTCCTTCTTTCCTCCCCTCTTTTCTTCCTTCCTTCCCTCTTTCTAAACGTACTGCAGATAAGCCACGCTCAGATAACCAAGAAATGACTGCTTCCACTTTCAATTACTTCATGTCCCCTGGAGTCCGGTGCTCAGCCCTCGACTTCCCCTAGTTTACAGTAGAAAGCAGCACTCTCTTAATACTCTGAATCCATTAGACACTTTTCTTTTCCCTCGTGAACAAAGGCGAAATGTTTTCGTGCAACTTTATGGGCACCATCAATCTCCTTGAAAGGCTTGCCACGCTCAACAGAACGCGCATTATGACTTATGCAGAGCAGAGGGCGGGCGGCATGGGGGGGTTGGCTTCTCTGAGAAGTAGCAGTACATTAAAGAAAACACGCGTTTCTGCTGAAATTCATATTGGTAAATGGATTTCCCATCTGAAACATTGTTTTTCACAAAGAGAAGCTTTTAATCCCCTTAAGTTCCTTTCTAATCTGCCTTGGAAGTGCTTGTCTCAAGAATAGAACAGCTATGATATAACAGATTTCATTTATTAAAGTGAGACAGCAGGCAGCCAGCAGAGTACCCGAGAGGGCCTGCCCACCGCCCACCGCACGGTGGGGCTGTCACTCCCGTCCCCAAGTGGATTTGGCTTGTCCCAGCCCCTCCCAGTTGATGCCCCAAGTTCAGATGGTAGCTCCCTGGCCTCTCTGTGCAGTAAACTCTCCACAGGGTGAAGCCCTTAGTCTCTAAGGGACAGAGGAGAACTGAGGAAGGCAGGCCCCCATACAGCCATCAGGATCCACCTTGCTCAACCCTCTGGAGAAAATAGAGAGCCTATTATAGGGAGACCACCCATCCTGAGAGGGGCAAGGCGTTAAGCTTGGAGAGGAATCCCAGTGGGACACCGCCTGATCTGATGGGTAGGTGACATGGTGTCAAGAGTCAGAAGGACAGGAAATGCCAGTGCCATCCTTACATCTCACCCAGAGGAGACGCACAAGACAATCACAGGAAAGTCAGACGGCCCACTCAGCCCACAGCCGCTCGAAGCTGGAGAGCAGCAAGGAAGATCATCCCTCTGCTTTGGTCCATGCAACCCAGCTAGTTGAATGATTGGGCCGGGCAACTTAGGGTGTGTGCTAGCCCACCTGGCTGGCAGCTGTCCAACCATCAGGAAGGGAGGCACCAGGAATGCTCGTGCTTAATTAGCTTTTCTTTTTCTGAACAGAAAGTGGTTCACTTATTCACTCAGTTCCTGCTTAGTGGTACTCTCTCTGGCCTGGGCCTGCCTCCGGCTCACAGGAATAGCTCTTCCAGCTCAGAGGGGATGATCTGCATTTAGCACTGGGCACTCATGTCGCTTTCTGAGTTTAGCCCCTCTGCCCTCACACTGTCACGGTTAAGAGCGGCCTCTAGAGCCATAACTGGCGGAGTCAAATCTCAGCCTCAGTACTTAAAGGGTTGGACACACAATTCAGGCCCATGGAGCTGCTGTTCTCTTGTCTATGAAATGGGACAACGGGACGGGTCCTATTTCTCATCCTTAGCACAGTGCTGAGCACGTAATAAATGCCGCGCATCGTAGTTAGTGTTTCATAGTGAGGTCGACCCACGTATGCACTTACTCCTTCTATTCGCTCATTAATTAGTCATGTGTTTATTTAGCCTCTATGATGTTTCTGGCTCTCTGCTAGACACCACATTAATGATGAGCAGACGCACAGGAGGTGGGAAGATTTTGCTATGGTTTGAATGTGAGGCATCTCCCCTGACAAGCTCATATTTCTAGACACTCGGCCCCCAGTGGGTGGCACTGTTTTGTAAGGTCGTGGAACCTTTAAGAGGTAGAGCCTCATTGAAGGAATGGTCACTGGGGACATTTCTCGAGTGTTATCACCCAGCCCCACTTCCTGTTTACTCTGTGTGTGTGTGTGTGTGTGTGTGTGTGTGTGTGTGTGTGTGTGTGTATCAGAAGGTACTGCATATGCCTGTGGAGGGCTAAGGGTGACTTTGGCAGTCATCTTGTATTGTTCTACCTCCTTATTGCTTCACTCTGGTATTTCCCAGGCTCCGCTCACCAGAATGGAAATGCATGTCACCCGCCAGGTCCATCTGGCATTTTCACGTGGCATCTGGGATCTGAACTCAGGTCCTTCTATTTTTTAAGGAAAAGGCTTAACTTCTGGGCCATCTCTCCAGCCCTGCTTCTTGACTGCAAATACAATATGACCAACCTCCTCGTGTACTACCTGCTACCACACCTTCCCCACCATGATGGACTGCATTCTTTAAACCACTAGCCAAAATAAATCCGTCTTTTCTTAAATCACTTCTTGCCAGATATTTGATCACAGCAAAAAGAAAAGTAGTTTATATTTTTAAAAATCATCTTGTGGGTTGGAGAGATAGCTCAGGGGTTAAGACTCTGTCTCAAAAGCAGAAGGTCCTGAGTTCAGATCCCATGTCCCACATAAAAACACCAGGTGGAAATGGTGGCTGCCTGCACTTCTGACCCTGGTGGGCGGAGTCTGGGAAATCCCAGAGCAAAGCAAGAAGGAGGTAGAAGCAATCCAGGATGATTCCCAAAGTCACCCTTGGTCCTCCACAGGGACACACAGTACCCCCCTCACACACACACACACACACACACACACACACACACACATACACACACACACTAAATAAGTAAATAGTAAAATATTAAAAATAATCTTTGAGAGAAGTGCACTTTTTATGAATTCTGACATTTGAATTCCACGCCCGCATCAAAAAATGTTGTTTTGTTCTTAACACAGTATCTGTTTACAGATGTGATCACTTTTATTTTACAGAGAAGTGGGCAGATAGCATAGTTAGTAGCCAGGGCACAGCATTTGTGACAAGCTGCCACCCTCACTTTTCTTTAAGGAATTCCAGACAAGGTCTCTATTCACGCCAGTTGGATACAGTAACCCAACACCCCTATGGCCATGATCTCCATGGTGCCAGGACATACCCCATCCCCGGGCAAGTGTGTGCCTTGGTGGGAAATCGTGCCCTGAGCTCAGTAGGAGCTGGAGGCCAGCTGTCTTCAGATGCTAGGAAGGGAGCCAGAGAGGCGCGAGGGGACCTGACGCTTATTAAAAGCACTTGCAGGAAAAGCTGCGAGCAAGGCCCCACTGCTGCTCAAAGCAGGGAAATGGGGTGCAGCAGGGGTCAGCGGCAGTTCTGACAGGCTGGAGTTGGGGAGTCTGGACTGAAGATGGATGAGGACTCCGGGGCAACTCAGCAAGGCGGGCTGCGAGCAGGGCCGCTTCCCCAACTCTATTTTATGGGCCCAGTGTGGGGGAAGGAGATTTTCATCATTTTAATCATTTTAGACATAAATAACTGGAGGGACAGTGTCGAGATCCAACCCATGAAAACTAACTGCTCCCTACAGCCTCAAACCCTCTGTGGTGGGATTGAGCTCTGGGGGCAGAGTTGCCTATTCCAGGCACAATGACCGTCCCAGGCCCCTGCCATCAAGGTGCCTGGGGAAGGCCATATACTGCTCAGAGGCCACCATGCTTCGTGTCCTCCCATACTACACATTAGATGTAGGTTTCTCTCGCCTTGACCTGGGCTAACCATCCTGACTTTCCTTTCAAGAAATGGAAGTTTCACATACACAGTCTCCATCTTTTACCATCAGACCCATGAACCTGCTTCCATTCCTGCCCCGCCTTCCTGCCCGTTCTGCAGATGGCATAAGGCCTGCCCTTCCTCTTTCTCTGCCCTGAACTCTTCTCCCTGCCCCCAAGAGGGCCCAGCCTTCACACGGGCCCTGCAGTCTGCTCACCAGCAATCCCACATGTTTTGGTATCTCCCATCTCAAGAAACCAAACCCAACCCAAATCAGCTATCTCTTTGATCCCTCATCTTGGGCTAAGTGCGCATCCAATGTTTTCAATCTCATCTGGGGAAGAAGCTAGCAACCTTCAGTCTCCAGATTCAGCTCTCTTCAGTCAAGCCCGGCCTGGCCTTGGGTCATCTCCTCAAATGTTCTGGCAAGTTCACCTGTGAGCCCCAGGCTGGCAGATGCTGGGCACCTCTCTCCTTTGAGTTCTCAGGTGGCCCCTGGCTCCTTCTTGCAGCGTCTCCTCTCTCACCATCTGCCTGCACTTGTGTCATCTCCCACCAGCTGCTTCTCGGCCCCCCCAAAGTACCCTCACCAGCTCTAGAAGACAGAGTTTCACTTTTCTCTCTACAATGTTCCTTCTCCCTTCTGAAGAGCTTGCTAGTTCCCAGATTAGCAATTAACACAGATACACTGCAAACTTCCAAATTCTAGTCAGGTTCCAGAAAGTTCCCTAGAATAGCGACTTGGGCATCTGAATATTGTCATGTTGGACTTCCAATGGGCCTTAACTCCAGAGCCAGACAGTTTTCTAGATACCTCACAGCTGTTCATGCTTTGAGCATGGAAGACTGATGAAGACAAAGCAAAGCAGAAGTGGGGTGACGAAGAGGGATCAACGCATTTAAGAACTTAGTGCAGATCAGGGTCTGAGGAGATGGATACTTATAGAAATTCTTGGGGACAATAATAGGTGTAATCCCTGCCTAGGGTGAACTGTTAGTAACTAACAGCATGAAAACAGGCATCCCTTAGACCCAGCAGCTGTACTTCCAGGGGCTTGAACCGTAGAATGCAGCCTCTCCATGTTTTACCTCCTTTACTGTCCACCACCCAGATGACCATCTCCCAGCAAAGGGAGGCTGAAAGAATTCAGGTAGCTACCTACTGTGAGCCTTAGACACTGGCTGTGCATGTAAAGACACAGGTTCATGGAGACTTAACAAGATTAACTGTTAAAAGAGCCAGAGCTATTGCCACAAGTGTCACACTGAAAGTTTTACAAGGCATAACACAAAGTTTAAAAGATTAAGGTCCAGAATGTTGCATAAACCATGGTGATTGTCATAGGTACACTGCACGCTGCCTATAAATTAACAATCAGCTGGCTTAAGGGTACAAGGGGCTTTATTTTGGCTTATGATTGTCCAATTACAGTTCCTTATCCAGGAGAGCTCACACTAATACCGAGGGCTGAGGGAACTGGCTACACCAAATCCACAGGACTGCTGACAGGACAATTCTCACTTGCCAGACCAGCATATCTGGCCAAATATACAGAGGAAGACCGACTTCCTTGGCCACCTCCCTCCATCTTATTCATCTGTCCAGAGACGAGTCCCACCCACCACGGTCTGGGTCTTCCCCATCAATTAGACAATCTCCAGTAGTTTTACTCAGGACTTAACTACTAATTCCTTACAAATGTGCCCAGAGCTCAGACCTTCAGTTGTTATGTTGACACCTGTATCTAGCTATGACAGTGATTGTTTTACATTTATTGACTGACTGATTGATTGATTAACTGAAAGAGAGTATATGATGTGCGACAATTGCTATATAAAGGTCAGAGAGCAACTTGCAGAAATAAGTTCTCTTCTTCCATTATGTGGGTTTGGGCATCAAACTGTGATCATCAGAAGGTGTCAGCAAGCATCATTACCTGCTGACCGATCTACTGGATCTATTACCAGTATTTTAAAAGGAGGACAGAGATGGAGAAGCTTCTAGGAGAAGCTTCTAAAGGTCTCAGTGATTCCCCCTGCCAACCCCCCGGTGTTGTTTGCTCACTTTGAACAGTTGCCCAGTTTGCTCGATTATGTGCCCCACCCTCAGTGCTAAGCGATGCTTCCTGTCCTGGTTTCTCCTCCTCGGGCTCTGCAGCAGCTCTCTCCTTCAGGGGCAGCTCCGTGGACCAGTCTGACGACATCAGCTCCCCAGCAAAGCCGCTCCACCAGGAACTATTTTGAGCTTTGCTTCTGGCGTCAATGCAATGTGTCTGTCGTGGTCTGTTTATGTGGAATGCGAGCTGCAGATGAAGAGTGCTCTCGCCTCTCTTGTTCATAGTTGTGTCCTTTGAGTCTAGGCATGTAGCTGAATCTTGATAAGTATGTTGTTGGATCCATGAGCAGTTCTATTGGAAAGGAAACACAAGGCATTTAAATGCCACAGACCTCTGAGAGAAAACATAGGAAATTATCCGTTTGGAACAAGCATTCCTAGCCCTGTCTGTTTGGGTGACATTAGTTTGCCCAGCAAAAGGCCTGGGGCAGTGCCACATGGCAGCACATGATAGAGAGAAGCTAAAGAGGACAGAGGAGCAGTGGTTCCATGGAAAAGCAGCAGGAGAAACACCCTGGAAAGCAGAGAGAGGCAAGGCAGCCCCGAGAACCCCCAGAGGAAGTGCCTTCCTAGACAGCACCCCTATTTAAGGAAGGGTCAGGGCTGAAGCGTGCAGGAGGGTGACGACTACTCTTGCTTGGGTTTTTCTGCTCTCCCAGTGCATCAAAGCTCATGACTGTACAGAGGGGATGAATCAGCACATTGCTTCAAAGCCCAGGAGCCGACCGGAGCAGGAACCCATGAGTCGGCAAGCTACTACTGGGAGTCAGGGAGTACAGCGGACTGGCTTGAACTGGAACGGCTTGGAGGACACATGCCAGGAGCCTCCAAATATGGGGTGCCTGCTACTGAGCTGTCAGCCCTGGACAGACAGTACCTTCCGAGCCCCGTCGCTGGAGCTGGCAGAGCCAACAGCTAGAAGCAAAGGCTCTCAGCTTGGTGCTTCAGTGCTGGCCTTGCTCAGGCTTCCTGGAACCCCAGGAAACCTCACGAGTTCTAAATTGTGCTTTTAAGCCCAGCAAGCCCCCGGGCTACCTGGTTAAAAGTTGACATTTAAAAATCCTCCGTAATTGGTCCCTTTGAACATGTCCTCTGAAGAGTCATCCAGAAGGGTCCGTCCGTTAGCCAGTGTTCACGCAACATCCAAGTGGCGAAGGCATCAGTCAGTCCAGGTTTTCAAAACCTTGGGGATCCCTCCAGCCAAATGCATGCCAGCAAGAGAAAGACCCAGCTGGAGGAGCGCAGAGCAGCACCGTAACAGAGTCTTCTTCATGTGGGCGCTACTACTGTGGGGCCAGGTAATCTTAGGAGGAGAGGTGCATTCAAGGGTGTCTAGCATCATCTCTAAATTCACTACCTGCTAGATGCCAGTTTATTGACTGTCTCTTGGGGGATCAAAACCACCCCAAATTGAAAACGGACCTTCCAGAAGTTTCTATTCATTTTGACAGTTTCTATTCATTTCTATTCAAGCTGACATCCAGAAGTCATTAATTCAGAAAGAGATACTCTGGAGGGTCTACTACAAGGCAGGTTCTATGCTCGGTGGATGCTTGGGAAACTCCTCAGAAGAAGGCCTGGGTCATGCTTAGTTCTAGTTCCTAGTGGAAATGGAAGTCGTGGGCCTGGAAGAAAAAGAGACAGGCATCCGGGTGAGCAGTGAAGAAATTGAGTCTATTGTACAGATCGCTGCCAGCTAGACAAAGGTGGTGGAGCTGAGCGTGCCACACCAGGCCGCAATGACTCCACCGGTGACCATGCTCACATTTAACAGCTGATCACAGCCACAAAGCACTCCCTGATTCAGTGGGACCATCAGTGGGGCACATAGATGAGTGTTGGGGACAGGCTGAGTATTGCGGGTGGGAAGGGAGGTAGCTGACAGAGGGAGGCACAAGCATAAGTAGGTTTATTGCTTAAGGGTCCATTCAAGCCATAAGGACACGATACCAAGACCTTGTTTCTTGACAAAGCCAGATCCCCAGAGAGCTTCAGGAGGGTCCTGAGAAGTACCAAGGATTGTGGGCGATGCAAGAAGCATTAGATTGCCTGGAATTAATGTCAAGTATATAGATGGGAAAGTGAATGAAATATGGGAATAGAGGACCATGAAGGGGGAAGCACGTTTCCCTAAACATGGAGCAGCGATAGGATAAGTACGTGCTGTTGTGCCCAACTTTTTTGTGGCTGCCAGGGGTTGACCTCCCTTGTTGGGAATCTCTTCATTACATGCTCGTCTCATTGCTTGCTATGGACGGTTTCAAACTGGTTGGATCCTTGATTCAGTTTTGGTAAGTCACATGGATTTTGGAAGCCAGCACTTTACTAACTTGACTGTCTCCTCAATTTATGCAGCCCAGCTACATGTTGATTCTACATTCTGCTACCTCATTGAAAGTGTTTATCAGGTCTAAGAGTTTTCAGGTGGAGTCACTAGGGTATTAGAGTGTAGGGTTACGTCATCTACAAATAAGAATAATTTGACTTCTTCCTTTTTATTTCTTTCCCTTGTCTTATTGTTCTAGTTAAGACCTCAAGCACCATATTATACAAGAGCTGAGAGAGTGGACACCCTTGCCTCATTCCTGAATTTAGAAAAAAATGTTTTCAGTTATTCTCCAGCAAGTATAATGCTCACTATAGGTTTGTCATATTAATTTTTATATGTTGAGGTGTGTTCCTTCTATTCCTAGTTTCTTCAGATTTCATGATTTCATCATGCATCCGGGTGAGCAGTGAAGAAATTGAGTCTATTGTACAGATCGCTGCCAGCTAGACAAAGGTGGTGGAGCTGAGCGTGCCACATGTTGTACTTTGTCAAATGTCTTTTCTGTGTCTATTGAGATGGTCATGTGTTTTCTGTCCTTTAAGCCTCTGTCTGTGTGTGTGTGTGTGTGTGTGTGTGTGTGTGTGTGTGTGTGGTCACATTTGTTATTGTGCATATTGACCCAAACTTGCATTCCTGGAATGAAATCGACTCAGTCATATTATATGATCTTGATAAATTTGGTTTGCAAGGTACTTTGTTGAGAATATTTACGTCTATGTTCACCAGGAAAATTGGTTCTCTAGTTTTCTTTTCATGTTGCGTTCTTTTCTGGCTTGAGTATCAGGTAATGCTGACTTCATAGATTGAATTTGGTGCTGTTCCTTCTCTTTCTAATTTTGCTAAGAGCTTGAGGAGCATTGGTTTTCATCCCTCTGTAAAGATTTGGTGGACTTCATCAGTGAATCCATCCATTGCTGGGCTGTCCCTTGGGAATCTCTTCATTACACTCCAGTCTCATTGCTTGTTATGGATGGTTTTAAACTGGTTGGATCCTTGATTCAGTTTTGGTAGATCATATGAATTTTGGAATTTGTCCATTTGTTTTAGATTTTTTCTATGTTTTGGAATCTAAGTTTTTGAAGTGTTTCTTAATACTTGCCTGCCTTTTGTTACACTTATTTTTCATTTCTTTATTTATTTAAATATTTTTCTTTCTTTTGGTTAGAGCAACTGATCACTTGTCAATCTTATTTTTTCAAAGAACCAACTCTCTGACTGATTCTATGTATTATGTTTATTCATTTTTTTTCATTTCTGCGCTGGTCTTTGTTTTTTGTTATCTCCTGCTTTGGGGTTTGGTGGTTCTGGATTTCCTCGAAGTGTATCATTTGGTTATTTATTTCAGAACTCTCTGACTTATTTGCATGTGTATGTGTGTTGAGGTGCATGCCGTATGCCTGTGTGGATGTCTGAGGTTGATATGGGTGTCTTCTTTGATTGCTCTCCATTTTTATTATTACGGCAGGGTTTCTCAATTGAACCCAGAGCTAGCCAACAGCTAGTCTACCAAGCCAGCTTGACCTAGAGATTGCCTGTGTTTGCCTCTAGAGTTTGGGGGCTACAGACTTGGCTTTACATGGGCCCTCGAGATATGAATTGGGGTCCTTACATTGGTGAGACAAGGATCTTATCCACTGAGTCATTTCCTCAGCCAAGACAGCTCTTGCTTTTTTCTTACATTTTTTGCCTAGTTATACAAGCTCAGTAGGTACTGCCCTTCTTCTTCCTCCCTCTCCCTTCCCCCCTGTTGTCTCCCATTCCATTCTCCTGCCTTCCCACTCTCCCCTCTCCCTCTCACCTGTTTTCCTTCCCTCCTCCTCTCTTGGTACGTCTTGCTTTCTCCCTTTCATCCTCCAAAGCATCTATTTATGTGGGTGCTAAATTTCCCTCTGAGTCCTCCACCCTAGTGAGGGTTCAGGACTCAGTGGCATAGTTTGGGGCCTCTTCTTGGGCTGCCTGCTAGCATGGGAAGTCTATTATGATTATTTAACTCCTTGCTTCTAAGGATCCTACTGCCTGAAGCCTTCTCCCTTATGATCTGTGCTAGACTTTGGGGGGTTGTTGACATGTCAGCCATTGTGCAGGTCAGGCAAGGTTCAATCACATTGTGGCTATACCCTGGCTGCTGCAGCCCAGACTTGTATGGAGTATCTTGCATATCGTTGGTCCTCCCCATCTTTAGGCACTTACAATCTTGCTACCTCCTCTTCTGCAAGGTTCCCTGAGCTTTAGGATGGGGAGAGATTTGGCCGGTCTGGTTCCAGGCAAATATTGTAGTGTTCTGAATTATGGTTTGTTGTTATTTTCAGCTCTTACGTGTTAATGTAAGCATTCATAGCCATGAATTTTCCTCTTAGGTCTGTCTCAGCTGTGTCCTAAAGGCTCCAAGATGTCAGTGCATACATTTTCATTTAACTCTATGAACTTTTAAATTTCCTCTCTGATTTCTTCATAATTTACTGGTCTTTCAAGAAAATATTGTTCGGTCTCCAAGTATCTGTAGAGTGTCTATGGTTTCCTTTGCTAGTGATTTCTGGTTTTGTTCTACCTAATCTATTAAGATACAGGAATTGACTTGATTCCGTTATAGTTGTAAGACTTGCTTTTTGGCCTGTTTTAGAGATGCTATCATGGCTACTAAGAGCAATGCGTGTTGTTTGCGTTGGATGGACTATTGTGTAGCTATTCTTTAAATCCATCTGGCCCAGGCACCTCCCACTTTTAAAGCATTTCCTCTGCATGTGCATCAAGCCGTAAGCTGCCAGTTATGTATGTGACTAAGATAGAGCTGGGAACCACATAGCTGTACTGTATAAGCTCTATGACATGAGCTTAGTGTTACATCCTGAGCCTTGGATCCTCCGTGGGGTCCTCAAGGTCCACGCATCACAGAGTTATTGTGAAGATAGCGTGAAGAACACCGATGCTATGGACTGAGTATGGTTTGATCTTCCAGAACCCATGTTGAAATCTCATCCCCGATATAACAGTAGCAGGAGTGGACACACGGTGATTAAGAAAGATCCTCGTAATTCTCTGGGAACTGAACTTGTTCCCAGGGTAGTGAGTTCTTGCTCACGGAAACAGAATATATAAGGAGAGAGCTTGCTGTTACAAATGGATGCCATCTCCCCCCTCCAGCTTTACTGTGTTTTTCTAACCCCCTGTGCCAGTCAGAGGAAGGGGTCAACTGTACAATTAAAGACTGAGGTTTGGGGCACATCTGTGAAAAATTGGTAGTTGGGGCAAGTCCTGAGCAAGTCTGTGGAAGGACCCACATGGTGTGTGGGCCACTCCCTGGACAGGTAGATAAGATGGAGAGAGCTGATTCAACAGTTTGGTATACTCCAGCATGTTGACATGCGCATCTGGAAAATGATAAGATTTGTCTCTCTCTGCGATCCCTGTGGACATGGTGTGGCCAGTTCCCTAGTTCCTGATGTTGGTATGAACTCTCCTGCCAAGCTGGGCTATCTAGCCAGAACGACGAGCAAGAATAAAACTTCTGGTTCCCCTAAGGGGTTTGACTGTGTGTTCATGTGAAGAGAAACTGCAGCACTCTCCCACTTGCTCTCCTGCCCATGGGTCTCCCAGCCTTCGGGACCCTGAAACTGTGACTCTGGTCACAAGTATTCAGTTAGCACAACAGAAAACAGACTACGACGGGGTAAAGGTTAGGAAAACACTCTGTAAACACCGCATTTAAGGACTTCATGCTTTGGATATGATGTTCTCCCACACAAAACGTTGCTATTAACAAAATCAACAAGCCTTGACTATCCAATCCAATTAGTTGTTTTCCGGTATTGTTTCTGCAACCTCCAAGCCTGCTAACGACCTTCTAGAACCATTACCTGGTTGAACATACAAAGTGTTCAGTCAGGGCCCTGAAAGCCATGCAGGAAGTTCTCAAGTATCACTCTGCTGTGTTAGGAACTGACGCGTGTACACACACAAATTCTTCAGTGTGGGCATGACCAAAATAATCTTATTTTAAAACAGCTGCTGCTCTGTGCACTTATATTTGACATGCATGGTCTTTGTATAGTTTGGGATCACCACTGAATCATGTGTCCATCTCTAAACAGAATATTCTGATCAGAAACAATATTCTGATTTTCCAGCCTTGAGTCACAAGTCCACCCCTTTGTCAATCATGGGTTATCATGATTACCGCTGCACCAATCCCTAGACAATGATTTTGGATGTTCTGAAGGGGACAGGTTGTCTAGCCGCTCTTTTCCATCCTGTGTTAGACAGGAAAGGTCTCCAGATGTCCAGGATAGGACACCAACACCAAGTGTGTGAACAGTGGACATCCCTCACAGAGCGGGAAGACATGGAAGGTAGGTTCCATGGGTGTGCTAGTGGCGGTGTTCTAGGTAGACTCACTGGACAGCCAAAGTGGGCCTTGAGGGATTTTAAACAGCAGAAGCCCCCTTCTGCTTTACCTGGAGCTTGTGGCTCCCACCTTAGGGGCACGCTGACAGCCTGTCCTCCAGGGCCAGCATTCTATGGGAGCTCTGGGTGCTGAACCAAGTCACCTCAGCCTAAAGTGTCTGATGATGCCTACCCACTGCTAAGAGGCACCCACATCCCCGCTTCAGCTAGGACTGGCTTCTCGGCTGGCCCCTGCCCTGTACCAGGCCCACTGCTCCCAGCGCGGCTAATCCCTTGGAACAGGTGGGCGGCCTGCAAGGGCTCTCAGCTTTCATGGTCAGGAGCGCAGTGAGGGGAAACTCATTACACGGGTTTAACAGGGTTTAGAGGGGCGTTAAAAAGTCCTGTGGGCCAAATCAAGATTCTTCCACTTACCGGCCGAGTTATAAAGCGATCTGAGGCGTGTTTAAGCCGTCCGCAGGAGCCCAACACTGATCCAGTGCGGCTGCAGGCAGGAAAACGTGCACTTGGGGGAACCTCCCAAACACAGGAAGGGTGACAGGTGCTGGTGGTTGGGGTCTGGGATTAAAGAAAGCCTCAGGGATTGCTTTCCTCTTCTCTGTCTGGGTCACGAAACCACTCACAAGAATCAGTTGATTCAATTAATTAAGGTATAACTTCATGCCAGAATACTTCATGACTGTTAAAAAGAACAAAGGAGATATATTTTAAAGAACTGGCATGGAATGGTTTCCAAAAGATACTACTAGGTTAAAAAAAAACCAGTTGGACTGGAGAAATGGCTCAGGGGTTAAGACTCTGCCTCGCAAGCAGAAAGACCTGAGTTCGGATCCCAGATGACACATTAAAAATACTAAGTAGAGGGAGGGAGGGAACTGGTGTACCTATTAAGTTTGTATGAGCGGAAATAATAATAAAAAATTTTTAAAAAATGCCAAGTAGAAACAGTGGCCTCTACTTCTGGCCCTGGTGGGTGAAGCCTGGGAAATCCCAGACCGGGGGAAAAAAAGGAGGTAGAAATAATTCAGGAAGATTCCCAAAGTTACCCTTGGTCCTCCCCAGGGACACACAATGCCCTCTGATACACACACACACACACACACACACACACACACACACACACACACACACAATACATAGATAGAGAGATAGATACAGACAGATGATAGACAGACAGACAGACAGATAGACAGATAGATAGATAGAGGCTGGGGTAATGATGTGTCTCCTACAGTCCCAGTTACTTGGGAGGCTGAGACAGGCAGCTTAAGCCCAAGAGTTCAAGGTCAGCCTGGACAACACGGCAAAACTCAAACAACCAAGATGTAGAATGGTGTATGTTGTAGGTCACCATTTATGCAACACATAGCATCTTGTTTCAGCATATGAAATCTCCATTTTTTAAAATCATGCCTGGCCATGCTGTGTACGTATTTCTGCTTACATGGCTTCTGCTGGCACTACAGAAACCATCTCTATTACTTCGGCCAAGGTAAGGTGGCCCTGCTTTCACTGGAAGCACCCCAAGCATTGTAGTTACTTTTCTTTTATTGCTTGCTGTGTGACACTACTCAGTCAGAGCTTAAGGGAGAAGGGAGAGTTATTTCGCCTTTTGTTTCAGAAGGGAGACAGAATCCATTGAGGTGGGAATCTCACAGCAGAAGGCTTGGCAGAGACTATGGGTTAGTTCAAGTCACAGCCATCACCACGGAGGCAAAACAAGAAGGAGCAAATACCATAAACAAGGCTGGGCCACCAAAACCTCAAGGCCAGCCCTCTGTGATGTGTTCCTCTAACAAGATTCCGCCTCCTAAAGCTGCCATGACCTTACCAAACATCAACATCAGTTAAGGATTCTGACACATGAACCTGTGAACAATTCACACTGAAACCATGACATTGCAGCTCGTGGGACTCCCTTTCTGAGTGGGAAGAAAGGTTCTTTTTCAGTGCATGAACCTACAGTCATATACCTATTTTACATTTGACAAAGAGATGACTGGGTGACTATGTAGAGGGCTTCCACCGTGTGTGTTGTTTCCATCTCTGTTGTTACCTAGCTCAGTCATTACGACATTCTCAGGAAGAGAACCACCAATGGCCCAGTATACAGATGGGGAAACTGAGGAGACAGAGATCTGGTCAAGTGACTCAGCAGAACTTCCGAGTCAAATACAAAGTTGATGACTTAGCACGGGTAGTCAACTCCCACCATAGGCCTCCAACTTCTGCCCAACTCCCATATGGCCTCTTTGAGCCAGAAATGTACAGGTTTGTCTCCCATATGCACAGGTCACTTGGTGCTTTAGCGGAGGAACACGTCAGGGCCCGTGCTAGCTTCTGAGAGACAGAGCCGGAATCTTCCTTGTAACTAAGGCAGTGCTGACCTGTGGTCCACTGACATTGCAAAAGCTCCAGGTATATCTCCAGGTGCTTTATAGGCTGGAATTCACAAACATCTTCAGACCACTCTAGTGTATGTATTCTGTGGAGAAACTACAAGCAGTGGAACCTGGTTAACTGAATCCTCGGACTTCTGGTGGTGAATGCAGGAGGAACAACTGAAGGCAGGCACCCACCCCGAGTATTTTGTAAGATCTCAATTCAACCACGGTCCCATGCCACACAAGAGAAGTGGACGCAGACAAAGAAGTTCATATGCCCAGGGAATCAGAGCAATGTTTCCAACCTAGTAAGCTGCCCACTGATCTCCACTCATGGTACTCACCGTCCAGATCATCAACTTCCTCTTACAACAAGTCCAGGTTGATGTGAGGCAAGGCATTCAACATAAGGTAGCAGAGAGATAGAGAACGCTAACTCTGTCAGTGTCTCAGGCCTCACTAGAAGTTAAGGTCATATATACTGCTTTCAGAAACAAACTCCAAAGTGCATGAAGGTCGGAACACCCCAGAAAACCATTTCTCACTAGAGAAGGCTAACATTCACTGTGCGCTCAACTCCAAATGTTGACTCTGGAATCTAGACTTTTCCTGTAGAATGTGCTCAGCTAGATCTAATATGGAGGTATTGGTGGCTGAGCTGGAGGCGATTCACAGCCACTCACACTCAATCTTTATGACAGGTACTTGCAAAGACGTTGACATGTCCTCTAGAAGTTGCTAGATAGCTGGCCAGTCTCTGAAGCAATCTTCTAAGGTCTGCATCAGAGCCTGAGGTAGAAGCTAGTTCATTCTAAGTCTGGCCAAAATGGTGGAGGGTAGAAAGAAGTCAGACTCCTGTCTCCAGCTCAGGACTTGGAAAACTATCTCTTCCCTCAAAGCTCAAAGTGCTCTTTGTGGAACTCCTTTCAGTGGAAAATACTGATTTAAGAAGAGAACTGTTGCTAGATAGATAGATAGGTGTCAACATGCCAATTGAAGGCTGAGCTCTGAACACATGTGTTAAAAGTACTGAAGGCAAGACTTGAGCAAACCTGCAGGAAATTGATGTGGGAAGACTCGCCCACAGTCAGTAGGACCATTCCCTGAGCAGGTGGAGAAGGTGGGGGAAATTGGCTCAGTGAGTTGGCACTCCGCAGCACACTTTGGCAGTCTTGCTCTCTGGTGACTGAGGTTTGCCTCTTCTCTTAGCAATCCTAGTGGCTATAGAGTGGTCAGTTCCCTCAGCTCTGTTGGTAAGAGCTGTCCAGCCAAACTGAACTAATAATTGTGAGCAAGAATCGTAGGAAAGAATAAACCTCCTCATTTCCCTCACGTCTTCAGTTGTGAATTTAGTGGCAATATGTATGCAAACTCTAACAAGAATGAACTTTGAAAATATACACTCATTATAGACATAAAAGGACTCGGGAATCCTTCCATTTGGTGAACATTGTCCAGGAGCCAGGCACTCAGCTGTTTAGCAGGAGTATGGGGCTCCCTTCTGATGGTGCTCAGTGGTCAGCAGGAATGCCAGGAACATGACGCTCCGTTCTGATGGTGCTCCCTTCCACGATGGTGCTCCTTTCCACGATGGTGCTCCTCTCCAAGATGGTGCTCCTCTCCAAGATGGTGCTCCTCTCCAAGATGGTGCTCCCTTCCACGATGGTGCTCCTCTCCACGATGGTGCTCCTCTCCAAGCTGGTGCTCACCCACTGGAGAGGGAGGCCAGCCTTAATCTGGGATTACCTGCCTTAATCTGGGATCACTGGAAGCAACTCCAGACGACTGCAATGAAGATGCTAACAGCAGGAAGATGTTCCAAGGAGACAACGGTAGGAAGTGAAGAACACAGGAAGAGAACAATACCATCAAATCACGTGTTTTTTCATACATTTTAAGGAACAACATAGATCTCCCAGCTCCAAGTTTTCCCACAGCCTGGCAAGGAAGCTGGGCTCTTTATCCACAACGGTCAACCCTCTTGGGTCCAAAGTATACATTTCCTGCCGCTTCTGGGCTGTGTCAAACAGGCAGAGCAGACTCCCCAACCAGAGAGGACAGCTCTCAAGAGCAAAAAGAGGTTGACACAAGAGTTGGAGATTGGACCTCGCGTTGATCTTGGTGGGGCGGAGGCCAGGGCTTGTGCTGGGTGTGGGAACGTCTCTGTGGGCATCTGCTGCATGACCCGGCAGGGACAGCAGCTGGGGAGAAGGCATGTGAGAATAGGAAACAGGCTCAGGTCAGAAGCTGAGCAAGCTGTCCAGCTTCCCCCACTGCCACCAGGGTGACCCGGTATCACTCTTCTGTGCCTCAGTTTCCTCATCTTTAATAGAGGAAAATGATAGCACCTGCCTCATAGGATGGCTGGGAGACTGAATGTGTTGTAAGAAGGCTGGAAGCAATACTGACCCATCCCTGCTGACGGACCATGAAGCCAGCCCACAGCGGGGGTCTCCTGTCTCTGACCAGCAGGTGACTCACAGTCCTTCACCCTCCCACCACTAATCAGGAGGCACTTCCCATAACCCAGGGCTTGGCAGGATCCCAGACCTGGCCAGCTCTGTGCTCTGCTGATCCTACCGGACACTCGATAGCACGTTGGGGCTTGATGGCGATCGCTTCTCTGCTTGTCAGAATCCAGTTGCAGGCCAGTTCTAAGGGGCTGGCTTAGGAGAAACAATGTGCCCTCTGTTCCCAGCCATTCATGTTGACTTTTGTTTCAGCTTAAAATAACAGAGCGCTGCAAAGTATTTTCTTAACACCACCAAACCCGGTGCAAAATGCAGCAGACTGCAGCTGCCTGGGGTCCCAGGCTAAGGATGGTGTCGTGAAGCATAGGTGAACTCTTTACAATTCCAGGGTCTGGTGACCCTGGAATTAGTGCCACACTTATCTCCCAAGACATCTTGGAACCTCTAGGCTTGCCTTTCACCACAGGGGCCCTGGGGGCTGAAGTTATGTTATATACTTAGGAACAAAGTGGGCTATTCCTAGGCAGGGCTGGAGTGGATTATGGCTGATCGCTCGGCCTAAACTGAGGACATGTGAGATTGTTGAAGAAAGGAAAGGGATTCCCCAAACCCAAACAAACATGACTGGCAAGTGATGATACAGGCATGAAGCATTTTCAAAGATCCCTGCCCAGGTGAGTTCAGGTTCTAGAAAAACTGGGGTCTCGGCATCAGAATTCTGCTTGAAGTCTTGGGTCAGCCTTCCAGGAGTGGGAAGGTCCCCAGCACAGCCCCACGACAGCTCTGCCAGCCACATCAGCAGCTCTCTGCCAAAAAGCACAACCTCAAACAATTAAAAAAAAAACTGACTTGTCCAAAGAACCTTTTCTTTAAAACCAAGTTCAAACCCACCACTTTCTTTATTAAAGTTCACAGAAAATAAATATCAAATTTCTTTCATCCTAAATTTTCTCTCCATCTATAGTCATAGAAACTAGAGATGAGTGGATAGGGTTGGGGGAGGCAAATGCAGAGCCCCAGTGGATAACTTTTGCTATAATGCGGGCAGTGAAATGTGTTCCTACAGTCTCTGCAAATCCATGCTCCTGTCTACTTTCAAGAAATCTCACAGAATTGTGCAAACTGATGATTCAGAGACACCTCGATTCTACAAATTTCTAAAAATGTCACAGAAAAAAAAACCCACAATGTTTTTAAGCTTCCCTTTAATTACAGAAGAGCTTTCCCCTTATATTTAGTTCAGCTCAGTCATGAAATGGATTTGAACTTCCTTTCTGATTCATTCTTCCAAACCTCAAACCTCAAATGTCAATTTTATCAGAAACACATCTGACACTCTCCCACTGCTGTGGGGTCAACCCCCCATCTGCATCTTCGTTAAAGCACACTTTGTTTGGTTTGCTTAAAGAGAAATCATAACGGATCGGGTTTGATTTCTTTTCTTTTCTTTTTCTTTTTTTTTTGACTGACCTTTCCCTAGCCTTATTAGGGTAACTGGATGCGACAAGAGTCGCAGATTGCAGATCATGGTATTTTCTTAAGCAGACCCAAGAGCTTCAGCGGAAATTCACAGTGCTGAGACCTCACCCTTTTCTGGGTCACAGAGTCCGGGCCACTGAGTCACGTGGCCAGCTTCCACAGAAGTTTACCCCTTGCCATTGGAAGACACTCAGGCAGCCTCAGTTGTCCCCGAGCTCAGACCGAAAGAGTTAAAGTCTCCCCCCCACCCCCCATTCCAGCATCTTGGCACCCAAGTCTCCTTTTCTCACTAACCTTAACTAAACCACTTAAAAAGAAAGTGGAGGTGGGGGGGTGGGGGGAGCAGAGAGGCAAATTCTTTCTAGATGGCCATCAAAACCTGACCACAAATGGTTCCAATTTGCCGCAGTGATTAAATCTATGTGAGTTTAAGGGTTTTCACTTGGGTCATTTGCTACTTTGGAATTTTGCTGCGTGCTTTGCTAAAGAAAATGAACTTGAGTCACCAGGCAGCGTGAAGAAGGAAAAGGTTACTAGCAAACTCCTGACTGAACTAAAGCAGCTACAGGGTTCTGTATCCTCAGCACGGATCAGGGACCCATGTAGGAAGGATTGAAGCAGCCTTGGGCCTAGCCGGGCAGCCTGAGACCCAAGAGCCTTGCCGTTTCAGAGTTGGCAGCCACCATCAAAGCCATCAAAGCACCACCACCAGTTTCTCAAGATGCTCAGCTGGATATTTATGCAGAAGCCTTAGCACCACCTTTCTGCCACAAAAAGGTCTGTACACTGGAGATTCACTGCTTCCAATGTGAGATTGTGAGTAAATACCAGCCAATGTGTGTATGGGGGGAGGGTAGCTTCTGGGGGTGTTTCCTTTGCCCAGATTGAGATATGAGGGTAGACAACAGGCAACCAGCTTTGAGAAGTCCAAAGTCCAACTGGACCCTAGTTCTTTTTCATAGTCCTGTGCTCTAGATACTGAACAACAAGGCTCCAGGTGGCCGTAATTCCACATACACATTTTCTTACCACCTCCCCTTCATCTCTCTCCTCTTCCCCCTTTACTTTTAATGTGGGGTAATCTGGATTGCCCCATTCCCACACGTTCCACTGACATAAGGATAAGTGGATGGACTTCAGAGTCCATAGGGAAATGATTCTGGGTGAGTCACTGCATTTCAGAATTCACTGCCCTCCTCGGTTGAGTGCAGACAAGGAACCACTTGGGCCCCTTCTGCTGCACAGCCCTGTTGGAAGATTTAAAGGACATCATAACTGAAAGTCAGAAGGTGAGAGTGGTGATGGTAGGTTCCATACCGGTGTGCCAATGGACCTTGCTTTGTTGGATATTGGACACACACACACACACACACACACGCACACGCACACACACACACACACCATCCTCATACCAAAGCCCAACAGACCAAGGATTTGAAAGTCACTGGGAATGTTATTCTAAAGGTATGCTGCCAGCCCCCCTTCACCAGCTTAGATAGAATATCTAGTTGCCTATTTGCTAAATGAGGTACTGCAACATAGTGGGTCAGTACCATATGGTGTGGGCAGTGGGAGGTTTTAGAGATTCCTATGCAATCACAGATTATTAGAACAAGTTTAACAGCACAAGCTTGTATGACTTCCAAGACAAATTGGAAGCCATGCAAGGCTCAAGGAACATCATGGAGGAGGCGGTAAGAATCTAAGACCCTGAAGGTGGGGAGGGATGAGGATGCATCTGCCAGACAGGGCCCCTATATCCATGAGCTCACTGTAGCTATGTCCGCTGATGATTCATAGTGAGCACACAGTAAAAATATGTGGAAAGAACTGATGAACCAAGTAGATTGTGCTATGGGAACCCCGGCTTCTCCAACAGGCTCCATAGCCCTGGCTGGAAGCATAGCCTTCGTTCATGTGCTTACACACCTGCTCATCTATTCATTTGTTAACAAAGCATTTCTACACACCAGACACTGGACTGGATTAAACCAGATGCTTCAGTGTAGCAACTAACTGCTGATCTCTCTGTGAGATTAAAGCGGTAAAGGAATGACGTAGTGCTTGCTGTGTACTTGCCAGGATCTCCCAGGGCTGTCTCCTGGGTAGGTGATCCATGTAAGAGAGCGACTGACGGTATCGTTCACACGCCGTGCTTGAATTTAGTTCCCTCCGCTTGCCCCACATCCCACATCCACTCTCCTCCTTCTTTTACCCTGCCTGGGCTCCAGAAGGCTGGCCTGAAGCACAGTATGTCTGGGCGTCCATGCTTTCTGACTTGTAACTGCCCACAGCAGGCCCAACAACAAGGTGGAGAAAGAAAGAGTTCTAAATAGCTGGGGCTGGCTCTCTCCCTGCCCTCGGCTGTGTCCTAGCAGGGACCAGGCCCTCCAAGGTCTCAGCTCCAGGCAGACATCAGTGCTTCAGGCCCCGCCCTTCCAGGACTCAGAGGCAGTCCTGTCTCCTTACCCTTTCAGACTCCAGGAGGCAATAACACCCTACTATGCTTCCCTGAAAGGAAGCAGGTCCCTTGGACCTGGGATGGTATCTATTTCCTGCAGGGACTCACCAATGAGCCAGGGGCCGGTGATCCCACCATATCAATGAACAATTCAGAAGTTGGCATAACTGTCAACAGAAACCCTGTTTCTCAATCCTAGGACTTGGAAATTCTGCCCTGACTGAACTTAGCCCTTGATCCTGAAGAGATTATCATATTACCTGCAGCCCATCCTATGGCTCTACCCGCCCTTCTGCCTGCTGAGATTGCAACCCTGCCACTTTAGAAGAGGGTTTCCTTCTTGACCTCGGCTTATGCAAAGTTTCCCTCAGAACACCTCACAGAGCCTTCTGGAAACATCAATAGCCACAATCAGCCCCCATTACGATCTCATGCCTCCCATCCACAGCGACAGTTGTATCCACTCTTCAGGACCAAACTGGCCAGCGTCCTTCCAGATTGCACATTGCAATGTGTCCCTCGGGAATGGAACTGTGGGCAGGATGGAAAGCAGCTGTGTGAAACACACTGGCACACTAGAAAGCATGCTGGGTTGCATTCATTCCTTGAAATGCATTCATTCTGCATTGGGACCAGGCCGGGAATGGGTGGACACAATGCCTCTGGGGACTTGGGAATGAATTGGTCAGAGAGAGAGAGAGAAAGAGAGAGAGAGAGAGAGCTGTTGGCAGAGTCCCCATTTCTCAGATAGAGAATTGCTGGAAAGAAGTGGTGGCTTCCCTGGGCCACAGGATGGGCAAAATCTCTCCAGGAAATCTCCACAGGGAATGGCTTATGAAGGTCATTGCCACCAGTCACACAATGGCACCTTGTTCTCAGGGGCCTGAGCAACACAGAGGACAACCCTTTCAAGACTGCCAGCACATGGCTCATAGCAAGAGGTTGGGCAAGACAACTTGTGGAGATCCAACACGTTGTTCAACAAGAATGGCCTGGCTGGCCTTGCCGTGGCTGGGGAACTAGTTCACGGTTGCCTGACTCTTCTCCCTTGCTTGTTGCCCATCTCCATCGTGTCCATGATTGCAAAACAGAGACAGCGGTATCAGCACCATCTGCCCATGGCATTTGATTAAAGATATGGCCCATCAGAAGAACTTACCAAGTGTGGCCCAGTACCTGGAAGCTCCCTTCTGGGTACAGCGTGCCCAGCAGAGGGCAAAGGTCAAAGCCTCCCAGGGTGGTGATGGGGCACAGATAAGAAACCTTACTCTGTAGTCACACAGTCTGTGCAGAAACTCCCAGGTAGTCACAGATTTCAAGAAAATTCTCACTGTCCCGCATGGATGAGGGCAAGGGCTTAGGTCATAGTTGGGGAGGAAACTTTGTAATGTAAGTTAAAAGTGAGAGATGGGCTAGGAGATGGCTCAAGGGTTAAAGTCTTTGCCTCGCAAGCATAAGGACCTGAGTTCAGATCCCCAGATCGCATGTGAAAATGCCGAGCAGATATGGCGACCCAGCCTGTCATTTCGATCCTGGAAGAAGGAGCCTGGGAAACCTTAGAGCAAAGCAACGAGGACATAAAACAATTGAGGATGATTCTGTTCTTACCCTTGGGCCTCCACTGGCACACACACACACACACACACACACACACACACACACACACACGAGAAAAAGAGAGAGAGAGAGAGGAGAGAGAGAGAGGGGGGGGGCAATGGAAAAATATGGAATACTGGCTGGCAGTAACTTCTCTCTGTCTCCCTTCCCAAAACCCCTGGCCTGCTGCATTTATTCCCAGCTTGCTTCTCCTAGGGCTACCTGGTCACGTGTGACAACCTGTATAGCCAGGTGGCCTCCTGCGTTCTGTGTATGCAGGGGTGGAAGAGGGGTGCCCATTGTTCACCAGATTATCTCTGCTCTATCTCAGCCCAACTTATCTTCTTTGCCTCCTTCCAGAAACCTAGAGGGAGTTGCGGGCCTGAATCACCTGACTTTGAATGACAAGGGATTCATGAAAACCTCTTCCCACTCTGCCCACACACAGACCCTGGTGCCAGGGCTTAGCACACACAGGCTTGCAGGCAGTGGTGGAAGAATCTGTGGGTACACAGGTCTGCTGGCCAGGCCAGCCCTTCTGTGGCCCTCCTCTCAGCTGCCTTCAGGGTCATGTCACAATCTTAGAGAGGGTGGCCTGGGTAGCAGCCTTCACGTCCTTCGTGGAGAGACAAGGGGCTCTCTGTGACTGCCTCCAGACCTGTGAGGAAATGGACCTCTGAAGAATCCTGCTTTGCATGTCAGAACCAAATGTCCTTGGAGGGAAACCAAGATTAACTAGCCTTATCTTGATCTAGCCTTACCATCCACCCTGGTATGGCAAAGTTCACTGCAGGCAGAGAAACTCCGACGATGCCAGAGCATCTTCGGGCCCCATCACGTGGTCTGTGGCAAGAGCAGCAACTGACCTCTGAGGCGTGCCATCCTGCCGCAGGTGGTATCTTGGAATCATGGGGTCTGCGAGATCCGACAGATGCACCTCACCTGCTGGACTGAGACCCGTGTCTGCTGAGCCCCCTCGGAGAAGAGGGACATGGGAGCATCTCAGGGGCTCTGGGGAGCATCTAGTAGCCTTGGGAACAGCTGAGTGGCTGGCAAGAGGAAACCAAACCTAACCCAGGGTCCTCAATGACAGTAGGTAGTGGCTCAGGTAAAGCAGTGAAGTGCAAAACCAGCAGAGGAATCCACAAACAGGTCAAGGAACCAGAAGAGAACATCGCAAAAGGTGTGTGTCCATCTCGTTGGAACACTGCAAGATATGGGGCCATCAACTGACCAGGGAAAATGATCCTTCAATAAACCATTCTGAGTTTGCAGTTAAATCACACACCTGCATACACACACACACACACACACACACACACACACACACACACACACACACACACAAGATGTTCCAGGTCCATTGAGTCTACTGGTTTTAAAAGACATGTGAACACATGTTGAGTGACATAAGTCAGCCATAAAAGGACAGGTGAGGGTAGGACTTACCAAAGAGCAGGTCCCTAACACACTCAAATTCACAAGTACTGAAAATGTGGCAATGACTACTAGGCATTGGGGGGAGTCATTATTGAACTGGGCAGAGTTTCAGTTTTGCCAGACACAACAGCTCTGGGGAGTAGGGATGCTGAGGGAGCCTGAGCGTGCACGTACACGGCTGTTGCTGAACTGTGAGCCTAACAATGCCCAAAATGCAATGTACCAGTTAAAAGGAACCATTTTGAAGTTGTGTTTAAGTGTGGGAATCATAGGACAGGGAAAAACTATCCTGTGAACACAGTAGGCCAGGGGTCTGGAGGGGAGGGGGCAGACAGAGAGGGGCAGCTGTACTTTTTTTCCGCTGCAGGTCTCATTGTTTCAACTGATGTGAAATGTGGTGGGATCCATGCAGAAAAAGGATGGCAGAGCAAAAGATGGAGCCTGAGGTATTGGGGCTGCACAGAGAGGTACCACCTCAAAAAGGCAGAAAGGGAGGAAGGGGGTTCAGGGGAGGAGAACCAGGAGGAGGAAAGAGAGGAAGAAAAAAGAAGAGGAAGAGAAGGAGAAAGAGGAGGAGAAGAGAGGAAAGGGGAGAAAAGAGGGGAGAGAAGAAAGAAGGAGGAAGATCAGGAGAGGGTTCCTGAACAGCAGAACAGACAGACCCCTCTCTCTCCAGGAGTTCTGAAAGCTTCTACCCTTCAGTCGCCTCTTTATCAACTTCACCAACTTTACCTTTCATTCCACAACTATGTATCATTGACTAATTTCCGTCAATCTCTGGGTCAAACCGATCAAGGTAACTTTATGGACCGTGCAAAGCCTTTGCCTACTGAAAGCGACCATGTCTGTGAGTTTAGAGAGATGCACATCCCTTGGTAATCATCTCTGTTATCTACACACACATCTTCATCTTCATCCCCAAAGTGTGGTCACTCAGGACACAGGCAAATGATTTTTACTGCTGACATAAATACCATGTCTTTCTTTTGTCCCCCCCTCCTTTTTTAGCATGAAGCTGGGAATGGAACCCAGGGCCTGGAATACGACTCAGTTCTGCCACCGAGTCACACTGCCATCCCTACAATGCTTGTCTGACTTTCAGTAGACTTTGGGGATGTGAATTCCAGTCTTCAACTTATCAGGCAAGCGCTTTATCCACGGAGCCATCATCTCTCCCAGCCTTCAAGTCACTTTTCATTGCCATAAATTCATACCATAATGATTAGAAGGTAGGAGTTCCCATAATGATAAAACGGTGAATGTGTGAGTACAAACAACAGCATTGCGCATGACATGCAAATGCTGGATGCATGAAATCTTGGGCAAAGTGGTGTTCTTACATGCCTGAGAGATATCGCTACCTGCCAGGGGAGCTAAGCCTCAGGTCAGTTGCAAGAACTCTGTCTGCTGAAAGGGAGGTTAACAGGTGTTAGAGAGATGCTAAAATTGGGCCAAACCCTCCTCGAGGGAAAAGGAAGAAGCCCTGTGGTTCAATGTCACCACGATGTGCCACCTGCAATCACAGAGCAGCTATCAGGGAGTTCTTGGCTAGGAAGGTACACTTCTTTTCCTTCTAAACTCTGGTCAAGGAGAAAATCCTTCCAACTACGTGTAACTACTAAACCAGAAGTTATTGCAAAGTAATGCTGTGAGCCGGGCACTGTGGGAAGCGCCCTGGAAGCTCCAGCTCACTCGCATAGGTACGAAGAGCGAGGAGGGGGCTACACAAACCACGCTCAACTGTCTCTCCCATGACAGTGAGGTTTGTGGCCCAGTTAAGCTAAGTCCCAAGCTTTGTGCATGGGAGTTAGCCAAGCCACTGCCCCAAACAGAAACCAGTCAGAGCCAGGTCAGAGTCAAGGTTTCTGTACTTCCAGAGGCCAAGTGCCAGCCCTAGCCTGCAGCAGTCACAGCATGTTATTGCCCCCTGAAGTTCCCAGTTTACATGCTGTAAGTGCGGTCTGGAGCAAGCAATGTGACCTTGCAGGGACTAGAGTGACAGACAGACTGGTCATTTCCTCCCAAACTCTTGGGTTTCAGTCTGAAGCACCGATCCCAGAGGTGGTTCATTGAGAACATTAGGTCACTAAAATAAAACCTCAGTGAGCAGGACCCCTAGAGTTACTCCCCAACTTGGGAGCTAAAGAAAAGTTGTCCTTTCTTGCCTATGATGGCTATTTTATATATGGCGGAATTATAACTGCAATAAATTGCAAAAGGAAGGAGAAAGAGAGAGAGCGCGCATGAGAGAAGGGGGCTATGGAAAGCCCCTGCACCCCTTGTCTATGTGCAGACCCCGGGAGAAGACACCATCTGTGAACCAAGAAAAGGGGACTCAGCAGACATGAATCTCCTGGGGAAACTGACACTAACCTTCCTGGTTCCAGAACTGTGAGAGAGCCGTGTGTCATTTCGATCACCTAGATTGTGGTACCCACATACCCTGTGACACTGTTTCCCCAACGGCAAGATGGGGAGAAGCAAACCGTTCCTGCTCGTAAGCTCTACGTGTCCCTTGGAAGAATTGCGTGAGCCGCTGAAGGCCAAGTTGTCCCAGCGAGTGTATGGGCCATGGCTGATGGTGTTATTACAGCAAGGGAATGGGATGCTGTGACACAGAGTGCCCTGGGGACAGAGGAGGCTAGGAGTCAGTCTGTCAACAAGTGGCCATCATGTGCCTGGTGCTTTAGGCAGTGGGTGCCCAGGGGTGGGAAAGAACAAAGACGGTTCCAGTCCTTCTCTTCAAGAGGCTTGTACTCAGTCAGAAACAAAAATAAATAAATAAAATAAGCAGGAAGACGCTAGCTAAATAAAATAGTTCCAGGTCCCCTTGTGAAATATGAAGATGGTAATATAGACCACTTTTCTACAAGGGAAAGATATTGGGCTATCTAGAAAAAGCCTTTCTGAGGATATAGGAAGTTTAGACCTATAGTGTACTAATGAATCCTTGGAAAAATGGGGGCAGAGACCAAAGAGAGGAGTATGGGATGGCGACCAGCTTTCTAAGATGAAAGTTTGGCAGCTGCAAAGACCCTGGGTTAATGGACTTGAGAGAATAAACCAGAGTTGTCATGGCTAGACTGAGTTTCAGAAAGTTGTCCTCCCCATTGGGAGGAAGTTAATCCAGGAATCTAGGCTGGGGGCAGAGTGAGAGGGGGAAGGGGGCTATTCGTGGATGGGCAAAGGGCAAATGATGGGAAGTGGTTATGAAGACAGAGAGGACAGATGAGCGGATGGATTAGACAGAGTGTGCGCCATCAGAAGCAGGGCGTGAGGACACAGGGGAATCTAGACGGGCTCCCTGCTTGACCCGAGCAGCTGCTGGACCTCTTGCCTCTCCCCGAGATAGATAAAAGCAATGGCGTAGGAAAGCAGGTAGATCTGGCGTAGTCAATCTTCAAATGTCTGTCAGGCAGCAGTTGCTAACATTTTAGATAAAAACTGAGTGAATTCTTAATCTGCAGTAGGTAAAAGCATCACCCACCAAGACGTCTTCCTCGTCCAGACACACAGCTGTGAAATAAGAATTTTATGTCCCCCCCTCCTGGCGTGCTCGATACATTGAATCCTCCTGATCAGTCCTATAGTCCATGAAGCAATCTCCCGAAGTCTGTTTCACGTAGGACTTCCCGAGTATATTTGTTCATGGAAATCTCTTCCGTGTAATCCTGAGTCATGTGTCTAGACTGTAGAGGGGTCTTCCGGGAATAAGTGGAAGCCATGTGTCACAGGCCTGAGAGGACATGTGGAACAGGGGTCAGCAAGCTTCTACAGCAGAGGGGCTGGGGAGAAGGAATTTTCAGCCTTCTGGCTATAAGGTCTGTGTTGCAACGGCTCACCTCCGCCACCGAAGCACTGGGGTTACTGCAGACGCCATATAAATGAGTGGGTATGGCGGCGTGACCGTGTTCCAGCAAGGCAGCGACTCCTAAGTCAGCTGGCAGGTCAGATGTGGCCCATAGGCCATAGATGGTGACGTCACTCCATGTGGAAATGAGGAGATAAGGAGAGCAAAAGGCAGAGCGAGTAGAACGTAGAGGGAAAAAAGGGTGAGGGAGGGAGCAGAGATATGTACAAGGGAGAGAGAGAGCCAGGTGGCGGGAGGTGGGCGCTCTTTTTGGGTGTGGGTCACCTGGACAACCCAGGAGGCCCTGTGGACTGATGTATTGAAGGGCTGTTCTCCAGCTGGTATTGCTGTGTTGGGAGACCGTGGGACCTAGTTGGGGTTAGGGGGTCACGTGGAGCAGTCCTTTGAAGGTGGTTCTGGGGCTATCTGCTTCCAGGATATGAATGGACACTGGTCCTCTCTCCATAGACACACTTTCCTGACAGCCATGATGCTCTCTGCTCATACATGAGGCCTCTAAAACCGTAGTTCGAGACACACCCTACCTCCCTGGTGTCTTCAGGCAATTGCACAGATGAAGAGGCAAGGACTCGAGGTCCCTCTGGGACCCCCGCCCTCTCACGTGATGCTCAGTCAGGGCTGCCTGCTCACTGGACGGCAATGCACCTAGGTGAGAGGCAGGAAGACACGCTTGCAGCCAGGGGGCTTTCACAGATCCTACCTGCGCTTGCCCTGCCTGGGACAGCCACCCTTCTTGAGATCTCTCAGCCAGCCGCACCTCCCCCCTCCCTCCGTCCCTGTCAGATGACAGGGGCACGTGGTCTGGCGAACAGAGCCAATGGGTGGATCAATGAATGCCAGGGCCTCCGGTGCCCACGATAACAAGAAGAGATCCCAGAAAACACGGCTACTTATTTATCTCGTGTTTTCTTTCAGATCTAGCACGGCGACAATCACACGCGTCACTGTGAGCCCAGGCCCTGCCGGCAACACCTTGAAAAAACGGTGCGGAGGCTGAGAAAACAAACAGCAGTCAGTTCGATTCCAGAGATAAGATGGCAGGAGAAAGAGCAGCCTCCTGGGATCTGGATTGGGAACCCTCGGGATGGGATGCGTCTGTCTTTTGATAAAAGATGTCAGCTCCCCTCCTGGGTCTCAAGCAGACTGTGTCACCACGACCAGGCTCACTCGTGGTAACTGCGCTTCCTCTGCTCATCAATATCCTTGAAGTTTCTTTATCAGAAGGAAATCCAGCCTGAACAGAGGCACACAGAGTCCACAGTTCCAGGTTTTGACCAGATAGCTGGTTTCACTAGGCTGAAGTTTCCTGATTGTTACTCTGCTCAGAAAGCCTTCAAAGGCCACCGCAGAAATCGGCAATTATTATCTTTTCTTTAAAGGCTCGGGACTAATTAGCCTTGTGAAAGATTGTTTTGTTGTTTGTGGTCTGCAGTTGTTAGATGGCTTGTTTTGCCTTGAAAAAAAAATGCTGCAATTGCTTTTTTCTTCTCAATTGAAATTCAACAGGGGGAAAAAATAGCCCAATTAGGAATCATCAGTGGACTGCTTCGCACATAATAAGCCCTGAAGAAATAAATATTTATTGAATGAGTGACTGAATATTAAACAGCTGCCAAGACTGCTACAGACTAAAGATCCAAAAGGAGTTAACAGTCGACCGAGCAAGCTACGCAAGCCAGAGCTCAAGCTTTTCACTCCTGTCACAGCCGGCTGGCCAGGATGCTTCAAAAACTCATCTGTTCACTCAGCAAACATGCCTGGTGCATCCTTCTGTTCTGGGCCCCCTCTCAGGTACTGAGGGACTATGTCAACCCTTACCACCTGGACCACCTATTTGGGGGAGGGGGAAAAGCAGACAAACTAGAAAGACATAAAACTATTATGAGATGCAGGGTGAATATGGGTGTCATGGGCTCCAACTAGTGGGTACTATTTGGGGTGACTGGGAACTTCAGGAGGTGAGGCCAAGCTGAAAGAAGTTGGTCACTGGGCATGGGTCCTTGGGATACATGTTCCCCGGCTGCTTCCTGTTTTAGCATCTGCTTTCGTGTTCAGCAGTAAAGTGAAGAGTTCCTATCTGTCAGAAGCTTGCCACCGCCTTGAATTCTGCCTGAGCGCTAGAGTCAAGTGACTGTAGACTGAATGTTCTGAAACCAGGAGCGGTCCCTTCAAGTTTTTTGGTCATGGACAATGCAAAAAATAACTAATATACGTATGGACTCAGAAAGAACTTCATTTCGCTAAGTGTTGCGTTGGAAATTTGCAGGCATTAGCCTGTTTTGGTTGGTCACTTTGAGTTGTGTCTGAGCCCTGGACCGAAGAGCCCACCAGGTGTGTGAAATCCCGGGGTGTTGGTAGATTCCAAACAAACTATGAATCAGGGTGGATTGATTTCTCTGGCTACAGGAAATCACTGTGAATATGCTGGCTTTGGGAGTCAGAAATCGAAAAGCCAGTGTCTCTGGGCTAAAATGACAGGATCTGGAAGCTTTGGGAGAGAACCCCTTCCTGGCCTGCTGCTCTGGCGGCTGCATTGCTCCTTGGCTTGTGACTTCACCCCTCCAATCTCTGCTTTCATCTCTACCTCGTCTTCACTGGATGTATCCCCTCCCGCTTATAAGCCTCCCCAAAGTCCCCTTCCCCCAAGTGCTCATTAGTGCTGCCAACATCTAGACACACCCACATGTGTAGGTCTTTGTCCCAGGAGCACCCTGACAAACTTCGAGCCTGGAGACTTGTTTTGTGAACATCCACGCTGCAAACACCCAGCATTTGCTTCACATTGTGAAGCAATGAGGCTGGGTCACTATGAATCTTTGTCAACATAAAAGGGCATGTTACTGTCCGCCTGTGCTATCTGCCTCCTCGTGTGCATTTACGTTCAGTTCATGGTTTCTCTTGGCTCTGAAAACAAAGCCTTCGCAGAGCCGGCACGGCCCAACCTCAAGTCACACTGCAGACCTCTCCCGACTACTCTCCCTGCCATGGCTATACCAGCTTCCAGGTTGGTATGGCTGCCATACTCCCTCTCCTAGACCCAGCATCTAGATCAAAGACGTGAGGACAGGCTAAGTTCTTGAAAAAGAACCCCTGTCCTCCAGTCTTGGCTGTGATTGGTGGGGTTAGAGCGGCAGAATGGATCTGGGCACATAGCGAGTTGGTTAATCTAGGTTTTTGGGCTGGCGGGGCAATCGCTGGTCACCACGATTTTCAAATCATACACAGGTTTGAAAGGACATGCAAGTCAGCTGGCAGAGTCCATCAAGCTCCTTGGTGTGGCGATGTTTTGGGTGTGTGGTGCTCAAGGGTACTTCTGAGGGACTTTGGGGGTCTCTATGGCATGACCAGGCTGTGCTCAGATTTGGGGACCAAGCTTCCTAGGTTCTCATCCTCTGATGCTATTTGCTAGTTCCCTGCATTCTCTCATGATGAGTTTCTGTCCCTGAGGGGTAATGGGAATGGCGTAAGCCATTCTGTCATAGGGTCACTGGACAGATGTGATAAAATAGTCGACCTCAGGAGATTCACCCCACGGTTCAACTTACAACAGGTATTCAATACATTCTGTTTTCCCATTACTCAACACTGTGAGATGGGGTCTCTGTCAGAAGACACTCAGTGGCTGCAGATGGATGGGACACAGACCAGATTTACAGGGGGTTCATATTCACCCTGTATGCCTTGTTGTTTTTAGTCAGTCACTTGACTCCTCCAAATGCAAAACCAAGTCAAGTGTGGTAGTTTAAGCAAGGAATTCCAAACTGGAGAAGCTGGGGCTTAAGGATTGCAAATCCAAGATCTGCCAGAGTTCAAGCCCAGGCTGGGCAACTTCCTGCAACCCTGTCGCAACATAAAATGTAAGAAGGCTGTGAGTGTCACTCAGGGAGAATTGCTTGCTCAACATGTGAGAGGCTCTGCGTTCAAGTCCCGGTACCATGAAAACAAGCAAACACAAACAAAACAAAAACACATTTAAAAACCTTCCTGCTGCTGCTGCTGCTAACTTTCTCTAACACGAGGGGACAGGCCCAGAGTCAAAACTTTAGGCTTTGGATAAAAGGTCACCCTGCAGGTGAAAGGGGACTCACCATCACACACAGGACTCTTGGGCTCACTTACTGCAGAAGTGTGGAGCAACAGTGTGTCTTGTGTAGGCCCAGCATCCATCTGTCCCGATGAGTAGAAATGACATTAGATCCCTGCAGGGCGGGCATCCTCGCCATCTCTTTAGCTGGATGAGCCATCAGAGTGCATATGCCCAAATGGTCACCGTGCTAGTTTACTTTTGCTTGCAGCGTTAATTGTACAAATACGCCCAGAGGTTCGATGGATCTTGGAACCCAGGAGAGAATGAGTGTCTCACTTACAGAGTATACTGTGGCTATTTTGAAGCAGGGCATGTTCCTTCCCAGGCGGGGCAGTCCCTGATTCCCTAGTAACCTTGTGACATTTGGATGCTGAAACTTTGGAAGCACCCCCAAACCAGGACCATGGCAGGTAAGAACAGACTGGGGCAAGACAGGAGGCTGTTATTAAAGGTAACAATCTTTTGTCCCCAACTTGTGATTTAATGCTAGAAAATAAACAAGTCACACACACACACACACACACACACACACACACACACACACACACATTCTCTCTCTCTCTCTCTCTCTCTCTCTCTCTCTCTCTCTCTCTCTCTCTCTCTCTCTCTCACCCAGGCCCTCCCCTCTCTTGGGGATTATGCTGTGAGGCAAAGGTCAAGCTGGAGGCTTGAGAGCCCCAAGGACTATCCAGTTCAGTCAAGTTCCCCTGCAATCAGCTCTTGGAAGTGATTGATAGCGAGGTGTTGGGAGCTGTGCAGTTGAGGGTAGTCCCGGGGAAGGGTTGATGAATCCGCTGCATATCACAGGTGGCAGAGGAGAGAGAGTAAACCGAAATTAAGGCAGCCATGTTTCCTTCTGGAAGTGTGAGTTCAGGATTTCCTTTCTAAGCATTCTGCAAGCCCTCCTGCAGATTCAACCCATCCCGGGGTCTCTTCTACATTCATGTTCAAATCTCAACCCATAGATTTCATTTTCATAAAGGAGGTATCTAGCCAAGAGAGAGAACATGTTCAAGGCTACAAACTTTTGTCTCCACCCTAGGCCCACATCTTACCTCCTGGTTTCTCTGTCTTGTGGATATGCCACAGAGAGACTCAAGGCCAGAGAGGCCTTGACCTGGGATAGGCAGAGAAGGTCAGAGTGTCCGAGCCTAGGAATAGGCTAGAGGGCTCAGACCACCGACCTTAGCTACCCCAGCTCATCCCTTACACCCCACCTCATTGCACCTGTCGGCACAGGTACGTCCTGATGTCACGCACCAGGGCTTTGGTTTACAGGCTGTGCTTGGATTGGGTACAGCCCAGACACTACCAGGGCACTCGTCTTAGGACTTAGTGCACACAGAAGATCCGTAGGCAGTGCTCATTGCCCCAAGTGGGTGAAGCCCTAAACTTCACAGGCTTCAGGCATGTCCCAGAGGCCTGTCGCATGTTAGCTGGTCACTACACTGCCTTGAGGCCATACAGTTTGGGAAGACTGAAGCAAAAGGACTGCAAAACTGAGTCCAACTTGGGCTACGTAGTGAGTTCATGGCCTATCCGGGCTTTATAGCCAGACCCCATCTGAGTCTGCCGCCTCTGAACCTTAGCTTTTTATTTGATGAGTGTCAGAAAATATATTGCCTTTTCAGCTATGATGATGGCATACAATCACCTTGTCAAATAAGCATGTTTAAATACAAAATTAAGTCCATGTAGGCTTCGGGAGTGTAAATAAGAGCCTGGGACAGTGTGAGGTGAGCCAGCCCACACAGCATGCTGGTTGAAAGCCTGCTCTCTAGCTCTGGCTCTTGAAGCTGGGGGATCCTCCAACTCTGTTCCTGTCTCTGCTGCTGCTCCACAAATGTGTTGCTTAGGCTGCTTAAGGTCAGTCACACACCCTGATGACAGCACCATTGGACAGCTCCAAACAATCTGACTGCATAGCTCAAGCCTCCTGGTGTGGGGTTTCCAAAAGCTGGGTTCCACTTATTTACGAAACATCTCCCTGCTCTCAGCCAGATGAAGTCCAAACTTCTCGTAGTGGCCTAAAGCCTGAGCCGATTGGTTTCTGCTCAGCTTCTGCAACTACTTCCCCTGCTACCTGTCATCATACGGACCTGTACCCAGGCTCACTTCCTTAATGCATGCCTCTGCACATCTGCCCAAGCTGCGCCCCCTGCCACACTGTCTCACAGAACTTCTCCCTCTCTCATCTCTTGGATGTAGTCTCATGTTTTAGGGATTGCTTGATGATCAGCCCCTCAATAGATGCTGCAGCATACACTTGTCACCCCAGCTCTCTAGAGACTGAGGCAGGAAGATCAAAAGTTCAAAAACAGCCTGGGCTATATAGCAAGACCCCTTCACTCACAAAATTAAACAAACAAACAAAAAGCTCAGTTCTTCAAGAGAACTTCCTCCACACTTCAATGCAGCAGGTGCTTTGTATGTAAAGCACACAAAGTTAAATTATTCATAAGAAAAACTTGAATTTTCCTTAAACAATTAGCAGGAGCTTAACTTAATGAATCAAAGGGGTTTGACTTATGTCCTCATTTGCAAAACTCAAACCCAAACTATTTTTGAATCCATCTGTCTGGTGTTTCCAGATCTAAACTATCAACTATGCGTTTATTTTGTAAACCTGCTCTAGGTTAACACTAAGTTCTGAATCCTATGAAGTCTCATGACAGCTCAGGATGGCACTGTCCTGGCATTATGTGGATGGCAAGATCCTTACAGAAGGTTTTGCAAGCATGTCAAGGTTTCTGCTCTTTAGGTGCTCTCCATGCCTTGCTGTCTACCTTGTAGGAGTTTTGTCTCCAGTCAAAGGAGTTTACTCTCCTTTTGTGTGCTGGCCACTCCTCCTTGGCAGACAGATGCTCTTTGAACGCAGCCTTGAGGACCCGTCCAAGAGGATCCTAGCTTCCCTCGAGCAGGCTTCTTCCAGCCTCTCATCTGGCACATGACCATTCTGCTGGGCAGCTGATCTGAGCTCTGTGGCTGTGAGTGAAGATGTTGACAAGCTGGATGAGAACAGCTGAGACGGGAAGATGTGTCTAATTCCAGACACCAAGGTGAAAATGCAAGTGACCAGAACCTGTCAATCTCAGAGATCCTGCCACCATCAGCATTGTAACCAGACACAGGTGCTTTGGGGATACACCCAGAATGCACCTTTCACCTTTCATGCTTTCTACTTCTTTTTTTAAATTTTTTGATTATTTATTCAATTGTGCATGTGTGCATGTGTGTGTGCGTGTGTGTGCGTGTGTGTGTGTGTATGTGTGTATGTGTGTGTGTGTGTAGAACCATGGGCGAATTTGAGAACCACCATGGACCACCTCCACCTCCTCCTTATTTACTCTGCCCCCCAGATTCACAGGACCCACCCTACCAGGATCAGAAACTCGGGCCACCCCCACTTCCACCTGGCGTCTATACGTGGGGTCTAAGATCCGAACTCAGGACCTTTTGCCTGCAAGGCAGAGGCTTAACCCCTGAGCCACCTCTCCAGTCCCATGCTTTCTACTTCTGATCCCTACTCCTGTCTTCTCTCCTAGCTCACCCTCACCACACCCTGACACAGACAGAGACATATCCTGCCCCTTTTTGTTAATTTCCTAAAGATGAAACAGGTGACCCTTATTCAAGACAGCTCTAATTCTATTACCATGCTAAGTTATCAGGAACCTGGGGCAAGAGTGGAGACAAGCAGCTCCCCCGTAGTAGAGACCCACAGTGTGGGGCATGGAGAAGGATGTGAATGTGACGCTGTGCTTGCTCCAGTGTGGTTTGGGCGCATGAATACATGCGTTCTTGCCAGGAACCTACCCTTGGCCTATACCATCCAGGAGCCACACATGGTATCTCTTCTGCATGCATGGACTGAGCCCATAGGAAGGAGTATCTGGGCTCCTATAAAAGAGTCTCATGTCCCATGGGATACATGAGATTCTGGTATCCGGGCAAAGTGTGTGACATTACTCCTACAGAACCTGCTTAGTTACAGCAGTTCCAGAAATGCCAGAACTGGGTCACCAAAGGAAGAGGCCCTTCTCCTTCTAGGAAAGCAGCTTGTCTGTGGGCTGGCTTGTTTGGTCCTAGTTAATTCAGATTTAGAACATCAGTTGATATCAGACAAGATCACTTTGGGGACAGAGAATTCAGACAAGTTTACAGGTTAACAGAATCTAACATACCTCCAGACATCTTTCACTTCACCCATAAATTTACTTTGAATGTCAAAATAGCATAAGATACTACTTATATGAGGACATTCTTTTCAGAGAATTGAATTGGAGTTTGAGATCTGAGCCACCTCCCTCCAAGCTCACCTGACTTGCAGAGGGTAGGGAGTGGGTTCCACTGGCCACTCACACACTATTGGGAATACCTAGACAAAATACTGCTTTGGGTTCATTCTAAAGTTTTATTTGTGCCATCTGTTTGTTTTACATCATTTATGTTGTATTGAATCCCCAGAAGGTTGTTTTCACCAATAGCAAATCAGAAGGCTTCCCAAGACTACATTGAACTCTGCCTGGTATTAGTGACTCTCTTTTTGCTTTGGCCAAAATACCTGGCAAGAAGCACTTAAGGAGGGAAGGATTTATTTTTGGCTCACAGTTCGAAGGGCACAGTCCGTCATGGCAGGGAAGACCAATGTGCGGCAGGTCACATCTGTAGTCAGGAAACAGAGTGAGAAGAATATTGGTGCTTCTCTGGGACCTCAGTGAAACCATTCTACAAAGTCCTTGAAAGACATACTCGGAAGTGTGTCTTTCAAGTTGACAATGAAATTAACCATTACAACTGTCACATATTTCTGAATCTTTGCTGAGCATTCCTACTGTTGGAGGTGACGGGGGACCCAAAACAGATGATGGGGAGGTGACGGCTACCCTGACATTGAGCTATGGAGTTGCTTTTCATTGGATTGCTTTCATCATCGTCTAAACAATGACAGAAACAACCTTGCTCAGTGGCCCTGCCTGCGTCATGCACAAGTCTCCCACAGAGACATCTAGAGGTAAAATTATGGGATGGAGAGCCACACTGTGTGCACAATGTCAACTTCAGTACTTCTGACAAAGGTTCACAACCAAACTATTTTTCCAATGGAATAGAAAAAGAAGCAAATGAATGAGCAAGGGCTAGGTATGAAACTCACTGGTAAAGTTCTTACATTGCATGTTCATAACTTTGTTTTAACCCTCCACACTGACGAAAAGATGAAAACTCAAAAATCTGCTTTTCCACGTGACATAATATTTAAATTAATAAATGCTACGACTGGTTGTGATCTCACCAGCAAGCAGATGGATGCAATGTTTATTTGCTGCATTGCTGCATTTTCTTGATAACTGCTGAATCTGCATTAATTTTCCCTCTTTCTTTCCCTTTTATTTATTTTGGTGTACTAGGAATTGAACCTGGGGCCTTGTACATACCAAGTAAACACTCTACCAAGTGAACTGTAGTCCCAGCCTCTTAAACATTTTTATTTCTCACGCTCTTCATAGAGATCAGACCATGTCAGGTAGAAGCCCATGTCCTGTGCAAATGCTCAGGGACTCTGTGGACCAGTTGATTGAACTTTGACACTCTGTGGTCAGGGGTTCCAATAGGAACACTGGCCTTGGTCCTCACCTCCAGGATCTGAGATGATTTCAGCAAAATTACAATTCCTCTGACATTGTGATCAAGGTGGGCTTCTTGGTGCAGAGTCTTACATGGCTGGGTGCAGGGCTGGGGAGGTGTGGGAAGAGCACTTTGAGAGACATGGCACCATGGACCCTAATGTCCCTTGCCCCGTCTGTGACACTGTGGTGAGTTCTACAGCCCACTGACAGCCCACACTTTTAGAACTGAGCTTCTTAGGACCCTGTGTGCCCCAGATAACTGGCACTAGCCCCGGGAGAGAACACAGCTGCGTATGAAACTACTGTTACAGGTAATTTGGGCAATTAAGAGTCATGTTTAATTAAATGAGTTTGTATCACATTACTTGAGAAGCTCAACAGTTGGTTGAGTCCTAGCTGAATTAAGTACAGAGAATCACAGATTCCCAGCTTAAGCCCTGCATAGTCTTTCTCATCCAAAAATACCTTTCTACCCCCAGCCTGGCTGCTAGCAGAAGCACACACCTTTCTGGGGCTCCACGCACACTATGTCTCTGTCCAGAGCTCAGCAAAGCATGGAGTATGCTTAACAACTGAATCCTGTAGCACGCTGCCCATCTACAGAGGAAGAAACTCAGTCTGAGAGCTGGAAACCCCAACTCAAGCTACACAGCTCTTGAAGGAACCCAGAGCCAAAGCCTGGGCTTCAGAATCCACACATCACATCCAGTGAGTATTCAAAAACCATTTGCATTGGTTGGTTTTACTGCACCTATGTCAGCCTTATCATCATTTCCTTAATAATTCTCTTTTAAATCAATTCATTTGGACCTCACTCTAATGGAGGAAGATTCTGGAAATCATGGAGCTGCTGTGGAATTAAATGTGTTTACTTACACACTTACACCCAGAACGAAAGATGGTATATTTCACACACCATCCAAAAGTCATCTTGTGGTGGGGCAGAGAATTCCATGTTCCACATATGTCACCTGAGAAGATCATGGAAAACCAGGCCACTTCCCTGGTTTCCTGACAGACAGATGTTGTCTGTCACAGTCACTCTTCCTGATGCTGTGAGACAACACTCAGACTCAAGCAACTTAAGGGGAGAAAGGGAAATTTATTTGGGTTACAGTTCCAGAGGGACATATAGTCCATATGGCAGGAAGGACATGACAGCTAAGGTCACATCCATCATGGACATAGAGATAATGCAAGTGAAGACTAAGAGTAGACTGCTGGCAGAAGCAGGGTGGGGCTGTCCATCCTCAAAGCCCATCCCCTGGGACGTGCCTTCCTCTTGCAAGTCTCCACCTCCTAAAGGTGCCATGACTCTTCTAAACATTAGCAACCAAGGATGCAAAAACACACATGAGATCGTGGGGGCAAACCACGGCAACCTCCCACCTCCAGCCTGTTTCCTGCTCCAGAGCAGGGGTACGAGGGACGGATAACCTGAGTCTTCCACAGGCGATCCATATTCTGGCTTTGACTCCCTCTCTCCCTCCTTCTCTACCTCTTCCCTTTTTTCCTTTCATTTTTTATTTGGTGTGTTTTTAGAAAGGTCTTGTTATACAGCTCAGGCTGGCTTCAAACTCTTGATCTTCCTGTCTCAGTCTCCCAAGAGCTTGCACTACTTGCTAGCTTTCTGAACTTGCCATACCTTGAGCTTCCTGAATCTGTGCGTGTTACCTCAGTGCTAACAGCCGCATCCTCTCTGAAGGGCTGCTGGCCACTACAGGAGGTAACCGCTGAGGAACTTGGTCCTGAGTAGAACTCTGTCGCTCTGTAGTGAGACCCGTCTGCAGATTTGCCTGTCTGCAGGAGGCCAGGCAAAGCTCAAGGTTCTGCTGAATCGTAATCTCAGTCCAAAGTAATGGCTCCAAATCAGCCAATCAGTGCCCATTCCTAGAGCCCGCCACCCACCAAGAGACACCGGGCAGGCTAGGTGAGTAACATAAGCAGTGTAGTGAGAGCTGTTCCCTCTTGCCCCTAAGTAAGGTGGGCACATTCCTGGCCTTGGTAGGAATTCTACTGGCAGTCCCCAGAAGGGACATCTTTGTCCATATAGGACCACCGATGAGGCCATTTGTGGTCTTAAGCATCTCTCCATTGGAGACCCTTCTTCGATTAAAAAAAACAACTAAATGCATTTTACAACTGAGCATAAAGACAGAATTCAAGTTGAATTCTTATTATGTACTGATTAATACATTCACTTTTTCTTCTAACTTTAAAATAAAGTAAAATACTCTTGTGAATTCCTATGGGCTTCGAAGCTAAGTAGGCTGTCTCCAGCTTGGGGATAGGGAGGTCACACCCCATGGGGAGCCTCTCAGGAACCCTCAGGGTAAGTCTGAGTTTCCAAAACAGCTGGAAAAGGGCTTTCACCACCTGTGCTGAAGAGGGGAGAAGAATGGGACACTGGACCCCAGCTAGACCCCGAACTGTCAAGGATGGAGGAAGAAACACACACAAGTGAGTTCTGGAAACAAACCTTCCTTCCCCCAAAGTCACATGACCTTGACAGACCCCTGGGCTCTCCCAGAAACCCTACTGCTAAACACAGCCAGAAGAGCACAGTCTCCCTATCATTGCTCAAGACAGTTTTCCTAGGAAAGGGGGTGACACTCACCCAAACCACTTAAAGGAACAGAAGGAAGCAGTCCGAGGGATTCCGGGCTGCAGAGAAGCCAAAGGCAGGAAAATCAGTCTTTCTTGGGGAAGCCCTAGAACCAGGATCCAGACAGAATAAGCCACTCTGTTCCTCCTACCTGGGGTCTCTGTCTGTACCCCTCCACTTTGTTCTCTGCAAGATGGCACTGATTGTTATTGGGTCTATGGGGCAGACAATGACTCTAGATTTATGAGGTACTGTTGAGAGTACCCACAGATATTCAACATTTATTCTTCATCCTTGGATTTCTATTCTGCAGAAGACAGAAGTCAACTGATCAAGCTAAGGTTAAGGTCCTAGTCAGGAGGTAGGGACGCCCATGGCTGATCACACCTCAGAGTGCTTTTGCCCTGCGCATGGAAGTTCAACTCTTGTGCAAAGACAGTCCTCACAGCTGTTGTCCGGGTTGTTCACCCCTTCCACGGCGAGTGTGGACAGCAAAATGCATGAGGCTATCTGCTGGGTCTACCGTGGAGGGGGGCAGGCCGAGCCACTGCGGCACAGCTGTCATGGTAGATGTCGATTGCAGTCCCAACCAGAGTGTGACATTTACCCACTGGCTGCCCCTAGGGCCTTGGACACAAACACACAGAGAGATCCAACCCATGCCCAGCCCTGAACTTGCAGGGCGGCAGTGGGGCCTGGACTCAGCATGCTTTCTAAAACAGCTGGGACACCGACATGGCAGGAACCCTGTCTCCACCTGGACACCAGGCAGAGAGAAAGCAAGCAGAGCCAGGCTGGGGGGTGGGAAGAGGGGGTCCGTGATCCAGGCCAGAGATGATGGCAGCTCCTACCCGGTGGCTCAGCCTAGCAGTGACTGAGCCTCGGAGCCAAGAGGAGCTGAGACCAACATACCAGCATCCCAGACGCTGAGCAGATGACTTGACTCGGCTGCCATCTCTCCCAGGGAGCCTGCCAAGTCCCCTGGCCCAGCCAGTGCTGACATTTAAAGCGACGCCATGACTCGCAACCATATTAAACAATGCACCAAGCTGTGGGGTATTTAGTGCAGAGTAAATTGACCACAGCAATTAAACCGAGATTAGAGAGAGGAGAGACCAGAGTTACAAGATGGGAAGGCTGTAACCTACCAGGCCTCTCAGTGTGTAGAGGGGGCATAGGGGCTTAGTCCTCAAAGGAAACTTGCGGCACTCCCAGCTCCTCACCATCACTAACTTTTCTTCTTCAGCTGGGGGTGGGGGGCCTAACTTGAATCTAGCAACCAGAAATTATTATCATCATTAGAGATTTGAATAAGGCCAGGGGACATGTCTTCTAAGAAATAGCTGATCCATCGTGGCCAGATGCTCTCTATGTCCTTCTAGCACCTTCTAGGTACAGGCAGTTCACAGATCTGGAGGCATGGGATTGTTCATCAAGATGTCAGGAACCCCTTAGATACCTGGCAAGCTCAGTGTAGCAGCCAGTAGGTTCTGGATAGGACCAATCTCCCCAAGTCCAACTGGCCAGAGAACAAGGGTACAGGGAGGATGCCCTGACACTGGAGGTAACAGCACCCCTTAGAAAGAGCCCTGGCTTTGAGTCACTGGCTCTGCCAGCCTCACAAGACAAATGCCTGTTGGCCTCTCCCCAGAGAGTCAGGTGCTACTTGGGGTGGAGTGGGGACAGGGGTGATTCAGCATGTGCCAACATGCTCACCCAGGATGGAGGCTCCGTGAGCGGAGGACCTGGAACCCTTGATGGCTTTGCATTTCCAGAGCCGGAGGAGTGTGCACACATCACCGTGCTGTTTGAACGCTGAGTTAGGCCAATCCCGGCAGAAAAATCCCACAGAGTCCACCTTCTCTTAACAAAGAGGTGCCGTGACCGTTGTGCCGTTGATTAAAGAAGAATCAAGCCTCTTTCTCTTTGTCTCGGCACTTTCTGCTTTGGGGCTGGAGAGATGGCTCAGGGGATAAAGCCTCTGCCTCACAAGCAAGAGGACCTGAGTTTAGATTCCTAGATCTTATGTAAAAATGCCAGGCAGATATGGTGAATGCCTGTAATTCCGTCCCTGGAAAGTGGAACCTGGGAAACCCGAGAGCAAAGCAGTAGATAAGGAAGTAGATAATTCCCAAAAATGTCACCGTTGAGCCTCCACAGGCACACACACTCAAGTACCCCCGGGAACACAAATACTCAAGCACATGCACGTACACACAAAACAAAAAGCACCTTATGCTTTTAAATCGTGTTTGTTACCATCGTTGGAGAAGATGGAAGGCACACATGCCATGATGCACATGGAGATCAGAGGAAACTCTGTGGAGTCGGTTCTCTCCATCTACTTGGGGACCAAACTCAGTCAATCAAACTGCATGCCCAGTGCCTTTGCCCACTGAACCATCTGGCCAACCCTTTACAGCTTCACTATAAAAAATAGCAATTATCGGGGCTGGAGAGGTGGCTCAGGGGTTAAGCCTCTGCCTTGCAGGCAGTAGGTCCTGAGTTCGGATCCCAGATCCCACGTATAGATGCCAGGCGGAAGCGGGGGCGGCCTGCGCTTCTGGTCCTGGTAGGGCGGAGCCTGTGAATCCCGGGGCAGAAGGAGGTGGAGGCGTCCATGGTGGTTCCCGATTCGTCCGTGGTTCTACACACACACATACACACATGCGCGCGCACATACATACACACACAATTGAATAAATAATAATAAAAATTTTTTTTAAAAATAGTAATTATCATATCACCATCATCATCATCATCACAGTGCTTTGAGGGCTGGTTGAGGAAATAACTTCCATCTACAGTTCCTGAGAGGCCAAGATGGCTCCTGCCATCAGGCTGACATTGGTCAAGCCGCCATCCGCCTCGACATGACAGCTCTTCACTTCGATCCAACTGAGGTAAAGAGCACCCCTTACCCTTTTTCTCTTTCTTTGCTCCTTAAAGCAGGGTTGGAGAGTGATGAGGAAAAATCTTGTTTTACGTAACACACACACATTCTTCTAAATCGCCTGAAGAACTTTCCAGATGGAAGCAGATCTGGCCTGAGGGAGGGATGCCTTTGTGATGTCCTGCAGAGACGTCTCAGGAAATGGTTGGCCCCAACACACTGGGCCCATTTGCAAATGGCCTCTGAGCTTCAAACCACCAGTGACCAAAATTCTGTAGCATGTTTTGCTTGAGTGGTCAGGAAGATGAGAAGCTGCTACCCTCAACTGAGTAGGATGTAAGCCTGAAAGAGTTTGTTTGGACTGTAAGAGGCAAATATTTGATGGAGCCCCCAATGGCCCTGGGAGAGAGTAGAGAGTAGGGGGATCTTAGGCTGCCCCCTGGCTTCCCAGCTGCCTACTCCAACCAATTGGAATGAATAATTCAGAAGGACCTGCATTTGAATCTCAATTCATATGTCCCTTGATTTCCCAGCAGGATTCCATTCTCAGATCTATAACATACTGACAGTCTAATTCATACTTAAATGTGAATAACCTAGGTGTACTTACTGTGTTTACAGATGAATGAGAAAGTACTTCCATCTAAGTCCTCTAGGAAAGGTTTTAGGTACCAGCAGATACTTTACTCTGGATTTGCTTGGAGGGATTCCTTTCCATCAATGGACTAGTGAATGCCATTGAAGGTCCCTTTATCATTACAGCTCAGCCACAAGAGAACTTGAGCAAGTTACATTAACTGTTTACATCCGGGTTTTTTACTTGATACTTCCTTGCAATGGAAAAAAATGACATCCTAATTCTCTTAAAATTGATTTTTTCATCTTCAGCAATTTTTAATTAGAGTATTTTTCTAGAATTTTATATAATAATGAAAATAAAATATGTCTTAGAATGTTTGGATGCCACAACAGACACTAGTTTTGAATTCTACCATTCTCTGACTATTTAATATTTCTTATATCTTTTTAATTATTTTCTTTTTCTACTTTTACAAACATATTGAGTACTTATCCCTGCTTCCCTCCATCCTCCTCCCTTCCCTTCATTGCTCCATGCCATTTCTCCCACCCTCCTGCCTCTCTGCTTCTATGGACCCCCAGGGTTCCTTCTGGCTTGTCTCTTCATTTTAAAAATTTTTCTACTTTTACAAGCATATCGAACACTAATCCCTGCTTCCCTCCATCGCCTCTCCCTCCCATTCCTCCATCAATCCCACCCTCCTGCCTGTCTGGTTCTATGGATCCCAAGGGTTCCCTCTGGCTTGTCCACTCTTATGTGGGTTTAGGCATCTTTGGCATATCAAGTTGCCTACCTTTGGGCCAGTCCAAGGTTTCCACTCTCTTGAGTTCTTATCTCTCTTGAGTTCTTCCATAGTCTATAGGGGCATGTTGGTATGTCAGTCATTATGGAGGTCTGGTAAGGACAAGTCTCACTGTAGAGAGTTCTTAGATGCAGCAATCTTGCCTTGAGTGGGATGTCTTGTCCAAAGGTGAACCTTCCCATCTTTAGATAATTACAATTTTACTGCCCTCTTTTGTGAGGTTCTCAAAGCCTTAGGATGGGGAGATTGGGTTGGCTTGATTTTGGGTGAGGTCTGCTGGGTCACTGGTACTCTGCATTATGGCCACCTCTGTCCACTTCACTGCTCTTCTACTGTCCTAGACTGCATCCTGTCAGGGTGCTGAGATTCTCTACCTCTCTTATAGAAGAAGATTTCTACTCTGAGTGCTAAGTGCTTTTCAAATCTATGAGTATAATAGTAGCTATTTACAGAGCAGTTTGGTGTACTGTCCTCCTACCTATAGATTCATTGGCTGTTTTTCCCTATTGCTCTATTTCCTTCCCTTTTTAAAGTCGATTCTTTCAAACTGAATGTCTTGCTTAGCTCCATATCCACATCTCTTCTTAATACGATCCTCTGTTCAACTTTGATATCCATCACACTTCTATGGAAAGTAGACAGTGGACCTAGGCACGGTCAACGGTGGATGGGGCACATTGACTGGCAGGAGCACTGCACACTTCTGGGGCTCTTGTACCATGACTGGCATCTTCAAAATGATTCGATAACATCATTTCCATTTATGGAGGAGGAAACAGTGGTTTGGATCACTTCCCTCATGTGGCATTGCAAGGCTATAGAGAACGTTCAAGGCCAAATTGTCCTTGTCCTCAACCACAGTGTCATGTCGAATAGACTCATACTTGGACATGCCATAGAGATCCCTCTCACTGTGCAGATGTTGGAATTGGGCTGAGAGAGGCTAAGCAACTTGGTCAAGGTGACACAAGGAACAAGTGACCTCCAAAGCTTCTTTGAGCAACACTCTGGTCCCACTAGATCCAAGATCTTCCAGCTATCTTACAACCTTACAAACCCCTCTACCTCTGCAAGCTCGCAAGCTTGGATGGAGGAGAGAAGGATCCAGAGATTTAGCAGGCAGAAAATCCTTCATCTTCCACAAAAATGCAAGGCAAGAGAGCCAAAGTCTCTTCATCTGACCCACCCCCAATACACTTCCTTCTCCTGGGCTAGGGCAGTCATTGCCAAGTTCCACCTCAGGTCATTAAAAACCCAAACCAAAAATACCCCCGAGCCTTCCACCCTTGCATGATTCCGTTTGTAATAAAAACATGGACTTCCCCTCTCCCTGGTGGGGGAATTGCTGCGGTCAGGGACGCTGCTTTCACAGTCAGCTAATTAGCCCCTTCAAGGATGGCTGATGAGCTAACTTCCTGCCCTTGGCTTGGCTCTGAGGATTGAAGGGAGGATGCCCAGAGGCCCAGAGGTGAGGAGGGGCAGGAACAGAGTCTTGGGGATGTCCCTACCTCCACAGCAAGGACCTAGAGCCCAACAAGCCTGACCGGCCACCTTACGACAGGTAAGGTCGTCCTTCCTTTCTCCGCTCTGCACATGGGGTGCTGGTGGTACTATGAGAAATCTCTGTGAATATGGGGTTACTCATCTCATCTCCTTCTTGTCTTTTCCCTTCCCTTCCTAGACTCTCCCCACCCCCAGTGCTGAAAAGCCTGACCAGAAAACCGCTAGTTCCTGCACATTCTGCCCCGACACTAGTCCTGATATACACAAGGAACAATGGCAGCTCCACGGCCAGGATGGCTATAAAGTAGCTCCCAGTTGCCATCCCATTAACCCTGAGAACAGTCCGACCTAAGAGTCTAATCGTATTCTTTTGTCCATTTGACAAACAAAGCAGAATTTGCTCACATGGACATTTTGGGAAGATTTCTTCTCTGACACCCGTCCTTAAACTGAAGGCCAGACTAGGACTAGGAAAGAACAGGGCAGTCATGCAGCCGTGCGCTCGGGGACAGCCCCTTGCCGCTCCCTCAGTTTCCTCTGGTGCTAATCTTTCTATTTTTGTTTACATTCTTGTTACGGGGTGAGCATGTCCCCAGCCCCTCCCCCCTCAGAATTCTTATGAACCTCCCATCTTATGACTGTGTTTGGAGATGGCTCTTATGAGCAGGTGATCAAGATTAGCTAGGTCACAAGACGGCCCTAACCCACAGGCCCAGGGTCTTGACATGAAAAGGAAACTCCCGAACTGTCCCTCAGCTTTACATGAACAGGAAGTCACAACAGGAAGCGTCATTTGCAGCCAGGAAGAGAAGCCCCACACCCCCAGAACCATCCCCGGACCTCAATCCTCCAGAGGACAGGAAAGAATCTCTGCTGTTCAAGCCATCCTCCCTCCCAAGTTTGTTTGTTTTTTTTACAGAAGCCTAAGCTGATTGTTCGAGTAACAACCCTAATTGTTCGAGTAACTCTCTTGGGAGCCACCTGGAGCAAGTTTTCCTTGACTCTGCACATATTTAACATAAAGATCATACTGAAGAACTTGTTGGGCACGGAGCAATAAGCCTGGCTGCATTACAATAAAACTTTATTTAGAAAAACACACTTCTAAACGTGCCTTACAGCCCATAGCTGTAAAGCAAAGGCAGCAAAGTTATCTGGTATCCTGCCACCCAATGTTGACATTTGGGCATACACCTTCTGAGCTTTCCCCATTCATATGCAATTTGTTTTCAGAACAAAACCACTGTCAATAAACAGCTTTGGCTTGTTTTCCCACATGACATTTCAAGGAGAGTCATGCTATTGAATAAGCTTATCCTCTACCCTGGGAACACTTCATCCATGTTCGTCTTCACCAGGGAGAATCGGCGCCAGCCAGCATTCAGCATTCAGCCGCCCTGTAGGTCCAACCACACCAATGTCCTGCCGGTGGCCTCTGTTCTCTTCAGTCGCCACCTTGTCAGGCCCCTCATTAAACATTTCAAATATCAACCCTGTAGACAATGCAAGAATAAACATCACCATATATAAAGTTTTGGCAGGGTTCAATATTCATTGTCATAGTTAGGCACAGGTGTCAGTTTGACAGTTGAGGGTTTGAGCTCTGGGCACATTTGTAGAGAATTAGTGGTTGAGTTAAACCCAGAGCAAACCTGCAGGAGATTGTCTAGCTGATGGGGAAGGCCCAGCGGATAGGACTAGGCCCTGGCATAAAATACAGAGAACTGGTTGAGAGAGTTGGGATCCTTGTGTACACTTGACCAGACATGCCGGTCTAGCAAGTAAGGATCGTCCCTCTCTCAACCACTATGTAGAGATGGTGTGGCCAGTTCCCTCAGCCCTGGTGCTGGTATGAGCTCTCCTGTTAAGCTGGACTGAGAACTGTAACTGCTCAATCATAAGAGAAAATAAACCCCTTGTCCCCTTATGCCATTTGATGGTGATTTATCAGCAAACATGCAGGCTAACTGCTACAGTCATTTATTTAGGATATGTTCTGGCAAAGAAATTGTTACTTACTAAGTGCTTTGATTTCATTCCAACAAAATATCTAACCCAAGCAATTCAGGGGGAAAGGGTTTCATTCTAGCTCTTAATTCCAGGTTACTGTCCATCACTGTGGGGAAGTCGCAATGGCAAAAACTGGGAACTGGTCACAACCCCTCAACAACAAATCAGAAAGCAACAGATGAATGCATGGCTGCTTGCTTTCCAAGGCCAAGCTAGCCGTCTGCATCCCCAAACACTTGCTTAAGGAATAGTCTGACCTGCAATGGGCCTGGTCTTCCCGTATCACTTATCCAATCCCCAGAGGCCAACCTTAGTCTAACACATCCTCTCGGGTATCAAGCTGACTTAATAGCAATATCCTGCCAGTGGCCTCTGTTCCCAAGTGCTTTGATGTCTTTTATCACACACATAGTGAAAGCACCTTCCAAAAATGCAAGGCAAATGTTTCATCCCACCTGAAAAATCTAAGAACACCTCTTTTCCACAAAGGATTGCCTCCATAAATAAATATTGCAAGTGCTCATGAATTCTTCAACTCTGAAGGAACAGCCAGGACAAGTATAATCTGATTTCTTTCTTATTCATTGAGTAATTTATCTAACACATCCCACATGTGGGGTCTTCAGCCTACTTCTCCCCCTGCCTGAGCCCTGTAGATACGGTCACAAGTGTACTGAGAACAAGGTCTTGCGGTTGCACAAATGCAATGAGCTACCGTACACTGTCCTTCCTTCTCAGAGAGACCCAGAGCTCCCTGGCTTGTAAAAGCATAGAGAAGGCCTGCATCCCACTGGTACCACTAATAGTTCTCTCTCTCTCTCTCTCTCTCTCTCTCTCTCTCTCTCTCTCTCTCTCTGGGGAGCATGTATACAACAAGGCACTTGAGTATACATGCCTGTGGAGGCTCAAGAATGATATGGAGATTGGTCTACCTCTTTATTACATCACTGGGTTTCCCAGGCTCTACCTTCCAGGGTTGGAATTGCGGGCCTCCACCGTATCTGCCCAGAATTTTTACATGGACTCTGGGAATCAGAACTCAGGTCATTTTGCTTGTGAGTCAAAAGCTTTGACAACCTGAGCCATTGCCTCAATCCCTAAGCCTATTCACATGATGCCTGTAAGAGGTTTGGATGGTTTGTTTTTCAGAATTGGACCACATTGACAAATGCATGGCCATGGAGTGCGTTTGTATCATTGTGCATGACAATGTGCCTCCCCACCTTCAGTAACCCCACTGCAAGAGCAGAGATTAAAACTGACAAAAAGTAAGGGAATCTTTACAGAAGTTGTCCTTTGTGTGCCCATCAGAATACTTCATAACTGCTGCATATAATGATGTTAAAGACTATTGAGTGGCATAACTGTTCTTGAGATGTGTGGGAAAATCAGCGACTATCTGAATCAAAATTGGTAACCTTTGCATGTTGCAGATAAATCTATGACAAAAGGGTGTATGGGAATAGGGATTTTATTTTGACTTATAATTGTCCAGTTACAGTTCTTAGTCCAGCTTGGCAAAGGGTTCACACCAGTACCAGGGGCCAAGAGAACTGGCCACACCATATCCACAGGAGTGCTGAGAGAGGGGCAAACCTCACATGCCAGACAGTATGTCTGTCCAAGGATGCCAAAGAATGCCAATTTACTTAGCCAGCTCCCTCTATTTAACACTGCTCAGGGAGTGTTCCCACCCACTATGTGCTGGCCAATCTCTTTCAATTAGACAATCTCCTGTAAGCTTGCTCAGCGTTTAACCCAACCACTAATTCTTTTCAAATGTGCTCGGAACTCCAGACTTTAAAAATTGTCAAGCTGACACCTGTATCTATCACACATAGGGTCATTTTGTCATATCACAAGAATATGGAGAGCAAAGACCTCTTTCTCTAAGAAAAAGGAACAGTGAAGGGGACCACACAGGAAAAGGGGATTACCACATTCCGAAACACCAAATGGACAGCCCCACACTGTTTAAAGGGACACCATTTAACCTTCACAAAGAGATAACAAGTCCGGACTCTCATTACCCCATGAAGCCTGAGGAACAACTTGGCTAATTTATGCATCAGATCCGTAATGGGTTATCTCAAGAAAAGCAAAGATTCGAGGAGAAACATCTGTGACCTTTCAGAAATTGACATCATGGAAAGAAATTACCGTGTCCCTTCTTTCTGAGGGACTCATAGCTCAGCCTGCTCTTAAAGGTCTCGGAAAGATTGCTCCTCTCCGCCTGACGGCTGCCTCGTTGGCCTGCACATTTGTTCACGAGGGAAGCATGTCTGTCACACCTTTACCTTTATCTTTCCTGCTTGAGCTGAAAATTAGTGATGGGCCCATTTTTTTCTTTTTTTGATTCATCAATGTAAAAGGAAAAGGCAATGCTAGAAAAGTCACTCTTAGAACCTGAGGAAAACAACATATTTTGGAATTTTCAGTGCACCCTGCTTAACATTTACACCTGCAAAATGGACAGCTCTCCCAAGTGAAAGCCTGTGTAAGTTACTCTTCTTGTGGATGACACAATACCTGACAGAAGCAGCTTGTGGAAGGAAGGATTAATGCTGGCCCCCAGGGCCACTGTGGAGAAAGCATGGCGGTGGTCCACTGTCACAGGAGGGTGGGAACATGAGGTAGCTTGTTTACATCCGGATGGATTGAGAGACGAATTTGGCTCAGTCACAGGGCCAGACTGTCACTCTCCAGTACTTCTCCCTAAGATCTACCTTTTCTAACTAGGCCCCAGTTCTTCATGATCCAACACCCTCCCAAAACATCACCATAAACAGGAGAGCCAAGTTTTCAAACACCTGAGCCTTACAGAAGACATTGGGACCGAAATAGAACACTCCCGCTTTTCAATGGTTCCGAAGGAATACGAACTCCTTAAGACAGTCTTCAGCCATCTTGTCTTCTCTCTCCTGAGGCCTCGTGCCTAACAGGGCGACTCTCGGAGTCACCAGCGTGAAGAGCTCTCATTTCCTGGGCATCTTGTATTTCCCTGCAGGTCAGCGTTCCAGGCCCTCTGCTGCACTTGGTAGCTTTCTCTATCCTGGCAAAGAAGGTGGGGCATGTAGGAAGGCCTGTCAGGAGAAGAGCTTGCTGTCCTCAATACTTCTCTTCTTACAAGTTCGAGAAACCAGACAGAGCCAAACCAGGGCTTGCCCAAAACTTATAGGCTAGTGATTTCCATGACTGGGATTAAAACCTAGGTCTGGTTCCACAGAACATTGTCCATTTCCTCCTGTTCCTTTCTTCAATGAGCATATTTTGTCATCTTCCTAAGAGGCAGTTGATAGGAGAGAAGGTTCTAGAAAGAACCTTCCCATTTTGCATGCAGGCCTTTTGTCCTGCTTGTGGCCAGATGTGATGTGAACCCTCCCTAAACACTCTCCAAATGCCTTACCAAGGCCTTTCCAAAAAAAAAAAAAAAAAAAATCTTTCTCAATTATGCAGAAAGTGTCTCTCCTGCTAGGTTGCCAAATAGTATTATGGGAACTAACGTAGAGCTGGGACTTGTTTTCCTCGCTCACAGGAGGGTACAGCTTTAGTTGGTTTTCAATTTCTCGGTTCTCCGTGGGTATTGGCAAGGCCGGATTAGTAATGCTAAAAACTTTATCTTTACAACCTATTGTCTTAGGCAAGATGGTATCAAGAGCTCCAGATGGACCAATCTCCAAGAATAATTTCACTTCCCCTTATCACTGACAGGAATCACATTTACATATTCTACTGGTGGGCGAGATAATGCGGAAATGATTAATGTCCCTCGATGAACAGATACCTGTAGACTGTTTGATCAATGTCTCCCTGGGAAAGTGTCTTTCATTCTGGATGCGCCGAGTCCAGAAGCGCTCTGTGATTAATGTAACTAAATGTTTGGGGTCGGCAGGAGCTGCAGGCTCGGTTCCCACTTCCCCGGCACACTAAAAGGAAGGTCACGGGAGCCAGGATTAGTCATGTGGAGAAAATGTCTCTGTGATGCATGTGGGGGGTGGATTCCAATGTCCCTGAGAGGAAGGAATTGAATCGGCCTTAGGATCTGTCCTTCCAGAGCTAACATGGGGGGACAGCACTCGTTCTTCAGTGGCAGACAGGATTCCCATTTAGAAAGTCAAGTGTGTCTGATGCTGGGTTGGTCTGAAGCTGGGATGCCAACCGATTCCTTTCACACAATTTGTGCCTAAATAGCTGGCCTCCTCCAGTTGCTCCTGAGAGAGGCACTGGACCAGATCGACAAATGGAAGAAAGGCACTGGGTATCAGACAATGCACATGGCCGTCGCCCTCAGCTTCTCTTCCAGCTTCAAGATGACTCAGGGTGGATTGTTAGTGCCTGGTCAGGAAGGCAGAATTCCATAGGACCTCTGGGGCCATCCTGAGCTAAAAAACGGAAGATGCAGATGCTTGGATCTGGGTAACCTCGGTATCTGCTCCAAGGCTTCTCTGTGCCTCAGTTTACTTGTCCGTTAACCTGAGGGGGCATCACTGAGTCAGGGGCATCATCGGAGAGACCTTCAGGGTGACTGCAAAGTTTAAATGAAGAAACCTTTTTCAGGGGCTTCCATCCACAGCTGTTAAATGGCTGGGGAAACGGCTGGTGTCTGCTCAGCGTGAACGACCCGGCTTTCGGCTCTCCTCAGATGCCGCCTGGCTAGATTTCTCCTGCAACAAGATCTATTTTCCACTGGAAAATATTTCTCAGGAAATTATATTCAACTCCAACACATTTGCATAATAATATGCATATCTAAAACCTGACGCAGCCAGGCTGCCCCTAGCTGTGAGAGCCGAGGAGGCCATATTTAGGAATACAAATGACTTCGAGAGCACGTTTCTGTCCTGGGCTGTTGCTTAAATGGCCAAACCTGGAAGATACTAGATGAACTGCACAATAAAATCCAGAGCCCCACGCAGTGATCGGATTCAAAAGAGGGAGTCTGGGAAAGATGAAGCTGAGATGAGCAGTGGAACTTTCTAGAAATGGAGAGAAAATGGTTCTTCTAGGAAAAGCTGCAGAAGCAGTCATCTGCATGTTCTCTCACTCAGCAAACCTTCGCTGCATGCATGTGGGGACTGGGGTGCAATCCACGGGTGAGCCCAGGTCCCCACTCACTTACATCTAGCAGATAGAACACCCAGTTCAAGCCAACAAGAACAAAATCATTGTTGGCCAGGCTGAATGTGCTGTCTGTGTGCTGTGAGGAGTACGCCTTGTACCTCTCTTCAGCAGAAACGCTCCGCAGAGAAGTGCTCCCAGGCACTGAAGAGTAGTGCTCTACTCTCCTCCTTTAGGCCCCATGTGACTTTGGAAGGAAGTGCTTCACTTCCCTTCAGATGTGGGACCCATAATTCCAAGTCCCCAACATGGAATTCTTTGCAAAGTAGGCATCCAACAGTTTAGTTACATGGGAGCCCAGAGGAAGCAAAAACATCCAAGATGCTTGCTGCCAAGTGGGAGGTGTCCCATGGTGTATATGATTCTACTGTGACTAGAGGCTTGGTGGTCAGGATGATGGCACTGGGAGACAGGAATTGTTAAAACCTGAGGCTTGACAAGAGACCCTAAGATCACTAGGGTGTAATTTGGGAGGCATCTCTAGGGAGGCTGTCTGAGTCCCTGTCATGAGGAAGAGCAAGTCTAGGCCATGTTGGATCTTTGCTTCCAGGTTTGGGGTGCAATCTGACTCCTGAAAATCCACATGTTCCCGCTGTTCCCCATGAAGTGACATATCTGGGCAGCTCTCACACCAAATCTGTGCTTATGCCACTTGGGTGACAAACTTTCAGAACTCTGAGCTCAATTAACTTCTTTTTTTTATTGTAAATTACTCATTTGGGGTGTTTTGTGATTGCCATAATTGGAATGTAAAATGGCTCCCACAAGCTCATGTATTTAAACACCTAGTCTCCAACAATACAGAGCTCTTGGGAAGGTTGATATGGAGTCAAAATTTGGGGCATAGGACCTTGCTGTCATTTGTCAGAACTTCCGGTTTTGGTTTAGCTCTCTGGTTCCTGGTCCAGCTGCCATATGAAGAGTCTTGTCATATGATCCTGCTGCCACAAAGTCACCCCGCATTGACCTTCCCCATCATTAGGGTCTGCACCTTCTGAAATAGTGACACCAAAGAAATCACTCCTCCCTTAGGGGACTTTTGCCAGGCATTATAACAAGGAAAGGAATAAACAGTCATATGGCCTCTGATCCAGCTCTGCTTGGGGCATGACCCGTCAGTCAATCCATCCAGGAGGCAGCACCTGGAGACCAGGTCTGCATGGGAGGGCATAAGCAATTCTTGCTCCCAAGCACAATGAGAAGAGCATTCCAGAACCACATCATAGGCACGCAACGCCTGTGACTGCTGACGCAGCATTCACCCATTACCCCAGGCATTAGCATAGCGTTCTGCCACTCAGCATTTTCTCCAGCACGTGTGTGTGTGCACCACTTATGTATGTGTACCTACATTTGTGTGTTTGTATATGTGTATATATGGGTGTTTGTATTGGTGTATGTGTATGGACGTATATGTATGTGAACGTGTATGTGTGAGTGTGCATGTGAATGTATGTGTGTGTTTGTGTGTATACACATATTTGTATAAGTATGTATTTGTGCATGTGTGTGCTTTTTGTGTTAGTATATGTGTATAGATGTGTATTTGTGTTGGTATGTGCTGGTGTATGCATGTGTATTGTATATGGTTGCATGTGCATATTTAAATGTGTGCTTGTGTGTGTGTGCATGTGAATGTGTGTATGTATATTTGTGTGTGAATGTGCATATATGTGTGCACATATACATGTTTGTGTATTTGTGTGTATGTTTTTATACGTATATGTATGAAATGGCATATATATTAGTTACTCTTTTCTGTTGCTGTGAGAGAATACCCAAAGTCAAGCAACTTAGGGGAGAAAAGAAATTTATTTAGCTTATGGTTCCAGAGGGGAGATACAGTTTCTCACGGCTGAAGTGGCATGGCTGGTGACAGAAGCTGGACACAGACTGAATCACATCCATCCGAGAGGCTGAGAGCTGTTAAATTGCCAATTGTGAGAGCAGCCATGTTCCAGAAATAGGGTAGGACTAATCCATCTCAAAGCCCACCCCTGTGACTGCTTTCTTCCAGAAAGGCTCCACCTTCTAAAGCTGTCATGACCTTCTCAAACACATGAGTCTATGGGGGACGTATTTCAAGCCATGACTGTGTATGTGTGTATATTTGTGTTGGTGTATGTATGTATTTACATATGTGTGTATATGAATGTGTGTATATGTGAGTGTGTTTGTGTGTGTATGTGTATGTTTGTATATACATATGTATGTGCACTTGTGTGTGTTTGTCTGTATATAAATAGTATGTATGTGTGTGTTTATGTATATATATATATGAATGTGTGTGTATGTATGCATATTTGTGTGTCTGTGAGTGTGCATGTGAGTTGTGTATGTATGTTTGTGTATGAGTGTATGTGTATATGTGCATGTGTATGCATTTATTATGTGTATATTTATGTATGTGTGCATGTTTATGTGTCTATGTGTATAGATGTGTGTTTATGTTGGCATGTATGTGCATTTGTGTATGCATATGTATGTATGCAAATTTGTGTGTTCATGTGTGTGTGTTTGTGTGTACATGTGAATATCTGAGTGTGCATGTGAATGTGTGTGCTTGTATGCGAGTGCACATGTAAATGTGTATGTGCATGCATGGTGGGGGCATGACCAATAAGGAGAGTGAAAGCAAGGAGGCTTGTCTCTAGTTTTAAAAATGAGGAAAAAATACACATTCAATAAATGGGAGAATTATTTAAATAAGCAATCCTGAGGAAAGAAATATGGAAGCCAATTTTATTCACAAAACAACTGATTTGCAGCGTTCTAGCTAAGAGCAGCTTTTAACTCAAGCCTCTGAGATCCAATTTATTATTCAGCAAAATATTCAAGATTAATAAAGGTATCTTTAATGCTAATATAGCAGCAAGAGCTAATATATGTAAAATAATTATTATGAAAAGTGTTATCAATATTTGGGGGAAGGAATGTACATGCATAATGAATGAATTTTGCCCCTGGGTTTCGACTTCTATCTTGGCCTGATTTTGCATGGGGAAATTCTGCATTATAATGAAAGGCAAAATGATCACACAGTAGAACCGTGAGTTTTCATCACTGCTCAGAAGGATCTTACAGCTGTCACCCAAACAGGACCCTGTGTGTATGTATACACTTTGCAAACAAGTGTGTCTGTGCAGAGATTGATCATCCCTTTAATGAACGAAACAGTCCCCATACACACTGTTTTCAAAGTGACAATGATGGACTCTGAAGAACTAAATTTCAAACGCCTGATAGACATCATGAGATACTACCATACTTTAAGTAAAGGAAGCATTTCTCATATTTGCACTGCAGTTTATACCTTCCTGAGGGAAAAACTGTCCAGAATTCCTCAAATAGCATAAGCCAACAAAATCTACTAAGGAACAAATCTTATTATTATGAATTATTGAAGGACTTTGCAGGGGCCGGGTCCAGTTGGTAAAGTACTCGCTGCACAAGTGTGAAGACCCAAGTTCAGATCCCCAAACAGGCAAATACAGCCAGCACACATATGTGCACGCATATCATATGTGCATATATGCACACGCCACATCAGCATGCCCACACACACAATCCAAAAAGATTCCAAAAATAAACAACTTTTCAAATTTAAAGAAGCCTGCCCCATAGTTGCAAAAATTTGGAGAAGAAAAAAAGAGAGAGGGAGGGAAGGGAGGGAAGGAGGAAGGAAAGCAGGGAAGAGGAAAGGGAGGGAGGGAGAGAGGGAAGGAGGAAGAGAGGGAAGGAGGGAGGGAGGAAAGAGGGTGGGAAGGAAGGAGGGAAAGAGGGAGGGAGGGAGGAAGGGAGGGAGGAGGAAGGAGGGAGGAGGAAGGAGGGAGGGAAGAGGGAAGGAGGGAGGAAAGGAGGGAGGCAGGGAGGGAGGGAGGAAAGAGGGGAGGCAGGGAGGAAAGAAGGGAGGAAAGGAGGGAGGAAGGAAGGAAGAAAGGAAGAAGGAAGGAAGGAAGGAAGGAAGGAAGGAAGGAAGGAAGGAAGGAAGGAAGGAAGGAAGGAAGGAAGGAAGGAAGGAAGGAAGGAAGGAAGGAAGGAAGGATCACAAACTCTGTTCATATGACTCCTGGGTCCTGCTCCACCAAACCCTGTGAAAATAACTGGAGAAACTAAAGAGGGCTTCTTCCTTCCTTCTAGAACATGGATCAGAAACGAGATCTATGAAAGGCGATCTCTTATATTTATAGATAAGGAAAGTGAGGCTTGCAGGTGGTGAACTCAAAATCATATTTCTTAAGGTAGAGCTTTCTAGCAGTTCACCAGGACAACCAATGAAGCTAAAGTGTCCTCTGATGATGTCAACTGTTTCCAGGTAAAATGTGCATCTTCTCCCTTGAAAGCTGGGCCAAACTTGCTGCCAAGCCACAAGTGCCCTTTACCATTCTGAACTTAGACCCCAGTTTCAACAACGAATCAATCTAGTTCCTCTGGGACAGAGTCCAGGCACTTGCTATGGTCCTTTGGGAGTGAAGGCCCCCACCTTCACAAACGAAGAGGAGGCACATTTCAATGTCACAGAAAGGAAACACAGGTTTGCAAACATTTGCTGACTCTGGAGTCGATGTGTATGAACTCATGTGTGAGAGTCCTGTTTTCTACGATAAAAGATGATGCTGCAGATGTCAGAAGCATAAATCCAATTTGATTCTGGGCCCATGATGAGCTGGAGCTGATTTATAGACAGGCAGGAGAGGAGAACAGTGGGCTTTGTTTGTTTTACCACCTGGCATTTACACACGGGATCCTCCGGGGATCAACTCCCAAGGCTGTAAATCTCAACCTTCCCAGGACTGACCAGACATCCAGTGTTGCCAAGACAGAGATTCCTTTCAGGACTTTCCCTCTTTGTTGCTGGTTTCTGGAGACATGAGATTAGTGTGAGGGGTAAGACTATAACTCAGGGTTACAGTGCTAACTAGTGTGGGCAGCCCTGGGTTCACTTCCAAGTGTGTGTACATACCTCAACACCTGGTTAAGTTCACAGACGTTCGTTCCTGATCATTTACAACTAAGGGGGTATGATCTCACGAGAAGGGGAGGGCATATAGTCTGGCAGATTAAAAAGTAACCATTTTGCAAATGGGTGATTGACCCCTCCCTCACTGAGATTTCCTACTTTTATTACATCTACCCTTGAATGTGCTCTTATAATAAGACTCCAGTTTAACAGCTTTTTGTCTCTGGCCAGGGCGTAACATACAGTGCCCACCAGGATGGAGTGAAGGGCATTGCAGGAGCAGCAAAACTGCAAAGGAAAATCAACAGACCACAATCCAGAACTTCAAAGACTCTATATCAACCACCTAGAACTAGGCCAGACTAATCTCTCCCCATCCTGAAGCTCAGGGACTTTTGCGGAAGAGGGGGCGGTAAGAGTGTAAGAGCAAAAGGATGGGAGGAGCAATGATTTGCAAGATACTCCACACAAGTTAGGGCCGAAGCAATCATAATTGGACTTTGCATGCCCTGCGCAATGTCCAACACACTATTGACCTCACAAAGTCTAGCATCTGCTAAAGGCACCAAGATCCTTGGAGGCAAGGGATTGGCAGCCACAGTAGTGTTCCTATGCTTAACGGGAACACGGGAAAGGGTTCAGGGAAATGCCACTGGGTCCTTGTACGTCATCGGAGAGGAGGGCCCAGAGGAGAGTCAGGCATGCACAAGAAAGGACTCTCTGGGAATTGGGGCGGGAGGCACTGGGGGATGAGGAGGGACGGGTGAGGGGAGGGGGAGCAGGGGGGGAGGGGGGAGGAGGAGGGAGGGAGGGAACTGAGCTGAAATAATAATAAAAATGTATTTAAAAAGTTTGTATGAGAGGAAATAAATAAATAATTTTTAAAAAGAAAAAAAAAGAAAGAGATCAATATGAAGGTTTTCAGGAGACATCTTGTGAATTTGGAAATTGTGAGAGTTAACCTTCAGGAGTCTTAAGTCATTCAGTCTCTCAGGGAATCTTGCTGTTGGTAGAACTGTCGCTCAAATGCTTCATGAGCATCTATAATGTGAAAGGTAGGACTTCCAATCTAGGAGCAGGAGGCAGAAAATAAGCCAGCTCACAAGTGCTAGTGAGAAGATCAAGTGGATCAACAAGGGTAGGTCAATGAGCACAGTGGTCAGGGAATGTGTCTTTGACAAAGTGGCGACGCTTCATGAGTGAAGCGTGGCAGTTAGCTTCAGCTGAGAATTGAGACTTTACGCATACCCACGAAGAATGATTTAGATGAGTCTCTGAATAAGCCTTTGGGAGAAGAGCTAATTGATGTGAAAAGACCCGGACCATAATGGATAGGGACCATTCATTCCTAGGCAAGTGGATACAACAGAGAGAGAACTACTTGGAATTCGGTGAACTGGCAAAGCTGACCTTGATTGGTCCCTGTCCCCTTTGCTCTTGCCTTGAATGTGATGCGACCAGTTTCCCTCCACTCCTGATGTTGGTAGCTTCTGCCTTGATGAATTGTCACCAAGAATTATAAGCCGTTATAAAAGTCCTCCTTAAACTACTTGAATCATGTGTTCATTACTGTGACGGAATGTGAAGCTAAGTCATGAAAAAAGAAGTCGTGTGGATGAAGAACTCTAAAGGCAGGGGACAGTCAGCTCAGAGACTGGGAAGGGGAGTGAGATTGACATCTGTCAGGAGCACCAGGGAGACTTCAGGGGGAAAGGGCTAGAACAAAGGGAGGGGGCAGAATGCTAGGAATGAGATCAGAGAGGGAGTGCGGGGCCAGGTCCTTCAGAGATTACAGGCTTCAGAAAGAACCTGAACTTCAACTGCGGAGAAGTAGAAGAAGGTTTGAGCAGACACATGACACAATGTGGCCTGCTCTTCAAAGGCACCATCTGAAGCACCAGGATGCTAGGAGGTAAGAACAGGAGTTAGGGACACATTGACGTACTATTGTACCAGTCCAAGCCTGAGTTGAAGGTTATAAATAACACTCTCCCCTTTGTGCATTCACCTCTATCTCCCTCTGTCCATTGGAATTACTTTGTGTGCGTGAGTGTGTGTGAGTGTGTGTGTGTGGTGTGCACGTGAGCCTGAGTGTCTGAGGAGACTCAAGAATGTCATCAGGAATCACCTGGATTGCTCTACCTCCTTTGCGCTTATTGCTCTGTCTTCCCGGGCTGGAATTATAGGCTGCCACCATTTCTTAGGAGCAATTTTACTCAGAATCTGTATCTAAACTCAGGTCCTTTGGTTGTAAAGCAAAGGCTTTAACCCCTGAGCCCTCTCTCCTGACCAAGTGGACTTACTTTAAGGGAGACTGCATTCAGGATCACCTAGAGCCTGGGAGCGCTGAAGAAATTAGGGAAAATGCAGCCTCCTTCCAAAACAATCTCACATGGTTCCGCTCACGGTCTGGTCCATTCACAGGGCTCTGGACACGGCCATGGCTACCGTGTTCTTTCTGACCATTTATCTAAGACAGGTTTGTTAGTCGATGGTCCTGGTTCTGAGAGCGAGTGCTACAAACATGCTTAAGCCAGTGTCGAGCAAATGGCACCAAGACCTTGTCGGACTTCATCAGCGCCACAGTGGACTTCACAGACAGGCCCGAAGCTGCCCTACCACGTCCTTCTTTGGAAAATTACTTTCTGGCCATGTGGCCATATTGGAAAGAACACCTCAGAGTGATTGCTAAGGAAGAGAACTGCGGGACAGTGAAGGATGGGCCCAAATGGGAGGGAACGAACAAATTAATGATTAGGGAAGGTTTTTTTTCTCCCTAGGAGTCGTGTCCGCCCTGGCCTTCCCGATTTCCGCAATCTCTCCCTGTCAAGCGCGCCAGGGAGATGGATCCAATTAAGATTAGGCAGTCAGGAAAATGGCAGGGCTGCTTCTGGTGAGTATTGTCTTTATTCTTGTCTCTGGGTGCTGGTGGCCCGGACAGGTCACAGGAAGGCGACAAGGGGTTCGAGGGCCCATCTCTGTTATTTTCTTCAGAGGTCTCCTCCACATGTCCTTTTGGGGAAGACTGTTGCATAATTAGCTGCTTCTTTTGAAAGAGCACTGAGGAGGTGGGGACCGCTGCTATGTGGGGGGTCAATGCTGGGTACAATTCCTCGAAGCAAATAAACGTAATTGGAGTCTCATTAATTCCGAGGGACACGCAGGTGCCCTCTGTGATGCGTCAGGGACCAGGACTCTCCTAAAAACAGGAGCGGGGAGGAGACAAAGAGACCGGCGGTCCAACATCCCTCACAGGAACTCACAGGAGGATGGAAGATTCGAGAGGTGAACAGCAGAGAGGGGTGCACCGAGTTCCTGCCACCACAGAACCACCCAGGACCCTGTAACCATCCAGAGTGTGATTCTGCCCCGTGGGCCTTTGCACGAGCAAACCACAGGGCAACCACCTCAGATGCACGCGCCTTGCAAATTGCCGCCACCTCTAAATTTGTATTCAGCCCCGACTGCTGGCTAAGTTTAATGAAAGTGGTACTCTCTGCCAGGTCCCCGGTGGCATTACTTCGCATTACAGAATCATTACACATAATGAGACACTATTGTGTGCCGTTAGCTTAGAAAAAAAGCCTGTTTTACAGCTCTTGGGGACAGAGGTCCTTCCAGATAAGGTTGGGCTTAAGAGAAAAGGAGAGAGGGAAAGAATGGTTCTTTCCCTCCAGTGAAGTGGGGTACTGGGATGTTCCTTGGAGCAAGTCTCTTTCCACTCAGCAAGGCAGTTATAGAATCCCAGGTGGAAAAATATCCAATACTCCCCAAAGCACTGAGTTCATCTACATCTTAACGCCTCTCTGGACACCACCATCGTCCACTGGATGTTGTGTTCTGCACCATCCTGCTTTGATACTTGACCTGCTGTTCCAAGCGGCCCCATGCTGTTCCAGGCTGTCCACACAGGAATTGTCATTTCTATAGTCTGCCCAGGAGAAGCCTTGCCAGTTTGAACTTTACTTCCGTGCTGGTTGGCAAGCAGTCTTGGCCTCTGGGTTTTTTTGACCACTTCCTGGCATACTAATCGCAGATGACCCCATGACTTGCAACTAAAAGGTAAATGTTTGGCAGAGTGATATCTCCCTAAATATTTTGCCAAGACACTAAGGGCTGGTATGACTTTCATGAGACAGGACCTCAGAGGGGTAACTAAGGCCAAATGAGGTCATAAGGGTGGGACAGTAAGTAAATATGGAGAGCTGATGAAACAGGCACCAGAGATCTTATTGGACTTACAGCCCTGCAAGGACACTACCAAAAAAATGCCACGTGCATACAGAGGAGAGCAGCCTCACCAGAAGCCAGCCTCGTATCCCTGCCCTGGACATCAGCCTCCAGAACAGAGAGGATGCATCTCTGTTGCTAAGCGCCCAGGCCAGCATCTCCCAAGGCTCTGATTTCTCATGGTGAGATTCCTCCTAATGTCTAATGCAACATGAATGCATTGTGGATTGCTTCCCTGCTGTGTGGTGTCAGGACTCATGGGCAGGAACCAAGAAGCTCTGTGCAGGGAGTTCCATTTGGATGCAGACCTCACCAAGCACTGCTGGTGTTGGGGGACTCAATTTTTTGGGGGGTGCAATCTTGCTGCTTGGGATAACTCTTTCAGTGCTCATCTGAGGATGGATCTGAACGCTGTCTCTTGGCAAACTCTCCTCAAGTTCTTCCTTCATTCTTCTGCTCTGACGACCTCCTTTCCTAGACGTCTGGATTCCTTTGCCCCGTTGGGGCAGCATCTCTGTGAACACAGAGTGGATGCCTGATTAACACATGTGGAAGAAGTGAAGGAACATTTGAAATAGCATGTTAGCGCTTAAAGGGGCCTCTGAGGGTCCAGCTCACCCACTCTACATGGAATGAATTAAGGCTCAGTCACAAAATGAAGGTGGCCCAAAGTCTCACAGTGAGCAGGAACCAGGTCAGGGCAAAATCGACCGATGTTCATCATTTTGAAAAGATCAGAAGAAAACTGGCAAACCAAGCACAGCTTTTGGACCATCTGAGCCTGAAATTGATAGGGGTCTTTCTCCAAAGGCATGCTGGGACAATGCAAACTTTAGCGGATGTCCACACTAGATGCTGAACCCACCAGTCCAGAGAGCAGGATGCAGAATGGGTAAGATTTCAAATGCTGTTGACTTCTGGACATTTGGAACCCTCAGCTGACAACAGGAAATCCTGCTTGTCTCTTAGAGGGAGAAAAATGTGCCTGGAAAATTCCTGGTGGGAAGGAATGCATCCTGGGGAAATCATCTATGCAAGCCTCCCCCCACCCCCCGCATGGGTCCTGAATGTTCCAGAAGTTTCCTAGGGACAGATCATTGTAGGGTGGAATGGACATTTCAAGTCTCACAGTGCCTACAGCCTCTTGATCACCAGAGATCAGCTCTGATCCAAGTGCCTGCCCCTCTCCAACAGAAAGAAAAAAGGAGCTTTCCAGACACAATTCCAAAGGAGATCACTCCCTCTCCCCCTAACAAGAGGAAGAGGAGGCAGCAGCAGGCATGGTGGTGTTTGCCTGTAATCCTAGCACTGGGAACAGATAAAAGGAGGATTTTGAGTTCAAAGCCAATCTGGGGTAAGAAGTGGGACGGTCTTGAAAAAGTGAGAGATTTGGTGGTGGGAGGTCACCAGGAGAGAGACAGAGAAGGAAAAAGTAAATTTTGTGTTTACTTTGTACAGTAGAATGGTCTCAACAGCTTTCAGCGTTAGACAGAGGAGAAGGAAATCTCTTAGAATATTGAACTAGGAAAAGTGACCTAAGTTTATACTTCCCGGGTCCCCTCTTTTCCTTCCTTTTCCTCTGTGCCTCTGTTTCCCTCTAGTACAGACTACTCGAGCCCACGGTAGGAAGAGAGAAATGCTTCTCAGAGGAAGGGCACGGGCTCAGTCACACAGCTTAGCCTGGAGGTTGCCTGCAGCACAAACCCTGCTCCTCTGATCCCCAACTTCCAGAGCAGTAAGCCCTCAAGGGGGAGGAAGATACAGGTAGCATCTTTCAACCCACCAGGGCAGTGGGGGGGTAAGACAAGAATCTTCACAGGTGACCCTCTCCTTCCTGCTAACCCCAGATGGAATTTGTCACTGTCACCTTGGGAAGCCCCAGCTGTCCTCCACACCCCCACCATCTTCCTCCCGATCATTCTAGAGTTGGAGGGCTTCTTTGCAGACCACAGGGCCTCTCTTTCCAATAAGGGGCACCCCTAGAAGGGCCACAAATTGTCCTTGTGCAGAGAAATCCTATCATCTTCTTCCAAAGCTCTCCTTGCAGGCAGAGGAGAGCGGTCTTTGCCTTGTGGGACACAAGCTGAGATTTCCACCAAGATCCAGCTTCATCTGAAAACTTCAGAGGGGTTCACATTCTACTACAGACTGCTGTTATCTCTGAGAGATCAGAAACTGGCCTTGGGATAAAACAGACAGAGTCAAAAGATGATGCCCGTGTATCCTCTGGCTTCCTTACTCCAAGTCGGAGAAGGAGCCCCTACTTTAAAGACAGACATATGTTTACTTATGTCGGGGATGTATGTAAGTCAGTTTTGTCCTTCCACCTTCATTCAGAGACTGAGGTCTCTCTCGTCTCTGCCATTGTACTTTGTAAGTGAGCTTCTGGTCCCTTCTCCTGTCCCTGCCTCCCATCTCCCTATAGGAGTACTGGAATTACAAATGAGCCATCACATCTTTTTTAAAAAAAAAAAAATGTGGATTTCAGAGATCAAACTCTATTTGTCAGGACTTCATGGCAAGTGCTTTTACCTGTCATCCAACTTGCTGGTCCCATGAACCTCTTTTCAGAAATTCACAATGACTTCAGTTCCCATGGACTCTGACCAAAAATTCAGCAGTGAAGTCTAAGGCATGGAGAGGTGATTACCCCAGGGCTGTATAGCAAGGCAACTCACCTCTGCTGAAGTCAGAGCCAGGATCCCTATACCTCAACTAATGTAATAATGGACAGCACAGACTGTGGCTAGGAATGACACTCAAAAGTGTAATTCAGATGCACCCCAAGGGGCTGGGCAGATCTGTCCACCTCTTCCTTTGCAAGTCAGTTTACTGACTGTGCAGCAGAGAGGATGTGGAACAGACTCTATGGGCTGACATGAGGATTAAGGGGGACATCACAGGTGCGCCGCAGGATACTTGACTCAGTGAGACACAATCTTTCATCTGCCAGCGTCTTGACTGGCGGGGGGGGGGGGGATACCTGCCTGTGTCAAGCTTCCTTTCCCAGGCAGTGGCTTTAGGGGAAGTGTCCCCAGTCTTCGTGGGCTAGTGTCAGGTGTGACTAAATTTACATACCCAATGGAGCAAGAGGCCCTGAGGGAATCGAGGGCTCTGCACACTGGGGGAAGCTGTGTCTCCCCCAGAACCACCAGGTGACTGTCACCCACTTCTCGAGAGATTCCTGCCACCCAGGCTGACTTCCTGGGAGCGCCAGTCTTGGAAAGGATGAGTCTTGGACCTTCGTCGTTGCCCCAGGTAGCTCCCTTCTAAAAAAGGAAGGACCTGCCCTGGAGTGGGAGCGAGGGGACATCGACGTTGTATGGAGTCACAGGGGAGAAATTCCTTAATCCCAGCGAGCTGACTTTTCACCTCTAGATCAGCTCGGGCCCCTCTCCTTGAAAGCGGCTGGACAAGGCTGGCTCCCAGAGCCCTCTGGCTCCATTCAAAGACCCCTTTCACCGCTTTGGCACTTTTATGGCCTTTAATGACCTCCTATTGTGCCCCGATTGCCAATCAGGGCACACGTAATGACCACGCACCCTCACTTAGCCCTTATTCCGATGACAGTGACCAGAACGGCCAGCTCGCTGTTTTGACATGAGCGGGGTCACAGGGAAAGTCTTCAGGCGGGTGACATCAAGATGCCTGACCAGCCAGCACCCTGGATGCCTCAGTCGCCAGGCTCGGACAAAAGAATGAACTCTGAACTTTTCCTTTGACGGATGGAGGCCATTAAAACCGTGGTTGGGGCCCCTTCAAAGGCAGGTGTGGACCACTCTGTCCCTCAGAAGGCCTAATAAAGAGCGAGCAGGCGATTGTGTGGGACTTGGAGGAGGGAACTTCTGAACGATTCACTCAGTGGTTCAAAGAAGTCAGGGAGCTGTGGGGAAGGATTGACGGGGCCAGGGCCCGGACGGCCTCTGCCACCCATTCAATGTGTGGAGGCCCCAATTGTTCCCAAGTAGAGACTCCACAATAAATGCTTCAGCTCCTTTCATAGGTACCCTGGGTCCTGGGACAGGCAAGAGAATCCAGAGAAAGCATCGCCCCCAGCTGGCATTCTAAGCTCCAGCCGCTTTAATAAAGTGAGGAGAGACCTCTCCGAGCAGCTTAAAATATTAAAGATTTCTTTTAAACATCTGGAAGATAACATCTAATTACTAGACAGTACTCCAGTTATTAATGTGTAATCGCATTAATCCCGCCCCACACAAACAAACGCCAAACAAAAGCAGAGAAAGAGACTCCTCAGCAAAGGAGGAGAAGGGAGAGCTCCCCGTGGGGCTCCCCAGCCCCCACTCCCACCAGCGCACAGCCAGCTGGGGCCACATGCTGCCCCGTCCCACTCCCAAAGGAGCAGATCCAGAAGTGCCGACCTCCTGGCAGTCGACAAGATGAGCCAGCTAAACAGATCGCTGCAAATGATTTGAGTCATCCCAGTTCAACCATGAAGGGGAATGAAAGCTCGGGGACTTTCACCTCCCTCGTGTGTGTGTGTGTGTGTGTGTGTGTGTGTGTGTGTGTGTGTGTGTGTGTGTGAAGGTGTTTTTGCTTTTCACAAAAAAAGTCAGGCATTTTTATCTGCACCCTATGCTCTCCCACCAGGGTGATGATTTAAGTTGATTGGTTGAGAAGTAGGAAGACAGGCAGCCAGCAAGCCAGAGGAAGCAGCCTTGGCGACAGATAGAAGTCCAACCTCCTCAAAATGTGCCCCTCAAGGCAGAACCATTTCAAAGACAAATCACTGTAGGTTCCTGAGCAGTTATGGCATCCATGGGGCTAAAGGCAAAAACTTGGAGTGACTCCCTCCATTTTGCCTGGGAAAATGGTCCGGGGTCAGAAAACCCCCCCTGAGCATCTTGCCTATGTGTCTGATGTTGGAGTTTTGTGACTATAGAGGAGGCAGGCACTCTCTGTCTTCAGAAGAATCACAGTGGAGTCTGTGAAGTAACCCAATGGCAGACAGTCAGGAGCAGAAAAGCCATTTCAACTACATGCTTACTTATCCCAGGGACTTCCACATAGCAGAAGACCTCCAAGCAGGATCGCATGACTAAAGCAGGCACTGTAGCCCTCTTATCCTGGAGGGATTTGTTCTAAGACAATAGCAGATGTCTGAAACCTTGGTGATGTTTCTCCTTGTATGCATACCTCCAACGAAGTTTAATTTATAAGCACACACAGTCTTAGAGATCACTGACGATAAAGATAGAACCCTGAGCGCACTTGATCAAAGTTGCTTAACATTTGAGTTATTCTGGAATTTTCCATTTGATGATTTTAGACTATGGTTGACTGAAGGCTAGTGGACCACTCCAGATCTTTCTGAGCTAAGGGAAAGACTGAAGCAGCTCTTATGTCCTCCGTTTCTCAAAGATTCTTACATGGTGCATTTCTGTCTCCTGCAGTAGTGTTTTAGAGTTGCTGTGTCCTGAGTCCTGGTAGATCAGCAAGAATGACATAGCACCACCTTCACTGAGAAGATGGGCAATGTATATTTTCAGAGATGCCACAACGAGACAGTGTTCTGAGCACCCCAGCTTGGCCCCATCTGAAGCGTGGGAAAGGACTGGTGGGCTAGTCCTCCTGGTACAGCAGCTCAGGAAGATGCTGATCCGGACAGAAGAGATGCAAGCAGAGGAGATGGCGTGCCCAAAGGTCTCACCACATGAGATGGTGGCTTGGACTTGCCCAGTGAGGACTAAGAACAGCACAGTGTACCTGGGAACTTCCACCTCAACTGTTCTGCAGCGTTCAGCATTAGTATTGGAACTGAATTGAAGCGCCAAGTACAACAGGTGCAGGAGAATCACACTACAATGGTTTTGCAACCTTGTGATAGTGGCATGAAAAGGAGGAAGAGGCAGAAGAGAGGGGAGGGGAGAAGGAGGGGGAGGAGGAAAAGGAGCAAGAAGAAGGAGAGGAAGAGGGAAAAGGAAGAAAAGATAATGAAGGAGAGGAAGAAGCAAAAGAAAAAGAGGAAGAAGATGCTGAGGATGAAGGAGGAAAAGGATGAAGGATGAGGAAGAATAAAAGAGGAGGATGAAGGGAGGAAGAAGAAGAGGAGGAGGAAAAAGAGAGGGAGGAAGAAGAGGAAGAAGAAAAAGAGGAGGAGGGAAAGGTGAGAAGAGGAGGAGGATGAAAAAGAGTAGAATTAAGAAATAAAAGAGGAAGGAGACAAGGGAGGATAAAAAGAAGTGGAGAAGAAGGAAGAGGAAGAGGAGAAGAGAAGGAAGAAACGGGTTTTACAGAAATGCTGCGAACATGGAGCCCCTTTCTTAGCCGCATAGGTGGATACTCAGGGTCACCGGACACTGGCCTTTGCAAGGGCCACCGCATGGAGTGTGCTCGGAGCGTTTTGCTGGCTTCCAGGAAGCATCTCCGTTAAGTTGCAAGCATGTTTAATTGCAGGGGCTCAGGCACTTGTTTATCTGCCGTGCGCACTGCCGGGGTGGCTGTTCGTTATCTAGGGTGTGAAATGAACGCTGACAACGATTAATACCTCCTCCCAGGCAGCGCGGCGGCGCTCTGACGGGAAGCTGTGGGCTTCCGAGCAGGCAGTGGAGGAGGTGGCGGGCCTGGCTGTCACTCAGGATCCGAGGGGCACAAGAGTGACGGTGGCAGCTGACAGCCCCTCCCGCCGCCTCCGGAGAGGCCCCGTGATAAAGCGTCCTGCTTTGTGGTGTAATCAACTTGCTGTACATGCATTACCTCCTAATGAGCGCCGTGTTTAAACAAGTGTATAGAACACATCTGTCCGGGCCTTGGGACTCGAGGCTGTGTGACCAATTTCAGCATCTGAAAGTTAAATTAATGGTAAAGGGTTTAATTGTGAGTAAACAATACCGCATTAAGGAGCAGTAAACACAGCAGTGGGGACCCGCCGAGACCGGCTCTGGTGTCACAGATGTGGCTACCTCCCTGCGACCATTAATAGTCCCCCCGCCTGGACTCGCTGACAGTGCCTGGAAGCCTATTTGTCATCTAAATGGTCCGTTCCTTTTTCAAACATCATTTTGGCCCATGGTCCATTCTGGGGGCCAGCAAGGTCTGCCTTACTTGGAAGATGGGGGAAAAAATAATCCCCAAGCCAGTGAAGAAAGTTCCAACATCCACACAGCAGACAACCCCAGACAGGCGACCAACTTCAGTTCTGGGGACTGAGCCTGCCTCAGACGGCAGGCTTCAATGGCGGCCATTCCAAAACTGGTTTTTAAAACACCCTAGGGTGTCTCTAGTGAACAAAGGATGCCTCAAAACCAAATTAAGTTCCCTTTAATTAAAGATCATAACATACGCCACAGAACATTCTGTCACGGTAGGGGGAAGGAAGCAACTGTCACATAAAATAAATAGGGTTCTGTGACTCGGAAAAAATAGTAAGAGCTACACAGTCAGGCACGGAGCCTTTCGGACTCGTTAGGGGCTATTGTGGCTGGCACCTGGGAACCCGGGGGAAGTGTGCAGAGTGGACTAGGCAGGGACACCGTGTCCTTCCCTCTCCATCATCCCTCAGGACAGAGGACCTCTCAGCAACCAGGTCCTGGGAAAGGATGGGTCACAAGCATAAGGGACTCACGAAACCTAAAAGGAAGCTGGGGTCTCCCTTTGCAGCTATAAAGGGCAGTAGCTACCTCATCTCATTTGCCGTTACCTGGGCAAGAGGAATTGCTTTTGCATCCCCTAAAACTGGGATCTGTTGAGGCTGAAGATTGTTCTATCTAGAGGGAAGCCCGTTGCCTGATTTTAACGTGTGTTTCTCCAGGAAAGGGAAGAGGTGACCATGGCCAACATCGAGGTTCCCTCCACCTCAACCTGGAGGTGCATGACTTCAAAGACATACCTGGTGCTGTGTCCTGAGTCCCATCCTGGCTCTGTCGCTTTTACTTCTTCCAGCCTCAGCATCCTTATCCAGGAAATGGGGATGCTGACCGGATTGCTGAAAGGATCGAGTCTATGAGTTCGCTGCAAGAGTTCTGAGCAGAGAGCAAGTGTGGCAAGCTAAGCTAGCTGTAATCCAATTTACAGGTAAGACCAGCTCAAGGGAGCTGGGGCCGACCACTGTGTTTCGAACATTCCCAAAGCTCCAGATGGTTGAGCAGAGCCAACATGGGCTGTGATGGTCTGGGTTACCTTTTCTGTCTGCCATTTGGTCCAGCTCACAGGATACCCAGACTTGGGTAGTTGGACATGAAGCTGCATCGGACACCAGAAGACCTCTGTCCCAGGCTGGCCCATATGTCACCCTTAGGTCTCAGCACCCTTTCTATTCACTACTAGAGAAGACAAGGAAGAATTTGATCAATCTGCTTTTCAATACCAGTTTCTCTTCTCCTGCTCTTCAAGCTCTCAGGTGCCCTCCTCTCTCCCTCTTGACAGACTGTCATGGTAGCTCTTCTCCCCGTCCTCTCTGACCTTAAGCCATCCTCTCTGTCTTAATGCTCTCCCGCCTTAAGGCTCCCTTGACCACCAAGCCCCCAACTCCAACTGCGGTGAAATTCTAACTTCACATGAAATTTTGCAATGAGTCTTAGCTAATCTGTCAAGACATGACTGCAGGGCCCATTGTATTGGACAACGGACCCTAACTTCCCTCATGTGGCCCTCCACACCTTGTCAGCTCTGGGCTGTCAGTGGAGAACAGTCTGAGAATCACTTCCCCGTTGACTCCATTATCCAAGGGAGGAGACTATGGCCCAAAGAAGTGTATAGACCTCCAGAAAGCACATAGTGATCAGCAGACAGACATCCAAACATACTTATCAAATAAACAAATAAACAAACCCACCCCAGGTATGGTGAAACCTCATTATTTCTCGGTCCAAAGACTGCTCTGGCTCTGAGATCCCACCAAACAGATAGTGAGTACATCTTTAAAAGATAAATCTGTCTGTTTGGGTCTTGGCCTCTTCCCTCTCCTAAGACACAGACCTCAGATCGAATGATTCTAAATAGCCAGGAGCCACGTGACTCTGTCTCTCTCCTCCTCTGTGACTTTAGCTTGCCTTTAAAGCCCATTTTCACCATTTATTGATTTCAGTTTTCTGCTAGTCTATGAATGACAACTTGAATTAAGACAACACGGGCTGAGAAGTCACCAGGCAAGCGCTAAAATGGACACCCAGGGTTCCGAGGCTGACTGCTTCCTGGCCACACGATCTTCTGCCCTTTACCATCCTCCCAAGCAGGCAGGGCACACACCCCACCTAGATGCCTGGCACAGGTCTGCTTGAGTCAGGGCAAAGCACAGAGACGCTGGTGAGCTGGGACATTGAGACCACGGCTGCGTCCTTCAAAGCCTCTTTGCTGGCCTGGGATCTGTTTGTTGGAGGGCTGCGTGTTTAAACGGCCTGCTATCTCCACCTCTGCTGGGCAGGAAAGCTGAGCCTGGCTGCTCCTCCTCCTCTAGATACACACTTGGAGAGAGACCGCTCACCGAGGTAGTCCAGATCTCTGCATTCTCCTGCCTTCCAGAGCTGCTTGCCTCAGACAGACTTCTGACAGGCAAGCCCGCTAACAGCATCTGGAAAGTTGCATTAATGATGAATCCTAGTTGTGCTGCGAACTTAAAAATTCATGCAGACCTCTTGAGCTAGAAATTGTACTTCTGCACACACATCCTAAAAACAGGCAAAAGTGCTGCTGCTATAAGGACATTCATTGCACTCGCCCTTCTCAGCAGACAAAGGGGATGACAGGTACCTGACAGCATGTCTGCTCAATTGGACAGACTGATAGCGCTAAGAAATATGAACCATGTGGAATGAGACTTGGAATGAGCTGCAAAGAAAGGAAGAAACTTATGAAGCAAAATGGAAACATAGTCCCATTCTGAAAAAAAAAAAAAAACACATTTAGAAAAATTTCCAGAAAAAAAATCTTCCTATTATTAGAAAAGAAAGAAGTTGAATGTACATTCAGCAACTCAGGACTTGAAGACCAGCCTAGTCTGAGAGTAGCCTTGCAAGAAAGAAAAAAGAAAGAAAGAAAGAAAGAAAGAAAGAAAGAAAGAAAGAAAGAAAGAAAGAAAGAAAGAAAGAAAGAAAGAGAGAGAGAGAGAGAGAGTAAGAGGGAGAGAGGAAGGCAGGGAGGGAGGGAGGGAGAGAGGGAGGAAGGGAGAAAGGGAGGGAGGCAGAGAGAGAAATGGAGGGAGGGAAAGAAAGAAAGAGGAAGGAAGGAAGGAAGGAAGGAAGGAAGGAAGGAAGGAAGGAAGGAAGGAAGGAAGGAAGGAAGGAAGGAAGGAAGGAAGGAAGGAAGGAGAAGAAAAGAGACTAAGAACAACTTTCAAAAAATGGAAGGAATTTTCAATAATTTTGAACTGGTTTCTGAATGTAGTAATTTATAATGAGGGGAAAAGATTCTGTTTCCACAGGAGACTTGTAGATGCCCTTGAAGAGTGCCAGGCCTCTGGAAGCTGCCCAGAATCGACCTGATGTGTGTCTTATTTGCAATCGCCCCCTCTCAACAATGACAAACCAACCAGCGAGTCTCTTCCTTTTTGCTAACAGCTTCCAAGGCCCAGGGCAAATAGCACAACGCAGGGTGATTTAGGAAGCTCGCTTCTCATGGTCATTTTGGGAAAGGGAGGTTGAACATAGTGAACAAGACCAGAGTTGGGAGACAGAAACAGAGCGTTCCACCCCGCACCAGACAGTGCACAGGAGTGCAGCTCGCCCCAATGTTCAGCACCTATCTCCAAAGACAGAGACCCCCGAAGCTGCTGCTTCTACCTAAGAAACCACAGACAAAAAAGGAAAAAGTGTAACCCTCTTGGAGGTCACAAAAAAAAAACCCTGGAAATCTCATGGAAGATGCTATTTTTCTCTCCCAGTAAAGTAAAATGTATGCCTCTGGGGCACCACAAGAGATTCTCCATGAACTTGTATAGGTGATCCTGGGCCAGGATGCCACGGGGACGGGGCACAGTGTCTGCTTTGAAGAAGGGCTTTCCTCTTCGGTTTCTGCACCCCTCGAACCTACTGCCACAGCCCCAACTTCTCTGTCACTAAGGCTCCCCACACAAGCCATACACAAGGTCAGGAAGGGGGCAGTGAAGGGGGGGAACGCACCCACCAAGGGGCTTCACAGCACCTTTACCTCCAGATAAGAAGGTCTCCATCTTGCACCCAGACTGCCTGGGAGGGTCCCCTCCCAAGTGAGACTGTCTGTGTGTTTTGCAAGGGTGTTAAAGAGGGTAATTAAAGATACCACATGTCAGACCTCACACACACACACACACACACACACACACACACACACACACACACACACACACCATCCCTCCAGATCCTAGGCCTTGCTTTTCTGATCCTCTCAGCTGCAGAGCTGGGGCCCCGGCAACAAAAGGTGTTAATAGCCTGATGAGGAGACCATGCTGATAGATGACCCATTATGGTGATCGCTCTTGTGCGAATGGCAACTAGATTTGATCAATTTGATTTTAATGTAAAGTGGGGCCTGGGGGGAAAGAACAGCACTGAGGAGAGGGAAGACCCTTTGTTGCTAATGTGTCTGAGAAAAGCACTTAATTGAGGTCATAATAATATTAGCAGTTCACATCATCAATAATTTAGCCTTATTTATTACTACTGGATAGAGTGTTGTCAGGCAGGCGAGGAAGGGCCTTTGTTAGAGACAGGATGCTCTCTCTCTCTCTCTCTCTCTCTCTCTCTCTCTCTCGCTCTCCTCTCTCCCTCTCTTGCTCTCTCCGTCTCTCACTCTCTTGCTCCTCGGTCTCTCACGCTCTCGTTCTTTCTTCCTTATTCTTTAATTATCAAAACGTTTTCTAGGAATACTCTAGGCAGACAGGGAAACTGAAGATAGACCTTTTCAGGAAGGTATTATCCTCCCTCACTTGCTTTTCTCAATCATCGTCTCTGAAACAGTAGTAACCAATTTTTGCCTAAGAGATCGATCAGGAGCAAAACAATCCCTGTACTTTCCATGATATAATGTCCTAACGAATGACACTTCTTTTAGTCACCTGTGATTTCGTTATCTCTTAAACAGAGGGTGCCGCCACATGTGTGCTAAATGAGTGTATGATTATACAATTAGAGATGCTGGCTCCCGTGTTAAAATTTAAAATGTATTAGTCTCATAAAACCGCCTCATTAGTCTCCATGTCTTAAAGGACACACTTGTCCATAATGAGGCAGAGGCAGGAAATGGCATGGGGGACCAGCCAAGGGACGGTGGGGCTGTGGGGCTGGCTGCCGTCTCATTTTTTTTTTTTCAGAAAGGAGGAGGAAAACACTTAATAAAGATAATTGGGCTGGTACTCCCTGCTCCCATCTGGAAGGGAAGCACAGACAGACCCGGGGGCAGAGGATTGGTCATTAACCAGGAAAACAAGCGATTTGGAAGGGATCTGTTTGTATTACAGATGATTCTCCACTAAGACGCCCATCACAATGGGCGCTCCTAGAACACAGCCTGGAGACAGTGTGGCAGTACCCATCCCAAAGCCTTCGAAAAGCCTTTGGAAGCTTGTGTGTGTGTGTGTCTGTCTGTGTATGTCTGTGTCTGTATCTGTAGCTTGTGTGTGTGTGTGTGTATGTCTGTGTCTGTCTGTCTGTGTCTGTGGGGCTCATGCGTGTCTGTGTCTGTATACATCTGTATGTGTATGTGTTTATGTGTATCTGTGGAGTTCATGTATGTGTATCTGTGTGTATATCTGTGGAGTTCGTGTATATGTGTACATGTGGTCTGTATGTGGGAGGGAAACTCGTGTGTCTGTGCGACCTGTGTGTGTGTGTGTGTGTGTGTGTGTGTGTGAAGTCTAAATAGAACTTAAAAGGCCCTTTAGTAATTAGTGCCTTTTAGGTTAGGAAACACCAGTCGCAGGGTCAAACCAAGCAGGCCAGGTGGAGGTTGCTAGGAGAGACCCCAAGTGAAGAGAAGAGGGTCGACTCTGGGCTCGGCTCAGCGGGAGATGAATTCTTGCTTTGGGGAGACAGCATCCCAGGGACAGGGACTGGAAAGAACGATAGCCCAGCTCAGCCCGGCCTGTCCATCACACTTGCCCAACATGCACACAGGCACGTGATTCGAGGGCTCGTTCATCAATTCCAGTGGAATCACAGAGATTAAGGCGGCCAGGAGAAGCCCAGCGCCTTATCCAGCCGGCCTTCTGGAGAATTCGAGAGGGAGTAATTACTGTAATTAGAAAGGAGGGCGCTCTGATCCCACCACTTCCAAGCAAGGCTGCTTGGCTGCTTAGGAGGGCGTGTGAAAGTGGGGTCTTCAGAGACAAAAGGGAATGGGAGGAGGGGAGTGCCCAAAGAACCTGCCTGCAGGAAAATAAGGGCTCTAGGCTCTGGAAGAGCCCTTCTACATTACAGTCCCCTCGACTCACGGCCCTTCTACATGACACCCCCCCACTCAGGGCCTTTATACATGACGCCCCCCCCCCAGTCAGGGCCCTTCCACATGATGGTCGTCCTCCTTCTGGGGCCCCTCTATATGACAGTCCCTTCCACGTCATGCTCCTCCTCCATAGAGACCCCTTCCACGTCATGGTCCTCCTCCACGGAGACCCCTTCCACGTCATGGTCCTCCTCCACGGAGACCCCTTCCACGTCATGGTCCTCCTCCACGGAGACCCCTTCCACGTCATGGTCCTCCTCCACGGAGACCCCTTCCACGTCATGGTCCTCCTCCACGGAGACCCCTTCCACGTCATGGTCCTCCTCCACGGAGACCCCTTCCACGTCATGGTCCTCCTCTGTACAGGCCACACTTGACACGCTGGGCGACACTTGGCACTCCAGGAGACACTGCCGGGGGACACTTTCACTTACCACAGTTAGGGTGAAGTATTGTTGATGTCTTTTGAGTAGAGACCACAGGGACGATGCTAAGCCCCCCTAGTCCTGCCCCCACCTTCTCCCAAACATTCAAGAAAAAAGGACAGCGCTCCAAATGCCGTTAGTTCAGGGGCAAGAAGCTCTGTGCTCCCAGGTTCCACTCTCTGAGTCCTGTCCACTCTTCCCATACCCACCCTGCCTCCCCATACACAGTTCCACTGGCTAGCAGAGTTCGGAAGAACCTCCTGCAGACATTATCCAGAAGCACGGTCCAAACCAGTTTGTTGCTAATGAGGTTAGTCAGCGGGGCAGCAGAGGAGAATGGGGAGATGTGCAGCATCAGTAGCCCATCTGTTCTTCAGTTCAGGACACTGTCTTCTGAGGATCACACTTAGGACTTGAGCAAACGCAGAAGGAACTGTGAATGTTTCTGAACCCAAACTTTGCTTCAGTGCCCACTCCTGAAATGGATTTAATAATTGTATTACTTCCTAAGGCTGTGAGGAAGAAATGAGAAAAGACTGAGTCTAGTGGTAGCAGACGTATTAGAGAGTGAGAAAGAGAGAGAGATTCCAAACAAAGATGGCGGCCAGCACAGACACCAAGGAGAAGACGATTGTCCATCACGCACGCAGGGCTACTTGTCGTTTTCCGATGTCAAAACATGAAGCAGGATTGGAGAGCTGGCTCAGGAGTTAAAACCTTTGCCTCACAAGCTAAAGTACCTGAGTTTGGATCTCCAGAGTCCATATAAAAATGTTTGGCAGATATTTTGGTAGCCTGCAATTTCAGCCCCAGAGCAAAGCATTATAGAGGTAGAACAATCCAGAATGATTCCTTGAAGTCAACCCTGGGTCCTCACAGACACATGCATTCAAGTACCCTCTTGTGTATATGCACACGCAGCAGATGTGTGACACACTTTTGAACTATTGGCCCATTGGTTGGCAAAGTCTAAGTATCTGTCCAAGCAAAAACCCCAGTCACCTTTTCCTGGATTCTAGAAAAAACAGGAGTCCCAGCTTCCTGGCGCCTTACCCAACATCCCCAACTTGCTCTTGCTGCCTCCTACCCGCGTCCTCTATGCTTATTATTCCCGGCAAAGCCCTTATCGTTTTCAATGTGAGTTTCAAGTCCCACTGATCCACCCTTCTTAGCTGAAGTCAGCTTTATCAACCACAAGAGATGTGGGATTTCAGAGAGATCTGAGTAAATTCACATTGTTTGGATAAACTCATTCAGGGAGCTCAACAAATCAAAGCCGAAATGGATATGTATTCCAAAGAGACAGAACTGCTTGGTTGGGGAGGGGGGGAGAAGAGAAGAAGAAGAAGAAAAAAAATGAGTTACCATTAACATTTTTATTTCTTAAGAAAAAAAACTACACAGCAATCTCTTTTTAATGAGTGTGTTCAGAACCTCTTTTTGAACCTCAGGTTGTGGACACCTCAGGTGAAGTAATGGGGGTTTCAAGATCGTTGACAAGGGACGCAAGTCGATGAAGAAAAAAAATCACAATGCCTACGGGCCTCACCTCCCAGCCCTGGTCAGCCAGACCGCCATCAAATATGGTAATGGGTGAATTTATGCATTATCTCATAATTTAAGGAAACTGTGTGGATCATGTATATTTAAAGCTATTTCTCTGTAGTTTTAATTATCTCAGTCTGCAGGGGCGAAAAGGAAAAAAGGAGTCAGCTCCCTTGCCTGGGACCAAAATGTAAGCATTTGCCTGCTGACAGCTAAAGATGTCTGTCCTCTCTGGCTGAGATTTCCTATGAAATTTGCATTGGAAAGGCAGCTTTAAGTATACTTAAAATAAAAGGGGGGCATTTGCATCTAATTTGCTGTACTGGCAGTATTAGAGTTTTATCTGAATAAAGACACAGTCAACTGGATTTGTACAGTTAAGCTGATAGCTGAGAAAGTCAACACCCAAAGTAGCGGCTGAATTTACAGCTGCAAGCGGCTAATGGTATTTACAAATTGTTGTGGCTTTCTTTCTCCCTCCGCTGGTGACTTTAAAATTGTGTAGCAAATTATCATCTTTTTGCACAAGTCTGGTAATTACTAGGCTCTAATGAAAGGACGTCTTGATGGATGGACTTCTTTTCCCCTTCCCAGACACCCCAGCCCACCCCAGCACAACCAGGTACCTTATAAAATAATAGCATTATAAATGAAGTGTCCCATCGGCTTAGGACTTGGGCAGGTCAGGGCTGGGATCTTAACAGCTGCATATGTGCTGTGGTACCTCCCTTTGCCTTAGTTTTTTCTGCAAAATGGAGATGCTGAGAGTTGTTCTGGATCGCTGTAATTGTGCGGCGTTCAAGGCGTCCAACAGAACCCAGTCAAGGTGTCTCATGCATTAGAGACACAGCTTTTTCTGCACGCCCAGCCAGAGGTGTGTAACCTTCTGCCACCTTCCCAGACAGATGCCCCGTTGGGCTTCAAGGTGTTATACGAAGTGATTTAGGCCAAGCACCAGAATAGCAAATGATGGATATTAGGTAATTCCAGCCCCAGGAGACAGAGTCTGGGCATCTCTAGAGCAAGCCGGTTAACCAGACTAGTCCTATGGGGTTTAGAGGCCCAGCCTCAAAACATAAGGAGAGATGACTCATGAGTTCAGACTTTGCCTTGAAAGCAAAAGGACCTTAGTTTAGATCCCAGATCCCACATAAAACTTCAGGCAGAATTGGCAGTGACCTGCACTTCCGGCCCTGGAAGGCAGAACTTGGGAAACCTCAGAGTAAAGCAATAAAGAGGTAGAACAATCCAGGATGACTCCTGAAGTTGCCCTTGGGTCTCCAAAGGCACATACAGTTCCCTCTTCAATATACACAAGCCCACACACGTGTACACACCCACACCTACACATGTAAAAATAAAATAACATGACATAAAAACATCAAAAAAGAATAAGGTAGAAAAACTATCAAGAACGATTCTTGATTATTAACTGGATATGTAAACCTGCACAGACATGTGCACTCTTCGCATGCAAACATGTATACAAACATACATATGACAAAGTGGAAGGGAAATGTTTCAGGAATAGAACAAAGTTGACAGTGACAGTTAACCATGACATGTCATACTGCATTGGTGCTTCCTACTTGTGAAGAGGGATCTCGGCATGAAGCTCATTTTCAGCTATTCCTCGAGGGCAGCTTTCTGGGGTGATAAGGCTGTAGGGTAACCCAGCTCCTCTAGTTCCACAGAAGGCCTGGGAAGCAGGGTGAGTGATGTCTTTCCATCTGGAATGTTCTTTCCCTCCCCATCCTGCCCAGCTGCCTGGAGTACAGTAAATCCTAGCTCTAGGCACAGCCTCACACAGCTGGTAGCCGATTCCTGCCCTGCCTGCTTGGAAGCACCTGGGAGGGTCTATGGGCCTTCTCCCCTGCTGGCTTAGAAGGAAACACCACCCAGGAAGTGGACACAATGCCCCCCAGTGCTGGCCTCCCTGCCTCCCTGTTCCCTGAGAAGCCCACCCATCCTCTGCCTCGAGCCACTGACACCTGGGGCTGAGCTGCCTTGCTCAGACATCTGAAGTCCCATGCTCAGCCATGTTCTGCCTTGTGTCAAGACCCCGTTTTGGGCCATCTGGGTTTCCGATCAGGCTTCTGCACTCACCACCAAGGTGCCTGAGGCAGGTCCATTTCCGGTTTGCTCAGAGCCTTGTTTCCTCATCTGTGAAATGGACAAGCAGATATAGTAAGATTTTCCTCCCCGCTTTCAAGGCTGCGGTGGAGTATTTAGCATAACAGGAACCACCGATAAGGAGTCAGGAGCAAATTTTAGTGGAGAGAACAAGGCCACTCAAGACCACGCCCCTGCCAAGTTAAAAGGGCTCCTGCTGCCCAGCCCACCCATGACCAAGTCTTAACCAAGGTTCCCTCCAACTGTTTACAGGGTAAGCCATAGAGTCACTTAGATGCGCATGGTATCTAAATTCATGCCAGTCAAAGCTACTCACCCAACTTCTTGAGTCCTTGCCGGAGGTTCTAATATCATAATAAATAAAAAAAGTGTGTGTGTGTGTGTGTGTGTGTGTGGACCAGACGTCAATGCTGGTGTCTTCCTCAATTATTTCTCTACCCCATTTTTTTTTTTTTGAAACAGTTTCTTATGGAAACTGGAGTTTACCGATTGGCAAGCCTGGCTAGTCAGTGAACCCCTAGGATCTTCCTATCTCCGTCTTTCAGGCCTGGGGTTACAAGCCTATGCCATCACCCTCTTCTTTTTTTTTTATTTATTCAATTGTGAGTGTGTGTGTGTGTGTGTGTGTGTGTGTGTGTGTGTGTAGAACCACGGACGAATTCGGGAACCACCATGGATGCCTCCACCTCCTCCTTGTTTACTCTGTCCTGGGATTCACAGGCTCTGCCCTACCAGGACCAGAAGCACAGGCCGCCCCCACTTCCACCTGGTGTCTATACGTGGGGTCTAGGATCCGAACTCAGGACCTTCCACCTGCAAGGCAGAGGCTTAACCCCTGAGCCACTTCTCAATTCACCCCCCCCTTCTTTTTATGTGAGCACTGGAGATCTGAACTCAGGTCCTTGAGCTTGTTCAGCAAGCACTTCACTGACTGAGCCATCATCCCAGCCCCTAGGGAAAACTACCCTAAAACCCTCTGCCATGTCACAGAGCAAGAGCCACAGGTCAAGAACACAGTGGCACCCAACTGGCAGCCTCATCACACATAGGGATGTCACCAAAAGGACATCAAAGGACGAAGGGTAATGTAATCCCGATTCTACATCCTACCTCTAACAAACTAGCTTCTGCTCATCTCCACAGAACTGCATGTCAGAACAAATCTCGGGGCACCTCTGAAGCCGTGTGCATAGGGAAAACAGCCGCCAGCAGTTGCCACCAGAGCAGTTGCCACCAGAGCAGGTGCCACCAGAGCAGGTGCCACTAAAGCAGGTACCACCACAGCAGGTGCCACAAGAGCAAGTGCCATCAGAGCAGATGGCCTCTATACTTCTGCCTCTGGCTGCCTGTCTACCCTGGGCCCACCTTGACAATTAGACCTTGGTCAAACATCAAGGTAAGCTCAGCATATTTGTCTGGAAGGTGATCTCAGGATACCCAGGTCTGAGGAGTGGTGCAAGGAAAAAGTGAGTCCTTGCAGGGAAACCTCACCAGTGAGGCCAGTCGGGGCTGTGTCATGGAAGTCCCTCTCTGTTGTTTACCCTGGTTCCTAGGATTCACTTGCTGCTGGTCTTTCTTGGGACATTAATGTTCTAGGCTGTTCTTTGTTTTCATATGGAGCTTAAAATGCAAAGCCACTGATGAGGAACAGAATTTGACACTGACAATCTCTTGGGTGGGCCAAGGGTGTGTGGCTGGGCTCTGTGTCTGCCAACTGCCTTCAAGCAGCCACCAGAGAGAGTTTTTATTAGTAGCCCCTTCTAGAGATGGAGAAACAGAGGCTCAGAGAGGATTCGTTGCCACGCGGGCAGAGAATGGCAAAACTGGGGTTGGATCTGGTTATCACAGCCCACAAATCCCCACTCTGTTCTGATTTCAGGTGCCTCTTCTGTCCTATGTGCCTGTCACCACATCACAGTGAAAAAGGACATAAGTGAAAAGTGAATTTAGTGACATGCATTTAAAAACAGTCATTCAAATAAAAATAGCTCCTATATGGTTTTAGTGAAACGAATATATAGCATACAGCAGATACTAGGCGTTGGTCAGTTTCTATGCTTCCAAAGTTTGAATATCTCTGCTCCCCAACATGCAAATGACTGCTGCTTGGAAGAGAAACAGTGGCTCTGAGACCCCTGGCAGCACGGCCTCTGCTGTCCAGATCCTAGGACCTGGTCAGAAGATAGGCTGATTGTCCCATGCTCCCAGGCCTAGAGTGCAGGAGTCAGATCCTAGCGCAGGAGGCAAAGGGAGACCTGGTCTTGCACTTGGGATGCAGGACCAGACTAGTTAAGAGAGTGGGGCTGGGAGCCACATGGTCGCACCCGTGTCACCAGACACTCAGAAGCAGGGAAGCACTCTATAAGCCTGGCTTTGGAGCTACATTCAGGGAGCTACATCCCTTTGTCCCAGCCTAATGGCCCGAAATGCTCCATCTGCCAGGTTTGTTCCCCCAGGACGTCTGCTAAGTCAGCCCTGGAATGCTTGTAGTATCTAAAGATGCTCAGTCTAGCAAGCGCCACTATTCCGTGTGGTCAGCTTACCTCCCAAGAAGCCTGGCCATTGCCTGGCACTGCATGCTCACCCTCAGCAACCCCACCAGCTCCCTCAATAATGTGATTGCCCAACTGGCCCAGAGAGCTGGACCAGACCCTGAGCCTCCCAACACCTTGACCTCTGCAAAGTGTCAAGGTCACAGAGCTGGGCTCTGAGGTCACTTAGACCTGAGTTCAATTCTGCCTCTACCATGTACCACTGAGAAGACTTGCCCTCCTTCCTAAGCCAGTTTCCTCAGGTGTAAAAAGGTAAGTTCATGTCGAGGATTTGCTGACCTGGACCAGTCAGTATGTAGTGGATGTAAGGAGAGGGCTTCCCAGTGTGCAAATTGCATGCACACTCATGCTCATATGCGAATGCCAGAAGAGAGATTTGAGGGAGTTTTTAATGCATAGGGGAGCCAGCAGAGAAAGCAAGTGAAGTCACTAGAGGCCAGAAACAAGAGCTGAGAGTGCAAAACAATAAGCTCATAGTGGTCAGGGACAGCTGCTAACACCTGGCAGGCTGGGCTTTTTGTTTTCAAGGGTCTCTGGTGTGTGGAGGGGTGAAGATAAGTCTTAAACATGGGCAAGGTGGCACCCCTACAGAAAGCCAGAAAGACGATTCCTCCCAGCGAGTGAAATAACAAAATAACAGAGGCTGTCCACCCCAGAGGGAGGCTCCAGGGCCTTGCCAGTCCCTCTGCGAGCTCCCAGCTTGGTTTAGAGTTGGAAACCACTCCCCTATGCCTGCACACGTGCCGCAAGAAGCATTAAGCAAACTGTCCTGTTGACATTGTGAATCACTGGTAGTGACTCAGGAAGTCTCAGGTACTCTTTGTGTTGCTGTGAGACAACACTCGGAGTCAAGCAACTTAAGTGGAGAAAGGGGAGATTCACTTGGCTTATGGTTCCAGAGGGGAGTTATAGTCCATTAAGGCAGAAAAGGCATGGCCGACTGGCAGAAGCTGGAGGCAACTTAGGGCCTGTCCATCATGGAGGCCAAGAGAGCAAAGTGGAGGCTACACACTGTAAAAGCTGACTCCTAGAGGAACAGGGCAGGGCTACCCAGCCTCATGCCCCGCCCCCTGGGACCCGCCTTCCTCCGTCAATGTTCTACCTCCTAAAGTTGCCACACCTTCCCAAACATCAACTAAGGATCCAAGTACATGAGCTTGCGGGGGAGGGGGCAACTCACATTCAAATCATGACACCGACCAAAGCAAATTGAATTTTTCCCTAGGGTACTACATATAGCCACCCACCTTCAGTTGATCTCAACAGCTAACTGACTGGGAACCTGATGACCCTGCCAAAGACCATCATCACAAGGAAGCAGACCACCATGAGATGTAATCAGTAATGATTAGAACCAGAATCCCAAACCAAGCATGTTCAGCATGCTGAAAGAACTAGTCAGACAGGGTGGTGTACAACTGTAATCGGACGCCTAGAGGCTGAGGCAGGAAGATCACAAGTCAGAGGTCAGCCTGAGCTGCATAGTGAGATCCTAGGAGTCTCCCAAAATGTCAATATGAAATAAATAATAAAAAAGAACCAAGGGAAACTTCCAGAAACAGGATACTTTCCATTACATGCATGAGTCTCAAGATCGCTATTGAGCAAATGAATTGTAGCACAAAAGGCAGCACTGGCTGTCGTGGAAGTACATGCCCAGAACATCAATATCTAGGAGTCTTTCTACAAATGTTATTCTTACTCATATTTATAGAATCCTCCCATGCTCTTTAAATTACATCTGCATTGCGTATAGTAACTAACACAACGTGAATATTAGGAAATTGTTGTGACACTCTTCCAAGGGACAAGAAAAAAACTCAGTTTGTGTTCAGTATAGGAAAAAAATTTCCCAAGTATTTTCATTACATAGTCATTTGATTGAGCAGATTTAGAAACTATAGATAGTTAGGGCTCACTTTATCCCATTTACACACATCTGGAGAGAAACAGAATCTGGTCTGGGGTCAGGAGACAGAGGAGTGGCTTTTATAAAGACAGTGGATGGTGCGGAAAGCTTTGCCAGCAGTGTTCTGTGGCCTCACACATTTACCTTGCCCGTCTCCATGTTAGACTTCAGTTTAAAAGCAGAAGTGAGTGATTTCAACACAGCAGACGTAGCTGGACTCAGACAACAGAGCCGAAGAAATCAGCTGCTGCACAGTGAGAAATGGGATAGAAACACTGGAAGAGAGGTTAAAAACAGGGAGATCTGGGGAAAGTTTGACATGCACCAATCTGATCTGAGTTTCATTGAGATAGAAGGAATAAGAAATTGGAAGAGAAGTGATGTTCAGTGAAGATGATGGAGAGCATTCTAGAAATAATGGAAGAATAAGAAATGAAAGCTAAAGAAACAAATACCAAAGGAGAAAGAAATTCATACGTGTAGAAAGAAGACATCCGTAGCCTACCCAAGAATACAAGTTACAGACACTCAACATGAACTAAGATGGGCACATGGCACAGACTTGTTCACACTAGCAGCTTCAACCTATCAGCCCTGCCATTTCCCATATGACTCAAAATAGGATATTTAACCACAAAGAACCTTCATTTCCCAAGAGAAGGATTCTCAATAAGAAAGAAATGAAATGGAAGTGAAATATTGAGGATGGTTTCTGGAACTCACTTAATGGTCCGCAGCATCAGCTACAAAGTCCCAGAAATGAGGAAAATACAATTTTTGTCTGGCAAAGTTAGCCAAAGAGGGATATCGACATGTCCAAAGAAGAAAAGTGAATGAAAAGTGGCTCCTTCCTTTTCACACACCCACCCATGTCATGCCAAAACATTGACCCGGTCATTTTAAACCCTGCCCTAACCCTATCCCTAACCCTAAGACTAATCCTAACCCTAACCAAGTGACTAGTGTGACTGTGGGCTGTGCCTTCTCTAATTCCTTCTGTTCAGAGCAGTTGCCACCTTGAGATTTAATTCTCTCCAGCCCACACCCATCTCCCGCCTGAGATCTTGCTCTGTGGTCCTGATTACCCGCGGGAGACTGGCTGATTGTCAGTGCCTTCCGTCACCAGGCCATCCATGCCTAGCAGAGTGCCTCGCTTTGCATGGTAACCTTCAACAGATGTTCATTGAATGAATAAACTTGAGCAAACTCACAAAGTCAAGCAAGTTCCTGTGCTGTATGGAATTGCCTAAACTGCTGGAATAATATCACCTAATGCCAAATGAGATCACCCATTTCTTCCTGCTTCACCCTACTCTGAACAGGGCCTACTGGACCAAAAACATAGTGATTTAGACACAGTCACCATCTCCTGTCAGCCATCTCTCTTCCTGCGACTCCTAGAAGCACCAAAGCCACTGATATTAGCATACCTCCATTCCTAGAAGCTACAGTGAACCCCTGTGGCTGTTTGACCCAAATACAATGGGCATCTGTGTGTCTGAGAGGTGCTAGATACTTCTGTTCACTGGGATGGGGGTGACACAGCCACTATTTTCCCAGGGGATACCAACATGCCAGATGCTCTGGCTCTAGACCGTGACCACGGCCACCTAGGAAGCCCACCAGGCAGGAAAACTGTGAATGGCCCGGGGTCCCACTTAGAACACTCCACCTGTGTGTTTCGGCTCAGGACTTTGCCAATTCTACTTTCATCTCCAGCGACCAGGAGGGTACAGAAGAGAGGAGAGATGAAGGAGGTAGAGATGCATTTAAACAAAGACAGAGAGAGAAAGAGAGAGGAGAATGCCGCAGTGTAGAGCTGGTCACACATGTGTCGCTCCGTCACAGCCGTGTCCCGGTACTTGTGGGAGGTGGAATTAGTTCATTCTTTTAGCCAGTGAGGCTCTGTGATCCACCAGTCAAGTATGTGATTGGATTTGGGCTCAACAAAACCTTAAATTACACACCTATTGTGCCTGAGTTAAGCCCGGCTTCAGAGCGGTGAAGGAGGCTTCTCCGGCTTCCCTGGCAGCCTTCGATCCAGAGAGGCTTCTCATCGCAGGTTGATGAATGAGTAATAGGATTAGAGAGTCTCGGCTCCAGCCACTCTGTAATCTCCACGCCGGGACAAAGGCTCGGGCGATGGATAGGGGCTGCCTGGGCAAGACAGGCCTGTTCCTGCTGACATGAAGGGGCAGACCCAGGCATCCACGAGGACGTGGCCACTCCTGGAAGAGACCCGCTCGCGTTAGTTACGAGTCTTGCATAGCCAGTGACTGTGCAGACCCCCCCCCCAAGGCCATGTCACAGCAAAGGCTCCCTGAGCTACAGGAGGCGGCACGGATTGGGTTTTTCCTTATTTGGCATCTGTTCTCTACTTCTGGACACAGGAATCCACCCTTTTCCATGGGGACCACAACTTATTTCCATTTTTTTTGTTGCATGCACATGCTTGCACGTGGATGGGTGTACATGGGTGTATGACATCAGGAATCATGCTGGCTTGCTCTACCACCTTATTGTTTCACTATGGAACTTCCAGGCTCCACCTTCCAGGGCTGGAATTACAAGCTACCACCATATCTGCCTGGCACTTTTGCGTGGCATCTGGAGATCTGAACTCAGGTTCATTAGCTTATGAGGCAACGATTTTAACTTGAGCCATCTCCCCAGCTCATTATTCTCTTTTTGAGAGGAGGTTGTGCAGGGACTGGCTGTACTTCCAACTCCCAGAGAAGTCAAGTGACCAGGTCAGGCCAATCAGAACTATGGGCCTTCCCTGTAGAACTGCTGTAGGGATCAGCGATGCCCCCAACTGGAGGAAGAGTCACCTCCAAACACTATGGGGGAAGAAAAGAACTCATCCATCTAGGAGGAGGAAGAAGGCAAGTGGGGCTATGGGGTGAGTGGAAGGGATTGTTCTCTATCTGCTCAAAGTCAGATCCACTGCTCAAAGTCAGATCCACTGCTCAAAGAGAACAGGTCCTGGGCATAGCCACTGTCTCCTGCCTGCCATCTTGGCTCCTACTAAGCCACTCCAACCAACTCCCTTCCAATGTAAGTTATGCCTGATGTGAGTTTGCTGTCCAAAGGAACCTGGTACATTTTACACATGCAGAATCAAGGTTCAGAGAGGCCAGGCCACCTGTCCAAGGTCACATGACTAATACATGACAGAGCTGAGACACAAGACTAGGCATTTTTATGCATGTTTTTTCTCTGTCATCTCTTCCTGCCAGTATGCTGTGGTCTGACACTGATACTCATGAAGGAAGAGAGGCCCGCAGCCTAAGTTATGCTTTGGGACTAAATAGACCCAGGCACACCTTCCTTTCTGTCAAAACTTCCATGCAGCCATGATCACAGGTTTCCCCTCTCTGAGGTCAGATGGAAAAAAATGGAAAACAACAATTTGGAGAGATTGAGTTCAAAACCTGACTCGTTCTATTATTTCAATTCTTTGACTTTTTTTTTTTTTTGTCCTTTCTGCATATGGCTTTCTCACCTAGTATGGAAATAAGAACAGCTTCCCTCAAGGCACCACTGAGGCAGCATAGTAGATTTCCTGTTGTGTTAGGGGGTGCCTGTATATCTTTGGTGCTTTTGTACGTGTGTGTGTGTGTGTGTGTGTGTGTGTGTGTGTAGGCTCGGGGTTGATTTGGGCATCTTCTTCAACCACTGTTCACTTCTATTATTAAGGCAGGATCTCCCAATTGAACCTGGAGCTCACCAATTGACTAGTCTAATCAGTTTGCCCTGAAGATTCTCATCTTTGCCTCCTGAGTGCTAGGATAACAGGAGCCACCATACCTAACTGACATTTATCTGAGTTCTGGGGATCCAAACTCTGGCCTTCACACTTGCAGGCAAGTGCCTTCCCCACTGAACAGGTCCCCAGCTCTCAGCACAATTCGTAACCGTAAGAAACAGAAAATCCCACTTACTGCCTATGGATGCATTTTTCTCAATTATCAGCATATCAGACATGAGACTTCAGTGATGATCTTGGGGTGGCCGCCACAGCCCTAGGTGCAAAACTCACCACATAAAATGCTTCCATTCCCATACCTTCCTGTTTAAGAGAAAGCTCCCAGCTCAACCTACCCCCCCCCCTTATTGTTCATTGCCTGAGACGGGATCACATGGCCTCTCCTAGCTGCAAGGGACAGTGGGAAGAAGGTCAACCAGCTCTGCTTGGTTCTCTGCTCCTCTGGTACCGGGAACTTGGAAGACAAGAGACATCGCTCTGGGCAGAATACAGTGCACGGAGTTCTAGGTATCTGGAACCAGCACCAATGTTAGCTGACTGCATGTTCTGTGTCTCACATTGCACATTCACAGGCACCCCCAGAAGACCAGTGCTTTGCCCCCAGGATGAGCATTCTGCAGTGGCTGCCTCGCCCCTCCCCAAACAAAGCAGCTACTACAGTAGCTTTTTAAACAAGGGGAGGAAGAGAGAAGGGAAGAGGATCTGAAAAGGAAGGTTCCCATGGCCTGGAAGTCCCATGCGGCTGGATCGCAGCTGACAACAGAACCTGGAGGCCGGGGAGGTCACCCTGGGATTGCCAGAGTCACCAATGGCAGTCGACTGCCTCTACAGCAAACCCTTCTCATCCTCTTCTCACCAACCTCTATCTCCGTCCCCAAGAAAAAGAATCCCCATACCTTTTCAGATCCGTCAAAAGAGTAAGGACTGCCCCCAAGGGAAACATGATTCTGCTGGAATATATGCAATGACACCCAGCTCCTAATCCACCCGGCTCCCCAGCTCCCGCTGGAACCTTCTTCAGCCATTAATTCAGTCACTCATTTACTCCACACTTAGCATTGAGTGCTTGATGCAAGGTGTTGCAGTCCGCCGGCATGGTTGCTGATAAATGACCATCACACAGCTTAAGGGAACAAGGAGTTTACTTTCTTACGATAGTCCAGTTACAGTTCATAGTCCAGCTTGACGGGAGAACACACACCAACACCAGGGCCGAGGGAACTGGCCACCATAACGGCTGAGAGATGGGCAATCCTTACTTGCCAGACCAGCATGTCTGGCCAAGTATACAGAAGGATGCCAACTCTCTCAACCAGCTCTCTGTGATTTATCCAGGGCCTAATCCCACCCACCATGGGCTGGGTCTTCCCCAGCAGCCAGACAACCTCCTTCAGGTTTGCTCTGGGCTTAACTCAACCATCAACTCTCTACACCTGTGCCCAGAGCTCAAACCCTCAAGAGTCAAGTTGACACCCGTGCTTAACTATGACATTCCACCCCTTGTCAACTTGACACAAAAACAATAGCACTTTTAAACTGTAACCTTTCCTTGTCCCCACAGATGTTAAAATATAAATACATTCCATGGACAAATTTAAAATGTTCTTTCATTAAAACTTCAGTTCTAATATTTTAAAAGTTCAAAGTTTCTTAACCTTAAAACTCTTAAATCAGAATAAATTACTTTAAAACAGATAAAACATTAAAACAGAAGGATCTTAATAAGAAAATATTAAAAAGAACAAAGTCCAGCAAATCACCGCATCCTGTACTTCAATGTCCATCTTCTGCTGCTCATCACGTAGTCAAGGCGGCTCAAAGATTCTAGGCATTCCCAGTCCCCGTCTGCAAGCTCCAAGTTGTAAGAGCAGAGTTCCTCTGAACCAGGCTGAATCTCCACTCGCAGTTGTCCTCAGCAGCAGTCCCACAGTTCTGGCATCTCAAATACAACTCTGGGTTCTCCTCTGCAGCTTTAAGCTTCACCATCTCTTGCAGGACTCTACGCCTGCCACTCGGTGCCAAGCTTTTGCTGCTCTCCATGAACCCTTCAGTACACGAAAACCAGTTATCACTTGAGGGACGCTGCCAGATTCCGAAGTTGAAACGCAGCTTAGTCCACTGGAGCCACAGCTGCACCAACTTCAACGCGCTGACGCTGGAAAAATCTCTCTTCTAGGCAACCAAACTTGCAAAGGGCAAGAAACAGCTTGAACTTGGGCTTTTGCCCCCTGAAGGAATCTGAGCTTCCAAACCACGAACTTGCCATACGATGGTTTCCATGTCCTCCACCATCTCAATGCAAGTCACTAGGTTTTCCTTCACTGATACTCATTTGTCCAACAGCAGCAGATATTCTGCTGCCTGCCCTTTGCACATCCAAACCTCCAAGGCTGCCAACACAGCTGTCCTCTGTCAAGCAAACCAGTCCATCGTCTTTATATTGTTTTACCAAAGTCCTTGTTTCCCTCATCACAAATTGGACCCAAACAATGTCTCTCAGCAATTGGCCCACTAAATGCTGAAGAATGGTATTTGTAAATCCACAAAGTGAAAATTTTCAAGAATTTCCAACTTTGTCCAGCAGAACCGTTCAAAAGCCACAAAATCCACATGGTCAGATTTATCAGCAACACCCCCTTCCTGGGTACCAAATTCTGTTGCAGTCTGCCTGCATAGTTGCTGATAAATGACCATTACACAGCTTAAGGGAACAAGGAGTTTACTTTCTTACAACAGTCCGGTTATAGTTCATAGTCCAGCTTGACAGGAGAGCACACACCAACACCAGGGCCAAGGGAACTGGCCACCATAACGGCTCTGAGAGATGGACAATCCTTACTTGCCAGACCAGCATGTCTGGCCAAGTATACAGAAGGATGCCAACTCTCTCAACCAGCTCTCTGTGATTTATCCAGGGCCTAATCCCACCCACCATGGGCTGGGTCTTCCCCAGCAGCTAGACAATCTCCTTCAGGTTTGCTCTGGGCTTAACTCAACCATCAACTCTCTACACCTGTGCCCAGAGCTCAAACCCTCAAGAGTCAAGTTGACACCTGTGCTTAACTATGACACAAGGCTTCAGAGCTGCAAGCCAGCGGTGGTGAGCGCAGGACTTCCAGATAGTTTTCCTAACCACTGAGCAAGACACATAGCCAGGCTTCTTAGGAATGGTACTTGCAACCCATCCACTGTCCCAACTGTCCGTCTTCCACATCCACACTTACGGACATACTAACTGTACATGTTGCCTTCAGTGTGCCTGTGATCCTCTGCGTCTCATCCATGATGGTGGAAAGTCAAGGTGACAGATAACAACTGGTGCTGGAGAGGATGCAGAGGGACAGACCCAATGCATGCAGCAGATGAGGTTGCAAAATGGCTCAGCTGCTCTGTGGAAGTGTGGAAGCTACTTGGATTTTAAACACGGATTGGCCGTTCCACCCGGCAAGCACATGTTCAAACAAAACTTTCACACAAATGCTAACAGCAACATCATTCACAAGCCGAAAAATGGAAACAACCCCAGTGGGTCACCTCTGATGACTGTGGACAGGGGACTTCATCACCCGTGGCAACCACAAAACACAAAAGCAAGCTACACATAGAGCTGCTGAAAAGGGAGACAAATTCACAAAGGCCTTGCTTGCTTTACAATTCTGCTTGAGGGACATGTTGGGAAAGACCCTTTAGAGTCAGAACAGAGGCTAGTGATAGGCGCAGGCCGGGGGACAGGGAAATGGGAACTGTGAATGGACAAGACACTTCTTTCTAGGGTGATGGAATTAGACAGCAGTGGGTGATGTTTGCACTACTTGGTACAACTTGGTATCGACTAGATATGTGTATTTTAAAAAGGCAAGCATGTGACATGTAGACTAGAACCCGAGGATCACCCCCACGAGCTTTAACCGTCCCCAGCCTAGACTGCCATCGGAAAGAGCCGAAGCCAGCTCCCTTGGAGGTATCTGCCAAGTTTCCAGGAAGCCTGGTGCTACCTGCTGAAACGCCCTCGTTCTCCTGCTCTGACAGCCAGGCTGGGGAGGGGACCCTGCCGGGGCTGCCCCGAGTTCTCTGCCTGACAAGGGAGCCAGGCTGGACATGCGGCTTGTCCTTCACAAGGACACTGCGGTGGAGACGGCAGTGGCAACCTGTCACCCACTTGCTTCACTTGACTGCGTTCCCAGCAGGGTGAGAAGAGGAGCCCAGAGCAGCCACCAGGGCCCGTGGAGGTGACTTGTCCTGACCCTTGCCCCCATCAGAGCCATCACACCTGCGTGGAAAGAGCCAGCGCCTTCTCTCCTTTGCACGATTGTTCTAGTGCGCCTAGCGACAGACAGCAGAGCAGCTGGAAGTGGCCTGCCAAGGGCTCCTCAGCCAGGGCACGTTTCTAGAAGGCCTGATAGCTAAGAATCAGATTCAGGGTCTTGGGCATACTAAGCACACACTCTACCACTGAGCCACACCCCAGCCCCACTTTTATGTAGCATTTCTCCTCCAGCTGGTTATGCGAATCATCTTTCTTTATTCTGCAGACCTGGCCAGGTTCCCACATGCTCAAGGTTAAGGACACCATGTTCCAACAGAACTGCCATTCATGTCTCTGCAAAAATACCCTGTCCTTCCTTCCCCCGACTCCCCAGCCCCCTTCTCAGGCTCACATGAGGATCTTCGTGTCCTCCCAAGGCTGTGGAAATCTGGTGGTGTGGAGATGGCTGGGCTAAGGAGGGCCATTCTCATGTGTTGCAGTTTGCCTGCATTGTTGCTGATAAATAAATCACCATCAAATGGCTTAAGGGAACAAGGGGTTTATTCTCTCTTACAATTTTCTGGGTACAGTTCTCAGTCCAGCTTGATGGGAGAGCACGCACCAATACAAGGGTTGAGGGAACTGGCCACACCATCACCACGTAACGGCTGAGAGATGGACAATCCTTACTTGTCAGACCAGCATGTCTGGCCAAGTATACAGAAGGATGCCGACTTCCTCAACCAGTTCTTAGTATTTTATTCACCTGTTCAGAGCCTAGTCCTGCCCACCATGGACTGGACCTTCCCCATCACCTAGACAATCTCCTGCAGGTTTGCTCTGGGCTTAACTCAACCATTAATTCTCCACAAATGTACCCAGAGCTCAAACCCTCACCTGTCAAGTTGACACCTGTGCCTAAGACATCATGGTTGTCCAGTTACCTTGGGGGACTCAGACTTAAAAGAGATAGACACCATGTTGGTCCAGGTATGACAGTGTTCAGAAGGACCAGTGGGGATTCATGGAGGTTCCCAAACACAAAGCTGCTGTCCCCAAATGGAATTTGGCCAGATGCAGCCAAAGGGTGCAGTGGTTCAGAAGGGCGGCACGGGGAGGGTTGGTGCCCATGAATGAGATCGCCCTCAGCATACCCCCACGGGACAGTCACCAGAGGAGCTGGGCAGTGGAGACTGGCATCTCCAGCCTTGAGGCACGGGCAGGATGGAGAGCCAGGGAGTCTAGAGTTCTCAATGAACCCTTCGTGAGCTTCTATGAGACTTTAGCTTCTGAATGGCCTTGTCATCAAGGGATCTCAGCTATCAGACAAGCCCCGTGACCCCTGGCACACTCATCTCCCAGGGAGGAGTGAAGACAGAGAAAGACCACAAATAAGTGCTGGGACTTGAGGTACACACCTGTAACCCCAACATGCAGAAGACAGAGAGTTCAAAGCCAGCCAGGGTTTTGGAGCGAGACCCTGTCTCAAGAAAACCACTCATAGATTAGGGACACCTTCATATTCCAGAATTGAAAGAAAGGAATATCAAGAAGGAAAAAGGCATTTGTAAAAGGTCTGTCAAAGATGTGAGAAAACTGTCAGGGTTTGAAATGTGAGTTGTCCCCCATAGGTTCATGTGCTTGAATCTTTAGTTGTGTGGGAAGGTCATGGCACTTTTAGGAAGTGGAGACTTACTGAAGAAAGACTCTCACAGGGGGTGGGCCTTGAGGTTAGTTAGTTCCACCCAGCTTTTAGTTAATTAGTCTGCTATTCCAATTTGCAGTTTGCAGCATTAATTTTTTGTGTTCCACACAAAGAACAACATGATTACTACCATGCAGACAGACCCCCTGCCTAGTGAGGCTTCTCCAGGTTTGAAGGTCACGTTGCCCCCTTTCAGGTAAGCCCCCTGAGAAGCGAGGACTGTTTTTTGTTTTTTGCTTTTTGTTTTGTTTTGTTAACTCTTAGCTGCTAGTTAGCTGAAGTCATGATGGATGTGATTTAGGCCACCTCCAGCTCCTGCCAGCCAGCCATGCCTTATCCTCCACAAAAGACTTCATCTCCCTTCTGAAAGTATAAAGCGAATAAATCCCCCTTTGTCTTTTAAGTTGTCTGAACCTCAGTGTTGTCTCAAAGTAACAGAGCAACTCTCCCTTCTGAGAGTTGGTGTGGCTTGGATTTACTCTATTTCCTGGATGTTCTAGAACAAGTTTCTAGAAGAAAAGGTAGACAGATGTTCAGATGTGCAGCTGAGCTTCTACAATTCTGAGTCATTCTTTCTTTGCACATTTATCAATCACCTACCCTGTGACAGTCTTGAGCCCAGCACCAGGATAGAAATCTGAGTCACAGAATCCTTATCTGTGGGCCGGCAAGGTGACTCAACAGGTAAAGCACCTTTGCACAAACCTGGTGGAATTCCATGCCCACGTGGAAGGAGGAAAGAACTGACTTCTGAAAGTTGTTATGTTCTCTCTCTCTCTCTCTCTCTCTCTCTCTCTCTCTCTCTTTGTCTCTCTGTCTCTCTTTCTCTCTCTAACACACACACACACACACACACACACACACACACACACACACATAAAGAGTGAGATAGTTTTAAGTTCCTGTCCCCAGTGAACTCCTAGAATGACAAACATAATCATAATTTTCAATAAAAAGGGGTGATAATTCAGTTACAGCTTAGGAGGGAGCAATTGATTAAGTTTTATGGATCCTGGCACCTCAGAAAAACCAAGTGTGTGTGCCACAATGCACACATGGAAGCCACAGGACAACTTTCAGGGTCAGTTCTCTCCTTCTACCCCATGGGCCCAAGACCTGGAGAAGAGGTTGCCAGATTTTTAGCTGACAAATTTCAGATATTAAGAAAAAGGGAAAGAATACACAATGTTGTAAGTAACTTTAGCTGCCAACGCAGCTAGATTTGGAATCACCATGGAAACATAGCCCTGGATATGACTATGAAGCGGTTTCCAGAGAGGCTTAACTGAGCAGTCAGACCCAACCCATGAGCTGGAGTGGGGGGTCCCCAAGCTGAATCAAAGGAGAAAGTGAGCTGAGCACTTGCATTCGTCTCTCTCTGCTTCCTGACTGCAACTATGATGTGTCCTTGCTGACTTGTCGCCTGCTACAGTCACTTCTCTGCTCTGAGGGACTCGACCCTCATCAAAGTATGAGCCCCAGGAAATGCTTCCTTCCTTTAAAAAAAGTGACAGTATCCGGGAAGCGGCAGAAGCTCTAGGAAGATGTTCAGGACTTAAAGAAGATCGAACTTCACGCAACCTCAGAGAGAGGCACGCGGCAGCTGTTCCCAAGAGACGGAAGTTAAGGCTCACATGAGATGGGGTTAAGTAGCTTACCGGGTTAGATGGTTTGGGGCAAATGAAACACTCCCTTGGCCTGAGCTTCCCCATCTGAATTTTAGAGACGATATTGCCAGCCCCTAGTGGGACTAGAAGGAGAATGAAGTGAATAATATGTAGAGTATTGAATAAAAGGTAAGTGCTCAATGAACAGCCGCTGAGAATTCACACTGCCTCACTCTTACAAAATGACCTGTGACCACTGTGGGCCTGACAGAGGAGAAATGACAGCTATTGGCAATGGTGAATTGCATATAGAGATTCCTTTCCTGGCCACTGACGAACTGTGGGTTGTCTGGCCTTCCCACACAAAGGACAATATGGTTACTACCATGCAGACAGACCCCCTGCCTAGAGAGGCTTCTCCAGGCTTAAAGGTCACGTTGCCCCCTTTCAGGTAAGCCCCCTGAGAAGCACCGACTGTTTTTTATTTGTTTTTTTGTTTTGCTTTGTCTTGTCTTGTCTTGTTAACTCTTAGCTGCTAGTTGCCTGCATGGGACCAGGAATATTGGATTCAAAGGCTTGGATTCCAACTGGTCCTACCTCAGCTCACTTAAGGGCTTGTCCCCATAAAGTCCCACCCCATAGCCCCTCCAGTTTGCTCCCAGAACAGGTGGCCTGGAAGTCATGTAATCTGGTCAAACAAGTGATGTCCAAAGAATGCAGCCAGGTCAGTAAGAGGTGCCTGGGGGGGGGGGTGGCAGGAGGCAGGACATCGCTCACACACACATTCTCCGTAGGGTTTGTGGAATGAGAAACTTCCCTGGGGAAATTCTTCCGGGCCATTTCGCCATCAGCAGCTGGTATTTTGAGGCAGCTGAAACAAGATAATAACCATGTTGAAATGGCACCCACGGCCTTGTAAGGACAGGACAGAACTTGTCACCTCCTGGAGCCTGCGCAGCAACCTCCTCCATCCCATATCTCTTCCCTGAACAGCCCCAGGGCAGTTCACTCTGGGGCAGTCCCTTCAGATGGACAGAGGGGCTCTGAGGACCCTCCACCACCACCACCTGGCTCGTTCCCCTCAGCAGCTCCACCCTCACTGTTCCACCCAAGTACTTAGTTAGACACATTCAAAGATCTGCCTAATAAATTACGGCTCTTCTACCTGACCCGACCATAGCCACAGATAATCCAGGGCTATTAGAAGGCTTGTTTACAACTCATAATTCTAGGTTGTGCAAAGCCTGACAAGTTAGGAAAGGTGTCAACCTACCTGCTGTGAATGGCATAACCTGTGTTCACAAATTATATGTAATTGATCCAAAGATGTTACACACATTTGAAAAACAAAAGGGCTTGCCTCCTCCCTGCCTCTCCTTCTGGGAATTTACCCCAGAGGAAACTACAGTGAATGTGGGCAAAAAAAAAAAAAAAAAAAAAAAAAGCAGGGCTGTTCAAGGGATGTTGTTTATAATAACAAGAACTTCAGAAACAACCTACGTGCTCAACAGTAGGGGATTAGTTAAACAAACCTTGGACTGTGTATACAATGAGATTCTAAGAAGTCATTTAAAATGATACCTGTAGGAGGCTGGATCATACCATGGGAAGAATGTTAATCATCTGCTGTTAAGTCAGAGAGAAAAAGCAGGGCTATGAAGCAAGGGCTACAGTTAATGCCATTAAACTATTTCATGTAAATCTATTTGCTTGACAGTGTGCTTGGGTGGTTTGGGCGTGTGCTGCAAGGCAGACAGACTAGTTTGAGACTTAAATCTTCCTAGCTATCCGACCTGAGGCAAATTACATAAACTCATTCTGTCTCAATTTCTTTATTCATAAAATGTTTTTTTAAAGAAAATTGCCTCACAAGACTATCACAAAGATTAAATAAAACTACCCATATGAAGATCTTACCTTTGTATCTGACATAAAATACAAGGTCCATAAATGGTGATGTCGTTACCATTGATGAAAGGGTAGTAGAGAGCTGGACGGAGGACGCGCAGGTGTTTCTCTCTTGTTTTATACTTTGTCCATCTTGCCTCTGGTTTCCTGGAGAGTACAGGAGTACAGTGGTACTACCACATATTAAAGCTACCAGAATTACTGGGGGGGGGGGTTGAACAGAGGCTGCATGAGTCAAAGCGAGGCATGCTAGTAACTTCGAGTAGGTGGAGCTGAGGATCTGCTTCTATAACATCTGTCATCCAGGAAGAAGCTGGGCCAAAGGGTACCACTCGCAAACAGGCGTCCAAAGCACACGGGCAGCATCAGAGAACAAGTGCCCGTGCTTGGCCCCTGCGTTCCTTTACAACACCCCTCTCATGGGTCACCTCATGCAGTGCTGGATCCCTAAAAGGGACTGGGGTGAGGAAATATTGGTAAATCAGTAAAGAGTTTGAAACTGGTCAAGCTGAGGTCATGGGGCAGATCCCAAAGAAAAGGGACCACAAAGAGGTAAGAGCTACTGATAGCTAGTATCTCTCAATGTTCTGGAAAAGTCAGATTGAATGGTCCTTGCCTCATCCAGGGATCCCAAGAGTTTAAAGACTCTCCAGATCTGATACCTTTGCTGTCCACACAAGCCCCTTGGTCTTTCAAGCTGCCTTACCCAAAGCTTGAAGCAGGTAGGTGTTCTGGGCTCAGGTGAACTTTTTTAATTACTCCAACTTCTAGGTCACACTGGGTGTGGCAGCAGTGGAGAAGGGCGGAGGGGGGAATGGGGAAAACCAGGGACCTCAATGTCCAAATGCAATCTCCAGACGGAGCAGGGCCGTGGTAGAGCCCCTCCACCTCACACAGCAGAGAGGCAGCACAGGGTGAGGACGAAGGAAGCAGTCACACACCTATGACTGTGGTAGTGCTGGCTTTTTCCCAGGCAGAGAACCATGAAGAAAGAGGGGGCCTCTCTGGGGTTCTAAGGAAGACTGAAGAAGAGGGGGACATGGGGAAGAGCCAGCTCTTTCAAGGTGATCATGGTGAGACCCCCTCCTCCCAAGCCTGGCCTGACTCTCTTCACCCTCCAAAGCAAGCACTCAGCCACAGGCAGGAGAGGACTCAAGCATTCATGGCCTGACCCCTTAGGGACCACATCATGGTGGAAGCAGCCATCCTGAACTTGTCTCTTCTCTACTCAGAGAGGAGGGAAGGCAGATCCAGACCTGGGATGCGCCTCCCTCAGGGTACCTAACTCTGGTTATCAAAGGAGGGATGGGAGAGTAGAATTTGGGATAGGAAGGAGGACTGGTGGGCCACCCTCCTGAAAGCAGCAGCAAGGCCGTGACTGTCAGTATGACAGGACTGTTTCTCAGGAATGTGCTTCCCCAACCCTGCAAGTCACGCTTCCCCGGCTAACCCTGGAAATGGAGCTGCCCCGGGCAGGTAGATGGCGTTTAGCAAAGTGCCTGGCGACGACACAGAGAACTAGAAGCCTGGGCCGCAAATAGTTGAGAATGTGGTTAGCATTTTTTCCACAAGTTACCACAGTGGGACCATGGGCTCCACAACTCCACTCCAAAGGGGTGTCCCAAAGGATTGACACAAGCCTGTCACACGCGTGGAAACAATCCCAGTGCCCCATCCATAGACATGCCTTCCAAATCTTCTAGAGTGTCCATACCATAAGGTTGTATAGCCACAGAAAGGACCCAAGTTTGGCTACATAGTGCAGACACAGTGTCAAATGAGGGAAATCAGATACAAAAGGTGACAAGGAGCAGGATTCCCATGGGCAGTAGGAAAATCAATTCAGAGGCATGGAACAGAGTTGCCAGGAGCTGGGTGAAAACGAGCATTGTTTTCCAAGCTCCTACATTTCCTTAAAGGGTAATAAATATGTCTGAGAACTGAACAGACAGCGTGGACAGTTGCACAACACTCTGCGGGCCGTCAGTGACACTTGCGTTTTAGGGCTGAAATGATGAGTTTTCTGCGAATTTCACCTCTGACGAAAAATGGATCAGAGATGAGAAGTTTCTACCTGCTGGGACATGTGTCTGGCCACATGATCGTCTTGCATCTTCGGAACAGCCCTTCCAGGCAGAGACTTACTGCCCCACATTACCGATAAGGAGGATGTGGAAACTGAGGCTGGAGAGGTGATATAATCTGCCCAAGGCCTCACACTCATGCTGCGCTCCAGGGGGAAGCAGGGGCCTCCCTCCCTGCACCAGGCTGACTCTGAAACGGCCCAGAAATTCTTCAGAGTTGAGTAACATGGCTCCTGGGTGGGGTGGGGGTGCTGAGGATGTACATCCTGACCCTAGAGGCAAGCAGACAACATGGTGGGGAGCAGGAGCTATGGGATTCCACGTGGTTCTTTTGCTTCAGTTCAGAGCTTGGGAACCAGAAATCCATGGAGGGCTGCTGCGTAAAGCTGAACATGGCCCCCCCACGATCTGGGAGGACCAGGACCGAGGAGAGGGCCATAGAAGTAGAGGTCCAGCCAGGCTCTGGCAACTGAGCAGCGTCCGTGAGGCTTCAAACCCATTCTGCTGTCACCCGGTCCCCATCCTTGCCATGGAGACAACAGAGACCATGAGAGGAAATTGAAGAGCACTCACTGAGGTGTCCTGTGACTCGAGCCTACTGGTCACTGACAGATCTGAAGCAGAAGCTCACTGCCTCACAGACTGGCCAATCAGCAACCAATATCCACCTGTCTCTACCTCTCCTCAGCACTGGGGTTCCAACGTCCATCATGGCCTTGCTGGTCCTTTAGTGGGCGCAACACCTTTCCCCAAAGGTCTTGTTGTTTAGGGTTCCTTGGGAAGGTGTGTCCTATATGTCTCTGGTCTGCCACCAATTTTACTTCTCTGTGAATTCCATACACTTCTCTAATGACAACTCGAATGTTTGAACTGCTTCCTTGTTTTCCATTCCTAAAATGCCCCTCGGTGAGTCACTGTCACGTTCCTGGGACCCCGGGAGTGACTCTGGGCACACAGCAGGTGCTCGATAGACATTTTCCAAGGGCTGAAACATCTCCAGGCGAAGGTGCTGCGTGATAAGGGACGCGCTTTGAGGGAAGGGGTTACTGTGCAGCTCTTGCGCACACTCGAGGCCTTGCAGCTGCTACCTATGCATCTGAGCTACTGTAAAGGACACAGACTTTCAGTTTGTGTCTCGGCTGGGCCAGCTTCTCAAACGTGATCTTGAGCAAATGGTTCAACCTCTCTCTGTGTGCCTCAGTTTCCCTGGCTGCCGAATGGTAATAACCACTTTCTGGGTGTTATTGGTAAGAAGCAAGAAAATGCTTTTAGGCCCAGCCCAGTCTGAAGTACAGCAAGACCCCCAGGAAAGGGTGGGCTCCATTTGCAGGTGTCAGGGTAGAAGAGCAAGAGGGAAAGGAGGGGAATGGGAGGGACCCATCTTTTAGCTGTGTGTTCTGTGATAGGCCCTGCCTTCCGTCACTCACTAGCTCAGACGTCCAGTCCTGGGGACGGAGGATGCAGGGAAGTCTGGACACACTTTTGTCTAAACCTTTCCCCAGTTCCAGTGGGTGCTCTGCTAGGTTCAGGAAGTGCCAACACCCAGAAGGCCACATCTCCCCAGACTTAATCCTGGGGTGTTTTGGACATCAAGAGCAGGAAGGAGGGGAGGAGTCTGCTCCAGGTCAGGAAAGGACCATGCCCCCAAAGCCCTCGCTGCTGGGGCAGCTGCTGTAGGGAAGCGATTCCTGCCAGGATGAGTCAGCTCTTAATAGCTGCTAATTGCTCATAAGGAGGAGGGAGGGGAGGTATTAACGAGCAAACCATTTGGCTCCAAGTGAACGGGCCATAACCCAAAAGGTTTTTATCGGTCTGCCTGCTTTTTAAGAGTTTTCATTAAAGAAGTGTCTTGGCCTTAAAACGGCCCACTAAGACCAGAGCTTGGGAAGAAATGGGTAGAATATTGAAGATTTCAGGGTTCAAGACCTTCAATTCATTCTTCCCATCCTCCCACTCCCATTCTGAACACAGGGCCACTAAGAGCTGCCTGCCTATCTGCATCAAGTTTCCCCTACCCAGCTCAGGGACCCTTCCTGAAGGGATTGTCTCCACTCTAAGATTTGAAGCCACTCTTGATGCAGACTCATTTTGGAATTATTAAAAAAAAAAAAAAAAACAGTCCAAGAGTGTGAGTGTTGTCTTAGGCTAAAGAGTTTCCACATCTAACGTGAATGCACTACTGCTTATCATTTTCCGTTCTTCCTTTTTTTAAATTTTACTTCCTTTCGAACACCCTTTAAAGCACTGGCTGCTCATTAGAATTCACGCAATAGAGAAATATGTAAAGTGGGAAGTTAGTTAGGCTCTCCACCACAATCTTACCAGTTAGAAATATCCACAGTCGGCCTTATGATTTATAGTGTTCCAGGGAGATAGGTCTTGCTATTTACATTACTATAATAAGTATTGGCATATCCAAATCAGTGGGTAATATACTGGATATCCAAGTATATATAAACCATGAAGCATCACAGATGGATTGTGGTATTCTCAATCTCCCCCTTGTATTGTTCCTTCCCCCTCTTAACTCCACCTAACCTTTGTTTCCAGAAAGTACCTCTTTGTAATCTTCTTCTGCTACGCACATCTACACAGTATTTGCCCATCCATGGTTTGCTTCCTGGGTCTCAACTATCCATGGTAAACCCTGGTTCCAAAACAGTACATGGAAAATTCTAGAAACAATCTCCATAAGCTTTAAATCACACGAAGTTGTAAATGGCATGATAAATCCTCACCCCCATCACACTGCCTCCTATTCTGGGTGTCAGTTGTTCTTTCATGCAGTTTTTCCTCATTGCATATGCTACCCTTCCTTTAGTCCCATCGAATGGTGATCAAATCAGAGCAGCACAGGGCTTGTGTTCAAAGCAACCATTATTGTACTTAATAATGTTCCTGCATTGGAAAAGCAGAGATGCAGGCAATTTGAGAAGCTATAATAAGTTTCCTTTAGTGAAAGGTAAAAACCTCTGACCTATTAGCCAGGAAGAAACAGGGTATATAAAATTCAGTGTTGCCTGTGATTCAGAGTGACTCAATACCACATACACACACCACTGGGTAAGACTACACTGCTGTCTCCATAAACTACATGTAACCCTTATGTTACAGCACGTTATCCTTTGTAAGAGTAGTAGCCCAATTCACTTGCAATAGCACATGACAGCTTACAAAACTTTGCAACTTGCTTTCCTGTCTTCATTGTTTCCAGATTCCCAAGCTGTTAACACTGCAGCATGATTTCAGTCATTTTAGCAGCATTTGCTGTCTCCTTATGTCATTTACTTATCCATTGTCCTATTTGAAAGTCTGGAATTGTTTTGAATCCTTTGTTTGGCAGACAGAGCTGCAGTGAATGTCTGGCCCCCATCTCCTGGTTCATACTGGTAGGAGCTGCTCTGCAGCGTGGAGCTGAAGAGGGGAGGGATGTCTGCATCACAGCGTGAGAAGCTCAGACTTTATTCAACATTGACAAGCTGCTCTCCAGAGTGGCTGCTCTTCCTTGTTTTCCTACCATCAAATAGCAATCAACCACTTTTAGGAATGATTTGGCAGTATCTACAGGTGCAAGAAAGTTCCTGATGCTTCACATTCCTGCCAACCGGTGTTGTCAGGCACTTAAATTCTTACCAGTCTATTGGGCGTGAGCAGATACTTCATGGTTGTTTTAGTTGCATCTCCATAATTAATGAAGTTAAATATCTTTGATGTGCTTGTTGGCCTTTCCCTGATCTGATTTGCCTGTTCATTCCTTGCATACTTTTGACAGACAGGAGAAAGATAAGAGGCAAACAGACAGATATAGAAGACAAATGATAAATGATAGAAAATAAAAGATAGATAGCACACAGATATAGATGTTAGATGATGATATACATAGATTATAGCAGTAGATAGGAATGTACTGTGTAATTGATAGTTGCATATAACTGTATATCCTATGAACAAAAGTATATACTATAAAGTCTATGTTTATAAAGTATTTCCTCTGGCGGGGTTGGAGTCATTTTTGCCTCTGGTAAGTTGTCCTTCAGTAGATGGTCCCACACCCATGTGATGTGGGCAACACTTTGGACTCTGTGGATTATTTTTTAAAAAGAGAGAAAAGGAAAATGAAGAAGGCAAAGGAAAAAGCAATGAAGAAGAGGAGGAGGAAGAAGAAAAGAAGGAGTGGGAGACACATGAAGGTAAGAGGGGAGCGTGTTGGGAGTACAGGGGGAGTGAGAAGAAGGAGGAGAGGGTGAATATGATTAAGATGCATTGTATAAGTGTATGAAACTATCAAAGAACAAACAAAAATCCTACTTTAGGAACATTTCCTGCCATGTCGTAAACATATACTTCCCATCGTCTACATTGTGTTGACCAAATGCTTTTCAAAACCTCATTGGAAGCTGAAAGCCTTGCCGGGTGCTTGTGCAACTGTCTTTCAATTGCACAAGGTTAGTCTGTGGCTTACTCACAGTTTCTCTCTTGATGAGCATTTTCTCCTTTTCCTTACAAATCCTGGTTACTGTAGCAGCAATTCAGCTATAGCCATGTGTCTCTAGGGAAGATGACCAATTCTCAGTGAATTGAAAATTGTAAAACATAACAAAAGAAAAGCAGGAAATGGCAAGAATATAACCAAACAAACTTAACACTGAACCACTTTCAGATACAATTCTTCTTCCTTTTTGACAATCTGAAAAGTAATGTGAAAAAAATTCTTGGAGGTATCTGGCAAGATCTGCTAGAGTCAAACATGCAGTTACCTATGACCCAGCCACCATGCTCCTGTACATACATCCATCAAAACAAGTTCACATATCCACAAGTATGAGGATGTTCACAACGATTTTACTCACAAGTCACATGAAATCTTCAGCGATCAGCAATGATATGTAGAATACCACGTGTAGATCCAAAGACATAGTGTGGAACTAAAGAGGCCAAACACAAGATAGGACATCATGTCTCATCCCATGTGCAAAAAGTTTGGGTGAGGGCAAAATTTAAGCAAGGCGTTAGAAATCAGGAAAATGATTAGATGTGGTGGCACATACCTGTAATTGCAGTACTCTTAACACTGAGGAAGTAGGATTGTTCAAAACCAATCTGGGATACATAATAAGAGTCTGCCTCAAAAAGCAAAAATGAAAAATGACAGCCCTCTCCACCAAGACAGAAGGGCTCTCTAGAAATTAGGAGAGGAGGTAGATTCAAAGGACACAAAATGTCACTTAGGCCAGGGGGTAAGTTTAAGGTCTCTATTGTCTAACATGGTGAGTAGTAACACTTGAAAACTTCTGAGAGTAGATTTTAAATGTTCTCATCTCACAAGCGCATGCATGCATGCGTATGCACACACATACACAAACACACACAAGTACACAAATAAACACACCACACACATATAGACCAAGACATGAGACAGTGTCTCTAGCTATGGTAGCTAGAGCAATCATTCAACAGTGGTTACATATATCCAAACTTCATGTCAGAGAACCATAAACAGATGCAATTCTGTCTATTAAAGATAAAAATAAGCTGGTTGTGATGATACAAACTGTCAGCCTAGCACTTGGGAGGCTGAAGCAGGAAGATCATAAGTTCAAAGCCAGCCTAGACTTCATAGCAAGATTTTGTCTCACATTGCTTAATTAATATCACAAAAATACATCAGAAGATAGCAGGAACAATTTTGTTTCTTAAAGAACTAATCTTGTCATCTTAGCTTAATGGTTATTTGTATTTCCGCCTAAGTGAAAGGCGGGTTTTATTGAGCCCTATCCCTGCCTGGTCATAAAGGTCATCATCTTCATGCTTACAACGGCCTCCGTGACGTGGGTATGACTGTTACTTTGCTCACAGACAGGAAAGTAAGGCATGCGAGGTCCAGGTGACTTGTCTGCATTCGGGCTGTGTTCTCAGGCTCCAGCAATAACTTCTTGAATCACAGCCGCCCCCGATGGCTGCGGGCGCGGTGGCACACAGTGTGTCAGACATTCCGACAGCCTTTACGTGTGCTATCTCATGTCATCTACAAAATGATCTCATGCTACAGGCGCCGTTAGGATCTCGGCTTTACAGGTGAGGAAATTGTGACAGTAAGTCATTTCCCCCAGGGCCCCACAGCCGGTCAGCGGTAGAGTCAGGATGGCCCATTTCTGAACAGCACATGCCCCACTTCTGACTTTTCTCCACCCGTGACTATGCGCGGAATCCGCCTCCGCGCAGGCTGGCTCTGGGCTGGGCGGCTCGGGGACTACTGCGGCAGCTGTTTACTTTGTTCCGAGATCTGCAGGTCGGATCCTGTGTTTGTCGACTCGTTTTTTCACACGTGCTCATTTGTTCAGGGAGTCGGAACACAGAGCCATCAAGTATGGGAACTCAACCATAACATCTCCAGATAAATTAGCAAGACAGCATTTCCAAGACAGAGAAGTTGGGCTTGGGGTCCGAGGGGGGCACTGCTCCCCAGTGCACCAAGCCAAACCTTACTATCTCAGACCCCAGGGACTCCTGTGCTGAGGGCAAGTCAGCAGCCGACTTGTGGGTTATCAACCAGGAACCACCATTTTAATGGAAAATACAACTGCTCAACAGTGTATGAAGAAATTTGCACGCTAACCAGTTAGCTACTCCAGGCAAAGAAGAAAGACCAGGCAGAAGCCATAAAAGAGAAAGATTACCTGACCAGCCACCAATCTTTTATCTGGCAGAGGTCTAGGCAATGCCACAGAGATGCCAACATGAGGACTCAGCCGTGGACTCTCTCGGCCTCTATGAGACCTGTTGTCAGCTGATAAATCACCTCCCCAGAGGGAGGCAGGACCCCCAGAGACCGGTATCCACAGCCCTCAGACCTACCCATCAGATGGCAACATGAGCCACAAGTCACGTACTTTCCCGACCGGCAGGAAAGTTTCCCTGAGGGCTTTGGAGGGAAGAAGTCAAGCTGATGCAGAAGGAAGCAGGCCCTCAGGGGAGCCGCTGAGACCCCAGGCTCACAGACAACAAAAATAACACACCTAGCCACTTACACACCAGCGTGTTAGACACACATCATCTCTGGTCCCTCCAGTGGTCTTTCATTTGACAGAAGGAGAAACTGAGGTTGGAGAGAGGTTTGGTAATCACTGGTTTAGCGCTCCGTCCAGTTGAGCCCTGCGTGTGAAACGCTCAGCCTGCCTCTGCAGAGGAGGAAGTAGAAAAGAGAAGGTGAGAAGCCCGTGCAGGGGCACACAGCTGGAGCTCACAGATGAGAGGTCCGCACAGTAGCACACAGTAGGAGCTCACTGCCATTCTGCAACCACACTGTCAGAAGACAGCTGCTCTTGATCAACTCCCTTAAGTTAGTCCTTCTGAGCCAACCACCCTGCTTCTCTCCTAATGACAGTGACGTCTCCAGCAGAGGCGAGTGCTCCCAGGACATAAACTCAACCTTTCCCAGGAAGCGAACAATGAGAAAGAAGTCAGGCCAGAGACCGGTGGCCTAAGTGCTGTGCAGGCTGGAAGCTCCCAGTGGGAACCAGGCCAAGCCGACTGCCAGAGAGTCCTGACACACAGGAAGGCAGAGAAAACTACTAAAACAGCATGCGCTGGGTGTCAGGTGGGAGCCTGGGGATTCAGGTACTGGGTGGTGATCCAAAAAAAAAAAAAAAAACAAGCCAGGTTCATTGATGACTTCTAGTCGGACAAGTCAGTTCAAGCCCTTGTTCAGCCACATCTGTCATTCTAGAGCTCTATGGTGACCCAGTCCTCAGCCAGGGTGGGCTGTGCGAGGTGGCAGTGTAGAGGCCCAGGAGAGCACTCTGCCCTAGTCCCCAGGGGCCAGCACCTGCAGGAGCCAGGCCAGATAGCTGCTGGAAGGACACCAGCTGTTCCACAGCCAGATGGAGCCCCTTGGGGGCATTATTGGAAAGAACTCTGTGAGGGCAGGAGGGGGACAGTCTTCTCAGAACACAGGTGACAGCACACCTGGGTGCTACATGCAGAAATGTTCAGTTCGATGCTTTCAAGTGATTACTGACCCGCAGCAAAGCCGTTGCAGCCACGTGCACTATCGTGCCTTCTTGCTCACGAGCAAGCCAGATAGAATCTGCTCCCTGATCGCACTAGCTGGATAAGCTCAAGTAGACACCTGGCCTCACAGAGTCTCCTATCCTTCGGCACCTCCTCCAAGCCACCCTTCCTTCTACATCAGCTGATCAGTGAGTAGGACTGGCTTTACTGAGATGTCTGACCAAAATACCTGGGTGTTATACAAGATCCACTCACCTTGGTCCACTGATGGTCAAAAGGCCCAAGCTCTTCACTTTCTCTGTCCTCACGTTCCTGTCCTGGCCAGCGCTATCTCAATATTGGAAAGGCTGAAAAAGGAGAATTGCAAGTTCAAGACCAGCCTGGGCAACGTAGTGAGACCATGTTACAAAGGAAGAAAAAGAGGAGGGGAAGGGAAGGGAAGAGAGGGGAGGGGAGGGGAAAAAAGGGGGGAAGGGAGGGGAGGGGAGGGGAAGGGCTTGTCTATGGAACCTGACTTTTGACTAGTAATGTGTGAAAGTGGTGGTGTTCCCTTACCTGGATTTGCATTGCGTGTGACTCCCTTGTTTCTCTGTTTTCCTGAGAGAACTTGCCTGGGCTCCACTGTGGGAGGCAGAGCCAAGCTAAGTCCACCTGACCCCACACACTTGCTGAGAAGCCACCCAAAGCTACCAATCATCCCACAGGTGACTACAGATGAGAAAACCAACCTGACCAGTGAGCTCAGAGCAAAAAGAAGTGTTTGTTAGGATAAGCCAGGGCTCTCCCATTCATAAATTCAAAATCAGAAATACTCCAAAATCTGAAACTTTCGGCATGCCATCATGAGGCCACAAGTAGAAAATTCCACACCTGCTTTCATGATGTGGCCACAAAGTGCAAGTGTGCAACAAATGCTGCATATAATTACCTTCAGGCAGTGTGCATAAGGTACACATGAAACAGAAATGGACTTCATGTTTAGACTTGGGCTCCCTCCCCAAGATGTTCTCATGGTGTCTACGTGAAAACTATCCCAAAACGTTGAAGTGCCTCTCCTCCTGAGCAATTCAAGTAAGTCAAATTCAGCCTACTACATAGGAGACCGATACACTGAGGCATCTGTGGTTGTTATACACGGTTATGCTGGCCATAGAACACTGGCATACCTCTGCACTCCTGATCAGCCACTGCTTTGAACTATAGTTATTGCAAGGATATTAATGGACCCAGACCTCCAGTTTTCAAATCCAAATCTTCCCCAGTCAGTTTTGTTAATCTTGGACATCTAGTTTAGCTACTTCATGCCTCAGTTTTCCCAATCTAAATTTGGAGGTCCATGGCAGAATAACTTATAAGAAAGGTCACGTGACAGCTAAGTGAGTAGGTAAATTAAGGCTCGCGGCATCTCAAAGGTCATGGCCGAATCCCCATGGGCCACTAAGTGCTATCTGCAAGTAGATGTGACAGCACCACTGTCTGCAGCCCTGCCGCTGTGTCCTCCTCTAGGACTCCGTCTCGGCTGAGAGGCATCTTTCCAAAGTGTAGACCCAAGAGTGTCATATATGATCCAACCTTTCGTTGACTTTAGGAGAGTCTGAACTCCTCCATTTAGTCTTCGGTCATCTCCTAAGTCATTAGCACGTTCGTGATGATCCTGAGAGCCACTGGTCGACTTTTTCTACGGCAGGCTCAGCTGAGACAGCTGCTGGCACTCTGTCCTTCCGTGTTCAGGACCTCCCTGTAAGCTCCATTTCACAGATCAGGGAATAGGCGTGGCTTCCCCAGGGTCACCTGAGGAAGGAGAAGTAGAGGAAGGACTCAGAGCTCACCCTTGCTTTCCTGCCTCCAATGTGAGCCAGGACGCTCTAGGGAGAAGCAGATGTTCACACGCCATCTCCCTTTGCATTCTGCCTCTGTCCTCAGTCCCAGAGCCCACTTGGACCTCCCTGAAGAAGGAACGGGAGAGTCAGCGATGCCCTTGCCATGATCATGGGTTTTTGTTCCATGAAGTTCAGGGGAACTGGTGGGTCAGTGGATGACCACGAAGTGCAGTTGACATGCTGTGATGGTTAGTATGACTCATCAGCCTGAGGCCAGAAGACAGGAGTCTGGGCACAGCTGAGAGAGAGTCTCTCAACAGGCAGGCCTCTGGGCCTGTAGGAGACTGTCTTGATTGCTTTGATTAAAGTGAGAAGACCCTCCCGTCGTGGGCAGCACCATTCCTGAGAAACCAAGTTGAGCATTGCAAACTGGCCAGCCAGCAAGCAAGCATTAATCATCGCCCTCTGCTCATCATGTGACCGGCTCCCTCAGCTCCTGCTGCTGTGCCTCTCCTGCCTTGGTGGACTATAACCAGCAACCCCGAGCCTCTTTGCTTGGGTCAGGTGTTTCGTTGAATCCATGAATTAGGAAATGAAAACACATGCTAAGTCCTATGCCCCCTCCCAGGCCCCAAGCCATTCTGTGACACCTCATAGCTTTGTACATGCTAGGTGTTCAGTGTTACAATTAACACAGATCATTAAGTATGCTTATATGGCGCCTACTGTGTGCTGGACAGCTTTTATATGTGTTGCATGTATTGACAATATGCTGACAGCTTTATCCCTGCTTTACAGGGGGGAGTCACAGGGTCAGAAATGGTAGAACATTAGCTTAGAGCAAGAGTGGAACATAGGAAGAGAATCTCATAACCACTCTGTTGCATGGCCCCTCAAGAAAGGCAAGGTCGAGTCAAGAAGAGCTCCTTTGAGGAGCCCTCCAAGGAGACCCCAGGCCAAACAATAGCAGTTGGGCTTGGAAAAGAGTCAGATGATGAGGGCTGGAGAGAGGGTTTGAAGTTAAGTTCTGCTTTGCAAGCAGAAGAACCCAAGCTTGGATTCCAGATCTCATGTAAATTCTGGGCGGAAATGGTAGTAGCCTGCACTTCCAACCCTGGAAGGTGGAGCCTGGGGAACCCCAGAGCAAGGCAAAAAAGAGGTACAGCAATCCAGGATGAGTCCTGAAGTCACCCTTGGGGCCTCCACAAGCATACAAAGTACCCTCTGTTTTACACACACACACACACACACACACACACACACACACACACACGCAAAGGAGTCAGATGAAAGACTCAGAAAACAAATGAATGAATTCTTTCTACTTTACTCTGTGGAAGACAACAATCCTTTGTCTCTGTGACTAGCCATAGCCAAAGTGTAGAAATGGTCACCTCTTCCCCAGGCAGGCAGGACCTTGGAGGTCAGATGTGGGAGCACCATTGGCTTCCAATGGAAGAACGTCTCGGAGTCTGAAGACCTAGGCCATTCTAGACCAATGCCATGGAGTCTCATCCCTCCCCCTCCCCACCTCTGCCAGCACCAGGCTGCGCTGGACATCACACATGTGCATGAGGAATAAACCTAAGCTTGGAGCCAGTGATGTTTGAAGCTGTTCATTACTGCATCCTACCTTCTGCTCTGCTGACTGATGTAGATGGAGCAATGTGAGGAAGGAGGCAACTGTAGGTCCCTGGCAGTTGTGTACACTTTAGGGGCTCTGGGTGGCAGAGAGCGAGGAGGAAGAGGCTTCTCAGAAGCCACAGAGTCATGTTACCTCAATTTCAACGGGAATGGTATGTTCTTTCTGCAGATAGCAAAGAGTGCTTTGCAATCTGACCGGAACATGATCCAAATGTTAAAATTAAAATCAGAGATAAAATTAGCTTCATCAGACCTGATGAAGTAGAAGCTTCCCGTTGCTTCCACTGTCACCAGCTGGGGTGGGTCCTGGCAGATACACCCTGCTTACATGACCTGGGTGGGACCAGGTGACCTCCTGCTTCCCACTACTCCTCCCCGATACTTAAAGGCAGGCAGCAGGGCTGCCAGATACAAAATGACATCCTTGAGGTTTGGCCCACCACATTTGTGCCTCCCACTGCCTCACAAACACTCAGAGAGCTGCTCATAGTTTGAGGTTATAAAATGCTATCCTGGCGCCCATCTCAACATATCTATTTATTTATCGTGTGTGTGTGTGTGTGTGTGTGTGTGTGTGTCTATCTGTGTGTGTGTGTGTGTGTGTCTGCTGTCTGTCTGTCTACGCCCTGCCTGTCTCTCTCTCTCTCGTTTCTCTGCTGTTGTCTGTCTGCTCCTGCGTCTGTCTCGCTCTCTCTTTGTGTGTGTGTGGTGTGGGTGTCCCTTGTGTGTGGTGGTGTTATCTGTCTGTGTGGTGGTCTGCCGTCTGTTGCTGTCTGCCTGCCTGCCTGCCTTCTCTCTCTCTCTCTCTTTCTCTGTTGTCTGTTGTGCTGCTGCCTGGTGTCTGCTCTCTTTGTGTGTTGTTCTGTGTGTTTGGTGTGTGTGTGTGTGTGTGTCTATCTGTGTGTGTGTGTGTGTGTGTGTCCATGAAGGTCCAAGGCTCATTTGGGGAATCATCATGGATTGCTCTACCTCCCCTTGGCTATTGCTCTCGAGTTCCCCAGGCTTCGTCTTTCATGGCCAGGAGTACAGACCGCTGCCATTTTTGCCTGGTGTTTTTACGTGGGACCCGGGATCCAAACTCTGGTCCTTCTGCTTGAGAGGCAGAGGGTTAACCCCTGAGCTCTCTCTCTCTGGCCCCACCTCGACATTTTCAGCTGACCCAGGACATCAGCCTGGAACAGAGCCCTTCCTAGAGATGGCACCCCTGCATCTGATTCTGTAAACAGATCTGGATTTCTAAGTGAGGAAGAGACCACCATTCGGACAGAGGAACAGATACTAATAGTGAAGATGTGCTCTGATCTACGGTTCTCTGTCAGTCACACGTTATGATCCTGGATGCTCTAAGGACTTAGGATAGACCTTGCTTTCACTGAAGACTTGGGTTCAAATGACGCGAGGAGGGTGGAGCCAGATGACGAGAAGGCTAGCTGGTTCTGAATCCGTGCTCCAGTCAGTCCTATGAGACTTCAGAACCTCCTGCTGTGGCCATTTGTCATCTCAGAAGTCTGACACTTTGCTTCCAGGCCCTGACTCCCAGAACTTGGGGCAAATCTGGGGCCACCTAGGGACAAAGTAACCAGTAGGAAGGGAGTTTCTGAGGTTTCTCATTGGTCTTGACAGAGTCCTGGATGGTGGGATGGGCAGGAAAAGTGGGCTCAAGTGTAGGGTCCAGGAAGCAGAAGGATCCAGAGACTTTGGGGCACAGCAGAGTCCACAAATCTAACCCTGACTTGTAGGCTTCGGGCACCTAACTGAAAGCAGGGTTCAGGCACTGGGCCCCACTTTCCAGTCTTGTAATTCCATCTTCATAACTGTGCTCTTTCTGGGCCATTTTCTCAGTGTTTCTCCTGGCTTGAGTCCATGTATTTCTAAAGGAAACGTCAGCTCCACCAGCTCAGAAGTCACGAAGCAAGGCAAAGGACACTGAGCTATGGACGGAGACGCAAGGTAGCTCAGTGGGAGTGTCTGCCTGGAGTGGACAAGACGTTGTCACTAGGGCACAAAGCAAGATCAAGCAGAACAACAACAACAAAAGCAAACATGCAAAGAAAATTAATACACCTTTGTTTTCCAGGAAGCAGTGACTTTGTCGCACCTAATAAGTAGATACCATATCTCAGAGAATCCCCAACCCACAAGTGACTGTTTAGCAATGGAAAGCCAGTATCCTTTGTCTTAAATAGAAGGACCTGAGAGGCAAACATGACATTTAATAAAGTCTTCATTTACTTTTTAGTGTGGCCACCTGTTCATGACACAAATTGGCTCCCTTAACCATCTTTGCTCTTGGTGCTGTTTTGTCTGTTTGATTGCTTTGCTTTTTTCCTCATCCCAGGGCCCAACTCAGGCCAGGCCAGCGGCCCACCACTGAGCTCCACCCCGTGTCCATCCCCCACAGCTGGGTGGCACACACGATGCGCCACGCCTTTCGCAGGCATCCCTTCCTGGGACTTCTTTCATCATCCCGAACTGAAATTCTGCACCTGAGAGATCTGAACCCCTCACCCCGCCTTGTCCCAGCCCCTGGCGACCACACCGGGGCATTTTTGTCTCTGTGATTTCTCTGGTTCAAAGAGTATCTTAGCTTCATATTCCTGTTTCTGTAATGAATACATGACCCAAATAATTTAGAAAACAAGGAGGTTTTTATTCCAGCCCATGATTTCAGGTTACAGTTGATCATCATGGCAGGAGAGCAATACCAACATCAGATGCCACCTAGGGGCCTGGCCACATCCTAGCCACAGGAAGAGCTGGGGGGGGCAAAGATCAAAGCGTACCTCCTAGCTTCCCGTCGCTGGATTCCATCTCTCTCTCTCTCTCTCTCTCTCTCCCCCTCCCTCCCTCCCTCACTCACTCACTATGGACTGGGTCCTTACCACATCGATTAGATAATCTCTCTTACAGTCTTGCTCAGAGGCCTGCCTTAACTAAATCATTCTTCCCAAGTACGCCTAAAAAAAGCTCAGGTCTCAACTGTCAACTTGATACCTGAAACTAACTGCCTCACTGGGAAGTTGAAAAGCGCCCGATACCTGTTGGGGAGACAGAGCTATACCACACAGACACTCTTGACTTGGTTCTGATGGACAGAGGCCAGGAAAAGCATATCAGTGTAATCTGTGGGGTTACCTGATGTCTCACCCAGGCGCAGTCTTAATATACACCCAGCAGTGGGACTGAAGCTTCTCGCTAGAACTCTGATCTTGCACCCAGCACGTGTCAAAATAGAATCTGGCGGACGTCAGTCAGCTTCTGAGAAAGGTGATTGCCGATGATTGATGAGGAAGCCATAGCTCAACAGGACAGTAAGGTCCCAAGTGATACGATTAGCCCACACCAGAGCTTATGGCTCTGACCACAAGCCTCTGATCGCTCTACTCCGCCACATTGCTCCCCCAAAACAAGTTTCCAAGGCCAAGAAGCTACCTGGAGGCTCTGTAAATGCAGTCCGCACTCGGCAAGCAGACTCCTAATAAACCAATCAAAATGAATTGGGATAACTCATGCCTGGATAAGGCTCTTTCCAGTGCATAAATGGCACTGTCGCTTTCTGGCCATGGGACCATCAGGCAGGGCCCTTTAATGAATGCATGGAAGCTGCTAGACACTACCAAGGCTGTGCCCCTTATCTAGTGGGGATGAAAAGCACCCAGCTCCTTCCTTTGCAGAGCATACGGTTATGCATACTGCCTGGGCATTTGGGTGTGTCTGCCCTTCAGGATTCTTCTGCCAATGGATTTGACACCTGCACAGAGTATCCTTTCCCAGCTGGGGAGCCCTGTTTGCTGATGGACTGACAGAATCCTCCTCGGACTGCTTGCCTTCCTCTTTTGTGTTTGTTTAAATAACAGCCAGGTAGAGACCTTAGTTAAATATCTTCCAAGATGCCAAGATTGGAAGCATCCCCCTTCCCCTGCGCTTTACCCCACCCAACAGCTGATTCTGTTTGCCTCCAGTTCTTTGGCTGGCTTCCATGCATGTGTGAGGCTGGGAGACAGCCACATGCATAACGTTCTCCTGTTAGTCCGAGCCTCCTATATTTCAGGCTGAGGATGCAGCCAGGTACCTGGCCCGACCCTTCTGCTGCCAGCATTTGCTCAACAGCCCTCCCCAGTGTGGAATGGATTATATGCACCTGCCTCAGAAAAGCCACGCACACAAATGCAATCTTCCCTAGGTGTTGTTCCAAGAGCGTACACACACACACACACACACACACACACACACACACACACACGCACGCACACACACACGCGCACACACACGCACACATACACACACACACACACACACACACACACACACACACACACACACACCAAAATCCTGTGAATACTCAAGTCCTCTGTACAAAATAACACGGTGGTTTGCATATGACTTATGCACATCCTCCTGGGTACTTCAAATCATCTCTAGGTTATATTTAATACCTAATACAAGTACTAGAGAAGTAGATATTGTGTTACTTAGGAAATAGTGACACAGAATGTATGTATGTTCAGTAAAGACATAGTTTGAGAGCCCGTGAAATGGCTCAGTGGGTAAAAAGCGCATGGTATAAATCTGACTACCTGACTTCATTCCCTAGAGCCCCTGTGGTGGAAGGGAAGAGCCGACTTCTGAAAGTTCGCCTGATCCCACACTTATGCTCACTGTCTTTCTTCCCCTTCCCTTGCACTTCTTTCAAATAAATTTTTAAAGATAAAATTGTTTCCATTTTTTAATGTATATGAAGGGAGAGAGAAAAAGAGATAAGAATTGGGTACACATGCTATGGTGCACATCTGGAGATCAGAAGTAGATTCTCTCCTTCCAGCATGTGGGTTCCAGGGATCGAACAGGATGCCTGGTTTACATGCAAGTGCCTTTACCCTTTACCTATCTTGTCCACACCCCCCCCCCTTTTAATATTTTTTGATCCCTAGTTTCTTAAATCTACCCAAGCAATCCTCATGGATGTAGACAGTTGACTACATCTCAGAAGAGAATTTGATCACTTTCTTACTGAAAGATCGATTTCCCCTTGCCTTGGAACTTATTTAAAGGGAGAACTTTTCTCGCTGCAATGAAACTGACTTGTAATAAGTGAGTTAAGATCTATGACCTGCTCAGAGACCCTCGCAGCCAGCTGTTGAGAGCAGCTTGGCTTTCGACTGAGCTTTCAGGAGATCATGTTTATGGCTGTGGAGTTTCGCAGGCATCAGGTGTGGTCTGAAGGCCCGGGGCGCCTGGCCCAGATGTGCATGACACAACTGACCTGTGGATGCTAGGAATGGGGAGCAATCGCTTCCCCACATACCCCTCTATAGCCGTTTGGTTAAGAGCAGAATTCTGGGAGATCTGAGACCATCCTTGACCCTGTGCTTGACATCTCTGAGTCTCACTGTCCTTGTAGAGGTATGAGGCTGGAAAGAAACCATGCACGTTGTTCCCATGATTCCTAACACTCAAGAAAATTGCTGGTTGTCATGTTGGAATCTTTCACACCTCTGGTGCTGCCTGGGAGAGTTGCCTTCCCAGCATCCCTTGCAGTCAGAACTGGTCAATTGACTTCAACTTGACCAATGACCTACAAGAGGTAGGGCATTGGCTGGTTGTGATCAGAAAACTCCTGGACTCCGTCCCATTCTGCCATGTTCTTTACCAGCCTTTCATCTGGCAGCCTTTCTGTGACCATTTTATAAAAGTCTGAGAAGGAAAGGTCAGCCTGCCGAAGAGAACAGAAGAGAATACGAAAAGAGCCCCATGATACAGTTCAGTGCCTCAGCAAGACTGTTCTGCTTCCCCCAGGATGGACTTGGGGAGCAGCTGGTTGCACTGCTTCTGCCTGGTGGCTGTGCCTTAGATTTTAACCTACTATTCGCTGTCCCCAAAGCTCCCCATCCACTGTCCCCAGAGTTGCCTACAGCAGCAAGAAGAATCACAGTCACTAGAGTTCCCAGGGGAGGCAACTAGCATCCTTTAAGGTAACTCTTCATAACTCTGTGTTCCAAAATAATAATTCCAAAAGCTAGCAGTCTCTCCAGCCTGTGCTGGGGGAGGGGGGGAATCCAAGTGGATGGACAAACTTTGGGCACCTGTATGAAAAGTTGACCTACCTTCCCATTGCTGTCTGAATCTTCTGAACCAGTTTGTTGGTGAGCCTTACTGCTCTTAACTGCTTCTCCAGCTGTTAAAAGAGGGAGCTATGACACCCCTCCCCCATATACACAGAGTCGTTGACTAGAATGTTCTTGAGTTACAGCCCCTTTTGCAATGCACGTCAGGTTCCCTGTCTAACCCCTCAGATGCACCAGCCTCCTCACTTCTGTGCTGACATGCTGAGTCCCATCCCTTGCCATTTATGTCCTCTCATCAGTGCCCTCCAGCTGCTCAGACACAACGCTCTGGCTCCCATGTCCCTCATGAATGTCCCTTGCCCGGAGCTTGGGCTCGCCTGCCTGTTTCCTGGCTCACTCCTGCTCTGTGGCAGCTCAGTTGATTAGTCACTTCCTCTGGAAGCTCTGCTAGGACACACACTCACACTCACACTCACCTTTTAAAGGTGTTTTGTTTGGAAGTCCCTTTACCTGCTTAGCAGCTGCTTCCCACTGGCCCGTGAGCTGTGGCAGCAGACCAGACTCCCTGAGCTCACCATTAACACCTCCAGCACCACAGGCCTGACCCAGAGGAGACAACTCAGAAGTGCGTAACTATCAAAGGAATAAACAGACTAGAATAGGGCGCAACTACAGGCATATGATAAAATCACACCTATTGACATTCACAACACAGTGGTCTAGATTGCAGAGTCCTTGCCACTTGGAACTGTCTTGCCTGGGTGTGAGTTCCAGCTGAGTCATTTAGCAGCCAGAGACAAGTTGTTTGACCTTTCTGAACCCCTCTGAACCCTGTTTTCTTACCTACAAATGTGAAACAATCTGTATAACATCTATTTGCTGGAATTGCATGAGATCGACTGCTGAAAATCAAGAATTTAACACATGGTAAGTGTTAACATCTTATTTTCATATTGTTTTGGGTTTGGGTTTGCCTTGCCTTGGTTTTGGGAGTTGATGTTGGAATCCAGAGCCTTCGGCACATTAGGCAAGTGGTCTACCACTGAACTCCATCTCCAGTGCTTGATATCTTGATATACATATATATGTGTATGAAATACGTACGTATGTACGTACGTATGTATGTGTGTGTATGTACGTACGTATGTATGTGTGTGTATCTCCCAGGCCGGCCTTTAACCTGAGCTCCTTCAGCCTCAGCCTCCTGAGTGCTGGGGTGACAGGTGGCACCCAGCTAGTGCGATTGCACTGTTGATATTAGAACTGCCGTGATGCTAGAGACATTCAGAGTGAGAATCGCAGCGTGCCAGCCCCCTGCAGCCTCAGCCATTCAGGTTTCCTCCATTATGATATTCTGGCAGCCCCTCAGATGCTAGCTCTAGTGCCACCCATTTCCCCCCACTTCCTGATCAGCCACACCACCTACCCCAGACTCAGTCCTCTGACCACCCCCCCAGCCCTCCTTCCCATCTTCTCGTGGTCACAGACGAAGCCGCCTGATTGATAAAGTCCCTATCTGGTCATTTACAATCTGGCTGCTGCCGAAGCAACTCCTGCCAGCTCGGAAAGCAATTAATCTGCAAACAAGCCGGGCAACAGCAGGCCTGGGCATTGCAGTCTCGGGCCGGGCCGCTCCGGAGAGCAGATAAGACTGCAGTCGGCTATTTATTGTATATTTTAATTAAGTGCTTGTTAACGACAGTTATTTTAACAGTCATAAAATTACTGTTGTAATGCATTTTGTTGGAGGGAGAATGGAGGGGTTGCAGGACTTTATGAAAGCCACCACAGATTGCCTTCACTTTAAATCAAAGAATAAATTCTGAAGAGGAGGGCCGGTGCTGCGGTCCAGGCCCAGACGCTAATGGTTATTTAATGTGCCCATCAGTGTTTGTGAGTCCTGAGCATACGGCGTGGACACAACAGCCTCCAAACCCTCTTTAACACTTATTTGAGATGACAGGAAAAATGAAACCGTTTGTGCTTTCAATGGAAAAGCAATCATTGGTACATTATATTCGCCTTGCCCTATCAAGCTAATGCATGGTAAAAGTGTCACCAAATGTATTTAAGGGCCTGATGGACTGTTAACGTTGGATTCCTGGTACTGGGACTGATTAATAAAAATCTTCAATTTGTATGTAAATGCAGCGAGGCCTCATATCATCCGCATACCTGCACCCTGAGAAAATAATAAACTGAAGCCTAATGCAGCAATTATCAGCATTTATGGAACTCTTATGGCGGTAGCAGCCCTTGGAAGCCTGAGTTGGGGGGGGGGAGATGCTGGGGCGGGGCCGTGCTCCTGAAGGATGTGTGCCTGGGCTTCTCCCAGGAGCCAGGGCTGGCTGAACTGGTCATGCCACACTATGGTACCCTGTCCATGTCCTTGGGGATTGAGCCAAGTACAATGACACCAGATGATGAGCATGAATGGCCCCAGAAAGATGCCCCAGGAAGAGCAGACCAGCCCCCTGCTGACACCGCTGCTCTGATTTGGATGAACCCTACGAAGAAGTCCCACCGCCCGCTGGGCCAAGCCATGCGTGCAATGACAGAGAGACTCACCGTGTTCTTGTATAGGGTCATATCGACAGTCACTTACTGCATTGCTGTGTGCTGAAACTTCCTTTTCCTCCTGCATACACAGCTGAACTACACTTCCCAAACTCCCTTGCAGTGAAATTTAGTCATGTAAGTGAGCTCAGGTGACCAAAAATAGACAGCAAGTGAGATTGGACACTAGATGGGCAAGAGTTTGCTTGCACAGGCAACAGAGCCTCCAGGCTATGGGTCGATGGCTCCTGCCGATGCAGAACAGGAGGGAAAAAGAGGTTTGAACAGAGAGTCTGAGACTGTATCACTCTTTCCAGAAAGAGCCTGCCAGACTCACAGGAGCCTTTGAGCCAAAGTCCATTGGCTGGGTCATTGGTCTTGCCCCCCAAATGGCTTAGTAGCTCTACCATGTTGTCATTGCCAGAGCAGAAGTTATGGCCTCACTCTGCAGGGGCGACATGGGACGGACATTTACAAGTCCAACAACCAGGCATCTGGCAGACGAACCCAGCTGAAGGAGGCTGGAAAAGTGCACGGAACTAATGGGGACTGACCTGTGCCATTTCTAGGCCCGGCCCTTATGTCATCCCTCTGTCAACTTGAGGCAGACAAGAGCAGGCATCTCCAAAGTTTATGATCTGAAGAATCAAAGCTGGGAAAGGTCCCACCACTTTAGAGAGAGCTATCACCCCTGGAAGAACACCACTGAATGGGAAACAAGCTTCCGTGCCACAAGCCGTTGAGATTAAGGGCCTTTCTGTTAGAGCAGCTGAGCCCTCAGCTAACTGACCTCCAGCAGGCAGCAGGAGAGTGTTCAGATCGCCAGGTCCTGGGTGAAACATGAACCCAAAGAGAGCAGTTCCTCTGCCTGTTATGCCTGCTTCCTTGGCCCCACCATATTCTCCTGGCTTCCGGTCCTGGGCCTCTTCTGACCCTATGAGCTCCCACAGGCCAGCAGGAACCCGCACTTGCTCTTTGCCAGGCATGAACACCCAACTATACAAAGAGACCCAGATCTGTGGGGATGCCTCGACCGATGGGGTGCACATGGATGAGAAAATGCTTTTCTGTCATACCAGGGGACAGTAGGAGACACATTCTGCCATCACCACAGGCTGGCTTCTCCTGCTCTTTGTGATCCACCTGCCAGTCCCTCCTCCACACGCACTTCTTCCAGCCTGATCACCTGCTCCCTGGAATTCTCCCTCTGCCTTGGGGTTTGCTTGGGGGGGGTACCTGAGCCAAGATAAGGTTTGAATCAGGAATAATCAAAGTGCCTACTACCGACCTAGAGGTTTGAAGGGGGTTTTAAAGTACACAAGAGAAATCGCTTGGCAGAGAGAAATGGGGTGAGAAACTCTGGAAAGACAGGGAGAGAAATGAAGCCAGAAGAGAAAGAGAGGGGAAGGGAAAAAAATTCATTGGTTAGCTCAATGCTTCCCTGACTCTCTGAGTTCCAAATTGCCTTGCCTTGCTCCTGATTTCAATCAGGGCTGCTTCTGCCAGTGAACGGCGGCCCACTCACCAGCGCAGGGGAAGAGCACAAACTTCACTCAAGACTCCCAATATTCACAGGTCAGAGTGAACCCAAGCACAAGTCACTGCGGGTCTCGACCTGGCACCAAGGTTCCCTGGTGACAAAGGAGAGCTCTCAACTGTCCCCATCCAGGTCGCCGCCATACCCAAATGAATGGGGTGACCACAGAAACAAGATCTCCCCTTTCCTCCAACAGCAGGGCAAATTAAGACTTCCTCCCCTGTTTCCAGAATTAATCCGCCTGAAAGGCTGCTCAGGACATTTCCCACCCTCTCCCTCTTCTGATCTAGAACAGTGAGGACAGTACTAACCATGCATCTCCCAACCAGCAAGTAGGGTATGTGACACCCACTATTGCTGGTAACTGATGTCATTATCACCCCACGAGCATAAATGAAAGATGGGGGTGCCGACTTAGGCACCCACAAGTCCCCAGCACAACAACAGAGGGACCTCAGGAAACTGGCTCCAGTCAGCTCTCTTGCCTGGAGCAGAAGAGGGGAGGCTTTCCTCTCCGTGTTTGTTATTGACGGTGAAGTGCACACCACGTAGAATCTCCATCTTAAGCAGCTCAGCATTTAGGACTTCATCTTGCTACACGACCATGCCTTTCACTGTGCAAAACTGAAACCGTGCCCACAAAGCCATCTCTGTCCACTCCTTCGAGGCCTGCATCGTGCGCCTGTGAATGTAACAACGCTGTGTGCTTCGCACACACGCAGAACGGTGCAGTAGCAGTAGGTCCTCTTGTGCTTAGCTAATGTCACTTAGCACAAGGTCCCGGGGCCCCTCTGTGCTGTGACATATGTCAGAATCTGCCTTCTTCTGTTTATTCTGGGTGACTTCCACAGTTTGGCTCTTGAGAACAATGCTGCATGCATGTGGTGTTCAACCCCTCAGTAGCCAAGGGGTGGGAGACTGGACTAGATTTTCAGTTAGACATGACTGACTTTAAATCTTGATCTCTTATTTTACATAGACAAGGCCATGCACACTTGCTGGGCCCTCTACATATTTCCTGTGCTCTTCCAAACACTTCTACATACAAGATTCAAATCAGAAGCAGAGAAAGACTTGAATACAGACACTCTTGTCCAAAAACCTCACAATGATGATGGCAATGAGAAGTGACATAACAAGTAAGAAGGAAGGAGAGGTCATGGTCATCTCTGCTTGGCTCGGGGTATCCCTGCCGCAGCACGCAAGGAAGAGAACCAACTCCTTCGAACCTAACGGGTCTCCGAGCTGCATGAATGCCTTCTCCTGCTTTTCTCCCACAGAGAGTGAGTGAGTTTTCTAATTCCTCCGTAGAGTGTTCCATGTCACGTGGTGCACCAGAAGTGGACCCAGGCCAGGCCTCAGTCCTTTCACCTGTTGAAGTTAGTGTCTGCTCACTTGTTCAGTGACCTCTGTGTGAATCCTGCCTAAAGAATGAGGAAGGGCTGGGGGCAAAACGCCTGCAAGTCTCTGGCCCTTCCAGTGTGTTCCTTTACAGAGCAGAGATTCCAGGGACATCTGGCAGGGAGGCAATAAAGTGAGATGTGTGGAGAGAAGGAAGAGGACTCTGGCTAGAGATGAGGCACAGACAGAGGGGGAGACTGGAGCCCACAGGAAGTGGAGGAGGAAGGAGAGAGCGTGGAAGAGTCCACGGCAAAGCACCGCGAGTGCCACAAGCAAAGTTGAGAAACTTTCTAAGGCTATAAATAGTTTTTTATTGTGGATTCTCTTTAAATAGAGTGTTGCCATAAGACTGGATCACATAAGACCCAGTTTGCATGTGGATTAAGCCAGGTAAAGACTAAGATTATATTTAGTTGGATATGATGGCACATCTTCGTAATTCTAGCACTCACGAGATTGAGACAGGAGGATCACACACATCTGAGGCCAGTCTGGACTACATACTTAGATCCTAACACACACACACACACACACATACATAAACATACTTACGCACAGATACATATACACCCAATTATACACACATGCACATAAGGATACGCACACATACATACACACTAATATACTCATACACACATGTGAACATATATACACACACACACACAACTGCGACAAAGATGTCCTTCCTTTTGGGCATCCTGTCACAATCAGAAACCCATCCATGCTGTTAAAAGCTGGGAATGGGGCTTACTGAACTTTCTCTGTCTCTCTCTCTCTCCTCTCTCTCTCTCTCTCTGTCTCTCTCTCTCCAAGACCTCACCATGCATGTAGTCCAGATTTGCCTTGAACTCTGTCACTGTGTGGACCACTCCTCCTGCTTTTCTCCCACAGAGAGTGAGTTTCCTGATCACTACATAGCGTGTTCTGTACCACGAGGTAAGCGAGAGGTGGACCCGGGATCCAGACCCCAGTCCTTTCACTTGCAGAAGCAAGTATCTGTTCTTGTCTTGTTCACTTGCCTTCCAAGTGCTGGAATTACAGCGACGCATAGCCACACCTGTCTTTCTGTTCTTCCTTTCTCGTTCTTCTCTGGGAGCATACCCTCGCAAGAGAGGCCAAGCCCTTCAGCAAGGGAGATCCACCCGCTGGGTCTTTCCTCTGCCCGCCTCAGCTCTGTAGCCTGGTCTTGCCTTCTGTACCTCCAGCTCTACTGCCTGAATCTCCAGCCATCTGCACTTCACAGGCTTCTGGGCGGGGGGTTTGGTATTCTTGGGATTTAGGGCCTAGCTGGTGGATGGAGGCCACTAGAGGCTGCCCTTTAGGACTATAGCCAGACCAAGCTCTGCCTGGCCAGCACCACCATGGACCAGCCCACTCCAGCCACCCATGTTTTCTGCCACGATGCACTGTAGGTATCTGGTCTCGGCAATGTGAAAATAACCATCTCAAGGGAATGGAAGGCATCTCTCTCTCTAGGCCAGCCTCCTATGGCCCACCTAAGACAGCCACAAAGAAAGAGGATACTGACTGACTCTTGGTTGCAAGGCAGAAAAGTGGGGGCTGCGTGCCTCCAAATTCCACCCCATCTGCCCTGTCCCTCCTCCTTCCTCTTACAAGGGTCCATTAGTCTTTAGGAAATTGTCTTTTGCCAGACGTGGTACAAGAGAACCCCCATAATCTTCCCACTCAGGAGACGGAAACAGGAGGATGATATGTTTGAAGCCAGCTTGGACGGTGAGACCTTGTCTCAAAGAAATAAGAACTACAAGTAAGTAGAAATTGCCTTTACTTCTGTTTTATGTTTTAGTCTGTATTACTTATTGTGTGTGTGTGCACACATACATGTGAGTACATGCCTGTGTGTATGTGTGTGGGGGCACATGTATACACATGGAGGTCAGCGGACAACTCGGCAGAGCTGGTTTTCTCCTTCCACCGTTATGTATGGATTATCAGCCAAGTGCCTTTACCCCATGAGTCACCTCCCAGCCCACCTTTTACTTTTCTAATAGCACATCTTTTTTTTTAATTGAATTTAGAATATTTGTATAAGTATCGTATAAAAGACATTGAGTACAGAAAAGCAAAGACAATTAGCCGCCACATCCTTGCACTCCAGGTTCCTTGTGGCGAGCTGTCCTCTTGATGACAGAGGACATGAGGGCTCTCCCATGTTGGAGGGCAGAGGCTAAGGCAAAGGGGCAGCATTTCCCCCAGATGTCACCCTCCTAGAAGGAGCAGAGTCAGGGCCCAGGTAGTCTGACCCCACAACCCTAGCAGTGGACTCCACTTCCTCAGCCTTTTCCTGTGCCTGCAGGGCTGGACCACGGGGCCACATGGAGCAGGTGCAGGAAGTCCCTCAGAGCATCACACACATTCTTCGTCCTCGGTAGCAGCGTGCACTCCGTACAAGCATCCTCCAGAAAGGAGGGAGGAGTTTTTCCTTTCTACCCACAAAGCAGCTCCCCTCCTAGGCCTCGTGCCCCAGGGCCTACACACCTGTCCCCACCTACTCCGGCTGACCTGGGAGGCGGGAAGCAAGCGTCAACTGGAGGTACTGCAGACGCTCAAAGGCAAGTCACTGTGTAGCTCTACTTCCTTCCACTGTGGGAATTCAGAAAACTGCCTGAGCCCTCATCATACAGCTGTCTCCCAGCCCTCAGGGTCACACTATTTTAAAAGCCCCAAGAAAGCGCCCTTCTGCGGGTGCACCCTGATGCTCATGTCCCGATTCTGGCATTCATAAACACCCCTTTTATTCCTCCCAGGTTCCTCTCTCTCACTACATCACCTTACTCATCTCATTTATGGAGATGACGGAGGTGAGTAAGTGAATGGATGTATGTGGAAAAAGAGAGAGATAAAGGGAGGGGCAGGCTGTACAGAGATGTTCTTTGGTTTCAGATAAGAATACCTGGGGCTGGGGCTGGGGCTCAGTGGTAGAAGTACTTGCATGCAAGCATGATAACAGCAGTTCAGATCTCCAGAACCCATGTCTGTACCGAGTAGGTGTGACGCTCACTTGTAATTCCAGTCTTGGAAGGTGAAGATGGAATTCCCAGATTAAGTTGGCTAGTAAACGGACTAGTGACACTGGCTGTATCGGTGAACTCTGACCTTACCTCAGTGAACAGAATGGAAGAGCAATTGAAGATGATTCCCAATATCATCCTTGGGACTCCACAGACATGGTCCATATATGCATGCTCATGCAGACACTAGTCTACCCATACACATGCAAGCATACTACACATACATACACATGCAAGCATACTACACACACATACACATGCAAGCATACTACGCACACATAAACATGCCAATGAAAGCAAGAATGAAACTATGTGCCCATTGGAAGTTGACACACCTACGATCCTGGCATTATGGCTGAGCCTTGCCTAACCTAACCATGCTCAGAGCACATCCATTAGCCCACAGCTGGGCAAAATCATCCTATACTAGCAGCATGCTGGCTCTCAGATAATGCATGTTCCCCTCCATGCTTGTATCTCTCTCTCTCTCTCTCTCTCTCTCTCTCTCTCTCTCTCTCTCTCTCTCTCTCTCTCTCTCTCTCCATGCATATGCATGCCTGCGTGTATGTAGAAGATGGCATATGCCTATGGAGGTCCAAGGGTGATATCAGAAACCATTCTGGATTGCTCTACCTCCTTACTGCTTTGCTCTGGGGTTTCCTAGGTTCTGCCTTCCAGGAGTAGAATTACAAGCTGCCACCATTGCTGCCCAGCATTTTTATGTGGGATCTGAGATCTGAACTCAGGTCCTTTGCTTGTGAGGCAAAGACTTTAACCCCTGAGCCACTTCTGCAGCCTCATGCTTTAGAAGGTCACAAATTTTCTGAATAGATGGCCCTGCTTTCCTGTCTCTCTTTGAGTTCTATAGCAGTGGGATAAGTACATCACATAGTATTCTCTGTGTGCTTGCTTGTTCAGTGTGATCATCCCTTGCTGATAGATACTTAGAATGAACTGTGATCCTTTGAAGCCTTATGCTGACATTTCTTCCCTCTTTGAAATACTAGGGGAGCTCATGAAACCAAAAGTGGGGTCCTTCTCAGACTCCAGTGACCCCGTCTGCAGTTGCATCCGGCCCTAGGAGCTCCCTGTAGCCCTGGATCTAGCAGGGTACACACCGACAGAGAATCTAGAATGTGGACGTGGTGCCGTCTCCAGTCCTTAACTGGGCGTTTCTTGGACTCAGCTGGACTTGATGAAGTGACCAATCATCAAAGCATAACCAAGATGACCCAGGGTCATAGCCTAATAACCTGACCCAGGTCACCAGCCTATCTAGCAACCCAGAGCCACCCCAACCAGACCCTACGCCAAAAGGTTCAGCCTCCCTCCCTGAGGGCCTTGAAGTACAAGGGCCAGCACATGGACACCCTCTCCTTTTGATATATCCTTCTGTCCTTCCTCTGTCTTCCAGTGGCGAAAGCCCACTTACATTGATCAGTGGGGTCTTCAGGGCCCACACCACAGGACAACCCGAAGCCCAGCCAAAAGCTCCTGGTGCGTCCCAGTATGCTTAGGAGCCAGGTTCAAAGCTTGTAAGTTGGCAGGGAGTTGTAAGTTGACACACTTGGGGAAGGCTGGTGGGAAACTGGGTCCACCGACATGTTGCCATTAGAGGTGTTTCACAGTATACTTTGTCCTGCCCTCATCCCAGAAGAGATGGTGGATCCTTTCGTCCTTGACAACCAACAGGTCCATGTGAATGGCAGGGTCTCTCAGCTCAAACCCACAGATGAGCACTCTGAAGCCAGCCGCCACAGCAGGGCATTCGGGCAAGTGTGCAAGTCCACACACCTAGAGGCCAGCCTTGCTCGATGGCTATTTCTTTTATTCTTTGACAATGCCATGCATGTATGCAATGAGGTCGTGATCATTTACACCTCTCATTATCTCCCTCATGTCGCTGAAACCCTTCCTTTCCCCAGCAAGCCTCCTCCTACTTCATCCTCAGCTACTCTAAGCCAGTGAGCAGGGACCACGCTCCCCTTTGTAGCATCCCCAAGTCTGCTTCTTCCCCCAGCATGATACTCTCCAAGTATTTGTTTGTGCCCATGTACATGTGTGATTCTCTTGGAGAACATGGACTGGGAGAGGGTAGGGACTTGATGGACACTGCCACTATGTCCCAGAAGCCAACTCATGGCTGGCCATGCACTGCTCCATCAGGGTTGGATGACTGACTAGATAAGCGCTTGGTCCCCTTGTGGCGGACTCAAGCTCCTGAGAGGGCTGAGATAGCCTTACCTGCCAGGTGACAGTTGAAACTGTCCCTAATTTGAGCTGAGCCCTTTGCCTCATGACTCAAACTGAACATCATGAAACTTCCGTGATTTGCCCTCTCTACTTTCACTGCAAGAACAGGATAATCTACTGAAACAAAGAAGACAGGTGGGATGGGGAGATGTTCAGTGGTTTAAGCCTTTGTCTCATAAGCAAAAGGACCTGAGTTCAGATCCCCAGATTCCATGTAAAAATTCTAGGTGGATATGGACTCTATAATTACAGCCCTGGAAGGCAGCCTGGGAATGCCCAGAGCAAGCAATAAGATGGTAGAGCAATAAAGGATGCCCCCCCCACCATGTCACCTTTGGGCCTCCACAGGCACACACATTCAAGTATCCTCTTGTATACACACCTGCACACGCACACACATACACACATACACACAGATAGGATGGGTGTACAAGCAAACCCATAAATGAATGTCTTGATGGCTCTGCTCTCCCTCAGGACCAAGGGACTGTGTGGTGTTTGGATGATCAGAAAAAGAAATGACTCACAAGACGTCCAACTTCCATTTTATTCCACAATACCATTCCATGATATCAGCTCAACATTCCATTGGTCACCTCACCGTATCAGTGGATGCTGAACATAGTATCCCCGGGTGACCCAGCCCCAGGGACAATGGTGAGGCTTCCCAGCAACTGCCACCTGTCACGTGGTTTTCTCACTTCGTGCAAGTTTTATCATATGCATTTCATCTGTGGTTAGAACTAAGAAATTCAAGTTTATAGTAGAAAAGGAAAATTACCGAATCTCTGCAAAGCTCAGGTTATATGCATAGCAGAGCACAGTAGTTAAGTGGTAGGAGTTCTGAGGCCAAATTCCTGCATACAGATCCTGACCCCTACTACTTCCTAGCTATTTTCCTCAGGAAAGTTATTTAATCATTCTGGGTTTGGGGAGGTTTTCATCTGCAAAAATAAACCATAAGGTTGTTTTGAGGTTTAAATTTGTAATGGGTTTAAAACCTCACCTGGCACATAGCGTTACATGCCTATCAGTTTTTATGAATGAGAATATGTCTATACATGATAAGAACAGGAAAGATACTTTCCAAATACAGTGAATATACCCAGCACTTAATAGTGTGCTGTTGGCACTTTCCAGGTTTTGAGTCATCTAGTTCTCATGGCATTTTTAGGCAAGGAAACAGAGAGGCCAAGCCACTTGGCCAGCACTCCCCAGAATATGGTGCTCTTGGACATAAGCTCACAATCCACAACCAAGTCTCGGTGGCAAGTGGAAGAGAGACAGGTGGTTGTTCGCTGGAGCCCACAAGCACCAAGACCATCCGCCCAACCAGGAAAGACCCCAGTTACTCCAGCAGTCCTCTGGCAAGGTGAGTCACCCAATAAAGATTTCTCTTCCTGGAAAAAAGCTTTGAATGCAGATGGCATGAGCTGGCAGAGCATGGCAAGAGCTTTGCTTTAGTTTTCTTTTTTTCTCTCTCTCTCTTTCTGCTCCTCAAAGTCACAAGGAGCTAGAAAGAGGGAGGAGGTGAGAACCTCACACGTTTCCCAGCATGCCACCCTATGCCCTGCCGGGCAACTTGACTTGTCTACTGCTTCCAAACAGCTGGAAAAATGTCAAACTGTCATCTGTGATTAAAGTGGGATTTTCCAAGGGCTTCAAAACGCTTTCTGCATTCAATAGCTGAGTCCTCTTGCAGCGAAGGAGCCCAAGCAGCATCCCCTCAACTGGATACATGGTGAGACCTGGCTCCTCCAGAGGCTTCCTCCTGGAGGATGGGTGGTGTGAGATGAGTGTGGCCTTTGCTGGGGTCATCTTAGTAAGCTCGAGCAGAACTCTGCGTGGCTTCTGCTCAGCCAAGCCCCCTGGGAACACATGTCCCACAACACGCATAGCTCTGGACTTAATTACGGTGGGCACATCTTCCACACAGCAGACCTGAGCGGCTCCTGAGGACCAGATTTGGTCGGTGTCACCTCAGGTACAGGGGCTGTCACATCATCCACTGGGCCCAGTAAAAGATGAGAGGTGGAGCCCTCTCACAAGCATGTTGAAGAATCTTCTAGATAGCACAACAGGGTACTAAGCCAAAAGCAGGACACTTCCAAGCAAAGTCACACTGCAGAGATCACATGCCCAAGAGGTCAGGCTTGTGTCTATGTAAAGGTCTACCTGGCAGTCACTGCTCAGTCAGCACACTGAACTCAGAACCTGGGACCAGTTTGTGTTCAGCCCACACACTGAATGCACACACTGCTGTCACTATGGTCACCCCATGTGGTCTGTGATATCATTTGTGAGTGCTTATAAGGTGCAGACATTAACCTTAGCTCTTGATCTGTTAGCTGACCCCCATATAATGTTAGGAAGTAGGATTGTCACAGGCGAGGAAACAGAGCCACTTGTTCAGTTCACTCAGCTGATAAGAAGGGGGCCTGGATGTCAGCCCAGAAGATCTGGTTGCAGACCTCGTGTGAGGCTAGGTTGGAATGACCTAGAACCAGGTCTTGCTCCTTGTTGACTCCTCGTCTTGCTGAAGTTGCTACTGAAGTTGCTACTGAGAGCTTGTCTAGACTACTGAGTCTAGACTGTCAGACATACATCTGTGGTTCTTAGAACTCTTGTGTGTGTGCACACAAGCTTGGGGGGGGGGGTGTATCCATGTGTGTGGAGGCCAGAAGTCAACTTGGGTGTTCTCCCTCAGGCCCGTCCCTCTGGCCTTTTTGCTCAGGCTCAAGGGCCCCACCACCACCCCTTCTCAAATCCAACCTCATGTGGACTCAGCAGAGTTGGACCCCATGTTGCCAGAACGATTTGTCAAGAAAGATTTAACATTGAGGTGTTTTCTCCCCTAAGGCTGTGTGGCTCAATGGTAGAGTCCTTGCCTAGCATGCTCTGCCTTCAATCTCCAACATCAGGAAAGGAAGGAAGAGGGAAGAGAGGAGGGAGGTTAGGAAAGAGGAGAGGAGGAGGCAGAACTCATATGAACCCCAACTCTGAACATGGGCCGTGGGACGCGCCTGCTACCATTCACCGCTTGGTCCCCTGTGGGTTTTAGCTCCATTTCCCTCAGCAGTGGTCCTTTGAGGCTTGCAGGACAGCTTTTTGTGAGAAGTGGCCTCAGGGACTAAGCCGAGGACCACAAGGTCACACGGGATGAACCCTTGGCTGAACCTTGTTGCAGCTGGTGGTCTCTGCTAGGACCTCCTGAGGCACTGTCAGTGCATCTCAGAAAGTCCAATCCTGACAGTAAAGGGGACCTTTAGCTGGCTGCACCTCTCCTTTTGGTGCCACTCCACATCTGCAGGTGACTAACCTTAGAGAATCCTGCTGGCACCCCTGGGCAAGACCCCGGGAAGCTAGAGAATGAAGCGGGTGCTGTCAGCACGCACCTGCCCGGCCCCAGCTTGCTGAAGACATAGTCATGGCCAGAGTAGCAGGCAGAGTTGAAAGGACCAGAGTGACGCAGGGGAGGGAGCCAAGCACCGCTGTCCAGAAACCTCAAACATGGGCCCATGGCGTTCTCGACATGAAATGCGCCTCAATCACACCCAGCAGAAGTGTCAAGAGACAGAGTGCAGGTCACCTTCTTCTCTGGCTCTGGGGCAGGACACCCAGCAACACTCCAAAGAGAAGCAGCTTTGCATGGGTTGGGGCCACACCCAGGAGCACACGATGGGGCTGGTCCAAATGAAGAGCTGAAGGCCCTGTGTCACCGCACCAAACTCCAGCCCAATCTGAACCATACAAAAGAGAGGTCACCACGGGAGGAAGTTGGGAGTGGCCTCTAGTAGAACACCAGAAGTCCATCTTAACAAATGAACTAGTGTGGCTCTGGATGCTCACCCTGCAAGCTGCCGGCCTGGGGAGGGCTGGTTCCTTGACCCTAAGCCCCTGGGAGAGTCAGTAGAGCAGGGGGCCTGGACAGCCCACACGTCTCTCACACTGAGAGCTCCAGACAGGGAGACATGTACTCGAGAATAGAAGTGAGTCTACCTGCTCTTTCTATCCAGAGTCTGAGGGACCACAGAAGCCAGGATGTAGGAAGGAGGCTTCAGCCCAAAAGACAGAATCTTACCACCTACCTTTGCTCCTCAGAAGAAGGACAAAATACTCATATATCGCTAGACTCACACACAGCATGAATGCACTTACCTCTTATGAGTTCAGCAGGGCTTCCCAGATTACCTCTTGCCACAAGTCAGCTAAATAAATCAATCCAAACCGAGGAAACTCAGTCTACCACAGGACTTTTGTTCTTGCTGCTCCCTTTTTTCTTAAAACGACATTGTGCACAAGAAATATGTTAATCACAGATATAATTTTAAACTCTCTAGTAACTAATTTGGTTTCTTCCTTGTTGTTTCTTTTCTTCCATATTCTTCCTTCCTTTCTTTCTTATTGCCTCAGGAAAGATTTCGTGCTATAGTTTTGACTGACTTGGAACTTACCGTGTAGAGTAGGCTGTCTTCAAATTCATGACAGTCCTCTAGATTCTACCATCCAAGTGCTGAGAACACAGATATGTGCCACTAAACCCAACCAAAAACACACCTTGGAGATTAAGAAGAGGAGCCTGTGAGGTGACCAGTAGGTAAAGGCTCCTGTTTGCAAACCTGGCAACCTAAGTTCATTTCCTTGGAAGCCCTCATGGCAGAAGGAGAGAACCAACTTCCAGAAGTTGTCCTGTGACCTCCATGGTATGGCACAGTAATCTCTCTCTCTCTTTCTCTCTCTCTCTCTCAAGTAAATAAATAACTTTAAATATTAAAATTTTCCTTATTATCAATAAATAAAAAATAAGAGAAAGTTTAACAAAAAAGGTAAGAGGTAAAAGTGTGTGTGTGTGTGTGTGTGTGTGTGTGTGTGTGTGTGTGTGTATGAGGCACTGGGATGGACCCCAGGGGTTGTGTATGCTAGGCATATGTTCAACCACTGGGCTACACTTGCAGACCTACTAACTTTTATAACATACTTTATTAAGCCAACATATGCAAAACAGTATTAACTGGGCCTGGGGGTCTATGCTCAGCCTCTGAAGATACTGTGCGTTGGGTACTTGTGGCCTAGCTCAGTTTGGACCAGCTGCATATCATCTGGGTAGGGGCCACTGTATTGGCCAAGCAGTCCTGAAGTACATTCTCCCCAAAGTATCTATGACTATTCTGTCTCGGCCAGGATCTCACATACCCTGGCTGTGCTGTCTGAAGGTCACGAGGCTCCTACTTCCTATCACTTCACCCTGTCTGTTGGGCTCCCGGGACCCCACACTAAGAACTGGTTCTTTGCTGGCTGTGGAGTTAGGAGGTCCTCTCCCTCTTGGAAGCTCTGGAGCAAAAGAACCCTTCCTAGCCTTTTCATATTGCCGGTGCTTTCTGACCATCTCTGACCTCCCTTGGCTGGCAGCTGCATCCCTGGGTCTCTGTCTGTCACCGTAAACTCCCCACTTCTGGCTTCCCTCCTGATAAAAACCCTCACCAGTCATGGATTAACATGCAATCACCTGTGCTCCAGCAAGTGCCCAAGCGTGTGCTTTTACACACTGTCAAAGAGCTAAAAAACAAAAACAACAAACAAACAAACAAAAACCCAGCTCCTACCCTCCTCAGACATGAGATAAAGAGGCCAGCAGAGTTTTACCTTAGTTTCTGCAGCGGCCCAGTTTTCTTTCTGACATTCTGGGAGGCCCCAAGGTTGGGGTGGGCTCTAACCAAGTCTTCTGTGCTCAATCCCTAGAGTTGGTGCTGTGAGACTGCACTGCCCTTTTGAATTAACCACACCCCTGCCCCACCCCCACCCCCGCTGTCCTCTGAAGTATGAACCTATCAGACCGGACACTGGGAACGTTCACTACCACGTGCAGTCGGGTACAGTTCGCGACACAAAAAGTGCTCAATAAACCCTTGATGCAAAGAGAAAAGGAAGAGGAAGAGAGGAAAAAGAGACTTGATGTATCTAAGGTGGTTCTTGGGAATCGAGGCAGGGCAGATAAGCGGGGCATTAGGACAGCCTGACATCCTGCTGGTCAGCAGTCTTTTGGGACTCTTTCAGAAGCGACCGTCTCACAGAGGGACACAGGTATTCAGTCCCACGACATCTGGGTAAAAAGAGAAGCAGACAGGGCCAGAGAGACAAGGAGATTAGAAGCACTTGACTGTCCGGCCTCTGGCTTCTCCCTGATACTCCTTCGCATGGGGAGGAATGTCTATGGTCCAGTGTCCATTCTTACAGGCAAAAACACCAAGCACAGCTACCAAACTCACCAGCTTGCAGGCCCCTAAAAGAAGTGGACAAGTTAGGGATAAAGCCAGTTGGAACACTCTAGAAAACAGTGTAATGGGAGCTGGGGGTGTCAGAGCACCTGTTTAGCTAGAAAAATTCAGGGAAGGAAAGAGGGACAGAAGAAGGGAAAGGGGAATGTATTATGTAATTTTTAGCCTTCCTGTTTTTCAAATAATCCCTGAGATATAAATATTTTAAAAGGTTTTTAAATAAAATTCAAGCAATATCCTCAATGGGTGTGCCAGTGAGTTTCAGCTGTCTATTTGACATTTAGGATTCGGACCTCTAGGCGCACGTAAGAGGAGTTATTTAGTTAGGGAAAGCCTGTAGGAAATTGTCTTAACTGCATAATCGATGTGGAAGGACCAATGCCACAATGGGTGGCACCGTTCTCTGGGCAGGTAAAGATAAAGAGCTCGTTGGTACTGGGCAAGGATGGCAGCAAGCCGCTATGCATTGGTCCTTACTCTCCCGTTCTTGCTGTGGACAGTGTGGTCAGTTCCCTGGGCTTCTGCTGGCGACCCTCCTGCAGGGATGGACTGTCACCTGGAATTGGGAATTGTTCCCCCAGCAGCACACAGGATGGAAGGAAAGATGGATAAATGTCTAGAGATCCTTTGGCTGAACTGTAGCACCGACTGTCCACACCAGAGCTCAGGGCTCTGAGGACTCAGCAAGCTTCCCCTTGCTTCCCTCACAGCTCAGCTCAGTCCTTCCTGAACCTTGTCCTTCTCGAGAGACACCCAAGAATCCTGTCACTTGAGCTTGACTGACCTCAGGGGCAGGCTTCCTCTCTTGGATGACTAGGGTCAGCTCTGCAGCCGCTGATCCCAGAAGGAAGCTGGTCTCTCCCATAGCCAAAGGGCAACCAAATGACCTTACCGGGCCAAGCCGTGCCAATGTGGCTCTAAGTCGGAGCACACCATGCAGGGAACACCGTGATGTTTCATGTCATGACGTGCCATCGCGAGACATGGATTGCAGGAGAGAACATAGTCAGGCACTGATTTCCTGGTGGCTCTTCATCTTAGTGGGAATTCCGAGGTCGGTGGGCAGAGGGCGCGAGGAGCTGAGCCCGGGAAGGCGTGGTTCCGTTAATGAGGCTTTAACCAGGGCAGGCGGCATGTTTGTGGAAGCCTGAGAGGGTGGAGGCGCGGCGGTGAGCCCTCGCTGTGGCTCCGCAGCTCCTAGGAGTTCCTTGGTGGTTGATTGCCGGGCCAGGCCCCGGATTCAGTGCGGGGGTTCTCTTGGGTCCACACCACCCTTACCCACTCTGCTAGGCTGCGAAAGACACATTTCCATGCAACTATGCAAACGTAGTCATTACCATATCTTCAATATGTATGAAGGAAATGCGCAAAGCTGGCCGGCTCCATCGTCCTGCTCTGACCTGGGTATCCATAAGGCGACATACTCATCTCCCAAGACGGATGAGCAGGGGGCGCCGGGAAGGCAGATCCACCATGCGGGGGTGGGGGAAAACAGATCCTGGAGAGGGACGGAGAGAATTAACCTGAAGAGAAGCGAGAGGTAGAGGGTCGGGGAGCATCAGGATGAAAAAGAGAGAGAGGAAAGGAAGAAGGAATTACATTGGGGAAGAGAGCGAAGAGACAAAATGAAAAGAGAGTGGAACCGACCGAGAATAACGAACTAAAAGTGGTCCAGGGTAAAAGTTTAAATCGGAGCACGAATGGCGCGGAAGAAAGAGAAAAGTGATGTAGAAATCAAATGTACAGAAAGCGCAGGGAACAGCCAGGGTGTGGAGTCAGGCACTGCTGGGCAGGTGGAAATGAGCTGATCCTGGAAAGGAAAATAAAACAGCGCGCTGGGGGCCAGGGTTTTCCATCCAAGCTGTAACTCTGGACGCCCGGCAGAGCAAACTACTCGAAGACCCAGGGGAGAAGGCCTGGTCCCAGATGCTCACGGGAGCAAGGACCCGCTGGCAGGTCTCCGGTTCCTCGCTGGCGCCTTGGCGGATCCCCGGGTGCACAGGCCTGACTCGAGGCCCACGCCACTGCCGCCGCAGCCATTGGGCCCCGCGGCCTCTCCCGTGTTGAGACCGAAGTTGACAAAGTTTGCCTCCAAAGTTTCCCGTCGCATCTCTGGACCCAAGGAGAGCCTCCCAGACTCTGGCAGCTTGCAGGGAGCGGCTGAGCGTTCCCGGGCAGCTGTGGAGGCTCCGGACTTGAGCCTCCTGGGATGCTTTCAGGCCGGGTTCCTGGCCAAATGCGAATCCCTCCACGCCGTGCACGCACCAGTCCGTGCAACTGCTAATAGCTGAAAGAGAGAAAGAGAACGAGAGAAAGAGAGAGAGAGAGAGAGAGAGAGAGAGAGAGAGAGAGAGAGAGAGAGAAGGAAAAATATTCTCAGCTCAATTTAAGTCTCATGGAAAGGGCTTACAACTGTAATTAAATCATTAAATTCTTGTCTACGCTTCACAGAGCGGAGAGAAATTAACTTCCCACCAACCTCATTTTCTATTTGAACATGAAATAATGATTTTCTGCCCGTCTAATTACAAAGCCAACATCTGATCAAGCCAGCATCCAGGGGGGATTATCGCATGCGCGAGTATTAGACCTCATTACCAGCTTGAGTGCAAAATTATTACATCTTGTAATTGGATGGTGAGATTTATATACAGATCGGCCCGGTTTCTGTAAGATTGTAATTACAAGCTTCGTTGGTTAGCTACTTATCAGAACTTTGCAGGAAAACAAAACAAATGACTGAGGAAAACGAGCATTTCATTAACCTGTAACCCGAGCGCGGGTGGGGAGAGGGGAGCGGTGGGAGCGCGCGCCGCGGCGGCGTCGGCAGGAAGCCCAGGAATGGCCAGCCCAGCCCGCGCCGCCGCTTGGGGACTCCGGGCCTTGGGAGGAAAGGACAGAACGTGGGCCTTACTGGGAGACCCAGAGCTGCTGCGGCTTCCTCACCACGGTGACACACGCACCTCGCGGAAGCTGGACGAGAAGAGGGAAGAATAGGGGCCTGGCGGCTCCAATCGTGTGCAGTGAGCAGCACAGCCCTGGAACCCGGCGGGCATCGGGCCCTGGGCGCACGTCGGGCACCGCTGTCCGCGCCCAACAAGAGAGCGCTGCTCCGTGCGCCAAGCGTCAGCGGCGGGAACCTTTTTTGAACACTGCTGGCGCCCTGGGTCGAGACCCGAGAGTGTCAGAGGCAAGTCTTCACGGCGCTATGTGCGCTGGGAATATTGGAAGCAGGAGAGATAATGGAGATGTTTTTGCGTGAGGCACATTTGCGCGCTGCGTGTCTTTTCCCGTGCACCTGCTTTTCTTTGCTCTCTATGCAACAGTGTCACTCTGACCTAAACTTTTGCATTGAAAGTCCCTGGAAAAGGTTCGGCGATCCGCGAACTCGCGAGATCAGTCCGAGGACCCGAGGGTCCACTGGCCTGGTGGAGTTGGGAAATCACTCCACGTCGGGGCTCGGCCGCCTGGGATGCTAAATCTGAATGTGGAGCGAGGATTTCAGAGTCAGGCAGAGGGTGTTCCCAGCTGATACATGGTAATCGAGAGGTTGTCTCTGCTTCGGGCCTGGGGCGCCTGGAAGGATCTAATTAAACTAGGTTTTCGGGCTCGCGTCCTGTTCAGGAGGTTCGTCCTTTGGGCCAGGGACGGCCGGCGGGCTAGCGTCAACTCCTTCCTGAGAACCGCCAGGCGCTTCCGGTTCTCTTTCTCGGGGTCCGCAGTCGGACGCAACCAGGTCGGTCGCTGGTAAATGCAACAAGGAAGGAGTATCTCAGAGACTCCTAATATTTTCTTTTCCTTCTAAGAAAGCAGTCTTCACTAGGGAGCATATAGCGCAGTCCCGGCTCTCCTGCTGTCCCTCACCCCATCCTTCCCCACCACCCCACCCTGGTGTGTGGACCGCCACTGTGTGCACACTACGTAGGTTCTCAGGACTGCCCAGAGAGGCTCGCGGTCCTTACCTAGGAAAGATCCTGAAAATAATGTCACCCACGATTCTGCAACCTTAAGGCTTTGTGAACAGGTGAGCCCAAGTTTCCCTATGCCGCTTTGCGACCGGTTTAACCCGAAACGAAATCAAGATCTAGAAAACATTTCAAGGCCAGAGTCGTCCCTGCTATGTCTCCACCAGCGAATCTCTCCCAAATCCTCCGGCCAGCCAAGCACGGCGTTAGAGGTGAAAGGAATGACAGAGAAGCCCCACAGACTGATCTGGGGAAACTCCTGTGCTGCTAAACCTGGTAATTCCCCACCTTCCACTTGTCTACCCCCTTCCCCATGCTCTCAAAATTCCCACCTACTTGAGCGTGGGGTCCGCTCTAAGGCCATAGTGACAGAGACATAGATGGAGTCAAAACTGGGGGACACAGGAAACTTTCCTTCATTAACTGGGTTCCTTGGACTTCCTTGTGACCAGAGAGACAGGCCGCCCCCGCAGAATTTAGACTCGATTTCTAGATCAGTCAGTATGAGGGCAGCATTTCTGTCTCCAAATTGAGATTAGATTCAACACTCTACGGCAGAATCGCAATTCCAGGAGTTGTCTCGGGGGCTCGCCTGCAACAAACCTGGCGGGTGCTTGGGTCGCCGCCACGGCCTAAAGCGTTTAGCATGGAGCTGCCACAATTCCGGAAATCTCAGTTCTGGGGCTTTCCACTGCAGGCCCTAACCCGTGGAGGTGGAAGCTTAGACACAGACGTTTCAAGTTTGATTTAGGAAATACCCTCCATCGTACGACCAAAGTCTCTCCCCCACCGCTGCCATGGAGGATCCAAACCCAAAAGGAAACACGCCAATGCTGCTATCCAAGAGCAGAGACAGAAGGAAAAAGAACGGTTGCAGTGGACAAAATACCAACACAGAAACTTCTCAAAGTGCTTTCCGAAAGTGCCTAGGGTCTGGTCCTAACGATCCCTGCCCTACCCCCACCCCGCAGGCTTTCCAACACCACAGCGGGCGACCGTTCTTTAGCCCAGGTACTCCGGAGGTGTTAATCTGGTAAATGCAGGGTTTGGCCCCTTCGCGTAAGGGGCTACCAGCCCCAGCTCAAAGACCGTCTTTTACAGCACCGCGGGGCACACTCCTAGCCTAGGCCGGTAAGAGTGGCCTGGGGTCCAGAGGAGAGAGCTGAAAAAGGACGCCCACACACACACACACACCTCCAACACACCAAGAACAGCCCAGAAGATGGGTCCCGTCTCAATCTACAACTATCTATGCCACAGGGAAAGGGGGACCAGGAGTCGAGGAGCGGGAAACAGGGAGTGATCAGTTGACCCAGTACTAACCCGTCCCTGCGCCTCTGTTCCCCAGTACCCAGCAGCTGGGAGGGGGCGGGATGGGACTCTGCCCCGCCCCGCCCCGCCCCATGCGCGGGAGCCGCGGGGGTGGGCCGCCTCGCCCGGAAGACGTCCCGTTGATTGGTGACTGCGGGAGTAGACGCGAGAAAAAGTCGAATAAGAGGGCGCAACGTCAGACCCGAGATTTGGGAAGGGCGAGGGAGGGGTGAAGGGCGGGCACAGACTCACCGGCAGGGACGCGGACACACACCCCCCACACCGCATTCAAAGTGTCTACAACTTTAGGCCGCCTTAGCCCACGGCGCAGAGGCCGGGAAGGGGGAGGAGAGTAGTGTGTGAGTAGAGATTTAAGAGAGGAGTCGCGCTAGGAAAAGTGTGGGCAGCGGAAAGGAGAGCAAAAGCAGTGGCGAGAAAGGGAAAGAAGAAAAGAACAGTTTCCCCACGTCCAGGACAGCAAGGGAGCTTGAGAAGCGGAAGCGATCCTGGGGGGTCGGGAGGCGCAGCGAGGGGAGGGAAGAGAGCAGGAGAGGAGGGGGAGTGAAAACTAGAGGAGGGTGAAGCAGGCGAGGCGCGACTCTGCCCGCGAGAGGAGGGCAGTGCGGAGCGCCGCTCGCTGAACTGCTAGGGTTGCGGAGAGGAGGGAGCGCGGCGCCGAGAGGAGGGGCTTGCGGCCCCGTGGAAATGTCAATCAGAGCCCGGAGCCCCGGGAATCTCGGCCAATCTGTTCGGACCTGACCTGGCTCCTCTCCGCCGCCGCCGCCGCCGCCGCCGCCGCGGAGCAGATCAATAGGCGAACGCGGAGCACAGCGCAGCGCGGCCCCAGCTCGGCCCAGTCCCCGATGCGCGCCGGAGTCCGCGCGCGGTGTTGAGCACGGCGGCCCCGGGGGCCGGGCCCCCTCTCCGTCGGTGCCCCGCGGGTCACCATGTCCTTCCCTCAGCTCGGATACCAGTACATCCGCCCGCTCTACCCACCCGAGCGTCCGGGAACTGCGAGCGGCAGTGGCGGCGGCAGCGCAGGGGCCCGGGGCGGGCCCGGAGCCTCGGATCTGGCCGCCTCCGGGTCACTATCCAATGTGCTTTCGTCCGTGTACGGGGCGCCCTACGCCGCGGCCGCAGCGGCTGCCGCCGCCGCCCAAGGCTATGGAGCCTTCTTGCCCTACGCCACGGAGCTGCCCATCTTCCCGCAGCTGGTAAGAGTCCAAGGCACCCGGGAAAGAGGGGTGGGAGTTAGGGCGCCGGGTTTCGTGAGAGCGCGGGAATGGACCACCCAGGTCCCAACTAGGAGGGTTAGGTGACGCGAACTAGAGCTCACCAGTGCTCCTCCGCGTGTGTCCCCCTCCTTTTCCATGCGTACAGGGCACGCAGTATGAGCTGAAGGACAGCCCTGGGGTCCAGCATCCGGCCACGGCCGCCGCGTTTCCGCACCCGCACCCCGCCTTTTACCCGTATGGCCAGTACCAGTTCGGGGACCCGTCCCGTCCCAAGAACGCCACCCGAGAGAGCACGAGCACACTCAAGGCCTGGCTCAACGAGCACCGCAAGAACCCGTACCCCACCAAGGGCGAGAAGATCATGCTGGCCATCATCACCAAGATGACCCTCACCCAGGTGTCCACCTGGTTCGCCAACGCGCGCCGGCGCCTCAAGAAGGAGAACAAGATGACGTGGGCGCCCCGCAGTCGCACGGACGAGGAGGGCAATGCTTACGGGAGCGAGCGGGAAGAGGAAGACGAGGAAGAAGACGAGGAGGACGGCAAACGCGAGCTGGAGTTGGAGGAGGAGGAGCTCGGTGGGGAGGAGGAGGACACGGGGGGCGAGGGTCTGGCAGATGACGAGGACGAGGAGATCGATTTGGAGAACTTAGACAGTGCGGCAGCCGGGCCTGAGCCCACCTTGGCTGGGACAGCGCGCAGAGTCGGCGATCTCGGTCTGGGACCCATTTCGGACTCCAAAAATAGCGACTCGGAAGATAGTTCCGAGGGCTTGGAGGAGCGGCCGCTGCCGGTCCTGAGCCTGGCCCCAGCGCCACCGCCAGTAGCCACGGTTCCCCCATCTCCGCCTTCGCCCCCCTCGGGCCTAGACCCCTGCGCTCCTGCACCAGCGCCCTCCTCCGCCCTGCAGAAGCCCAAGATCTGGTCGCTGGCCGAGACAGCCACCAGTCCGGACAACCCACGCCGCTCGCCTCCTAGAGCCGGGGGTTCTCCCCCAGGGGCGACCATCGCGCCCCCGACGCTGCAGCTCTCCCCCGCGGCGGCCGCTGCAGCCGCCGCAGCTCACAGACTCGTCTCGGCGCCACTTGGCAAATTCCCGGCTTGGACCAATAGGCCTTTCCCAGGCCCGCCGTCTGGCCCGCGGCCGCACCCGCTCTCCCTGCTGGGCTCGGCCCCTCAGCACCTGCTGGGACTTCCCGGAGCCGTGGGTCACCCGGCTGCCGCCGCCGTCGCCTACGCTCGGCCCGCGGAACCCGAGGGTGGAACAGGTGACTGCCCAGTACGGGGCGCAGAGGGAGGGTTGCTCAGGGGTTCGCGCCAGAGCTAGCCGGGAGGGACAGGGCTTTGGGAAGTGGGGGACACTAGGTGCTCTCCTTTCCTCTCCGCTCCAGCGCGCAGCCCGAGGCTCTGGTTGCCTGAAGGGAACATTCTAAAAGTCTCTTTTTCTTCCCTTCCCTTCCCTTCCCTTCCCTCAGATCGCTGTAGTGCCTTGGAGGTGGAGAAAAAGTTACTCAAGACAGCTTTCCAGCCGGTTCCCAGGCGGTAAGAGACCCTGAATTTGGGGAACAGGTGGGGGAGACCCGTAGGCGGAAGGGAAAAGAAAACCAAGAGGCAGTTGGTGGAGTCTATAGCCCTCAGGGAAGGGGTAAGGGAGTGGCTGGGAAACTCTTTTTAAAAATAGACTAGACCTACTCCTTGGTTGTTTTTTGTTTTGTTTTGTTTTTGTTTTTGTTTTCCTTGCTGAAGGGAGAAACTCTACAGGTTCAGCCCAGACAGAAAATTGGGGAAATCCCCACTAGATCCCTGGAACCAGAGGCCCCAGAGTGATGCCCCCCTCCTTCCAGCCAGGAACCTAGGTGCAGATACCTTCTGCACTTCTTAAAGTTAGACCCAGACACATGTGTCCACAACTGAGTGTAATCACGCTTAGAGCCATCTCTCCCATGCCTTAGGGTGTCCCCAGCCCCAGGCGACCTTCATGTCCCAAAATCTCACCACCTGCACGCTCTCTGCCTCTGTCTCTCTTACAGGCCTCAAAACCATCTGGACGCCGCTCTGGTCTTATCGGCTCTCTCCTCCTCCTAGTTGTTTTTCAACAATTTTTAAATCGTACTAAGTGTAAAAACAAATCGCTCTGTATAGTGACGACTTGCAAGCATGTCTGTGTATGAATACTTAAAAAAAAAAAAAAGAACACTAAACAAAAATAAGAAAGATGAAATAAAGCCAGTCCCTCCCGGCCCTGCCCAAGTCGCTTCTGTGTCACCCCACACTAGCTGCGATTGTGAGGTTTGTTTGTTCGGTTGTTCTGGGGTGGACTTCCAGTGAGTATAAGCCTGTCTGATTCTTTTGTATATACAGAAAAAATGTACATATGTGTGAACCAAATTGTACAAGAAAGTATCTATTTTTGGCTAAATAAATGAGCTGTTGCCACTTTTGATTATAGCCGGCCTGTCTGGCCACAGAGGGATTTGTTTGATGGTTCTTTGGGTATCATTTGGATTTTCCTCACGCTGTTTGAAAGAATCCCCAGAGGCAGGAAGGATGAGTATGGTCAGGGAACAGCAGCGGCAAATGGAATGTGGCCAATGCAGAGGCGGTAGGAAAGGCCCCTGGTGCCCGATGAAGAGTGAAAGAGAAATCGGAGTTAGTTCAGATTCACTGCTAGGAGCTGGGAAACTGGGTTCTATGTGCGGGTTCACAGCAGCAACAGTCTGGCGATTTAGCAGAAAGACTTCAGGAATCATCTAGCCGCACTAGGCGTAGGCTAGGAGGTTGTGTCCCCCCCACCCCCATTCTCCTATTCTGACCTGCATTATTGCGGTTTCTTAATCCTATGTATACGGGGCTGTGCCACTGCTGCTTTGGGGCCTCCCGTGTGCACCGTATCCTTCCTTAGAGATGCAAGGGTTTGGGGGATCTAGAGAGAGGAGACAGAGGCGCACGTCCTTCCTGCTGAGTGATAAGTGGTCGTGTTGGATTTGAAAATCAAGGATCTGGGCCCAGCGTGTGTGCTGTAGACGCTGCGGAGTGTTTACCTCCAATGCCCGGGTAGGGGCCTCTTTCCGAGGTTCTTGCGCGGTTTGGGGAGTCCAGCCCTGCACCCTTCTAGCTGGGATTGCGGGCGGGGGAGGCAACCGGGAAATTTGGGGCTGGAGCTCCCTCTACAGGACGAAAGGGACGTTGGGCGCCTCGGCCGCCAGAGCTGCCAGGCCGCCGCGCTCTTGGGGTCTGTCTTGCTTAGAGACCGCAGCGATTGTGGTTCATCTGGAGAGTTGGGAGAGTAATGGCTGGGGAATATGAAGTAGGGGCGCCTTTGGGGGTCACTGCTGCCCTGCATGTTATTACTAAGGAAAGACCGGATACCCGGTACAGAAGCCCCGGAGTCGGGCTTGTGACCGGCTTGCGGATTCGGGAGAAGTCTGAAGATTTTGGATGAGTCAGAGTGATACAGTGGACCAATGAGGGTGAGCGGGCGTGGGCAGTGGAGTAGGACAGGTCCTTGAGGACACACTGTCAGCTCCGCGGCCTGGGAACTAGGCCCCGAGTCCAAGGCGTTCAGAAGCCGCGCACCCGGTGCATGGCGAATATACCACGGAAGGTCCCCAGAACCAAGATTTGCTGCAGGCGGAAAACCCTGGCCTCCACCCCCTTCCACGCAGGCCCGAGACATCTCCGCAGCTCCCTCTCCTGCTTCTTGCTAAAGGTGTTTCTGGAGTTCAGGTTCCTTCACGGGTTTGCAGTGGAAGAAGGAGGCCCCATTCCGACCTGTGCGTTCACAGTACCCTCAGATTGCTGCAGGCTTGGCCCACAGTGAGAGAGCTCCAATTGTTTGGGCAGTGCACCCTGAAAGCAACACCCCAGAGCCTGGGCCCGACCTCTAGTGACTCGGGTCTATATCCTCTTCAGTTCACACATCAGGTAGGCGGCCCGGAGGGATGCTGCTCCCCTTTGCCAAATGGTCATGGCAACCCCAGTTTACCCTTCTCTGGCTCTCAGATTCCCAGCAGTATCCTACTCCCTCAGTCCGCCGCCCTCCACTGGCCTGAAGAGTGAGGTGTCTTCCTCCAGGCAACTTGTGAACCCTTTGCAACTCCAACTTCACTAAGGAAACAAGGAAACTTCCCAGGGGAAGCCCAGGAGAGACGTGGCCACAGCAGAAGCAGGCAGCTCCCACGTCTCCAAGCTTACTGAGCATCCAAGGAAAGGAATTGGATGGAAGGAAGAAGATGGGTTATGGAGAAGCTGGGCAGAGCCTGGGGAGCTCTGACCATTGGTGCTGGGTCTCTGGACCCTAAGGGGACTCAGCTTTTATGACCGGCTCATTCTCCAGTGAGTATCTTGACCAAAGCTCATCATTTTCATTCCAAGAGCAGAGCACAAAGGCATCATTCGCTAACCTGGAGATGACTTTGTGGAGAATGTGCATTTGTACTCCCTTTGATTCTACTCTGACCTGATCCAATAGCATAACCCAAACTAAACAGAATCTACTAGCTTTCCAATAAGAGGAATGGTTGCCAGGAGCTGCTTCCATTCCTTACTGTGGGACCCTAAAATCTAAAAAAGGGAAAAGAGAACTAGAGAGAGAGAGAGAGAGAGAGAGAGAGAGAGAGAGAGAGAGAATCTCGTATCCAGTTCTGATCAAGCTTCAATTAGAAATGAAATATGTCACTACCCTGCTAGGAAGGAGCCTCTACTGTCACAGTTGGTTATCCAGAGCCTGCCAAGGTGTGTGGGGGTAATCAACTAGGTCAGAAGCAGGAGTGCAAGGCCCCGCTTCCCTCATTATCTGCGTGGAGCTGGGAGGGGACAGTGCAGCCCAGGGCCAGCCAGCCAGAGGAGAATAAAATTATCTCCCTAGGTAACCATCCACCTTTGGGACCCGCATGCTAATGGCTTCGAATTGAATTTCTTTTCAGGGGATTAAGGGCAGGAGGAATTGGGATCCAGCTCCAAGATGACATGGAAGGGCCAGGGGCCAACTCACCGCCAACCACTCACCTGTTCAACACTAGGAGTTAGGAGGAGTCAGACTCTACCTATTGAGTGGCATTTTTTGGGCATCTGGATGGCAGAGACCCAAAGGCTCAGCAGTTGCAGGCCTGTCTGTTTTGGAAGGTTAGCTCAAAAGACCAGTGGGTAAGTAGCTTGTGGCTTTGGTTTATTTGGATGTTTTCGCCCAGGACTTGAGCCTAATTATTGGTATCTTTTTCCTAGAAATATATTTTGCTTTCTAAAAATCTGCGTGCACATATTCTCTGCTCACATAGGGCAAACCAGGAAACTGAAGGTGTACAGAAAAAATGTGTCTGTATTTGAAGCTAATTCCACTTGAGTGGAGACACTTTGAACAAATGAAAAAAAGTAGAAAGGGGTTAGATTAGATGAATTGTGCCAAATTTTCTTCTAAAACCAGAATAAAAAAAAAAAAGAATGAGTCCAAGAATAATGGTGGGGAATGGGGACCCATACATTGTCTGGGTTGGCTGCTGTCAGAGGGCCCCATAGCCAGCTTAAAAATGTCCACCTATTGTTTGACCAGTCATTACTCCCTGAAACAGGCTTGGGCCCTTGTGGTGTCTGCATGGAAAACTACTTAGTTAGGGCAGAGCAGGAAGAGACCTAGGAGTAGGACAGTGGTCCTCAAGCAGATAACGTCACCTCCTTTCCCACCCTGCGACATTTGGCAGTGCTTTCAGAGGACCAGGTAGATGAGGTACTGGCATCGCCATGGTAGAGATCGGGATTACTGTTAGGGACAGTCTATGGCACATTCCCTGATGTATCCTTAAGTCATTCCGATGAGGTCTGTCTGGTAAGTACTTGGATGGACAATGATTCTGTCCAAGACTCCAGCAGTACCAAAGTTGGGAAACCAAGGTGAGGGGACAAAGTGTTTGTGTGCTAGGTAGAACATTTTTGTTCTTTAAAAATTTTTGGCATTGCATTTTGAAAATGGGTGATAGACCCGTCCCTCACTGTGGTTTCCTACTTTTAATACATCTACCTTTGAATGTGCTCTTATAACAAGACTCTAGATTAACAGCTTTTTGTCTCTGGTGACATACAATGCCCATCAGGATGGAGTGAAGGGCATTGCAGGAGCAGCAAAATGCAAAGGAAAATCAACAGACCACAATCCAGAACTTCAGAGACTCTATATCAACCACCTAGAACTAGGCCAGACTAATCTCTCCCCATCCTGAAGCTCAGGGACATTTGCGGAAGAGGGGGCGGTAAGAGTGTAAGAGCAAAAGGATGGGAGGAGCAATGATTTGCAAGATACTCCACACTAGTTAGGGCCAAAGCAATCATAATTGGACTTTGCATGCCCTGAGCAATGTCCAACACACTATTGACCTCACAAAGTCTAGCATCTGCTAAAGGCACCAAGATCCTTGGAGGCAAGGGATTGGCAGCCACGGCAGTATTCCTGTACTTAAGGGGAACACGGGAAAGGGTTCAAGGAATGGCCACTGGGTTCTCATACGTCATTGGAGAGGAGGGCTCAGAGGAGAATCAGGCATGCATAAGAAAGGACTCTCTGGGAATTGGGGCGGGAGGCACTGGGGAGATAGGGAGGGAAGGGTGAGGGGAGGGAGAGCAGGGGGTTCGGGGGGGGGGAGGAGGAGGGAGGGAAGGAACTGGTGTACCTATTAAGTTTGTATGAGCTGACATAATAATAAATAAAAAAAAACCAAGTAAAAGAAAAAAAATTTTTGGCATTGGAAGTGGGAAATAGAGGCAAGAAAGAAACAGGCAGGAGGCAGCTATGGGGGAGTCTGGGAAAAGCAAAAGTGGGTGTCAGGTCAACCGTAGAGGTAGACCTTTTCTAGCACCATGGCAGAGGTGGCAAACAGGGTATCACTGGTATATAAACTGGAGTCTTTCTCTTGTATATTACTGACATCAAGGACAGGTGACAGGAAAGTGCTCTCAGATACAAGCTCAGGTCATATAGTTTGGGTTTGGTAGTTACTTCTTACTCAGTTTACTCTGTGTGTGTGTGTGTGTGTGTGTGTGTGTGTGTGTGTGTGTGTGTGTGCGCGCGCGCGCACTACATGTCGGAGTGGGAAGAAGATGAAGGGAAGGTCGGGTCTGGCTCTGAGTCTTCGGTCTAGCCTGGCCTGACCTGGCCTGGCCACAATGTCTGTGTGATGTCATGTCTTTTGTGCCCATGACCAGCCCTGCATTCTCTCACTGCACTAGGCGGCTAACAAGTGGGCCGCAGCCCTCTGGGGCCTTTAGAGTGCACTCATCTGGCAACTGTGCTGCTCCCAGACGCTCAGATTTATTTTGCCAAAGTTACAGGGCAATTATGGAAATGTGCCCTTTGAAGCCAGCCTGATTTCTCTTTATTTTCTTCTCCCTGACAGAGCAGAGCTTCCCTGCCTCTTGTGGCTCTCTCTCTCTCTCTCTCTCTCTCTCTCTCTCTCTCTCTCTCTCTCTCTCTCTCTCTCTCTTGCTCGCTCTCTGTCTCTCCTTCTCTCCCTCTTTCTCTCCCTCTTTTTTTCCTTCCTTTTTCTCTCCCTGTCTCTCTTCCTTACAATTCTTAAACAGTAGAAATGTCTAAAGGTAATGTTGAAAGAAATCTTCTAAGTGGCAGCAAAATTGCATGGAGATTAAAATAACATTGCTATTATTTTAACGCTGTGTTTTTAGAAATGGGATGCTGGTGGCCAGGAGGGGACAACAAGAGACCAACTGGTCGCTCCGTCCTTACCATGCCAGAGGTCCCACCCACAGCCTGCCAGGATGACACTGGCAAAGACTGGCCCAGCCTCTCAAAGCTTCTATTCTGCCCATTGGAATCTCGATCCCCAGATATAACTAGAAGTCCTGAGCTGCCATCCCCCATATCTAGGGTATAAGAGGCCCACACTTGGCCTGGGCTTTGCTTTCTTGTCACTGGGGGCTTGAAATGTTGTGCCTCTGTGTGAAGCAACAGCAGAGGTGTCTCTCCTCCCGCCTTACTGTGCTTAGCACTGTGTGTAGTGGTGAGGTATGTGACGACATGGACAGAGTAGGTGTCACGGAGGGCTACGGAGGAGCCTACTGGGTAGCCTAGTGTCTAGGGCCTACATTTCTACTTTCCAGAAAGTGACTCTGGAATTTTCTTTGCCTGTATTTTCGTTTGCTCCCTCCTTTCTGATCCTGGCAAGATCTGCTCTTCAGTGCAGACAGATACCAACGGGAAGTCCTGACACGTCCCAAGGAGTCTGTCTAGAATGGAGACCATTCGGATTTTCCTTGCTCTGCTTTTTCGTTGTCATTATTTCTTGAGACTGGGTCTCATGATGTAGCCTAGGCTGGCCTTAAACTCGATGTATAGCCAAGGATGGCCTTGAACTCCTGAGCTTCCTGCCTCTACCTCCCAAGTGCTGAGATTATAGTCTCCCACCCTTGGCCTCCCTGCTGTTTTAAAAATCTCGTGAGTCAACTAAGCACTTTCCCTGCTGGTTATCATCTCCCTTTTACGGATGAAGAAACTGAAGCTCCAGGAAAAACAGAGATGGAAAGTTTGAAGAACCTTCCAGAAACATGGAACAACCCCCATTGAGCAGTAAAAAAACAAAAAGGAATCTTGCTCAGGGTACGCAGTCACCCCATCAAAAGCAGAATATGGATTCCTGCAAAACCAGCTGAGAGTGCCCCCAGAAAGGACCGGGCACAAGGGGTGAAAGACAGAGGAATATTTTCCACACGTTGCAGTTTGCTCCTTTTGGATCGCATACACACACCGGTTCTTAGAACGTCTTTGTGCGTGTGTGCGCGTGCATATGAGTGCAGAGTATGCTCATCTGCATGTGCAGAGTTCATGAGCCAGTGCATGCGCAGAGGCCAGAAGAGGACACCAAGCGACCTTATCTGGCACTTTTCACCTCATTTCCTTGGGGCAGAGCCTCTCACTGAACCTGGAGGCAGTCTGGTGACCAGCAAGCCCCAATGATCTTTCTGTCCTTACAGGCATGGCATACTTGTAATCTCACATGCTGGGTTACAGGTATGCCATGTCGGGCTTTATACATGGGTGATAGGATCTGAACTCAGATCCTCATGCTTCAGAGCAAGCACTCTTAATGCCTGAGCCGTTCTTCAGCTCCCTTTGGCCTTTTTGTTAATGTGTGTGTGGGTGTGTGGGCGTGTGTCTGTGTATATGAGTGTGTGCACGCATATGTGTAAGCCCATATGGAGGTCCAAGAGCAACGCGCAGGGTCTTCCTTAGCAGTCTCTCTCTGTCTCACCCTGAACCTGGAGCTTGCTGATTACAGTGAACCTCGTAGCCAATGTGCTCTACCTCTGAACACTGGAATTGCAGGTGAGCCGCCAGGGCCCCTGGCATGTCTGTGGGTTCTATGAATCCAAACTTCAGTCCTTACCCGTAAGTGGGAAGCTCTTTACCTGCTACATCTCTAAGACCTCTTTGTTTTCAAATGACTGAAAGTCTTGTGGGGGAGGAAAGAGGAAGTCGGGACAATAAATGGTATCTGTTCTGGATCTGGCAGTGGAGGGCGATGTGAGTCACCCAGTGGGCACCCACAGCCCACCGACACAAAATACCCAAGGGGCTGCTGAAAAGGTGGAGGCTGCCACTTGGCACCTAGTTTCTATGAGGTGGTGGGGAAACCTTAGGGAACAGCAGGTAAGGGAGGAAGGCTGCCTCCCCCCCCACCTCCTGGGGGCAAAGAAGCAGAGGGGAGAGATCGAGGAAGAGAAAGAGGTGGGATTGCATTTCCGACATCCCTCACCCCCACTGTAAGGGTACAACCCATTGACCTTATTGCCTCCTTGGCTCTACTCTTAAAAGTTCCACTAGTCCCCAGTCGTGCCATTAGCTAGAAACCAGCCCTCTAATGCACAGGCCTCCAGGGGACACTTGGGATCTAAACCATATGGCTCACGGAAATGCCTGTTGTGCCGGACAATAAACCTCAGGGCATCCAGGGAAGCTGGCCCTTGATTCTAACCACTCTCTAACTGTGCAGCTTTGGAGCCCAGACCACACCTCTCTGAGTAAAAGCAGGAAGAATAATTAGAGCGTCATCTCCCTCACAAGCAGCGAGAGTATTGCCCGAGTTCATTATCCTAAGAGCTACATATCACGCATAAAGATTCACCTTATGCACGGCGATGACCCAATAAATTACAAACACATTTTATTAATTATAATTTATATATAATCAGTTTGTCATTAATTACAACAGCCACCCAAGGCGATAGACACAATTGTTCCCTTTTGTAGAAGGGTAAATCCAAATTCAGTCACTTGCTCATCACGGCTGATAGACTGGCCAGCATGTAGGCAGAGTCCAAATACTGTGTGCTTTTCTGGGTGCGTTTCTTGCATTGCTCCACACATCTGGATTTGGAGTAGATGGCCCAGCAGCTGTGAGTCCACTTTGTCCCCACCCCTGATGTTTATGGACTTCACACTTTGGGTGGGACCCAGCACCTTAGTCCTCGATTCGTCCCACCCATTTCCACTGTGGGAGACAGCATGCAAGGTGCCCAGAAGGATAACCTTGAATTTTCTGCCATCTCTTATCATTTATATATTTTTTTCAGAAACTAGGGGACGGGCTGCAGATTTATCTGTGCCCTCTTCTTTAACTCCTCATGTCCAGTTGTGCTGGGATGGGACTTCCAGTGAAAGAGAGAGAGGGACAGAGAAACAGACAGACACTGCGACAGCAGAAAAGGTCAGTCCGTGGCAGCGCAGGAGAAGCTTGCTCTGCCTCTAGGTATCTCGTACTCGGCGTGGGTTTCTGGACCGGCAGCGTCCATCAGTCTGCAGAAACATTAGCAGCAAGGATATCCAGGTCCCTCTGAGACAAACTGAGCCCCAATCTGCCTTTTCTAGGGATCCCTGGGTGACACGGATGTAGATCAGAGTGCGAGACCCATAGATTTAGAGGCTCACCCTCCAAGACGTGTGTCTCCACCAGGACAGAGCTGGAACTATCCCTGAGCCCCGAGCTTCCACAGCAAATGCAGAGGGAATGCCAGGAACACCGAGTGGTTGGGGGGGCGGAAAGGTCAGAGGAAGGTGCCGACACCTCCAAGACTGATAGTGCCATCCCAAAAAACAACTTTCACCTGTCTCCACCTTCAGCTATGCCTGTGCTTTGCCATGGGTACCATTGACTACACGTGCTCATGCCCTCTGCCTGCCTGTCCTTCCAGATACTTTGCAGCAACAAATTAGACTCACCACAAACATTCAGAACATATTAATAACAGTCACTGATTTGGGAGCTGAGTAGATGATTCCGTGGGTCAGAGCACTTATTGCACAAGCCTGAGCTCAAATCCCCAGAACCTACATTAAAAGAGCACGTTCGTTGTGAGTGTATCTATGATCCCAACTCTGTGGGAAGGCAGGGACAGAAGGATCCCTGGGGGTTGCTGGCCACCAGCCTAGCTCTCCAAGCTCAGTGACACACCTTGTTGCAAGGGGATATGGTGGAGAGTGATAGATAGAACAGAATACCCAATGTCCTCCTCGGGCTATGCATTCAACACACAACATGCACACACACATACACAAATACAGATTTCTTGCTATATCAGGGATCACATCTGATCAATACTAGAATTAAATATAGCTCATTAAAAAAGGAAGAAAAGATGATGGGGAACAAGAAGGGAAAGGGAGACAGGAAGGATGGAGGAATGGAGAACAGCCATTTGAGACCGAACAAAACAAGCACGATCCCTAGAGGACAAAGACTGTCTCCTTTATCCATTCATTCATTCGCTCAACAAGATTTGTCAAAGAGTTGTAATGTGGACTAAGTTCTGTGCTCCAAGAACTTTCTGTCCTCAAGAAATAACTGTTTTAATAATGACAGGAGTGCTCCACGTCTGCTGGGTTATGAAGGATACAGACAAGATGCCGTAAGCACATGCTTTATGAGGAGGTGGCTGACCTAGACAGGGGAGGGAGCTGTGCAAACAGATGTTAATGCATTCCTTTGTCCTTGTGCTAAGGAGCGCAGAAGGATGCACTTGGTGCAATTGCCACCAATCACACCTGGCCATTGAACACTTGAAATCATGTCGTTTATGATCTATTGCTGCATAATTACCTCAATAGTTATTGGCTCACAGCTTCTTAGCATGAGAGACTCAAGAGTGGCTTTGCTGGAGGTGCCCATGTAGGTGCCAATCCTTATGAGAAGCAGTCGTGGTAGCAGACAGGTGCTGGACCACCCATTCCCAGAAAGCTGGCTCATGCACACCATTGTAAGCTAAAGCTTTGTGTCCCTTGGCTCCTGGTCCCTCCCTAAGACAGCTTGTGTATCCTCAGGACAGAGAGTGCCCGCAGGTGACCCAAGGGGCAAGACAGGAGTCAGAGCATGTGCACGATGTCACCTTGGACGTCATCGCCATTATCTCTGTAGTGGTCTATTGTACTTATGAGTCAGATCTATTCTTTGATGATGGAGACACTATACAAACACTCAAGCCAAAAGGTAGGGGTCTCTGGGACCATGTTGGAGGCTGGTTGCTATAGACACGCCATATCCATATGCCTTGAAGCTCCTGTGTTCCTCTCTTAGTAGTTTCTAAGAGTCCACATGCCCTGGTGCAAAGGACAGAAACCTACCTGAAACTGTCATTCCTAAAAAAGGATTTGCTGGTTCCTAGCCGAAGAATATAAGGGTAGAAATAAATAGTAACAATAGAATCCAGTATCTATTGAGTACATGTTAGGAGCTGAGCATGTGTTCTAACTCATCCTCACAAAGAGTGAGGATTTGAGGGCCCCAAGACTTCCTTTTGCATTCTAGCTCCAGCTTCAGCGAGGGTCTCCTTCTCTCCCACTCCTCTGGGTGGCAGATACAGTCAAAAGAAATGGTTTCTCTTGACCAGCTCAATTGTCAAATCCCAAGGAAGTTCTCAATGGACTCAGCTTGGGTCATGTGCTCATCGCTAGCCCGAGCACAATAGCCAGGATGTGTGGCAGGAAGAGGTTCCCCATGGAGAAAGAATACCCATGGTAGATCCCTGGGGAACTGGAGGCATGGAAGGTTCGGGGGAGAAGATCCAGGAGGGAATCTGGGAAGCAGCAGAGAAGGGGGAGTGATTGTAAGCTGGGCTATGCAGGTACAAGGGTCTCAGGCCATCTCCAGCACTACAAGGAGAAAGTGCTTAATCACTTCCATCAAAATCCATTTTGTCGTGTCAGACAGCTGAGTACAGGCTAAGGGCGGAAGCAACAAGAGCCTTTCAGACCTTTCCAATCCTCCCAGGTCCTAGGGTTTCTGTGGATCACACTCTGGAATGTGGTAGAATGTGCAAGAACTTCTGAAGCTTTCCTGTCTGAACATTTCAGGAACACAGGTAGGTGGACCCACTAATCTGAAGAATCTGAGGTCACATTAAACATGTCTCACACAGGAGTGCTTTTGTGAGTTCCCCTTCATCTAAAATCTATAGGAATTTATTTCTGTCTCCATCAGATTTTCTGCTTGTCTTATTTTCGAATACTTTTTTGTTTTCCATAAAGTTCTTCAGAAACGGCGGCTAATCTGGAACCCCTGTTTATCCTGCAGCTGTGATGCCTGCTGAGATTCTGACAAGAGATACAGAGTTCTTGGCGCATAGATTCAAGAGGCTCAGGCACACAGGGTCGGTGAAGGGCAGAAGCACCAGGTGTGCGGGCAAGTGTCCCAGGAAGCCCAGCTTTGCTCAAAACCACCAAGATAGTAGAAGTGACATTTACCTCTGTCCACTGTCCGTTTCTCTCCCTTTCCCTTGAACCTCAGCAGGTAGGAGCTTCTTAGAGCTTGCAACCAGGCTAGGGTTGGGGCTAGTGTTAGTAAATGTTCAACAAATATTTTACCACTTTTGGAGGGCTGCGGTGAGTCCTGTTTCATCTCGGTGTGCCAGGGGGCTTGGCGGGGCCTGGACCGGGCTTAAAATTGGAAGAAAAAAAAATTTCCCAAAAGCATTTCTGTTTGGAATTCTGCAGAAAGAATCAGCTTTTTCTGAAAATCTTTTCTAGATACTTGGGAAACCATTTACAAATATTTAATGAAAGATGGGGTTGGTGAAGCCAAGAGCATCCCAAATTTAAGGCCATCGTCAACTGCCTAAGCAAGACCTTGTTTCACGATAAATCAAATAAATATCATCATAAATATAATTTTAAATAGATTGAAACAGTCTTCACATATGATTATCCAATAGAAGGACTATGAAAGATGTTAAGAGTTGCCCTGAGCCCAAGCTTGTGTGACAGACTGGTAGGCATGTTTCCTGTCTGTGGTCAGCACAAGAATACAGCTGGAAGCCAGCAGCCACTCTATTTTGAGTAGTGTTCCGTCCCTTCCCTGCCACACCTGAGTACTCTAAATATATACCCAGCTCCTCCTGATTCCCCTTCAATGCGCAGACCCAGTTGGAGCCATTTACGAGATCAGCCTGGGAGACTGGACATATCACATGCGCCCCTCAATTTTCCTGAGATGTTCCCTTTTTGTCCACATAGCAGTCATGCCAGGAGGTCGCCACATGAGGTCTGTCCTCCCGGCAGAGCCCTTGACCTTTCATGTCCTGGAACAGAGCAGAAGCACAGGATGGCACGGTCCAGCTGGAAACAGGACTTGGGAAAAGGCCACAGACTCCAATGCTTGCTCACAGCATGCAGAGGGCTAGTGGCAAAAATAGAATTATCCAGAAACATGGAAAGAAGAGCGTGCAGGAGACCGAGGCTGAGGAGAGAGCAGGGAGACAGGGCCAGAAGGGCAGGAGTCGAGCCAACTCCCATGGACGGGCAGAAGGTCTGTCAGAGAGCTGCTGGGCCACCCATGAGGAATGGGAAGTGCCAAGCACTTGTCTAATCTGGTATGCAAACTAGAACCTTCTAAGGAAGCTGCCTGGACTAATCACTCCTTCCAGGAGACAGAGGTCCCTGCTTGTCCTGAGAAATCATGGGCAGTGGTTAAACTCACTGTACAGAGACCAGTTAGGCCAGCCCACCTGGAGGGGGGCTAAGAAAGGAAGAAGCCACTCTGGTCGCTGGTCTCTCATTGAGAACAGCCTCTGACAGTCTGTGTTCCTCGGAGAAGACATCTTGGACAGGAGGAGATGACAGAACACACTTTGGCCTGTAGAGAAACCACTTTGGAATATTCTCAGCTTCAACCTCCGAGACCCCTGGCAACTGCCAAACTCACCTTGGGTCAGCGTTTTCTCTTTGGCCAGTCCAGCTACTCAAGGCTGGAATCTCACCTTGTCTAGCAATAGAGACAGTTCAGTGACACACTGTAGGACCTTTCTGAACAGAAAGCAGTACCCCCCATCTCGAGACTGTGCTACCACACACACCACACATAGAAATGGTTTGGGGAATACGCACAAGTGACCTCAACAACATCACAACTGGCAGGGTGCATGGTCTCATGGGACACAGAGTGTTGACATCTTGGTTTTTGAGACATGAGACTATCTTAGGGGATCCTAGGGAAGGACAGGAAAAAAGATGACATTTGGGGATCTCAGGCCAACACAGTTGCTAACTGGCATGGGACTATATAATTTTTATTTTTGTGTGTGTGTGTGTGTGTGTGTGTGTGTGTGTGTGTGTGTGTGTGTGTGGTATGTGACGTGCGCACACAAGGATGCATGTACCATAAAGTGCATACAAAAGTGAAAGGATAGCATAGCTTAAGAGTCAGTTCTCTCCTTCCACCTGTTTGAGGCAAGGTCTTTCTTATTGTTTCTGCCCTCTGAGTGCTGCAGTCTGGCTGAATTATGAGCTCCTGGGCAGTTCTCTTCGCTCTGCCTCCCATCTCACCGTAAGAGATTTATAGATTTTATAGGATACACATGCATGCCACCATGCCCAGCTTTTTATGTGTTTCTTTGGACTTAAGTCCAAAGCAAGCACTTTTATCTGCTGAGCCAACTTGTTAAAAGAGAGACACCTAGATATCTACATAAAAAAAGAATTAAGCTAGACCCCTTCTTCCTACCATACTCCAACATCAGCTCAAAATGTATCACGAGCTTAACTAAACAAGCTAAAACACACAATTCATAGAGAGAAATACAGATGCAACTCTTTGTAACTTTGGGTCAAGTAAGGCCTTCTTAGGAAGAAAAAAATACTACAAAGAACAAAAGGTAAAAACTGGTGTGCTAGAAAGGACACCATTAAGAAAGAGAAGAGGAGTTGTAGAGAAGGCAGAGTAGGTAATAAACCCTGTTGCACAAGCATGAGAACCTGAGTTCAAATCCCCAGTGGCCACGTAAAGCCGAGTGTGGTTACTCTTCTGTTTCTGTGAGACAGCACTGAGGTCAAACAACTTAATGGAGAGAGGAGATTTATTCAGCTTATGGTTCCAGAGGGGAGATACAGTCTTTCATGGTGGCCGTGGCATGACTGGAAGAAGGAGCTGAAGAGAGGCTACGTCACTGCAGAACCTTGGAGGCTGAGAGCTGCAGGCCTGCTGTTGCAAAAGAAAAAAAAAAACAGACTTCTCCAGCAGGTAGGGTTGGATTAATCCACTTCAAAGCTCACGCTCCTGGGACCGCCTTCCTCCAGCAAGGCTCCACCTCTCAAAGGTACCATGACCTTCCCAAACACATGAGACTGCGGGGGACGCATTTCAAACCATGACACCATACATGCTGTAACCCCAATACTGGGGGCTTGACAGAGACAGGAGAATCTCTGATGTCTGCTGGTCACCAAACTAACACCAGGTTCAATGAGACCCCCTGTGTCTATGGAATAAGGGGAAGAGAAATATGAAGGATGCCTAATATCCTTCTCTGGCCTCCACACACGCGCAGGCCAATGAACCTACATTTACACACACACCACACACATGTATGCATGTGCACACACACACACACACACACACACACACACACACACACAGAGTAAATAATTTTTTTTAATTTTTTAAATTTATTATTTATTCAATTGTGTGTGTGTATGTATGTGTGTGCATCTGTATGTATGTGTGTGTGTGTGTGTGTGTAGAACCATGGACAAATTCTGGAACCACCATGGATGCCTCCACCTCCTCCTTGTTTATTCGGCCCTGGGATTCACAGGCTCCGCCCTACCAGAATCAGAAGCCTAGGCCGCCCCCGCTTCCTCCTAGCGTCTATACGTGGGGTCTAGGATCCAAACTCAGGACCTTCCGCCTGCAAGGCAGAGGCTTAACCACTGAGCCACCTCTCCAGCCCCAAATAATTATTTTAAAGAGAAGTATTAAAAGGGCCGGCAAGATGGCTCAGAGGGAAAAGGCACTTCTGGTACACACCTGTCAAGCTGAGTGTGATCCCCGGAGCCACATGGGAGAGAGAAGTAACTTCCCAATTTTGCCTGCTGACCTCCGCATGCCCATAGTGGCACAAGCGTGCCTGCTCTTCCTCCTCCTCAAATAAGATATTTTCTAGAAAAGAAAGTATGATGATGCCTAACAGAACAGAGGGAATGTCTATAAGTTATGTATCTGATAAGGGTATTATATCTGAAACATACAAAAAGCCACTGTAACGCAATAATGAAAGACAAAACAGGTAAAGAGGGGCTAGCGAGATGGCTCAGCAGGTGAAGGTCGTTAACTGCCAAGCCCGTTGACCTGAGTTCAGTCCCCTCCATATGGTGGAAGGTGAGAACTGACTTCTACTTGTGTTCTGAGCTCCACACATGTACTGTGCAGACACACACACACACACACACACACACACACACACAGAATGTGAGTGGTTTGCTCTGGCATAGAAACCCTTTTATTACATATAACTTTACCTCCTCAAAAGAAGCAGCAGCTTTTGGGCCCTAGAGTAATCATGTTCGAGAACTTTCTTGTTTAGGAGACATCTACATTCTCAATGTTATAGTACTAGAACTCCAAATGGTAGTGTCTGAGGAGAGGCTACAAGAAGGAGGGTTCCCCCAAAAATACGAATGACCTTCTCTCCCTATGGGCAAACCACTTGCACTTAAATGTCAACAAAGGAGAGGCAATGGAAGAAGACATTTTCTAGACTATTCTACTGTAGTGATAGAATTCTGCCCCTAGGTAGATGGAGCTCTGAGGTGCCCCCTGAGCAGGGCGGCTGGATCACTTGCTCTGTCAGAGGGCACCAGCTGCATCCATGCACTCTGGTTAAACACATCCCCAGGAGGACGAAAGCCTTCAAGACTTTTCCTTTCTGCTGAGCTGAGCCTGCTGCTTGATGCGTGCTGTTGTGGCACCGGTGGGCTTGGCCCATTCTCAGACTTCCACTGACATCACACTGTCCTGGGGATCTGGCCTCTTTGTAGTTGAAAATTCCTGAATACTGGACACACTGGAGAGAAGCGTCTATGGTGTGAACACTTCCTGGGGAAACACCACCCAACTGTCATCCACTCTAGAAAGGAGTCGATGACAAACCTAAGAAACGAATACACACCAAGGTTCGACTTGATGAACCAGCGAGTTCATTGGGGTTACTGACAGGAGCAGGGACAATTCAAAGGCAGTTGCATCACCAGAAAGCTTCCCCTCAGCATGGCCAAGACTCACCGTAGCCAGACCCCCAGAGCTTTGCTTCATGACTTGCTAGGAGAGTCTCCTTCGGGTTTCTGGACTGCTCTAGGATCTCTCTTACCCTCCCCCTCTCCTTCCTCCTCTGCTCTCTCTCTTCTCCCTCCCTCTCCACCTCTCCAGCACTATCTGATTGACTAGCAGGTGAGGCTCCTCCCCAATTGTTATTTTTATCCTGGAGGGAGCTTCCCTTTCGGCTTGTCAATTTCAGGAACCTCCTGAGCTGATGAGTCCTTTACTTGTGGAGACTGGGGTGAAGTTCCAGATGGCTGCCCTCCATCCCTAGCAACACACAGGAGGACTACACCAGAGGACGCAGCCTGCTGGCAATCTCCCTATACACTGAAGAAAGATAGGGAAGGAAGATGAATGAGCGAGGAGCGCATGCGGGTGCTCCCACCTGGTCTACCCCAGAACCCACCCAGCAAGAGCTTTACCTCCAGAAGCAGCCCAGGGCTGTGGTTGCAGGTCCTGTAGGGGTACCCTCCTTCCGTTCTTGTCTCCCTGAATCCCCAGCCTGTAGGAATGCACAGGGGATCGGGAAACACACGTGCCAGTGATCTGAACTAGAAGGTACTTAGCAGATGTACACTGAGCCAAAGGGGAAGGTGGTAAGCAGACATGTGCAGGGCAGGTAAGACTCAGCTCCAAGCCCTACAATGTCTCCTTTGGCTTCTTCTGTCTGTTTCATTAATTTGACATAATTTAATGTTTACGGTAAAGTCACAGGAATTGAACAAAAAATTTCTATTAATTCTCCACTTAGATTTTCCAATCGTAAACATCTGGTCATGCTTCTCTTCCATAAAGAGATATAGAAATATATGCATACTTCTTTCCCCCCCCCCAAAAAAAGACAGCCAGACATGGTACAGGCTTATAATCCCAGCTAACAATTAGGATATAGAGGCAAGGGATAGAAGTTCAAAGTCATCCTTGGTTACTTATCGAGTTCAAGGCCAGTCAGGCTATATGAGACCTTGTCTCAACAGACTGTGTGTGTGCGTGTGTGCGTGAATGTATGTGTGTGTGTGTGTGAGAGAGAGAATATATACAGATGAATATAGACAAACAGTTCTGTACATACAAACAAATATATATGCAAGTACTGGTACTTACAGGTACATATATTTGCATAACATCTCTGATGTTCACATACATTTCCTTACACCTTCTGTTTCCAGCCAAGCATTCCAGAGCTCCCTGGGTTCTCTGCTTTCCATATATCTTTCCTTTCTCTTCAGTTTCAGAGTTGGTACCCAACAGAACTGTTAATTCATGTATTTGTAAAGAAGAGGAAAGGAGGATGGGAAGGGAGGACTCTTTTCATGGTTCTGCCTTTCCATTCCTAGTATATGTCTTCCATTTACCTCATGGTGCTCAAAGGCTTCTGATACTCATAGCATCACCACATCCCAGAAAAAGAAGAAATGACAAAAATAGAGAGACACCTGAAGTCTCTTCCAGTAACTTCTACATAGATCTCCATAGTCAGAATCTAGTCATATCATTGCAAGGAACATTAAGGAAAATAATCTTACAGCTGACCACACATCTGTCCCCAGCAGTTAGGGACTCTTTGATGAGTGGGATGTGTTGGTTGAGGCTCTGGCAGCATCTATCACACCACCATCACATGCAGCCAGAAGCCATTCCTTTACAAGAGTGAAGAAAAACGTCATCTCTGTCCCCAGGGCACTTGGGGACAATCTGAGCAATACTCTGATGCTATGGAGCCAGCGTGAGATCTTCCTCCCTTGTAGCTCATTGGAGGTGACCCAGTGTCCCAGAGACTACAAACTGTGTGAGCCTGGGGAGGAAGCTGTGCTTTGTGGAGAAGAAACAAGACTCCCTCAACAGGCTCTGAAGAAAATCCAAGAAGCCACATCACCGTCTGTCTCAGGTCATCCATGTTCCCCAGGGAAACGACTGTATCAAGAAACATTAAGAGGCGCCTGGTGGGGCAGGGACTAACATCCCAAGCACCAGCAAGGATAAGCTGAGGGATGCTGTCCAGGTGAAGAAAGCTGTTAGAGCTGAGAGCTTGAGGTACAGGGCGTGGGGGACTAAGGTGTGGTTGTGTGCAGGAAGCTGAGCCTCATGTTGGACTTGTGCTGCAAGGAACAGGGATCCTCGTGGTGGCATAGAGGAAGCACTGGAATTCTGGAGTCCTGTGGAGTGGAGCTCACCTCCCAGCTTTCTGTGCAGTGATTATAAAGTCACTTCATACTCTGGGTCTGTTTCCTTATCCTCACGCTGCTTGCTGGTGTCGAACTTGTAGAAGAACTGAACAATGAGCTCATGGTGCCTGGGAATCATTCTTCATTTGGGTTTTCATATTTCTCTTTGAGACAGTGTATCTCTATGGAGATTTTGTTTGTGGTAGAGTGCTGGAACCAACAGAGGCCACTTCACGCCACTATGTGGGAGGTCTTCGGAGTCTTCTGAACCTCTAGTTCTATAGGATTCTGTCCCTAGAGGCTGTTCGTTAAAGACTTTCCTTCTACTCAGGTCTGTGTATGCAATCCTTGGCCTTTTACTGAACACAGTGTCCTGTCATCCTTACAGCAGATATCATTCCTCTCTTCCCCAAGGTGAACTGGGACCTGGCAAAGTTAGCAGGCTTGTCAAGGTCTACTATGGATCAAGTCAGTGATGGCTTCTACCATCCTATTGACCTCCCATGCCCATGTCTATATTCCCCCTTGGCTTTTTAACTGCAGATAATCCAGAGGTTGTGCCAGATATGGTGACATAGATCTGTCATCCTAGTATTTAGGAGACTGAGGCAGGAGGATTGTGAGTTTCAAAGCCTGTCTCAAACACAAACTCAAGACTAATTGATTTTCTTTTCCTTTTTTCTTTGCATGCATGCACATGGTGCACGTGTGTGTGTGTGTGTGTGTGTGTGTGTGTGTGTGTGTGTGTGAGAGAGAGAGAGTGTGTGAGAAAGCACTGTGTGTGCCTCTGGAATCCCAAGGGTGACTCCAGGATCACCCTGGATTGCACTATCCCCCTTTTGCTTGTTCTGGAGTTTCCCAGGCTCTGCCTTTCAGAGGTGGAAGTACATACTCCCACCATTTCCACCTGACATTTTTATGTTGGATCCAAGATCTGAACCTTCTGCTTTCAAGGCAGATGCTTAACCTCTGAGCCATCTCTCCAGCCTCAGGACCAGTTGATTTTCAAAGCCCCTTCCTCATGAAAGGAAGGGGAGCTTAGGCCTTGAGTGACATCCTAAAGGAGGGACCAGAGGCTTACTAGACCTAGTTGAGATGATGCCACAACATGAACAAGCCTCTGATCCTGACCAGGCCAACAAGCCACTGGAACATGTATGTCCACACCTATAACTGGTCCAACCCCTGTGGGTGTGGCTGCCTTATTTCACAGTTACTCATTCAGTATGGTCAAAGCCAGCCTGGTTGACCCTTACTTCTCTCAGGCTGTCTTGAAGTAAAAGGCAGGAAATGGTCCTAGGATGAATAAAAATCTCTCCTTTGGATGGATTCTCCTGACATCCCCCAAAGACAGGGCCCACTGAGGCAGACTGTCTTCTAAACACTCCTTCTAGAAATGGGTTTTGTAGCTGGTCTGGGTGGCACAGGTTAGCCAGTACTTAAGTATCTGAGGCAGGAGGATTGCAAATTCAAGGCCTGTCCAGACTACAGAGTAAGTTCAAAGCCAGTTTGGGAAACTTAATGAATCTCTCTCTCTCTCTCTCTCTCTCTCTGTGTGTGTGTGTGTGTGTATGTGTGTGCGTGCAAATAAATAAATAAATAAATGTTAAAAAAGTGATCACCGATAGAGTGCTTGCCTAATGTGCACCAAGTCCCAGTACCCAGGGAAAAAAAAGATCAGAAAGTAGCCGTGACTGCTCCTCAGGCACCCTGTAATGCACGTTAAACTGGGCAAACCTGCTCTAAGATATTGAAGACCTAGAGACCTCCCCGATCCTGACCCCAAATTCAGATGATTTGTTTTCAGGGTTGAGTTCCTTGACAAATGAACAGATAAATCATTCTGCAGGTAAGTACAGCCTGAGAAATATTACATGCCAGCTCCAAGCTACCATACAGAAAACACATTAGGGGCTGAAGAGATGGCTCAGAGGTTAAGGCTCTGCCTCATAAGCAGAGGGATCTGAGTTTGGGCCCCACAATGGTGGGGGACCGCACCTCCAGCACTGGAAGGAAGTGCCTGGGAAACCCCAGAGCAAAGCAAAAAAGGAGGTAGAGCAATTCAGGATGATTCCTGGAGTCATCTTTGGGCTTCCACACACAGTGTCTTCTGAAACACACACATGCGTGTAAAAAAAAAAGTTAAATAAATAAAGAAAAAAATAAAGAAAACATGTTAGTACATTGGATGTCTTTTTAAGTCCATTATGACAGGAACACATTGACTTGTTTAACTGAATGCTCCCCAAATCATCTAACTACAACATGCTCTTCCTAGAATACCCAACTACAGAACATGGTTTGGGAAGCAGTGCTCGTCCACGGAAGAGAGGGAACTTTGAATTGCAATTCCCTCCATGATGTTTGGGAAATGACAGCTGTGGTTCTCATGTGACTTGACATTTAATAACCAGTTCTAAGACCTCAGGATGTAGAAGTTAGGAGCCAATTTACGAGGTGACGAGGATGCTGACATCAATTACCTTTCTCTGGAGTCACGCCTTCCTATTTCCAAGATTTCAACCTTCATTCCCACGGTCTGTCCCACTCAGCACGCCCAGGCCTATGTCATGACAGAGCACTGCTCTCTTGGACAGCCTCCAGCATTCTCCCAGGCCCCAGGACATTTTCTTCACTCCTCTGCTCATCAAATGCCGTCTCTCCACCACCCCACTGTCTTGGCCCCCTACATCGAATCAATTGCCAAGCTCATTAGATTGTATCTGTTGTCTTTCGAGTCTTCCCACTCCTGCTTCTTCCACTGTGACTAACCTGGCTTCTTGCCCCCAGCCACCTCCCCACCTGTCTCTCTTGGTTCTTCCTACTTGACACCTGGTGAGTTGCTCAATCCTGTACACACTACTGTCTCTAGCTTGCTCAGCTCTGGGTGATCTGATTCTCAGCATGCTAATCCTACTTTGGGGTTAAGGAAACCAAGGCATGGAGATGTAGAGGGACTGGCCCAAGGTCAACTCTTTCTTGAACATCTATAGGAGGACTTGGGGCCTGGCATATGGCCCCTGCAGCTGAGTGATTGACCTTTCAGACTCTACCCACTTCCCAGGCTCTGCTGGGAACAGACGCCCACTGCTTTCCACAGCTGTTTCAGGCCACCCCCGTGGTGGAGGCTGACCCTGCTCCCTAGCTTCACCAGCCGGGATGGCATGAAAATTCTGCTCAAACACAAAGCAAGGGGTGAACCTCCTAAAGCTGATCAACCCACTGAAATCCCACCCACCTCACCCCCAACACCTTCTAAAAAGGTAGGCTTCAGACGGACTTTCCTGCCTCTGCCTACTAGCCCTGCTATACACACATGCACACACCAGTGATCTTGCTTCAATTTTCACCTCAGAAGCAGGGAGTGTGGTAGATGTGTGCTTTCACCATCCTAGCGACCAGAAGACCAAGGTGCGGAGAAGGGAAGCCATTTCCAAATAAATGACTCTGGGCTTGAACTACAGGCTGTCTGACTCCAAAGCTAAAGACCTGAACTGGGCACAGGGTATATAGAATAAGAGCCAATAGGCTCCTCCTTGAAAGAATGTGATGGTCCCGGAAGGAGAACACCGGACTGATGCACGGGCAAGAGTGTCCTGGAAATCACAGGGGGCTTACTGAGGATGCAGCGGCATTTGAGATGAGATGTGAGGAGCTCTAGGGTTTCAATACACTGCGTTTTTAAGGAGAAGGCTCACCCGAAAGGCAGGGCAATGGGGGCACACATGAGGGGGCACTGCAGGGGCATGTTCCTGGACTGTAAGGGGGAGAGACATCAGGAGGCAGAAGGCCTGTTCATTGGTGCGCATGGCAGAAAGGGCTTCCTTTCTCTTTTTGTTTTCTTCATAAAAGCTATTTTGACTTCCACCAAAATAAAACATGTGGGCACTTTTGCTAAGCAAGATGTAATGCCTAGGATCAGGAACACAGAATCTTTCTCGATGACCTGCATCCAGATCATCTATGGAAAGTAGCTGATCCCTTAACGAGACCCAAGCCACCCAACTCACCACCATCTAACTCCCATCATGCACTGCATGTGGCTCTCTTGACATCTGGGTTCTCTGTTCAAAAGCAGTCAGGTCCACTGCACAACCCCACCTACTCAGTCTCTTCCTGCTGCCCTTACCACCTTCTCCTCCCTGGCATTACCTGCCATCACTCACTGCCACAGCCTGTGCCCAGGCAGGTAACACCCAGCTCAATGAAGCAGCAGATCTTCCTAACATGGCCGAATCTCTTTGCACTCGGCACCTTGACCCCTGGTGAAGGTAACAGATATATACTGTCACTGAGTCTTTCCGCCGACATCCCAACTACCATACAGTAAACTACTTCTAACAAATCTACCATTTTAACTCTTCCAAAGTATGCGATGCCATGACACTTACACAATCCCAATGCATGAGTGTCACCTCTCCCTGGGTTCCAGAATATTTCCCCAGGAGAAATCCCACACCCTTGAAGTCAACTCTCCTTTCTCTCTCCCTGCAACTTAGGTTACCAGTAGTTCACATTCTGAATCTATGGATTTGCCTACTCTGATTTCTTACATAAATAAAATCATAACTCCATGAAAATCTGGATCTGAGTTCTTCCCCTTACTGTGTTTCAAGGAGCACCTCTGTGGTTCAGTGTACCAGCACTTTATTCCTTTATTCAGTTAAATAATACGCCCTTGTACGGAGGTACCGCATGCTGTTTCTCTGTCTACTGATGGGTCATTTCTAGGTTCTGGCTGTTGTGACTAGAACTGCTATAAACATTTGTATGTAAGTTTGTTTGCTGCAATGCTTGGGGTTGAACCCAGTGCCTTACAGATGCCAGGATTACACTCCAGTCTTGGTTGGCCAGCAAATCACTATAACCAAAGCTGGCCTCACACCTGCCCTGCTAAGTAAGACCAGATCAATAGCACACACATCCACAGCTTTGTGTGTGAAATTTTGTTCCCGTTTTATTTTCCATCATTGTTGGTGTTTTCCCAGGAGTGGAACTGCTGAAGTCATAGGTAACCCTGCATTTAATTTACCAAGGAATTGCCAAATCCAATTACCATTTGTTTTCCAAATGCATGTCTTTGTATTAGAAGAAATTTAGAAAATATACCCACACAAAAGACATACTGTTTTTTTTTCTAATTTTTCCCACCGGATTTTTTTTCAAATGCCTAAAACATATACATACTCAGACACTTTGCACTTGCAAATTTATACAAAACCAGCATTGCAGGACCTGCTTACTATGCAAACAAGAGAATGTATATGAGAACCCCTCAGTGCCCCAGTGAATGCTGGGACTGCCCAGCACCAGCAGTAGAGGCCACATAAAATGCTGCTCCATGGGGAACTGCAGGTCCAGTCACAGCTCCTGTGTCAGAAAAATGCGATAGACAACCATGGAAAAAAAAAAACCAGTGTTAGACTCTGACCTCCACACACATGTACACACATACACACACATGTACACACGTGTGCACATCCATAAATACATGGAAGTACACGTGTACATATGCATGCAAAAATAATACATGCAAACACATATACATGCATACTTGCACATAATACACACATAGCACAGAAATATGCATGTACATAACATACACGTCTATGTACAAGTACACATTCATATGTGCACACACATGCACGCATATACCACATAACACGCACACACAATTTTAGTGAAGTTGTAGAAGCACATAGATAACACGTTTTAATGGCACCTTCTCAATGACAAGCCTACTTAAAATCTTACCATACATAGCCCTCCTGTCTCCTTGCCTGGTTTGTTTACTTCCTGGCATTTCCCATCACAGACCTTATTCTGCAGCACCAAGCACAGAACATTGAATGTTGGCACTGTCTAGCACACGGTAGGAACTGCTGAGTGAAAGGATGCTTGGGTACTTGAGAATGAATGAGAATGAACACAGCACATAATTTCACAGTGAATGTCGTTTTGCCTTGTTTGTTTATTTGAGGTAGGTCTTGGTATCGTTACCCTGACTAGCCTGGAACTGCCTTGGTTTAGAAGCCAGCTGACCCTCCTGCCTCAGCCTTCCACACGCAGGCCATGACGGGCCACCATGCCCACTTCGCAGTGGATCTTAAGTGTGCTGTTGGTGAGTCAAGTGGTGGCTGCTGGCCGAGGTCCCCATTGGTGATCTCCAGTGCTGGCACACTACCCTTGTTCTCAGTGCCCTGTGGGCAGGGCAGAGCCGGGCAATGGCGTTGGCTGGGATCGTTTGGTGAGGACGTCCTTCATTCCATCCCAGCCTCTGGATCAGGGCTGGAAAAGGAGATCTTCAAAATCCCCAATAGCCTAGAGCCCATTTGGTCCTAATTTTAGAATGGGGTTCTTTGGAACTCCAAGCACAGCCAAGGCCCCCAAAGGGAGACCACATCTCAGCCTCTACCTTCCTGCCCATGACTGAGCAGCGTTCTGGCTGCCTGGTCACTGGCCGCTGTGCAACTCCTATTAGTTACAGATGAAGGCAATTAGAGGCTGCATCGCCCTGGCTCCTGGTAGAATACCGAGACAGAACTACAGCTATTTTAAGATCTTAAGCAGATTTATACTTAGTGCTTCAAAGAAAGCCAGCCAGCAAAGAAAATATGGTAACTGTTGCTTTAAATTATAGCTATCATTACTTCAAAAGGATATTCAATCAGAAACCACTGAAGACTAAAACTATTTACATCTCTTGACACTTAAAAGCAAGCGAGCAGTTTCAGCCTGTCAGCCTTGGACATGTTGGCTACAAAGAGCTCCAGGTCTTGCTGGCCTGCGAAAGAAACCACGTCCCAGGGAGCAGGAAGAGAAGAACCTGGGAGTCCATCTCTCGCCACAGCCTTCGAAGGATTTGAGCATGTGGATCTGCTCTGATTCCCACTCTTGGGGTTCCCAGCAAGGCAAGAAGCCATTCCCAGCCTGGCCTCTGGCCCGCAGAGCCCTACCCTAGGGAAACCCTTGTCTCATCCCATTAATATATGTCTGACGGCAGGACTGCTCCTTGCATCTTCCTGGGCTATATCTGATTGTATAGACTGGACAGGAAATCAGGTTATCCACTGACCAGATTAGAGTCAGTGTGACCCTTACCAACATGTCACTTAACTAGGGGTGGTGTCTCTGCCTTTTGGTGATCCTGGACAACCCCCTTCAGGACTACATGTCCTCAGTAGAGTTAGAATGACCCAAGTTCCCATGTCACAGGAGCTGACGTGAGATGATGGGGATGAGACCTTCTGTTACAGCATCTCTCATGTCAACATTCCATCATGTTAACAATAACATCCCACACGTCAGCATTCATCAGTAACTCAAGGTGGGTGTTTCTGCTCAAGGGCACCTGTAATGATTTGGAGACTCACAGATCCACTTATGCGCAAAGGTTTCTGGGAAATGCAGTCCATGGCAGAGTTTCTGGCAACAGGGAAGATCTACAAAACTATGATTGGAAGCACTCAAATGTTCAGTGGGCAGGGAGCTGTTCTCTGCCACCAGCACTTCCCACAGCATTGCTCAAACCATTTTTTAGTCCTAATTTCCAGTTGCACATATGAGATCCAGAGGAGCCAGTGCAAGGTTATGGCCTGTAAGAGGCAGAAATGGAGCTAGAGGGACATTGTCCTGGACAGTCACCTGGGAGCAACAGAAGTTTCTGCTGGAGGTATCTGAGCTTGGCAAAACCTGGAAGGTTCCCTCTCAGGTTCCAATAAGACGTTAAGTCAGGGTTTCACAGCACAGGATCCACAGCTTGTGGTTTTTCTCTTGGGGTCTTGAACCTGTCCTTCTAACCTGCTGTGCTCATCAGGAGCCTCTCATTCACAGTCACCTCCTGCCTTTCAGTCCAGAACTTTCTTCCAGTTTGCAAGGGTCCCGAAAGGCACCAGAGGTTCATGGAGTCCCAGGTCCACAGGAAGTGCCCTTCTGCCCCTGCCGGGAGTTACTTCTTTGCGCTCTCGCGCTAGATCTTCTCTTCCTCAGCCTGAGCAGAAGGTGCATCCTGTCCTTCCCTTGGGGGGCAGGACTCACTGAGGTTTATGGGCTGGGTGAAGTTCAATGAAGACAGGTAGGCGAGGTATGGGAGAAAGTTAGATGCTGTGTGTTACATTTCCCTTTCTGGGCTTCCGTTTCCCTTCCTCTAACAAAAGGCAATGTCACCTTTGCTAGTCACCCTGTGGGGGACATGGAAGGTGGGTGTAAAAGTCTGAAAGCATGACAGGCTCCTGCAGAGCCGATGCTTGTTGACTTCACCTCCTCTCATCTTGGAATGGCAGGTACTCTGTTTCTTCTAGGTACACTGCTTCTCCTCCATTGCCTTGGTGAAAATGATGATCAAGATGCTACACTCCTCTGCCCAGTGAATGTGCATAACTGTAGTTCAACCAATTAGACTACTCCTTGGGATTTTTCCATTTTAAGAATGACAGTGTGTGAACACACACACACACACACACACACACACACACACACACACACAGAGTCCCTGAATCCTCACTGTACTCACAATTCCTCTCTAAAAACCTGCCTTGTATCCTTTTAAATGAGGCCAGTAACTCCATAAAAGGCCATCAACAGCTTGCAATTCTGGAAAACAAAGCAGGCTTGCAGGTGAAGTCCATTACCAATGTGGAGGAAGAGCAGCCATGGACTCACTGTTCTAGATAAACCAGCCTGTGGCAATGGACCAGTACCCTATGTTGATCTCTTTCCTCCTTGCTCATGCTTCATGGAGCTATCTCAGCATTAAAATTAGGAGTCAGAGAGAGAGGAAAACAGGGCAAAACAAAAAGATGCCCTGAGTGGCTCCACTTAGAACCCAGTGATGATTAAAACTATGTCGAAGTAACAGGTGTGTGACTCTTCCTGATAAATTGCCAGTCAGAGAGTTCTCAAAGGCTCCCCAAATAGTATAGGCTTTTGCCATTGCTCTTGGTTGCTCTTCAAAAATTGACAGCAAAATCCTATTAATAAAGATGCAACCCATATGGATCACAGACATGGACAAAAAAACACCAGTTGGAACTAGTTTGGGAACTTCCTCCTTGCTAAACAGCTTATATGGTACCAGGGAGTATTATAGAAGCTACTGGGAGAGAAAAATAAAGATCTCATCAACCTGTGAGATCTGTAAGGTGCAATAATAATCACCATGGCAACAGGTGCCATAAGTGTAATAGTGGCATGAGTATCAACCAATAGCTTTCTGATCAGATTTAAGGTCTGCTTGTCAGAATGGAATACATTCCTGTTACTGTAAACTAGAACAAGGACCTATTAAAGGGAAGGAAATAGGACACAAGGGAGGAACAGACTATGAATGTTTAGCTAGGAAGAGAGCACACCAAACTGTTTGTAAATACCTATTATTATACCCATAGATTGGAAGAGCACTCAGCACTCAACCTAGACTCCTTCTTCTACAACAGAACATATTTATTACTGAAAAGCACAGCTTACCAAGATGTAGAAAATAATTGTCCATGGACTGCTTATCCCTAAATAGGACACATAAGCCTCGCCCATCCCCAACTCAAGGCTCAGGGAACATCACAGAAGAGGGATGGAGAGACTGTAAAAGCCTGAAGTGGGAAGGTGGTGAGTCAGGCATTATCTCCCCTACATGACATAGTCATGATATATAAGATTTCAAGGCAGATATGTATACTTACACAAGAATTGCACAGGAACTGTCTTAACATCTCATGGTAACATCAGGAAAGACCTCAAGGAGCTCCCCACCTCTCTGATGGGGAAATAAAGGAGGATGCTTTCCTCAATGGTATATCCACCGATCCAGGATGCTTGTTGAAGCATGAATCAGTTCAACACAAGTCATCACAGACTTGTATTAAGCACAGTGGGCCACACAACAAAAAGATTTGAAAATAGTCTCGCAGAGGAGATGAAGGTTTGTAAGAAGAAAAAGAGTGAAGATGGTATTTGGAACTAAGGGATGAAAATAGTATAAATTCAATATGTTAATGTATGCAGAATTAAATTAGTTAATTAGTTAACTATGCAAGCATAAAGAAGTCTCATACTCCATGTAAAAAGAGGATTGACTGCAAGAGTCAATCTTCAAAATGCATTTGAATCTGTTTCAGTAGACAGTTAATATCCAGGAAGATTTTACCAAGAACCCAAAATGCAGTGAATTAATTTTCAGAACCTGCACCTGGAAGTCCCCAACAGCTCCTAAACATGTGCTATGTGCTAGGTAGCACCCTGAGACCGCTAAGTCTTCATCTTGAGTTGCAAGGCATGATTCCCTTTCAGCTCAGTGTTTTTCAAGACTCAGAAATGGGACAAAGGCCCCATTTTCTAAGTAGGCATGGTTTTTGCCTTTATGGGCATAGTTACATCTCTTCTGGGACCCATACCATAACACTCCCCCCCAGGCTGTTAGCAAGCTACATTGAGAAGGCCTTAGGGCCCAGCTGCCTTCTGAGTGGGGACCACAGACATAGTGTCATCAGATGCCTCTTTGCGTACCCCAAAAGAACCAAAGCCAAGGGTGACAGGGATACAAGGTCTCAAGCTAGTGAGAGCTGGCCTTGCTGGAGCCCCCAGAGGCTTGTCCTTGCCCACCAGAGAAGAACAGCCACTGAAGGATCTAGAGACAAAGGAGGACGAAGAGCGGTAGTAGGTGGGGAAGATGGTCTATCCTTACCTTGAAAGAAAGACCCTAGATGATAAAAGAAGGTAGGAAGACATTTATCGCTTTGGGTTGTGGTGGGGCTTATGGTCACCCCTAGAATCCCTGCATGTGTCCACAGTGCTTTCAGAAGTCTTCCTTAAGTGACCCTGAGTATGGCCTGCTAAGATGCTGATAGATACCATGACCACATTCCATCAACCCCAGGAAGAGGGCCACCCCTATCTGCTCAGAGCATGGGACACCACTATCTGCTCAGAGCATGGACACACCTATCTACTCGAGCATGGACACCCCTATCTGCTCAAGCATGGACACCCCTATCTGCTCAAGCATGGACACCCCTATCTGCTCAGAGTATGGACACCCCAATCTGCTCAGAGTGTGGAACATGCTCCATGGGAAACAAGAAGCCTTCCCTTGTTGGTCGTGTGAGACCCCCGGCACCCAAGGAGAGCACCTCCATGCTGAGTAGCTGGCAGCTATGGATCTTTCTAACTAAGATGCTGTAATTGGGGAGGCAGCCGGTCTTTACCTAATCCTCTTCCGGCCCTGGGGAATTGTCCGTGTCGCTCCCTGATTTAAGAGGAAATGGTCACTGGACGCTGCTCTGCAGGCACTTTGCTCTGGATGGTCGGCATGATGAGTTGCAGAGGATTTAAGGGGCTGCTGACATTTCCCGTTATGTATCTTTTCATTAGAGGTAACTATCGCTTTAAGCAAATTGTTTCGGGGCCTGGAATGCAGCAGTAAGTGATCTAATTAGTGTAGGTTGTAATTTAGGAAGGTTCATTATGTCACAGACATTATGACTCCTGGGTATTACTAAAGGACTCATTTGTAGCCCTTGAAATGATTTTCTCATGAACACACATAATGTCAGCCATGGAACTAGAGTGGAGTCTTAAAATGGTTTGATGGATGTAGAATCCCAGAGTTCCTGGGGACCAGATTTCAAGCCAGTCATGTCAAATGGGCAGAGCAGGATGTGCTAAAGAAAGAGCCAGTTCTAACTGGAACCCACACTGACCTCTTCAACTCTGCTACCTAGCATCAAGTAAACTCCCTAAGACAAAGGTGGCATCAACCATAACCAAGAAGCCTGTCATATCTAAGGTTTCTAAGCCGACAAGGCCACAGGGATAGGCTTTGAATTCCTCTGGTTTTCTTTTACACATTTGGTCCTCCCCCAAAGCACACCTGTGATTTCCATAGTCACAAAACAAAAACGTGTTTTTGACATGACCACCAACTTGTCACTCTGTTGATGAGGCCTGGTAGAGACTAACTAGCTGCTGGCCACCCTTGGTTTTCCCTTTCCCTCTCCGGCCCCCACCTGGACTACATTTCTTAGTTTGTACCAGCACCATCATGTGACTGGGTTCTGATCAGTGGTATGTAGGCAGAATTGATGGGCACCTCTGCTACCATCCCTCAGACCCTGGCACCACATTCCATGCCCTCCCTTCCTTTAATTCCCTGAACACAGGGTAGCTGTTTTAATTCCTTTAATTATTGTCAGAATGGGCAGACCCCAGGGGAACTCAGCAGGTGCTGGATGGAGCTGACCTTGGAAAGGAACTGGACACAGAAGGACAAGTGGATCGGGGTCCCTTCTTTGCCACTGGCAAGAGCTAGTAGAAGAGTGAAACTGAAACTAAATCCTGCATGTGCATGTGCGTGTGCGTGTGCGTGTGCGTGTGCGTGTGCGTGTGCGTGTGCGTGTGCGTGTGTGTGTGTGTGTGTGTGTGTGTGGCCACCATGCATGGTGACCTGATTGGTCTAAGAGGTTCTCCATGAAATTATTATTTCTCAGACTTACCAGACAAAAGTCTTGGGTCGCTACTACTTCCTGTCTTTAATATTTTTTATTTAAGGCAGGGGTGGAAAGGGGGAATGGGAGCCTTCCAGGAACAAACTCCATTCTCCACATATGCAAACAGCTGCTTCATCCACTGAGCTACTCACCGACCCAGAGGCTCTACTTTCTGCTCTTCTCTTACGAAAGTGAATGCTTTGATTTTTCAGTCTTCTTATTATTTTTAAAGAGAATTATAGAAACTTACCTTCCAAAACTTTCAACTTAGATTCACAACCACGGGCAAAGCTATTAGCATAAAACAAGTCAGTTCCATTCTCCGTTGACCTCGGTTGTATCTATTGTGTTATAGAATTGAGGTTCTGTGCTTCCGACTGGAACACGCCCCCAAAACCAAATGGGCTGAGAGTAGGGAAGAGGACCCAAGATAGCGTTCTCAAAGGGAAAGGACAGAGATGGGACAGGTGCCACTAGAGGAATGATTCCACAAGACTGACCCAAGGAAATGCTAGGACCTTTCCCAGATCAAAGATCAGGAAGGACAGGAAACCAGCCATCTATCCCTTCAGTATCTCTCAGTCACCACCATGACTACCATAGACTCCAGGTCCACAGGGTAGCTGTTTTGGGTGGGATGGCTCTCCAATCGCCAGCAACTGCGGACAGGGACAGTTATCACCACGGAAGACCCAGGATCCCGTAATGCGCAGACCATAAACCCATCAGCTGTCCTGGGGACGCGGGGGTGGGGATTTCTAAAAGCCATTCATCTCATTAATAATTGGTCAGCTGCCAACTTAAGTGCTTTGCTGCTGTTAACTCTAAGTATATTTTTAATGTGAGCAACTGACTCCCACTAGCTGTCTTCTCTTCTGAAAATATGGCGGAGTAAAAGGCCGAGATCTCACCAGCTGAGAGTCACCTGGCACACGCCAGCCTCTCATTGATGACACCACACTCTAGAGGACAAACCCCTTCTTTCCCAGACTGAGAGATGGGGGAGAATCCTGCAGTGTCGACAGCCCCCCTCAGACACGCAATCTGGCTTACAGTGCCAGTGGCAATGTGTGACTATGAAGACATCCAGGAGAGGAGACACTCCTTTGCATAACAGCATTGCCCACATTGATGAAAGAGATTCTTCAGGCCTCTGTGTTCAGTGCAGATGCGTGACTTGTGGGTATGACGCTTGAGAGACACTTGTGTTGGTTTCTAAATATCTGATGGTCCTGAGCAGTCACTTGGAGAGACGAATTCAATTTCATATCCAGAGCAGCTGGTCATGTAGGAACAAAGACAAACAGTCCCTTCACCAGCCTTGCTCTTGATAAGACTTTCAAAAGCGCCTCTAGAATGTTCTCTCAGCCACTCACAAAACGGAATTCTTCCCGCTGACTGTGATTAAAATATATATGTGTATATATATGACTTATTGAAACATCTAATTTGGTCCAAAAGCTTGATCCAATGGATTTCAAACAAAAGAGGGAAAATTCAGATCCCTCATAAGACTTTTCCAGACTGTCTCGGCTTTTGCCAGGCTGTGACCTAATCCTCCAAACCTTCTGGAGACAGTTGGGGCCAAATTGGAGTTATTTAAGGAAGGCAGGCCTCACATTCTGCAAGTGCCCCTCCACACCTTTGTTAGTCAGATGCCAGAGCTCTAGATGCTTCTATTTAAAAAGCAGCTGTACTCAAGCTTGTGGATCTGCCCTGTGAACATTTGGAAGTTTCAGCAAAGCTGGTCGCATAGGGAAAATCAAGCCAGTTTGGGGAGAATCAATTCTGATGACTCACTTCTCTCAGTGTGCACAGACTTCATAAAGATGTTCAACACATTAGACATTTTTCTTCCGACGTTCAGCTGCTTCTCCTAACTGCTTCCAGACAATGCGGATGGAATCAGGTATGCTCCAAGACGAATGGTCCCGGCATCCTGAAAACCATACACAACCCCTCCCATGCCAGTCCCACCTGGAGGGGTCCCCGGGAGCCTTGTGCAGGGAGGTGCCAGTCTCACCTGCACAGGTGTGTTGTCATCAGAAGGATGGGTTGGGGCCTCCTCGTGGACGGGCTGGCTGACTGCCTTACCCGCCCACACTCGCTTATCTGCAGTCGAACCCAGCTGGAAAGCAAATTACAGTGTCTTTTTCCCCCTTAAGAAAACAAACAACAACAACAACAACAAACCATTTGTGTCTCAACATTCCCCCTACAGTGAGGCTGAGAAGGGCATAGGGAGCCCACTAGAAGACATAGCCCAATAAGCAGGTAAGTGACAGCTCGCTGCCTACTGTGACTGAACATCTGGAGTGTGCAGATGGGGCTGGCGAAGCCCCCACAGCTGGGCCAGCGCAAGAGCCAAGAGAAGTCACCGTGATGCTCAGCTCCCGGGGTCACTATTCCACATGCAAGGACTTCTCTGGAACACCATGTCCAGTCCATTTGCTAAAATAAGTCTTTGACGATTTTTTTTTTTTTTTGGCAACATCAAGGCCAAGGGCAGTGAAGAAATGAGAGCTTGCGGAAGCAGCGACTCTCTACATCCACGGGTGTATCTACCTCACAAATGGTCCTAGCAGTACTAGGTTATAAAGCTCTTTGGTGCAAGCATGAGGACCTGATTTCAAATCCCCAGAACCCACCGAAAAACACAAATGTCTGTAACCCCAGCATGCTTATAGGTGGCTGGGAGCTCTCTAGAAACTTCCAACTAGCCTGGTGTAAACAGTGGAAAAACACACAAGAGACTTTGAGCCAAGCAAGGTAGAAGGCGAGGATGTTCACCCAAGACTGTCCTCTGACATCCACAGGAACACCGTAGACCTTGAGAAGGCCGCCTATGGAGGCTGTGATCTAGTGAACGCTGGGTCCCTTTTACACACAATACAACAGACACAACTTCTTTTCTGAGTCTGAGAATTCCTGAACCAGAGTAACCACAGTACAGATCCTTACATATTTGCTTTATCAGGAGGTGAGAGGACTGAATTAGACCATCACAGGAAACTCAGAATGCACCACAGAACTCTGTAGGCACTCAATAAATATTAGTGGCAGAGGTGTTATTGAGATAGCAAGATAGCGCATTGGGTGGAGGTGACAGCCACACAAGTCTGACAACCTGAGTTCAATTCTCAGAGTCCACACAGACAAAGAAGAGAACTGACTTCTGGAAATTGTCTGCTGACTTCCGCATATGTGCCATGAAGAGATGTAGATGACGCAGGCCTTTCTTTTCTCCCCAAGTCCAGTATTTAAAAAAAAAAAAAAAAAAAAACAGATACCATATAAAACAGTGAAAGGGTCAATGTGAAAAATTTTGCTCACTCTCCACTCCTGGCTATACCTGGCCTGGTGCTACTGGCTCTTTGTAGTTGGAGACCCTTCCTGTTCTGGCTGAGTCAAAGATGTCATAGGTGACATTTAACCTTCTGCTCAAGGCATAAAGAATATCAGGGGCCTTGCACTCAAAACATCTTGCTGTTACCTGTGACAAAAATCAAAAACTTCTTGTATTCCCCGTTTCCCGTGGCTCTCTTCTTCCTGGGTATCCAGCCGCCTTGCCTTGACTGTGTTCTAGCTAATAGAATATGAGTAGATGTGATGGACACTTCAGACCTCCCATAACTTACCTGCTGTGTGTTCCAGTCGACCTGGGAAGACCACTTGGACTAAAAAAGGCTACGTTTCCAGAAAGAATGAGATCTTTGAGTCACTGCATGGAGAAAAGTTGCCCATTAACCAGAATCTTTGGATCCTGAATAAGAAATGAAAGTGCATTCTGTTAAACCAGAACAATCTGGGAGCTGTGGTTTTAAGACAGGCTCCACCTGTGTGAACGCTGAAGCAGTGGCCTGGGAAGATCACATAGCGAAGAATTCAGGCTTCAGCTGCCTGTCCACAGTCTTCACCGTTAGAAGTTCATGAAAAGATGCTTGGTACTGGTACCTGAAGTCTAACAAGTTCTCCAAAGACGGATGGATGAGTATAGATAGATGGATATGGATCAATGGGAATAAATGGGTGTCTGAGTGGATGGATGGATGAAAATAGACCAGTACGTGAATACATAGACTGGATTGATGGATGGATGAGCAAATAGATGGATGGATAGATGACTGGTGACACTGACCCTGTAGTCATTGATTTGCTAATTGTCACCAGAATACAGAGGAAGAACTAGGAAGGGTTTGTTCTCCTAAAAGGCAAAAAAGAAGCAATCCTCTCAGCCAGAGTTCTTAGAGAGTCAGAATCCCCTGTAGGGGATTAAAGGCATGCCTTTCAGTAGACCAGTTTGCACTGTGAAGTCTGAGCCAGGGCAGTTGGAAGCACACTGGAGTTACTAGAGCAACGAGCCCATCAGCGACTCCGGGAGGTGAGGGGGGCGTGTCATTTCCAGCGACCACTCAGCATCTTCAGTCAAGGCTGAGCACAAGCAAGTCCACAGGATTGGGGCTGGATCTCCGCCCTTCTGCAGTCTGCACGATGGGGGCCAGCCAAAGAAGAACACAGCAGCGTGGACGAAGTAGGCACCGCAGGCAGCCAGGCCCAGCTCCACCCGCCTGCCGCCTGCTTATCTTTGCAGACTGCCAGTCCGCCCAGCCTAAGTGCAGACTGCGCTGGCCTCCATCTACCCGGGACCCCTCTCTCTGCAGCGCTGCAGGGGCTCAGCAGGCCGCTGCGCAGCTCTCCGCAGGGATGGCTGGGCTCCCTCCTCCAGCGGCTCTGCCTCTGGCAAGCAGGCCCTTTAAGCCTGTCTTTATGTCCTTATCAGTGCTCCCCGGCAGGCCCAGGTGCCAGGCCGCGTTCACTCAATTACCGTCTTCGTAGGACACAATGCTCTCTTCTGTGCGCAGATAGAGACTCTTTCATGGCAAGGGCTCAGAGCTAAATCCTCTTTTGATACTGTCAGAAACTCCCTGCCAAGCTGACACTGTATGTTAGGGGGAAAAGAGCTCCCCGGTGCAGAAGAGCCGAAATTAAATTAAACAGGATATCAATACCTACTAGTTAAGGAAATGATATTTCCCTTTTGTGATATCTCTCTCCCGGTCCCTCAGCCAAATATTCGTCCTTCCTTGGCTGAGTCTGTCCCCAGGGTTTTCCAAACAAAATACCCACACTAGTCTCTGGGAAAAGAGGCTTCCAGGGAGTTCTTTTGCCACCCGTCAATCCGAAGCCCGGGTTCTTCCAATTTCCCTTGGTTCTTACTGAAAGGCAGGCCTTTAATCCTCCAAAGAGAAAGGAAATTGAAAGTCAGTTCAAATGCCTGAAGGATGGCTGCAGCTTTTCTTCTCCATTTTTCTAAATTTGAAAAAATAAATAAAGTGGGGCTGGGGATGTGGCTCAGTGTAGCTAGATGTGTAAGCCCCAGGGTTTGATCCTTAGCATCATGCACTGAGAAAGAGAGAGAGAGAGAGAGATTCCAAGTATGGTGTTGCACACTGAAGTCCCAGCAATTCAGGAAGTCTAAGCAGAACAATTGCAAGTTCAAAGCCAACTTGGGAAACATAGTAAGACATCTTCATCTCAAAATTACAAAAAAGTGAGTCGTTAAAGATTAAAATTAGAGTAACATTACCATTTATACTAAAAGGGAAGGAAGGAAAGGTGGGAGAAAAGGAGGGAAGGAGAGAAGAGGAAGAGAGGGAGGACCTTGCCCCTTTTTTTCTACTTGCAGTCCTGTAAGATTTCTCTGCTGAGTGCACAGCTAGAGGTCATCACTGGTCACAACTCTCTTGGCCATTATGTCATTACTAAAGGATGTTTACAGCTCATTGCAGTTTCTACAATAGTCAAAAGATGGGAACAACCCAAGTGGCCATTGGTGATAAACAGATCAGCAGAATGTGGTATGCCTCTACAGTGAAATAGCATTCAGCCCAAGCAAAGGAAGACATTCTGATTCATGCCACATCACAGATGAACCTTAAAAATATGCTTATCATGTGTTCACGAGCCAAACACAAAAAAAAAAATGAGCATTGTTTGGGTCTATACCAATGAAGGGCCTGGTGGTCAGGGAAGAGGGGTATTCCACTTACTCTTCCATGGCTGTAATAAACTACTCTGACCCAAGCAACTTAAGAGAGAAAGGGTTTATTATTTTGGCTTACAGTCCCAGAAGGGATAGAGAACTTCACAGTGTGAACACAGGGTGGGAGAGAAAGGTGTGGGAATGGGAGGTAGGAGGTCAGCTGTTACTTTACAAGCACATTCAGCAAGGAGAGAGAGACAGAGAGAGAAAGAGAGAGAGAATCAAACCCTGGTAGCATGCTTCCTTCAACAGGGCTCCATCTTGTAAAGGCAATAACTTTCCTAAACCATGCCACCATCTGAGGACCCAAGTGTTAAACACATGATCCTGTCAGTACATTGCTCTTGCAAGCCAAGGCAAGGCATAGGAAGTGGATGCATTGAATGCATAGTTTGAGCACAGAGAGATGAAGAAGTAAGTCCTAGAGAGGCCCACAGAGCAATGTGCTTCCTGTTGTTGAGCTTCTACACTCAGCATGACCACAGGGAAATTTACTACAATGCAAAATGGCAAGTTGAAAAAGCAAGAAAGAAAGAAACCAAGGCTCAGCTAGGTAAAAGGACTCATTGAATGGGACTAACCTATCATGGCAGAACCTGCCCTGCGCATGTGGCCCGCAGGCTCCCTTTTGAAGAATGTCTTGCCTGTGATGTTCAGGGGCTATCTGACTGCGCCTCTCCTTCACCCAATCCTTGTCACTGACTAAAAACCAATCCAAGTTGGGGTGTCATTCAACTATAAAGAAAGTAGATGGGAGAGATGGCATGGCATTGAGTCCTGCCCATATGTCCTATCCCAAAGAAGGGAGGCCACGGTGGGGAGCAGGACGCAGAACAGCAGGAGAAGGTGTCCCATTGGGAGGTAAGTAAGCATGCTCAGCAGCAGAGTTAGGGTGAGAACCACACGACTGGGTAAATTTCCTTAAAAAATGTATTTGTGGGGCCAGGGAGATGCTTCAGGGGGTTAAAGTCTTTGCCTCTCAAGCAAAAGGACCTGAATTGGATTCCTAGATCCCACGTAAAAACGCCAGATGGAAATGGCAATGATCTGCAATTCCTGCCCTAGAAGGCAGAGCCTGGGAAAGTCCAGGGCAAGAAATAAGGAGTAGAGGGCTGGAGAGATGGCTTAGAGATTAAGACTCTGCCTCCAAGGCAGAAAGACTTGATCCCATTTAGAACTCCAGCAAAAATAGCGATGGCCTGTACCTCTCACTCTGGAAGGCAGAGTCTGGAAAATTCTTGAAGTCACCCTGGGGACTCCACAGGTACCTACAGTGCCCTCTGATACACATATACACACACACACACAAATTTAAAAAGTGAAAAATAAAAAGTAGAGCAATGCAGGATGATTCTCAAAGTCAATCTTGGGCCTCCATGTGTGTGTGTGTGTGTGTGTGTGTGTGTGTGTGTGTGTGTGTGTGTGTGTGTACACACCTTGGACTGGACAATGGCTAGAAAAGAGCAATGCCTGGAAGCTACAGATACACAATTTGAGCTCTCGCCTAACCCATACATCCCAGCATGCCATGCGTAGACCATCTCTGTCTTTGTCCAAGTTTCCTTCCCCTTGTTCCCTCCATTCAAGCCACGGTGCCCTGCTCTATCCCCCTGAGCTTGCTAAAGTCCTTTGTGCCTCAGGACCTGCTGCTGCCTCTCCCTGGAATTGAGTTTTCTCACGTGAATCACCTCACTTTGCCATTTCTTACAAAAGCCTCAAGGAAAGTACCGGCATTAGCCTGCCAGAGGGGCTTCCCGTCGAGATGCCCAGGTTCCTATTCACTTTGTATTCCCTGCCACAGCTGGGCATGACTTCCTGGATATGCATGTTCATTTTCCTTTCCTCATTCATAAGGCCTCTTCAACCTTGACCTTGCGCTGAGGCCTAGAGGCACCTCCTGAGCCCTACCTGGCCCTAGAAGTGTGACCCTGAATTGTAGAAGGCTCTCCTGGCTTCTCTGACTCCAAGAAGGATGAATAAAGTCCCAAGGGAGCATTTCCCCATCCCACATCCTCATAGTCACTCCCGGGTACAGATATCCCCTTGGAACCAATTCTTCTCTGCCCAGGATGGGCTGCAAGGCCAGAAATCCTAGAAACAGGGATTTTGGCAGGCTCTGTAAAGCCCTTCCCCTGGGTGAATGCGAGACCTCACCCACACCCCCGCCCCCGCGCCTGTGTGAGGGCTTCCTCTGGGTGAGTGTCAGTGCTCACCCGACATGAGTGTGCATGTTCTTCCTGGGTGAATGTGTCTCCCGGGATTTGCAGGTGTCCTTTCCGCGTTCCAGAAGGAAGGACAAGCACAGGCGACAGGTGACTGGGGAGAGGGTCCAGGCGTCTTGCAAGAACCCCCGTCCTATCCCTGGCCGTGTGGCTCTTCAGTACCAACAGGGAGAGAAGGTGTAGAATAAAACTGCTCTTTCAAGGCCTCCCTGGGGGTCTTTCTCAGAGACCAGAGTATCTCTCACAGGCCCCTGGCATGGGAGCCTGGGGAACACAGACCACCACTGACATGAGATTGTAGTGAGTCCTCCAAGGGGGCCCACTGCAACCTGAAGTCCCTCGGCTCCTACACGTTGGATGATTCAGGTTCATCGAACATCAAAATTCATGCAAGACAGTAATCAAGCCCCACCCAAAGGAACGGGTGGGAAAAGACGGGTTTGCAGCAACAATGTTTGCAGAGGTGATGGGGTGAGGTAGGGCATCCACCTCCACCGGTCTCCCACCCTGCTGGCCGTTCCCTGTCCTACTGGAGACTGTAGTTGTCTTGCTCATCAGGAATTTGGGACATTCTTTCGATTTCGATTCTTGTGTTTTTAATTTAAAATCTTAAGTTACATTTATTACTGTGTGCATGTGTGTATGTCATGTGCGTGGGTGTCTGTGAGTGTGTGTACATCCCACGGCATGAGTGTGTAGAGGTCAAGAGCAATTTCTGTCTCTCCTTCCTCCCTTTATGTCAGCTCCACGGTGGAGCTCAGGTTCCCAGGCTTGTTCAGCCAGTGTCTTCACTGACTGAGCCATCCATAGCCCCTCAAAACGTTGATTTTTATAAAAATCATTTAGCCCGATGACTGAGCTCTTTTTATCATTGCCTTAAATCCGGTGTTACTGATCTCACCCTGGTGTTGAATGAATGAGTCAGTGAAGGAATGAATGGATGAAGAAATGAATTCCTCGCAAGGTGCTCCTGTGGTAGAAAGTACAGAGACTGCTGTGCCAGAGTTAAGTGCGAGCCAGGGTACAGGCGGCGGACAGGCTGGGGTCGTTAGGCTCTGTCCTCTTCTTTCCCAAACCCTGAAAGCTCAAAGGATTCCCTAGGGAATCAGGGTAGCACCCAAGCAAACAGCAGCTCACCCAGGACAGTGCCGTGTGATGCCCCGTATCACACGTGACTCTCCCTACGACCTGCTTGAAATGGTCACTCGCTGGCTGACTTGCATATCCATCCGCAGCCTGAGCCCATAGCGTCACTCCCATCTTCTTGATGAGCAAATGGAGGTGTCATTTTTAAAGCTCCAGGTGATGGATCCAGGATTCTCACCCGTGCACTTGGTTCACCCCCTGTTCACCCCTTGCCTGTGCCCCTCTGAAGACCTTCTTGCAGTCTCAGCAGTCCTCACTTACTTGGCTCTGTTAGGCTTTTGTTTTTAAAGGGAGGAGGGGAGGTCAGATATTTTGATGACTCAAGGAAGAGCAGGTGGCCTGACCCAAGTCAGGACCCGTAGCCCTCCCCTAGGCACCCCAGGGACTTGTGGTCCGCGCTGTCTATCAGGCCAAAGGCACGAAGGAACTTGGGACATGCTAATAGGAGATGTGCCCACCAGTCGTATTCGTGGTGCCTCCCTTTGAACAGGCGGGCTGTGAACAGGGGGGAGCCCACTTATGGCCTAGTTCTGCAGTCCCTGGCTCTCCTGACATTCTTAGCTTAAAACTTGCAGTGCTGGCTGCAGTTGTCCAGCAACTCCCTTAACATTCCAGAAGAGACTCAACAGACTGGACCAAGATCACAGCATGAGCCCCAACCAGAGACCAAAGACACGAAGTTACCCACAGCTGAACCTCAAATTGAGGCTCAGAACCATTAGCACAGAGGACTGAGATTTGAGTCATTTCAAACTCTACACAGCTTAAGCAGTGACTGTCAGCGGTCACCCTTGACCCCTCAGATGAACAGACAGCTACAGTAGTGTATGTGCTGTGTTGACCTGACTGAGTCCTGAGATGTCCAGACAGCTCGTAGAACATTCTGGGCAAGCCCAGCTGATAACAATATATACCATATGCATGACCGGACTGGGAGTGGGAGAGGGGGAACAAGGGAAGGGACAGGCTGAGTCACTCTCTGATTGACTGCCTGAGCTGGGATTTTCTTACCCTCAACAAGCCAGTTATACCACCAGATCTCCAAAGTCTCCGACTTGCATCAGAACACTGTGGGAGCTGGCCTCCTAATTACTGAGCCAAAACCTTATAGTGTGTGTGTATGTGTGTGTGTGTGTGTGTGTGTGTGTGTGTGTGTGTGTGTGTGTGTGTGTGTGTGTGTGTGTGTGTTTGGGCATGAAGGGATGGATATGACTATACATTGTATATTAGTAAATACATTGCAGATGCATACATGCAGCCATGTAGTGCTTAAAGACAGGTGTACATGCTGAGAAATGAACTGGTTTCATCATATGAACATACAGCATGCATATACACAAATCTAGAGGGTCTAGCCTAGAACAGGTTACTGTACAGCCCTTTCTCCAAGTCCCCATGTTTGCATGACATATTGCTGTGCCGAGCCCCGCAGCAACTGTAACAGTATGCCAAGTGTTTGTATGTATGGTCATATCTGGAAATACAAAATGCTCAGCCCAAGTGTCAGACCATGGGGAGCTGTATGCCTCCGCCATCATAAATTTTTGTTTACTTTATTCACTGGGGTAGGTCATGTTGTGAGACAGTTTGAGTCTCAAACTCTCAAGCCCCCTTCTTCCTGAGCAGGGAGGCAGGCCTCGTTATAATCTGTGGTGCTGCCGTCATCTGTGACTTCCCTGTCGAGCAATGGGATATCACACAGCAGTGACTGGCGCATACTATTGGTTTGTGTCTCTCTAAGATCTATTGTGAGGTCTTAGCCACCCCCAAACAACCCACAGGCCCTAGAGATGTAAGTCAAGGAGAACTAGAGTCTTCAAATAGTCTGTTCCTGGCCCCCAGGAAAGGACAGACTGGAAAACACTTCTCTGATCCCTTTGACCTCCCCTGGCACTTCTAGGACTGACCAGTTCAGATCGGGTGGTGCCCATGGCTTACATGCAGGAAAAAACAGCCACGACCCAGCCCTAGCCTGCAGCCAGCCATCTCCTCCTCCTACAGTCCACTCTGGCAGGCAGATGACATGGATGGAACTCAGGGAGTTAATATTTGAAGCCGCTTCCTGGTAGCCAGCAGCTCCCCGGGCCTCTGTCTTCTGTGCACGTTTAATAAAATAACTTTTGAATATCAATAACGTGCGTTCTATGTTCCTTGGCATGTCCCGGCCCCGCTCCATCCTTCTATCGAAGAAGTCATGCTGCAGACAGATCACTTTCCACACATCATTGATGTGGTGCCACAAGGGCTGCAGATGATTTGCTAAAATGCTCCAAAGGTATTCAAATTTCTTTAAAGAAGAAATTCAATTTATGTGCATTTATATTACAATGTCTGTCAGGAAGAAAGGTTATAATCACCAGCATATTCGAGATTTACATTTTCTTCTGTACATGAGGTAATGGTATTAGAGGGGAACTATGAAGCCGAGAGTTGAATTGGATGCACGGACCTATTTTCATTGCTGCGGAAAGCATGTGTTTGAAGTTCTTCAGGAAGGCATATGTTAGCATATGTTAGGGAAATAGCAAGAACAGGAGGCCGGTGGCTGGAAGCTTCAAACATTTGTCTTTCCTTCTGGCCTCTCCAGTGGGGTTCAGAGAGACTGCCCTTCAGAGCTATTAGCCCCCGACACACACCCAAGAATAGAAGTAGGCGAAATAGGAGTGTCCCAAGAGTACTGTCCTTCCCCAGCCTGGGGATGCCAATGACCCAGCTGAGGTCGGCCACAGGGAGGATGGGAAGGTGACTTTCTAGCTCATCTGGAAAGCAATCTCCGGCTCTGATCATTTTAAAATCATTCCCAGTGCTTTCTTCTGGAAAAGGCATCCATCACGGGGCTCCCAGGGGCTGGGGAAGCTGACCGACGGGTGGACCGGTTCTGGTGACCAGTGCCAAGTGAAAACTGGGATTCTTCTTTTCTGCCCAGAGTCCATAGGTGGCAGCAGGCAAAACCAGGCCTCACCTCTGGCATTAAGCGTCTGCCTTGGGTGTCCAATGGAAGCAGCATTTGTAGCTTCCTCAGTGATAATTCCTAAGCAAGGGTCTGCAGGATGCTAAGTGGACGGATGTCCCCAGTGACGCTGACCAGTCTAGCATGCCCTACCTCTGCCTGCGCAGGCGCATGGATGGCCAATCTCATTGCCACCGAATTATATATTTTAAAGTTTGGCAGCTCAGTGGTGAAGCGCTTGCTGGTATGCACAAGACCCTGGGTTCCAACTACAGCAAAACACAGAGAGAGAGAGAGAGAGAGAGAACAAAGTTTGGACTAAAAAAGAAACCTCTTTTCCCAACTTCTCTTTTATGATTAAAAAATGCTTTGCTTTTTAAATGGAAGATGGCTCATTGGGTGAAGCACTTGCCCTGCAAGCCTGGGGGCTGGAGTTTGGAACCCCTAGAACCCACATAAAGGCTGGGCAGGCATACCAGCCATCTCTAATCCCCACACTTAGGAGGCAGAATCTGGGCTCCCCCAGGGCAAGGTGGCTAGCTAGACTAACCCAGTGAAGAGCTTTGAGTTCAATGGGAGACCCTGACTCAAGTGGAGGGCCAGAGAAGGAAACGCCAGACATCAGCCACAGGCCTCCAAACACACATGTACATACATGTGTGTGCACCACTTGAACATGCATACACACCTGCACACACCCTACACATGCTGACACACAAAAAGTGCTCTATTGTGTGGGGATCTTCAAGTGACTGTGTCACCACCTCTTTTATTGTGTTTCCTTTTCACCAAAAAGTGGTGACTACTGAATGGAGACTGTCTAGTATGGTGGGTCAGCCAAGAAAACGGAAAAAAGAAAAATAGAATCAACTTTAATTCCATCCCATGGAGGTAACCATTCAAACTTTGGGGATTTAAAACCTTTCTGCATATCAGACATGTAAATCTATCTCACAGGATAATTTCTTCAAGTAAATGTATTTCTCCATAAAAAATGAAGTAACATTATGATGTCTTGCCATATACTGATTCATGACAGATTTGGAACATCTGTTTATGGTGTTGAATAGTGTTTCACAACAGAATTTGAACAACTGCCTAGCATTCCTTCCTATGACTCATTGTAAAATCAGGCTGAATAATATTCCATTATATGGATATACCCCAGTTTTTTTTTTTTATAATTCATCCTTGGATGGTTTGACACTGTAGCTATTTAATTCAGTCTCAATTCTGGGTTAGAATAAGGACCAAGGCCAACCCATCAAGAGGATGGCAATGCAGATTCTGCCAGTCTATGCCAGTTCCAGACATGGTGAGTTTTGCCTTGTGTTTAAGAGCTGAACACAGTCGCTCTGTGTACTCACTTGAACAGTGTACATAAAGATGAAATGGAAGTGTTAGAGAAAGAGCAGAAATTGAAACAGGATCCTGCCCATCCCCCCTTACCCTGACCCTGCCCTTCCCACCCCCAACTCCCAAGAAATACTAGCCAAGTCGTCTTCTCTATATGCGAGTTTTGTCAATAGTGAAACAGAAGCCATGACATCTGTCTGAAACAATGATGGCCTAATGTTTGTGAAATCATTTACGTTATTTCAGACAGTTTCTTCCTTCTGCCCCAGCAATCGCTTGCAAGTCCATGCGTGTTCTTTTTGGGTGTCCGGTTTGCCCTTTTCTTCCCTGTTGGTGTCACGGGACAATGCTCCTGTGTTGGCCTTCCCTGTGTTCTCTCTGAAACACAGCCAAGTGTGGACTGCCAGCTACGTTACCAGGTTGCTTCCTGAAACATGCAATGAGGCTGCGGGTTGTAGACACTGATTAAACAGTCACAAGGAAGCTGCCCCCATCTCTGGGCTACTAACTGTTGCCCTCCTGCCCTGCCTGCCGGGTTGGGGTGCTCAGAGGTATGTGTGTGAAAACCGGTTATCTTTCTGACCCTCAGTTTCTTCATCTGCAAAAAGGGGCGGTTTAGGACCAGGATTAGGGTGAGATGACAGGGACTCAATTCTGCAAGTACAGGAAAGGACTGTGTCTTTAGTTAAGCTTGGATAATGTGTTCAATATGAGTTTCCACATTAACTTTGATTTCCAATTGCAGTGATATGTCAGAAACTGTTTTTTTTTTTTTGGTGTCCCTTTAAATCAGTACTGGGTACAAGGACCTTTCTTTTCCTGCCCTAGTTCACTGGCTAAGGTACAGGCTGGGATCTGGTGGCATGCACTGAGTTTAAGATGACAAAAATGGTGTGAACCACAGCCTTCACATGCCCAGCCAGGGAGCTGGGGTAACAATCATGCATTTATCTCACTCAGCCTTTGCAGAACAAAGAAACCGAGGCACCGGGAGTGCCATGCAGCCCGCCACAGCTCACTACCTTCTAGCCTGGCTACATCCCTAGCCATGGACTGAGCACAGTCACAGGTCTTTGGCTGTCTTTCTTGTGGAAGACAGGAGAAAAGCCATTCATAGTAGACTAGCTCCATTATTTATTTTATCTTACTACTCCTAGGAATGGGCTCCATCCACAACTAAGCTGGGGTGTTCATTCCTCACAGTGACCGCTCCAAATTCCCCAAACTCAGGTCACACCTAGCTTCAGCTGCCCAATAGTTGTCATCACCACGTGACTCCCTGATCATCCGTCTCCCCTCCCACACACGGACAGGACACCTCACGCCTTTCACAGTCTTTCCCTGCCGCCTGTATGTCCCCAAGCAGAGCTCCCAAGACTTGAGGTGGAACAAAGGACTGTGCAGAACCCAGAGGCCCCGGTTCCCAGGGGCGTGCCTCACAGCCACTGGCTCCTGATAATATGGCTTCCCCGCTGCTGACTGGGGGCCGCCATGAAGTCTCCATGCTGGGCTGTGGTGAGGGTTAAATGCATGGAACCCCCGACTCGCTTTGCTACACACAGAAGACGCCCAGGAAGCAGTAACTTGGGCGTTGCTTAGGCTTTTGCTTTCAAATCTAAGAATCTCAAAGAAGCAGCTGGGGTTTGTCAGCAGCAGAACTGTCTCCATTTTGGACTGGGGGTAGGCCAGCTCTACCTCTGAAAGCTAACCCATGCCCAGGATGACATCAGAAAGCATCGACAGATGGTCTCAAATGTCTGAAGACTGATGTCTGAAGACTACTAATGTAGCCCATTGACTCTGTCTTTTATTATTCGCTTATTTTAAAACAAAATGAATCAATCTTCCGCTGACCTTATTTTCTTAGTATTGTACAACGTGTACAGATTAGAATTGGGTAGGTAAATGTTATCTTTGTGAAGCAGGCATGGTGATTGCATGCTTGTAATCTCAGCAGTTGGGGCTGAGTCAGGATGATCATAAGTTCAAGACCAGCCTGAGCTACCTACTAAGACCTTGGATCAAAAAGCAACAGGTAAACACACACACGCACGCACACACGCACTCACGCACTCACCACACACGTATACATACATGATGGCACCCCCATAAGAGATTATCTGGATCAAGTTATTTGAAATGAGAAAGCCCTTAAAGACAAGGGGCACTTCTGGGGGCAGCCCAGGAAAGGACGCGTGAGGAAGAAGTGGCTTCTACTGGCTTGTCCTCACATCGGGCCTGCCGGCTCACCTTTCTTTCCTGTTGGCTTCCACTGCTGCTGCCATTCTTCACTGACAGGCAACTCAGCTGTTGCCGATGTGGCCCAAAGACCAATGGCTCTCCAGGAATCTTCCAGGCCTTCAGCACCAGTCTGGGAGTGCTGAGATATTCAGACTTGTGGACTGAGCGCCGCCAGTAGTCATTGTTGGACTACTTTCTTACTGTGCAAACCAATGGAATAAGTTCCTTTTTAAATATATATTCATTCTATTGGGTCTGTTCCTCTAGCGAACCTTGGCTAATACATATGTGCATGCAAGCGTGGTGGGTGATATTAGGTAGATGCCTGCTGATCTGTATTCTGCACCTAATGCTGGTCCACCCTTCCTGACTGCAGTTCAGCAGGGTAGCTGATGATACTGCACGTTCCATGTGGGCAGACCGAGAGACGGATCTCTGAGAGACTGGCACGGCCTTCCACCAAAGTGAACGCACCTCCAGAACCCGGGTCTTTCAAGAACCTTTCCATTGATGCTCTGACAACCAGCTAAATGCCTTCCATCCCACTAGGCCTCCACTCCTTAACTTCCGGATGTTCCAGAATGAAAATAGCTGAGAAAATATACCGACTTGGCAAAAACAAACGTAAATATCTGGGCAGTTCCTGCATAGGTGATTGAATTGAGGGAAAGCAAGATCCAATAGAAATTGTCCCTGCCAAATTGAACTCTGGATGGCTGTGGTATTTCTGAGTGAAGACAGAGCTCTTCATGTTAGGTCAGAGTGGAGACAAGACTGTCTCAGCGCAACCTGGAGGGGGACAGAGCCCAGACAACAGGATGCTTCCTCGACACCCATTTCTAAAAGTTCCCTTGGGAATAAATCCCCACCACTGCCGCTGGGGATTTAGAGCATCGACGCGCAGGTGACAGAACCCACCCTGAAAGCCTGAGAGGAGCGGAAGACACCTGAGTTTAGTTGATGCGCCCCCAATCTTTGATCCCTGGACCATCAACAGATCTGAGTATCCCCAGTTTTAATAGTAAGAAGCTGGGCCCATTTTCTAGAAGACTCATCAGGCTGGGAATCCCACTCAGTGTAGCATGCACAAGACCCAGGGCTTGGCCGGGACAATTTCAGAGGTTTGCCCGGGACCCTCTCCAGGACACAAATGACTGGTAGTTGTCACTGCTTGGTCTAATATTTAGCAAGAACCATAGAGCTAGGAGCAGTGACAAGACTGCAGGGGGCTTCTGTCCCTCTTGGGCTTCCATAGAGTGGGTTCTTGGACAGGGAACCATGGGTTTCATTGCTTTATGGTGGTTCTCCATGTTCTAACACAACTGACTTTTTTTGAGAAAGCAAGACTCATGCTGGTATTGAACTCACTATATAGTAGAAAATAATCTGACCCTACTGTCTTCACCTCCTTAGTGCTGGCATTTCAAGTGTATGCAACTATACACTGCTTTATGCAGCAGTGGGGATTGGACCAAGGGCCTCACACACTCTAGGCAAGCATTGTACCAACTGAGTCATATCCACAGTCTGACGTGTCTTTTCTTTTCTCTCCCCCCCCCCAACTTTCCAAAGCACTGTTGTAGAGTAACAGAGTACAATGCTTTGCAATCCTGGGAACAGCCAAGGAAGGAAAAATGACAGCTGAAGCAGCTTCCAGAGAAGAGAGTGGGAAGAGAGGGGTGCTAAGAGGGAGCACAAAGTCAGGAAGGGGGCCAGGGGCAGGGCCAGAGCAGCTCAGCAGTGTGAGGCATGCTGCAACCTGTGCCAACTTCTGGTGAAGGAACACATGTTTCTGTTTTAAGCGATCAGTTTTTACTTTTAACATTGAAGATTAAAATTAAGTGCATTACCATAGATCAGTTTACAGGGATTTGGTGCGTCTGTTTTGGAGATGTAAAACAAAACGGAGTGCCATCATTCTGTGTATTAGAAAATTGGAGAGAAGTCTCCGCATGGGCTTGGCTTCCCCCTCCCCCATGCATTCCTCAGACTCGGTGGGGAAGACATTTGACTAGAGCTGGTGAGAACTACCACCCTCCCAAAGAGGCTTTGAGACTCAGTCTCCATTTCCTGGTGGCCAGGTACCAAATGCCTGCCACCTCTCCAACCATGACTGCAACAGAGTCAAGAGAGACACAGGCCAACGGTTGTCACCAGAACTCAGCAGAGGCCCCACCGCTGAGCCTCGTGCTTGGCTTGACACCCACGGCATCTCACTTGCCAAGGATTTTCCACTGACCTCTGAGGTTCACCCTGAGGGGAGAAGACTGGCAAGTTAGATTATTGTTCCAATAATGAGCGAATGGTTTCTAGTTCGCTAGTTACGCTGCTCTCCAGGAGAGAAAACAAGTCTTCCAACCGAAGTACTCCAATTTCTACTATTTATCCAAGATCACACATCTAATCCCATAATAAAACACCGCTCCTGCCCAGAACGCTGAGTGATTGCCTGCAGATGTGCCCCAACCAAAACATCTGCACATCCAACATGGCCGCTGGCTGGATATTTTATCTGCCCTGGGTCGGTCACCAAGATGGCTAATTAACTCCTGAGACCTTCAGAGTAATTCCCCATAGACAGAATGCAAAAGGGCCTGTCGGTGGCAAAGTCACGGCATCTTGGACAGGCTGTCTGAGATAGAAAACCACACTATGTCCAACATCAAGTAACACCTTGAAGTCTGATGAAGTTTGGCCCTAGTAGCACGCCGTCACTGACACATGAAAATAAAATGCTCTTCTAATGGTGGCTGGCACAGCGTCAGGAAAATACCTCATCTGAATTTTTATTCAGCTGACAAATGATGTGCGTCTAGCCTTTATCTGGCTGCTTATATTAAATAGCTGAGCGCTGTGAAGATTTCTCAATCTGCTCATTTCTCTCCGTACCGTGTAGAAGGCAGGCTCAGGGTGGAGACGTGCAGAGAAGGGAGAGCAATCTACTGGCTCCTGCACCCCCTCCCCAGGACTGGGCCCCGCTGGATCGGATCAGAATGTCAGCTCGGCTGTGCTTCTATTTGTCTCTCAATATTCTGCTTAAAAATGCAACCCAATCGCCAAACCCAACAAGCAGTCTGTTTATTATTACTTTTGATAGAAAGGCTTATAAAGTCTTGTAATGTGTGTGCATTTTTTATTCCGTTTGGCTACTAGACACTGAAACCTTCGGGGACATTTATTAAAATGCATTCAGCCACTCTTTAGGATGGGGTTAATGTGGGATTTATGCCTCTGCGGCACACCGTGCACAAAGCAGTAATAACGCTTGTTTAGTACTTAGTTCACGTACAAAATGGTCGGCTATAAAAATCGAAGGAATACAAAGATGGGCTAGAAAAAGTACAGAATGGGGAGTGATTTCTTCAAGTTGAGGCTTAGAGAAGAGACCAGAGGAGGAGACATTTATTTTTAATGGAAGATCTAATTCTCCACTTGCATCCGGAGTGGGACTCCCAAAAGCTTCTCGTGATAAACCCAGGCCTGCCAGCCTGCCGAGGGAATTCTGTGCTACCGGGTGAAAGCGAGAGGCGCTTTCTCTTCACCCCTTTCTGCTGCACAATCCCATGGCTTCACCTAGACCGGAGCCCTTGAGAGGGCCCGAGGGCTGGAGCGGAGTCTGTCATATGTCTCCGTCTGGGATCCTGTGGTATCCTGAGCAGATGGACCCAGCACGACGGGGCTCGAAATTCCAAGCAGCTTCCCGAGTTTGGCCCGGCGTCTGGACACCAGGCGTCATGTGCATGTTGGCTACATATGTTGGCGATGTATCTGCTTCCAAGAACGGAAGTGGTCCAGAAGCACCCTGGACACCACCCAGCACCTTCTCTGGGCACAGCTGCTCGTCCAGGGAGATTGTCCCTGGCTGGGCAACTGGAGGTCAGGGTCCTGCTTCCCAGCAGGACGAGGAAGCTTCTGGCTTGTGGGACCCTCCTGCCGCGTCTCAGCTCAGCTTGTTATGGGGGCAGGATCGGCCCCTCAGCGGCTGCCATAGCACTGTGGGGCATGTGGCCAGCAAGTGAGGGAAGCCCGAGACAGCATGTCCATCTGAAGAGGGCAGGGGATCACCTCTCGGCCCTCTCCATTCTCACTCTTTCCTCCTCATTCTTCCACGGCAACCTAATCCCATCACTCAAACTTTCTCATGGTTGCCAGTGACCCCAGAGGATCCAGAGTCCCCAGTTATCATGAGCCGGAAAGCACCTGGCGTCCACCCTTTTCTTTCCCCTGCTTTCTGTCTCTCCAGTCTCCCTCTGATTATTCTGCCTCGGACGCCCTGGCTTCCTTTCTGTCCATCTCAACTGCCACATTTCAGACCCGGAGCCTTCGCACATGCGGATCCCCCATTTGGAATGTTGTTTCTGCAGATACATGGGCCGGTTGCTTTACACAGAGAATCGCTTTGTGTATCCTCGCCCTCATAGCGCCGCAGGACCACTCAGAGCAGTGGAATGTGGGCACCTATCTCTTTCTGACAGTCCACCATTTAACGACCAGCTGAACACGGTAATAGCCATCCCCATTTGTTCGTATTCTTTGTTTAGTCTTTACCTTTACTAGGTAAGAAGCTCTGAGAGCAGGACTGCCTGCTGGGTCAGCCCAGTGTCTAGACCTGGCACGCGATAGGACCAACATTAGCAGGAGAAAGTAGCACCATAGTAATGGCAACTATTCTTTAGTATCTTGCAGACACGATTTCAGGGGGTGACGGTGACAAGCCTGACCTAGAGCTGTCTTTTATGCCTTTTTTTTCCCCCAGAAGATGAAGCCAAGTCACCCAGGGAAACACTTGTCCGAGAGTGCCTGACCCAGCCATGGGGTACAGGGAGGTCTCAAGCTACAGTTAAGTCTAAACTCAGGGTTCGATATGCTCCACCACTGAACTAGCAAGCTTGATTGCCAGGGGATCTCACAGGGGATGCCCTGGTTCCCACACAACCCCAGCAAGGGGCAAGTCAGCCTGGGTTCTAAGAACTTCTGGGACAATTGGCCCCTATAACCTACCATTCGGCCTTCTCCACCATGAGACTTGTCTAGACCTCTATTCCCAGTAGCTGGCAGCCTAAACTTAGCTTATGTGAGACCCAGAGGGGCTAATTCAAGAAGGCGCCTCCTTCTTCTTGCCTCTCCCTCAGTGCACCCCTCACTTAACCACAAAGGCGCCTCCTTCTTCTACCAGTGCTGAATTGCTGGTACACCAGTCTCATGCCCACCTATGCATGTGCTCACACACAAATGCACATACGGAGTCTTCTTCCACAATTCCACCCTCCCATCCCCACCTGAAAAATGAAGAACATTTTTTAATATAAATTCGTGCATCACAAACCACAGCACAGGAAGAAGAACAAACCCGACTGCCAATCAAGTTTTTAAAAATGAGTCCTCTGGCCTCTGCCAGCTTTTCCTACGTGACTGTGGCTCATCTGGGGAATTATTCTTGGGGACCATTTGCACTCTGGCACTGTACCACCAGCATGTGTATTAGACACGTCCCATGGTGGAGTGTTTTGCTTAGTTCCACTGGATGACGAATGTTTCCACAGCTGGGAACTCGGAGCTCTTGCTAAGGAGTAGGGGAACTGCTTGCTGGAGAAGGTTGCCGATTGGGCCGCTGCTGTTCACTTGAAGGGAGGAGGCAGGGAATCTCTAGGCAGCATCAGGCCTTCCAGCTGGCCCCAGAGAGCCCAACCAGGTGTCTTTGGCAAGGAATGTAGGCAAACGCACACCAAGCAATTAAATTAAAATGGGCCAGGCCCTGCTGCACTCCACTCTGAGAACAATAAGGAATCACATGTTGTAGGCTCGCTTTGGCTGGGCATGCATATCACACTTGAACTCTCTGAGTTCCAAGCAGACGTTCTGGGTGTCAGAGAGGAGGACAACAGGGAGGTGGGGGAAGATTAAGGAAATTGCCGGGGCTGGGAGTGGAACGAAGGTTCTACTGACAGATGTCAGGCCCTAGCTGCTCTGCTAAGTGCTTCCACCTTGCATTCTTCCTGTGGCGATTAAGGAAAGCGTTCTGGAATCCAGCTGGTGGTGAAAATCACCTGTGAGGGGGTGTGGGGGAAGGTAGAGAGGCTCCTTGAGGAAACTTCCATGCTCAGATCCAACCACATAAGCCCCAAGTCGTCAGTGTTTTTTTTTCTGAAGGTAATTCTGATGTACAAGCCTACTTGTGATCTGCTCCTCCAAACTGGATTGGCAGCAACAGTTCTCAACATCCGGGTTCCCTGGGCCAACGATGTCATCCACACCCAAGGATTTAGTAAAACTTCAACCTCTGTCATTCTACTGGATCCCACACTCAGGGGTGGAACCCAGAAATTGATGTTTTAACAAGCCCTCCAGATCATCCTGAAACAATTCAGAAAATCATAGCTTGAAAAATCACTACTCTTCACTAACTATAAACTCCTTGAAGTGAGGACTTCATCCTCTATCTACATTTCCTAGCACCAAGATACAAAGAATAAAAGCCTGTTTGACACATATTGTGCCTGCTTTTTCCATGAAAGCAAGAAAGGTTGAATGCACAGGCCTTTAGATCTGACTTGGTAAGGTTAAGTAAGGACTCAGTCAGCTATCTATCTATACAGATGAATTAAAACCTTTGCAGTCCAAGTGTTGATCTCTTAGTTTGTGTTTGTTTTCCCTCAAACAGGCTACAGAGGTGAATTTCTTTTCTTCTTTTTTTTCTTTTTGCTCGTGTGTGTGTGTGTGTGTGTGTGTGTGTGTGTGTGTGTGTGTGTGTGTGTAGTATGTGTACTTCATTGTGTGTGCCTGTGGAAGCCCAAGGATGATTTGGGAATCATCCTGGTTTGCTCTATTTCCTTATTGCTTTGCTCTGGGGTTTCTTAGGCTCCACCCTTGATGCCCAGAATTACAGTCTGCTGCCATTTCCGCCTGACATTTTTACATAGGATCGAGGGATCTGGGGATCCAAACTCAGATCCTTTTGCTTGTGAGGCAAAGGTTTTACTCCTTTGAGCCATCTCCCTGGCCCCAGAGGTGAAATTAACACCTAGCACAGTAGTAATTCACCTTCCTCTCCCTCCCTCTCCGCTGCAGGCAGGTAGCTAATCTGCAAGGTGGTTGCATTTTCTGTCCTTCCAGCCTCAGAGTTGAGTGTGACCCATTTTCACAACTCATGAGAATTTTCCCTGGCAAACCTGCCTTCATCCGCCCAGCCTGAGGAAGAGACGAAGCTGCAACTTAATCAGGGAGAATTAACTGTCTTGACAGCGACATTCCTCCGAGGGTGGAAAGGCGCTGGGTCTCCGCAGCAGCCTTCTGCTTCTGCGGTTCCTTTTCCGCGACCTGACCGCACGTTTTGAAAAATGGCCTGGAATCACAACAGCCCTGCAAGTGAGCAGTGATTAAATTTGTCCCCACAATTAATGTGCCCATGAGTGGCAGAGGGGCGTGGGGGCGTTCCGGAGCAATCAACAATCAATGGCGGGAAGGTGACCTGACACCACAATCCTCGCAGTTGGAATCAATACCACTCTGGCTTCCGCAGAGCCCTTCTCAACCTGCGCCTCTCCGTAGCTTATTCTTGTATAAACACCTTAAATAAATAGCGCAAGGAGAACACCCAGGGATACTTTAAATTACATCCGTATCACGCAGAGGCAAAAGCGAGTTCCACTGGGGAGAAGCTGTCTCTCAGAACCAAACAAGCTTCTCCTTTAAAAACCTCATAATTGGTTGTTTACACACTCCACAGCCTCTCGTGGAAGCCACCACCTGATTATCATAAGCATTTCGGATCTGACAGCGCCCAGGCAGCAAATGCGCAAACTCCTAATTTCCATGCGACTAACTGGAGATGAGGGACAAGGATTTATTTGTTTGTGCTTTGAATAGGACGATGCCTGTGAGGGCTCCAAGCCAGAGCTGTGCGCGGGGGAACACGTGTTGTCTTGAAAATCCTGGCTGACACCCTTTAGACATCATACGAATTACAGGGACCAACATTTCTGTTGTGTCATTGGGCAGTGCTTCTGGCATTGCCCCTCCCCCCCGTGTCTTAGCCGGGGTGGGGGAGGGTGGGCCTCGTGGTCATGGAAGCCCGTGGACGGACGCACGTCCAGTCTGCAGGCCATTGAAAAAAGCAGCATCAATTATGGGCAAATCAATTTAGTCACAGACACCAGAGACAAAGGCTGGGAAGACCCAGGCTGCGTTGGGTCGGTGGGGATGTGAGCAGGCAGGGGACCGCCCCATGACTTCCCTTGGGGACCCCTTGGAAATACCTGTATCACCTCAGCCACGTTCTGTGGATCCTTTTGCCTATCTGATGCATGCTCCAAGGAACAACCTTGTGATCTTTCAGAAATGACTGACAGGGTCTTCGTGGTGCCCTGCAACAGGTGGCACGCACAGCTGCTCACCCATCCTGCTGCTCGTTCTGAACTGAAGGCCTTTACCAAGGCTGTTCTCAGCCTTGACAGCTCTTGGTCCTTCTGTATATCTTCAAATGGGTGGATCTTTAATACATCGTAATATAATCACATAATACTAGGCTACTATTCCATTTTACTTATTATAATTACTAGATTGGATATTGTAGGATATAATAGGTACTTAAGGCATAGATTGAGACCCACGATGCTTCCCTACCCTATATAATAAATGTTATATAACATAACATCATCAGGATTACCCTGATACCAAAACTAGATGAAAAGATAGCAAAGAAAAGAAAATTACATTAGAGACAAGGGATTAACAGCCACAATAGTGTTCCTATAGTAAAGGGGAGCACAAAAAAGAGCTCTAGCCAATGCCACTGAGTCCTTACACCTCATCAGAAAGGAAGACCCAGAGGGAAGTTTGACATGCACACTAAAGGATGCTCCAGGGATGGGGAGGGGGAGCAGTGGGAGAGAGGATGGAGGGGGGAAAGGAAAGGGAAAAGGGGGGAGGGAACAATGGGATCCAGGGAGGGGTGGAGGGAGGGAGGGGAATGGGGTACTTATCAACTTTGTATGAGTTGTATGAAGAAATAAATTAAAAAATATATATATGATGGTATAGAATCACCTTTATGTATCTTGGGTTCTAGTACAAAACATGTAGTACATGACACATGGTATTATCATAAAAAGTTACCATTAATTATAACAATAAATTTGACAGCAGTCCTGAAAAAACTACATGTCATTCTAGCTAATTTCTGTGTTTCGTTCCATAATGTGCAAATTATTAAATGGTGATCACCATCAATTCTGAAAAAAAAGAAAGTTACAGATCAGATCTCTCTGCTGATTGTAGATGCAAAACACTAGACAGATTTTTTTTCTTTTTGTAGAAAGGAGTGTGATTTGTTAGCTTGTGAGTTTCTCTGGTTTGCCTTTACACAGGATCACTGAAAGTCTAACTGAGGAGCAAATTGGACAAGCCAAGGTATCAGCCTTTCTAGAGGCAAGGGCTGGCCCCCGGTAGAGTATTTTTAAACTGAATGCAAGAACATACCAAAAAGCTCATTCATCAAGTTGCTTTGTCAGATATGCACAGATGGTTCAACATATGCAAATGTAACACAACATATAAATGGATTTAAGGACAGAAATATGATCATCCCACTTTTTGACAAAATCTAACGTCCCTTCATGAAGTCTTAAAGAAAGTGGGGCTAACAAAGAATACAGCTCAGCATAATAAAGTCTCTATGCAACAAATCTGTAGCCAGTGTTATGTTAAGTAAGGAAAGACTCAAAGAGTTTGTACTAAAATCAGGAAGAAGATAAGGGTGCCCGTGTTTACAATTTTTATTCAATTCGGTTGTTGACATCTTAGCTAAAGTAATAAGACAAGAGAAACAGATAGAAGGAATTCAAACAGAAAAGAAGAAGTCAAAGTACCCTCATTTGAAGATGTGACTCTGCCCCTAAGAGATCTTTCAGGGAAGTGCTTGCAACCCCTAGAATTCCCAGAGAGCCCATGGTAGGAGCCAACCAACTTTCAAAAGATTCCCACTGACCTTTGTATTTACACTGTGACATGCAGGCGCTGCGTGCATGTTCTGTCTTTCTCTCCCCCTTTCTCTTTCTCTCTCTCTCAAATGAATTTTAAAAAGAAAACCCTTAAAAAGAGAGAGATCCTAAAGACTTTCCCAGAAAACTTTTAGAGCTGATAAACACTTTCAGCAAAGTGACATGAGACAAAATTAGCATTCAAATATCAGCAGCCTTCCTGTATACCAATAAACAAACATATTAAGGAAGAAATGGGGGGGAGTCACATTCATAATTATAAAAAACAATACCATACCTTAGTATAAGCCCAGACAAGGAAGTGAAAGACCTCTACAATGTAAATTTCAAAACACTCAGAAAAGAAGTTGAAGAAGACAATAGAAGTAAAACCTCCCAAGTTTATGGATTGGAAGAATCAAGATTGTGAAAATGGATATCTTATTTTTCTTTTATCTTACCTTGTCTTTTTGTGCAACTGCGTTTTATTGCTATTTTTTTAAAGAAGCTAATTACAGACTGTCAACAGGGACACAGCCTGATCTCAGGTTATAAACATCAGCCTCATCGCACCCAAAGCAGACAGTGGTATCAAAGCAGAACACACTGGGCAGCCTCATCGCCTTTGGTATATTGGAAACAAAGTTGGGCTAATCTCTCCAAGAAGACAATATCATTGGCGTGCAAAGCTGGCCATCTTACCAAAGCAATCCGTAAACTCAATGCCGCCTCCACAAAAATCCGATTTGCTAAAGCAAAATCCTGAGCAAAGTAATAATAATAGTAGTAATAACAGTGACAATGGCAGCAACGGTAGCAGTAAGAAGGAGGAGGAGGAGAACAAGAATGGCAAGGATGGGCAAGGACAGCAAGAAGGCATCGCCACGCCATAATCGCACCATGAGCACAGACGCCCGAATCAGTGGAACAGAATACAAGATCCAGATATAAACCCACACGGTAACAGCCACCTGGTTTTCAACAAAAATGCCCAACACGCACACTGTGGAAAAGATTGCCTGTTTAACAAATAGTGTCAGGAAAACTGAGTATCTATTACGCATGGGCAAGAATGAAAATGGATAGTTCTCTGCACAAAACTCATTCCCAAATGGATGAAAGACCTCAAGACTAGAACCTCTGAAACTGCCAGAGGGCAAAAGCGGGAACAACACTTCAAGCCAGACATACTTAAGGACTTCCCTGGATGGCACTGGTCCCTCGGGAAATGAAGCCAAAAGCTGACAAATGGGACCTCATGAAATTAAAAAGCTTCTATAGAGCAAAGGAGACTATTAAGCAATTAACACAGCCTCAAGAGTGTAGAAAATTGTACTAGCTATACATGTGACAGATGATTAATATCTGGAATACACAAAGACCTTTAAAAAAGTAAACATCAAGAAAACAATCCAATTTTTATTTTTTCCCCTTTTAACAACCCAATTTTTAAAAAGTGGAATGAAGAAATACAAATGGTCAATTAGTACTTTTAAAAGTATTTGACTTCTATAGCCACCAGGGAAATGCCAGACAAAACCACCTGAGATGCCATCTTACCCCGGTCAGAATGGCTAGTGTTAGAAACCAAAGGCTAACAGATGGTGTCAAAGGCGGATTCCTTATTCATTGCTGGCAGGAGGTAAATGAGCGTGGTCACTTTTGGAAACCAGTGTGGTCTCTCAAAAAGCTAAAAGAGGAGAAGGCCAACAAGATGGCTCAGGGATAAAGGTGATTGCAGCCAAGCTTGACGAGTCAGGTTCAATCCTGGAGCTCATTATAGTGGAAGAGAACAGACACCTGAACGTTGCCCTCTGAATCTCCATACACATGCCATGGCACGTGCACACACCCAAATACATTCACACACACGCTAAATAAACACGAAAATATTTTTTAAAGAAATAGAGCTACCCTATGACCCAGCTACACCAGTCCTTTGCATATTCCCAAGGGCCTCTATAGCCTACCACAGAAATACCTGTGTCCATGTTTATTACTGCTCTGTTCACAATAGCTAGGAAATGGAATCAATCTAGATGTCCTTGAATAGGTGAATAGATAATGAAAATGTGGTACATATACACATGGAATTGTATTGAGCTGAAAAGAACAATGAAATTATGAAATTTGTAGAAAAATGAATGGAACTGGAACATATTATACCAAGCAAGTGACCCAGGTCCAGAAAGATCAATGCCACATGTTCTCTCATATGTGAAACCAGCTTTGAATTTTTATATTTGTATGATTAAGTTGGAATGAGGTCTTCAGAGGTAAGGAATCTAGAAAGAGGCCACATGTGGGGGAAATGTCAAGAGGGGGAAATAGAACATATGTGATATGAAAGTATAGGGTGAAAATTCTGGGGATGGAAAGGATTAAGTGTGGATGGGGCTGAGGGAAGAGGGAAGGAGGAGGAAGAGGGTTAACTAAAATTAAAGGATATTTGAAAAAATTCTTTGGAGGTCTACTACCTTATAAACTAATTGAAAAAAAAAAAACTAGTTTCAGTACAGATTCCCTGAATAAGTGGGAAATGCAACCAAAGAAGCCTTGAGTTATTAAATGCAAATCTTAGTGTTGGTCACCTCCCTGTGACTTGTTGGTCAGGGAGTCCCCAAAGGCCCCAAGCTTTTGGTTAGCCAATGTAATGAGATGGTCCTGTTGTGAGGCCAATGTAAGGCCCTGTTGCTGAAAGCACCGCAAAACTTGATTGCAGGACATAGAGAAATTAAGTTCCTCCTTATTGACTAGCTCTTGCAGTGCCAAAAGGAGCTATATAGTTTATTGGGAGAGAAAGTCATCAACAATCTTACCCAGCTGTGGACCCAGCATGGTACAATTACCACTCTGGCAAGATGAATCTGCTGGTGCAATAGTGGCATAAATGTTAATGGCTATAACCAATCACTTTCCTATTGGACATGAGGCCTGTTCCACTGGAGGGCAATCACACACAGGGCACTGGAAATCTGGCCAAAATCCCATGACTGGAGGGGTCATAGGCCTAGAGGAGAACCTGCTACTGTTGTTTTGCTAAATTGACTTGTTGGCAAGTTGCCCCTAAATATTTATGTTTATACCCATAGATCAGTGCTGCTCTCAGAGAAGCTTCTAGTTTTTGCAGTGGATTGTGGAGAATGTGACTGCTCATTATAAGTCAAAGTGCTGATAATAAGTGACCATAGAGTCCTCAATCCCAAATAGGACATCTGTAACACTTCTCCAAAACTCAAGGAACACCACAGAAGGGAGGGGGATAGAAAAAATGTCAGAAGAGGTGAAGGATAGAGAAGAGTGCTGTAGTAATCAGATTCTCTAGAGATGCAGAATCGACACAATGAATATGTGTGTGTGTGTGTGTGTGTGTGTGTGTGTGTGTGTGTGTGTGTAATATAGGGAATGTGTTGGGTCAACTTACAGTATGGCCGAGGTAGTCCAACAATGACTGCTAGTAGCCAAGGTAGTCCAACGATGGATACCAGTAGCTGCTCAGTTCGGTAGTCCAGTGGGTGATGGCTGAATGCTGGAGAATTCCTAGAGTCTTTAGTCTAGCCAACAACGACTTGGTGGGTTGGAAGGCTAGAGGGTAGAAGAAACGGGGTAGCCAGAAGGAAGAACAATTTCTAGCACAGCTGCAATAAGGCATCTGTTCTCTTTGGTGGCTCCTTTTATATGATGCAGTCCTGGGAGGATCCTATGAGAGCTTTGGAGGTTCTGATAGGATCTAGGGCGGGTACAATCCTATCAAGTGGTCTCAGTTGATCCTTCCCAGAGGTGGTCTCAGCCCATCTTAGTTAATACCGGGTGTGTCAAGTTGCCACACAGGCTTAACTATCACAAGTGCTGTGAAATTCTGTCTTTTGAATATGATTTGGCTGTTATATACATGAACTCATTGCAGGGCTGGTTACCTACACAAGACCTACCCAAGGCTGGGTCTCACCCCTCCCTCAGAAGCTCCTGGTAGTTAATGGTTGCTCCAAATCAGAGAGTCATGCTCCTCGATGGTCAAGCCACTAGTAGTTTCCCTTGATCAAGTAAATAACACTTACTCATGATCATGAAAACAAACCTAAATAACACAGTGGGTCACACACAGAAAATAATAATACATGAAAGTATAAGGGGAACTTGTTTGGAGAACAAGTTTAATGAGAGTAAGAGGTGGAGGGAAGAGGATAATTGGGGGAAAACATAATCAAAGATATATATGTAAAATTGTGAAAGCATATTATATTGTATATTATAGAATATAAAATATAGTATATGTTGCAATAATACATTACACTGCATATTATAGACTATTATGTAATATATAATGTATATTTGTTTATTATATAATGTCCAGGATCCGTGACTTTTCTATCATATACAATATGTTATATAACATTGCAAAAATATATTGCAATATAGCATAATATATTTAAATATTATAACATATGTATCTATCTTTACTCTCTATATTTCTAAATATCTTTTTTTGCATGCATGTTTATGTGTGTGTGTATATGTGTGACTTTGCATCTGTGTGTATCAGAGGGCACTGTTTTTACCTGTGGAGGTCCAAGGGTGACTTTGGGAATCCCCCTGGATTGCTTCTACCTTCTATTTGCTTTGCTCTGGAGTTTTCTAGGCTCTGCCTTCTAGGACCTGAAATACATGCAGCCGCCATTACCACCTGGCATTTTTACATGGGATCTGAGATCCAAACTCAGGACTTTCTGTTGTGAAACAGAGGCTTGGCCACTGATCTATCTCTCCAGCCCTATACTCTAAATATCTTACAGTTGCTCTGACTCAAAAGCCACTTCTTGAAGAAGCAAGCCCTCAGTATCTGCCTGCCAACATGTATGGCAACCTCTTCTCCACCACCCTTCTCGGTCATTGCACCAGGACTTATTTTCCACCCATTGTACATCTTTTGTGAACCTGGTCCCTTCCCACCCTAACTGTCATTGTCAATTTGGCTGGATTTGGAAGTCACTAGGAGATCAGCAAGGTGTGTTTGTCTGGCTATGTCTGTGGCAGCATTTCTAGAGAGAACTGACTGAGACAGGAAAACAAATCCCAGATGTGGGGAGCATCATTTCATGACTAAATGTAAGGGGGAAGGGACAGAAGGAAAAGAGGTCCCCTCTTATTTCTGCTTCCTGCTTGTCGAGAAGTGAAGGGCTCTACTGCATATAAGCCTGGCACTGTAAAGTTCTGACCAACCATATGGGACCAAGCGTCTTCTCCAAGTTGACTCCTGTTCCTCAGGCCATTTTCTGTTACCATGTGTTGGCTCTGCCCCCAGCTGCCCCCATGTTAACTCAGTGATGGTGACATTGAGCAGCGCAAACTTGCCGTGTGCTTCTGGGAACTGGGAGTCCCAGGCAGCGTAGTTCAGCCTGCCATGGAAACCCTGCAATGTGGCGCATGCGCCTCACGGGGAGGAAAACCAGGCCTAAGGTCAGAGGTCAGCAGGAAGACAGAGATTAGAGGTGTTTTCTAATGAACTTTCCAAACCTTTCCTTCCTATAGCAGGTGTCAAGATAACCGTTCTGTACATATCTCACCTCTTCTGCACGGTAAGCCTGTCTAGTGGGTAGAGCTTCACAGTTAGAGCTTGATTCTAGAGCTGGTGTGTCTAGGTTAATAATCTCAACTCTGGAGGCTGTAGAAATGGTTCAGGGGTTAAAGCTTCTGCCTTGCAATCAAAAGGACCTGGGTTTGGATCCCCAGAACCCACATAAAAATGCTGGGTGGATATGACAATAGCCTTCAATTCCAGCTCTGGAAGTTGGAGCTGGGAAAACCTAGAGCAAAGCAATAAAGAGGTAGAGCAATCCAGAATGATTCCCGAAGTGTCCCTTGGATCTCCACAGGTACCCACAACCAAGGACTCACACACACACACACACACACACACACGTTTATATGCACAAAAAAACCTCACCCCACCTGTTCTTCAATGTCCACTTTCACTGTCACCATCGTTGCTCCACTCCAGTGCACACAGAGCCACTAACACTTGTCCATGTGCCCATGGAAGGAACCGATGTGCTCCAACCCCAAGAGTAGTCTGACTTCAAAGCTAAATAAGGAACTCTTCCCATCTCCTGCCAGGCCCCTTTGCATACTCTTTGAGCAGCAGCCACATATCTGGGCACTAGAGAATCTTCCAGGGAGCTGGACAGGTCAGATAGTAGCCAGGAGCTGGATGCCAGGCGCTGGATGCCAGGCACAGGAGTCTTTGCTTGAGGAGCTGGTGCAGGACTTCCTGCAGTATATCTTCTCTGGAGTCTCGCCTGTGCCACTGCTTCCCATCCCCTTCCCTTTCTCACTGCGACGCTAGCTGCTGCAACCAAGTCTGGTGAGTCAGGTGTGCACAGGGGAGGAGGACACAGTCAGAACCCCTACCCACCACTCAAGAGCAGCCCTGGGCACTTCCTGCCCTCATCGGATCAGAAAGCACCTGTTCCATACGCCTGCAACTGGACTTTGGAGGTCAGGCCTGCAGCAGGTGTCTTCTGCCCCGGACCATCCTCTCTTTCTGGAAATAGTCCTTGGTGTGTCTAGAAACACCTCTTATACACTCCCACTGACCTGACCGGCAAGTGCCTAAAGAATCACATGGCCTTGCTCTGTCCAATTGGAGCATCGTATTTTTATTATTGGACTCAGTGAAGGGTGCATGTCCAAATCTAGGCAAATCTGAGCACAGGTCAGTTCCAGGATTATTGTTGGCGTAGGCAGGAAAGAAGCAGTCTCTTCACTGCACTTGACCTTGAGGATCTAGGGGACAAGCCTGGAACAGCTGGCTGCCATCTCACCATCATTTGACAAGCGTCAGGGGTGCGTAGAGCTGAGAAGAAGCTTTGAGACAGAGTCCAGATGGCATGACATTAGCTCCTGGATGCAGTTGTGCCTGAAGCCCAAATTCTAACACATGACAGTACTTCAGCCAGAACATTCCCTTCCTTGCTGGTTTGACTTAGCCTTTGTAACTTGCAATATGTCTGAAGAGAAGGAAGCAAGAGTTACAAATTCTGAAATGAGGCTGGAGGAGGGTAGGAGGCAGCACTGTCCTGTAGGAGTCATATCCTTCTCCCTGTCCCAGAGCTATTCTAGGACTAGAGAGTGCTCTCAAACACGCAGACAACGACACATCTGACCCCAAATGAGTCAGAAGACACGAGGGGTATTTCAGCTACGGCTGCGTAGAGACATTGGCCTCTTTATGGCCCAGAAATCAATGCACCTCCCAGAGAGCCTCCATTTAAAAGATGATGGCATTGATTTGGATGAGCCAGGCCACAGATCTATCAAGCTGACCTGACCAGTGTCATAGGCTGTGTGCCCACCCACCCTAGCCATTCAGAAAGACTCATTAGATCTCAAGTAGCTTGGGAATCAGGGGTCCATAGACAATCAGAATGGAGACTGGGCCCCAAACCTTACTCTAGTCGAGGGAGCAGGCTTGGATAAGCTGCCCACGGTTGGCCTGGGCACCAGAGGGATCTGGAAGCCTCCACGGGGGGCGGTGCCTTCCCCATAGTCCACTCTACTTGTTCCTGAGGACTTTGGGGAAGAGGAGAATACTCAAGTCCCTTTGACTGTGATGACTCCCCTTTCCCTTGTAGAAACCAGGGGCAGACTCTGCAGTGGGGGTGGGGGTGGGGGTGAGGGGAGATGATGGTAGCTGAATGTGGTGAGGCTTGGGAATAGGTGGAATAGGTACCAAGCAGAAGACAGAGCACGGCCAGCACCAAACACATACAGAGACAGGAGGAGGACAAGGTGGACTTGTGCCCAGCGTCAGCAATGGGCAGCAATGGTTGACGGGCAGCAGGTGGAGTTGGAGGCTGGGTTAACTACCAGGGTCATGCTAGGATGTCTCCCAGAGTGCTGTTCTGGGATCCAGGAGTCAGACCTTCGCTGCCAGCACAGTTCCTTGACCCACTTCTGATGACATCATCAGGGTCAGACCACCCTCAGAGGGTAGGAAAGAGAAATGAGGGTGGGGGCTTGTCCTTCCTTCCAAGGCTAGAGACCTTGGATGTTAGCTCTGCTTCCCTCGGGTAAACAGCTAAGGACGACAGGTCCAATCCCTCAGGTTCTTTGGAATCAGCAACAGAGATCAAGTCTGGCTGGAGGACAGGTCAGTCAATAGAAATGAAACCTGCAGGAGGGCTGACACGTGACGCAGCAGAAGGGTCGTCGAAGCTCCACCTCGGGGGGAAAAATTAATTTTCCCGAGAATCCAAAGTAATGGGGTGTCTACTTGCAGCCTATGAAATAACCAGCAAGAGTGTTGACCAAAGTGGACAGATATGGTAGGAACAGCTGCCATTAAGTTGTGTTTCTGGAACTGTGTATGGTTTTTGCGCTGGGCGGTGAGCTGGACATTTGTGCCCCTGAGCTCAAGTCAGTCTCATAACAACCACACAGGGGATGGATGTGTGTGGGTGAAGCACTGACGGTCAGCAAAGGGCAGAAGGGTAGAAACTCAGGGAAGACGACAAGGAAGAGAAGAATCAGGAGGAGTGCTGTAGTTTGGACAGGAACTATCCCCTGAAGCCTCCTGTATCGAAGGCTTGATCCCCAGGGCCACGTTCAGGGGTGGAGCTTTTGGTCAGTAATTGATTCACAAGACTCAAACCTAATCTGTGGATTCTCCACTGATAGATTCCTAATGCCATGGAGATGGAGGCGGAGCCCAGCCGGAGGAAGTCTGATGCCCGCGTGCCTGTCAAGTGTGCATCCGTTCTGCAGCCTCCTGTCTCTCCCCCGCTAGGAGGTGAGCCGTCTCCTCTGCCACGTGCACCTGCTTTCGTGGCATGACCCTTGCGTCACCACAGGCCCATTGCAATGGAGCTAGTCATCCGTGGACTGGAACCTCAGAAACCACAAGCCACAGCAAACCTTCCCTCCTCCTCAGGTCTGTTTGGGTATTTTCCCACGGTGATGAAGTGCAATTAACACAGGAGAAAGGAAATCAGAAGGAAGAAAGCTTAGGGAAGGTAAGAAACTGTCACGGGCAAGTGGAAAACCTAGCCTGGAACCCGGCGCCTAACCACAGGCTGTCCCTTCTGCTGTCCACTCCTCCCTCACGGCAGACTGCTCCCAGCCCTCGTTCCCTTCCACTATAGAATGGCAGGCACAGTACTGTATAGAGATCAAGTCAAAGAGGCCCATGTCACTGGAGATCATTGTATCCCAGGGAGTAACTGTCCCAGGATGTTTGGGGGATGCTGCGTTCACAGCTGCCTATGTCTTGGTAGCACCAGAACACCATGGACTCTTTTGGCTGCCTTTCTACTAGATCTCTTGGAGCCCAAGATAAGAGTCAGGGAGATGGCTCAGTCAGCGTACAGTGCTTGCTGCACAAGCATAAGGACCCAAGTTCAGTTTCCCAGCACCCACGTGAAAGCCAGACACAGTAGTATACATCCCATCACTGAAATGGGCGGAGAAGGAAGGATCCCTGGGGCACGCTGGTCAACTAGTATAACCAAACCAGCAAGCCCGCCCCAGGTTCAGGGAGAGACTGTCTCAAAAACAAAGTGGACAGCTAAGGACATGACTCAGGGGGAAGTGCTTGTCACGTAAGTGGAGGCCTGAGTTCAAAACCCTGGAACTCGCATAAAACAAGGCACATTACTGTGCATCTACAATCCTGTGGTGAGACAGAAGGCAATGCTTGGAAGCTTGCAGATCAGTCAGCCTGATTCAAATAAGACAAAAGGTTAGAACTTACACCCAAGGCTGCTCTCTGATATCTACACATGTACTGTAGCACACATATCCTTCCCCATCTACAACACATCACATACCATACGAATGCACATAAATAAAGTAGAGTGATTGAGGCAGATGTTTACTATCAACCTCTATCCTTTTCACACACACATACGTATACATCTGCATGCACATAAACATACCACACACACAGCATGTTCACCTACATGCACATAAATATACCCCCCCCACACACACAGAAAACTCAGAATGGATCTCACATTGGTTAAGGGGGCTCCTAAGTGCTGGTGCTCTCGCTACATCATCTTTCAACGTAGATACCTGGAGAGGTGAGTATGTTCAATGTGTAGAGACTCAGAAAGAGAGTCTCTGTGTGTGTGTGTGTGTGTGTGTGTGTGTTCAGGGGGGCATCAGGGATACCTACTTCAATGCTCAGCTTCCCATCCAGCACTTGCACCAGGCTCCATGGTGCAGGGTGGTCTGGCTATGCCCTGTCTGCTGGGTTCAGGATCCCTGACACCTGCAAAGTCGCCCTGGCTAAGCTACAGCCTCACTTAACCGGAGTTTGTAAAAGGGCACCCTGGGAGCAGAAACAGACTTATCTAGGCAGCGCTCTGCTAAAATCCCAATAAGCCTGTTGCGAGCTGGAGATTGAAGTGCGATTTTGGCATCTCTCCTCTGGTGTGGAAAGAGATTACAGTGAGTCATATTTCAAAAAGGCCCCACTGACATGGTATAATCTCTGGTCTTAACTCCCCCTGACCTTGAGAGAGCAGCAATATCTCGGAGGGGCTGCAACCGCTGGGAGCACAGATTTAGACTATTTTGAAGACTCTCGCTGCCAGGAGAAACTCGTTAGGCCCCTGTCTACACGTAGAGATGTTGCTGCGGGAACAGCCTTGGGACATGCAGTTGGTCAGCCCCAGACCTTGTACAGCCTGGCTTTCACCTTCCCGGGACCCTCTCTGCTTTCCAGCCCCAAAGGATCCAGCAGGACTCCCTCCTCTCCTCTGCTCCATCCCCATTTCTTTCCCAGTGACAGTGATGAAACTGACATGTCACCAGCACAGGCTTCGATCTGTTTATTTATCCCTAATCAAAAGTTTCCTGGCTCCTGTAAAATACCAATGATTTCCTTTGTGGAATCCAACAGGTCTGCTCCAGACCCAGAGTGTGTCAACAGAGACACTTTAATTACTGGCTTTGATGCTCCTTCCCTGAATACCAATCTTTCCCGAGCTACATGACGAACACACATTAGGGGAAGAATTAAAAAAAAAAAAGCAGGGGCTGACTAATTGCAGACTGCCTGGGCTAGGCTTGGGCTTTATGCAAGTTTGATCCTTCCTAGAGTCCCAATATTCCAGAGGAGCTGCCCAGGAATTCTAAGGCAGTAAGACCCACCAGTATCATCTCTGAGTTCCTCTGATAAGCATATACACACTTGCATATACACACTTCAGGCTCAAAGTCCTGCTCTTCGGTCTCGCTTCTGGTTGTTTTGGAAAGCCTCAGTTTCCTTGCATGTTAAATGAGGTACTAAAATTATAGGCTGCCATGAGGGTTCAGGCATGCGACGTAGGGCAAAGTTTTGATTGTACTGAGATGTCAAATAAGAGCTTTCTTAATAAGTAGCCCCGTTACATAACAAGCAGATATTTATAATGCACAGTGATGTATTTCACCATAGAATATGCTACCAAGCACTTACTATTTACAATTTTAGATTTCTTGTGGAATACAGTAAATGACGACTGTCCCCTGCACACATGTCGTTCTCCCCAGTGCCCAGACCATGCTCCTTGGGGTACTCCATGAATAGGAGCATGAATTTCCAGAACCAGCACCCAGAGTAGACCCCCTCTTCCTCACCCCAGACTCTGCCATGAAAGATGAAATACACATGGTCACCGAGTGGAGGTTCACCTCTCCCCACCCTTCTGGCTACAGGTGATGTGTTATACTGGCCTTTGAACTCCCAGACTGTCTGCAGAAGGCCGGGGGGGTCTCTTGTTCCATTCACTTGCTCATGGGCGAAACCCATGATTTGTCCTTCCCCACTGCCAAGTTGATTGACAGGAGCAAATGATTCTCAGATGATTCTACTATGGAAAATAATGAACACAAAACAGCTGTTAGATTATATCTTTTCTAAGAAAGATGATAAAATTATTTCTAAAGAGAAAACAATTCACCTTTGTCTAGAGACAATCAGATTTGTGGAAACTTCAAATTCTCTACCACTATCTCTATGCCCTCATATTCCCAGACACACGTTAACCCCATACACACTAACACAGGTATACATTTGCATATACTTAGATACACATATGAAGATAACCATACACACTTACATAAGTACATATTCATATGCATACACATACATCTACACATATATAGAGATATGCACACACACTCATACACACTCACAAAAGTATGTATTCACACACACTTGTACACATGTAACTACACATACAATGAAGATGCGCACACTCACATAGGTACATATTCACACACACACATACTCATTCACATACCCACATATGGAGATACACACACCATTTCTCTTCCTGCATTTATTTCTTACCTTCTATGTGCTGAAGCTGGGTTGCCCCCACTATTCATTACTCCCCTAGCTACAATGCCACGCGGGACCCCTCACCTAGATTCTAGCTTGGAGCAATGTCCCCAACTTAGTGGCTCGTCCTTGTCAAGTGTGCCATCAAGAAGCATCTCACTGATGAAGGTTAAACCATGAAGCGCCGGGGCTAGCCATGGAGGCAGGTCCCACCGGAAGGCCTTGTAGCCACGCCATCTGCCCAACATCCTGAGTAATGTCAGCAGCCACTCCCAAAGAATGGGGACCTTTTTCTGTGGGTGATTTTTCCTTTCCCATCCAAAGTGCATACAGAGAGAATCTTCACTCATCCCCTCTCCTCACTGAATCTCCGAAGAGTCTAGTATTCTACTCCTTCTGGTCTGGGAAAGACCCCAAAAACCTCTGAATGGAAGAATGAGATTCTTCTCTGGGGCCCCTTTGGAGAATTAAAATAGTTCCGCACAATTCAACAAATACGCATATAAAAGCGTGTGTGGGGACAAAGATGACCAAAGGCTGGTCGCCTGCCCTAGGGTGCATAGGAGACCATTTTGAGGGTCTGGGTGGAGAAATTCATAGGTGATCACAATACAGGTGGCAGATGTAGTGATTAGGAACATAGCTCGTTTAGTAGAAAGCCGAGCATGCGTGAGGCCCTGCACTGGACGCCAAGCCTGGCATCAAGCAAGCTTGTTGCACACACCTGGAATCTTCCCGTTAACAAGGCAGAGGCAGGAGGACCAGTGCTTGCCTGGGAATGTGGAGGGAATATGCATGTAGGGCATGACCAATTAGTCAGGGAGCCTGCGGAAGAGTCGTGCTGGTAGACTTAGAGATCAAGGGCAAGCCACCAGTCAGCTCTAAGCAGGAAAGCGATGCCATCCCGTTGTACTTGACTTTGGTCTGTTGTCACATTTAGCATGGCCAGGATGATGGCCTGGCCCCTGTGCACACCGGCTTGTCTCCCTGCCACATGACTAGCAAGGAGACCAATCTAACTCAGCACATGTGCACAGCCTTCCTCTCAGGTGTCGCTGCTCCCGGCTCCCCATCCCCTGGCGCCCCCTCCTCTGTCCTCATCCATCTCCGTACCCCTTGTCCTGAGTCCACAGTGTCTCCCTTTCTCTTCTTCCTACCTCTTTTGCTTCCCCCACCTCCCCTCCCACTGTCTATCATCTCCCTCCTCTCCCTGCCCCCTTCCCACACGCACTCATCACCTCCCGTGCAAACAGAGAGCTAGATGTGGTTTATTGTCCCGACTTCCCCTCCCGGGCCCACACACAATTCCCTCCCAGCTCATAATGTAAATATGACCTTTCTGATATTCATTATCAATTAAGGGAACAAATCTCTTTCTCTTTGCAGCTCGAGAGACCTTTCCATCCAAAGAGCACACAAGGCCTCTTGTGTGGCCTCCATGTCACCTGCCCGTGTCCCTAAGGAGCCGTGTGAGTGGTGAGTAATTCAGCACAGGCAGGGCAGCTGGGTACGGGTTGGAAGTCACCTTACACGTGGACTGCACATGCTGTGGACACCTGGGCCCTCTGAGCATGCCCAGAGTCCAGGGGGACAGGGGTCCTCAGACTTCTCCCGTCCCCGTGTGGGACGTGCTCCTGTAGAGCTCCCGGACTGTCCCAGGAGTTCTTCCTCCCCATTTCCCTCCACCACTGAGCAAAGGAGCCACTTCCAGGCAAGGACCTGTATTCTTTGGTCCTAGCGGTGAGCCCCACGCCGGGGCTTTGTTGTTAAGATCGTTGTGTTCGCTTCTGTAGATGGTCATCGTACAGGAGCTGCGCTTTCTCTGAGTGAACTCCACTGTGCCCAGCTCTCCTCTTCCTTCCGTCTTTCATCCTCCTTGCCCTCCCTCTGCGGTGCCTCTCTCTCCTTGTCAGCTCAGTCTGAAAACATACTCACGGCTCCCCTGGGACCTTATTTCCCATGAGGGCTACACAAAAGCTGTGGAAGAAGGCCAGCTACTGGTGCTGAGCGGGGACTGAGGCTCTGCCTGCTTTCAACTCCTCCGGCCCCATGAAGGCCCTTTTCTATCAGGGCTGTGACTGGGGTGAGCTCATCTCCCGTAGGAGATAGTGTTCTGGTCCTCAAGGGACTAGAAACAGAGCTTGGTGGAGCTGGGGCCCCCTGCCTGGGATCAAATCGGGGTAGGGGATGTGGTCCCAGGGGAAGAGTGGGACTTGTCAGTAGATTGCTTGCAGGTATGAGGGCTGAGTCATTGACAAGCGAGAGGAGCGAGGCAGAGAGAAGAACAGAGAGAGAGAGAAGAGAGAGAGAGGAAGACGACAGAGAGAGAGAGAGAGGAGAAGAAAGCAGAAAGGAAGGAGACAGAAAGCAAGAAAGAGAAAGAAAAGAAAAGAAAGAAGAAGGAAAAGAAAAAGAAGAAAAAAGAAAGAAAGAAAGAAAGAAAGAAAGAAAGAAAGAAAGAAAGAAAGAAAGAAAGAAAGAAAGAAAGAAAGAAAGAAAGAAAGAAAGAAAGAAAGAAGAAAGAAGAATCCTCTCACTTGTAATGATAGCACTGGTGGGGAGGCAGAGATAGGCAGACCTCTGTAGCTGGTTGACCAGTCTTACCAAGCCTACTTGATGAATTTTGGGTCAATGAGAGAACTTCTCTCAAAAAAAATTTATAACATCCAAGATCACATCTGAGGGTTGTCCCCTGGCCTCCACATATAAATGCCCCCACATGCAGAGAGACGCACACATGTGGAAAGGCACCCCCCCACACACACACGTACATACTCATGCATACACACAATCCTCCAAAAAGAATGTGGTTCGGAAAAATGGCCTTTGCTCACACAGTATCCCTAGAGCCTTATCTAGAGGCCTATGGCACGTCAGTTACCCCGGAGGAAAAGCCCCAGAAAACATGCATCCCACAGAGCAGTTGAGGCTTTGACTTCCTTTCTGCTTAAGGAGGGCAGCCTGTCCCCTAGCGGAAGTGCTATCTTGGGCAGTTGCTGGGCTATGCACACCCATCCTAGATGCATCTGGGGGCCATGCTGTATGCTATGATCTCATGTCTGCACAAACGGCTTGGGGCATGGTGATTGCCCAAGTCTGCTTCTCCTTCTGAAACAAGATTAGACGGCTCACAGTGAAGAGGGAAGAGCACAGGCAGGAGGATGGAGAAGGAGAAAGCTCAGTCTCCCCGAATTGTTGGCTGCTCAGCTGTCGGGAGTGGGGGCTAGGTGTCCCACATGCTACTGAAGACAGCAGCCCTCTGTCCTCCTGGTTCACAATATTCAGGCAAACAGAGAAACAGATGACATCAAACTCTGAGCCAGAACTTTCTCCTGTGTTCTGGAGCTCAGAGCACTCATGCCACAATTTTCCCGGCTCTTCCTTTCCAGGTGCCAAGGAAACATTGTGGAGTGAGCCTTTAATCACTGCTTCCCACAAAGACCCACCATTGACCTAGGAGGCCCCAGCTCCTCCTCCTTTCCTCCTTCCTCCCTTCCTTCTTTCTTGGAAGAGGTGCATTATGGTGACACGGTAAGATAGCTCAGGGTAATGCAGAGTTCTCTGGGAGCATGCAAAGAGAACTCAAGACTGATGTACACACCTTGCACATGCACACAAATGCACATGCACACACATACACCCATATGCACATGCACACACATACATACATATACACATGCACACACTGAGGTAGCATGGGTCTCTCCCTCTGGCTAGACCTTCTATTCCAATAGTCTTTGTTTACTTAAAAGGTGATCGGGGGCTGGAGAGGTGGCTCAGGGGTTAAGCCTCTGCCTTGCAGGCGGAAGGTCCTGAGTTCGGATCCCAGATCCCACGTATAGACGCCAGGCGGAAGCGGGGGTGGCCTGCGCTTCTGGTCCTGGTAAGGCGGAGCCTGTGAATCCCGGGGCAGAAGGAGGTGGAGGCGTCCATAGTGGTTCGCGAATTCGTCCGTGGTTCTACACATACACGGGCACACACACAGGCGCGCACATACACACACACAGACACGCGTGCGCACATACACACGCATATGCACGCAGTTGAATAAATAATAATAATAATAAAAAATTTTTAAAAAAGGTGATCCGGAGTTCGTAGCTCCCAAGAGAAGTGGGATTCCAGAGGGCTCAGAGTATGTCTCTGTCACTTTAAAGTGAGGTATCTATCTACCTGCTCATGTCCTGCAATAAGGATTATCCGCCCTAGATTCAGAAAACTAGGAAAACATTGCTGGAAACTTACTCTATGTGCACAGCTGATGACTTTAAAAAAAAATAAATTCATTGCAGCTTTATTTATAACAAAAAAAGTAACGGGAAAGAGCCATATCATGCACCATAGGGTCCGCCCTGGCTGAGTTCACAGTCATGCATCCAGGATGCAGATGACAAAGCATCAGAGACTGGGAGACTCAACCTGGCTGCCACACAGTTTCCAGGCCAGTCGGCCTGTCTAGCCAGGGAGTGGGCAGAGGGAATGTGGGAGATGGGAGTGATGACCTGTAGTTCCAAAAAGAAGGAGAATGTTCATCCAGCTGGGTGAAGCATTCTTTTTTCAGCTGTACACAGCTCCCATGGGTCCTTTCCCCACAGGGCGCAGACACAGACCTGAAGGATGTTGGATTAGGAAGGAGATGAGCCCCTTGGAAGGTCTTGAGGCAAATAGCACACTGTCTGCAGGTAAGAAAATCCCATGAGCCTCCACTACTTCGTGCTATAATACCTTAAGGTCAAAGTTCAGCTACAGTGACCCAGGCAGTTTTTTTTCCTGTTCTTTAAAAACATTATATGCCTTATACCTCAGTTATTTATTGTATATGTGTTAAGTTACCTGAGAGTAATTTTTACGTCCAAAAGATAGTGGACTAGAAAAATCAATATTTACGCTCTCACAGTTTCTTTAGGTCAGGAATGTGAGCCAGGAAGTCCATATGATGTTTAGCTGGGGAGTTCTTACGAGTTCTTAGGCATGATGCCTGCCAGGGTTAGTCACCTGATCATGGGTGGGGTCAGATGGTCCATTTCCAAGACATCTTCATATGGCTCTTCGCCACATGGACTTCTCCAGAGGTAGCATGAGTATCCTTACAGCATGGCAGCTGGTTTTTCTGAACAAGCAAAGGTAGAAGCCACAGGGCTGTGGAAGACCTTAGAAGTCCCACTGAATCACTGCAAGAGCTCAAAGGAACCACTACCTCGTGTGTGCTGGGTGAGCAGTGTCCTGCTGGGCTATGTCTCTGGCCCTGCTCACAGTGTCCCAGACAGGCAAGGAAAGGCACCTGAGGAACCATGTCCCCTTGGACTCCACGTGTGCTGGGAGGGCCCAGGCGTGCATAGCACAGTGTCTCATCCTGCGGTCATCCCTGTTTAGGAAGACCAGGAGATGCAGGTCACTACAGGGCACCTTTATGGCTGCTACCTCAGTGATGTCTAGTCCTAATCAGAGCCCATGAGCATCATCTGTGACTTTGCCCAAAGCCACTACTGTCCTCCCATCTTCTTAAGTGCTCCCCAAAGAGTTTTACTCTCTGTCATTTCTTTTGAATGCCTAGGTGCCTTGTATTGAAGACCCAAGGGAATGTGGGCCCAGTCAGTACCCTCTGCCGTCTTGTATCTGCTGCTCCCTTCTCCTCCATGACCTCAACATCTGCTCCACAACCTCAACATCCCAGAATGGTCCAGTCACCTTTCCCGCTGTCTGTTACCAATACTAGCAGAGTGACTTTTGACAGTACACTTAACCTCTCTGAGCTTGTCTCTCCTCCTCTGTAAACTGTAACTAGACATGGACCGGCCTGTCTGAGTCTAGTGAAGGGAAGTTGAATGCAAATATGAGCACACAGCTTCACTGCTGAGGCTTCAACAAAGCACCTTCAAGGGTACAGATGGGATGGGCCTCAGACACTTTGAGCTATGGGATCCATAGTTCAGTCAACGGACCTGCCCAGTTGAAATGGGAGCCGAGGATCTCAAAGGCAAGACTGAGTGAAGCTTCAAGGCTCAGTGAGAGGTTACAGCATAATTTAGTTTTCACAAGTGTACACACATGCATGCACACACGGGTATGCACACATATTCATGCAAACACATGCATATACACATGTATGAGCACACACATGCTCGCACATGAACACATATATAGACATACACTGTTGCAGTCTGCCTGCATGGTTGCTGATAAATGACCATCACACAGCTTAAGGGAACAAGGAGTTTACTTTCTTACGACAGTCTGGTTACAGTTCTCAGTCCAGCTTGACGGGAGAGCACGCATCAACACCAGGGCCGAGGAAACTGGCCACCATCACTGCATAACGGCTGAGAGATGGACAGTCCTTACTTGCCTGACCAGCATGTCTGGCCAAGTATACAGAAGGATGCCAACTCTCTCAACCAGCTCTCCATGATTTATTCCAGGGCCTAATCCCACCCACCATGGGCTGGGCCTTCCCCATCAGCTAGACAATCTCTTGCAGGTTTGCTCTGGGCTTAACTCAACCATCACCTCTCTACAACTGTGCCCAGACCTCAAACCCTCAACAGTCAAGTTGATGCCTGTGTCTAACGATGACATACACTTTTGTTTATTAGTTTGTTTGCAATGCTAGAGATTTGAACCCAGCCGTCATGTATGTTGAGCAAGCTCTCTACGTAAGTTCACGTTATTCTTTTTACTTACTACAGTTCTGAGGATCAAACTCAGGGCCTTTCACATCATAGTTTTAAACAGGCATCTTTTATGTATAACAAATGGTACTGCTTTTCTGTTGGTAAAATCAATATGACATTCCTTCTGAAACAATTTGTCTAAATAAAAAAGCAACCAATTACGTGAAAAGTATAAAGCCAAAAATAACATCCAAATGTGATAGTCCAGGATAGGAGTCAAGGCAGTGGTCTTGAAAAGAGTTGTCTAAGAAGCTGAAACCTGCAAGCAACACGTTGACTTCCTCCCACGTCTTTCTGTCAGATAACAGGAGCCTGTTCATGTACAGGGTGGCTTCCAGATCTGCTGCCTCAGATCACTACAGTTTCCTTCCATGGCATCCTCTGAAGCACAGACAAGCTAACAACTACATTCTCCAGAGCTTCTTTCCCCATGTGGTTCTAGATCAGAGTTTTACTCTATTACCCAATGGTGACAGCTGGAAATTTGAAACAGTTATAGTCAAGCATGGGAGACTTTGGGACATTGTCTGCAACCCTCTGGAGACCTTTCAGAATGACTTGCATTGGCATTGCAGATATCTCAGATAGTATGGATAAAAATGTCACAGCCTTCCCAACAGGCCCTTGGAGAATCCTTCACTTTGGTGTTTCAGGCTGAGGACTTGAGTGAGCTTTCCTCTCCTTGCTTCCTCCAGATCATGCACTGGTTGAACAAGCTTCCAAACCAGGTAATCCCTCCATGGCTTGAGTACATAGAGCAACTTGTTTTCCTGGCTATGCGATTTGTTTTGGAGAAGCATGACCCATTAGCTGGAAACATAAGGCACAGATACAGGATATAAGATATGATTCAAAGGGTGACATGCTTGTTGGATAAGCATAAGGACCTGACTTTAGATCCCAGCATGCATGCATAAGCTGGGTCTAGTAGGGCGCCCCTGTAACCCCATAGCTGGGAAGGGTGGAGACAGGCAGGTTCCAGGGACTCACTAGCTAGCCATCATACCAAAATGACAAGTTTGAGGTTCAGAGAGAGACCTTGTCTCAAAAATATAAGTGATAGATGAAGTTGTCAGTCAGTCTCTGGCCTTCATGCACGTATGTATGTGTGAGTGTTTCTGCATACACACATACACACACACACACACACACACACACACACACACACACACACACACACCAAAACACAGCTACATCGCCTAGTGAAGGAAAGTATCACTGGCGCTTTCTTCTCAAAGGTCACAAATTGAAATTCATATATATGCCAAGTCCCACATAATCCAAAAGAGAAAAGATCAGAGACCTTGGTGGCAATCATGAAGGATGGTGGGCCTGTACAGTGGTCCTGAAATGAGTCCGGCAATCTGATTTAGGAAGATCACAAAACAATCTAGTCCTTTAAATTTGTTTTTCTGATGTTGAAACACAAAAAGTCAATGAGAAAATAATTCAGTGTTTTCAAATAAGATCAAAAGAACATAGATCTCATCTTTGGGGCAAACTATTTCTAAATTTCAGAAGAAGTAGATGGAATAAATGTTGTATTGTCTTTTCTTGCCTGATCTGAAACATCTTCCTGTCTTGGAGACTGGAAGTCCGAAGCTTCTAGAGGCAGGCAAATGAATGAAGCAGGGATGTAACCTGCACTCAAGATTTCAGTCCCAGGTCTTACTGTAGCTCTGCTGAATGACTTCTGGACTATTTGAGGAGTCATAAAAGTCTTCTTTCAGTTAGATGACATACAAACCAGGAGTCCTAGTGAGTGAGCCCTCAGAAAGCTTAAAACAAGAGTTCTAGAATTGAGTCTTTAAAGAAAAAATTATATTCTGTAGTTGATTAAATCTGGAAAACGCTGAGTTTATGAAGACAGAATTGGCTTCATTGTTTCAAAACATTGCAGAACTTCTCCCCTGGGGACAGGGTCCCTGAGAGCATTAAAATCAACTATAACCCTGACTTGCCTGTCCAGAGAGCCTTGTCTCTTCCTTTCCAAGGCATCTTGAGAAATCTTGTGCCAAATTTTAATAAACGCTATTTCAAAAATATGCAGAGTGTTTACAGGTCTTCAACACTTTATTTCGCCAGCAAGATGTCAAGCTCTTGCTGCCCAATGGAAACACCTAAACATGGGCTGGGGAGATGGCTCAGAGGTTAAAGGCTTTGCCTCAAAAGCAAGAGGATTTGAATTCAGATTTCCAGATCCCACATAAAGGGTTGAAATTCCAGCTTGGAAAGGTGGTGCATGGAAGACCCCAAAGCAAAGCAATAAAGAAGTAGAGCAATTCAGGATGATTCCCAGTGTCATCTTTGGGCTTCCAAAGGCGCATACTCATGGGTGCATACACACACATGTATACATGCACGCATGCATGTTCACAAAAAAAGAAAGAGGAAAAAAAGAAAACAAACCCACAATCAAGAACTTGGGTAAGCACTTAGTGACGTATTCAAAGATAAATCTCTGTAATACCTACAGTAATCGCAAAGATTATAAACAGGAGGGAAGAGGAAGGAGTGCCCCCCAAATAAAGAGAGAGGGGATCATGCTTCAAGTATTGCAAGTAAGTAGCGAGACATCTGGTTAATCTCACTCTCACTTTTCTTCCTGGTACTTGCAACTGAGGGGGTTTGATCTCACCAATCAGGGAGGGTATAATGATTGGCAGATAGATGATAACCATTGTGCAAAGGGAAACTGACCCCCCACACACACACTGCAGTCTCCTACTCCTATTCCATCTACCTTTGAATCTCGTCTTATAATAAGATTTCATTTAAACTGCCTTTTATCTTTGGTTAAGAGGTGATCTCCAATACCAATCAGGATGCAGCCAAGGGCAGTGCAAGAACAGGAAAACTGAAAACAACAAACCATAATTCAGAACAACAGAGACCCTACATTAATCACCTGGAACCAGACCAGCTAAATCTCTCCCCATCCTAAATCTCAGGGAAACTTGCAGAAGAGGGGGCAGTAAGATTAGGTAAGAGCCTAAAGATAGGGAGGGTCAATGATATGCAAGACACTCTACAAGTTAGGGCCACAGTAGTCATAATTGGACTTTGCATGACCTGCGCGATGACTGACATGTCAATGACCACCTCCCCCCAAAGTCTAGCATGGATCACCGGCACTAGGATCCTTAGAGGCAAGGGATTAACAGTCATAATAGTGTTCCCATACTAAAGGGGAGCCCAAGAAAGGGCTCTGAGCAATGCCACTGAGTCCTTACATCTTATTATAGAGTGGAGGACTCAAAGGGAAGTTTGGCATTCACACAAAAGGATCCTCCAGGGAATGGGAGGGGAGAAGAGGGAGGCACTGGGAGAAGGGGAGGAAGGGGGGTGAAAGGAAGGGGAAAAGGAGGACTGGAGAGGGGTGGTGGGAGGGGACGGGGTACCTCTTAAGCTTGTATGATTGGGAAAAAATAATTAAATATAGTAAAAAAAAGAACTTGGGTAAAATAACTTTATGTGAGCTTTGGAGATCAGTCAAAAGTCTACAAGCAAAAGCCCATCAAGAATAAACCACACTCAAATGGAAGGACACTCCATGGCATTCTGACTCACCCTTGCCTTACCCCCTTCCCAGTGTGGAACAAACAGCATGGTTTGAGGGGAGAGACACCCCAATCTTAAACTCCTTTTTTTGAGCCATGGAGAATAGAGTACCTAGGTAAATGAGTCTAGACACTTCCCGAGACACAGAGCGCCGCCATCTGACTTGGAGCTCAGCCATCGAAAGCATCATAACCAGGATTTCAGTCTAAATGAGCCTTCAGAAAGCAGTGTGTGTGTGAGTCATGGAAGCTGAATGACTTGAAAACTTTCACAGATGCCTGACTGAGAAACTTCATAAAATGGACAAGCCTCAGGAAGAAACAGGTGACAAATATGGAAAAATTAAGACATTTATAAGCAGCTATATACGAGGAAGCATTAGAAAAAAACAAATACACTAAGACATTACCCAGAATCACTCTTCTGTCAGTCAGCAAAGCCAGCAGACAGACTTTTAAAAATGCTCAGTTGTCAAAAGACATACAAACAAACAGAAAAACATGGTCCATTCCAAGGAACAAAATTAATTTTCAGTCCCTGACCTTGAAGAAACACAGACATCTGACTTACTAAACAAAGACTTTACAACAGCTCTTAAGCGGCTTCATTGTGCTAAATAGAACATGCAGAGAGGCAAAGAAAATCAGGATATTCACAATGCATAACAAAGAACAAATTTAATGTTGACAAAGTTATTTTTAAAAAGAGCCAAACAAAATTTGGAAGCCAAAATAAAAATAAAAACTAGTAACTGAATTGAAAAGTCTTTCAGTGGGGATCAGCAGCTAACTTGGGAAGACAGAAGAAATGATCAGTAGAACAAAATCATTTTAAATGACTAGGTCTGAGAAAAAAAAAAAAAAAACAACGAACACCCAAGACACTAACAGGACATCACTGAGCAAACCAATCTGTGCATATGGGAGTTCTAGAGAGGTCAGGGATAGTGAGAAGAAGAAAACAGAGAAGGGGGAAATTACTTAAAAGAATAATGGTCACAATTTTTCCCAAGTTTTAAGAACATTATGGATCTAAACATCCAGAAATCTCAGCAAATATCCAAGTAAGATGCCTATTAACCAAAAAATATGGCTTTTGAGAAATTTTCCTTAAGAATACATTATAGTCTTGAACTTGGTGAATAATTAAATATATCTGTTTTGTAACTGTGATGAGTAAAAACAACCTATACGTCCAACAACTTGTTAAAATATACAAAGATAGAACATTATGTAGCCTTTAAAATCATGCCAACAGAACAAGAATGGAGATTTCCTGTACAAGGGAGCATAGAGAGAAGAAGATAGCGCAAAATAAATTTAAAAAATGCCCTGGAATGCACCAACTAGAATACAGAGGCAATTAAACAACAGTAGAGGTAACAGGTGTGTAATACTTCCTGATAAGTTGTTGGTAATAAAGGCCTCCAAATAATATAAGCTTTTGCCATTTCTCTTAGTTCTCCCTAGCACAGAAACTGGCAGTAAGATCAGCACACGTGGCTCACAGGACATGGACAAAAACACCAGCTGAAACTAGTCTGGAAGCTTCCTCCTTTCTGACAGCTTTCATAGTACCAGAGAGTACTGGAGGAGAAAAGTAGTCAGCAGTCTCTTCAATCTGTGAAAATTGAAAGGTGTGTAACAACCTCTGGACAAGAAGTGATCATCGGTGTAATAGTGGCATGAATGGCAAGCGTGCAACCACCAGCTTTCTGACTAGATTTAAGGCTCACTTTTCAATAGGGATCACATTTCTAGAACATTCCTTGTTCCTAGAATAAGAACCTATGAAAAGGAGGAACATGAAATTTTAGCTATAAAGACACTATATCAAACTGCCTTTTAAACAATTGTTATTATACATAGATTGGAGAAGCACTCATTACTCAATATAGAAGCTTTCTGCTGCAATGGATGATAGTTATCACAGAAAATCACAATTGGATAGAACACAGAAATAAATGACTGTGGACCACTTGGTCTTGAACAGAATATCTAAGTCACCCGCATTCATACCCCAAGGCTCAGAGATCATTGTGGAAGAAGGAGTTGTAAGATTGTAAGAATCTGAAGTGGGACAGGGGCACAATCAGACACTTGTCTGGACTTTGACAAGGCTGGTGGTATATTTGTGAATTCACTGCGGCTACATACATCCCTACAAAATCTATACAGAAATTGTCATAGCAACATTTCATCATCGAAGGGGAAAGACCTCAATAGGTACTACACTCTCAAGAGACTAATAAAGGTTAACGCTGCCGGGAGGAAGTGCAAGATGCTTTCTTCAATGGTATACCCACTGATGTAAGATTCATGCTTCACCAAGTACTCGGGTACCTTACATCAAAGGAAAACCAGATGAAACCCAATGTGTCGCAAATGTGAAAAGATTTGAAAATAGGAAGCGTCTGGCAGGGGAAAAGAAGAGTTGCAATGGTAAGAGGAGGGGGATGGGATTGAGTTTAAGGTATGAAAATATTATGTTTACCATATTCATGTTTGATACACAAAAGGAATAATAAGAATATTTTTAAAATGGTGCCAACAATGTTTGGAATATAAGAGAAAATATCTCATATAAAAACTTATTTTTGTAGCATTGATAAGTATGCGTGGGTAGATATGAAAGGATTTAGAAAGAAAATCAAGAAAGATAGATTGGATTTTTCTTATTAATCAATGAGATTAGGAATTTCCATCCTTCTTGGGCTAGCAAGATGGTTCAGAGGGTAAAGACTCTTGCCACCCAGCAAGCCTGACAACCTGAGTTCAATCTCTGGACCCTAAAAGCAGAGAACTGACTTCCAAAGGTTGTCCTCTGATGTGCTCACTCACTCAACAGGGGAAACATATTGAACCACAAACACAAACAGAATAAATAATGTTTAAAAAATTTGAAAATTTCCTTGCTTTTTCCACTTATGTAAAATTACACCTTCCAGAGTAATATTAAAGTATATTTAAAATAAGCCTCATCCTTAACAAGTGTCAGAGACCCAAGTTGAAGTTACATTAATTCCTATTGCGTCCTCTCAGCACCACACATCTGCTCTCACTTCTTTCCTTTTCTAGAATGACTTGCTCTTTTGTCCACAGGAGTTCAGGTATTTTGAATAGATCTCGGGGTAGTTTTTAGGCTCAGATGAAATGTCATCATCTGTTTGGCTTCCTAGTCAACGTTATCTGAAAAGTCACACTAAGCTTTCCTGCTCAGAGATCCTGAACCCCTACCATCATCTTGCTTGCAAACAGCAGTGCCATTCATGAGCCAGTACACCTCTTCGGATCAGCTGAGAACATTGCTCCTGCAGAAGCGCTCACCAGGATGACCAAACAGTTAGTGAAAGCTCCACTATCTTAACTTGGGAATTTATTGAGGTGTCTTGGCAATGTTCCTCCTCGATTTACACAATTTCACCTCACGTCATGTCCCCTCAGGGGCTTTTGGCTATCAAACATAAACAGGAAATGTAAGTCAGTCCTCTTCCCTGTGCCAAAGCTAAAATGAAATTAAAATTTAAAAGTCATAAGATAAAATAAATGATGATCATTATCTGCCCCGGCTATTTCACAAGAACAAGGTCTGACACATTGATTCTCAAAGCAGACAGAGACATGTCCAGACTGTACGAAACTATGCTCTTTTTTTCAGAATGTGAAACTAAGATGCTGCCATCCCAGGGAATCTGAAGAATTCAAGCCAGTGACCTCAGATCCTGCGAGTCTACAAGAAGAAAACTCCACCAGGGAAGGGATTCACATAGACATCAACTGATGGATGGTTTCAATTGGACATCTCTTACATTTAAAATCAAAATCAAAACAAATCTTGGGCTATGATGTGACTCAATGATAGAAGGCTGGATCTGGCTAAAGCCTGATCCCCAGCACCGGAAAAATAAATAAGTAAGTAAGTAAGTAAGCAAGCAAACAAGCAAACAAACAACCAAATAAATAAATAAATAAATAAACTAGACCTCATCCAAATCTAAGAATACTTTGCATCAAGAATAGCAACATAGGGCTGGGGAGCTGACTCAGCGACAAAGCACTTGCCGTTCAAGCATGAAGATTTGAGTCCAAAGCTCCAGAGCACAGGTAAAAGCCAAGTGTGATAAGATGTAGTCTGTAATTTTGGCACTCCTATACCAAGATGGGAGACAGATACTGGAGAATCTCTTGAAACTCATGAGGCAGCTAGCCAGGTATATGCAGCAGCGAGTAACACAAGACCCTGTGTGGAACAACTGGAAGGCAAAGTCAGACACCTGAGGTTGTCCTCGACCTCCACGTGCATGTTATGGCATGGACACACTTGTGTGAGCACATACACATCATACCTACACACAAATACAACATGCACACAGGAAACAAATAGAGAAGCAGGACCCTTGGGAAGTCACATGCCATGGAAGATGCTCAGGGGGTGAAATCATTAACCTGGGGAAGGGCACAGCAGTCCAGGTAAAGTTCCACGTTCAGCAGATAACTTTTCCAACATGGACGCTTTGAAATTGCAAGAAGCTCCACAGTGAAAACCCAACATGAGTTCAGCAGCCTGGGGTTGTGTCTAAGCCTTAGCACTCCCTGAGAGGACATTCCCACAGGAAGCAATGACCAAAACGCAGTCTGCAGTGTAGAACAACAGATCCCAGGGGGAAAGGAAGAAAGTCCACTGGCGAGGTTGTAGACACTGAGGATGTGAGAAAGAAGTAGCCAGACAAGTGACAAGTTGTCATGTCTGTAAAATACTCATAACTTGTCATGTCTGTAAATCCTTGGAGCATAACTTAGATCTGATCGATGAGTTGCTTTGTTCGAGATAGATTGAGTCTCACTAACTTCCCTAGGCTTCCTTGAATTCATGACCCTCCTGCCTCGATAGGATTGTAGGCATGTGCCAGCCACCTGGCCCCTGGATTCCTGCCGGGTGACTGATACACGGAGTGTGGGAAACAGGGAAGGAGCTGACTGCAAAGACTGAAGAACCAGTGTGCAAGGTGGAGAAGACAGAGGACCTCCTGTAATGACGTCATCAGCAGCACAGCAGAGTAGGAACAAGAAAAATGGCTGGCGCCTGCTGACAGCAGAGAAGATGGAGGATGTAGGGCCATGTGAAGCACCTTCTAGATGGTTCCAGGATGAACAGGAGGTAGAGCAAGGGGTGCTTCAGTGGCTGTGACCTCCACTCAGAACCTGCCCTTGTGGGAGCCTGGGAAACAGGCCACCTCGGCCACACGTAGAAGCCCCATCACAAGACAAATAATTTGATGTGGGTCTTCTGGGAGTTTCGGCAACAGAGAAACCCAGAAACTGAGGGGATCCCTGACTCGAAGCATCTCCCCAGGCAGACTTGGAGCTTCTTGGCTTTGATGGCACCAGAACGTTGGTCAAAGCACAGAAGAGAGTCAGGGGAGGAGAAGGAAGGAGGTGCAGATGAACTAGGATTGAGCTACATGCAGACACTGAACCAGTAAAACAGTAATGCCAAACATGCCCCGCATGGCAAGTCCTTCTTTCTTTAATATCGTCCTCCGTCTCCCACTCTCCTCAAACCGTTCTCAAATACATGTTCCAGGAGTCTGATTACTTAAATGTTATCTGACATTTGCAATTTTAGAAAGACCTGGCCACTGTAAAAAAAAAGGTTGGAGCTTAAAAATGAAGTGTTTTTAATAAATATTTTACTTATTTATGTATTTATTTATTTAGAGAGAGAATAAGTAGGCGTGTGTGCCACAGAGCATAAGTGGAGGTCAGAAGATAATCTTTTTTTATTTATTATTTATTCAATTGTGTGTGTATGCGTGTGTGCGCGTGTGTATGTATGTGTGTGTGTGTAGAACCACGGACGAATTCGGGAACCACCGTGGACGCCTCCGCCTCCTCCTTGTTTACTCGGCCCCAGGATTCACAGGCTCTGCCCTACCAGGACCAGAAACGCAGGTCGTCCCAACTTCTGCCTGGCATCTATACATGGGGTCTAGGATCCGAACTCAGGACCTTCCACCTGCAAGGCAGAGGTTTAACCCCTGAGCCACCTCTCCAGCCCCAGAAGATAATCTTTTAAGAATTCCATTCTCTCCTTTGGCCATGTGAGCTCCAGAGATTGAACTCTGGTCAATAGGTTTAATGCAGGCCCGAGAACATAGTTTCTAGTGGTTGGAACTCCATAAGGATGCAGAGATTGATATAGATGGCAGATATAAAAGCCTTCCAGGAAGTCTAGTGCAACTGACACTGAACTCCATGCTTCTCTAGTCCCTGTGGCCTGGGGGCCAGGATATGTGTCCCCAAACCTTGTTCTAAGCATTTGCTATATCCACTTGAGAGTGAGACCGACCTGATATCATGCTGTGCGCTCCTTGGTGAGGCAGCTCCGAGCCTTGTCTGCCCATCTGTGAAATGGGTCAGCAATGGTCGAGGGTTGGTTGGCACCCGGGGGAGGTCTCCAGATACAACTCCTTCACAGCATGGCTCCCCTTGCCATCAATTCTACCCACATGCTTTCTGACTCAGGTAGTCACGCAAAAGGGAATCTCCCAAGCAAGGCTTTCTGAGTGAAATCAGACCATGTGTTTGTCAGGATTTGCAAAGGAGAATGACCTAGGTCTACTGACACAAGTGAACGAGGATTGACCGGCTCTTAGAGCCGAGTATCTCAAAGATGTTTCGAGTTTACGACTCCAAGTCTGGCTCTGCACTGAGGCTGCGATGAGAGTAGAGCAATCCTTGGCTCCTCTTTCTTGCAATACTTGTTTTCCCTCTGCATCGATTTTATTTTCAGGCGGGGTCCATCTCCCTCGTGAGCCCCTTGGAAGCCCTCGAGGTTGCTCTAGTAATGTCTACATGTAACAAAGCTCCTATTTCCAAATAGGTCCCAGAACCCATGGCCGGAGTGATTGAAAGCAGTCATTGGTCAGGTTCAAGTCCTGTGCCCACCCATCAGTGTGGAGGGCTGGTTCTCCAGCAGATACCAGAACTCTCTCTACAGCAGGAGCAGAATGCCGATGAAGCATCAGCAACAGACCAAGGCAGCCAACAGAAGACCAAAGGAAAATGAAGAATGAAGAGTCCCAGTGTGTGGGTGCAGCCGCGGACCATGCCTCACAGAACGAAATAGAAGAAGTCTGGGCTAAACCCCCAAAGAGTTCATGTATCAAATTAGAACTGAGTTGTTGGACCGGGGAGATGGCTCAGCTGAGATTCTGGCCCTGGAAGGCAGAGTCTGGCAAACCCAAGAGCAAAGCAAACCGGGATGATTCTTGAAGTCATCCTTGGAGCTCCACAGACATACACACTCAAGGACTCTCTGGTACACACACACACACACACACACACACACACACACACACAAGAACTGAATAATTGAATTGTTTTGCTTTGTCTTTACTTCTAAGAAACTAAGACTTCTAGAAGACAAAAGGTGAAAATCAAATACATATGAAAATATACCAAGGCAGGCACCTGAGAGATCAGGTGGTGAGGAGACAGCTCTTTCTTCTTAGGGATTTATTGAAATGTTCCAGAATTGAAAATAGGTATATTTGTTGGCTCCAAAGTATGAAAAGGAAAACTTAACATTGAAACTAATAACATTTAATTAAATGTCAAAATACCTGCAAATCTTCATATTTTATCAGCTTTATTAGTGGCTACATTTACTATTCCTCAAGAAAATCCATTAACTTGGAAAGCAATTGGAAAGGTAGCTATTGCTCGCTTTGCAGGGATTCCTAACTTCACACAATGATCACCCAGAAATCTTAGTATTGTGTGTGAAATGACCACTTATAGCCCCATCCAAAGCAAAGGAGTAAAAACTTGCTTAGCTATCCTAGTGAAGCCAGAGGCAGGTGCAGCATCCTAACATTGTTGGTGAGGTGTTGAGAGGTGGGGGTGTCCCTTAAGAGTGATTGTTCCTGAGCCACTGGACTACCCTGCCCAGGGAATTCCATACAGCCAGGAGACCACAGCTATTGGCCACCATCTTCCTCCTCCTCCTCTCTCTCAGAGCCTCCCTGGCTGAGCCCCACCCCTCTTTTAAGCCTCTATCATAGCAACCGCCTCAGGGCCAGACACCTAATTACCAGCTTCTTCTAAGTATCAGGGGGGAAAAAAGGCTTCTGCAGCCCTTCCCCCATCTCAAGTATAAGCCCAGGGGGTCAGACAGTTCAAAAGGTGAAATAAATGAATCTTTACACATTATAAGGACCCAAGCACATTCTCTGTGGCATTAGGGTCTGAAAGGCAGCAAGTAAAAGCAGGTGTGTGTGCTGGGTGCCTTATAAACTAACAACCCTGATAAGCCCATGGTGCCGGGGGTTCTGCCTCATTTCAAACAGACTGCAGCTAGAGGAGGAGAAAGTCAGAGCCCAGATAATCGCAGGAGCTTCCAGGGAGCAGAGCGAGCCTGCAGGCAGAGATCAGCGGGCCTGATTTCACCCACTTCCTTTTGTCTCTATAACCTTAAACGTTCCGCTATTAGAAAAGTCATATGTCAGCTTTCTTCCCAGCCTCTCCAGCGGTCGGTTTCAGGCTATAGCAGTTGGGAAGACTTTGGGGCTGCAGGATATTCATCTTCATTTCTGGTTTCTGGGGCTTTAAAGATGAAGCTGGTGCCCCTATCTAATTCAAGCAGGAGGCACGCCGTCCTCCTGGAATTGTCTGGAAACTACGCAAGGCTGGAGTGGGTTCTCCCCGCCCATGTCCATCCCCAAATAATATGAGTTAAGAACTAATAACATTTGTCATGACTTCTGCTGAAGTGGGCAAAGGGGGGAATCTATTTCTTAGCCCTCACTGGGAGCTCGGACCAGGCTGGCATTAAGCCCTTGATAAATTTGATGACCATGTGCCTCGAGAGTGGAGAAATCAGAAATCAGGTCCAGGACCTCGCCTGGGCCTATCTAACCAGCACCTCTGAGCTTTATTTTCTTTTGCTAATTGAGACAAACAAGGTCTCTCTGTGTAGCTCAGGCTGGATTTGAGCCCACAATCGTCCTGCGTCAGCCCCCAAGTGCTACTACTACAGATGTGTGCCACCATGCCCCTCGAAGACCCCAGGCTGGGCTGACCTTTCATACCTGCAGTCAGCATAAGCAGGAAAAACAAGTGCATTAAATAGCCAGGCAGAGGCTGTGGGTCTCAGCAGGGACACAGGCTTGTGGAGAGAGCTCATACTTTGCTCTCTAGGGTTAAGACTCTGCCTCTTAAGCAGAAGGTCCTGAATTCAGATCCCAAGTCTCACATAAAAACACCAGGTGGATATGGCAGAAGCCTGCACTTCCAGCTCTGGTAGGTGGAGTCTGGGAAATTCCAGAGCTAAGCAGAAAGGAGATAGAAGCAATCTAGGATGATTCCTCAAGTCACCCTTGATCCTCCACAGGGACACACAGTGCCCTCTGATACACACACACACACTCACGTAAATTAATGAATAAATAAGTATATATGTGTGTGTGTGTATGTGTGTGTGTTGGTGTGTGTGTATACATATATATGTATATATATGTGTGTGTGTGTATATATATATATATATATATATTTTCCCCCTTTCCACCATTATCTGTCATCTTCACTGGGACATGGGGTAGTGTCCAAGGAGGGGGAGTAAGATTGGGAGAAGAGGTTAAACCAGACAAAAATGCAATTCTTACCAGCTTTGTTTGGATGGGTTAGGAGCCATAGCGGGGAGGCCTCCTATGTGTAATGAAGGTATGAGGAGCGTCTCTTTGTGGGAATTGTGGGTCAGAGATTGGCCGGGTGGCCCGGATGCAGCCAAAAGCAAGCAGACATCAATGGGACACCTGCTCGGACAGCCGGACTTCCCAGGGTAGAGGCTGACCGACATAAAAGGCCCTGCCTAAGAATTTCCCCAGGAAAGATGGTGAACATGGCAGAGGTCCCCCGTGGTCCCTTCCCTAATTCTTTCCAGTTAATCTAAGCATGCAGCTCACAGGCCTTGAGACTTGGAACACCATTTCTTCTCAGAGCCTTAAAAATCACACTAACGAGAGAGAGAGAGAGAGAGAGAGAGAGAGAGAGAGAGAGAAAGAGAGAGAGAGAGAGAGAGAAATGCTAATTGCGCCAGGGATGCTGACAGATGTGACAGAAAGTGTCTTCATTGAGAAATTGCCATCTGAAGTCCCCCTTGCTCCCGTTCAGAGCGGAGGAGGAGAGAGGCATGAGGGAGCCTGACAGGAAGTGAGGATTCGAGACTTCAAATACAAACATTATGAAAAACAAGCAACATCTGCAAACAGTAAGTACTTATTTATATTTTATGGCGTGTGTGCTCGGGAGTCTGACAGGTTTTTAAACAGAGACCATATTAGGCCCATTCAAAGGCGAGAATGTCCCTTTTAAAAATGCATTACCCTGCTGCTCAGGCAGGCCAGCCGGCTGCTGGCCTCAGGTGAGCCCTGACCCCGGCCGACCTGGTCTAACAAAACACACATGCGGGTTTGCAACGGGCCCCGTTTAGCGCTTTCCTCTCAAGGTCAGCGCGGGCGGGCACAGGAGGGTTAGTATGCAGTCAGCCTTCCCCTGGCTGACAGAGGCGCTTTGAACTTTTCCCTTCTGAACAAATAGGAAGGGAAACCGCAAGAAAACAAGTGCTGGGAATCATAGAAAAAGAGGGGCATGGCAGATGAATAAGCCGTAAAGAAATAAATAAGTCAGTCAATAAATAAGTGGCCAGCCTTGTCCACAACAAAGAGAAGACACTCCTCCCGGGCTTGCAGAGGTCCTGTGGTTTTGCTGCATGGGAGAAACTTTAAAATAAAAACAATAGAATCAGCCTGCTCCCCCTTTCCCCCTCCAAAGGATGAACCCTTTATTTTTGACATCAGATAAGAGATGGCTGGCAGGTACTGTGTGCTGTGCTCCATGAAATATTTAATAAGGTAATAAGGACTCCCTGGACAGCTTAAGAAAACCACGATTATATTCAGAGAGAAAGCCACGAGCAAACAGAGGGGGAAACACAAAGAAAGATAAAAGAAAGACTTTCCTTAGGACTTCCTGTCCAATAAGGCAGCCGGGCTTGATCCATATGTTTTGAGAAAAATCAAAGTGTCGCAACTATCCAAAATGTCAATAGCTCCGGTAAGGAATATTGTCTAACATTTTCTATTACACCGTTCAAGAATTTGCCTCACAGCGCAATTTGGAAGGAAAAAAAAAAAAACTCTTTCATTTTGAAAACACTCGAAACAGAGAAAGGAGAAAATGAGGAAGGAGGGGAGCATTTGAGGCCAGTGGAATGCGATGGTGCTCCAGGCTCCCAACCATCCTGAAAGCCTATCCCACCTAATGAAAGCTGCTCTCCTCCACCACACCTCGCCCGAGTTCTCTCCTTTCCTTCCAGATGCTAAGGCACTTCCTGGATCGGGGATGTCACGGAGAGGCTCCGTGCAGCGGGTAATCTGAGAAGCGAACTTCCAGAGGCCTTATTATTTGAATAATCCTGCGTAATGGTTTCAGCTTGAGTCATGGAATGAATACTCCACTGGTTCCTTTACATGCCGAGTGCTGGGTGAACCTGCTTTGCGAAACAACCAACCAGATGAAACAATGACAAAATAAAACATCCATACCATACCAAGGCAGAAAGAAATCCCCCCACCCTCAACCCCACCCCCACCCTCACCCCCCACCCTGGCCATGTGAACGATTTGGCTTTGGTGAAATATAACAAGATCCACACACCTTGCCCCCAGGGACTGCTCTGGCTGCATCTGGGTTGACAGAACTTACTGGAAGCATCTCCTCGGCTTGCCTCCTTCACCTCCTGGAAATTCTAGAGGGACAAACCGCATACAAGCTGTGGCTGTCTGCGCCTTGTGGATTCTTAAGTAGAAGGAAACAGGCCCCAGCAATCAATAGTACTGACAAATTAATCTCTGTGAATAAACTGTTGTGTGCATCAAGGCTGTCCCAAGTCCCCAGAATAATTATGTCAGTGAAGTGGAGACCTCGCTGCCACTTTGGTGACGGGTTTCTGGGCACTCAGACTGCCCGAAGGGACCCAAGTTCAGAGAGTTCAGTCCTCTAGTGGCCTTTTCTTGATCATTCCTTCTCAGTGGTGCTTTACCCTTGCTTAAGAATCCACAAAGGCCACACGCTAAAAGGCCCTAATTTTTCTGGAGGGAGGAGGGAGCAGGCAGGAGATTGTCTGTACTGTTTACCAGAAACCACTAGGAAGTTCAGCTTTTATAAGATTCCATATCGAGGTTTCAAAATTCCAGCTCTTTTTTTTTCTTAAGAACTAGAAAGGGTACACACACAATGCTTCTGTGACTTCCGTAATATTCTTGAATTAGTGTGGGAGGAGCGCACAATAGATAAGACCCTCCTACCCAGTCCGTGCCAGTGTTAAACCTGGTTGAATCTTGGGTCACTTAGCACCAGCTGGTAAGAGCACCTACCCCTTCCTCTGACCTTCTCCCGCTCACTCAGTGTTCTGGTCTTTCACTGAGCACTTGAAGGGTTAACACGTGGCACACACAACGGGGGGGGGGGATGTCTGCCTGAGACTAACCTGGGATCTGAACTACACCGGGATCCTCAGAGCAAGGAGCAGGCAAGACTCTCACCAGCTGCAGGAATCACGAGTCATCCGAGTCCACTTGTCATTAGTATGTAAATTTTAAAAGCTCAGTCAAAAACATCAATACCTCCCACTTAATTTATTACTATATAAAGATGGATGGTAGTACGGCATAGCATTGATTTTCAGAGCCCTTAAAAAATGGTGAGGAAGAAAACAGTCAGAGACAACACAAAATGCTATGTCTCAGAATGAATCACTGTGCTTTTTCAACACACACACAAATGCACTGTACAGCAGCCCGTGCGGTTCAATCTTATTTGATTGCCTTTTCTGAAAATGAAGGAATGGAATGGAACGGGCCATTTATGTAAAGAGCCCTCTCGGAATGGATTAGATGGAGACGGGCTGCATTTTTACTGTATTGACAGCAAAGCATTAGGCAGGCATGCTCCAGCCCGGTCCCTGAGAGAAAATCGAACCCCACAGCCCCCCAGCAGGACCAGGCGGGAGGAGATATCAGTCCTCAGTCCTCAGCTAGCCTTGGCAGTCATTGACCAGCAGAGACCTGGCTGGCTTCTCTTCCTCCCTGATGCTATGATGTCCTGATCTGCCATTTGCTAAAATGTTACAAATAGTCATTACCAAGCAGGACATAGCCCCAGGTTTCAATGGCTCTAGAAAACCTGCAACTCGGAATTTGTGTTTATGTCAGAAATGACATGAAATCAGTGCCCGGCCATCCCCTGTGCTGCCATAGGATGGGTCACACCCCCACCCCCATCCTCACACACTTGACATTGTGAGAGGCTTGCATTTAGTCAGAGGGGAAAAAAGAGCGATCTGGAGGGGAAGGGGATATAGCAACAGTGTAGCGAAGGATTCCTTTTGGAATGCACCTTCATGCCAAGTGTTTTGTCTGCTTTCTGTTTTGTTTCTCCAGCACTGCCGCTCTGTGTCTTTTGAATAAATAGTCTCTTGATTAATGCAGGCCAGCACCAGTGAAGCAGATGTGGCCTAGGGAGGAGTTCTGTGTCTGGAAGAGCCAAGGCTTCCAAAGAACAGGACCGCTTATGCTCATAAGAAGAAAATAAGGAAATGTCTCTGCTATCCAGAATTCTGGGTCTCCCTCTCAGCTTCCCCCAACAAAGCCCAGGAAAGGCAGGTGATCATCTCTGGTTTCATTATAAAATTTAAGGAAACATATTTTTAGTAGAGATGCTCTACCGATGAACAGGCAACAGTCGGAGCAATACCGCACATACATCACACCGGAAATAGGTGGCTTGTGGCCGTGTCTGGTCCAGAGAATCAGTTTCCAACAAGGGCTGTTCAGCAAGGTCCTCGCCATCAGACTGATGTTTCCCGTTTATCCAAATGCTTCCACCGAAGCGATCACCAGTGCGGTTCTCTTCCTTGCTTTGTTTACAAAGGGGAGCCGCTATTCAAAAATAAACATAAACTTCCTAGATGGCTTCCTGCTATAATTGGATTGAATTCATTATCTTTCATTTCAATAAAATCACAGGAAAACACAGGAATATAAATGCACAGGCTAATTGCTTATGGAAATTCAGGTGCCATACTTAGTATAAATTTTCCCCTTGCAAGAGAATGACACAGTTGTGTCATTATCACGGAATTTTACAACAATATGTAATTATAGAGAGAAGCAGGTATAATTAGCGAGCTTTTCCACGAAGCAGGTAGCATTCATGGTTAAATATTTACAGCTACACAAACAGCAGGTAATAATGAGTTCTCTCAGCCACACGTTATAGAGCATGCAACACACATTATGAAAGTGGTCATTATCAGCTCGGCAAGCGCCACTTGCAAGGAATGCTTCTGCAGAGTTGGCAGGAGAGGAAACCAGGCTGACGTGTGAAGCTGTTTCAGCGGCGATGAAAACAAGTAAGGAAGATCTCTCCACCCCGTGTTTCTGCAGAGAGAAGCAATTATAGCTGCATGTGAGATGACATCAGCCAGGAGTCCTGCATATTGGAAGGGAGTGGGGCAGCGCATTGCTTCCCCCCCATAGCCCCCGTTGCTTTTGCTGTCCAAAGGAAACCCACACATGCACAGCAAACTGCAAAACTGCCTGCAACACAAGCAGACACCAAACAGCCTCTGGAGGGTCACTCAGACCCGCAGCTGTTGCACAAAAGAAAATCAACGCAGCCTGCTCTGGGCAAACACCCTCTGTGACTCTTTATTACCAAATGATATGAACTTTGACCCAACCTGAACCAAATTTAATATTTTCTCTCAAATATTTAAAAAATTCATTCTGGGGCTCACAAGGAGTCAGAGAGTCTGCGAGTTGTAATTTGACATCTGAATTATTCTGAGGTTAATACGGAAAGCTATTCAGAAGCTTATTTGGAGATGTGTCAATCACGATATCACTTGTGCAGGGAAGATGGACTCGGGCTTAGAGCAGATAGCTTTCGGGAAAGCACAAAATAAAAGGCAGGCATGCTCTGATGAATATGTTACGTCTTCATTCTCGACAATGACATTTTTCTTTTCTTGATAGAGCATACACACCTAGGAGTGCCGTGTCTTGGGGACTCGCCGTCTTCCACACCTGCAAAGACATTTTAACGTTTATGGAAAGTGATAACCATAAACAACAGACATGGTGTCTGAAACGTGCCTCTGTTAATTTCAACGTGCTGATTAAGATTTTAAGCAACGCTTTTAAATTAGACTGTCAGGTTACCGTCCTCGGGGCGGGGCTGGGGTTCTGATCCTAGCAGGGTTGGGAGAGTGAGCGGCCCTGCCTGCGTGACTGTGTGTCTGCCGGGCTAGCGTGGCTCGATTTGCTTTTGTCCGCTTCTGAAGAGTTAGGGGTGATTCAATTAGCTCTGATTGTCCAGGAGATGTGGCCCAAAATAAACCACCTGAGCTGATAGCCTCCTCCTGAGGAATTTCCCAGCTGACAAGTAACAGTGTTAATTACCCATTGTTATGATCTGAAAAGACACCAGCATTTTAATTATGTAAATTCAGAGCCATTTGTTTAGAGGAGCACAAAATAAGCCGGCTTGTGCTTTTCTTACAGGGTGTAGTCATTCCTGTATGGAGTCTCCTCCTACTCGAATGTGGTGTGGGATGCGTTCTGCCAGAGTCCACCCATTTTATCCTTGGGCATCTTATGGGTGACTTTTTTCTCAAGAGACAAAGAATATAACACTGTCTTTCACATTCTATTTCTCTGGGCATCATTCACAAGAGGCTGTGACAGCCAGTTTGCCTGCCTATGTCTACACCACAGAGGATGTCTATAATGGATGGCTTAGCGATGAACAAACAAATATTTCCAGCTTCAATATCTCAAGAACCAAAGCATCCGCAAACACAGATCACACGGCACACCCTCAACAGACGCCCCAAAGAGGTTGGAAGTATTTTTTGCAACCTATCAATGCTCTATCTAGAAAAATCTTGTCACGTGGAAAAATTAAATAAAAAAGTCCTCAAAAGCTGGGGGTTGGAGAATCAGGAATCTTGCCTTTTTCCCAAGGGGCTCTTTATTCTAGAACAATGTTCTCCATGGTTGCTGTCTCTATCCACTCATGTCCTGACTGTCATCAGGAACTTGTCAAATGCCCCTGGGAAACCTGATGCCGAAGAAGAATATTTAGGTATTGCTTTGATCTGAAACCCATCCCCCTATCTATGGGGTCTTGGGAATCCTATCCTCAGGAACATTAACAGGGGAGGAGCGGATTATAGAAGTCAGGTAAAAAAGAATCTGACATCATGTTAGCATATGCACATGGAAAGTGAAATATATGCGCCAGACTTCAAGTTCATTAAATGTTCAAGGTGAACCAAAGACCACAAAGAAAATAGATGCAAGTCCTCATCCTCACCCAAACCTTAGGAGGTGATAACCAAGTTTAAGGTGAGTCTTCTTAGCTGAGAGTTAGGGAGACAGTGTAAGGGTCTGGAATCTGACGGCCCTCAAAGATTTCCCAAACTGGAATCTCTTTCTCTTCTTAGGCTGATAAGCAAAAGACCTGGTCTTGCCAACTGAATTGTCTTTAATACTCAGGACCGTAATGATGAGAGAGAAAAGTGTTAGGTGGTGGAGGGAGAAGCAGAAAAAAGCAGCCTGTTCAACACTGGGCAAATTTTACCTGCAAGGTAAAGACCAGAGTCAGAAACCTTATCCCCAAACCAACCCCATTTAGAAAAGAATTTTGGAAGAGATGAGAGTAGTCAGAAAAAAATATATATCTAAAGACAAACTTGTAAACAAGCCTTCGCAGTTCAGGGAAGGAAATAAGGTGTGATCCACAAGTCAAACACTGTACCTGTCACACTTACTATGTTCTCTCTTGATCATGCCATAAACCCATTTTGCAGAAGAAGAAATTAAAGCTCAAGGCACTGGTGCCCCTTGCCCAAGCTACCAAGTATGGTTCTTCCTACTATATTCCAAGTGCCCGAAATTTAAGGCATGTATAAGTCCTGCTTGGAGAAGAACAATGAAAACAGAAAAGATTTCCACTGAAGATGTAATCATTCTGGTCGCTGAACGCAGACTCACTAAGTGGGCCACAGCCTCCCATCTTGCTTCCATCTCTTCTGCCCCTACTTCATGGCTGACGCGTGCCCTATGACTTACTGCCCAGGCTCTGTCCCAGTCCCCCCCCCCATGTATCTCTGCATCAGCCATGCTCATGTGTTAGGCTGGATCGGTCTCCAATCTCTGCCCATTCAATGCCCACCATCCATTCCAAGCTGCAAGAACTAACTGCCACTAGAGATTGTCACACACCCTTTGGGACAAAAATCACCCTGCTCGAAAAGCCCTGTTCTTGATGCTGTTTTTTTCTTTTCCTGTTTCCATGTGTTTAAACCACCCACCATACACCCAGGTAGACAGCTAACTCCCAAATGTTCCAGCCCAGCCCAGCCCAGCCCCTTCTCTCCCAAGTTTGGGCTAACTAAATGGCATTTAAAGTAGGACCTTGGAGATCTCAGAGGCACCCCAGATGTTACACATTCAAAATGGAGCCCATCATCTCCCTGACCCCCAGCACTTCTATCCCTTTTTGAGGTTCCTCACCCTAGAACATGCATTGAAAATGAGGGGTCCTCCATCAGCACCATTGCCCCCTCTAGTCGGCATGGCTTAGTCCTGTTGGTTCGGATCCTGAACCCCTTCTCACCTTCCTCCTGCTGTTACCTGAAAGGTGCGGCCTTGCTTGACGTGAGTCGTCTCTGCTAGTCTCCTACCTCCACACGGACAGTGACCCTTTTCCTCCTGCAGGCTGGCCAGCCCCACACACTCTGCTCAGTGTGACAATCCCTGGTCCCATGTGTCTCCCAAGAGAAGAATGTGGTGAGTGCTGGCATGTGTGTCCCTGTAGAGGAGCTAGGGTGACTTCAGGAATCATCCTGGATTGCTTCTGCCTCCTTCTTGCTTCACTCTGAGATTTCCCAGGCTCTGCCCATCAGGGCCTGAAGTGCAGGCCGCTGCCATTTCTGCCTGGCATTTTTACGTGGGTTCCAAACTCAGGACCTTGTACTTTCGAGGCAGAGTCTTAACTCCTGAGCCATCTCTCCAGCCCAAGAGTTTGCTTTTAAGAAACATTCATGGAGGGCTGGAGAGGTGGCTCAGGGGTTAAGCCTCCACCTTGCAGGTGGAAGGTCCTGAGTTCGGATCCCAGATCCCACGTATAGACACCAGGCGGAAGCAGGGGCGGCCTGTGCTTCTGGTCGTGGTAGGGTGGAGCCTGTGAATCCCGGGGCAGAAGGAGGTGGAGGCGTCCATGGTGGTTCGCGAATTCGTCCGTGGTTCTACACATACACAGACACAGACACACACACAGACACACACACAGACATACACACACGCGCGCACACACGCGCGCACATACACATGCACATGCGCACAGTTGAATAAATAATAATAATAAAAAAATTTAAAAAAAAAAAGAAAGAAACACTCATGGAGAGAGTGATCAAGCTTGATTCTAGAAAGATGCTCTAATGCCATTCAGATCCTGTTGTTTTGATACTTAAATTCCTTTGGGAGCTTCCGGAAAGGATCTAAAGTCCTCATAGCCCACAAGCTCCTTCCATTCCTGATTCTTCTGTTGGCTCCAATTGCAGCCCTGGCTACCACTGGGCTCCATATGTCAGGCACTTGGAAGGACTGGCAGCTCTTGACCCCTTGGAAGGACCATGACCACCTTTCCCCTCGTGTTGTCACACGTGCTGTTCCTGCCTGCTTACCCTTTCTTTGCCTCTGTACTCAGCTCTCTGACTTCCCTCCGTCTCTGGGAGTCACTCTGAGTTCCTGGAAAGGGGGAAAGGGGTCCCTTGCATGAGCAGTCGCTTGTGCTTCCTCTGCCATGACATCTGATGGCCATCCAGTGATGAAGAGGCTCAAAGCAGCTGTCTGTCCTCTGGGAGGTTACAATCTGGCCCCTCAATCCGACCATCTTTATCTCCAAGGCCTCCTCCCTAGCCCAGGGCCTACTGTAAGGCCCCAAAAACTTTCTAGAGGTAACAAAATATCATGTACCCACCCCAATGCAGCAGGTAACATAGAGCCTTCCCAAACCTCTCCCACTCAAACTCCCAAGCTGGGGGCTGGGACCACCTTCTCCCTTCGTGCCAGTCCTGAGAGAGATGGGCCGGCTCAGTTAAGAAGTGGCCAGCATTTGTTTGGGGGATTACGGGGCCCCTTTCAGGAGAAAATTACCTTACGTCTAAACCCTCCAAGTGTGGGAACAGTCCTCCAAATATTTGCTGAGAGTCCCTGACCTTTACCTTCCCTCCCAGCCCCACGGGGATGAGCGAGGGAGTGGCAGCTGAGTAGCAGGTCAGGGCCCCTCCTCGCCTCCTGTCGCCCTGCTAGGTGTCTGGGTACGCAGGCCAGGCCTGGCCACGAGGCCAGCACCTCCTACTCCCTCTTCATATTAAGTAGGGAGCCCAGGGCGCTCTCAGTGTTGACTCTGCTAACAGCATTAATGCCCTTGGAGGCAGCACTTTAATTTGTGCTCTTGAAGCAAACTCCTGTCATCGGAGCCCCGCTGGGAGGATATTGCTTCCATTAAGGATCTGGATGGAGCAGCAGCAGCTCTGACCTGCAGGGACACAGCCGGGTCCGGCTGCCCAGAGCAGAGCGCTCCAGGAAATGCTAGCCTGGCTTGCACATCTGGAAGGAGATCCAGGAGGGGTTGCCGCTTCTGCAAGTTTCCTGTCTTCCCAGCTCCTCCGTGGAGATGAATCCTTGAACTAGTCCAAAAGACGGGCAGGAGGTTGTCAGCCACACTGCATGCTCCCTGAAGGCACAGCTCCGGATGTGGGGCGCCCGGGTCAGTGCTAAGCACACGGCATTAACAAGCCTCAGACAAGCTGCCATCTTAATGTCCAGCCTGTCTCTGGTGGGAGAGAAAAGGGAGACAGCTGAGCTAGGTGGGAGGAACCGCAGGAGACCAGGAACACCACCCGTATGGCTGTCAGAAACAACTCTGGGACCTCTGGTGCGTTGGAGACAGGGTTGCCTCATTAAACACACACACACACACACACCACCCCTATCACCACTACCACCACTCCCCCCACCCACACTCCCAACCACCACCATGAACAAAGCTAATCATGGGACAACCAACTAATTTTGAATTTCAAAATTTTTCATCTTGGTAAAATACCCATGATGCAATTTTCCCAATGTTGACCTTCTTAACTGTATAGTTCAGTGGCACTAAGTGTGTTCACAATGTCGAGATGTCACCAGCAGCCTTCAAATTTCACGCATTTCCGTTGCCCCAAACAGTTAACTCATCCGACAGTTATTTCCTGGTTCCTTCCTTCTCAGCTCCTGGCAACCACTATTCTACTTCCATCCTACAGATGGGCATATTGGGGACATTTCATCCAACGCAATCACACACACCTTGTGTGGACTTGTCTGGAGTCTCTCAGTGTAGTGTACTCAGGGCTTGGCTGCTACTTTCTCCTTTGCTACGACTGGATAGTGTTCCGTTGTGTGGATATGCCAAATTCTGTGTGTCCTTTCATCTAGGATCAGGGGATGTGAGAGCTGTTTGGTCCTTTTCTGTGAACATGCGTGTGCTGGGTTCCGTTTGATCGCCTTTCTTCAGTGCTCATCCTCACCCGGGAGAGAAGCTGCTGGTTCTCACGGTAATTCTCTGCCTAACAGGAATTGCCAGTTACCAAGTTGTTTCCCAGGGCCACACTATCTACCTTCTCACAAAAGATTCCATAATCCCTGTGAGAATGTGACCCTTAGAACGTGATGTTAAGAGACAGATGCACAGAAGAGAAGACAGAAGTCCCTGAAGCATGGGTGATGCACTCAAGGACAAAGAGGTGCCAGGGATGGTGCTGGGCTTGTGGAGCGATGCTACTCATTGTCATGGACACTGTGGAATGGGACATGTCCATGGCCGTGAACCCACTGTGAGGTGGGTGTGGGCTGTGTGGACATGCATGAAACACACAACCTGTTCAAAGCTTTCATTCCCAGGGTCACTTTCATTACCTCCTTATGTCCTCCCCAAGCCATCAAGTGGTACTCAGAGGGATGGGTCACACCACAGGACTCATGGCATGGCCGGGATTTGAACACAGACCTTCTAGACAGTAGTCCCCTTTGACACTCTCTTGGATTGTCCCTCCCTCCCTCCCTCCCTCCCTCCCTCCCTCCCTCCCTCCTTCCCTCCCTCTCTCCCTTCCTTCCTTCCTCACCATAGACCATGAGGCCTGGGAAATCCCAGAGTGAAGCAAGAAGGAGGCAGAAGCAATCCAGGATGATTCCTGAAGTCACCCTTGGTCCTCCACAGGGACACACATGCCAGCAGTCACCACATTCTTCTCTTGGGAGACACATGGGACCAGGGATTGTCACACTGAGCAGAGTGTGTGGGGCTGGCCAGCCTGCAGGAAGAAAAGGGTCACTGTCCGTGTGGAGGTAGGAGACTAGCAGAGACGACTCACGTCAAGCAAGGCCGCACCTTTCAGGTAACAGCAGGAGGAAGGTGAGAAGGGGTTCAGGATCCGAACCAACAGGACTAAGCCATGCCGACTAGAGGGGACAATGGTGCTGATGGAGGACCCCTCATTTTCAATGCATGTTCTAGGGTGAGGAACCTCAAATGTCTTTCCTTCCTTCCTTCCTTCCTTCCTTCCTTCCTTCCTTCCTTCCTTCCTTCCTTCCTTCCTTCCTTCCTCACCTCCTTCCTTCTTCCTCTCCTTTCTTCCTTCCTTCCTCATCACACGCAAAGCACACATGTGTTCTACGTCCTTGGTTGTAGAACTCTCTGGAAGCCTGGCCTACTGTAGTGATGCCTGCCGTGCCTTCTACTAAAACCCTCTCCTCCTCTCCCAACACCCATTAGCCTATAGCCCAGCCCCATGAGGGCATCCCTGAGAAGTCTCCTGAGACCATCCTCCCTCCCATCCAGACGGGGTCCTGCCACAATTTGCTGCTGCGGGGCTCATGTGACCTTCATAGTCCACACTTGTGCTATTTGCTCGGTGTCAGAATCTTGCATTGGCCCCGCCGGCTCTTGAAGGACAGGGGCCATGTCTGATTGGTGAATCCTGTGAGCTCGGTGCCCTCGTGTGCCTGCCATCAGCAGCTAAGAAACACGGTTCACCACTGCTGGGTCCCTGAGGGTGATGAGGACGAGCACTGTCATCTTGCCTAGGGAAGGCTGCCCTAGACAACCACCCCACCATGGCAGATTTCCCAAGCTGGGAAGATCCTCCTTCGAAGCCAAGAACAAACAAAAAGCAGGCCACTTTGCCCACTCCTTGGCCAGCTCCTCCGAGGCCAGGACCCTGGTGTCTAGCCACGCCCCTCCATGCCCTGCCCTGGGCTTGGCCTTGGCGCAGGTGCCTTGTTCCTCTTGGTTTGAACACAGGTTCAGTGGAGGGCGTGAAGCCCCAGGCCCCGCCAGGGCTGAGGGCGCTAGCCTCTCATAAGGAGAGGTCAAACGAAATGAAAACCCGCCTCCCCCGCCCCATCATCTGAATTCCTACATTGGCTATGACATGGCTAAGGGGAAAGTATTGGATTTATTTTTATGAGCTCGTCATAACCCTAGGCCCTTAGGAGGAACTGCTCAAAGTGAATCCATTCAGAAGGTTGAGAAGGTCGCCGCTAACTTGTAAAAATAAATCCAATATTTTTCACTCTGTCTTATTAGATTTATTTGATGCAGACATCCAAGAGAAGTTTTTTTTTTTCCCTTTCTTTTTTTAATGGTCATTTTTAGTGCTATTTAGAGTATTTCTTTGGAACCTCAATCCAACACCTCTGCCATTGTGATCATTGTGACCTGAGAGCAGTTTCTTGATTTATTTATTTTTTCTTGAAATGAGTATCTGGGGGTCTTCACATCTTCCTTCCATCATCATCATTGTTTCCCCTCTACTGGACCCAACACTGACAAGTGCGAGTCTTAAATGTCAGGAATAACCGGGAACGTATGATGAGCGACACTACTGAGAAAGTCCAAGGGTCGAGCCAGGGGTTGAGGAGATGGCTCAGTGGTCACAGTTTTTGTCTCGAAAGCAAAAGGAACTGAGTTCAGATCTCCAGATCCCATGCAAAAATGCTGGTGGGTTAGGTGGCAACCTCCAGTTCTGGCCCTGAAAGGTCTGGGAAGCAATGAGAAGATAGAGTAATCCAGAATGGTTCCCCATGTCACTCTTGGACCTCCATAGATACACATTCAAGTGCCCTCTTATTCACACACACACACACAATATTAAGACAGGCAAGGTGGCACCTGTTTGTAATCCCAGTACTGGGGCAGGTAGAGGGAGGGGGATCAGGAGTTCTAGGCCAGTCTAACTACATAGAGAGATGCTGCCTCAAAAAAAAAAAATCATTTTTTATTAGAAAAAAATGCTGCAGTTTGGGATTCATGGTCTCCACTAACTACACCAAGGAGAAGCAAAGTGTTGCCCAAGCACTACCTCACGTTCTTCAGGATAGGTCTCCCAGGCAACACTCCTTATGCGCATGCTATTGGTATAGGGGATTATGGGTAAAACTGTGGTAGAGGTGGTGAAAGTCTGTCCCTCCCTTGGGACTTGCTTTAGCTCCCTCTCCTCTGCTTCCTTGGGAGGGGGGCGTATTGTATTCCCCCCCCCTCCAGTGCCCTGTGTCTGTATAACTGGTTTCTGCACCTTCAGGCTCAGCTTCTATAACGAAACACTCTGAGCAGCAGGCTGGGACAGACTCGTTTTGCGTCCACATGATTATACTGTGATTATACTGGCTGCGTGTCCGGGATGGAGGTGCAGGCAGCGCTGGCTGCTTTTGCGACTGTTAGTGGGCTGTCTTGCTGCAGACACGCCCGCAGTGATGGACTTTAGAGGAGGAAAGCTTTATTCAGGCTCACCATGCCTTTGCCCGTGGTGGGGTGGCTTTCAGGACATCACGACGGAGGGCTCGGAGGCAGCAGGTTGCTTTCCACATTGTCAGAGTCAAGAGAGAGAGAAAGAGGATATTCCCCCATTTCTTTTCCAGGGAAATTAATTAAATTAATTAACACCCTCCACCAGGATCTTACTGCTCAATACTCCCACAGACTGGGAACTAACCTTTAATAAGTGGGCCTGGGCTGGAGAGGTGGCTCAGGGGTTAAGCCTCTGCCTTGCAGGCAGAAGGTCCTGAGTTCGGATCCCAGATCCCACGTATAGACGCCAGGCGGAAGCAGGGGCGGCCTGAGCTTCTGGTCCTGGTAGAGCGGAGCCTGTGAATCCCGGGGCAGAAGGAGGTGGAGGCGTCCATGGTGGTTCCCGAATTCGTCCGTAGTTCTACACACACACAGACACACACACACACAGACACACACACACACACAGGCACGCGCGCGCACATACATACACACACTCGCACAATTGAATAAAAAAAAAGTTTAATATGTGGGCCTCTGGAGATATTCAAGATCCACACTAAAGTAAAGGCCTCCTTTCTCCCTGCATGCAGATGCCACCTTCCCCTTGTAGCTCACATGGTCCCTTGTGCACTGCATCTGGTCTCCATGTCTGTTTCTTAGTGTGGATGCCAGTGACTCTGCACTGGGGGTCCCTGAAGATGTCACCGTAACTTTACCTCTAGTGTACACCTTGAATCCATGATGGTCCGTTCTGAGGTCGTAAATTTGAGAAGACACAATTCAGCCCATTGCTTCCTCCACGGCAGGCACTGAACTTTCCACTAACAAGGAGGCCCCGCCTCTGAAAGACCTTTCTTTTCTTCCAGTGCCCCTCACCCTTCTTGGCATGGAAGGGGTCCTTCAGAAGAGGTGTGCAGGAGCACCCTCGAAGAGACATGTTTGTCAGGATCGTCACCCCAGATACCACCCTTCGTCTGCCCACACGCCGCCATGTGACCGTCTCTCCCACCACCTTTTTTTCTGGACAGGAAGAAAGGCAATGGCGTTGATGGTGCTTTTAATCTGCCGATTATGACTGATGGGAATGCTGGCAGTCCCGGTGGTGCGCTGTGTTGACCTCTCTGAAATTTCAAATTATCATGTGTTCTCAGGAGAAAAGCTAATTAGGTTCTACTCTGAATTTCTAAGGTCATGTTCAGGGGGCAGTGGAAACCCAACATCAGCCAGGCTGAGCCTCCTGGGTTGTGTCTCACTGCTTAGCAGAAGGGAATGAGCACTATAATGTTAGCATTCAATGTCCTGCTGGCCCATCCCAGCTGTTCCCCAAAAGACTTACTAAAGAAGTTGCGGTACATTGGCCTGGCTGCGTGGCTTGGAGGGAAAATGGATGTTGGTTGCTCCTTCAATAGGCATTGCCTGATGTTTGCTTGAACTTCTTCCAATCTGCTTTGAACGGCCCTTCTTCCCAGCACTCGCTCTTTTTACAAATCAAAAAAGCTACTCCCATTGGCCTTAGAAAGGCCAGGGAAAGTTGCAGAAGAGGGGGAGGGAAGAGTATAAGAGTGGAAATGTGGGCCGGTGCACTGCCAGTCAGGACACTCCATTCATGACAGCGTTACTGTATCCAGGAGCTCACTGCCATGAGATCTACCCCCACTAGAACTACACGGTGGCTGACATATCAATATTCCCCCACGGACCAGCAAGGATCCCAGGAGAACAATTACATGCAGCGGAAACACAAGGAACAGGTGCTGGACAAGTGAAGGGGAGTGTCCCAGAGACTGGGTACCTTTCTAGTACAGGTACCCTGAAGGGAACCCTCCACACATGCAGGAGTGGGTAGACGGAGGACAAGGATGGATTGGTGTAAGGAGAAAAGAGGAGAAGGGAGAGGAGGCATGGACAGAAACTCATTTGGCCTGTAAAATATATTTTAAAAAGTAAAAAGTTTCAAAAAGCTATTCTTGGGCTGGAGAGATGGCTCAGGGATTAAGACTTTGCCTGGCAACCGGAAGATCCTGAACCTGGATTCCAAGTCCCATGTGAAAATGCCAGGTGGAAAATGGCGGCAGCCTACACTTCTGGCCCTGGTGGGTGGAGCTTGGGAAATCTCAGAGTGAAGGAAAAAGGAAATGAAAATGAGCCAGGATGATTCCCAAAGTCATCCTTGGTCCTCCACAGGGACACACAGTGTTCTCTGATAATCTCTCTCTCTCTCTAAAAAAAAAAAACTACTCTCAGGCTGATGTGAATTTGAGGTATTGAAAGACACCATTAAGCTGGCACGGGAATTTAGCAGCTCAAGATCAGCCTAAACTACACAGAATGAGATCTTAGCTCCAAAAAAAGTAAATAAATAGGATAAATTAGGGCCAGAAAGATATTCAGTGGGCGAAAGCTCTTATCGCACGAGCTTGAAGACCCATGTTCAATTCCTGGAACCCGCATCGAGCCAAACAGAACCATCTCCAAACAGCTGTTCTCTGATCTCCACATGCACACGGTGGCATTTGCGTCCCTAAACACACACACACACACACACCATCACAAATAATAAATATTAAAACCAACTAAGCAAAAGCAAATAAACAAAAACAAAAAGAAACCTTTCTCCTTAGTCTTAAGGGATATTTCTCAAAATATACTCCATGGAATACTAGGTTCATACAAATCATACAAATGGGTGTCTTGGGGATAGAGAAGAATTCTGTTAGAATTGGAAGGACTGGTATCTTTCTTTTACATATTATTTTCCTAGATCCTCGCACCAAGCTGGCCACATACTCAGTGTTTTCAACAAATCTTTGCATAATGACTGCTTCGGAGGCCAGATACTTTTGGGAAACACCAGATAAAAAGCCAGTCAGGCAGGTTTTCTACTTAGGAGCTTCTCACAGATCTGTGAACCTGATGCACCTTAAGAAAATGCCGAGAGTGGGAACTACTTGTGAATGCATCCAGTTGGATCCAAAACTCAAAACTCTGAAATGCAGCTACCCAGCAGACTGAGGCAGACTGCCGCCCTGCAGTTTTATAGTTGAAAAGTGTCTTGCGCTATGCTGAAGAAACATACGTGAAGGACACAACTGATGGGAACGGCCTTTGAGGCAACTTGAGAAGCACTTGCTTCTAAGAAAGTATGCAGGAAGCTGGAGAGATGGCTCAAGGGTTAAAACTCTGCCTCACAAACAGAAAGCCCTGAGTTCAGATTCCAGGTCCACATTTAAAAAAAAGGGGGGGGGCTGGAGAGGTGGCTCAGGGGTTAAGCCTCTGCCTTGCAGGCGGAAGGTCCTGAGTTCAGATCCTAGACCCCACGTATAGACGCTGGGCTGAAGCGGGGGCGGCCTGCGTTTCTGGTCCTGGTAGGGTGGAGCCTGTGAATCCCCTAGTCAGAGTAAACAAGGAGGAGGCCGTCCATGGTGGTTCCCGAATTCATCCGTGGTTCTGCACACACATACACGCACACACACATACACATACACGCACACACACACATACACGTGCACAATTGAATAAATAATAATAAAAAAAGGCTCCCTTTCTCCTCAGATGGGACTTCATGTCTAGCGCCCACGAATTTGGGCTCTCTTGCCCCTCATGGATTCACATCCCTGAGTTCAGTTCTATACTCTAATAAACTCTGTCTTAATTCAAAATAGAAAAAAAAAACCAGGTGAAAATAGTGGTGACCTTCACTTCCTGCCCTGATAGGAGGAGTCTGGGAAATCTCAGGGAGAAGCAAAAAAGAGGTAGAAGAAATCCAGGATGATTCTCAAACTCACCTTTGACCCTCCACAGGGACACAAACACACACACACACATAAATAAATAAATAAATAAATAAATAAATAAATAAATAAATAAATAAATAAATAAATACTTTTTTAAAAAAAGAAAGTGTGGAGGTTTGAGACCCAGGTTTCCCTGCACCCCACCTGAGAGAAATGCTGGTCAAAGGTACCATTTCAGAAGTTTCCTGAGCCACCATGTTGTGGTTATATGGGATGGAATAGACCAAGATGTGAAAGGTCTTTGGGGGAAAGTGATTTTTTTTTATTTGTCTCGAAGGTCCCCAGGACAGCAGCAGGTGTCTGAGGCAGGTCAGTCTTTGTGGATCAGGGAGAAGAGAAGCCTGGAGAGCTTTTCGGGGACCCACTAAGGCAAGGAGGGGTCGTAGAATTGAGGCTCTTTGGTGACATGGTCACAGTCAGGACAGAGCTAACACCAGCCACGAGGTAACACTAGCTCATTATTTTGGGAGCAACAGAGACAGAGAGACAGAGACCCCCATAGCCCTCGCTGCTCAAATCTTCAATTTAACTTCTCCCTTTGATGAGGGGCTACCAAGATGCGCATCCAACAAGTTCAATTTAAAACTCAGGAAACTCACCTTTCAATAATTCCCCGCTAGGTTTCCGTCTGCGGAAGACTAAATAACTCAACAGCTACAAACGCTGGAAGCAAAATCTCCAATAACAGCTCCGTGCTTATGATAACTTTCCCAATTTTCTGCCATCCCCACTGTCTCTCTCTTGACTTGGGTCTGTATCAGATTTTTTTTTCCTTCCCTTTATTGAACATCTGCCTTGGGAGCCACTGTCACAAAAAGTAATAAACACATCAATCCAAAAGAAAAAGAGGATCGCGCAGTCCAGACTACTTAACCAATCAAATTGGCAGCCGGGGGGATGAAATGGAGGGGTTAGAGCTGAGAGGCCTGCTTGCTAGAGAATTTTCTAATGATGGTACCTACCTGCCGAGGAAAAGCGCCCACACTGCACCAGGGCTTCCTGATAAGTTAATTACAGTGTCCATTACTAATTACAGATTTCAACCTTTGTGGAGATTTCCAACCTTGGGATTAATTTGTAAATCTTTCACTCATCTGAATCTTGACAGTCCATGTTCCTTCTTCTCCATCCTCCAAAATAGAAAGGGAGCAAGGGAGAGATGCTTTGGAATAAAAAAAAATCCCTTTCTTTAATAAATGAACCCAGACAATAATCATGCCTTCTCGACTTATTACCTCTGGAATCCGTGAACACGTATCGGAGACAGCAATCATTTTGTTCATTGTCCCTGAAGGTACCCCTCCCCACCCAAAGAACAACAGCTAAAAATTATGCCTGAAAGGAAGACAAAGCAATTTATGTTTTCCAGTTCTGTCCCAGAAACAAAGATGGCTTGCATACTGAGCTGGCCAAATCAAATCTTTCACTGCTACTCAAAAAAAAAAAAAAAAAAAAAAAACTCTATTACAAATTACATTTAACTCAGGTGTGTATAGTTTGCCAGTTTTTATCCAGTTGTAAATTAGACCAGGGATGCCTGTTGGGAGGGGAAAGTAGCTTTTGAAACACATCTTATTGACTGGGTGTAAATTACCTGCAGCCGATTTGTGAAGCAGATTTGAAGCAAGCATGCCTCCCGGCAATATGGTATTGATCCAAGATTGATATTTGGCTGATTTTAAGGTGAAAAATAAATTTTGTTTTAGCAGCAATTTAATTAACAAAATCATTGCACACATGGTAAGAATATTGTGTTAATACAGGGATTTAAGTTTTTTAAAAAAAATAAAGCCCACTATCTGAGAAATTCTCAGATTTCACATGTAGATTTTAGCACTGCAAGTCTCCATGTGAATTCATATAAAGTAACATCATATGCATGTGCCCTGTTCATTTTTCTTAACACTCTGGGAGCCAGACTTCTGTTCTGCCTATAATTAACGTACCTCCCCTCACTGGCCAAAATTGAGCTGTGCTGGTTTTTAGCAGAGTCCTTGAGGGATACTTGGAAGAAGTAAATGGGGAGATAGACCCACTTAGCCAGATCTGGCCTTGCGGTCACCCAGAGACCGAAGATGGTGCCTGTGCTCCCAGCGCTGAGTGCTTCACAGATTGACTGGTCCTTGCAGCAGTGATGTGCTGGTGAATGATGAGCAACCAGATTTAGAGAGAAAGTTCCTACCGAAGTATCCATCAATTGTCTCGGTGGAAACCCTTTTGCCCCATCTCATCTCAAGCTACCAATTTGACTTTCCTCATAGCACAGCTGGGAAGAGACAGGTCCCTCACCGGAACTAAACGAAATGTAAATGTGTGCAGATAGGCAGAGAATGCCACCTTCCTGGTAATTCTAAAGCAATTTCAAAAGCTTTCAGGATCCCAGAACTTTAATGGTGAATATGTTTATGCTTTTCTCATTAATAACACTTCCAAAGAGTCAAGCTTTTTTTTATTTTGATCTTCCTTTTTGGTGGACAAGGCAATAGGTAATTGTCCAATATCGAGTAGTGTCTGAAGGGCCACCTTCCTTCTTATAATAACACAACACAACACATGCATGAGGGAATATAAAGAGAAATTCAGGAAATCAAGATGAAATTTCTGTAATCTTGAGCATGCAGCTGTTACCATCTAGTTATTTGCCTCTTTTCTCTCACACACACTTGTTCATGTATACTGTAGAGTTGAACTCAGGGCTTTGGGCATGTTATCCAAGCATTTTATCACTGCACTATATTTCAACCAATATATCATATATGTGCGTGTTTGTATGCAAACATATGACTTTTAATAATATTTATTTAAGAAAGAGATCACACAGATGAAACCCAGAGAACCTTTTGGAAGTCACTTTACTACTCCTAGCATGTGGGCTTACTGGAGGTTGACGTCAGGTCGCCAGGTTTTCTAGCAGGCACCTTACTACTGAGTTATTTCACTGGCCCTATGCATATATGGTTTTTTATAAACATCCCCATGCCATTTAAGATCCTGGCATTATTTTTGATGATTGCACATCCAAGCCCTAACCAATCCATGGATCCTGTACTTCTGGGCCTCTGGGCTATTTTGTATTAACATAAGACAATTATAGATTCAATACTGTGGACTCACTTTGGCCACAGCCAGTTATTGCTGATGAATGCACTGAAGGAATACTTGAAAAGCAACAGCATCAACCTTGTAGAAATCTGTTGTAAACATCTCTGTGTGACTAAAAACAAAAACAAACAAAAAAAAGAAACCAACTCAGGATCTGACCGCTCCACCCTGACTGAGTGACTGTGTGGCTAATTTGTTGCTGTCACGGTGAGGCAAGGGAAACCCAGCCAAGAGTTGGGTGTCGTCATCCATTGTGTCAAACACCAACACCTCTCCTAGGGTTCAGAAGACCAGCTCATGATTCCTCACCCATTTCAGAACAACCTACAGGAAGTAAATGGAAATGTTAACAAGATTCCCTACAAGTGAGCCTGCTTGGAAGGAGCTGAAGGAAAGAACCCGGCCTCCCGCTAGATGTTCAGACAAGGTCCCAGCACGTAGGCAGCGCCCGCAGGTCTACAGATAGGCTCCCTGCAGGCGGCAGAGAACATTCTTGCTGGGTGGACTCTTCTGCAAGGAACAGGCGGCTGGAGGCAATGTCTGATTTCCTTTTGCCAGAATGTTAAAGAGGATGTTGAATCCTGAAGTTCAAGGCACTGGGGCAAGAAAGAAAGCAACTGAGATAAGGGGGAAAATATCACAATTGATTAATTAAAACACATAAAAACAGCAGGTTGGATACTGCAGAAAATCAATTTAATGAGGTAAGAGACAAATGCAAGACATTTTCCATTATACACATGGGAAAGTTTGATGGATGCTGATTTGCAGTAATAGAGAAAAATTACCCAAGACACAGCTGAAAAACTTAGTCCTAAACACCACAGTCAGGACAAAAGAGGGCGGGACCCTAAATTATTGTTAATGAAAACAGAACAATAAAGCAAGAGATAAACTGGATCAGAAACACTGGAGGGAGGGAGGGAGGGAGGAAGGAGAAAGGGAAGGAGGGAGGGAGGAAGGAAGGAAGGGAAGGAGGGAGGAAGGAAAGAAGGAAGGAAGGAAGGAAGAAAAGAAGGAAAGAAGGAAGAAAGGGAGGAAGGAAGGAAGGGAGGGAGGGAGAGAGGAAGGAAGGAAGAAAGGAAGGAACAAAGGAAGGAAGGAAGGAAGGAAGGAAGGAAGGAAGGAAGGAAGGAAGGAAGGAAGGAAGGAAGAGTACTCCTGATATCATCTATAAAGAGATCAGCTCTTAAATAAAAGGCCAGGCAACCAGTGTGCACTACTAAATTCAGATTCTCAGATGGAGTCAAAAGTTAGGGCCATGTATGGTAACTTTAAGCCTAGCTTATGGGAGGATCTTGAGTTCAGACCAGCCTGGGTAAGGCTGCTTCTGAAAAATCAAAAAGCAGTTGATACTTGGGTAGGTAATCTTATAAAAAGTATTAAGTTCAAGAGTATTAAATACAAAATAATATAAGGTGAGCTCAATATATACATGTCATCGTTTATGCTCAAGAAAGACAATATTCTTTGAAAATGTCCACAGAACTTTTATCTTATAGGTTCCAAAGATTGACCTCCATAGATTAAAACAAATTAAACAGTTCTAGCAAACAGTTTTAAAGTTAAGGCTCAGTCCAATAATGTTCTTTAATTATGTAAAAGTCTAAAATTCCATAGAAAAAAATTTTAATTTACCATTTACTTATGAGAGAGAGAGAGAAAGAGAGAGAGAAAGGTCCCAGGCAGGAGGTTAGAGACAAGTTTAGGGGTAATTCTCTCCTGGCACCATATGTGCTATGGCAGTGCACCTCAGTACACAGGCGTCTTTATCTGCTGAGCCATCTCACCAGCTTATCCACAGAAATTTCTGAAGAAATCTAACAATAAGAAACAATCGATAGCAATCTTAAATGACATGGGAATATTTATAAAAGCCATTGTACAACTGAGAAGACGGGGCCTAATGGGCCCCCAAATTTCCAAGTATCTCAGGGAACTAAGGAACTTGAAGAAAAACATTAATCTCAGAGCAATACCACACCCTTATTGAGTCCTACACACAGGGAAACCCTGGGAAGCATCTAGAAACCCCAGGGCCTGGAGATACCTCCATAGTAGAAAAGTAGGACTCAGTAAGTGTGGGTCACATGCAGCCAAGAGTCTTCTGTGGCGCTGAGCTGGGATTTTTGTGAGAGAAAGAGATGGGAAAGGTCGCCTAGAGAAGTCGGCAGTCGGTCCTGTTCTTCAGGCTTCCTGTAACCTGGGGGTACTGATCCCAGGTGTCAAAGATGGTGAACTGCATAGTGCTTGAAACGTGCTCTCTTGGAATCTAAACAATGCTATTCACAGAAAAATACCAGGTGATAAAGACCCACAGAAAAGTTTTCTCCACATGTATTTCCCAAGCAAGAATTCGCTGCAGTCTGCATATGAAAAAATGCTACGCCATCTTGTCTTGGTGTGGTCTGGCGGGTTAGTCAACAATGCCACACTCTGCTCTGCCTTAGAAACAGCAGACATTTGCGACTCCATCTTGGAGGCTGCAGAGGCCTAGGTCAAAACGCTGGCAGGTTCTGTGTCTTCTGCCTGAGTTCCCAGGGATGGAAGGGCGAGGCATTCTGCTGTAAGGACTGTCACCCATCCAAGAGGACTCTGCCTCTTTGCTGCCATCTTGTTTTTAGCAAGTGGATTTTAGAGGGACCATAGAATTCTCATAGTCCATGGGGTGAACTCTAGAGGTTTGATTATGGGCTGTCTTTCCCAGAGAAAGGTTGAGATTTGGCATATTGTTTGAGTCACTTTCCATTTTCTAATTAAATAAAAAGAGCGTAAGGTTCTTACGAGGCCTTGAGGCATGAATGGTATAAGCACTCTTCACACACGCCCCTCTTTAATTAAGTAGCCTAACTGTTATTCCACCCATTTAACAGAAGACAGATGAGAAAAGCGAGGCCCAGGGATCAGGGTGTCTTTCTCTGGGTCCCAAGGTTCTGCGAGGTGCACGCTTTGGATCCCAGACCTCCTGACTCTTAGTTTGGCGTTCTTGCTCCTTTGGCAATAACCGTAAAACCTTGACTCGTTAATCAGCGACCTTCACGAACAGGGAACCTTGGCCAAGTTCACGGGAGTCGAGATGGCTTTACAACGCAGCCCATGGTGAACAGGAGCAGCTATTACACATGAACTCTTCTGTTGAGAACTTGCTGCTTTGTGACTGGTTTTTCTCCATAATGAAATGGGGGAAAGTGAGCCTTCCAATAACCCTCTCCACTCCCGAAAGTCAGCCTGCTTCAGAGTCCACTCTTGGGGGACACACCCCAGCAGCCCTCACTCACCCAGGGGCGGCCAAGGATCACTGCTAGTACCGGGCGCCACAGAAAAGGGGTGCATTCATCCTCAGATGCAGATGGGGTCTCAAGCCCTTTCCCATATGCCAGTTGCCCACGGCTGGAGGACTAGGATTCCTGAACTCTGGAGTTCCGTGGCTGTTTTTATCCCAGGCCCGGCATAAAGATTTATGACCCGAGTGTGACCACACTTGCCATCCATCACGATTAGTTACAATAAAATCTCTCTTCGTGTTTTTAAAAGCCCTTTGCGTTCATTCCATTATGCAGTTAACATCTCGCAGATGGTCGGGCCATTGTTCACCCGGGGAACCATTTTTTGATGTCTGAAAAGCACGAGGCAGGAAGCGAGCACTTGACCTTCCCCGAGGCCCTGGAGACCTGATCTTGGAACCGAGGAGACAGAACAAAGACAGGAGACCCCCGTTGACCCCCCCCACCAAGAACTTGGTGGTTAGACTGAAATGAATGGACGAACAAAGCGGATGGGCTCAGGTGACCCGTCTGTTTCTTGCGGGAAGTTAACCTGCCTGCTCTCCAGTGCTTAGAATAACCCAGCCGCCTTCTCTGAACCACTGACAAGAAGCTCTCAGGCTGGCCCAGTTCCACGACTTTGAGCAGCATCTGAGACTGAGCCCTTGCTGGGACCTCAGGCAACAAAAGGCAAAGGCGCCATTGTGGACAGGACCGGACCAGCAGGCCGCTCTTACCCTCCTTTGCCTGTCTTTGCCAGTAGGCTGAGCCATGTGTGTTTGTGTTTTGCTATTTGTGGGAGATTCTGCACCCTGACTCACACTCCTGCCCTACTGAGGGCTCTCTGTGGAGAAAGTACACCCTCCTTAACACTTGACCATGTGACTTGCTTTAACCAATGGCACGATAGAAGAGGCTGTGTTTCCAAAGCCCTTGTATGATTCTGCTGGTTTTCCTCCTGTGTGAAATCTACTTGGGATGGAAATCACCCAAGATGAGACCAAGAATTTAAAAAGACCAATGAGGGACTCAAGGCTCAGGGGTTAAAGCTTTTGCCTCACAAGCAAAAGAACTTGAGTTTGATCCCCAGATATCATGTAAACATGCTGGGCAGATATGACATCAGCCTGAAATTCTAGCCCTGGAAGGTGGAGACTGGAAAACCCCAGAACAAAGCACTAAGGAGGCAGAACAACCTGGAATGATTGCCAATGTCATCCTTGGACCCCTATAGGCATACACACTCAAGTTCCCTCTTGAACTCCCATGGACATAACACATTCAATTTCCCTATTCACACATGCAACATTCATACACACACACACACACACACAGAGAGAGAGAGAGAGAGAGAGAGAGAGAACAAAAGGACTCAGGCAAGCCACAGTGACTCTCGGCTCACTTGGGATGGAAGTAGAAGGTAAAACTGCTTTGTAAGCTGCTGGAGTCTCAGGGTGTCTAACTACAGCATCACCACACCTAGACAAACAGTGGAGCCGGTCAGCATGAGCTGCATCCTCGGCAAACGCCAGCCAGAATCAATCTTCCCTCTCTCACGTTGACTTGTGTCCAATGTTTTGAAACAGCAACAGAAAGCTAATACATGGATGAGGCCATGTTCCAGTGGCCTTCGGAGCTATCCCACAGATTTCTACAAGAACCCCAAACCCTTCCCTGCATGCAAGCCCGGGAAGACCAGCTCCTCAGGTCTCTTCTCCATAGTTGCCACCTCCCTGTGTCGCACCCATACCCACCTGGGTCTCCTTTCTCCTCCTCTATCCTGTGCCACAGCTGTGTCTAGAATGTTCTCCTACAAATTTGATTCTTCCCCAGCATCTGTAACTTTTTCCAGAGAGGCCTTTCCTACCACCGCCCTCCTTGCAGCCCTCCATTTGGTGCACTGGGGACTCTGGTCAGAGTTGGCAATTACTTTGCTTGTTGGGTGAATTGCTTCCTGTGGGTTCTTGCTGCCCCAGACTAGGGTGTAACCCTCAGGAAACGAGGGACAGCTCACTGTCCTTCACATATCCTCAGAGCTGGGTACGTCGGCGCATTGAATCAATGTCTGTATCTGTGAATGAACCTGAGTCAGTCCCCTTGTCTTACAGATGAAGAACCTGATTCCCAAGTGTGTGCCTGGTTAAGACTTCCTGGTACCTAGCAGTTATGCTTAGAGGAAAACTTATCTCTTGACTCTTTTCAACACCTTTCTTTACCACATCACACCTCTTCCTTTTCTCTAGATAATTAGTCTCCTTTTCTTACTTGTTCCTGCATTTACCATCCAAGGATACCGGAAGCTTCTTCCTGGCATATATTACACAGCTCTGAGATCGCAGTTTGTCACCTTCCAACTTATCCACTGGCCACACCTCCATCCTCTGCCTATATAAGAATGGCGGTGAGAATGGCTAACACCCACTGAGCACTTGATATATTAGTTCATTTAGCCCCTGTTGTAGTTTGCCTGCATGTTGCAGATAAATTCATTACCAAATGAATTAACGTAAATAAGAGGGTTTTATTTTGGCTTATTATTGTCCAATTACAGTTCTTTATCCAGCTTGGCAGGAGAGCTCATATCAACATTAGGAGCCGAGGGAACTGGCCACACCATATTCACAGGACTGCTAAGAGAGGGACAAACTTCACCAGACTGCAAGTCTGCCCAAGAAGCCGAAGAATGCCAACTTACTGGACCAGTTTCCTCTATCTTATCTACCTACCCAGGAAACAGTTTCAGTCACCAAAGGTTGGACCCTCCCTCTCAATTAGACAATCTCCTGCAGGCTTACTCGGGACTCAACTACTGATTCTTCACAAATGTACCCGGAGCTCAGCCTTCAATTGTCAAGTTGATACCTGTACATCTAACTATCACAACCCCTCACCGACCTAGGAGGCAGACATTATTATTACCTTTAGAAGAAAAATTAGACATACAGAATGGTTAGCTGTACTGTTACTTTTGTACCACAGAGACACCCCAGTATCCTGACTAAACCAATCTTAGTGTGGCAAGACCTAGTTGGGCTCAGGTTTCAGTCCATCGCAGCAGGGAAAGCATGGTGGAAAGGTTCAGAGCAGTCCCCTCATGGCAGAGAGGAAGCAAGAATGCGGCCAGAACCACAGCCGTGTCTAACTTTCCAGGGCTGTCCCGGTGCCTCTGACGGCTAAGTCCCCTCACCTAAAACTGTTCTACAGTCACCTGCAAAAGTGTCACCAACTGGGGAAAAGGTGTTCAAAACACAAGGCTATAGGGGACGCTTCAGATTCAACTATAAATTCATAACAAACATTCATGGGGTTACGCTGAGTTGCAGAGTAGAGAGTGGTACAGATGATGTGAGTCCTGGCTCTGGATCCTGGGGGACTTCAGCATGACCCCCAACTTGTCGGTGGCTTAATAAGACTCCCACGCACACATAGAAATAACATCATCCATCAATACCTTTCAAGGAAACACTCACACCTGCAAAACCCAACCATATTTTACCCTGCCTTTCTCAAGTTTCCCGTGGTAGCAAGAAAATCAGATGGACTTTGGATCCAACCAGACTCAGGTCTGCACCTCAGCTGTCATTTCTGATCGAGTGCCAGGTTCAGAGCTGAGGGCTTAGCGCAAGTTATCTCATTTAACAAATGAACATATGGGCTCTGGAAGATGAAGCCCGCCGTGTGACTCGGCGGACAGAGCATTAGTAGGTGGCTTGGTTTGATGACTTTAGTCACGACACTTGATCTCTCTTAGCAAAACGGTCGACACAAGCACTTGATCCAAAGTAATGGGAAGAGCCCTCTGGACAGCACCTAGTAGGTCATCAGATGGCAACTGCCAATCGCAGGGTGGTTCTGCCACCCTGGGGCACAATTGTTCTCTAGAAATAACTGTCAGGCTCCAGTATTAAACGGAAGGGGATTTCAGGACTCCTGAGAAAAATATTGATCCGCTAACGACCTGCCTAAGTCACTTGAGAGCCATCTGCAAACAAAACGCCCTTGAGAAATCATCTGTTGTCAAGGCTCCTTAACCTTCTCGCCAGCGTGTCAGACAGCAAGCTTCATTCCCTAATGTGCCATCCCCCCCATCCTCAGTCCCTCCACCTGCTGGTTAACAGCTTGGAGACTGGACGCTCTCCTTTCCAGACCTTCCGCTTCCCAGCAGAAAAGGACTCTCTCAGCGCTGCCTCCAAATGCAACTCGTTTCCTCTAAGTCCTGATAAATGAAAAGGTGGCAGGACATCCCAGTGATGACTTTTCAATCATGTGGTCATTCTTAGGATGTGGACCTGAGGCTGTGTGCACGCATGACTGATCCATCTCCGGCAGGGTGATTATCAAACCTTCCACCTTCTGTGCCTAGAGCCTGCATGAGCCAGGCCAGCCTTGCTCCTGCTTACCGAGCTCTCCCGATGTGTACCTGCCAGCCAGGCCACGTGGCAGCAAGCACAAAGACTCCCCCCGAAGGACTCAAAGTGTTTCTCTTGCCTTGTCTCTTTCAAGTGCAAATCTGTAGCTTCAGCTTGTGCCAGGCTGGAAACTGGCAGAGGAAAAAGGGAGTAGAAAGCAGAGATGGAAGAAGTTAACCTAGATATACATCAGCCTTCGGGGACCCCACTTAGAGACGATGGTCCTGGACAGACTATCCCCCACATTTCAAAGGGCCAAGGTCTCTCAGGATGCTGGGTCCTTTAACCCCGCACCCCACAATGTTGCTGTGAGTGAGTTCCATGCAAACTCAAGAAGTAGACTTAGTCAAAATCATGAATCTCTAGCGGCTGGTCACTCGGTGTCACCAGCCCCTCTGCCCTGAAGAGAAGCACTTAAAGGATACCCCAGAGTCCCCACAAGCAAGCTGACACCATGGCAGACTGGACATAAGGATCCCATGAGAGTCCTTCTCCCCACGGAGGAGAACTGACCACTTGGCCAAACTGGTGAGCACAAGCCGAGAGACAGGCAAATTGGGAAGAACGCACAGGGGACAGTCCAACACCCACCTCCACCTAGCTATCTTTTTAAGTGGTTTAAAGTAAGCATAAGTCACGCCCCCTCCCAAAGTAACTAACAAGAGCTGTACGTGGAGCTGATCCTGCCCACAGTGTTTCTTGAGAACCATCCAACCCTCCCGAGGTGGCAGTTACACAGTCGTCCCACTGGGCTCCTCTTAGCTTCTCAACATTCCAAAAAATGGCTTTGGAAAACCCAATTGGCAATGAATAGAGTGCTTAAAAATCTTTAGACAGGGCCATAGGGGTGGCTCAGCAATGAAAACACTTGCCATGAAAGCACAAGGACTAGAGTTTGAATCCCAAGAGCCTAAGTAAAATGTGTGTGTGTGTGGGGGGGGGTATGGTGACCTAACTATCATTCCAGCCTCAGAAGACAGACTGAAGATCCTCAGAGTAAGTTTGCTATTGAGATCAACCCTCAACCCTCAACATGAGCTCTGGGTTTGATAAGGAATAAGATGGAAGAGAGACACAAGATGTTTCCCACTACAGCAGCTTTCGGCCTACACACACACTCACACACACACACAAACACAAAGTGAACATGCATACAAACACATGCACTTCTTGACATACATTTAAAAAAATGGAAAGCAAATCTTTGAATATCTTTACAACATGAGACATTTCCCTTGCTTGGTTTTACATCTGTCCAAAGGGAAAAAAAGTAGACACCTTACATTCATTAAAATCAAAAAATTGAACAAAACAGGAGGACACACTTACAAATCATGTAGCTGAAAAGGAACTATTATCCAAGATACATAAAGAACACTTCATCAGCACTAAAACTTAATAACACAATTAACAGACAGCAAAGGATTTGACAAGATGTTTTGTCAAAGATGTGCAAATGGCAAATTAGTACATGAAAGCATTTTTAACTACTAATATATTGTCAGGGATGGAAGTCAAAACCACAACAAACAGACAACCTACCCTTTAGGTCAGCTGTGCAATGGTGACTGTTGGTGACACTAGGGAAAACTGGAACCATCACACACTGTTGGGAACACATGAACAAAAGGTGAGGTGTCTTGGGAAACACCTGGATAGCATTTAAACACAGAACTACCATGTGACTACTAGGCATACACCCAAGTAAACTGAAAATTACAGTCAGACTAAAACTTTAACAAACTGTCATAGTAACGTTACTTATAATAGCCAAGAAATTTGAACCCTCCTAATACCAATCCATGGATGATAAATAAAAGATGCTTCTTTATTTAGTAGTATACAATGGAATACTATTTGCCCATAAGAACAATTGAAGTACCAAGACTGTGCAACCACATGGATGACTCGTGAAAGAATATGTTGAGTAAGAGAGGACAGACATAACAGCTACTTGTTCTAAGACGCCACTGATACAGGGAGTTCAGAACAGAGGAAATGGAACCGGGGAGAAGGGACATTGGGTAGTGACTTCTAAGGGTAGGTATTAATTTCTGAGTGATAAAAAGCATTTTGAAGTTAGATGGCCATGGTAGCAAGCAACATGGGGCTGTGCTAATAGTCATGGTAGTTCCCTGTGGCAAGATGAACTCGTGGTGGATGAAATATTGTCTTAAGTTCACAACTCTTCAGCAGTCATGAAAGGATGTGTATGGCTTTTGCAGATCCTGAGAAGGTTCTGGAAGCCAACACTTGCACTTGAGGCAGGGCCTGGCAACCATCCAAGCTGTGTATCAGAAGTGCTGATAGACTGAAGGTAGAGATGGAGGTGAGAGATCAACCAAGGTGCTTGGCTCCTGAGGCCAGCATGTGGTCAGGATGATCCACGCTAGGTCTCCAGAGAAAGATGGGAAAGATCCAGCTGTTTCTAACCATAGTGAACCTGGAAACTCAGGATGCGAATCCTTCTGCCGCCTGGGAAGATGCAGCACTGAGAGTCCCATGAAGATCCGTGTTGCAGGGGGCACACACCAAGAACCGGGAGTCTGGAACTAGTTGAAGAACCTTGGGCAATTTATTTGGGAGAGAGATGAGAAAGAAAGACCTCTCTCTCTCTCTTTCTCTCTCTCTCACACAGAGACAGACAGACAGAGAGAGATAGCATGTACACATGTGGAGGTCAGTTCTTTCCTTCCATCTGTGCCTTCCATGGGCACCCTTACTCACTGACCTAAAATGGAATATTTAATTTTTAACCTTTATTTATTGATGAACTATGCTTTTTGGTAATTTCATAATGTACATAATACATTCTGATTACTTCCCCCTCTACCTTTTCTAATCTTCTTCCCCCTAAAGTGTATATTTTATGAATATATATATAGAGAGAGAGAGAAAGAGAGAGACAGAGTTTATGCATGTGTGTGTGTGTGTGTGTGTGTGTGTGTGTGTGTGTAGAAGAGGGCACTTGAGTGTGTGTACCTGTAGAGACCCAAAGATGACTTCAGGAATCACCCTAGACTGCTCTACTTCCTTATTGTTTTGCTCTAAGTTTTCCCAGGCTCTACTTTCCCTTGCTGAAATTATAGGCCACTGCCATTTCCATCTGGCATTTTAACGTGGTATATGAAGGTCTGAACTCAGGTCCTTTTACTTGGTTTTAACTCCCCAAGCCTGATGCTACATATATTTTAACATAAAAAAATACTTCAGAAAGGAAATAAAAGATATCTGGTAGCTGAAGAGCAGACTGTCTTTCCTTTAGGAATATAGTGAGAGTCAGGGTTCAGATTCTAGTAGACCATGCATCTGGTGGGATAAGCTAGGCCATGCTGTGTAACAAGCATCCCCAGAACATCTTGTTCATGTCTCGTGACCACCAGTCTTTTGGAGGCTTATCTTACCCATTTATAAGCTCTGGCTGACTGTGCAGCACAGGTCAAAAGGAAGAAGGTTCCCATAGCTCTTACACCAGTTGGTCAGCACTTCGCTTTAGACACAACACTTATGCCCAAGAGTCTCTGGCCCAACTCATCACATGTTCTGCCCAAGACTGACATACATACTCTTACCATGCTCTGAACTTGGAAGTCCTTGGCAATTGGCACTGAAAATCGCTGCTAGGGATCTTGTTGCTTCTTGCTCCTTATGGTACACTTTATCTACCTTCAGGATAGCTGAGGCAACCAAGCAATGGAGGTGCAAATTCCTTGCCTGCTCCACTGAAAGAGGGGGAGATGCTATCCCAGAAATCTCTCTTTGGCATCATAAGCAGATGCTGAGCTGGGGCCACATAGTCAACTCCAGGGACAGTAACTGTGTGGAGTGCTCCTGCTCGTGGCGGCTGACAACATGTCCTTCAGCCTCTTGTCCTCACCCCTCATGTCTCCTTGCAGCCCCACCCTCATTCTGCCATGTCCTCAGGAACCTGCATCGCATTTCGAGAAAGCTGCCCAGTATTCTACGCTGCTTTAGACACTAGAGACAGAGCAGTGAGCAAGTCAGACAGCATCCTACCTACATGGGACTGTGTAGTCAGCAACATGCTCAGATGAGCTAGGATGCGGGGTAGAGAGTAGCTGACATACTCTGATGGCGGGTCGGTGTGACAGAGCTGCCTGCCCCCTACACTTTGCCTTAGCCAAATGCCCTATGAGAGTGGATGGACTCTTCTGTTGTGACTCGACAAACAGCCAATCACTCTCTCAGAGAAGATGCAGGCTTTCAACAAGCCCTTTCACTTCCTTGATCTGACCTCCATGGTCCCCATGGGGTCTCTCCAGCCTCCATTCAAGATGAACCTTTCTTCTCTGACTCAGTTTGCTTCCTCCTTCCAGTACCGTGATCCGTGTCCCTCCATCCCCAGCCATCTCTGAACCATCCTGAATTCTTCAATCACTTCCTACATCCAGACCTTTTAACCACTTCTGTAGCCATGCTCTCTGTGATTAACTTAGAAAAATTATAATTTAGGATATTAAAAAAGATGGATTTTCAAGTGAATTTGAGAACCATCAACTACCTGTTCACTGGTGTGAAGGTAAGCTGGACTCCTGGTGGGGCCTTAGAGCCTTTTCTCACACCATTCACCAAAATGCTGCCTTAGAAATCTAATGCCAAAGCATAAAACCATACCAGAAAAACAAAAAACAAAGTCATGCATGATAAATTAGGGATCTAATGTAAAAACATAAAATAAAGAGAAGAAAACAAGGAGTTATGTGTGATGAGAGCTTATAAGACAGAATGAGGAGCACTAACGAAAAATACAACATGCTTGATATTTGCAAATCAAAAACATCTATGTATTAAAAGAGGCTGTGTGCATGATAAAAACACTATAAACACTAGTGGTGAACTAGAAGATTTGTAACATGTGCAACAGAGGAATAGCAGGCAAATATGCAAAAAGTTCCTGTAAATCAATAAAAAATTAAGTTTTTCAGTGGCAAAGGATATAGATAGGCAATTTTCAAAAGATGAAATTGAAATGACCATAAAACATGCTCAGAGATACCCTTCCTCAACCCTGCCTTTCTTGCTCTCCAGAACAAATTGTACAAGGTGGCAAAAGGGTCTACCCCATCTTCTCACCACCCATCAACGAGCAGGAAAGGCACACTGCTTGATCCAAGCCAAAGAATGGGGAGCTAATGCCAAACAGACAAGAGAAGAGAGGAGGCTTTAGATGTGTGTGTGTGTGTGTGTGTGTGTGTGTGTGTGTGTGATCTCGGCCTTTGGCTGACGAGTTAATTTTGGTTCCTGCTGCAGTAAACAGACCAGCAGGATCAAGACCAGAATTAGAAAACTCCAGAGCATCAGGCTGTTGATGGCTCAGTGGGTACCAAACGAAGCACTAAGGAGTAAGGACTTGGCAACTAAGGGCAGGATCCTGAGGCAGCTGTGGGGATGTGGGGACATCCACTGCAGGGGTGAGTTGGGGTGAGGACCAACATGGTTAGGATCAAGCCCTGAATGGTTGTTTAGGGTGCCAGCTGGTGATGGACAGAGAAAGGAGCCCCTGGCGTGAAGTCCACTTGACTAGTTGGCTATCCAACCACACAACCAACACCCAATCACACCAGCACCGAGAGACATGAACACATCTCAGAGTCTCACTTGGTAGCCCAGGCTTGCCTGCAACTCATTTCGTGGGCAAGGCTGGCCTCAAACTTGTAATACTCCAGCCTCAGACCTCCAAGTGCTGGATCGTAGGTGTGTACCACCAGACCTGGCTTACTGGCTTTGAAGAAAGTCTCTCCACGAAGTGTTTGCTGGCAGAGGCGACTATAATAAACAGAAATCTAGATGCTTTTGCAGTATTACTTGGGAAGGTATTAGTTTCCACCACAATAAATCCAAATGAACTCTTCGACGCCTTAAGAAAGGAGTCTCTCAGCTCTCTCTTATGGGTTCTCTCTTCAAAGCCCCAAATACCACCTCTTGAGCCCAGAGAACTGTCTCTGATCTTGCACTCTGTCCATGACATGGTGTTTTCTCTTGAACCTGGTCAAGTTCATCCTGGGTATGAATCAATGACCCTCATGCCAGCCTCAAGATTTGAGACCCTGCGTGATTCTTCCATCCCCCCAGCTACAAGCCCCGAGAAAGGAACAATAGCTTGTGTGAGAGCGAAACAAAACAGGCGGGAAGGACCGGCTCCGGGAAATAAGTAGGTCAAGACACAATCAATCTTCAAATTTAAAATTATGTTTGAAAAATGTCCCTTTAATACAGGATCCTGCTCCAGGCCCATAGGGGTGAGGATGTAAAGTCGAAAGTTCCAGAGTGGTAGCTCTCTCAGGTAGCCCTAAGTTTACCCCAGAGGTTAAGCAATAAAATGGAAACAAAAATAATCGAAGGGTTTTGCAGTTAGGTGAACCCAGTAGCAGTTGCCTAAATAGCTTTCCCCTTCCCGGGGCTCGCCACCCTCGTAAAGCTACAAGATGTGTTTCAAAGCTATGAATTTGCTAAATAGAACTTCATTTCCTCTTCTTATTAGAGCTAATTAAATTTATTAGACGTCAGTAAAAGACTTGTAAACAGAAAATATGAATGCTTATAAAAGCCTGCCCTTTCTTTTCAACCCAATAATTAAGATACAATGAGAAAGCAGCTAATAACGGCCCATAATTTATGAGGTGCCATTCAACCCCGAATCTGAGACATATTGTGGAGGTATTAAACACTGAAATGAAAAAAGAATACCCACTGAAACACATTATTTATTAAATACCTAACCACTCAGAGAAATAAACACATCACATGAAGTACTTGATGTTTCTGATGGAAACAGTATATATACAGCATCCCCTGCCTGGAATATATCACCCATGGAGTCCAGTTCTTAAATCAAAGTCATGCTTGTTTAAATGCAAACTGCCTGTGGCAGTTAGCAAACCCCAACTTCCACTAGACGCTCACCTTGATACAGGCTTTCAAAGATGCAGCCACTGTGGATGCTTTTATGAATACCGTTGTTGTTGTTTTCTTTCTTTTTTAAAATTTTTTTCAAAAGGAAAGAAATCCCTCAGCAAGCATCAGAATGGCAGAAACAGGAGAAAGGGAAGAGATTTTAAGCAGAATACTAACAACTTAAAATTCATAAAAAAAACTCCCCCCCCAAACACAGGAATGGAGGATGGTATGTAGATGCCAGTCGGCCCCCCCACAACCCCTAAGAAGAACAACTGGCTCTAGCGGAAGTCACAGAAGGAACATTTTATACCATTACCAGTAGTAGAGCCAGAGTGGTGAGCTCTTAGAATAAATGATATGGAAACTTTAGAACATGCATTTTATCCAATGGCAGATTCCTTTGATTTTAAGGTACTTCCTAATCTGCTGTGCCACAGAGGGGGAAAATTAAACAGGGCTAATTGAACAATGTCGTGGGCCAGTCATGCTTCTAAGAGGTGTCACGATGACTGGGGTATTTGGGACTGAAAGTGGGAAAAGCTATACATCACAATCCACAAGACTCATCCCATAAGACTAGGAAAGAGATGATCAACACCAATCTTAAAACTATTATCTTGGTTTTGAGATATGAAGGATATATCAATATAGTTGCTATTGAAAATGGTCCTTTGCCAACATATCATTGACTCCTCAAAGTCTAGCATGGACAAAAGGCACTAGGATCCTTAGAAGCAAGGGATTAACGGTCACAATAGTGTTCCTATACTTAAGGGGAACACAAGAAAGAGTTCTAGGAAATGCCACTGAGTCCTTACACCTCATCAGACAGAGAGGAAGGCCCAGAGGAAAGTTTGACATACACATTCAAGGATGCTTCAGGGATGGGGGGAGGGGGAACTGGGAGAAAGGGAAGAAGGAGGGAAAGGAAGGGGAAAAGGGGGAAGGAAGCAGGGAGGTCTAGGGAGGGATGGAGGGAGGGAGGGGACAAGGGTACCTATTACGTTTGTATGAGCACAAAAATTAAAAAAAAAGATGGCTATGGACTTGCAATAAATGAGTTCCTACTTGACTAGACAAAAAAAAAAAAAAGAAAGAAAATGGTCCTTTGGAGTTAATATTTGAAACCCTAAAATGTGATTTTTGCTGAGGGTGGTTAAAAAAAAGGGGGCTCACTGCACCATCAGAGTTCCCATGCTGCCGTTTCTAGTCTCATCCCTCCTGTAACCCTCTGAACCTTACTGTCTTGCTCCAATATTATATAGAATATAACCATTCAGACTCAGCTGAAACTGAAGTTCCTTGAGATTCATTCAATAGCATGGTCCTTGTCCATTTCTGTGCAGTATTCCACAGTCTGGCTATACCAAACTCCATTGATCTATTCTCTCATCCAAGGGCATTTGTTTAGAGTGTGAGGTCACTATGACTGAAGTTGCTGTGAACGTCATGCACAGGTTTTGAATGACCAACACCAAAGAGTGCCATTCCTGAGTCTTACCCTAGTGGTCCCTCACTTTCATAGAGAATGGCTGGGACTGGGGAGGGATGTAGCACAGAGGTAGAGTACTTGCCTTGCATGCACAAGGCCCCAATCTTGCAGGTTTGATCCCCAGCACTGCAAAGAAATGAATAACGAAAAAGCAGTCTCCCAGTCAGAATAGCTATACCTCCCCATGTTCTCATCAGCTATGCGAGAGAGACCTGTTTCTCTGCATCCCAACCACATGTTTATCATCCCTGTGGCGAACATGATGTTGGTCCTCGTGGGTGTGTGGGGACATCTGCCCTGTTTTAGTCTGTGTCCTCCTGTGGCTGAAATCACTGTGCTTCTTTTCTTGGGCCTAGGGTTTCTGGTGAGTCTCCCATGGGATGTTTGCGTGGTTTCTGGTTCAGTGCCATCAGGCGCCATGCTGTGCCCGAGCTAGGAAGCCACCAACACTGTAGGTGCCATGGCAGAGGACCGTGTGAGGATGTGTCTTTGTGCTGTTTGGCCCTTTGGGCTGTGTTTGTGGCACACTGGAGGACAACTCTTCCGTTGAATATTTAAAATGTGGCCCAGATCAGTGTTGTGCACCTAAATCCCCTCTTCCTTCACTTCTGCCAGCTAACACAGTTTATCTTCCACAGCTTGGCTGGGCCTGGGTCCATATACAGGACACCACTTGTGATAGTTAATCCTGGGTGTCAACTTGACACGCCTGGCATTAACTAAGATCAGCTGAGACCATCTGAAGAGATAATCTGGACAACACAAAGATCAGCCCTAGATTGGAACCTCCCCAGATCTCATTGGAACCTTCCAGTAGTAGACCAGATAAAAGGAACCACGGAACAGAAGGAGAAAGACTCTCCAGTCTTGTAGCTCTTAGACTCTCAGATGGGTGTGATGTAGCCTGTCTTCAGCTTTGGTCAGCCAGCCATGCCATGAAAGACTGTATCTCCCCTCTGGAACTGTAAGTTGAATAAATCTCCCTTTCTCCCTTAAGTTGTTTGACTTTGGGTGCTCTCTCCCAGTAACAGTTCAAAGTAACCGTTACACCATGCACCGTGGCTGAGTCCTCATCCTTTGCGGAGGCCTTACGTGTTCCTTCTTGATGCTCTTCCTTCAATCCCGGGGCCAGCCAAGACCTTGGCGAACCTCATGCCTTGCCCACCAGTGCATTCACGGGCTCTCCTTTCCATGCCTCCATCTCTGAATGTGCCCCACATTCTCTTTGGCCCCACCCGCACTCAACCTGATCCTCTTACTGCAGCCAAGAGTCCACCATGATCATCACCCACATTCCTGACCCAGTGCTAGAGCCACAAGAAAATGCAGGATGTGGGGTCAAAGCCCGTGTGGGGAACAAAGTTGAGTGTTGGAAGCAGCTCAGGGCAATTTCAACAGACAATTGCAAGTAGAGTATCGAAAGGGGAGGCAGGGTTGGGAGGATTTGTAAAGCAGGGGTCAGGAGTGGCCAGGTTAACTTTGTTCCATTGACCCAGCAGGCAACCGTAAGTATTGAGCACTAGTATGGATCAGATAAAGCTGTCTCAGAATGTTAATAGCGATCCCTGGATGTGGCCTGAGGTGTTGGTTCTGTGGAAGAGAGTCAAACATTTGGTTCTGCAAGTTTGCCCCCTGGTATTTGACAGTTTAACGTGGAGACCAAAGTCTGTATGTGAAATTATATTCATAAACACTCTGGTAACTCACAGGAAAATGATCAACATGGCACCAGACAGTCAGAGGTTTCTAGACGATAGAGAATAACTACAGTGTGCCAGGATGTGGAGGCTAAGTGAGCAGACGATGGGGACAGTTTTGCAGCCAACATCATGGATGCTTAGGGGCAGTTATGATACTGGAATATAAATGAGTCATTGGACAGAGAGTCTAAGAGCTGAGGCTGGGGGGATGGCTCGGCGGGTGAAGGTGCTTGCCACTAAGCCTGAGGACCCGAGTTTGATCCCTAGAATCCACATGAAGGCGGAGGAGAACACCAGCTTCACCAAGTTGTCTTCTGAACTCCACGTGTGCTGTGGCACTCATGTGCCTGCTCACAGATACAGACACACACACACACACACACAGACCTGGCATTACATACCTGTAATTCCAGCACTCAGGAGGTTGAGGATCTTGTGTTCAAGGCTAGCCCGAGGTTACGGAGCAAGTCCCTGCCTCGAAACATAAACAAAGACATACAATGCAAAACAGTTTCCCCATAATGAGAAAGAAACAGTTGTGCTTTGCTGACCCTTTTAGCAACACAGTCAGTCCCCTAAGCTAGAAAACATGGATAAGCCTTGCTCCAGAACATTCCAGAATTACATACCAGATGATCACCTCTCTCAGGGAAGCACTGCAGTCACCAAGCTCTGCTAGGGAACCAGAGGGGCTGTGAGACAGCTATGGAGGAAGTTTGTCTATTAGCACATCTCTTCGGAGGCCTGGCTCCAGTCTGCCTGTCGCAGATGCCCTCTGTGGAGACAAGCTGCCTGGCGCTCAAAGTCAGGGTGGCTCCTTGCCCTCTTGGTACGACCTCTCCTGACCCCTGGCCGCCCCATTCAGCCCTCTCCCTTGTTTCTTGGCACAAGAATTTTGATGAAGATACCATGAAAATATTTATTATCAGTAATTTACATGCACTTAGCAAGTGTTCCGCAAACTACAGAGCTGGCCCCAGCCGAGTCCATAGGGTCACAGAGACCTGCAAACATGCGCATGTCTGTGTCCAGGAAAACTCCGTGTGATCCAAACCTTCACATGTGGCTGCTTTGGATCTTGCTGCTGTGGCTTTAGTTTGCTCCGCCATCACTGGCTGCTGTGCTGGGTGCCGCTGGACACTGAATCTCGGCTGTGCACATGCTAGGCAAGCGCTCTACAGTGAGCTTCATCTCTAGCCCCATTCTGAGACACGTGACATGTTCTCTGTCACCAAGTTGCCGAGGCTGACCTCGAACTCATTCTGTAGCCCTGGAGGCTTTGAACCTTTAGATCCTTCCTGCCTCTCCCTCTGTGAAGCATCAGGGTGGTGGGGGAGGGGGGTGGTGGGGGAGGGGGGGGTGATGGGCTTGTGTCGCCAGGCCAGGCTCACGAAGGCTAGACTCCGGAATCACGCCGTCCAGCATGGTGACTTCTTCAAGCAGTCACACTTGCCAAAGTCCCACGGGCCTTGGTGGCCCCAGGAAGTGAAGGTTAATAGTAAACAAACTGCTTCCCAGACTGACAGAATTGCTCCTTCCTGAGCTGGAAGTGGGAAGGAAGAAGAGGTCATTCCGGTGAGTGACCCACAATCACCTCCTTTGACGCAACCCGGACTGATCTAGGAGGTGGGTTCAAGAATGTTCTTCTCAGATTCCACTACACACCAGAAACTTGAAAGCCAATTTACATAATCACCTTAAATAACTAAATGTCTCCCACCTGGGCTTCCGTCGCACACTCTGCAAAGGGCTGTAGTGCTTGGGAAGCAAGCCTTTGCCGAAGGGGTAAGGACTGCTTCTTCGCCATTTCCTCTCCCTTGCTCAGGCTCTGTGTTGGAGCAAAGCAAAGGGTTCAGGAGCACAAATGCTAAGACATGGGCAAGTTGGGAGGGAGGTGGAGACAGGAGAATCAACCAGAGGCTCCCAGGCTGCTGACTTGGAGGATGCAGAACAGCAGAAACTTCCAGCTCCTTTTCTGGAGTCTTCAGTTGGCTCCAGAAGCTACCCAGGTATCTCAAAGCCAAGGTGGAAGGAGAGAATCGGCTCCTGAAAGCTGTTTTCTGACCTCCACTCTCCATGGCACACACATATGCACGCATGTACACAAACATCATGCGTACACCCCCACATCACACACACATCAAACACTTCACCACATCACCACACATCCACCATACACACACACACACTCATACCATACATTTATACCTCCACACAGTCATGTATACCACATACACACATATGCATAGGTACATCACTCATACACTCCCCACATATACACACATACCACACACACACACACACACATACACACAGCAGATATGAAGGCCAAAGTCATGTGCTCCTAGCATGGACTGAAGCCACAGGTGTCTGTTGGCTGAATCTGCTTTGACTCAGGCTAAAAGACCAGCCAGCATCGTTGGCTGCCTCGGCTGGTTTCCTCACCAGGCTCTTCCTAAACACCTTCGGCTTACTGGGCCAGGCCGAGCAAGGATAGCCCCGATACAGCCGCATTTGTGCCAGTCCGATGGTTTCGGGATCACTTAGATACTGGCCTCTGCTGGGCTTTGTTGCTTTCAGGACAATTTCCCACCATCTTTCTCCTGAAGCCTTCGGCAGATGCTGTTCCATTCTGCACGCGTGGTTCACTCAAAGCATATAAAGAAATGGGAGAAAACTCTGGGGGGAGAAACCCCCAAACATAACAACCCAATCTAGTCTAAACCTTGGAAACTCTAACAGGGTCTACGTTGCTTTTGAAAACATACCAGTTTCTGGTCGAATGAAAGCATGCATCTCACAGAGGACTGCAGACAGAAAATGGGGCCTAAGTCAGACACAGTTAGTTTCAAACTTATGTTGCTGCACGCAGGGAGAAATCAATGTACAGTATATTAAAAACAATCACTGGGGCCCATAGTTTGCTTTGAATGCATTCGGGCTGATGGGGGCTTTAATGGCTTCTGACAGATCATTGCACTGATCAAGGGCCATGTATGAAATACGCTGCCTCCTAAGCTCTGTTTTGATTTTTCGAAAAGAAAGCTAAGCGTCCTTGGTAAACAGGGCTTGATTGCTCACGTGCTTGCAGGGATGCCCCTTGGCCTGACCCTCGTTGGGAGTGGAGGAGGGGGACGATGAGAATGCTATATACCTGGCCTGCTGCCTCCTCAGCTTTAATCACACAGTAATCAAGCAAAACTCGCTGTCTGAGGAGCTGGGGGACAGAAGGGGACCCATGTTCTACTTATCCATGCTGGGGGTGGGGGGTGACTTTGTTGAGAAACCCATTCACCCTTTGTGGGGCTTGATGGTTGGCAGGTAAACTGTGTTTGAAGTGAAAACCGAAGCCCCCACTTGGAACAAAAACAGGGGTTTTTAGTGTGTGGAGGGGAGCTGTTGTGTAAAGAAGTAGATAGAAGCCCGATTCCTTTACCTATGCCACTTGAGGTTCCGAGGTCATTCAGTGAAGGGCAGCCCATCAGAACATATTTGTGCCTGGCCTTGGTATTATTCCCAACGTGTGTGGGGTCTGAAAAACGGTAGGAAGGACCTTAGCAGAATTCCTAGTGACTGGTCTTGAATGAGCAGTGCTCTTGCTGCTCTCTGAAGCCACCAGAGTGAGCGCGTGGCACTCCTCTGAGAGACTGGCCTCAGAGCAGAGACAAAGGCACCTTCACCCTGGAAATGAGCTGGTTTCATCATTAGCATTAAAGTCACCCCCTGCCTTGGGTCTGCAAAGAGCACTTGTTTACTATCTCCTCGGGGAGGGGGGGGGGGAAGGAAGCTTGCAGAATGCAGGGCACCTGTGACTTATGAATGTCCTTGTCAAGGGCAAAGCCAGAAAGGCCAGAGGGTGCCTTCAACACTGGTGCCACAAAGGGAGTGATGGGTGGTGGTTCTCTCTCTCAGCTGTGACTAATTCCCATATTCTGAACATTTCAGGCAATTGCTGTACCACCCAGCTATCTTGCCAGCCTGCAGGTGACCTTCATCTGACCCCACACAGGCGTTGCCTCAAGTATAGGGTGCTTCATGCAGACTAGCTGCCAGAGCCATTCCATGACGCCAAATCCGGGACTACTGTGCTTTTCCAGAATTGGTTCTTTGGTCCCTGTCTGTGGGGCCCAGTGCCCCCGATGGCCTCTAAAGTGTCCCACCTCTCAGGAAGCTACCATCTTTGTGGATTATAAACAAAAGGAGAACCCAGGCGAGAGCCCCTTCATTTGTATTGGAACCTTGGTTAGTTGGTGGCTTTTGTAAAATTGATGAATTTTGTCTAAAGGCGAGTGCAGACAGGCAAACAGATCTGTATCTCCCGTGATCCATTTAGCTTGACACACGCGTGCGGAGGAACTACTTCACCTCGATTCTTTCAGGACTGATGAAAAGTAAATGCGCGCAAAGTCATGAACCGCATCATTGGAAAAGAATCACGGAATCTAATGCTGGGAGTTAATTAATGCTTCCTTCCCCTGAAGCAGGCTGACCCTGGTCTGTAGGCACGGAGTCAATAAACAATTGTTGTACACAGACCATCCATTAGAAGGTGACGGGCAAGAATGTTTTTAAGCAAATCTGAAATTGCAAAGGGTGACCTAATCCCACTGTGGTAATGGGAGTACTGTGGAGTCATTTTTCAAAGCATCTCATTTATAAGAAGTTCTGGACCATCTACTTAGCAAAAGCTGGGGGCTCAGAGGAACAAGTGGAACGAACGCGGGCTAGCGATGACTTCTTCAGCAAGCAACGGCCATCTTTTCTCTCTTGCTTGGTGACTCTAGAGAATATTTTGGTTGGGGGTGTCAGCGATCATCACCATAACTTCAATGCACCGAATGATTACCAAAGAGCAGACTGGCCACTTGAGAGAGCAGGGGATGGGACCACCCTCCCTGCTTTGTCAGAGAAGACTGGATCATCCTCAAGAAACCGAGTTCACCATGACTAGCGTGTTACCAACGACCTATGTGCTCCAGACACGGTCAGAAGTACTTTAGAACTTATCGAATGCTCACAGCCCCTCAGGGGACCATCACGTTACCATGCCTTCCATGTTGTAGACAGGAAAAAGAAGCGTGACGAGGAGGGTGGTGTTCAGGGTCGCACAGTCAATCAAAATAAAACCAGGACTTTGCTCCCAGAAGTCTCTGCGGCCACTCAGGACTCAGAGGGGTTTCAAGGAAATCCGAGTGAACAGGATAGATGGGAGGGGTGTGCAAAAGGGGTTAGCTTTCACTGTTGGAGAATTTAGGCTAGATAGTAGGACGCATGTGCACCCGTCCCATTCTGAGGGGAAGTCAGAACTGTATGGTGCATGGGAAGGGGGAGTGGAGGAGAATTGCTGCTTGGAGCTAGGCTGCCATAAGTGGTCTTGGGGAACATTCTGACTTGTCCTTGTTCACAAGACAGAAAGAAGGAGCTGAACTTCTAGCCCCTTTCCTGGAGTCTCCAGTTGGCTCCAGAATCTACCCGGGTGTCTCAGGGCAGCAAGAGAACAGTATATTCCTTCCCTTGGCAGCCATGGAGATTGGTTTCCCATGCACAGCCTACTGAGTGCCCTGGTGCCTCACAGGAAGTCATTATTGTGGCCGCTGCTGCCTGTCTGCCTTCCCACCCAGAGCTGAGGTTCTCTATGACTCTCCCTGCAGCCGCAGTGGCCGTCATTACAACCCGCCTGCGCCTTCCCTCCCTCTTTATGGTTGTCAAATTGATTTCACCACCGCGATACCTATGGCTCCCAATGAAACTTAATTAAAAATACCATTTAATCACAGAGTAACAAAGGCAAACTGGATAAACGGCATTACCACTTCAGCGCCTTTTAATCCGTGCCGCTTCGCCCCATCTGAATCTGTTTGGATGAGAATTGCCTTTTCAAATCAGAATCCTCTTGTCTTCTGAGCGCCCGCCTCTGACAGATCTCCAGAATAAACAGTATTTAGCATGGCATGGATCCAAATGTATGCAATTTGCCCAGTGGTAAAATCAGCCTTAACTAGAGCAGGCAAAAAAAAAAAAAAAAAAAAAAGTTGCATTAGAAAAATGCCTTTCTTGGTAACTTACACTAAACCAGCAGGACAATGGATGGACTCACATCTGGCATCCCTCAATTCAGCAGTGGTGGATCTGGAAGTTTATTGCTAAAGTTGTGTCAAGCCACGCTATGGCCCTGCTTCTTTCTGTCTTAAAAATTGCTGCGCGGGAGGCTACGGGGAGAGCAGGAGTGAACAGTGCTGCCGTGGATGCAGGGGCGCAGCTCCCGTGAACTCTGCACATTGGAGGATGCTCTCGAATGCTCGAAGGCATTCTTGCAGGTCTGAGTCTCCAGCTGCTGAGATGGTCAATGGGATAGAGTCATATGTGTCCCCATACCCTTGGGGATCCGAGTATCAGCCAGAGTGATTGTGATCACTGAAAGCACACACACACACACACACACACACACACACACACACACACACACGTCATCAGGGTGCTTTACGCGCTCCCCATCATCAGGATGCTCTCAGCATGCAGCCTCTGTGTTTTCCAGGGGACAGAAAAGAGAATCCCAGAACTGCTCCTGTCTCCGCTCCAGCAGCAGCATTCCAAAGCGCCTCCTTGCCGTCTTCTTCCTTGAAGTTTTCTTCCTAAGGGTTCCCTGGCCCTGGGGGCCTTTGCGTCTGCCCTTCCCTCTCCTTGCGTTGTCTCCCTAGATCTCCTGCTCTCTGCCATTCCCCCAGGCTGATCTACCAGCTCTCCCCCATTACTGGTCAACCAGTTTGGATCTTATCACTTTCTGGCTGGTTTACCATCTGTCCTCCGATGACAGTGCAGGTTCTTAACGGTGTCCCCTACATATAGATACATGTCCTCTGGCCCTTCCTAAGCTTGGGAGGTAGAGGATCTGACTTAGGGTTCCCCACACTGCCAGTGTGAGGAAAGAGGAAGGCCTGAGACCTGAGTGTAAAGGATCTCATAGCCCATTTGAGACAGCTGAGACCTGCCATTCAGAGAAGCCCAGCAGGAAGGCAGGTGGGAGCTGGTGCTGGGGAGGGGGGAGCCCCGGGTAGGCTGGCTTCCCATCTACATGCATGCCTAGAGCATCCCTGGGAACACCCACTCCTTGCCTTCGCCCTGCAGGCTACGAAATGGTGGTCACTGCCCCCGCCAATCACCTACCTTTCTCTTGTCTCTTCCCCTCCCTCTACTTTACCTCCTTGGAACCTCCATAGGAAATACATGCAATTCTCAAATACTAGGAGCTTGAAATGCCATTTGTTGTGAGAAAGGAGATCTTGCCTTTTTGAGTCAAGCCCAGCACTGGTGTGCAAGAAGGAAGCACAGAAGCGCTCTGGTTTCACGTTTTCACTCTTTATTGTATATGAATGGATACATACAATGTAGCAAACACAGTTGGTGAGTATAATAGGAACACACAATAGAGTAAATAGTATTTTCTACTACAGGGGTGCAAGCAAGCGGGGTTGGACAGCACTGAGATGAAGGGGTGGGGTCAGGGTTACAAAACCGTATCAGGGAGTAGCAGTGTTGACTACACAAGGCAGGGGTCACGACACACAATACTGAACCACTGCGGCGCTAGGATAGAGGCCTGGGACTGGGAGGTGTTCTACGTTCCAGAGAATGCAGACATTTTTACTTCCTATAAAATCTCCCCATTTTTAATATCAGCATGTAATGAAACAGCACGAAGAAGAAATATCATAGGAGCCCAGGAAAACCCAGGGCCTGAGGATGGGGTCCAGTCTATGACATCTGAAGACACATATGTCATCTAACCTGTGTCAACACTGGTGAGAGTGTACCTCGCCTCTCTATGGACGAGCAAGTTGAGGCTCAAAGACATTTAGAGAGCAAATCAAGGTGCGAGAGGCCTGCGTTCCAGTCAGGAGATCCTGGCCATTTGCGAAGTGGCTTTTTCTGCAGCTAACCTGGTGGAGAGGAAGGTGCACCTTGAACCAATGGGCGCACCTGGCCCAAAGATAAGCGTTCTCAGTGTGCTACTCATGGGCCAAAGGTCCTCACAGCTACAAGGAAGGGTCCTGGGCTGAGGGGAGGGACTACTGGTTATCACTTTTTGGGGGGGGGGACTCCGAAGGGCTGTAGCCAAGCTGGAAAGAGAACGACACAGGTCATGGTATCAGGAGACACACGCAACATAGGGATCAGAGAGAGAGAGAGAGAAAGAGAGAGAGAGAGAGAGAGAAAAGCCTGCTCCCAGGCCAGTTCGTGCAGCAACACTGATATTCAAAGATGTTCACAAGATGCCAACAATCGCTCTAACTGTGGGATTTACCATGCCCACTATACACATGAGGAAACAGAGGCATGAGATGGTATCAAAGGTTACGAAGTGGGTGGGAGTCTTAATCCGAGGACTTTGAAACCAGAGCCCAGGCTTAGCGTCTCTGCACAGCCTCGCTGATGGGTCGGCAGCATGGCACATTGGGTCCTTCAAGCCTCTGTGCCATCCGTCAGTACCCATGGCAAGGGGGGATTCTAGCCAAATCCCTATGATGGTAGCTAGCCAGCCTATGAAACAGTGTCTACGTGGTGAGTCTGTGTCTTTAGACCAGGACAGTTCATAAAGGCAAGATGCGGCTGTTTCCTTGGTTGGCCTCTCTCTCTTGCTGTGTGTGGAGCACGGGGCAGGCGCTTGCTGAGCTGTGCCTCAGAGGAGAGGAGAGAAAAGGGGCATCTTCAAACCTGAAAGCCATCTCCCCCAAGAGGCCTTCCTGTATGGCCGAGAACAACCAAGTCTGCGTTGTCCAAGACGCCAGTCCCTAGCAAGTGTCTGTCAAACACTTGACATGTGGCCAGCGCAACCGATGACTAAATCTTTAATTAAAATCTTTAAAAGCTGGACTGAAGTCTGAACAGCTTCTGTGAGCTAGTAGTTAGCATCTCGGATGGCTCAGTTGTTACAGGGCATGGTGGGAGCTTGCAGGGAAGGCTCAAAGTCTGTTTTGCCCAGGATGTCTCTGGATGGGTGGCCAGGGGAGGAAGGCAGATGAGGTCTGACATAGCTAAGCTCCTCACAGTTGCTAACCTCAGAGGCTAAAGGACTCCCATGGGGGTGGGAAAATCAGCTGGCAATTTTTTTTTTTTTTTTTTTTGGTGGGAAATTCTAGTTTAATAGCAAGTTACACTCTAAGTGTTGTTTTTCAGTATTCCAACCTTTGTGGGCTTCTTTCTCTAGCTGTTCTGAACTGGAACCCAGGTTCTAGCAACAATCCACGCGCCAAGCAAAGTCAACACTGCATGGATCCAGGTTTCGGGGAGGAAAACCGAGGGTATCTCTTCCATCTCTGCCTACGGCCCGTGCTTCCTCTAGGGCTTTGCCTCTAGGAGCTGACCCCTGAGCTCTGAAACCATGTCGGTGAGGTCGAAGGGCAGAGGCATGGTGGGGTCATCCTTCTCCCAGTATGGCCGGCAGTCTGGTTTCTGTTGCTCTGGTAAAGTCTGGGCAAGTCGGGACTCGCACCTAGGAGAGGAAGAACAGACAGTTAGTCTACTGAGCACCCGGAGAGTGGAGGAGGTCATTAGAAGATCCAAGCGCATGGGAACCATGGAGACCACTGGCAAGGTGTCTGTGTGATGAAGGTCAAGGCGATGATGGGAAGGCAGAAAGAGGATGGGCATATGTTTCTGCGAAGGAAATAATTGTTCCTTGGGTTGCTGGGATTTCAATTTTTTCCAATTCCCAGATCTGTATTATCTCGAGTGGCCTCAGAAAAGCCAATCATCAGGGAAATTCTGTTACTCTGCCTTTAAAACAGTGAATTATTTTTTCATTATCTCGACTGTTATTTAAAGTGTGTGATTAAGCCATTATCAGATTTAAATGTTTGTGGGATTTCGATGTATTACTAGATTACTGGGAAAGATTAAATTGAATTTACTGCATTAAAACGTCCAAGAATAGATTAAACAATATTACAGACCGGGATTGACTTTGGAGATCCTGGAGATTTACAAGCGTCCCAGCTTGCTGGGCTCAGGAAAAGGCACTCCAAGGAGAGAGAGGTTTATAAGGATATATGCAAATAGAGGTTAACAATCGTTTCCACTGATGAATAGGTGGGGAAACTTCCACAAAATTAAATTAAGAGACTAGCAAGAGTTAGTCCCCAAGGAGACCACTTAAATCACGGTTTTTATTAAATGGATTATTCATCAATAGTAGAGAAATTAATTATCATATACAGCTACATTACAGGCTTGTAGGAAAAAAAAAGTTGGGGAAACATCACCACATCTCCACAGGCATCATCCTCTTAGAGAGTTGAGCTCCTGAGAAATTGGTCTGGGGGTGGGGCTACAAGATGGTTCAGCTAATAAAGGTACTTGCCATGAAGGCCTGGCGAGCTGAGTGTGATCCCTGGATCTCACACAGTGGAAGGAAAGAACTGACTCCACCAAGTTATCCTTTGACCTACACACACACACACACACACACATACACACACACACACTCTAAACGAATAAAAACTCTCAACTGAATGGGAGAGCTCTGTGGTTTGAGTTCTATCTATTTGAAAAAATGATGGTTGCAAGAAAAGGAAACCCATCATAGGATGCCTCACAGTCAAACACTGAGTCTGTTTGCTGTGTAGGTCACTCTGTCGCTAGCGTCCCCTGACGATCTCATCAAGTCAATTACAAAGCAGCCATGCTCACTCACGGTCGTCAGACGGTGTAGGAGCCTCACGGAAAGACATTTGCTTCTCTGGGGGATTATTAATGGTGAGGGGATCCCCAGGGGAAAGCATACTTCAACTTTACACCTATCTTCGCATGTGGTTAATTGCTCTACCGGCATCCTGTGCACTCGATCCGTCATACATTACACGTAACGTTCCAATATATCTTCTGCTCTCCGCATCGGACCCTGATAATAGCGTCTGTTAACATGCACTAAGTACTATTATGTAGCACATCACTTCATAAATAATAAGATTAGCTGACCTCAGGGCCCCAAGAAGAGTAATGTGTTTAAATGTTCTCATTATTTATTTAAAACAAGAATTAAAGCAACAGAAGCTGCCGCTGACAATCCTCTTAGCATAAATATTGAACTGTTTGCACTGAGCACACATAGCACGGAGGGACGGGGCTGTGCTCTTCTGGCTACTTTAGAATCAGCGGTGGGGACCACACCGGTTGCCTTCTTCTCCCCTTCTTGGGGCGCAATTCTGCACTTCCAGTGACAGTCTTTCAATCACTTGAAAGGGACCAGGGAGGAATTAATATTCAAAGGCGGCTGAGACTAATTACAAAGGAACTCCGCAAAGCTCTTTAAACTGTGCTTTCTCTCTGCCTCAGAATCCTAGAGTAATGCTCAATTTACTAGGCAGGGAAAGTTATTCCAAATTGAGCATTTCAATCTCACAGTGGATAAATTATCCGTGCACATATTATCCTGCCTGGCAGATTAAAGGGCTGTGATAAGTGTCGATCCACCTAGAATATCATAAGGTTTGGAGAAAGTCAATAGATGCTTTTTCACCTGTCAAATGGGTTTTGCCTCTTCACTTTGAGAGAGTATTAAAAATATTAAACCCGTGGCAGCACTCTGTGCCTGTGGATTGCACAAGCTTCCCAAGGCCACTGGCTTCTGTGCAAATCCGTTCCCCAGTTTTCTGCCATTGTTCTTTTCATCAGCGATGCTGGCGACAGACCTGTCTCTTCTCACTCAAAGTCTGGTGAGCTCAGAGCTGGACCTTCTCTGTCTCTACATGGCTTGGAGCAAAGCCTTTGGTTGAGTTTCTTCAGGGCCCAATTCTGCTATTTTGAGATGGCTGTAAATTTCTTCCTTCCATGGCCAGGGTTCCTTGCTGGTTTCTAGGTGCTAGTGTGAGGGCTCGGCTGGCATCGTCCCTCTCTCCTTACCTAGCTCTAGATACACTGTCTGATTTGGTGTTAAGCCAGACAGGGGGAAAGGAAGGGCTGAGAATGACTTGGAGACATGTGTCCTCTGGGCTGTCATTTCAAAACACTTGTTCCATCTGCTGGGTCTCAGTGTCCTAACATGGGGTGGTAGGAGATGGCTGTGTCACAGGTCAGGTATGCTCTCTGCACCCCTGGAGATGCCTCTTCCTGGGTGTTTCTTCATCCCATGGGGTCTGGGCTTTTCTCACATCCCTGTGCACTGGTGATGAGGCTGATGACTAGGAGCTGTGCTTTCACAACCACACTCTGAAAATATTCAATGGAGGATTCCAGAAATAACTTGTAAGCCTGAAACTGTGCACCATTTGGAGCAGTGTGATGAACTCTGTGCCCTTCTTAGGACATGAGTCACCCTCTATCCTGTGAAATCATGTGACCTGTGCAACAACAGGAGCCTGAGGCTGTCTCATGACGCAGATGTCATGGTCTTCTACCTCGGCTCACTGCCTCACGTAGGCACCGACCCCTCACATCCTTATCAGAGGGGTGATCACGGTATAAGGTATTTGAGAAGGAGGACTCACATTCACATGACTTTTATTAGAGCACATGTTACAATAGTTACTGATGTTCATTTCTTAGTGTGTCTACCTTAGAAGCTAAACTTCATTCTAGGTCTGTATGTATAGAAAAAAAAAAACATAGTACGTATAAGGTTACTATCTATAACTCACCCCCTGCAGGCTAATGGGTTTACTATAGTAATAAGACCTTACTTATGGGGGTCGTCATGACTATTAAATGAATTAATACATACAATATTTGGAACACTTCATAGCATGTAGCTCAGAGACTACTAAATGTTATCACTATCATCACATCTGTATGTGCCAGTGACAGATGAGAGACACTATCCACAGTCTTGCCTATCACACTGTGATTGCTTCCTTCCTCTGCACCTGGGTGGCACCTCTAGACTGGCTCATCCCAGGAGACACTCTGGAAGACCTGGTGCAGCTCTTTCTGCTTTCGATCAAATAGGTTGTGGCTGAATCTTATCCTGACGTGACATCTGGGGACTCGCGGGCTTACATAGGCAAGCTGCTCCAACACTCGTGCACACATACAGAAGAACCAGTAGCTTTTTGGAAGAACCTACACCAAGTGTCAGCTGCACAGGAATCAAGTTCCATTTTTTCTTAGTAAGCATATTCTTGCTTCCTAAGGTACTTGTATGATGAAGGGGCCTTAAGTTGTTTTAAGACTTGTTTTAAAAATATGGAGAGTGATGGGTGTCTACTGTTTCTCCTTTTGCATCAAGAGAATCTTAGTTTTCTTGTTCATTCCTTCCCATGCTTGACTTTAAGGTTTGGGTGGGACTGTGCTCTTCCGGGGCCAGAGAGAGCCCTGATGGGTGTATGCTAATCAGAAGAGCCTGTTCTTCCAGCCTCAGGGAGTGGCTAGGAGAGGTACCATATGCAGTCTGGAGCCAAGTAAAGAATCAACCAAAGCTGACTTGGGAGCTGAGGGACGAGGCTTTCTTTTCTCATGTGAGATCTTGACATTCCATGTTCATCCTGACTCATGGGTATGGTCCTGAATGCTACTGTTTCAGTAGCTGGGCTTCTCTTGAGGGAGCTGCAGAGACTTTTCACTTTATTGTCTAAGTTAGGCTTTCTTAAATGACTCAAAGAATCCTAGCTAATAATGCTGGCCACACTTCCTATCTCTTTATGCAAGAATCATTTCACAGTCTTGACACATGACCCATGTTGCTACTGATACCGTGTGGTGGGTACATAAACTCTCTGAGTTTGAAAGTAAGAAGTTGTAGGCTTTTGGCAGGGAAATAAGCCCATTTTCTTAGTCAGAGCTGGATGACCTTCCCAACAGATCTAAAAGATTCTTCCCGAGCTGGAGAGATGGCTCCAGGGTTAAGACCCTATCTCACAAATAGAAGGTCCTGAGTTCAGATCCCAGGTCCCACAAAAAACACCAGGAGGAAATAGCAGCAGCCTGAACTTCCAGCCCTGATGGGCAGAGCCTGGGAAATCCCAGAGCCAAGCAAGAAGGAGGTAGAAGCAATCCAGAATGATTCCTGAAGTCACTCTTGGTCCACCACAGGGACACACGGTGCCTTCTGATACACACACACACACACACACACACACACACACACACACACACACAACTAAAATATTAAAAAATAAAGATTCTTCCCAACTCAGTGTGAGCTACAAGGTATGAAGTCACTACTCTCCTTGTCCCTACTCTTGTCCTAAAGAAAAAAAAAAATCCGTTATTTTGATGCTTCTAGGGTCAGCAAGTAAATTAGGATCTACTCAGAAAGTACTGCTCCTTTCACAAAGCATTCAAGGGAGCCAAGGAAAGTAGCACACATATTTCATTGCTCTCCTGCCCAAACTCACAAGGCTTCAACTCACAAGATTCTGGAAGCCAACCCTAAAGTTCTCTGCTGCTGTGAATGGTTCTCCCTGATTGACCTAGTGAGAGGACGAGAAGCAAGGGAAAGGTGTCCCACTGGCCAGTCTAGGAGCCGATGACCTACAGGTCCTCTGGCCCCATCCAGCGGTGTCACTCACAAGGGCCTCCCTGTCCGCTGATTTCCCCCAGGGCTCCACGTACATCTGGGTGATCAAGAAGGCAGCTACATTAGCGGGCAATGGCCACCATGCTAAAATTAACCACTTTAGCTAAAGTGTGTGTTAATTATGGGTATGCAAGCAGTCAATAAAGGTTAATGCAAAAGCCAAAGGATAAATTTCTTTCCTTATTGCATCACTTCACACACTAAATGACTAACATTATACTTGGTGTTTTTAATCAATAGGTTTTACAGTAATGTGCCGGTCATTGATTTTAGGAAAACACAGACGGTCTTCTTCCCTGTCCCTAAATTTTGCAACAAATAAAGGAAGACAGGTAACATTTCCATTACTCTTGAGGTGATGATAAAGAGTCGCGGAGATACGGGTTCTGCTAATAGATTCACTGGGATGGACAAGTCAAACACACATCCACGCATGTGCACAGGCGCACACAAGTTGCATGCAGAAATATTACACAGGCCAGGCCAGGAAGAGACAAGAAAAATGAATCACTGAAAGAGAACATTCTTTACTGAGAGAGGTGAGAGAAATTCAGAGGAAAATAATGCTCACATTTTGTTATTTAAGTGTCTCTAAGAATTTCAAATCCTGATTTCAATAGTAATGGGAGTGGGAGGGTGGGCCAGGTAGGGGGTGGGATCTGGATTTCCATCTAGAATGAAGTCTGCCTTGCTCAAGAGTCGCAAGTCTAGACGCTTGGGCAGCAGCTGGTTCCCCATCCATTCTATCCCTTCTTCACACATTTCCATTTGGATCAAGGTGGGTCCTTCCGGTGCACTACTAGCTATTCTGGCCGAACTTAGATATTCAGGAGTTCCCAAACCATTTCTTGGAGAAGAAAAAAAAAGTTTTTTTTTCCTCCTTATTTCTAAAAGGACTAATGTTATGGCAGTCATCCTCATGACTTCAAAGCTCTTCATATGTGTTATCCGTAGAAATAAAAGACACCTGTTTATCTTTCAGGGGCACAAACCATTCCTTACTTATATTCTCTGGTGATCTTGAGCAAACTGTCTCAAGCCTTTTGATTTCTCAACTGTTACATGAATGTCATGGTCCTCTGCAATACACAGATGTGGCACTATGCCTCTGTATTCTTTCTCTTAGCAGACACACATCAAATTTTTAAAGTAGCTGGTGATGTAGGGATAGCCAGGAAGGCTTTAACGGTATAAATCAAAAGGAAGCAATTTAGACTTCTTTAAGGCAGCAAGAGTTTACATGCAAAACTTCATCAGAAAACATCTAGTGACTAACAGTGTATTCTTCTGGTCAGAATTCTCTCTGGAATTTTCCTCTCTAATGAGGAGCTGACAGTCACTCTGGCTGATGTTAGTCAAGGATCTCTTTTAGGGTTTTTGCCATACTCAGACATACAGTTTCTCAAATGATATATGCAAGTCTTAGGACATAAGTTTCAGGGAGCGAACACTGGTGTTAAATGCACGTTAACCTACAAAACCTAAGCACTCAGTTCGGCAGGAAAACAACAGTAAATAATCCTGTAAAGACCTCCCCCCAAAGGCTGAGGCTCTTGCTTGGGAGACCTGTGTGGCACCTGAGCGTCTCTGTTCCACTCAGCCCCTCTGGGCCACAAAGAGTCAGAGCATCTGCCACATGGAATGTTTCCAGTGTGGAAGATGAGTGTTTTTCCCACAGCATGGCTATCCACATCCTGACAGCACTGTATACACAATTAAAGCATTTTCATGTGTACCAATTCTCCATGTTATCTCCCTTAAACCCATCATTTAAAATCTAACCTCAAGCAAGAGGCCACACGGTTGAACTGCTTTTATAGTCACACCATGCCTTGTGTCGAATAATTGGTTCCAGTCAATGGTGAGAGAGTGTGCAGGCCAGGATATAATTATCTTAGCCTTAGGCAGACGTGGGGTATGCCTGTGATCCCAGACCATAGGAGGAAAGGCAGGAGGATTGTGTTCGAAGCCAGCCTGGGCTGCATAGTGAGAACCCATCTCACCACCAACACACACACACATCTTAACATTTTAAATATCTATGGACTCTTGTTACTACTGTTGTGGCACTATAGAAAACTCTAAAAATAAAGGGTTGGTCACTCTGTCTTATAGCCACTATGATGGTCTATTCTGACAAATGTGGGTTCATAAATTTAGTTGGCCAAATTTGTACAACACAAGCACTACTAAAGAAACTCAGTTTGTACATGAGTTTGAATGAGAGACACGGACACTCTCACTTTGGATGGCTTTCCATCTCTTGACTCTATATCATAACAGCGATTCCAGATCAGGACAGTTAATGCATATCCAAAGGAAAGGAAAGCCCCACTTTGCCCACAGGCCAACCTTCGTTTTTTCCAGGTCAATATACCTTTTTTTTAAAAGTTTTTATTATTTCTTATGTATTCAATTGTGTGTGTGGTGTGTGTGTGTGTGTGTGTGTGTGTGTGTGTGTGTGTGTGTGTGTATGTAGAACCACAGATGAATTCGGGAACCACCATGGACCGTCTCCACCTCTTCCTTGTTTACTCTGCCCTGGGATTCACAGGCTCCGCCCTACCAGGACCAGAAACACAGGCCGCCCCCGCTTCCGCCTAGCGTCTATACGTGGGGTCTAGGATCCGAACTCAGGACCTTCTGCCTTCAAGGCAGAGGCTTAACCCCTGAGCCACCTCTCCAGCCCCCAATATACCTTTTTGGCAGGTAGTACTTTTCAAGCATGGTCACTTGAGAGTGTGAGTTTAAGTACAGGTTATACATAGCTCTATTTTGGAGCCTTACATTTAGGGAAGAGCAGTTCAATATAAGCTAGATGGGCCAGCTTATATTTGGATGAGATTGACCATCAAAAATATTCTTGAACATCAAGATGATGTCATCAAGGCTAACCAGGAAATTTCTAGGCCAGTCAGCATCGGTGACTTGCTGCTGGATCTTGGGCCAGTGATTGGATGTGGACACAGTGAGACTACCCTGCTCTGCTATCTACAAGAAGGAAACAGTATATTTGAGAGTCAGTTGTGGGAACTGTCATAGTTCCCAATCCTTTCCCTCAGCAACTGGATGATCTCTAATTTGTCGGAAAAAGTATTATCATTTACTATACCATCTAATAGTGATCAGTGCATGATTTGGATATAAAGGATTCTGGTCCTGCCTAAAACAGTATATTGAAGGCTTAGTCCCTAAGGCCATAAAGACAGTGACTGGTTCCTAAGGACTTTGACATAATGGGTAAACTGACCCATGGATGGAATCACAATTGAATAGACTCCCGTAAAGTGGGACCTTACTGGACCCCACTAAAGGGGGTCATTGAGGGTGTGCCTTTGTAGGTCCATCTTATTCCTAACTTTCCCTCTGTCTGCTTCATGTCTGCCATGAGGTGTGTCTTGCACATGCCTCCACCACCATGATGTAAAACCTCCGAGAAAATGAGCCCAAAGAAATCTTCCGTCTTTGCTTGTCAGAGAGACAGAATATTGATCATCACAAGGACTTATCTAGGTTTTTTTTTTTTAATTTTTAGATGATAAAGCATAGTTAGCCCCCAACTTGGATTCCAAGGAGAGGCCTCTTTTGATAAGGGCTCCTGAGAAGAGTCCTTGTGAAGCCAGGGCCTCTTCCTATGTGAACTACTGCTGTGGGTCCTCAGGCCTCTGGCAAAGGTTCTATGAGGAACAAAGGTCCCTAGGGAGATGAAGGTGCTCAGACAGCATCATCAAGAGAGCAGAAGGTGGACAGACAAGGACGCAAGAGTTTCCTGCAGCCACTAATATAAAACTCAGTGACACTTCTGGGTCACGGAAGGGCCCAAAGGTATCCAGGAGGGCCACGCAAGAGCCTTCGTCAGATTGCCTCCGCCCAGGTGATCATTCTGGGTGGGCCTCACAATCTCTCCTCACTCCTGCCCCTCTGAAAACTGCCCTTACGGGGTTAGTGGGCTTTTAGTTGCCACGAGAGAAGTACAAAGTTGTTGCAGTGCATGCTGGTGCACCTCTGCTGAGAACTTTCAAAACAAAGAAGAGCACTCGTCCTGCTAAAACAAAACACAGCCAGCGACAGCCACAGCGGGCAGACACTTTATAGGGCTTCTATTAAATGTCTGCCCTCAAAATGGAGATGCAGGCTAGAGATGACCTAATCCATCCCACTTCACAGCCAAACAAGGGATAGAGTCAGGACTTGAAGCTAGAATTATGACTCCGAATCACAAGCTTTTTGCAGCAATCCCAAAACGAGACTTTGAAGGGGTCACTTAGGGCCCTTGTCAAAAACAAAAGTTTCCCGAGGGTACCCTGTCCCCATATCAGACTCTCCAAAGGAGGGTCCTAAGAAATATAATTTTCACAAGTAACTCTTAATGGCAGACCACTTTGTACAAACCCTGCACCCAAGTACCACGAGGTTGCTAAAGATGGATGTAGCGGGGGTCATGGGGTGCCTGTGCATTTGTCTAGAGCTAACATTGGCTTCCTCTCCACTGCAGAGGAAACTATACTCAGCTTGGCAGTCAGCAGGCAACTGATGACCTTCCAGTGCCCAGCACATCCCACAGGTCTCCGGAGGTCCTTCTTCCATTTCAGGGTCCCCCGTGAGCCCTTGGAACCACTTAATATGTGAGACTGTTTGGCCAGTTACTGGGGTGTAAATCCAGAGGCAGCAGGTTGAGAATCATTTTATCCTCAGGTTCATTTGTCGGCTCCTCAGCTGCATAATGATGGTGATGAATGGGCTACCTCAGCGGTTGAACATTTAGGAGCTGCTGACCTCTGATCTCTGGTCACATGATAGGGCCACCTGAAACTTGCATGACTTTACCTGCCCAAGGGTAACAATATAAAGGTCAAATGGATTGGTGATTATATGTATCGGGTCTGAGGCAGCTTGGTTGGAAGCTTTGAGAGGCTGGGTTGGATTCCCCAGCTCACAAAGCTCCGGGACCACTGCAGAAACGTACTCAACAAAAGATATACAATTTCAAAGCAGTCTAGAGTAACTTTCCTTGCAAGGGAATAGAATGAACTCATTATTTTTAAAGGGCAACAATGAAAACAAACACTTTGGAAGCAAATGTATTCTGCTAGTGACTCAGCCATTGGGAGGGAAAGCGTACAGGCGCATGGCTTAATGAGTGATATTAATGCCATGCCTGCAATGTGGCAGAAGGTCCAATCGGATGCAATTACTGGAACAAAATCCCCGCTGGGTGGTGGTGAGCTCCACTCCCAGCCATAAAATAGGTTTCTCCACTGCCCTCTGTCAGCAAGGCACCCCACAAAGGACTGTGATTGACAAAAGATAACCCTTTCCAATTTCATGACTTCCCTGGTGCTTGAAACTTAAGTCAAGTTTGCATGGGGCAGTCTCAAACTTCAGAAAGATTCCAGAATGACTTAGGATTAGAAATTCAAGGCGGCCGGGTTTTCAGCCACACTATAATATTTTCAGAAACATTTCTTCCTGCAAACCTTCGGGTTTTGCTTTTTGCTACACTGGAAAAATTCCATTTACTCAGAATCAGATAATGGCCGTCACGTGGGTAATAAACACAGTTATGAAAACAGAAGCTAAAAGGCCAATGTCATTGATTTCCAGAACCTGGAAACCCCATAACCTGGGGAGGTGGCAGATACTACAGAAGAATGAGATTTTTCTACAAAGGATTTCTACAAAGTCAAAGATGGACGGACAGACTGCCGCAGAGCATAATCCTCGCATGCTCCTGCGAGATAAGCAAGCGAAGGACAATGGTCCACTGAACCTAAGGTCAGCTGTTCTGACTTTGGGATGCTCGCTGGCGTTCTACGCTGTGAAATAAATCTGAGTGGATGGCTCCCCTACCTGCTCACCTGTCATTCTGTCTCCACAGCACGATTGCTTTTAGAAAGACTTGTGTGTACCCTGCTTACTTGGTGTCTGGATGAAACACTTCCAAAGTTTACTTCAACCTTATTTGGAAGTTGAGGATGCTTAGGCTGTCACTCCTCTCTGCTTCTAAAACGGCATGCCCTAAAAGTCAGTAGCATCCATAACTAGCGTTGCAGGGCAGTCCAAATTCGGACGGGAGAGAAGATGATGGGCCTAAGAAAGGAGTCCCGTTTACAAAATCAAGGGCATGTCCCAGTCTTCTGATGGAATTTTATGCTTCCCATGGACTTAAGAGGCAAATAACCTGTGATATTAACATGTCAAAACACATTTTAGTATCTTAAAAAAGAACAAGAATGGACAGTCTCTGTGCAGAAGAGCACAGAGAGAGGAAAATAGGACAAAACAAAAAATGGCTTGGGATGCCCTCCCAAGAACCCAGAGGCAATTAAACAATACTAGAAGTAGCAGGCATGTGATGCTTCCTGAAAAAGTTTTTTGGTCGAAGAGGTCTCAAAGGCCTTCCAAACAGTATAGGCTTTTGCTAGTTAGGGTTGCCCCCGAGAAACTGACAGTAAGACCCTATTACTGAAGATGCAACATTCATGGATCATAGAACATTAACTAGAACTAGTCTGGAAGCTTCCTCCTTGCTGGATAGCTTCCATAGTACAAGAGAGTACTATGGAAGTTACCAGAGGGGAAAAAACAAATAAAGGCTTCATTAGTCTGTGCAATCTGAAAGTTGCAATAACGGTTACTATGGCAATAGGAGACCATCAGTGTAATAGTGGCATGAATATCAAGGAAGCAGCCAACAGCTTTCTGATGAAGCCACTGGGCTTCGAGAAAGGCTGGGAGTGGGGCTTTTAGTTGGCTGCACTGTCTGTTTCTCTCCCATCAGAACAGAGATTCAATATTACAGGAGAAGGGGGGATTGGGGGCAGGATGAGAAAACTACCTTCCCCCCATAGGATAGGTCAATATATATAGTAAGATAATTTTCTTTTTTTTTTTAATTTTTTTTATTATTATTATTTATTCAACTGTGCGCATGTGTGTGTGTGTGTGTAGAACCACGGACGAATTCGCGAACCACCATGGACCACCTCCACCTCCTTCTGTCCCGGGATTCACAGGCTCCGCCCCACCAGGACCAGAAGCGCAGGCCGCCCCCGCTTCTGCCTGGTGTCTATACGTGGGATCTGGGATCCGAACTCAGGACCTTTCGCCTGCAAGGCGGAGGATTAACCCCTGAGCCACCTCTCCAGCCCCAGTAAGATAATTTTCACTGGAAACAAATACTCTGGATGAGTTGGATGGAGACACAGAGAAAAGACTAATGGAGAGCCAGGGAGGGCTTGGCTGGGGGAGCTGTGGCAGTGTTCATTTGGGGAAGGGTGTCTCAGGTAAGAACAGCTTAGGCGTGCTTCAGAGACAGCTGGTGGAGGGCAAAGAGGAGACCAGAGGGGAAAAGAGTTGGCAACGCTCAGCACTATGAAGACGTGAAGACACTATGAAGACGTGTGTGTGTGTGTGTGTGTGTGTGTGTGTGTGCGCACGCATGCGCGCACGCTTGTAGGAGACAATTCTCTTCTTCCACCACAAGGTTTGGTGGCAAGTGCCTTGGCCCACGGGTCATCTCATTAGCCCTATGGTGGTAATTTTTTTCTAGTTGAGTCAGGAACTTCTGGAGGATTTAGGCAGGATATTGGTAAGATGTTTACCTCCAAGGATTGCCCAAAGCCTCCAGAAATGGGTTGTTTCATGAGAGGAGATATCGATGCCTGACCTCACACAGAATGAGCATAGCATGGCAGAGACTTCCTTAAGTGTCCTTCATGGCTTTGTGGACTCAGCTCGCTCTGAAGGGCGGGGTGGGCTCAGAACTATGGACCGAATGGCATCCTTGCATCACCCGCTTTGTGCTAGAAGAGATGTGAAGAAACAGGCCACAGCCGCCTCTGCTCCCAAGCCCACGGCTCACATCCATCTCGCCCTGCTCTGCTGCTTTCCAGTGCTGTGGATACAGGCTGAGGGAGAAGCTAGTACTCCAAGCTGACGGCCAACGGGACAGAGTGGTCTGGGGGGCCAGTACTGGCTGCTTCCAGGAGAACTTGGCTTGTTAGCGCTTTTGAACAAGAGAGAGCAGACTGCATTCTAAGACCTTCCACCTTCTGGGGACACTTTCACTGAGCAGAAAACTCTCTGGGGGCCTAGGGACAGAAGGACATTGCCAGACCATGGCCCGGAAGCCTCAGATTAACAGGGTGGATTCGCCTGTGATCATGGTGACCACAACTCACACGTCAGGCCCTGGGAGCTTGGGTCAGTAGTTCCTTCACAGCGTGGGGGTGATCTCATTCTCCCAGCACCAGTGTTTGCTTCTGGGGTGACCTTGAGGAGGACATTTAGCAGCAGTCTCTTCTGTCAAGCTGCGACAGTCACTGAGACCCAGAGTCACATCTGGTAGACTGAAGGCGGGGGGGGGGGGGGCTAGCCCTGGCCACCTCATCTCACAGAGCCCGGCTCCGGGAAGAAGGGCTTTTCCCACATGACAAATGTGCGAGGCCATGTCCTTGCTGTGAAGCCCGGTAGTGATGGGGAAGGTAGGGGTGTCAGAGGCTCTTTGCAGACACCCGAAGACCCTCACTGTGGACCCTGGGTGCTTTCTCATTTGCCCAAACCCAGAAGGTCATAAGGAATCAAAGGACGACATCTGCTTGTGCAGAATGTCATTAGAGCAGAGTCTGGGAACGACAGGCCTGTGACAAGCCACCTTCCAGCGATGAGCAGGGACCTTCTTCCTGAGCAGCGCAGGAGAGGAGCGGCCGGGAAGAGCCAGGGCTCAGTGGCGACTCAGACCAGCAAGGCCAGGCCTGATTAGCTGTTGTGACCTCCTGCCCTGCGCCTGGCCTGCCGGGGAGCCGGGTTTCTCCGTGGACTGCTAAATTGGAATTGAGACTTTTTTTTTGGAAGAACGCTGTGCAGGTGAGACCTCCTGGGATTGGGCCCAGAATACCTTACTGAGGCCCATTATCCCTCTTCTGCTAGGCTCGCTGGCAGCTGAGCTCGGGTTGCAAGGGCCGGCGAGTTTGCTGTTGGAAGCTCAATGGCTCCTTCTGGCTGGTGACTGATTTGCGGAGGTCCCCGAGCCCAGAGGTGCCTGTCTGTAATTCTGAGGCTGGGGCGGTGGACATGCCACTAGCAGGTGACCTGCCTGTGAGGTGTGAATGGAAAGGACCCAGGAAGGCACTCCTTTTTACTTCTCACTTGGGTCTGCGACCTATGTCAGTCTACCATTAATTAGCTTTTTTTTTTTTTTTTTTTAAACTGTGTAAGGAAAAAAAAAAAAGAGAGAGAAAGATATTGTAAAATGCAATGACTTACACAGAGGTAACATCTGAAGTCATTTCCTGGATAGGGTGTACCACTTTTTGGGGTGACAGGGGACCATGTGATCTCTGTATCCTTTGGAGTGGGAGGAGGTAAATTTCCACACAGTACACCTAGTGCTGACCATGTGACCGGCCTTTGGGGAGAGATTCGTTCAGGAGGACAGCAGACACAGATTTAGGGATTTAATTGGTTCCAAGTTAACGTTCTTTTCCAGTTGGTCTCCTGTAAGCACCGGGGAGTTATGATCTCGGACTCTCTTAAAATGATTTATAAAGTTGGTTTGCAGGAGAGAGGTCTTTGGGCAGTGGCTCTGTGAATTATTTCCCCATTGTGGGCAGACAGAACGGATGAGCGGCTAGCTCTACTGTAACCTGAAGAGCTCCCCTGGAAGGAGGGAATTCTTATTTTTCAGCAAGGTAATTTCTGACATCCATGTTTGCTCTTCCTGACTTCAAATCTGATAGAACTGCTGTCTTTGGGATCTAATCTTATCTCCTACTTCCTCAGCATAAAAGTGACATTAACAGACGAGTTTAACATGCTGGTGACAAAGTCAGAGGCTAGGATCTAGGTCTTGGAATTGTGAGTCTGAGTTCCCCGTGGGCTGGCTTGCTTTTCTGGTTTCGATGTTGTCATTGTTCATTGCTAACTTTGCTGGAGCACCTAGTCGGTGCTAGATGACATTGGTGCTACTGGTGTGTTGCCACCGAGTTCGACATGGTTATGGCCCCATCTTCTAGATGGGAGCGCTGGGTAGTTATAAGCTATCTAAGCTACCAGACCTGTGAAGTCTGACCCCAGAGTCTGTATTCCCTTACGATGCTACTGAGGTACCACTCAGTTTTAAGTGCAAGGAAATGGAAGGATCTGAGATGAGAAGAATGGGTGCTACAACTCTAGTTAGTGTACCAGCTCTCCCCCTCCCCTATCTGCTTCTAGCAGTGGCTATCTTCCCCATCTCTAGAACTAATATGCATACAATGCATTTCTCAATCGATCAACTTTGAGTATTATGTAAGCTTGCCATTCTCTTGTTCCATGTGTGTGAGAATGGTATTTGCAGGAACTATCATGGCCCCATGGACCACACCTACAGCACTCAATCCTATACTGGGTCTGGTCTGTCACTTGCTAATGTCTTATGAATTTGGCAATTTCTACTTTTATTATTATTATTATTATTTATTCAACTGTGCGCATGTGCGTGTGTATGTGCACGTGTGTGTGTGTGTGTGTGTGTGTGTGTGTGTGTGTGTATGTGTCTGTGTATGTGTAGAACCACGGACGAATTCGCGAACCACCATGAATGCCTCCACCTCCTTCTGCCCCGGGATTCACAGGCTCCGCCCTACCAGGACCAGAAGTGCAGGCCGCTCCCGCTTCCGCCTGGCGTCTATACGTGGGATCTGGGATCGGAACTCAGGACCTTCCACCTGCAAGGTGGAGGCTTAACCTCTGAGCCACCTCTCCAGCCTGGCAATTTCTACTTTTATATTGTAACTAGGAGCTGTGATCTGCCTCGGAAGACTGGACACCCCGCTGTACAGATCACAGGGAAGGACCAGGGGGTGAAACCAGCAACCCCAGTGAGCCCAGCAGAAGAGCCAACTCTCCTGGTTGAATCCTGGTTAGCCCAGAGAAGGCCAGAGCTTTGCGCAAGAAACAATACACCTTGGCTCTTTTAGGTTACTGGGCTTGGGGCTCGTTGTGCTGCAACAGAGAGTTGAAACACTGATTTGGTGCTCTCAGCAACTTCACTCGCTGCCTTTGTAACTTCAGAGGACACTCAAACTACTGCTGATGGGATCGCTTCTTCACTGTGATAAAGCACATGCATACCCATTTGAAACATTACAGATAAGAGTTTTAACCGCCAGTGCTGTTCTAAATATTCTGTCATACCAAAAAGAAAGTGTCCCAATGAAGTCATAGCTACTTACTTCTTCCTCCGGTCCTTGACACCTTACAATCTTTCCATCTCCATAAATGCACCTAGAAATTTCATATAGGTGGAATCCTACAATATCCTGGGTGCTGGCTTATAGAACTTAGCATAACATTTTCAAAGTTGGTTCATGTTGGAGGATACCTCAGAATTCCATTCATTTTTATGGCCTACTAATATTCTATTGCATGAATATAACACATTTACTTATCCATTCATGTATTGCTAGATGCTTGGATTATTTCCATCTTCTGGCTATTGTAAATGATGCTTTAATGAACATCAGTGCACTGGTTTGAGTCTCTGCTTTCAATTCTTTTGTGTCTATATCTAGAAGTAGATTCTATGATTAACTATTTTGAGGATCCACCAAACTGTTTTGCAAAAGTGTTTCACTTTATATTCCTGCCACAATATGTGAAGGTTCTGATTTCTTCATTTGCTTTCCAATACTTACTACTTTCCCTTTCATTTAAAGCTACGCTAATATAGATGAAGTAATCTCATATTAGGGTTTTCACTTACATTTCTGTGCATATCTTTGGAGAAACAGCTAATAAAATTTTTTGTCCATTTTTAAGTTGGGTTGTCTTTTTGCTATTGATTTTTGAGTTGTTTACATATGATCTGAAGTATTTTCTCCTATTCTATAGGTTGCCATATGATGCAGGGTTCTATAGAGGATGTGATCTGATAGAATGTACATCTGTTATAAAGATGATTTATTAAGTTGGCTTCTGTGGTAAGGGCTGGGAGTTCGACACTGGCTGTCTGTGTGCTGCTCAGAGCATGAAGCTGGATGCTCCAGCAGCCCCAAACTTGGTGCTCAAGGCCTGGAAGATGGAGGCCCGAAGAAATCACAGCTGGTGTCAGTGAAGGCTGGCACTTGTGGTATCAGTGATGACAGGGACACGTGACTCAGCAGGAAACAAAGGAGGCAGGTGGCCCTGCTTTAGCTTCAGACCTCGGGGTCCCAGCTGCCTGCTGGAAGATGTAGCCCACTCTAAGGAGAGTGTAGTCCATTCTTCTCCTTTCAGTTAATTTTCTCTAGAAATTAATAGTTCTGGAAAAGTCCTCACATACCCACCCAGAAGTGTATCTCCTAGGTGAATACTGATGTTGTCGTGCTGACAATCAAGATGGACATCACAACTGGCCTCACTGTCTTGCTTGACATGGTTCTCTTATATACAAGCGTTTATAATTCCTTGGGCTAAGTTCAATTTATTTTTCCTTTTAGCTTCTATTAACTTTTTCGGGGGCGGGGGTTGAAACAGGGTCTTAGTATGCAGTCCATGCTGGCCTCAAATTTGAGATCCTCCTACCTCAGTCTCCTGAGCACTGACATTATGAGTGTGCCCACCGTGCCTCTTCTTTCATAAGCTGCAGGGATAGGAATAAAAAATAAGAATGTGTTTGCATGGTCAGCATAACACGCCATGAAGAACTGAGTCTTTCTGGAACGGAAGGAAGATGACCAGTGACTCACATGTCCAAGAAGGTCTGCTCCATGCTGTGTCATTCTCCGGACAGCCACTGTCTGGCACTGAGGCAAAACCCTTCTCTACAAAATTGCTGACCCAACCTGGACTTATTTCCCAAAGCTGAAGCAATGCACATGGACTGTTTTCGAAACATTCTAGAATCCTTGATTTGAGCTCAATTGGATTAGAGATTTCCGTTCTCTACTTCTATAGACTCATATGATCTGACTGGTGAACTTCACTCCTTCCACTCAGTCGAGAGGCAATGAGGGGGCATCCTGGCACTTACCCAATTCCAGTCCAAAGGGATGACAATATAGATGAGCCCTAAAGACAAACAGTCCATGGGATTCATGCTCAAAAGCTCCAGTAAGAGATCAAGGCATGGTCATTTGCCTAGGTAATACTCTGGTTGGAAAACTATCCGATTGTCAAAGCCACTGTCTCCTCTCTAAAACATGGGTGCTGGCAGTCATGGACAATGAGGACTCAGCATATGTGGACAGCACTGTCAGTCATAAAGGTGTACCATGGAGGTACAGTCCAACCTGCACAACTGACCACATGCCACAGGGAGCCCCTTTCCTAAGGATGCTTCAGATAGCACTGTACCACCCTTTGTGCAACAGTGATAGTGAGCTCACTGCCTTGCTTGGAATGCCTACTTATTTGTGGGGTCCTAGAATACTAAACATCTCATGGGTGCTTATTTGTACCACCATAAAGGAAGAATGGCCTGGGAGAAAGTGTTCAAGAGGTATTTCAAGGCTGTGATCCAGCCTAGGGGATGTGAGGCTCCGAGTTCAGTCTTCAGAACTCTGAAATAAAAGAATTTGTGCTATCGGATCGGAAGACACATTTTTAAACTGTGCCCAAACTAGTCAGCATGACAATGAGATAGTCCCATTGATATTGATGTTCTATAAGAAAGAGTTTAGACTCTAAGAACCTAGACAGACATGTCCACCACTGCCGGGATGATGCTAAATGATGTTTAGCATATCCATAGCACAGGCTTCTTGGCAATGAACAAGATAGATTCGCATGTTCTAGCATGTAAAGATTCCCAAATGATGTCAAACAAACAGAAAAAAAAACCAATCTGGATACTGGTTTGAAAAATTAAAAAGCCACTTAGGCAAAACAAGTAAGAATGTATTTGCCTGTGGGGACAGATATGCCTACAGAGGCCCTGGAAATATACAGAAGGGTGAGAAGGCCCAAGGTGGTCGAAATGGACCTTGTGCAGAAAACTTACACTCTGGACAAGGCAATGCACTGGGACTAGATGGCCAAGCTAGCAATGGTGGTTGAAGAGACCCCACTCCGTGGGGGGTTTGTGCGGCAGTTGTTCAAGCTTGAGTTTGCCCTCGGTTCTAAATTTCTTCACTAACATGCACAATTCTGGGAAGTCAGCAAATCATAAGCTCCTGGCTTGGTCGACACAGTTAGTCAACAAGGATAAAGCAGAGCTCTTGGCTGTTTAGTAAAGATAGGGTTGCCAAAGAGCTACAGTAAGGAATTTTTTGAATAGTCAACTGTTGTCTCCAGATTCTCGCCACCACAATGACACTGAGGCCCAGTACCTCCTAAACACTTCAGCTTTTATAGACTTTACCCTTCTGCGTGTCTGTTAAGAAAACTTGTCAAAACAACACTGTTGCAAAGTAGAAGCAGATGTTTTTCTAAAAAAAAAATGTTCTTAGGAATGATTTCAGATTTTCCCATTTGTTTTCTGAGTTAACTGTCCCAACCAACTCTTCTTGTCTACCATTCAGCCCCCGGTATGCTTCTTAGAGCCTCTGGGCACACATGCTCAAACAGAATCTGGCTATGAAGAGAGGAAACCCTTGGTCCACACAGCCTGGAGCACCCGGCAGGGCAGAATGAGTACATTCTTAGACAGGGCCCTGAAAGGCAAGGTCAGCTCTGCCGCCTGATGTTGTCCTTCCCTTTGGGAAGAGCAGCTGAGTGGACTTCTCCAAGGTGCCAGGGTGCTTGGCATACAAGCCTTAGCCCACAGTTCACCACCCTCCTGTAAATCTTTGCTTTGGGGCACCTTTGTGGCTGAAGACATTTTACTCTAATTCCATCTGACTTCAATTGTGTCCAAATTACTGTAAAAAGGAAGAAGACAACAAGCTATAAATATGAAGAGAGACAGAAAATCATTGGGAATCCCGCCTTTATGAATACTTGATGAAGAAAGGTTAGATCCATAGCTGGTAAATTATAAGAAATTATGTCCGTCATCCGACTCTGTCAGCAAAGGTTAATACAAATGGGCTGCGACTTAGTTGGAATGACAACGCAGATTAGAGAAGATTTGTCCTGTCCTCATGCAATTAGTTTTTCCTCCTATTATGAGTGTAATAGAGGTGATCGTCAGGATTACGGCAGCTGAGCAACTGCTGTGTGCCGCCGTTTTGTTTTGCTTTCCGACCAGCACTGTATTTTCACAATGAAAAATTTCACCTCTGCTAATCTTGCCCTGAATATGAGGAGGCTGTGGGCAGGATTCAGTGATTAACTCTTAGGATCCTGCCATGTTCCGGCCATGGAACTTGCTCACGAGATGCGCACTGACCAGACCTGCCTGCATCCCTCTGCAGTTGCCGTGTATGTGGACCTTGGGATTTATTTAGCACGAGCAGAAAAAAAAATGGCTATTTTGTTCAAATAACAGCTCCAGCCAAGTGTGAAATTGTATATAATTGCGTTATAGGATTTTGCCCAGGTTAAAGGGCTTCTCCAAGCTTCCATTATGAACCTCATTTCTTAGGTATTTATGATTTGTTTTCTAGTTTAAAAAAAAAATCTGAATTAGGCTTAACATGTTCTGCCTGGAGGCCTACTGTGGTATGTTGTTGTTACTGTTATTTGGCAAAGGGGATTAAAGCAATCATCCTGGGTTCTTGACGTCAAGTGAGGGGAGCTTGATGAAGGGCCCTGGGGACCCCAATAGCAGAAGCAGAGAGCATGAGGTGTTCAAATGGATTTGCAAGCAGCATCTTAGTAGTCTTTCAGCAAGGCTGGGGAGCAGTGGGGTGAGGAAGCAGCACCTACAGAAAGTCAGAGTGTTTAGGTCTCCACTCTTCCTACAGTCTGCAGACAGGCTTCAGTATTTGCGGAGTCCCTCACACGGGTTCCACGCCGCCCCTTCTCTGATCCCTTCACGGCATGAAATTATGTGCCATTCAGAAAGTGGTCCATATACTTCTAAAAACTGGTGTAGACCAAAGGGAGAAGCAAATGTGATTTCTGACAGGATGAGAGTGAAAGGTATATTAACAGACAAATCTCAAGCCTGTCGACACATTCAGAGACCCTAGTGACTGACACTACAAGAGTTTCTCCAAATCTATATACCATGGCTGGAAACAAAGGCCAACTCAGGAAGGGTTGTCTTGGAAGGGTTAAGCGTAAGAAAGAAAGGAATAATCAGGCTTGTCATGCCTGTGGCCGTCTTGTGGTGGACGAAGTGTCCTAGCAAGGCCCACGGAGAATTCCTCCAGACAGAGGGAGGCACTCTCCCGACACTCACAGTCATCCCAAAGTGGGAAATTTAACACATCCGGGAGCCTGCTGGATTATCAGATCAACTAATCAATAGCATTGACAATATTTCTGCCTAAAAGCATGGACCAGCAGTAAGTAAGGCACCAAAGCAGACAGGGTCTTGGCGATATATTACCTTGGACCTTTGACTTCTGTCAAGGGCCCAAGAGGCACATGACTGCTCTTTCCAAGACCTGGGATTTTCTGCCTAAGTGATTCTGACCTACTTGAGATGAGTCAATGCATCCTTCCTTGGGAATCGGTAGAGGGAACACATGCAAATAGTACAGGCCCTTGAAGCAATATGTTGGGGTGGCGGTGGGGGTGAGGAGAAGATCATGCCATTACCCCTGGCTGCTCACGAATCTCAGTTGTGTGTGTGTGCAACATTACCAGACTCCATAGGATACAAATGGCTTCTCCGTGTAGCTGGACTGCTAGTGAGCCCTGAGCTACCCCAAGAGTTCTGGCCCCGCCATGTGATCTACACCTGGTGGCTCTGAAAAGACATTCTGCCATTCTTGACTCTGTGAATTTAATGTTCCAGAGGGCAACAAGATTGTGTCACTGGGAATGAAGCTAACTGAGAGAGACGGGAGAATACACTAGTCACATCTCTGAGGTGACAAAAGAACTTTGGAGGCAACACATCAGCGCCATGCTAAGCTTGCACCACAGAATCTGTCCACCTCCCCCAAATGCTCCTTGAAGTGCAGGTGAACCCAAAGATTAAGACGAACCTCCTCTGTGTGCTGCATCTGTCACTGAAGACCAGAACAGAGCTGTCCAGGGAAGGGTGTTGACAGCGCTCAGGAGCCCGCTGTGCCCAGCTTCCTCATTTGATCTCACTTAATCCTCTATGCAACCTCTCAGAATTTATTGACAAGGAAACTGAAGCTGAGAGAAGTTCAATATTGCATCCAGGAAGAACGAGATTCAAATGCAGGCTGGCCAGCAGTATCCTAGACTCTGGGCACTACCTACTGGTGTCCTGTTTGCACAAGAGGACAAAGGACAGCTAGCCAAAAATACAGCACTGACAGACAGAACTGCCAACCTATGACCCTTGGGCGCTTAGGGTGTCATAGCTGGGCAGTGCTTTGCTTCCTTCTCTTATGCGATCTGGAATGGAGCGGGTCAGGGTAGGGCACAGGAGCCGGAGCAGAGTGGTAAAGGGCAGAGTCCATTTGGAAATGAATCCGAAGTGTCCACATTTGTACTAGCCATTGGGTTCTCTAAGAATGACAAAGCCAAGGTTTCCTTGAACTGGCATATTATTGTAGTCTGCCTGGCTGTGCTGTAACTATTTCAAGGACTATTAAATTAAACCCTGGAGACAGTTTCCCTTAAGATAAAGAGCAAGCTTTTTATTGTGTCATCAAAGGAGTCCAGAAAACCTGAAGCTTTCAGCTTTAAAGACAACATAATGAGATCAGAGATTTCGCTTGCAAAGAAATTAACTTTCGGTTAATTAATGAAAGTAACCTTAAACAGCGGGCCTGTTGCCAACAACCAGGACACTGTAATAAAAAAGGGGGGAGGGGGGATAATGGGTTGCTTTCAAGGGGCCGGGGCGCAGCAGCCCAGGAAAGAAATTTGATGAGGGTGCTGCTTGTAAATTTGATCTCAAATTCTTCAGATGAACAAATAATAGCCTTATCTGTAATAAAGGCTGCTACAAATGCTTTCTTTTCCCCCATAATTTTCTGTTCAATTTAGATAGAAGATTTAATTAGATGTTGGTGAAACACCAGTTATTTAATAAAACCCTTAATAAAAATCTAATCTGCGGTACATAGAAACCGCTGTAACGTAATCACAATTTAAAAAATACATTTTAGGGTATTTACTTTTTACAATTAAGAAAGTATATGTATGCGGCATGTTCTGTCTTCTGCTCGTGAAGGTGAAGCAGGCAAGGTCCAAGGAGCAAGCCTTTCACGGTTTTTGCAAAGTCTGGTTTTTAAGGGTTTTCTTTGGTTAATTGCAGCCAAAAGGGCTTCCTGAACCTGAATGAAAGAATGATCCTGCCTGTCCCATAAAGTTCTAGATTTAATGTCCAGTGACCATAAAAATAAGTTTCTAAAAGAGTTCCTAAAATTGCCAGAGGGCTCCCGCTCTGCTCTGTCTGTCATCTTATCATTAAATTAGACTATCAGGAAACGCTCAGGTGGGCACAAGACTGTCCTCTTACTAGCTTAGGGGAATATGTGAATTCCAAACAGAATGATGAAGCAACCTGAGTGGTCTGCTACACCTTTTTAGAGCCATGTGCGGGGCATTTTGACTCTGTCCCTTATCCAAATACAGAATTCTAGATGGGGCGCCCTGGGTCATAGGTTCCATCAACAGGGAAATGCTTAGGGGCGGGCCATGTTACCGACATGAAATTATGGTAAGGGAGAAGAAGATGGTGTTCGTTTTCACAAGAATCAAGGGGTGGAGGTTGGGACATAAGTTATGGGGCAGAGATACCTTAATGGGGTGGGGCAAGCTGTGTCCTGAAAGCTGTGCCCTTTGTTTGTTTCCTACCACTCTCATGACCTCCATGATAATTTAGAACCAACAGAGTAGGTGGGCTGAGCTTCCCCAGGCTGTTTTCCCTGTGTCCCACTGCTATGGAACCAGCACTAACAGGCCAATGGAACAACTCACTGCGTTCTTGACCAAGGGCCTGCGGCGTTTCTGCTCGGAGAAGATCACTGCTCAGTGCATATGGAGACGATCCTCAGCCTTAATCACCAGCACAGGGTTCCCAGGCTTCCACTGTACATCAATTTAAATAACGGCCCCTCCTCCTCGAAGGAAGGAAAATCCACAGACTTTGCCCAACTGTTTGAGGCTGTTCCTTTGGCGTGTATGATGAGATGCCTCCTGATATTCCTATGCATGCGGTCACCTCCAAACCATATTAGTGTTTGGGGGCATTTGATGATTTATGGTGCCCATGACGTTGCGTCAGATCACGTTCTTTGCTGTGACACTGAGGCTTGGCACGGACTGAACATGGCCCCTGCTCACGAGCTAGCCATGAAGCCACTGGAGAATATGTCCCTGATGAGGGGTCAGGTTGGATTTCACCACCGTGTCTGCCACACCAATACCTGTATGGCCAGCTCAGCCATGCACATGAATTAACCACAGTCTGAGCTGGACAACAAGAAAGCTGAAGACATGCCAGGAGGGTGGCAGGAAGGGGAATGTGGGTTTAAGGGAGAAAGTGTCTGAAATACCATCTAACAGCCTCTTCCAAGGAGGGATGGGACTTGACCAGAAGCCTCAGTCCACGGATCATCTTCCAGTATGGACCGACTTCTGCCAGCCGGATCTTTTCTTTGCCGTACCTGGGGACGAGGGACAGGGTCTCTCACTGAACGTGGTCGGAGCTCAATGACTTAGCTAGATTAGCTAGCCAATGCGCTCCAGGGACCTGCCGGCCTCACCCTCCCAATCCCTACCCAATGCTGGGGTTACAGAAAAGCACCAGTATGCCCAGCTTTTTATGTAGGTGCTGGAGAGCTACCAACTGAGCCATTTTCCGGTCCTATGAGACACATTTTTTTTTCCTAAATATGCCTTCAGGTTTGAAATGCAGAGGAGGGGGCGGGGGCAACAAGGACTTCAACCCTTTTGGGTAGAAAGTGCAGAAACTGTTTCTGAGCTTCCTTAACTGTTACCATTACATTTAGGATACAGGGGCCTGGTTCTGCTGCAGGTTTCACACAACATCCTGCTTTTTAGCAGGATCTTTTGGCTCATTTGAGGCTCTAAGCACGGGGTGTACTTGCAGAGGGATGTTGACTTTTGTGGTCTATTAAGCAAGCAATGCCTAAGTCAAAGTATACTCTTGAGGAGCAGAATGTTGACGAAAGGGCTATAGGCCAAACTGCACACAAGTCAGTCCCCGTTCCCATGGGCTTTGGACAGAAAAGTCCTAACAGGATGATGGCAAGGACAAACTGTGGTGTTGAGATAATAATCCACGGGTAGCAAAAATTACTCAGGAACTGTTCTTCTCTGTTGTTGGGGAAACTGCTCAGACTTTGGATGGATGAAACTTTTGTAGTGAGGGCCCAGGAAACCAGACTTGGGGTTCGCTGGTGTAACTAACAGAGTCCCCTATCCATGGACAGATTCATCTTGGTGGTTGAGAACCTGAACTTCGATGTCTATGAAAGGCTTGGCTTAGAATCTTGACACTGTGACTGCTTTTGGGAAAATACAAAACTATGCAAAGTACCTTTACCTATAAAGTGAGGACACAGACAACTATTTCACAGAGTTGCTGTAAGGAACCAGTCAGACCCCCCCCCCCCGAATGCAGCCGCTAGTGCTTAGTAACCAGATGAACCAGGGATAACTATTATTAGCAGTATGACACCTTCCCCACAATTCAGGGTCTGCAAGTTGTGACTGTTTGACAATCATTCTGTCACTGTGTTAATGTGCAGGGATTCCTCTGCTCTTGGACATATGATTATCTGTCTTCTCTAACATTCCAAAGCACGGAAAACATTCCGTGGCTGGTACTGATGGCCACCAACTGTTTATTTTTTAATCTAGTTTTTAAAAATTCGTTGACACTTTTATTCATGAATACAGTAAATTTACGTGCTTTCATCCTTTACTACTCAGTCTCATCCTCATTCCTTTCCCATTACTTACTTTCTCCTTTCTAACCAGTCTCCTTCCCACTTTCTTTTTGTGCATATGCCCACTGGAAAGTGCCTGAGCACTTGGCAGGGCACGGACAACTTATCAGTCGGTAAATCACGGAGCAAGGAAGCTCCTCTTCTCCTGTTTGACATTAACCTTCAGTAGTTTCTCTCTGCGAGGTGCTGTGTCCCTTGAGATTTTGCCCATTACATGGTGAAATGTTGATAGTGTGTGCGTCTTGTGGAAGTAGACATTGCTGCATGAGTTGTTGGTATAACTAGAGGATGCTCTCTGGTTGCACCTCTCCCCACCTGTAGGCTCCTGCATTCTTACGGTCCCCTCTCTTCCACAAAGTTCCTTGAGTCTTGGGGTGGTTTTGTTGTCCTGTTAGGACTGAGCACTCCGGTCACTTATTCTCTGAACTTTGGCCAGATGAGGCTCTCTGCATTAAATACTTTTCATTGCAAAAGAATGTTTCTTGGTCTAGTGGGGGAACTATTGTAATCTATGGGCATAATAAGTACTTAGATGGTAGTTAGTACCAAGTGCTTATAGATAAACCTTGGTAATATGTTCCCATAGGCCTATGACTTAGATTGCAGCACCAGGCTTTAAATCAGCAGAAAGCAGTTGGCTCCTTCCATACCATTTATGCCACGATTTCACCATTGGCAATTTCTTATTGAGAGTACTTGTTACGTGCTTGCAGCACTCACAGCTGGGTCACACTGCTGATTTTCCCCTCCCCAGTAGCCTCCATAACCTTCTGGTACTATGAGAACTGACTAGCAAGGAGAAGAGATCCAGACATATACCACCTTGTTTTCTGCATGTTTTGTGACCCACAGCCACTGGCAGCTGAAATCAGAACACTTACAGCTCTAGTCCAGCGCTGATGAAATGGAGTTCAGAGGCCACATTTAACTACACACATTTATTTTGACCCAAGAGTACTGGCTCTTGCAACTTTCTAAAAGAACATAAAGCAGCTGGGCTGGAGAGATGGCTCAGGGGTTAAGACTCTGTCTTGCAAGCAGAGAGTCCTGAGTTTGGATCCCAGGTCCCACGTAAAAAGTGCCAGGTGGCCTGCACTTCTGGTCCTGGTGGGCAAAGCATGGGAAATGCCAGTGCAAAGGAAGGAGAAGCAATCTAGAATGTTTCCTGAAGCCACCCTTGGTGTATACACACACACACACACACACACACACACACACACGGTAAATAAATAAATAAAATATTAAAAAAACATAAAGCAGTTGATAAAGAAAAAGAAATGTTAAAAATTGCAGAGATTTTTAAATTAAAAAAAATCTAGATTTTTGACTTCACTGAAAAATGGGAAGGCCTGCTTATCTGGGCCACTATTCCTCTATGACGGCAACTGACCAGAGATGAGTAGACAGGACGCGTCTGCTCCCAGGCCCCACTCTGCTCACTGGTTCAGGAGGAACATGCTCTTCACCCGCTGAGTGTCTGGCTTCTTCCATAATCTTACCACTTTGCTTTCTGCATCCTTAGTTCAGGGTCCTGGCTCTGCCTTAAGCACAGAGCAGGGAATGACTCCATTCTACCCCATTCTTGGGTCACATCTCCACACCCTCCCCACAGCAACCATCAGTCTGTCGTTGTTTGCTGTCAATCCTTCACTAGTAGTTTACACTCACGTTTCATTCTGTGGCTTCTGCCCGAGCTTCACCCAGGGGAAGTGGGAAAATACCAGCTGAAAAGCTCAGAATCAGCTTTCATCCCTAGCGATATGATTCCTACTGCTTAGCTAGGCAGGTCTGAATGCACCAGCGATGCTTAAGCAGCCCACCTACCTCCTATCACATCTCCCCAGGATGGACTAGTCTGTATTAGGGCACTCTCTTCTTACCACAAAACTATTCTCAATAGTAACTGCAGGGTAATAACTGCATGGCTCACTCTTTAGTTTTAAAACAATGGATTCATAGCTAAAGAAATTAAAAAGAGTTCAGCCAAAATGGCATTAAAATAAAGAATATATGTGAAAGGAACTGAAATTTTCATTTGCCAAAAGAAAATATTACCCTCAGGTAAATTTTAAGCCAAAATGAAAACCCCAAGGAATTGTACCACACAATGTCTTCGCCTTTACCACTCCAGTTTATTTTGAATTGTTTTGCAAAAGGATCACCCTCTGTAGCTGAGGGTGATCTTAAACTCTTAACCCTTCTATTGCCCACCTGTGCAATACTATGAATCCAGGCCTGTGTGCCACCATGCCAGGCTAGGCGGCACTGAGGTTCAAAGCCAGGCCCTCTGGTATGTTAGGTCCACTCTAACCACCGAGCTGCAGCATTAGCACTTAGCTTCATTTGCATAGACTGCTTTGAATAAGCAGCGCCACAGCAGTTAGATACACACACTGTACTTGTAGGGAGCTCAAACAACTCCAAATGGGAATGTACTAACTCTGGAGTGTCTGACTGCATGACTGAGAATCCTAAGCTAATATCCATGTAGAACAGTGCTTATTAAATGTTTATTGCTCATAGTGCTAATCTGAAGTGCACGTGTGAATTTAAGAAGTAGCTTTAGAAGAAAGTCGACTCACTTTTCTCAGTTTCAACAATTCTGCAATGAAGAGGGAGCTGTGACAGATTGTTCCCAAGACCCCATCTGTGGGCAGCCACTCTCCTAAGGGCTCATTTCTTGCAAGCCTTCTGCTTGCTATAGTCAAGTCATTCTGGTTTGGACATGCTGATGTTCTTTGGCCCAGAAGTTTGCTCTGAGTCTAGGATCTTCTTGCCTTAAATCCCCCAATCTGAATTCTTGGTCTGTCTGCCCTCCTCTCTGGCCTCAGACAGACCATGTGGTCTCTGGCTTGGCTCCAGATGCCAAGCTGCTTGCTGACTGTGCTCCTTTCGGCTCACTGTCCTCCTTCTGGGAGTGTGATGATCTCTTTGAGGATGAACGCGAGCCTGCTTAGCTGAGGGACTGAAGACATTCTTGTACAAGACATTCTTCCTTTGCTGCCTAAACTTCCAGGTGGCAATCCTCTGTCTGATAAGCATCAGCTTGAGTATGTGGCTTGGTGGGGGAGGGGGCAGGATGAAGACTCTAAGTGTGGCTATGATGTAAAGCCAGAGAAAGTCAGCTCGAGTGAATGAGCACGCTGCAAATGCCAGGCAAGGCTTACCAAGACTAGCTGAAGACCAGAATGGTACAGTGTCTCATCACCACACCACATATGCTGGGTGCTTCAGCATCAATGATAGCCTTCTTAGGGCAGTATATTGCCTGACAGCAGAATTTATGGTCTTTTATTCTAAGCTGCCAATAAAATCACATGGCCATGCGTGAGTTTTCTCCAGTACAGTATAATATGAAATGCTTATCTGACTCAGACACAACATTAGCTTCTCCTATCCCACTAATGTGCAAATCAATCTATGATTCTTCAGGTTTCTTCCAGAGGACTCATAGTCTGAAGCACTTCTACTAGTTAACTTGGTCAATTAGTCCCCATGTCAAAGAACCATACGGACTAGTTAACCAAAGTTGCTTCCTTCTGCTTTTGCCTAAAATGTTGGCCTGCTCCTCTAAGACACAAGAGCTTGCGGAATAGAGTGGAGGTTTTGTCTCAATCAGGAAAAGGCGGCCAGAGGCCCTCTAGATAATTCTAAATCCTATGCATTTATTGCCACAGGTGCCTTTATGCTTGTGCAGTAAGGAATAATAATGCTGACCTTTCACTCCTTTTCAAAGAAAATAATAGGAAGGGCATATTTTAAGTGTCTGTGACAGGTGAAGGTAATGAGTGTAACCTGTTTATTTAGTTCTTAAAATCTAACAAAACACCAGTATCCATTCATACATTTTACTTAACTCCATGTGGCGACTTACGGAGACCAGAATACACATACATAGTATGCATGCACACACACAAAACACATGTATCTATAATAAACACATACACATAAATATACAAGCCCATGTGTGCATAACAAATACATATATGTAAACACATGCTTATATGTCTAAATATATAACATGTATATAAAAGCACCCATGTATATATAAGTTGAAAAGAACAAGCTGTCCATCCAGTTCCAATGAGGGTTACATGCTGGTTGGTGCATTAGGAAGAGTATTCAAATAATTTCCATTTCTGCAAAAGCTCTTACTTGTTTTAAGGATGCTGTTTTGAGAAATCTGGGCCACCTGGAAAGATTTTCTCGAGTGATTCCTTTATTCTTGGGATGAGGAGAAAGGCAGGTTAATCATCTATTGACTCCTCATTCTTATTACTGGCATAAAGCCCTGGCTTTGCTAAAGTTCCTCTTGGAGTTACCTAACAAACATACACCACCAGGAGGTGCAGATAACGATCCAGAGATTAAGCTTTGTCACTCAAATGGTAATTAAAGAGAGTATTTTAAACGCACTGTAAATATACACAAGCCATCATGAACTCACCGGAACCCCATGGAGCTCACCACCTCCAGTCTATAGATTATAAAGAGAGGGTACTAATGCTTGTCTAGGGAGATTGTCATTAACCCACCCAGAGCCCCCTGCTCAGCCAGCCACCTAAACTAGGAGACTTAGGGGTGGGGATTTGCCTCCCACATTCCAGTGGCAGACGAGAGGGATTTGAGACCAGCACCTTAATGTGCATTGGATTGTGGTCCTTTTCTATTCAAATCCAAGATCCTTTAAATACATTATCCTGGGCACCGAAAATAAACACCAAAAAATAAACACTTAAAAACTGTGGTCCAGTTTTTAAGTGACACTTCCATGAACGGAAGAGATTTAGTGTAATAGATCTAAAAATCTCATCTACAAGATGTCATAAGAGAGACAGACACGTGGAGCCACGTATATCAGAGGCGCATAGCAACACCACCACCCCCTTCAGTAGGAAGGCTCCCCGTCACAAGCTGATTGGGATGTCACACGCTGTTAAACTGGTAAAATGTTTCTGTATCCCCCAATTAGTGCAACCATTCACTGGCACAGACATCGAAGAAAGCTCGCCTCTTTTCAGAAAAGTCCTTTCCACAGGGAGCGAATCCTTTGTTTGACAATTCAGAGAATGTTATTTAGAGATTTTAATTGCTCAGTTGATCTGTGGCTAGATCTCAATAATCAAAACAATAAAATTCTTGGGTTTTTTTTTTTTCCTGACAACTGTAATAAAATGCTGGTGGTGTCCTGGGATAGTTAACCCGAGCTGGATTGACACTGTCAGATCTTTTTTTTTTTTCATATATCTTTTTTATCTGAGGCAAAAGGCCATTTTTCAAAGGTAAAAAGTTCATTGGTAATATTGCCATTATCAACAAGTATTCCAAATATTAATTGTAATACTAACATCATCTACATGAAAAATCCAATCTCTTTATCTGTAGCCATTTAAGCTGATTATCTATGAAAGAGGGCTGCAATTCTTAATTAAAAAGAAAATATCTTTCAATCAATCAGCAAAAGCCCACATTCCAATTGAAAATGGGCAATGGACATGGATGGACACATCACAAAAGAGGAAATATAAGAAGCCATCAACTAATAGAAAACGCCTCCCTTCCTTAGTAATCAAAAGAGCACAGACACAGTTCATGGGACCCAGGAGCATGCTGGAGTGTGTGCGCACATGCATGTACACTTTTCAATGCCAGCCAGGTGGAGGAACACAGGCGTATTCATGGGCTGCTAGATAGCTTAAGCAAACGGTTGGTTCCACCTTTTGAAGAACATTTTAGCAAAAGTGCCTATAACTTTCAAAATGACTTATTTAGACTATTTCTTAAATGAAGGTAATAAAGATGCTTACAATTTCAGACAGGATGTTCAACCTGGCATCACAGAACGAGTAGAGTAGTGGGAAACCTACATGGTCAATGACAGACGGAATGAGAAATAGGCAATGGCACCATTCACACAAGGTCAGTGAACTTTCCACAAGTCGTTATGCTTCCAAGGAAAACTGGGAGACCAGGAAAGAGGCTGGGGCTGCAGATGTGGCTCAGCGACAGAGTACTTGCCTGGTAGGCCTGAGGTCCCTAGTTCAATCCCCACTACTGCAAAAACAAAAACCAAGCTAAAAAGCTGCTCATGTTATAGAAGTGGAAAGAGGCAGGTGGTAGGTTATGAAATATCACCTCGATTTTACTCAATAACACAGAGGTGCCTTAGCGTGGAAGGGTTGTTAGACACTTTCATGTCATCTACTTTTTTGAATATCAAGAAATGTGCTTTATTTACTTTTTAAGCTAATTTATGAGAGGGAGAGAAGAAAGAAGGAGAGGGAGAGAGAGAGGGAGAAGAAGAGAGAGAGAGAGAACTTGTTCAGAGGCCAGAGGATAACTTCAGAAGTCTGTTCTCTTCTTCCTGTGGACCTTGAGAATAGAACTAAGGTCGCCAGTTCCACACAAGTGCCTTTGCCTACTGTGCCATCCTGCTGGTCCTGAGAAATGTTTTAAATTAGCACAGATCACACACCAGTTTACATGTTAACTGAAAAAGCAAACCCAGGGATAGTGAGCTTTAAAACTATTTTCTACCTTATTTTGTTAATCGTTTATTTAGTATGTGAAAAGCATACATAGAGTTAAAATAAGTTTTCTCCTTGTTGGAGAAGAGTTTGGAGGTATTGCGTAACGGCATGGAGATGTGGAGAAGACATTTCAAAATGTTTCCAAGAGTAGAAGGCAGCCAGGAGGATCACCGTGGCCTGAGAAAACTATTGTGTATACTATGCTAAACCTCCATGTGGAACGCAGGGCATGGAAACACGGTGCCAAGGGAAATGGCACATTAGTGTTTGGGGTACACGACTGGAAATGAATGACAGCCAATGGGAGAAGAACGCACACATTTGCACTCAATTTTCACCTTACAATTCCATAAAGGAGAAAATTTTTATTTTGCTTTTCGTACTCATGGGTCATGGCTTGAATGTAAGTTGTTCACCGCAGACTCATGCATCTGCATGCTCAGCTGTCGTTTATGTTTGGGAAGGCTGTGGCGTCTTCAGAAAGTGGGCCTCACTGGAGGAAGGCTCGTCACTGGTGGTGGTGGTTGGGGACACTGAGGGTTGATAACTCTGCCTGGATTCCCTCTAGTAGTCTGCTCTGACTGTCTGCGGCTCTCTGCCTTTGTGATGATGGACGCGACCTGAATCGCCTCTGGCTCTACCAGCCAGCCATGCCTTCTCTGCTGTCATAGACGATGTCTCCCCTCCGGAACCCTTATGCTTTTATTGCCTCACACCACCAGAAAGAATAACCATGATATCATGTTAAAACAAAACAAAACAAAACAAAATCAAACCAAACCCTCCTCCCATCACTTCCTCTCCTCTCTACTCCAAAACACACAAGGGACGAGGACTTTCCTGTGTCCTTTCTCAAGAACCATGAATGGGTCAGTGGTATTAACTCTGGGTCTGTAATCATGACTGAATCCAGTCCTGTTTTATACCACATTGCGACCTTGCTTAGGAGACATGTTTCAAGGTCTTAAGTCTTAGGACTCTATGGTGACAGTGAAGTGAGTTTGTCTCCTAAGGAGTCAGAGCCGAGGGACATCACATGCTTTAATTTAAGCTGCTTCTACGTGGCATTCTGCCTTCCTCACTCCATCTTTTCTCCTGGACTCAACTTGGGAAGAACTGTATCCTGACCTTTCCCGGGGCCATCCTCTGAAAAGACGAGGAGGGCACTCTCAGGGACCTACAAGGAGACGTGTGTGAGGAAGAAAAAAGAAGTTTGGGTGGACCAACAATGATTGGTTTATTGGTTGAGCACCTACTATGCACTGTTTGATCTGTTTGGTGCATGATCACATTTGATTCCATGTGTCTATAGCACCAAATTACTGCTTTTAGAAAGTCTCTTCTTTCTCACACTCTAACCAGAACAATTCTTTGTACCCATAAATAAATAGTAAAGAATTTTTAAAATGTAAAGTTTTAGAACTACTTTGGCCACACACTGCTGTTTTTAATACTGGGGGATGATTCTGAGTTATGTTTCACCGGAAGAAGGTAAACAGATGGGTAGCTCTTTTCTTCCTTCCTTCCTTCCTTCCTTCCTTCCTTCCTTCCTTCCTTCCTTCCTTCCTTCCTTCCTTCCTTCCTTCCTTCCTTCCTTCCTTCCTTCCTTCCTTCCTTCCTTCCTTCCTTCCTTCCTTCTGTCTCTCTCTCTCTTTCTTCATTCAGTGTGTGTGTGTGTGTGTGTGTGTGTGTGTGTGTGTATCAGAGGACACATGTGTCCCTGTGGAGGACCAAGGGTAACTTTGTGAATCATGGATTGCTTCTACCTCCTTTTTGCTTTGCTCCGGGATTTCCCAGGATCCACCCACCAGGACCAGAAGTGCAGGCTGCCGTCATTTCCGTCTGGTGTTTTTATGTGGGATCTGGGATCTGAACTTAGGACCTTCTGTTTGACAGGCAGAGTCTTAACCCCTAAGTCATCTCTCCAGCCCTCATCCTCTTTCTTTTAGTTCAGAGCTAGCATTCTCAAACAGGAGGTCCTTGTGGTTGTCCCTTGGTCCAGGTTTGGGGGAGTTCTGCCAAGCTATGCCCTGGGCAAAGTGTAAGGTACAGCAGGGTCGGCTCATGCCTCATACCAGATTTCTGAGCAGATCTTCTTTAAAAAGCTCAAGATTTCCAGTTCCTGTGTAGGGCAGATGTCTGTCCCTTCCTGACTCAAGAATGCAGGGGATGGGAGACTGCTAACCTAGTGGGGGGTTTGTTTCTGCTTGACCACTCATCCAGCAAGAGACAACGGGCCTTGCTGGTGGGGCTCAGTAAGCCACTGTGGACACCTCATTAGAACGCAAGTCACTGTTACCAGACGTGGGCGCTGGCTGCTGGCTGCCTGGGATTTGCATTTGCAGTCACAACAGACACTGGAGAATGTTGCCTTCCACTGAAGACCAAGTACATGATCCACTGCAGTTAATCAATAGGATAATGGAATGAGTCAATAGGAAAGATTTTTAGAAGGTCTTAATTAAAGAAACACTTGCAGATACAAATGGTGTCTTCAATCTATTGATAGTGCCAAGGTGAAGGGTTAAACACAAACAAAACCATCAACTTTATTTTGCCGGCATGCCTTCCACAAGAGAGCAACCCAGCAGCCTCCGGGCCCCAGGGTCGGCCCATTAATCAGTCCCTTGTCAATTCCAACAGCCACGCTGCATGGGAAAATTAGTCTATGATCAAAAATTTTAATTACTAAACAGCAACTCAAAACAATGAAATAAAAGTCATGGACACCCTATTTGGCCCTACTTGCTCCAAGAGAGGGCCAGTGTCCCCGTCTGAACTGCTTCTGTACACAAACTCTCCCTTCGATGAGATGCACAGAATTAGAACAATTAAAGAAAGCCGAAATTGATGGATCCCACTTATGCTAGCTGGGAATTCTCCAGTGGGCCTTCCACTCAAACACGTTACATCAATATTTTTGATTCCCCGGACGGTCCTGCACGAGGTACTGGTTTAAAGAGACATCAATCTGTGATGTCAGCATTTATCTAATGAACCTTTAAAAATCAATGTCCGGGATGGCCTGTTACATGCAGGCCCCCAATTTGTCCACTCTCCTTGGCTCAACCCAAGGGCCATCATGACAGGAAAAGTGTGTCAAGTGACCGGGTGGGGTGGATGGACGGGAAGTGGCTGAGGGTGCAGGGTCGGGTTCGACCTTTAGAGAGCAAATGATACCGAAATCAAGCCAGGAAGCCAGGGTGCCCTTCCGACCCTTTGGAGGATCTCCTAAGTCCAGACAAGCACATCTCGAAAGGATTCGCTCCTTCCCCTCACTGTTCTCCAAACCCACTTCTCCCAGGCTACTCCCATCTCTTTCCTGCCCCCATCCTGACAGCTGTGATCATTTTCTGCCTTTTTGGGCTACTTGACTGCGATTGCCATTTAGTTCTGCTCAACGGGAGGCCCGTGCTCGGCTCTGCTCCTGTTAGCGTTTATGCTCAGCTCATCCTCGGCCCTCTGTTAACAGCGCTCCTTGACACGGATATCTTGACACCCGAACAGGCAGAAGAGAGGGCCCAAGTTTGTTTTCACTTCTTTTTGCCTCTTTAAAATAAATTGGCCTGTACTGGCTGCTGTGAGGCTGAGCTGCTTCAAATGCATGACTCGGGGTGACAGCATGCCACTCACGATGCCGGTGTGCAGCCTGCCTCATCTTCTTGGCTTTTGTTTGCTGCCGTCATCTCTCTCTCTCTCTCTCAACTGAAAGAGTGGGTGTTGAGAAGTCAGTGTCAAGAGCAAGTGTGGAGTGCTGATGGTTGGTTGGAAGATGTGCTGTGGGCTGAACGTGCTGCCGGATTGCTGCCTGTCTCCCTCTATGTAGCTTCGGCACCCCCTCTTTGCCGACTTTGAGTCCAATTAAACTACAATGAAAGGGACCATGATTTCATTTGCTTGGATTGTCACACTTCAGAAGTTCAGTAGCCTGCAAAGTGCTTGCTGTCTCTCATTAAGCAGGTTCCAGCGACTGTGTAAAGGCTCTAATTTAGCTGCCTTTTCCAGTCTGCTTGCAGTCCTGAAGATGGCTGCCTGTGGGGAGGAGCCCATGTTGCCCAGGGTGACCCCACAAACGAAAACCGGGTGAGGTGGCAGGCCCAGTATAGTGATAATCTTAGCATTCCTGCTAGGTTTCTGGTGATTTTCTAGGATAATTCTTGCTTTGGAAATACGGCGCATGCATCTCGTGTGTGCGTGCGTGCGTGCGTGTGTGTGTGTGTGTGTGTGTGTGTGTGTGTGTGTGTGTGTGTGGCACATTCCAAGCAGAGAACTATGACTTCAGTGACCATTCATTCAGGACCAGCAATAAATAAATTTCAGCTTTCTGAAAGTGTGCATTTATTACTATTTTTTAAATTCCTTAAGAAAAATTAGTCTCCATTTAGGTATGTATTGGAAAACGAGCTGCCTTGAGTCAAAGAATGCTATATAAAATCATATTGCCCACAATGTATTAGACATTTGATAGGACTGAAGCGGTAGCTTCAGGAGAACAAAACAATACAAATAAAACACCCCAAACGCCCACCCATTCTTCGGGCCATGCATGTGCTACTTTCCTATCAGGGTCCTGGTCAGATCAGGAAATTACTATGCAGCTTCTAGAATGCCAATTACCACTTATCGATTGCTTGCTAGAGGCAGGCATGCTGTTTACAGTTTCTGCATACCATTTCCATGGTATCTGTCAACAACCCATTTTCCATGCAAAGAGAACGAGAGTCAAAGAAAATACTTGCACCAAAAGTCACAGCTGACAAGAGAAAAGGAGGGGGGGGATGAATCCCAGTTTGCAAGACTCTGTGGCTCTTCTCCCTAAGTTCTGTACCCCTGCTTTGGTGAACGGCGCATCCGCTGGACTCTCAAAATGAAAATGGGCAGGTGCGTGCAGACAAGAGTGACCTCCCTCGGGCAGAGATTAGCAGGGCCAGGGAGTCAATTTCTACCCTGGCTGATGTGTTCACTCTGGTGGACAGGAATCTTCTGCAGTTCCAGACCTACTAATCTCACTTCTAACAACAATGCTTATGAGTCTTTTAAAGTGCAAAAGACAACCTAGGAGCCAGAAAACATCACACCACCAAACATCATCACTCAGAGAGCGTTTTCTGTTGTCCACGCCTATGGCATTTCTGATTTCTAGTGTTTCTTGTTTTGCGCTTCATGTTTTCCCTTAATGAGTATGCAAACTCGCCCTGATGCGGTGCCATGTCTTTCCCGTGACTGGATATCCACATTATCCTCACCAGGCTAGCAAGGGCCAGCCACACCCTAGGTGTGGATGTCTGCTTCCTTTCAACGCCCGCCCATCTCATCTGACTCCATGGAAGTGGGGAACTTTCTTAGACCCAGGTGGTGGGTTGGGCTCCAGCTGGCTGCGGGCTGAAGGTCACAGAGGCTCTGGGCGGGGCTGAGTGTGCCAAACCCCGAATCCTGGAAGATTAAAATATAATCACAGTTCCTTCTCTCAGCTCAGGGACTCACAGATCTAAAATTCCTTCAAAAAATTTCAGAAAAAAAAACAATATAATACTAAAGCGATAGGCCTGATATGCATGAATAAAAATATTCACGATCAAAAAAATGCTATCTCTTTTGGGGGAGTGATTGGGGGTTGTGTATGGTTGATATTCTCTTCTTTAAAGAGAGAGATGATGCTTCAGTCTCCGGCAACCAAGGGTTTACAGAACCTGGGCTGTGGCTCTTTGCCTGGCCTCGGGAAGGGTGTGATGAACACAATCTGAAATCAATATCGGGGAACAGTTACTGCATCTCAATATTATTTGCCGAGATGGGTTGCTGGAAGAGGAGTGGGGGAAGAGAGATACATGTCAGTAGCTTTAACGAAGCACTCCCCGGCCATGCACAAAGGGAGGTCAAATAACTAGCAGCCGGCCAATCCCCATTGTAAGTAGTAAAAATGATAAAATCAATATTATTAAATAAAAAGTTAGCACTGCTATTGAACTCGCTCATGATCTTGCCAGCGCCTGGCTGAAAATGACGGAGGCTGTTTTCCAATCTCTTTAGGGTGAATATGGAGGATTGCAAGCATCTGCTGGGGGGGCTACAGGGGACCACAGGAACCAGGTAACTGCTACCTGGCTAGGAATCGAGGCTCTTTCCTAATCCTGCCTTGACATCTCTGAGAATCACGAAAAGCTGCCTCTGGATTCAGCTGGACTTTGCCCCTCTATCCTTATAGGTGATAGCGGTTAGACTAGCTCAAGGTAAATTCATCAGGAAATAAAAAAAGGGACAAAACAAATGAACCACAGAAAAAAGGGAAACAAGAGAATTTCAATAGCAGAGGATTGACCTGCTCTTGTTGGCTCAGAGGACCGTGGGAAGCAACTCAAACAAGGATGTGTTGCTCACTTACGGGGGTTAATTGTGAAGCCAGTGACACACAGGCAGAAACTGAGCACAGTTAGGGAAAAAGAAAGAAAATGATAGACCAGTCAAAAAAGCCTATGAAGGCAGCAAGCGGCTCTACGTACCTGCAGGAAGAAGGAAAAAAAGCAAAATCAGAGGGACGTGTGAAGTGAGTGACAGCCCATCGGCAAGCCCCAGTTGCTGCTCTGACCTGCATTTAAACACAGAGCTGCTTAGCCTTTTGAACACCCAAAGTTGGCTCCCTTGTTTGCATTTCACAGCAACTACTATAGAAAGTAAACAAGAACCTTTGGTGAATTATTTAGCATACAAATAAACCAGCAAGGAAGGCTAAGTAGGCCTCTCTGAACTAACTGGATTGAAATATTCATCTGTAAATACTTCCAATCTGGTGCTCTCACGTACAAATACTACATGGAACATTAGACACAACTAGCTTCTAGGGATATTTAGGCTCACTGGAGAGCAATTTTTATGTCTACTGGCATCTGTGGGTAGTGATATGGACTGACTGTTAATATAACCAACATAAAATTTATGTGAACACTCACGGAACAGCAACACACTGTCAGACAGCCGCAGGCTGACGCGGAGCACATGCGGATTTTATATGCGCTGCGTAGACTAACCTTTGCAATAAAGATTTAGCAGGTTTATTAGTTTAGGAAATCGCTATAATTAAGGATAATTCATAATGGCCGCTTATCCACTCTCCAGCAATAGCTAGCTTAATTTAGGCTCCATTTCTTTGAGCTATAAATAAGTGAGCTGCTATCATCTGCACAGATGTGGCATTCAACCTGCTTGCCTTGGCTGCTTTTTGCTCGTGTCTCCATGAAAGCATTAGCAAATAAAGAGCACAAGGTTTGAAATAAATTAGCAAGAACTACATGGCCAAGTTTATTTTTAGCTACTTCCCCCCCCAAAAAAAAATCCCATGCCCCTAACATCTCACCTCCACTTCCAGAGGCAAAACAATTAAAAATAAATAATCCTTTTAAATGTACTAAAGGAGCTTTCATTTAAAAACCCAAGGAGAGAGAAAGTGACAGAGCAATAACATTAACGAAGGCCAAAGAAATATGAGCGTGACCTCTCTACAGTATTTCCATTTAACTGTGCATGTAATTAAAGCCTGACCTTTGCAAGTGCAGCGCGCTCGGCTGTGCAGTAACTTCCCCTGTGATCCAAGCTCGGCTGCAGGGACCAAGTGGGAAGTTTCCACAGTGCTTTTCAGTGTTTGCTGGGAGGCAGGGTTGCACTCTTGCTCTCTGTCCCCGCTGAAGGGGACACGTGCTGGTCCCTAACTGCTCTTTATACACCCACTGCTTCGTCCTGTCAGCTGCTATGCTCTGCAGACACCGAGGGAATGAGTCAGCAAAAGACAATGAATGCCAGAACCTAGGTCCAGAGATTCTCAGAACTGTCCAAGCATGGTGAGCATGCACTAGGTGCAGGGTGACGCCCTCCCTGCTGGTCTCAGCAGTCTGCAAAAGGAGGCTTTCTTGTGTATCTCCTCCAGGGAATGGCAGCTTGATTGACATGAGAATTTGGAATCATATTAAGGGTGAAGCTATACGGAGACTTAAGATTAGCTTTGTTCTTGTGATTTTCATGATTGTGGAGTTAATCCTGATGTAATGGAGAGGGTGTTGGTCTAAGAGCTGGAAGATGTGGGATATGGTCTTAGCCATGTCATTTATCAGCTGCCATGTCCCCCAAAGTGACAGTTAGCTTCTCTCAGTTTCAAGATTCCCATATGCAAACGGAGACATTATCAGATGGCCCACTGACTGCGGGGCTTTTGTTAAGAACCCAGAGAAACAATGCCCACCAAAGTCTCCTGGAACAATATATATAAAATACACCCCCCCCACACACATACATATAGTGAGTTCCCACTTAACCAGTCCTGGGGGGGTTACTCTCCAGACCCCTGTTTCCTCACAGGAAAGCATACCTGGTGATACTTTTGCTCACTGGGGTAGAAAGATCAAGAGAAAAATATGCATGTGGTCAGACAACTCCCAAGGGGCTTTCCTGTTTGTTATCGCCTGCCAGGGATCCACACATAGATAATTCCCCAGGGTTACTGAGACCAGAAGGACTTGGACCAGAGAGGCAATCTCAAGTGTAGATGAATAAATAGTGTATTAGTTACAATAGCAGCTGCAACTAGAATACCTGAGATAAACAAATGAAGAATCATTTATCTTGGCTCATGGTTTCAGTGGGTTCAGTGTATGATTACTTGGTCCCATGAGATTGGGTAGAATGTCACTGTGGGGGAAGTTCATGAAGTGCATCACACAAGGAAGGCACTGGGATCAAGTATAACCTTTGACAGTCAGTCCCACTTCCGTCATCTAGGCCCTACCTCCAAACCTTTCCAGACTACTCCTCCCAAATAATGCCTCCAGCTGTAGACCAAGCATTTAACACATGAACCTGCGGGGGACCTTTGTGCTCACAATGTAATAGGCACCCCTAAGAAACTATGACCCCTATGAAGGGGCTGGAATATCATTTTTTAAGTTGTATCTTTTTACTGAAATAACTATTCTATTCCTGGAAGGATATAAGTATAGCTCAGCCTCTCTGAGTCACTTTACCATAGGGTCAGGAGAGCTAGTGACTAGGTTAGTAAGATCAACTGTGCAGAAGTTCTTCCTATCATTGAGCAGCTGCGACTGGAGCTAGCATGGAAGAAACTTGCAACATAGGATGTTTGATATTGATAAATGCTGGTTCTTGGTGTCCTGACTATTGAGTGGACACACACACACACAGAAGCACGGCCAAGCACGGCCAAGGGTGATGGGGAGTGACTTGGGTGAACCCAGCACGGTCCAGTCTGCTCTGTGTCCTTGATTTTCCAGCCCGCACTGGACAACAGGGACAGTCAGGAAGGAGTCCAACGCCTTCCAGAAGACTCCTGGCCAATCAGGAAACTCAAAATCCAGGACTGGCTCCTCGCTTGCATTTCACTCCAAGACCCCAAGAAGAGGTGTGGCCTTGGCTCCTAGGTTAACAAAACGACCGCAGAGACTCCCAGCCATGGCTGAGGCCCCCCCCCCACCTGTCTTCCACAGTGGCAAATGGTTCACTCTCTTTGGAATTCATGTACCGACTTACTTAATCAGGTGTGCCCTGGGAGATTTATATCTCATTATGAAAGTGTTCTTGGCAAAATCAAAATCTAATGCTGGGGGTTGTAAAGAGAATTGGGGATCTCAGAAAGTGGGAGGAAATGGGGTCAGGCAATGGCGGGGCCCTTTCTCAGCCCAGTGTTCACACTGAAAGTATTAGCCCCAAATGAGGAACATATTTATCAGGACAATCTTTTATTCTTTCAAAATAGAGTTTCCTTCAGGAGTCAAAGTTCACAGGTACATTTGCCATCCTGGTGCATGAATTGACGTCTTTAGTAAGGCTTCTTGGAGGTCACAAATTAAATCATAGTGAGAATGATACGGTCAAAATATGCCAAACTAGGAACTTGGGGTCAAAAAAAAAAAAAAGTAATGTTTTTATTATAGCCGAATTGCTTTAAAAAATTCTCAGCCTCCACAAAAATATGACAAACTAAAAGAAAGCAGTTAAAAACAACAAATAGACTGGAATTTTCTAAAGAAATACCCGGCTTCAAGAGTGAGCCGGCACAGGAGAGTAAATATCCGTCCTACTATCAGCAGCCAGGGCTGCGGCTATCACAGTCCACAGGGGCACCTTAAGCTACCTGAGTTCCAGAAGGGAACCTGTGCCATGTTCCTCCAAGTCAAATTAGCAGGACACGTTCAGTTGCAATAAATCAAGTGCATTTCTATCGATAATGGCGGGTGGTGGAATAAGTGACACACAAGCAATAGGGATAATGGGGACTTCTGAGGGAGCAGCACATTCACATCAATAACTTTTGATGTTGCAAATGTGACCCTAGCAGGCCTTAGGGGTATAAACGAGCCTAGCTACCTGAGAGGCTGAGACAGGAAGTTTGCAAGTTCAAGGCCAAGACTTACTTGGGCGAATTAGCGAGACCCTGTCTCCAGATTAAAGTAAAAAGAAGGCTGGGAATACAGTTCAGTCAAAGTTTGTCATATGTGAGTGCCTAATCCCCAATACTGCAAATGAAATAAAATAAAATACAACCTGAAAACTGGTTCAAATGAGGACTTGGTGGGTAGATCTCAGGAATCCACAGCTACCATGTTAATGGCAGCAATCGACTACTCTAGAAACACAGAACCTTTGTTATTCTTCCCTCCTGCTAACCATCCCATGGCCATCAGTCGGAAGGTTTATGCTCATCTCTAGGGCCAAAATATTCATTCTAATTGAAAGGAGGAAGCAAGGCACTTTAAAGGGCTGCACAAACTCTCCCCACCTCTGCTCAGATCTTTGACAGGGACCAGCGAAGGGTTTGCTTTCACCAATCTGCCTCGCTGCTTTCCAGGAGGACTCTAGCACACTGCCCGATGTTCACAACTCGAGAATAATTAAAACAAAGCTGGTACGGTCTGCCTGATAACGGTGGACTTCAAGACTGTGAAAAGCGCTTTTTAATCTCTGCAGCCTGAGTGGGAAATGTCAGATCCAACCCTGAGCCTGTATATTTATCTGATTTCCTCAGGATTCCTTTCGCTGAAGCAAAGCAGATTCCCAGCCAGCGTAGCCAACCTTCCCGGCACGAAGATAAGCGTGAGGCTCTGGCTGCGCCTGTCCTTCGCCTCCTGCCACTGACGTCAGTGGCTTGGCGGTAATATTTTGCTCCCCGTCACAATTTGATTCATTTGATTTGCAGATGGGGACCCCTATTGGTATAAGAAAAATCCCAAGGGGGGGAAATCCACAGAAACCAGGCCCAGTTTCTTAACTCAATGTGCCTGCACAAAGACAAGAAGCACCCACAGCTCCGCATCTTTGCACAGCACAGAATGCGGCGTTGAAACCTTGCCTTCCCCCGGCCAAATCGACACATGCTACCCCAGGAAAGCCTACCCCCGGGCTCTGAAGTTAACCTCCTCGCACACCCCAGGGGCACGCGTGTGCGCACGCTCACATCACTGCAGCTGCCTGTGTCACCAGGGTGGCAGTCCATCTCCTGGCTGACAGATCTCCGTGTTGGGCAGGATTTCCAATCCTTCATGACTCTCTATTTGTCACTGCAGGTGAGTGGTGGCACTCAGCCTGATCCCCAGCCACTTTCACAGTTACTTATCTGTCTTTATGGATTCATCCTGTGTGTCAAGCCAGCGCATAACAGCATTACTGTCAGGGTGACAAAACTGTCCCCAGAGTGCCACAAATGATTCTCTCTCCTTATGGCTGCTGGCAGGGGGAAGCGCGGCGACACACCTCGCCTGGCTCATCCCTCTCCCGGCCCTTGCTGGGCTCACATCTCCTCCTGCAGGTAGGGCTGGTTAACGGTGGCTGTGGCTCAGAGTCGCTAGCGTGGGTACAGAAATTGTGAAGGAAAATGGGAGGGGGTGGGGTGAGCTAGAGTGAACCGTGGGGCGTCCTGTGGGGGAGCTCTTACAACCTGCTCTTTGGGTGCAACCCTGGTGTGTCACTGAGGACACGAGTGTAGGTCCTCCCTTTCCTGCTCTGCCATGCACACCTGTGAGAGGAAATGAGGGAACGGGCAGCTGGGAGCTGCCGGGCCTATGAATCTGAACAAGAGACAAGTTGAGATTTGAGTGTTGCTGTTTCGGGAACAGAAATATTAACTGTGGCTAATAGAAAATAAGGTTTCATGAGCACTTTCGGTCTGCCAAATGATTTGTAATCGTTCTTGTGAGTTGACTGCTTCCAAACTAACATCTCATTTCTTTTCTGTTTTGCAAGGGAGCCCCAGTTCCATTTGCCTCTGTGGGCTTCCTTCAAAATGTAATTTCGACAGCACCGTGGGTGCCTGTGGCCATGTTTCTTGGAAGGAAGGTTTCTGCTTCTCCTTTATTTTAATCCTGCAGCAACATGCCAAAATTAACGCATCAAGGGAAATACTGAAATTATATTGCCACCAGGAACTTACTGGAAGACTCCGCGTTTTAAGACATGCTGGTCCTGAACCAGGTCCACGGTGCCCAGCATGACCTTCTAGTGCCAAGCAACAGTGGTACAGATCCTTCCAAAATCAAGGTCAGTGGAGCGGAGCAGGGCAGGTGCACTGGATTTTGGCATTCAGAGTGTCAACAAGACACTCCACTTATGATGTGGGGACGGGAATGAAGTCCGGCTACACGGCTTGGCTTTCCCTGTGGAAGGTCAAGTGAGATACAAGTGTGTGCGTACAGGCACACACACAGGCACACGTGCAGGTCGGGCAGACCTTAAGCTCTGCTTTGTTCTTACCTGATGAACACCTGATGCTGGAGTTCTTTTTTTTTTTTTTTTAAATAGGTTCAAGCTGATTTCTGACACTGGAAAAACAAACCTAAAAGCAATTTAGAAAACACCTGCCCGTGAAGTCAGATGGCAAAATATCTAAAGCTTCTCTCGAAATCTGTGACCTCAGAGGCTGACATGGTTTGATGGGAAATTTAATGTAATGGACTTCGAAAGCCAAGAGGCCTGTTGTCAGCAATGAAGTCTGAAAGTTAGCAGAATTAATAACACTGTACAATGGAAGAGCCCTCAAGGGACAAGGCTGCAGAACCAGGGCAGTGGCGAAAAATGACTTTTGAAGTCATTTCACTATGACATTCTGTCATCACGGCTAAACGGAAATAAAAAATCATTCGAATCACCGCATGTTTCTTTGTGTGTCCTTCCCTTATCTAATATAAAGTAATAACACCCCACCCAGGCTGGGAAGGGACCCTCGAGGGATTCCCGGAGCTCCATTCTGAATGGCTCCATGCAATAAGAATAAATGCAAGTGGGAGTCAGCTTAGCAGAGAGGGATGCCTGGGCCGTTGCCCATCGGAAGCCAATAAATCTCAATGCTTCAACGAGAGATGAAAATGGTTATCTCATCACTGCAGTGCCAGGGTGAAATTTTCTCTGAGCCAGAGTATTTTTAGAGATGATTTATGTCTGCGAAGGATGGTTATTTAGCAAAATGGCAGATAATGATGAATAGAAAGTAAATCTGAATAGCAGCAAGGGAGGGGTGCTTTGAAGCCGCAACAGACCTGACATGATAGCTCCGAGAAGGACAAGCCCTAGGTAATTGCCGCGGCGCACTCAAACTAGGTCCCGCCACAACCGGGAGGGAAATATAAACGAGCTGGTCTGATTTAGGAAGCGATTGCTTTTTGTTGCTCTAGAATATTTGCCTCTGGAGCCTGCTAATTTCCCTGAAAGCGTACATTGGGTCTATGGGATGGCGGCTGGGAGACCCCGACGGGATTTAAATCCCAGCACAGATCCCTGTTAGATCTTCAAGTTCCTTACCCTTCAAAACCTCAGTTTTCCCATCTGCGAAATGGACACGATGGCACTGATCTCGTAGGTTGGCAGCGAGGATTTCCATGTGGTCACCAGGAGAGAGAGCATGCCATGATCCTCGGCACTGGCCCGGCACGACCTACACTGAGCTGTCGAGCTGTGCTATTCTACGGAGACCAGCCACCATGAAAATGAATTATACTTTTAATTTATCTCCTCTTCAGTGGCTGAGTCTTCTGCTGAACCCCAAGTGAGAGGTGAAAAGACCTCAAGGTAGAAATACTGTAGTCTGCTGATGGGACCCAGGTTGACAATCACCCCTGCGTGCCTTCTGAACACTCGGTCGCCACCAGCCTTGATTCTCAAGCCAAAGGGACTGGTCACATCGCTGAGTTTGAACAAGGAACAAAAGAAATTCATGGAGTTACAATGGAAAAGAATTCTATTCTAAAAAGAAAAAGAGCCGAGTTTTCTGGAGCCTTTGAGTAAAGGACAGGTTGACGGCACACAGCATGCCACAACGGAATGGAAGGAAAGCATTTCTTTTCAACTTTTTTTTTTTTTTTTTGTACTGAATCGCTACACAAGGAAAAACACTAATTATAGTTTTAAATGTCCAAAATGCCATGTCCACCAAAAGCCCGATGCTCATTAGTACTAGTAATTAACTTTACAACTGTCAACACAAACAGCACACAGGCTGACAGATAGAGAGTGGCGCCGAGGGTGCTAATAAATCCGGAAATAACAACTTGACACACAGATGCACAAAAGGATGCAGGTGATAAAGAAATGTTGACATCAAATCTAATTATCTTCGAAACGGCCGACTACAGCCTGAGCCGAGGCAATGCACGGTTATCGCCGCTGATGAGCCCCACCGGCACGGCGTTCAACCACCGCCTACAACCGCGCGTTTACAGCCCTTGTCAGAGCTGGCGAGGACAATATCAAGCAGGAAATTATGAGTGCCATGACCCCTCCAAGTCAAAACTCGAGTGATGAATACGGGCTCAGCAAGGCATGGCAGATTACCCCCTCACGAGTTCTAAAGCCGGGATGATATATGACATTTTTATCAGGCACTTTCTCAGGAATGTCACCAAGAGGGAAAATCAAGACCCGGCAAGAGCCGCCGAGGTGAATTATGCAACTGTAATTGCCGATCATAACCTGATATGAGTTGAAATTGCTCTGTTTTCATATTGAGATAGCATAAAATTGTCGGGAAATGCAATGGCTCCTTAATGTGGGCTAGATGAGTCTAATATTCTGATCATTTTTCACTCGGCTGCAAGGTAAATCGAGCTTCCTTAACACAGCCACTGTGGCCCAGGGCAATCGAGGGGCCCAATTTTACACTTGAATTGAGCAAATATGTGTAAACTACGATTTTTCATATTTTCTGCATGCATAAGAAGATGAAACATCTTTATCATCTGTATTGTCTGGCTGAGCTTATACAAAATATTAGTTTATCTCTCCTACTTTGGTTCATTCCATAAGCGAGCCACATAGATCTGCAGGACAGGCAATATCCCATCTATAAAACAAGTCCATCTTTTATGCAGTCTCATTTCACACATTCCCCTATTTAGCACTACCATCCCAACGAAAGAAGACACTGCGGCAGCAGCACACAAAGGGAGGATTCTTCATGAAGGGGCCCCAAAGGTGCTAAGTGCAAGTGATGGTTCACTGTGGCCCTGTTGCTGCACTGGATGGGGGAGCTACCTCTACCCCTGAATGTCTCTCCTAGACCCTCCTACCCCATCTGCACTGCAGGAGGACGGGACCAGCATCATGTTCCTTTGGCACTGTGCCCCGAAAAAGGATGGGGCTTTCTTGCTTCTTGGAGGCAGCTATAACCCTGGCACTTGGTAGAATTATTGAGGCTGTTTGGTGCCTAGTCTTGTTTCTCTTTCTGGGGCCCTATGCCCTGGAGGACATAGAGCCCAGGCCCAGCAGATCCTCTTCCTCGCTGCCCCCTTTCCCCCACTGTGTCGGCTATCCGCCCCATCTGTAGGCTGTAAGCTGGCCATGGGACACAGTCCACGTGCAGAGATGGCTTTGTGAGGCCGAGAGGAGGTGGCACGGGCATCCCTAGAGGGACAGGGCCTTGAAGCTGTGCTCCACTGCTGCCCATCCGTGTCCTGCCTCTTTACCTTCCCAGCACAACGGTATCCTATAGCTGGATACAGCTGTGCCTGGGGCATGGCTTCTCTCCGCTTCCTTTTTAATCCCAAGGACCAGGTATGGAGGCTCATACCCGTGATCCTAGCATGGTGGAGGCAGAGGGGGAATGATCAGGAGTTCAAGTTCAATCTCAGCTGCACAGAAGATTTGAAATCAATCCTGGCTACGTGTAGACCCGCCTATCAAAGCCAAAAAGTAGATGTAACAACAAAAAGATAATCGCAGAGGTTTGTTTTTTTTTTTTTTGCCCCTTTATCTTATTACTATAGTAATTAATTAACCTACAATTTATTATTTATCTGTTTGTTTATTTAGCAGTACTAAGGATCTGGGAATTGAAAATAAAACCTTATGCATATCAGTAAGCTTTCTACCACTAGGTTACATCCTTAGCTATGTCCCTTTAAAAATAAACCATTTGCAAGCTGGGATGATGGCTTAAATAGATAAAACACTAGTCACCCAAGTATGAGGACCCAAATAAAAAATGGGTGGGTGTGGTGCCTGTAATCTCGGTACTTGGGAGGCAGAGATGGGATCCGTGGGGCACACTGAATAGCTGAGTTACCAAGCTCTGGGTTCAGTAACAGACCCTGCCTCAGCAAATAAAATGGAGAGACTAAAGAAGAAACTTGACATCAACCTCTCTCACACATGTACACGCGTGCACATGCACTAAGTCATGTGCACTTATACACATGCCAACATGTCTATATATATGTCTCTCTCTCTCTCTATATATATATATGTATGTGTACATACATGCAAAAGTTAAAAAAAGGAAAACATTCGCTTCTATCAAGACACTCCTAGGAAACAGAGTAGAAATGACAGAGACTAGAGAAGAATAAAGAAAACTGAGTCATTGGCAGGAATCACCCTAATTAATTCAAGTTTCTATGCTCATTGTACCTACATAGCCCTGTGGAACTCCGTTCACAAGGCTACCTCCCTCTGGGCTATGTTCCTTAGAGGCTGGGATCTTGTTTTATCTGACATGATATTCTCAGCATCTAACATAGTCCCCTGGCAGAGCTGGTATTCAATAAATACTGAGTGAGCAGATGAATGAATGAATACATGAATACGATGAGCCTGTGTTAAGTGACTAGTAGTTATTAGCTAGTAGCGAGCACCTCTCCTCCCACAATTAGAGGTTTAAACCCTATGACTTCTGTGTGAATTTGGGGCCTGGATGGTTCTGAACCATGTCTCCCTCCAGCACACAATCATACTAGGTAGGAGCTGCAGTTGTCTGAGATCACATTTGGCCTGGAAATACGCTTCTCAGCTCCATGGCATGGTGTCTGGCTGGAGTGTCAGCTCTGCTAGAAGGGCTCATCCCAACATGGCAACCAGTTTCTCCTACAGCAATTGGTCCGGGAGGAAAGTGCAGCAAGTGACCACGGTAACTCTTATGACCTAGTTGTTCCCATTTACTCTGCTTGTCAAGAGTCGCCCAGTCCAGGTTACACTGAAAGGCTTGTGTTCAGCTGTGAACACCAACAAGGGATGGGGATGCTCGCAGGCCATCCTGGAGCTGCTTACCACTGTCAGGCTCCAACAATATGGTTCAACAGATAGTTACTGGGCAACTTCTATGTAAAACACCCATGCTGAGCACCGGTGTACAACATTCAGTGGAAAACAAGGTATACGGCCCCGGAATACCCAGTAGGGAAGCTGGGTGTTAAACAACCACACTGTGCGCGTTACTCTCCTGAGGGTAAGCAGTAAGAGTGGGGATGTAGGAGGACAAGACAAAGCAGCTTTAGCCGGGAACATTTAAACTGGAGTCATTGCCATTAGACGGACGGTGATACTGTCATGCACCAGCCACCACTTCCTCCCACATTGTCCCAACTATCACTGTATTGTTGTGAGGCCGAGCCCTTTACAACTTGGGGCAGGAATCAGAGATGGCTATCAGCTTCCGCTGCAGTGAACAACTTCAGGCCAGGAGGGCAGTAATAACTATATCAAATCACTTTCATTCTTCAGGTAAAAACACGAGTCATCAGGAGGGAGAGAGAGAATCAGCTCTGTGAGCCCAGAAGATACCTTTCTAATCACTGGGCAATGGGGGAGTGAATTATGCCCACAGGTGACCTGAAGCTGGTGAAATGAACCACTCTGGATAATCTAATTTATTTAATTTTTTCCCCTTAAAATAGAAATACAGGAGGGCGAGTTTTTCTGCTTCAGTTTTTCCTCGTGGTTTTTAATCCAACGATCGACTTGTTTCTTCCTAGGGAACCTTTATTGAGTTGCAACGCATCCGATATTATTAAGAATTCTGATCAGAGGTGAACATGCAAAACACTCAGCCAAGGGGATTAAGACTCTTTGTTAGTGTTTACGTTATCTGTTTTTAATTCCTATATATCCTTTCTTTATCTCAGTGTTTCAACACTAATTGCAAAGCAGCCCTCACTCACAGTAATGAGCCCCTGGCCCTTTGTAGACCTCCAGACAGAGCTCCCTGCCGGAGATAAGGCAGCCTCTTAACGAGGCTCAGCAACTGGATCAAGGTCTTTTACTGCTCTTCTACTTTCTTTGGCTCGCCTGGCCTTCCAGAGGCAAATCCAGTTCACTAACTCATGTAGTTCAGGGTGATAGCTTAGTCTGCAGAGAGTCTCTCACCTCAGCCGATGCTGATGAAATGAATTTATGCGCTTCTTGGCCTCTTCGGGATCTTTCTCAGCTTCCAATGGACGGACACTGAGCATCAGTACTGAAGATGAGTTCGCACCCCCACCTGGCACACAGAGGAGGTCTCAACCCAAATTGGGTGCCGCTGCTCCGTGAATCCCAGTTCATGAACATAAACAGAAGCCGAATGGAGTCTTGTTGCAAAAATTGCAAGGCAGCACTGCATTCCCCATCTCTCAGTTATTCTGCATATCTTAGTTATTCTGCACATCTTAGTTATTCTGCACTGCCGTTTGGATAAAGAATGCTCCCTGGGCTCTGCCTGCATTGGAAGCATAACAAAGTGCCACAGGAGGAGAATGAGCTCTTACATCAATGGAGTTGTTCAAGTGCCACTTACGCTTATTTTATTTAGCAAGAGAAGAACTACATTCTGCCTTTTCTTTCCTTTAGCCCCAATTTTCCACTCAGGCGTTTCTATGATTACAAATATCTTTTACTCTTTTTTCATTACGGAGACACCTACACATTGAAATGATACCTATTTCATCTTCCTGTCTTGTCTTTTCCTGTCTGCCCCTTCCAGAGACTTAATTCAGAGACCGTTGCTAAGCAACTATACATCATAGCAGCCAGTCACCAATTACTAATTGTCCTCAGCACTTTAGCCTTACAAATCGGGACTGCCTGTGACAATGGCACTGCTTCCATGGCCAAAAACAGACCCGGAGGTTTCTTGGCTCAGTGAAGAAGCTAATAACAAGGTGCCACCGTCAGGAGAGTAACAAAGACTTCCCGTCTTATGCCCGCTGAATTGCCGCATAGGTCAAAGCCCAGCAGCTTGGCATTGATCTCTCCTTTCTGCTCAGAACATAAACGCGAGGGATGGCTGGAAACATCCTGAACCACATGCATGGAGGGAAACGCAGGCACGGACACTTCACGCGCGCACACCTTCCTCCCACCCACCGGCACCTTCCCACTGCTACGGTTTCCAGCGGAATCGAGGATCTATTAGTAATCAAATTTCAGCCTCAATTTTATGGTTAGTGTAATGGAGTTAATTTCTCTAATGCTAGCGGTTCACGGAAAGGGTCTCTAGCGGCAGCGCAGGCCTGGGACTCGCAGCAGCTGTCAGAAATGCCGCTAAGGAATTCCTTATTAGCTACGATGCAGCCAGGCAGAAAACTCATTACACAGTGCTAAATATACTTAATCACATCTATTAGAGAAAAATGAACTTGATAATTACAACAAATAACCAAACTGCAGAAAGTGTTCAAGGGGAAAAAAAAATCCACACTTGGATCTAGGTGTACAGGAGTCTGGCTGGCACAGGATTACTGGGGCTGAAGGAGGAGGGTCTAAAGGAAGGTGGAGCTGGTACAGTGCCTGTGAAAATGATGAACTTACATTTCCAAAGCATCCTTGTTTATTTGGTACGTGTAACATTTTAATTAGAAAAAAAAATCTTCTAAAAAGGCTGTTTTTTTCTCCCAAGTGACAGGTGGGATGGGGGAGTTGGAGGGGGACTGTGAGAACCCCTTAGTGAACACTGAGCTCGACAGAGATATATCATAGTTCGGTGGTTCTGACCACTTCCCCGGAGAATCTAATTCGTCTTTCTCTAGGTCACCAAGTTGGAGCCCCCAAGTGGGAGGGTTCATTGCTCCTGCCTGAGGACTCTACTTGCAGGGCCCTGGAGTGAGTGCTGCCTAACGGTTTTCCTGGCCCCAGCCGTAATCTGGAAAGATGTCATGACTGGGAAGGGGAGGATGTCCAGGGCGCTCAGGTGATGGAATCAAGTTAACTTCCAGTCAAAACCACAAGGGGATCTTTGGGAACTGGTTAAGCATGGTGGAGATATGAACTACTAGTCTCTCTCTCTCTCTCTCTCTCTCTCTCTCTCTCTCTCTTAAGTCAGGATCTTGCTGTGTAGTCTCGGATAGCTTGAGACTTTGGATCTTCTTGTCTTAGTACTGAAATCACAGGTGCATGTCACCTCATCCAGGTTAAGATGGAACCTTTGGAAGAGAGGAGGATGGATGTCAACCCTAGAGATGGGAATCAAGACTGAAAACAAGTGCTAAGACAGCCAGGTCTCCAGGACACCGGATGAAGATGGAGTTGGCCTGGATGGACCCCTGGCTCTCCCAGCATCCTCTGACATCAAGAAGACACCAGCAGGAAAACCGAAGCGAGATGCTTGGCTCCCCCCAAATACTCCAGCTGTTTGACCCTGAAGTTTATTTTCTGGTCTTGCTGTATGGTGGGACAAACAGTTTTTCCTGTCACCCTATATGCGTTATAATGCAGCTCTGTCTGTTACTTTGCCCTAGGTTTCCCCCAGAAAATCTCAAGGTCTTAGCCCAGGGTTCAGAGTTGAGTTACCAATACCCTGGCAGCATTGCACTCCCCTGGCTAGCAGGGAGGCATTCGAGCATCTCTGCTGGAATGCTGCTGGAGGTCTCTCACCTTCCTGTGGGGGTGGTGGGGTGGCGGCCATGGAGGGATAGAGCCTGCAGCCAGCTCTCCATGACCTCAGGAGAATCTGAAAAGTGGAACTATCGAAGTAGGACAGAGCCGCAGGTAAAGTAACAGGTCACAACCACCTAATTTGAAGGCAGACCACCATAATGTATTACCCCAGGTACCTGTGACCTTTGCAGATGACACATGAGCTGTGTCTGTCTCTCCTCCAACTGCCCCCCAAAGCAAGAGCCAGATAGAACGTCACAAGCTCATCACTACCCACAGTGCTTTTTGTGAACTCCTCCGCCACCCCCCAGTGAGGACCCGGGAGATGGATGTGCCTTTAAGGGAGGAGACCTAAACCAGGTGGCTACTGACTTCGTGCTCAGTGCCTGGGAACGGGCACCGGCTATTAGCTGGGCAGAGATCAGAGGCCCCAGGAGATCCAGTCCCAACCAGACCTCGGCTGTACTGTGTTTCATCACATATCAATTTTTACTGAAAAGAAAACCATACAAATTTAATCAACTCTTCATATGGAAATATTTAACTTCTTTTCCCCTGAAGTTGTTTGATATTATTGTTTTAGGAGTCAGGATAAAAAAAAATCAAGATGTGTGATAGTGGTGGACAGAGAAAAGCATCCATTTCTGGCAAGCGGGCAAGTCTGATTTCCAGTTGACTCAAGTCTTAAATGCACTGGCGTCTCTGTCAATTGCCTGGCTCAATGAAGAACATATTACATGCCCATAACCATGAAGTAGAAGACAAGAAAGATCCATCTTGTGTGCCCCTCACCCTCAGTCAAGGCAGGATGCTATTATCAGTGGGAATAACATGATCTTAGAAAAGCTCCTGTTGCCCGCAAGTTTAGGGAGTGTTGTGTTTTGGCATCAGGACCTCTGAGGTTTCCATTTGCCTCTATGCCTGTCAGAGATGTTATCTAACAACCTTGTTCCAGAGCGTCTAGTGTCTGAAAACCTGTAATGTGCAATTCTTACATATATACCTATTAAAGAACTCTGTTCTCTCTCAGTAGTCATAAAATGTAAAACACCTCTTAAAAGAAACTTCCTTTGTTTCTCAGCCAAGGGCACATGAGAAGAAAGAAACTGCCTTTTTAAATATAATTTTAAAACACCGTGTTAAATAAAATGAAGTATCACAGGGGCAATTTAAAAATGAGGTCTGTTTTTGACATCATGGGCATTTGGAATGCCTGAGTGATGTGACCCACAAGCAAAATAGAGGATTTTCCATCTCAGAAGTGGGTCTTTGTAAACTCAGGATGGAAAGGCACGGTGCCCACACCAATAGCATAGGAGGATAAGAAAGTTTCGATTGTCGCATCAGCCAGGACGGCTTAGGAGGTGAGTCATACAGTCCAGCCAAGACACTCGCCCTACACCAGTCTCAAGTCCTTAGACCCTGGCTTCTCACAAAGTTGCGAAGACTGCTGGCCACACAGCTCTTAAGTCTCCAGTTAATAAAAAGGTTAGTTTTCCTCAATGCTATTTCACATTATCCTAGGAGTTCTGCTGAGAAAGTGCCCCAGCAGAGGGTCTTCTCTGGCTTTCTACGACACTGGCACCATAAACCTCGAATGGTGGGCACCATTAGGGAGAAGATACTCCTGAGAGGAGAACTTTCTGGAACTAAGAGCATTAGAAAACTTGTTGTCAACAGTATGGATATCATTTTTTTTTTGAAGGGTAAAAAAAAATCCTACTTCTGTTTTGCAATTGGGAAACTGGAGCTGTCTATGCCCAGATAACCAAGCGCTGGCGGTGCGGCTTCAGTGGGAGCTTTCAGGAGGATGTTTTCATACCGTCTGTTCGGGTTTCTCTGTCACTTCACATTAACTTTTTTTTTGCTCTCTGTAGCAAATAAATCAGAAAGTTAATAGTTCTGCTGATTTGTTGGAGCTTACCCACCCCCTTTTAAGAAAATAAAGAAAAGAAAAGAACAGCTTTAAAGGAGAAAAGCTGATCCCAGCGTGTTAACAACTCCATTGCGGTTTCGGGCTGTGGTCCTGCCAACTGTCTAGTAAAAAGAGAAATTCCACTGTAGCAGAAGTAATAAAATCTTCTTTTAAAGCACAAATACCATGCAGGGAGGAAATGTAAACCCTTGCATTGGGACCAGGAATAGGGGGAGGTTGGGGGGGGGGAAAGTGGCGGTCTGAGGTAAAATATGGCCTGGAGCAGGGGAGATCCTGGCCACCACCGGGCCTTGGAGCTGGGGACATCTGTCCCTTGCAGCAGCTGTTCCCATGACCCAAAGAGTCTCTTCGAGAGCCATCACCCAGAGGACTTCAGGAAGGCGGAAGCGATTACTGGAGGTTATCATTACTGTTATTCATATGACGGAATATCCGGCACCTACTCGGCTTTTTCAAAGACCCATTCTCTGAGAAGAGTGGCTGGAAGCACTGGGTGCTCTGGACTCCTCTGGGAGAATGTGGGGTGCACAGAGCATACTTCTGCTTCCAAACCCCGCAGCCGGGCACGAGACATTCGAGTCTACTATCTGGATTCTTCCCACTCATAATGGACAAATAATTGACTTTCTTAAAATCTGGGTCAGAGCTTGCCATCTCCCCACTCTTAGTGGGGAGCACACTGAGCCAACTGTTCCCGAGTAGCCAGGCCTCTGCTGTGAGGTGCCAACAGGAGGTGGCAGTTGAATGTGGAGGAGAGTCAGGTGGAAAGGTCAGGATCCTGAGGGAGCATCTAACAGCCAGACTTTTTCACACAATCACTCAATATCGCTGATGATGGCCAGACGGGGAAGCAGGACCCATTTGCCAGGTGATGCTTTGACACTGAAAGATGGATTGGAGTAAAGAAGGCACGTCCTGTTGCTTAATGCTCATGCCCAGGCGCATCCTGGGAAAAGCCCTCAGAACAACAGGCAGGGCCATGGGTGCATTACCCCAGACCTGCTCTCCCCTCCCTTCCCCACCCCAGACCTGCTCTCCCCTCCCTTCCCCACCCAGATCTGCTCTCCCCTCCCTTCCCCATCCCAGACCTGCTCTCCCCTTCCCTTCCCCACCCCAGACCTGCTCTCCCCTTCCCTTCCCCACCCCAGACCTGCTCTCCCCCTCCCTTCCCCATCCCAGACTTGCTCTCCCCTTCCCTTCCCCACCCAGACCTGCTCTCCCCCTCCCTTCCCACCCCAGACCCTGCTCTCCCCTCCCTTCCCACCCAGATCTGCTCTCCCCTTCCCTTCCCCACCCCAGATCTGCTCTCCCCTCTCTTCCCATCCCAGACCTGCTCTCCCCTTCCTTCCCCACCCCAGACCTGCTCTCCCCCTCCCTTCCCTACCCAGATCTGCTCTCCCCTCCCTTCCCCACCCCAGACCTGCTTTCCCCTCCCTTCCCCACCCAGATCTGCTCTCCCCCTCCCTTCCCCACCCCAGACCTGCTCTCCCCTTCCCTTCCCCACCCCAGACCTGCTTTCCTCTCCTCTTCTCAGCTCTGTGTATGTGCCAGGGGGAGAAGTGAGGAGGAGAGGAGGAGGTGGTTCCATGAGAGTAAACTGGTAGTAGCCCAGTAGGGGCTCTAGGACCTTAACACTCTAAGGAATTAAACACAAAGATACTAAGACATATATTTCATCTCATCTGGCATTTCATGCCTCCCACCACAGGAGCTGTAGGTAAACACTACCATTTCCCCTCCCCTCGCCACTTTGGACTTAATTGTATTCCTAATTGAAAATGAAAATTAATTTGCTTTTGATCAATTCCAGGTGGCAGATCAGTCTGAAATGCTAGCGGAGCATTCCTTCCTCTCTGAATGACCACACATGCGTGCCCATAAACACCAGCATGCTGCCAGCACAAACAGGCAGCGCCTCTGCACACGAGGGCTCCCAGGCGCAACCCCCCATTCCTGGGGCTGATTGGCACCGTTCAATTTTTAATAAAAAGATTTACCAAAGTGACGGTGCTTGTGGAAATAAACTGCTGACAGGCTTGCTGAGTTAAGTGCATAATTAAGGCTATGGAGGTACAGATGTTAGACAATGGGGGCCTACATCAAGATGTATGCGGTGGTATCGCGAATAACCTGGCATCTGGTTTCTTTATCTAAGTACCTTTCTTACCGTTTGGATCTTAATTTTTTACAGTTGACAGCAGTGTTATTTGAGCCAGTCAGTGGCATCTGGCTGCTGGGGGGAAAAGGAAAAAAAAAAAAAAAAAAAAAAAAGAAAAGAAAGAATGAAAGGGGGGGGGAATCTCCATGCACTTTAATTAATTGTGGAGAAATTACATGGCCCTTCAACCGTGTAGTTTGTCATCAGTGCGCATTACAGATTTATATTAGATGTTTCTCCACAGTGTCAGGAATAATTAAAAGGGGGTAGGAAATGATGCCAAGCAGTGGTGCTTTACATCGGTGCTGAAAGTTTCCTATTTATTACAGCCAAGCAATTTCAGAAAAAGATGTCAACTCAGGCTCCACTGTGCATGGAATACATATCAGGCTGGCGGGGAAGCCACAGCTCCGCGGCTGCCGGGATAATGAGAGAGGGCTCATGTTTAATCTATCAGGCCGACCAGAATTGGTGTGGCGTGCCAGAGTTATTAACGACGCGGCATCCCCTTTTCTCATAAAGACATTCACCCAAAACAATAAGGAACATATGCTTTTTTCTTTTTTCCAGAAGTGATCTTCGTCCGATTATGCTTTCTGATCCTAATAAGAACAGAAGTGCCAACTCTATGCGAGTCTCTGGGTTTTTTTTTTTTTTTTTTTTTTTTTTTCTCTATTAATCTGTGCCACACTTACGACTCAGGCAGTGCTGGTGGAATGATTTAGTAAAAAGATATCGAAATGACGTTTGCTACACACGTCTGTGGCATCCCTGCCAGGGCTGTCTGTGAAGTAGTCATACTTAGCAGCTCACATGAGCCTTATCCATACCAACCAAAACCCCAACTTCTCACCTCTATCCCCAGTTCCATGGAACAAAGCGAAAATAGATTCCTTTACCTTTTCCATCAAAGAGAAGGATGACAGTGACATATCAAAGGTCATGAAAAAGCTATGAGGGACATCCCACAGATCCTCCAGGAAGATTCCAAACAGTCATCCACAGGATGTCAATCCTCTGCTGCTCACCTTCCGTATCAAGCGACGATCAGGCACACACTTCGGGGAGATTATCAGACCCTCCCACCCTTTCTCCTGTGTCTTGCGGAACAGACACTGAGCACAATCCCCTAATATGTGACGCCTGTCACTTCTTGTTTATTAGCTTCTTGCCCTGGATATTTTCATAATTTCCATTTAGCGAGGACGGCCCTGGAGTGGAGACACTTTGGGAATCGCAGCCTCGGGAAGCCTCACCTTTGCCCCTGGGGACGCATATGGCAGCAGGACAGCCAGAAAGGATTCTGTCCTCTGGGGACTGGACAGTGGGCTCGCCCTCCAAGAGCTAAGGACCGTGGAGTTCTCAGGACAGTGAGCTTCTCTCAAAGGCCAGGTGGGCCCACTAGCTCCCAGTTCAGGCTCGATTTTACAGGACAGTAATGGTGCCTTTGGCCATTTCAAACACTTCTGTGATGATGTTTATAGAGAATACTGCTTAAGAGTTTCAAGAGGGCTTCTGTAAGGAATAGCTCACTTCACTAACACCCGTGCCACTCAATGTTAAGGTACAAGATGGGGTAAGCTCAGCCATCCAGTCCGAAATAAGAAGCAACTTAGACAGGCATAGTGCTTTCTGTTGATGGCCAGGAAGCCGGTGGTCGCCTGGCCATGGTACACCCAGGACTTTGCTCAGAAGCTCAAGAGCATGCTCTGGCCTGCTTTTGCTTCTGCCTCTTCTCGTCTCCTGCCACACCCCCTTGAACGTTGCTGGCTTGCTTGCTTCCTGTTACCCCAGATATCAAGTCCACTGCATGTCAGGGGCTCCGTACCTGGAGCGCTTCACTTCAGTCTGCATGTGGCCATCTTGTCCTTCAAATCTTAGCTCCAATGCCGCTGCAAGAAGCCATCTTTCTCAGTCTATTCTTACCACTCTCTCCCCACTTTCCAGCCCACTATCTAAAATTTTCCAATTTACACATTTTGCACGATCCAAATGGGTCTCTTTCATAGGACGAGGAGTGCAAAGAGAACTTGGAAGTAGGACCACTTTTGGTGGACTTTTTACATGCTTCAAGAATTAGTTTCAAATCATCCATAGATCAAATTTTCTTGAATTCAGCAGAGTCTCTAATCTAACTAGTATAACTGTGTCTTTTGCCATAGAAATGATTTTTTCCTCATCCCATGTAGATTTCAAAGTCACTAATGAACCTCTTCTTTACAGTGATCCTAATGAAACTAACCAAATTTAAAGAGATGTTGACTTAAAAGCCTTATTGTTGGAGAGCAAAGACTAATGGCAGAGGTTAAACCATTACATGTTGTGTCATAAAATGACTGTTTTAAAGCCAGTTCTCTCGATTCTGATATTAAAGGGCACTCAAACAGCCACTGGGTTTGAACTCTGATCAGAGTCAGCATGTATAAACTTTCAATCAAATCCCTATAATGCAGCTCTGCTGGGGGTAGGGTGGGGGGGTGGGAGTCGAGACTCAGGATAATTGTGCCCAAGGTAAGAATCTTCACTGAACAGTAGGTACCAGTGAGTACCTTGCATGCACTGCCTTGACTAGGGCCACAGACCCAACAGATAAGGCAACTTCCTGTGGAAGTAAGAGACCTAATAAGTCAGCAGAGAGGTGATCAGCATCTCTGGCAGGACTGCAATCAAGAAAATACCCCTGAGCCCTGTGCTTGTTCATAGCTCCTCCTAGTAGATAACACATACCAAATGTTGAAGTCGGAGTACCAGTAGCACTGAATATGTCAGGGGGACGGGCCTATTGTGTAAGCACCATGAGGGTAGGGTCACATCTTTCTAGTTCTCTGTGGTCTGCTCAGAACAATCTGGGAAATGTTTGTTAAATGAAACCCAAGCTACGCAGGATCAAAGAATGAACGGGTCACCATGGCCCTGTACTGCACTGCTAGATGCTCGATCATCTTGCAGAGGTGGGAATCCTGTGATTCCCATGTTTCTCCCAAGATGTCCACATAGCTTCTTTGCAGAAGAAGTGCCTCTGAGGCACTTCTACAGCTGCTTCCAGTCGTCCTTGCCCTGTCAAAATTCATGGCACCTGCTTTTATGACACCTCCACCTGACAGCGCTGCACCACATGCACTATCAAGAGCTGGCGGGAACAGTTTCCTGAGCGCACCGGCAACGGAGGTTCTTAAAGGTGCCTGTCAGGGGTGACATGTGTAGCTTCAGCTCTACTGTGATCCTTTCCTCCAGCTCTCAGCCTCCCTGAAACTCCAAGTGTGTCCCTTGCAAGGGGAAGAAAGGAAGCCCTGCAGCGGGAAGGTCCCGCATCTCCACGGCAGGCCTCCTGCCCACACACGTCCTGCTGCTGGCTGCTCTTGTTCCTGCTTGCATCACATGCGCACTGACCTGGGAATACACTAGAGATCAGGTGGCATCTAAGACACTGTTTTGTATCCTGCCGTGGTGGCCAGCGAGGCTTCTGGGAGGGTCAGAAGAGCCGTCGCGCGGCTGGGGAAGGCACTTTCAACTGAACATGATTGTGATGCAGCTAGTGTTTGCTGCAGAAAGCGCTTCACGAAGAGCCCAGTCTCTGGACCCCAGCAGAGTTCTGATTCTACTTGGACCTGAAAGCATCTCATCTCTGACTGCCGCTGGTGGCTCATCGTGTCTGGAGCCAAGTCTCCGCTTAGACTCTAAATGTGTCCAGTGCTAGAATGAAGGTTATGGTTGTGTTTCGGATGATCTGCCTTTCAGAGCAAGGGCTGGGCATGGGGGCCAGGCTGTTAAGGCGAGAAGTAGAACAGGGTGTATTTGTATTAAAGACCTTTTCTAAAACTGTAAAAACTCACTTAGTGGAAGTGTTCAGGAAGTTTAAAGCAGCACACAATATCACCATTCTAATGGATCCAGTCAATATCCACAGCTATGCAACATTTCTACATGTTTTTGGACATAAAGACTATAAAGCACTTATTTTCCCCCCTTAATTGTACATCACATATACCAAGAGCCATTTGCCCACAGTTCTGTGTTGTCTTCATAAACATTCTGTACTTTTCTACTGTCAAAGAGCTCATAACAACTAAGTCTCTGTTAAATGAAGGGCTATAAATATAAACTCTCAGTGAATTTAAAAACTTCTGGACAGTAGGGAAAAAAATGCCCAAAATTTGTGCTGCATGGCAGCAAGGAAAGGGACATCTCGAATGTGTTAGCTTGCTCTGATTAAAATGTGACCCACTGGATTAACCCACTGCAAAAACTGGAAACTACCCCCCCTCCCCCCGCGCAAGGTGACCATTCTCAGAGCCAGTTTCTTCAGAGGAAGCAGAACAACACTGGGTAGTTTACTCTTTAATGGAGGGAGCCAGTAGAAAAACAAGGGAGATATCCCTTGCTCCCCGATCTGGCTCCTCAGTATGGTTGCAGCAGTGTGCTCCTGACAGCCATATTTGATGGGTGGGGTCTGATTCCTGGCCACTGCTAGTTGTTCCAAAAGTGACCATCTAAATGTAGGGGCTGAAGAGATGGCTCAGAGATTAAATCTCTGCCTCACAAGCAGAAGGACCTGAGTTCAGAGCCCGTGTAAAAATGCCGGGTGGCGGCCTGCACTTCCAGCCCTGGACGGTAGAGCAAAGCAAACTCCAGAGCAAAGCAAAAAGGAGGTAAAACCAGGATGATTCCTGAAGTCACCCTTGGGCTTCCACAGGCACACTCACAGTACCCTCTGATACACCCCTCTACACACACACACAACTAAATTTAGAAACCTACTTTCTTATTAGCACAGAGGCCAGAGGCCATTCTGACTCTACGGTTTAGCTTCCGTTTACAGTGAGGAAAACTCTGGGGAGGAACCTCAGTCCTCAGTCTTTCAGAAATCTATTCAGTTCAGAGAAAGATTGGACTTTTGGGTCAAAAGAGGTTTAAGGTTTTTTTCTGCTTTAACCTTCCTGTCTATCTGTAGGCCAGAGAGATCCTCTCCATCCATATTCCGGGTGCTGGGCCTGAGGCAGCCTAATGCTGCCCTCTTATGCATGCAGAGATGCTAGCAGAGATACGAAGTGCAGGCTGGGAACCCAGGCCAGTCAGAGGTTTCAAGCATTAAGGAACTAAATATTAAATTAGAATTGATCTGGTAAATTCAGAATTCTGAGGGGCAATAGGAACCTTAAAATAGGATAGACAGCCAAAAACATGAGCTTTTTTTAATGTTTTGCGTTAATCTGTCAACCTATCTGAAGATCTGATCTATCAAGCATTTAACCGTATACCAGAGACATTTCCTTCACTCCAGGGGAGAAGGCAAGGGGGAATTGCTTCCATATGAAATGATGTGAGCTCTCTTGCATTTACTAGACCAAAATTTTTTAGGCCCTGGATGTGACAATTGTGTTTACTCATTAGAAACTTCTACCACCACCATCACTAAAAAATGAGAAAAATAAAAATCCCAATGTCAAAAACACAAGCCCCAGATAAAACCAATCGACCAACCAATGATCCAACTAACCAACCAATGACAAAGCAACAATGAAGAAAAAAAAATCAGTAACAAAATAGAACCCAAGAGATCTGCAGGGAAAGAAAATGTATTCAACACGTACTAATCGTCTAGGGATCTATGTGCAGCTGAGGTTTGATTTTAGGAGGTAGGGGGAGGGGAAGCTCTAGAAATCTTTGACAATCCTTGTTACTTAATCTAAAGGCCCAAACCTAAAAACTGCCCTTACATTTGTCTGTGTGGAAAACTTCCCTAAGTTTTCCCAAAGCAGTGAGAAGCTGCTCATCAGGGACCTGAAGAAGTCAGGGATCTACATTGAGCGTCCTCCAAGGCGCCTGGGCACAGCAAACAATGCCTCCAATGATGCCCATCAAGTACCATGTACGGGGAGCTCTGGAGCGGAGGGGTTCAGAGCTGCGGATGGGCCATCTTAACCCTGCTCCTCCCCTCAGGGGCCTGAAGGAGCCTGGTCTCCCACAGAAAGAGTCACAACAGTCAGGGTCTGGCTCAGTGGTCTTGTGAAGTCCTATGTAGACACAATTCCAGGATATGGAATGAAAACTCCATTCATCCCAGAGAGCCCTCATGCGATCACTGAGGGCCCCACCAGAATGAAGAAGAGGAGGCTCTGTGAAGTCTCCTTTTAGTTCTGGATGTGAATGGTTTGGGGGCTTGGCAAAGGTACCCGCTTTCTGATTCTCCCCTTTTTATCTATCCCACTAGTCCTGATGTGGTTTCTTACCTTGCAAGTTGATATTCAGAAGTATGTTTAAATGAAAATAGAGGATTTACTACAGAGAAAGGATGGTTTACAACAAAAATAACAAAAGTGGCACCCAGATCCTCTTCATGAAGCATTTCCTAGCTAGAGATCAGTTGCTTTGAGATATGTATGAATTCTTTCAAACCCCAAGGAAGAACCTGAAACAAGCTCTGTATTTTCCAAACTCAATGGATAGCTTCGGACAGTATTTAGAGTGACAACCAGATGTATTATTCTGAAAGGGAATCACCTTTCCAAATACGTTTTGCTGTTTCAATAACCTAAAACTCATATTGTCAATGGAGGTGCAAAGGCTAAAAACCTTAATGCATGCATGCCATCTTATTATTATAGCAATTACTTACGAATACAATGTGGTGGTGCTTTCCTGTAATCCTGACCCCCGGGAGGTGGAAATAGGAGGATCAGGAGTTCGAGGCCATCTTTAGCTATATAGCCATTTTGAAGCCAGCATGAGTCATACAGAACCCCATTTCAAAAGACCTAAACCAACCCAAGCAAAAACCAAAAAAATAAAAGTAATTTAATCCTAATTCACGTGCAAATATGAAATCTGATTGTATGATTAGAATGAATTGTCCTAGAAAATTAAGGAGTATTTAATGGTTTAACATAATTCGATCTCTTGGCAAGATCTTACAGCACGCTCCCACTCCCCCATTGGTCTCAAAAGCCAGTTTATTCCACACTGTAGCTCAACTGCTTCTACATGACACTGCACACAGAATATGGGGAAGTTTTTGGACAAAGACGCTAACCGAACCAGAAATAATTATCTAGTACTTATGCCAATAGGCTGTGTGAGGGAGAAAAGGAAGGTACATTTTCTTGCAAAAAAGTATTCCCTCAGCCTTCTTTTTCTTTGTATAGCAAGGTATTCTCTTTCTTTCAGAATCACAAAGCTCTTAAAACTTTGGGCTTTGGGCTAAAGAGATGGTTCAATGATTAAAGCACTTGCTATATAAGCAAAAGGACTAGACTGTGGGTCCCTGGGTCCTGTGTAAAATGCTGGGTGGGCGTGGCAGCTAGGCAGAGGCCTGGGAATCTCTACAGCATGCTGGCTACCCAGACCAGCCCTATCGGTGAACTGTGATTAGAGACCCTGTCTCAAAAGAATAAGGAAAAGTGATTGGGGATGATACCTTATATCAACCACATATACGCACACCACATATACATCCAAATTCATGTGAACATGTATACACATGTATGCACCCCACCCCCATATACACATGAAGACAGAAAAGGATAAAACAAACAAGAAAAAAACCATCTCACTTTTTATTAGCAAGGTTGTTGGGAACAGCAGTACTTGAGGGCTACATAGCACCTACCTTCCCAGAACAGAAAGTCAACACTTCAAGTCTATCTATAGAGGTGGATGCAGGATTTCACACAAATGCCCCAGGAATAGGGAAATAAAAACCTTTAATTGCCACTTTCAAGTTTCCCATGCTTTCAGAACATGGTAACCATTGCCACATCCTCACAAAGAGCTGCTGGTCTGCAGCCTGGCTCTTGCAGTGTGCCACCAGAGCCACGGAATGGCCAAGCACTGAACACCTGGCAAGCTGAAGTAAAGAGGACTTTTATTCTCCCTGATTATTTGTTTTGATAATTTCACACATATATGCAATGTTTTGTGATTACACTCATTCCGTTACCCTCCCCTTTCCTCTGACCCCTTTCTTCTACCCAGTCTCCCTCCTTTCATAACGTTTCTTCTTGATCGCTGAGTCAGAGTCGCTTGTATGAGCTTGGGAAAGGATCATGGGCAATTCACCAGTGGTAATAGCACTGAAGAAAATGATTGGCCCAGTCTGTATGCACAGTGGCCGTATGTCATGATCACAGCGGCCATGTTGTATCTCAATGGTGGATAACAGTATTTCACTGAACTCTTAATGATATTTCTGTTTCTACTTTTGTGATGTTCCCTGGGTATTAAAGGAGTGCTATCAATGTTCTGTTTATAGTTGAGCACTCAGGAGCAATGATTTATTCTCAGCATATGGATCAGATAAAGTCTCTGTACTAACCATTGCCACTGAAGAAAAGACTGTCTCTGGGGTGCGCATGTGTGTGCATGTGGAGGTGTTATGCTCAGCGACGCTGCCCAGCTCCCTGAAGATAGTCTGTCACTGGCCTGGGGCTCACCAATGAGACTAGACTGTTGGTCAGAGGAGTCCTGGGGGTCTTCCTGTCTCCATCTTCCCAGCCTGGGGTTATGCACTCCAGTAATCACATGGGTGGTAGAGATCCAACTAGGCACTTGTGTTTTTGAGGCAATCATTTAATTGATTAAGTCATTTCCCCTATCAAAAAGGACTTTAAAGGTGTCAGCCATTTTAAAAAGGACGTCACTTGGGACTCACAGGAGGCAAGTCTTTCGGATCATCTTAAACTGTTCCAATTCCCCGGAACAGATGAACTGGACTTCTGTAAACATAGTTTATACTGGCCAACTGAATGCCCCCAGGTTAACCTTTTGCCTAGATTTAGATTCCCAGGGCAGGGCAAAGGACTTGGCAAAAAGGAGAGAGTTTTCTGTTCTATTCATCCTTAGCTTTTAAACTTGATGGTTTTGCCTAAAAGACTTCAGCGCCACAGTGGATAGAAGATAGTCAGTTCTCCAGGTGTTACACAAACTTTGCCACTACACTGAAGAAAAACACCAATTTCTAAGAGTCAACACTACTTTTTAAAAAGCCCAGAACTGACAGGTGGTCAGTTTCTAAAAATCAAGGTAATGTGTAAAACTGGTTAGGTGTGTACAATTGTGTAGGTGTGTGTGTGTGTGTATCTGTGTACAGAGATGTGTGTATACAGGGTGTGAGAATAAGGGGAGGCCATAGCAAAATCTCAGTTATCACTGTTTGGTTGCCATTCACCTTGTTTTTTGAAGACAGGGTCTTACACGAGCCTGGAGTTTGCTAAGTGTGTTGTGCTGCCAGCAAGTCTCAGGGATCTGCCTGTTTCTGCCTTCTCAATGCTGGGGTTACAAGCTTGCACCATGACCAGCTTTTTTACTTGGGTTCTATAGTCAAATTGAGGGCCTATACTTGTCATGACACACACTTTACCATGGAGCTATATCTCATGACAAGGGCTTTACTCATAGAACTGTCTCTCATGACAAGTGATTACTAATGGAACTATCTCTTGTGGTGAAAAATCTAGCCATTCACTGATGAAGGGATGAATAAATTCAAGGCAAAGCCCTGAATGACACACAAGTTCTCCAAGGGGCAAGACAAATTACTAACAAGAAAATAAACTACCCCTTGGCTTAACAATGTGTTTTTTTGTAGCCCCACAAACACTTGTACATTGACAGCAATATAAGTGGAAAAAGCATGGAATACATCTGGCCTTAGCCAGTATCCAGTTCTCCAAACAGTGCACTGTAGAGAATGTGTTTCCCCTAAGGGATCCGATACTGGATGTGTGTTGTGGTTCACACCATTATCTGCTATCATAAGGGCATCCTGCTGCAAACCAACGTTCAAAAACCACAGGTTCAATGTGGATCACTTTCACACCATCATAAAGCTAAAACTGCATGCCCAACTACTTTCATTACTGGATTTTTACCTTCAGAATCCAAGGTTACTAAGTTCGACAAAGATATCAGTACTTCTGAGGGATCATTGCACAATTTTTACAACCTGGAGAATGTTGGTATACTTGGATTTTGGATCTTCCCAACAGCTATATGACTGCATTTAAAAAATTTCTTCCCAATAGCTATATGGCTGCATTTAAAAAATTTCTTCCCAGACTCAAACTGGTGCTGTAGTACATAGCTGCATTCTCAAATGAGCATCTATCTCTGCGTCTGAAATCAGAGGGTCATCTTCAACTCTGTCCTCTGCTTTATCACAATAGCCAACTGATTCCCAGGTTCATTCACCTTGGAAAGTCTTTGAACTTCCTTCTCCTCCTCCTCCTCGTCCTCCTCTGCCACCCGGCACCTTCTGGTCCATCTTCACACCCGGCACCTTCTGGTCCATCTTCACACTGGCTCATTTCCAGAATATTGCTTTTCTCCTAATGCACACCTTTGCCTTGAGCAAAAACAACCCAAAGCCAATGGACACGCTGGCCCTCCTCCTTGGGACCTTACTGTTATGGCCAGTCTGCTGCTCTCAGCATTGGGTACGCTGGAAGGCCCTCAGCTCTGAGCTCAGCCATCTATAAACTGAGCCTCCTAGGCATTAGTTTAAGTTTCCATGTAGCACATACACTCTTACTCCTGCCCTTCTGAAATGTCATCTGAGAGGAATGACCTCTGACCATCTTCCTGCCTATGTCTTACCAAAGTCAAAGTCCATCTTTACCCAAAGGACTTAATCTAGGTAAGTCGGAACTTGCTTATGAAATGATTATCTACCCTGGGTCTGTGTCGTCCATCAATTTAAGAGAATTTTAAAAGTTTGCATTTTCATTTCAATGATAATATAAAATAATACTTTTTTTTTATCAGTTACATGGACCAGATTTTTTTGGCATTGATCTTTAAAAGTCAAAAGGTGTCACGCCTCCACTTGTATGTGTGTACCCAAAGGCCACATGCATTTAGGGGCCATTGACATGGATCTACAAAGTTCACTGTTTCACTAAAAACTTCAGTAGCACAAATGCAGCCCCAGACTAACCCATTAGAAGAAATGATATTCTTCCTGCTGTTGGCATTCCTGTTGCCTGCAGACAGGAATGGGGTCATGGGGCAGGTGATGGTGACCTGGTGTTTCAATAAGCTTTATTCTCCTCATTGCTAGAGAGAGATAATTGCGTGGTTCAATAAGAAAGAACCTGAATCAGAAATCATGCAGGTTTTGTAAGTCAGTAACAGACATATGTGTAAAGACAAATTTAACCTCATGAAAGTCTTCCAGTGAATGTAATGAAATTATGGAAAAAATGGGAAAGAGTCATAAACACAAATGATGAACTTATTTCTTTTCCTTTTTCCATTTTCCTGTGTATGTGAGTTGGGGTGGGGGGAGAGTGGCAGGAGTGTGTATGTGCAGGTATGAGGCTGATAATGAGAAATTACCCTCAATTGCTCTTGCACCTTATTCTTTTGAGGCTGGGTCTCGAATTAAACCCAGAGCTTGCCTCCAGGAATGGTATAATTACTCAGCTAGCTGTGGGGATTCCCTGGCCTCACCTTGTGGGGCTAGAATTGCAAGCAGCTGCCACACCGCCAGGCACCTAATGCGAGATGTGGGGATCCAAAGTCTTTTCTTTTGGCCTGTGCAGCTTTAGTTGTCTTCCTAGCCCAGTGATGAACTTTTTTTTTTTCTTTCAAAATGGGTTGTTGCCCTTATGCCTACTTTCTAAATACATAAAAATGGTAACATGAAAAATAACTTTCCAAAGAGAACGTCTACAGCTAGACCAGGGAGGAAGGAAGCTCCTGCCTGGCTAGCTCTTTGTGCAGGTGTAGCTGCACTCTCAGTTATACATTAATTAACACCACCAGCACACTGCTGCCTGCAACACCTTACATACGACGCCCACAGTCTAATTAGTCAAGTCTCCACTATCCCTTGTCTGAATCCGGGAGGCTGCATGCTGCCCAGAGTGTGGCTAGCACTCGTGTATTTAGGCCAGTGAGTGTGCAGCTGAAAAGTTGCCATTTCTAACACATGGCAAATATAGCAGCCCAAGAGAGTTATCCACATGCTTTTTAAAGCAGAAAGTGAAACCTGAAGAGAAAGTGGGCTCTTCCTGGATTCCTTTTGGATCATTTCCTGGCGCTCTACAGATTCCAGAGCATGCCAGGTGCGGTTGTATTTTACTGGCAATGCTGTGGAGCAATTACTCATTAGTGTACTTGGGTATCGGATTTTAATAAACAATGTTAAATTAATATTGGTAACCGAGTTGAGGAGACGATGAAAAATGAAAGATTTTTTTCCCTCCCCAAATCTTCCTAGACTGTCCCAGGTCCTATAGTGAGGGAGGACCTTTAAACCAGCAATACTACAAGCACAAGAAGGAAAATTGGTAATACTTCTCAACAGAAAGGGGCTATCCCTGTATGAACGACGGACACAAAATTAAACAAAAGGATGATCTATCTTCCTCCTCCTCATCATCTGAGGTGCTGAATATGGAATCCTTGTATATTCTATGTAAGTGTTCTACCACTGACTTAAAACCTCAGCCCACAATCTATTGTTATTTCAGGATTTTACATCAGAACTCTAAACACTGCATAGACTGAAAATCAGCCAACTTCAAAAGCTTTCACTTACACAATCAAACTGAACAAACGTAACAAGTTATGTTATCAATTACCACCAGGAATGTTGGACACACAAATGTGGGGTACAGGTTTTAGCAACCCAGGACACGACAAGAGTTGTCAACAGTAACATTTGGCAAGAAATTAGGTTTGTTTTCTTTCTCTGACCACTATTTGCAAGTGACAACCACAGACCTCTTTGATACCTAGCTGTCACTAGGCCAGGCACACCTCTGTTATCATGTAGGGGGACAAAGGAAGCACAAAGTTTTCAGCTCTGTGGATCACGTGGCAGGTTCACTAGCGCTGACTGCTGCCCAGGCTGTTCTGGAAACTGGTGTGTGGGGGAGGAAGAATGGGGAGAGAGGAACAGGACTTAATTAGGGGCAACGCCTGGGTCCCCTGCTGCAGTTGGTGATGCTGCCCAACTGGTGGGCCCAGCCAAAGCGATCAGAAGCAGGTCTTCCACTGCCAAGTCTGCACTCTGCCCAGAGCGACTGCCAACTAATGATAGATTAGAGGAATCCGATTGCTCTATCAAAACATTCATCTCAAATCTTGATTAGTAAGCCTATTGAATTATGATTAATTCACAAGGGTGTTGCTGACAGATAAGATACTTTATCTGACAATGTGTAGTAGTCATTCTGCCTGAAGCCAGGGAAAAGAAAAAAAAAAATACAAACTCCCAAAGTTGCTAAGAAAATAAACAAGACCCAGCATACCACACTGAGAAGGCTAATGAGGCAGCTTAACTCAATGAAGAGTTTGCATTGAGAGGCCTGCTTGGAAACAAAACTCAAGAGGAACTGGGGATGAAAATATACTGAGGATAGAATGCTGTCAATCAGAAAACTCTGAGGCCTCCCGTCTTGTCTGGAGGAGTATGTGGAAGATGTGAACCTGAAACTTCTATTGGGAGTGCCCTCTTGGGCTCTGGCAACTGCTCCGTGGCAGACCACGGGCAGGGCAGAACGTGCCTGCTTTCTCAGCAGTGTAGCCCACTACTCTCCCTGTGCAGAGAACATTGAGAGAACAAGGGAGCTTTCAGAAGCAGGTTTTCTTTTGCAACCTTTAGAGAGAAGGAAAGCCGCGTTCAGTTACGAAAAGGCACACATTAGAGTTTCTAATATTCTTATTTTAGGTACTGCAGACTGTACCCAAGCCTGTGCTCTGCCACTGAGTTATTCCTTCACTTAAAAAAAAAATCTTTTAGCTCTGAAGCAGAGAAACACTCAATATGATAAAGTCTTATGCTAAGGTTTGGTGCACTTCCATGACTCAGAAAAATTAAAATAGTATCACTAGTCCCTTATCAACCCATAGGCCCATGTCCCTTTACAGCTCTGTCAGAGCCTAAAATTCAGCTGCCGATGGGGGCTAAGGTGGCACCGTCTAAGGATGCCAAGTACTCACGATCCCATGTAATTTTAGATGGTATCCTCATCTTATCTTGACCTTACGATTTTACAAAAAGCCTAATGTCCTGTAATCATGTTTCTTTTAGCTGATATTAACCTTTCGGTGACTTCTCTCCTCTCTCTGTGTGTGTCTCTGGCATACTCTCATAACTATTCTGTTAATCAATTGTGCTCTGCAGATGGGGTCAAGGAAACCTACTTCCTCCTTTGACAGCCTCCAATGTTTCTACTCTTGGGGATAAAAGTGCTTTAAATGGAGCTATATTCTAGGAAAATCAATATATGATTACTGCAAAGATTTGTATTGATTGCCCTGTTGCATTGCAAAAAGGCTCAAGAAAAATGGTCTGGCACATTTTCTTTCGATTCCTACTCCGCAGAGTTTGTGGCGAATGTTTGGGGCAAGAAGGAAATGTTGGAACTTTATTTAATGGCCTGAAGTTTGCATCGCTCAGTCCTCTCCCTTCTTTCTCTCCCTGGGAAAGCATTCATTATCACTGTCTTGCCTTTCTTCCGTAACACTGGCCTGCACCAAGGGCTCCGCGAGAGTTCACAGAGCTGAAGAAAGTCTGCTTCAGACAAAGGTGCCACACCATCAGCTACCGGGGGCTTCTAATAATAACCACTCCTCCCTTCTCCCTCACAGAATCCTGTCGCAACAGCAAGGCGCCCCCCTGCAAGTACTTTCTGGTCTTATCAGCTGATGTGATGGTGAAGTTTTGGTGAATGGAAGCATTTGGTGGGCAGGGACTTCTGGGAAAGTGTCATAAATCGGGACAGGGAGACTGACATGAAAGCCAGGCATATTCTTCTTTTCCCTCTATGGAGATAGCAGCCATGCCCACCCACACCTAGGACGCTGTGAACACCGGTGATGCTGTGGTCCCCAGGAAAGCCCCATTCTTAGTGTCCTTTATAGTGAAGGCAAAACAAATCCCTGTGTACATCAGGCCTCTGCTTACCGGGGCCCTGACACTTGCAGATAAACTAAGACACTTCTCCAGAATACCTGGCTATGTAGCTCCTTCAATGCCAATACCAACTAGTAAAAGCTCAGTAACAACTGCAGGGCTAAAGGAGACAGCAATGCAGCATACAATTACCTCACAAGCCTTGGGATTCATCCATGTTTTCCTGTTCCTAGGGCAATGGTTACTGGACTATCCAAATACTTCAAAGTGTCTACTACCATTGCCTGGTGGTTTTCAAGCACTCATGTGGGAGTTACCACAATACTGCTGTCCTTGGCTGCCCCACCTCCAACTTTCTTTTGAGGAATCTCTTCCTCCTGTAGGGGTAATCTGAGCAGGCCACCATCACAGCTGCGAAATGGGCAAAAACTGCAGGCTATGCCCTGTCAGTGGACGATTAAGGGATCAAGGCCACTTGGATGGTTCTGGAATCAGCGCTCTCTTACTATTATAAATGAGGAAATGGATCATCCTGAAGTCTGCACCTTACGAGCTGTGGAACACCATTACTGTGAAGTTCTTCCTGATGGCTCGTTGCCTAAGTAACTGGAATTTTCCATCGAATGCAGAAATTGCTGATTATGGATTCTATTGGCTATTTAGCTTCAGTGAACTATAACCATTTCCTTTAAAAGCTACAACTTAAAGAGAAGGCGATATTAAATTAGGAGAAAATGAAATTTTAGTAATAATAAGAACTCATCTTTATTTAGTGATTCGTATGTGGCAGACACTATTCGCCCAAATCTGAATGTATAAACTGATAATAGTCTTAGTAGCTTATGAGGTAAGCACTGTCATCATTGCCTAATTCAGATGAAGAAACCTAGACAGAGTGGCTAAGTGATTTGTACAATGCCATCCACCATGAAAAATGGAGGCGACAGGACCACCCCAAGACTGCTGGGATAAACTTTTATATTCCTACATTGCTGACCAATATAATGACTGTAGCCAGCCCAGAAATATACTTTGGGTGAGACCTGGCAAGAGCCACACAAATGTTCACACCTCTTAACAGCTCCATTTGGAACAACAGATTTAAGAAAAAGAATCTAAATGGAGAAAGCACAGATTTGGGTCACAGCATTCTTTACGATGGCAAAATTAGTTGGAAAAATGCCTATTTTTTTTCAATGATGAGGATTAGATAAAATGCAATAAATACCTACTTAGTAGATTATTACTGAGTAACTAAGATGCAAAAACTACTATGTCAAACACGCTGGGAAATATGATATTATATGTAAAGGCAAAATATAAAATTATATGCACTCAATACTCCTGCCCAGATTAATCAGATTCACATGGTCAATGGGTGGAGAGCAAGTTTCAAAGTAAACATAGTTGCTGTGACAGTGGGGAATGGACAAGCCCTATCCCTGGTGGCTATAAAGGCTGTGAAGACTATCCACCCCCCCTTCAGTACTCATTAGTCAAAAGGTGGAGAAGGAGGGGTGCTCAGCAATGTGAGGCTCTTTATCCAGCTGTGGTAAATGAAGCTGGGCTGGTCAGAAGAGTAAATAAGATTAGTTATGGGCTGAAGGTCATCCACTCATAGAGGTCAGCGAGTGTGAGATTATTATCCTTGGTAGAGGAACAGCAAAATGGCATTAAGGAATAAATTAATGAAAAAGGTAGAAGATTATTTGAACGAAAGCCCTAATCAGTTTAGAGATTTGACTCAGCTGCTCTATTGGCCATCGCAAAACAAATACGCAGTTCTCTTAAATAATTCCAGGAGATCTCCCCTTCTTGCTTCAGAGACATCCAGTCTAAGGGAAGATACGAATAAAGTTACCCCAGCTTGCGATTGCGCCTCATTCAACACACCACCCACTCCAAGCACTGTGCTGCTGCATGCTACAATGGTGTATGCCTAGAACACAGATGAAGCATGGAAGGTATAGATTTGCTAGGCCTTACTTGGCCTTTGATTTCAAATAGAACATCATTCCATACCCATTCAGAAAGACTGAATTCACCAATGTGCAAACTGCATATTTTATTCAATAAACACAAACTCGGAGATAATGACACACATTAGTTTTCATTACCAGTCTGCATGCGGGATCTCTCCAAGGCTTCCTGTATTAGCATTTCTCTGCACGTCTCAAATGCCTTTGAACTTTCGAAAAAGCTACATCTGTTAGTGCCTGTGTATACAGCAGAAAGTTACCGAGTGAATTAAGTTTTAATAGAAATTGCTCTGTTCACTATTAAGATTGATGCCAGGCACACTGTACTGTAAGTTGCAAACTGCAATTACAATTCGCTGCAATTATCTTTGGTTGTTAATAGCACAAGATAGCATGTCACTTTCTACCAAGTGTATAATTTATCATTTGTGTTTTTTTCCCCCCTGAACTCTTGTGGTATTCCAAATGTATAATCTTGTTGTATTTATTTCCCAGTGGTCCAACAAAATGCACAGCAAGTGCTGACTAGAACAAACTAAAAAGCACCGCTATTGACAAGCCGTCACTTGAGCAGTAATGAACATTCGGCCTCCACCTTCACCCACCAGCAGCTTTAATTTATGATAAAGCAAAGGAGAGGCAACCTCTAGGTTTATTATACCCTCAGTGCTGTTTCAAATAAAGTAATTAGAAGGTCAAGAGACGGGTCTGGAAAGCCAAATATCAACACAACCCTTCTGTACTGACATTTAAAAAAAAAAACAAAACTAGCGTTCAAAGAGCATTTTATCCATCTTTCTTCTCCAGAGCAGGGGAACCCACTTTTTTTTTTTTTTTTTAAATACTACCGTAACCAATCAGAACCAGGGGCAGTGCACTCACTCTCTCTTTAATTTGTTCCATATGGACTGCAAGCAGCGCACCGAAGAGACTCTGGCTTAGGAGATGGGACCAGCCAGTCCAGAAACTGTTCTGAATGTAAACTTAGGGCAAGTGATTAAGAATATGCCCGTCTTTTTTCCTTTTTCGTCTTCTTTTTTTTCTTTTACAAAGAAACCCAACAGGTGAAGGAAGTCATATGGATTCATAACCCACAAGTAAAGAACTTTAGAAGTCTATTTAAAACCCTCAATGGAAGGGGCACTTTGAGGACAATTGTCTTCAGGGATGGACGATGTAGCCATAATGCATAACCCTGCCATTCCCGAGGAAGCGTGTAACAGCATTCTTGCTTGGAAAGCCTCCTAGTGTTTGTTGTGCATGCACGGTGTTCTGGGCTTACTTTTTCTCCCGCACATCAACAATACCACCCTATAATTTCTCCAAAGGCCATGAGACATACTGGGCTTTGCCAACATGCCCAGACATACTCTGGGAATTTGAAAGTTTTTTTTTTTTTTTTAATTTATTTTGTGAGTGAGCATATCACGGTGACATGTGGTCTGGGAGTTGGCTCCCTCCTTCCACTTTGTGTGTTTTAGGTCTTCAGGCTTGCATGGCAAGCACCTTTACCAGCTAAGCCATCTCACTGGACTGAGTTGGCGAGGTTAAGGATCATATTAACTCTTTTAAGCCAGCTGTCCTAGAACATTCAAAGTTCTCAGGTTACTTTTGTGGGAAGTAACAGTCCATGAATCGACCTCCATTTCTTCCCATTACCACTTTTTCAAGTCCCTGGGGCTCCTAAAAGAAAGAGGAAGGAGAAGAAAGAGGGGTAACAAGTAGGGAGGGGAGGTGCACAAAGTGTGTGTGTGTGTGTGTGTGTGTGTGTGTGTGTGTGTGTGTGTGTGCAAACTATGCCTCAGTGAACTTCTGCACAGGTGACAGGGATGTGTGCCCTGGCCAGGGCTTGCAGCTGAGTGGCAGTTCTAAAACAGCAAATGTGCAAAATGAAACAAATCATGTTGGTACTGCAACATAGTGGGGCTCTGCGTGCTACTTGAAGGCCGCTATAATCATCTCCATTCACCTCTTTTGGGGTTTCTGGAGCACACATTCCAAAAGCCTTTCTAAAACAACATTTGGTGGTGTAATTTTTGCTTCAAGTAATTTTTACTATCATCTATTCAAGCAGTCAGTCAGTCTAATTGCATTTGATTATATAAGTGGTGAAAATGTATGTAATCTCATAATTAGAACATGTAATTATGTTGTAAAAATCTTATGAAACTGTAAAACAGAAACTGTATGAGTACATTGGTAGTTTTGCTTTTTTTTTTCCTTTTTCTAGTTAACACCTAGAAAAAGCAATGATTTTCTTTTTCATAGTTTGGTAGGAAATATATACAACTGAGCTGGTGTCTCCTTGGGTAAGGGAATGGGCAACTCTGGCCTAAGAGCCCTCAACAATCCTAGTGCCAAGTCACATTATAAGTCAAGGGATAACAAAGAGGCAGTGAGTAAGGAGAATGACTCAGTGGGCAAAGGTGTTTGCCATCAAGCCTGATGACCTGAGTTTGATTTCCAAGAACCCACATGGTAAAATGATAGAACTGACTCTCACAAGTTGTCCTCAGACTTCCACATATGCATTGTAGCATGCACATACCTACACACACACACACACACACACACGTATGTGTGCACATACATGCCCCACACATGTGCACATAATAAATAAATGTAAAAAATAAATAAGATACTTTAAAAAGAGGCAACATCTATACAAATCAGCCATGGACATAGAAAGCAAACCAAGCCGCAAGGTGTTTCTGATGCAGGTCTATCCAGTTTAGGAACACTCTCTTTCGGCACGATCATGTGCTATCTATGCATCTTACTCTCAAGGTAACTCTTAATCAGTCCAGTTGGTGGGACCTATGTTCCAGCTAATTTTCCAACATGCATTGAGATGATACCATCAGCCATTTCCAACTAGACAAAGCAAGAAGTATTTGACTGATGTGACCCTCTTGATGTCGCTTCTTCCTGCTCTCACTGGCTCATTGGGCATGCTAATGGACAGTGATAGGTTCAAAGCCTGGGCTGTATGGTGCTATCCAGACGGAAAGTGAGACCTGTCCATTGGGTCATACTCCTTCCTCTCGGTAGGAGTCAGACAATACAATGAAACCAGATCTCAGCTCTCTACCTAGTCATCGACCCTAAAGGAAAGTCAGTGATTCCGTTGTTTCTCACAGGAGAGCTATATCCCCAAGCACCAAGATAGGCGTCAGGAAGACAATACAGCAATATGGAGCCTGGCCACTGGCCATGGGGACCTTCCATATGGGACAAAACCAAGTGCTTGAACAACTGCCAACGCTTTTGCAAGTATCCAGAACATGCATAGTACTTTCTAAAGAATTTCAAAAATAGTCTTAAGAACGTTCCAGAGATGCTCATGGTCCATGGGAGGCACTGTTGGTTACCTCATGCACTCCTTCCTTCTTCCTTGTTTCATTTAACTATTCAACACTAGAGGATATTAACTCCACTGTCAGTTTCAGAATAAAGCATGTATCATAAGCTCCAAAATAGTGCATCAACATGACAGCCTTTAGTAAGAGTTGACATAAGACCCGGGCCTAGATGGTGAGTGCCAGGAAAAGTCAGCCCAGGGCTTCTAGGAATGATTTCCTTATTCTTGAGAACACAGGAGAAGAGCAATCCATCCATCTACATCTGACTAGGATGCCTGGAATCCATCCATCTACATCTGACTGTGATGCCTGGAGCAACTTCAGCCTGTGGAAGCATCAAGGCAGCCAGCACCTGCGTGCAGGTGACCGGGCAGACCTGCAGAGCACAGGTCTTCCATGACGTCACTGTCCTACTTCTGAACTTCCTGTAATGTGCCATGATAATTGCCCACGTTTAAGCCAATTGTAGTCAGAGCACAATTTGATATTGTGCCCATCTGTCCATTGTAGAGGAGTAATGCTTTTAACTCTGTGCAGGCCAACGCGACTGAATTTAAATCTCACTCACCGAAATTAAATTGGAATCTGCATGCATTACTGAGGGAGGTTTAAGGTTGGCACAGGCCTTTTGGTGAGCAGTCTGTCAATATGGATCAAGAGTTATAAAAAGGCTTATGAATTTTGACTCAATATTTCACCTTAGGCAATCTATCCCAGAGCAACGATCCAAAACATTGTGAAATACATATCATTCAAACTCTCTTTTTTTCTCTCTTTCTGTCTCTCATACACACAGTAAGAGACAGATAGACAGAAAAACAGATGTTTGGTGTATATTTGTTGTACATAATGGCAAGTTTACAGTTTCAATCAGGTATCAAGTACTTTTGACTGTATTTCCTCTCCTATAGCTAGCTATCCTACTCAAATAGTCTTGCTTCTACTTTCTTGTCATATAAACTCCAGCAAAACAAGTGAAAGCAAATGTATGATATGTGTCTGAATCTGGCTTATTTCACTTCCTGCTCCAGCCATTCTCCTGAATATGATAGTTTCACTCTTCTTTGAGATAGAACAAAACTCTCCCGTGCCCGTGCATCACATTTCCTTTATCGATCATCTTCTGATGGACATCTAGGCTGATTACATAACTTATTATAAATAGTGGCGCAATAAACATGGGTGTGCAGGCATCTCTGTGGTATGCTGACTTAAGGTTGTTTTGGGTATGGCCCCAGGAGCGATAGAACAGGATCTACAGTGTTTTACATTTTGGTTTCAGAGGAACCTCCAAGAATGATTTCCATAGAGCTGGCCTGTGAGATCTAGAGATCTAGTCACTGGGGAGTACCAGAACTGTAAACATGAGTTGCCACATTTTATGTGGGATCTGGGGATTCAAACTCAGGTCTTCATGCTTCTCTTTACCCACTTAGTCATCTTTCCATTTTTGCAATTGTGACAATTAGATTTTTGAGTTCTTTATATATTCTAGTTGGCAATCCTGTGTCAGTTGTCTAGCTAACTCTCCCATTCTGCAAGCTATCTTTTTGCCCAGTCACTTGCTTCTTGTACTATGCAGAAGACTTTTAATTTCTTGAATCCTGGAACAATGATATAGCTTAATGGGTAAAATGGCTTGCTGCCAAGCCTAATGATGCGAGTTCAATCCCTGGAACCCACTTGTTGGAAGGTGAGAACTGACTCTGGCAAGTTGTCCTCTAACTTCCACATACCTATGTTGTGTGGCACATGTGCTTGCCTTCCCCAAATAATACAATTTTTAAAAGATTCCTGAAATCCCATATAGACAGTGTTATGTATCCATTAAACTGATGATTAAAACTGTTAAAAAGTGAAAAAAATATTGTAATTGAAATTTATAATTCTAAGTAATATTAACAACACAAAACTCAATATGTGTATGTGTTTAAGAGGATTACCTACCAAGGTTTATATATGTGGTATTGATGTTAGGAGACCAAGGGGAGGATTATTTTCTCTGTTTGTTCTCTCCCTAATTCCACAAATGGAAAAAAAAAAAATCAATACATTCGAAATATTCTCCCAACATTATTCAGCTGCTTGGAAAAACTTGTGGGCAAAGCTGGTTGAAATGTCAAGAGAAGGCGATTGGGTTAGCCTGGGGAAACCACTTGAGGGAGACGCAGAAAGCTCATTAACACCAGGATTTCCTTAAAACAAGATGGATTATTCTTTAAATCCTCCCTCCCTCCCTCCCTCCCTTCCTCCCTCCTTCCCTCTCTCCCTCCCTCCTTTCCCTTCCTCCCTCCCACCCCTTTTTCTTCTCTTTCTCTCTTTCTTTCTTTCTTTCTCTTTCTTTCTTTCTTTCTTTCTTTCTCTCTCTCTCTCTCTCTTTCTTTCTTTCTTCTCTCCCTCCCTCCCTCCCTCTTTCTTTTTCCTTCCTTCCTTCCTTCTCTTTCTCTTCTCTCTCTCTCTTTCCTTCCTTCCTTCCTCCTCCTCCTTCTTATTCCTCTCTTTCTCAGATGATTATTCCAGGGCTTGTGAAAGGCAAAATAATAAACTCACATGAGATGATAAGCTAACAGGCTATCTCTAAAAGAACCCAGTTGGGAAGATTCCCGTTTCTAAGTAATAAAGAAAATGCCGTGTGCTGGATTCAAGCACTCTGCTTCTGAAATGATTTGCCTGCAAGCACAGCAGGGTTCGAGCTGGGGGCTGGGAGGTGGCCATGTGGGACAGAGGTGCTTCTTCTAATCTAAGCCAACAATGCTACCGTTGACAGAATCTCCAAGAAGCTCCCCACATAATTAAGAGGGATGGCTGGCATCAGAGGGACCCAAAATGTTTTGCAGATTAACTGCTTGCTTCATTGCTAATGACTGCCCAATTTCTTTAGACTAATTGGTGCAATCTACATTTTTGCAGCAAAGATGAAGTATCAACTTGATTTGGTGTCGATAAAAAATTGATGGATGTTCCTGACTGCTGCTTCCCAACAATACATGGATTATTACTACTATAATTATCATAAATGACGAAACATGGGCAAGTGGTGATTACAAGTCTAATTCTATCTTGAGGTTTTAATGGCATAAGCCACTTCGGCTCTGTGCTCATGATTCACAGCACCATCAGCATCTCTGAGAGGCTTACCCCTGGGTGAATGGCACTCATTAGCTTACCAATAATGGATGGGTTTGGCTCAGTGGGGAAAGAGAGGAAGACCGAGTTCTCAGAAAGTCCCTTTGAAAATACACAAATCTCTGGTTGAAGAAGGAGGTGATATCCTCTCTCCATGTCTGGATGTCAGAGTTGCATTTTGTCCTGGCTGAGCGGCAACTGGGCGTCGTCTCTCTGACACCAGTGGCTTAAAGAGCCTGAAGATGTTGCCATCGTGTTGGAGACTGCCAACCCAGCCTGGCGGAATGCCACCACCCGGGGAGAGAGTTAAAAGTCTGTAGATCTCAGGTGTTCCCGCTCAGCTGGGTGCAAACCTCATTTCTTCAGGGTTACCTTTCTTTGGAAGAAGGGGACAGGGAGGGTGGCGGGGAGGGACTTTCTGGGACTCTGGGTGAATGTGTTCAGGGAACAATGAACAACTTGTGCTACAACAACACGAGCAGACACTCAGCCTGCCATGGAGGCAGCTCCGGAACTGGGGTGACACTGGATCAGGATCACGGAATACAATGTCCCACAGCCAGGCAGGCAACCAGAGGGTGGGGCAGCTTGGGTGAGGTGGAGGCCGATAGGTCTTCTCGAATGGTTGGCCACCTGGTCTTCCAAGTGACTGCTGCTGGGAGGAAAGGGACCTTGTCTGCTGCTTGTGTCTTCCAAGAAGTCAAAAGTCTTTGCTTTTAGGCAGTTATTCAGCTTTTACAATTGTTGGTCCGAGACTGCCTAGACTTGGACGTCCACTCTGCTAACATCTAAGGCACATAACTGAATCTGAGTCCGCTTCCTCGCACGTGACTGGGGACAAGGGCTGCCACCGACCTCATGGGATGGGTCCCAAGGACTAAATGGAGAAATATGTGCGGAAACACAGTAATCCCAACAGCGGCAACGGTCCTGAGAGACTTCTAGAAGCCTGGAGCAGAAGCACCCAGAAGGCACAGCAGGAAACTGGTCAGGAGTGCAGGAGCAGAGCAGATTGCCTAGGTTCAAACCCATCGCCTCTGCTTGCCGAGATGCTGGCCAGCGAGCCCCTTGCTGAAACTGCTGGCTTCTCATCTGGCAAACAAGAATGACAAGTACCTCCTTGGCCAAGTGTGAAGGCGCATGCCTGGCAACCCAGTATTCGGAGGGCGAGGTGGAAGACTGCAAGTTCAAGGCTAACCAGAGCTACATGGCAAGATACTGTCTCAAAAATTTTTTTCTTTTTAAGAATTAAAAAAAAAAAGCACATGCTCCACAGAATGTTGGGAGGATGAAGCCTATGTGAGGCATGCTAGTACATGGCATACAGAAAACACCCCACAGGTAATAGAGTCCTCATTCATTCTATGTGTAAAGTTTATTTTTAAAGTTATTTTAAAGTTATTCCTCAAGTTTCTAAAAATTTTAAACTTTTAAAATCTGTATTTTCCTGAATTCTCCATCTTTGCCTTATACCCTCCTGCCTAGATTATGTTCCTGCCTTACCTCCAGAGACTCACTTGGACAACTGAAAAGTGCCTCTTAGGATGATGCTACCTTGACCACTTCAGTCATCGCAAGCATGCTGCACCCTCTTAGGGGGAGATGTGGTGTCTGGGACACCTCTCTCCACTTAAAACTCCATGAAAATCCAGGTACCTAGCACAGCAAAAGCTTTGGGTAGGCTGCCCTGTGGGAATGCCACAACAAAAGCCTTCTTTAGTGGAGCCAAGAGGGTGAATTTTTGGTTCTATTGAATGAAATTCTTTCTCTCTCTTACACACACATGTGCATACTCATGTGTGTACACTCATGCATGTATGTGCAACCAAAAGGGGTTCCCCAGTTTGCCTCATGTTTCCCTCTTACAGACAAAATGCTTCACGGAAGCCCTGAGGGCCCCAGAAAACCAGGAGGAAAATTCATTTTTTAAGAATTGGAGCACCACCAAGGACACCCATGATACCGCAAGTGTCACCAAGTGCGTGCTGCTGCAAGCGGACATGCTCTGAGTCACCACAGGTCCTCTGTCACTTACTCATGCCTTTCAAATACCCTATTTAGTGCATGGAGAATCTTATGTTACAGCTATTTGAAAAAATGAATTATGGGTATGATCCAACATTCTGAGACCCACCAGACTGCCAGGGGTAAGGCCCCCAATCTCTCATATCCAGATGTACTTGTGACTCACTATTCTAGCCTTGGGTTGGGTGGCTCCAAACCGCACATGGCGAATAAAGGCGTGCTAACTTTCCAACCTAAAGCCATTGGAACTTTCCCGAAGAAATTTCTCCTCTTGAGGGGAGTTGTCACAGCATCTTATTTTATGTCATGGACATTACAATTGGATACAAAATTAATTTTGTCTCCTCTCAGATTAATTGGGTATCATTTAGGTATTGAAAAGAGTAATGTTCATAATGTCACCCTCAATTACTGCAATTTTATCCCAGTAACTCCCTTGTGAACACGAAGGTCAGTGAATGTCCAGGATCTGGGAGCTGGTGAGAGGAATCTGAGGGTCTCTCTGGAAATATTCCAATGTAACTAGCCACCCTTCTTCCTCTCCCCTCCCCTCAGAATACTCACAATTTAAAAACGCCCAACTCCAATAAGATATCGCTTACTGTTGGGGATGTACATACCAGAGGAAGTACTGGGGATAAAGGAAATCGGCGAATCAGAGAAAGATGTTGGTATGCAAGATTGAAGATATACCAGCTGGCCCGCTGCTTCAGCCGGTTTCCAGGGGCCAGGAAGAAATTAGTCTCACAGCTCAGTTGAAAGAACACCTGGCTATTCACCCAGGGGCGCAAATTCACTGTCGAACAGGGTTATCTTTGTTTCCATACCAAACTCACCTAGGAATTCAGTCATTTAGAATTCCATGTCTCTCATTGTCTTGAAACATCCGCCTTCATAAAATATGAAGACAGAGAACAGTGCAAAGGGATTGGCTGTGAAATATTGGTGTCCACAAGTCTGACTTCAAAGGCTAGACTAGTCTTCCCCTGGCCATTAACACTGGGTGGGAGCATGCTACATTGATTTCCTATGAATGTTTCACTGAGGATTTACAAATGTGGAGGGTGAAGGGGAAGGAATTGTATTAAAGCCAAGGAATTAATACCATGCTATAACCAAAAAAAAAAAAAAAAAAAAAAAACCCAAAACAAATCAAAGTTATTGAAACTTTATAGGGTGGTTATCTAGTTCAGTGTTCCATAAAAATTCACCATGACAAGCCAAAAATAAGCTTAAGTTTCTTGATAGCTTGTTAGCCTATGAGTGTGGGAAACATCAGCTGAACCTTCAACTCTGACCCTAACCTTTCTCTTTTCTAGGACAGGTCAGGTTGAGTATTGTCATAAAACTGTAGAGTGAGGCTGAATTGACAGCATAAAGTTGAAGCATTAGCATATCTTGGAAGCAGAGGGGTGAGTTGTGAGGAAGGAGGGAGGCCTGGGTGAACCCAATCTTGGAGCTGGACCCTTGGGGTGCCACCTTGTAAATAGTGTAAGGCATGGATCTTGAGACGCCTCACTCTGCTGGTTCTGTTGCTTACATACACTTCCTAGTTAATTCCCATTCTCCCTTTGTAACCTATCATGAGCATTTTCCTTTCTTAGTCCTCTTAACTTACCAACCCTATTGTTTATTAAATATATATTGCAAAGAGAATGCATTGTGTATTTACAATGCGCACACGTATACTTCACCAAGGATTATCTTAAAATTACAGAGTAGACTTTGATGAACTGAAAACAATTCTTAAAAGCTTGGAGTCATTTTAAGCACAGAAAAATCACAACATTCACGTCCTCTCCAGCCATATCCAGGTACCATCAGGGTGTCCTGTAGTATCCTCTGCTGGGGTCGCTTGCTGCTTGGTTAAAGCGCCACAGTTATAATGGGGACAAAGGGAGGCTGGCACTCACACCTGCCGCAGGACAACCAAAACCTAGTGCTGTGCAGGGAGTAGGAAGGCGGCACTTTCCTCAAAGAGCTTACGATCCAGATGGTAGGTCTCAATGCTGGCCACTGCCATTCTCCAGTTACTAGATCTTTGGAAGTGAAGTCCAAGCCTTTGGAGATATCATTACTATGGGTCATGGGGTGGGAAAGAAATTTCACTTCACAGCAGGAATGAAAACTTAGCAATCCAGCACTTCTTCAAATAGATCAGACAGTATCAGTGACTTACATTCAGTGAGGGGGGGGGACCTCCCAAAAACGAGGGCGACTTTTAACTAAATACATTTGGAAATATTTCTTTTGACAGTGTTATTGATGACAGTTTGTATACCACAGTGTCCCCTTACAGCCTTTCATGGGATCTGCTGAAGGATTTTTATGAAATTCTAAGGAGATGAACCCCATTCTCTCTTTCCCAAGTGACAGCAGATTAGCCCACAGGACCACTCACTGATTCACTGAAAATCCCTAGAAAATGTGAAGGAGGCTTACACTCTCAAAAGAAAAAAGTGACAAAAATTTGTGAAACAACATGCAAACAACTGCAAGATATAACAGCGCAAGTCCATAGGTACTAGGTGGATAAAGAATTAAGATGATCAACCAGAATTAAAAAAATAAAAAAAAAAGCAGGACACCCCTAGTCAAGAAGAGAGCTGGAGTAGTGTACTTCTTGCACTGGTGTCAGAGTTCACTGCTTCTCACTGCATGGCTACTACCACTCAAAAACCAAAGTGGCTTCCCAGCAGTCATTAAGGGAAGTCTAGACACATCATGGAACAAGCCGGGGACCTACACTGGCTGAGTTTTCTGTCCAGGGCCAGCCTCAAGCACCTTGCAACTTGCACTGAGAAGCAATAAATAACTCTGTAATTATTGTTCCTAGTAAAGAGCAGAGAATCAGACCATCTGGCTCTAGGGCATCACTCTTGACCACTGTAGTCTCTGGTCTCTGTTCCGTGGCCATAATACAGACAATGAGAAATGTTAAAAGAACAAAATCCCCCCCCCAAAGTCATAGTAGCTCAAGGTATGAAATGTATCAGATTTCCTTTGTATTTTACTTTGCAGATTCTTCCTCCCTCAAATACCTTTTTCTTTCATCTGATCAGAAAGAGCTGCATAAGTAAATGTATTTCATATCTTCCTAGTCCCCGCCAGGAAACTGAAGCTGAAGTCTGGCTCGCTGACAGCAAACCTAATATTGACCGAGCTGCCTGGGCACAGCAGTCCCACAGCTGGGAAGAGTGAGGGGTGAGGGGTGATGCTGTCTTGACACTTCTCACAGTGACAAGTGCCACTGGCTTGTGGGACACTTGCTTGAGGCTGGTGCTGGAATCCACACGTATTTGGTTTCTGCCATCCCCACTTCAGTTCAGGGTGGGTTCATGCAAACAGCTGGCAGCGAGCCTACCCTTTCGCTTCAATTAGTTCTAGCTCTCTACAGTTTTGATTTACTCACAACGCACCCTGTGTGCCAGTGGCATGAGATTCCTGTCTAGGCACAAAGTGCAGCTGGTAGAGCTGGGCACCCTGAGTATTCAGCAGTTCCATGTGGGCCACTGGATGGAGGGCGGCGTCTTAATTCCCAATTAGTCCTTATCAGCAAAGGAAATATAGTTTCCATTTTTTTATTATGGATTCTGGGAAAACACATTTTATATTACCGAGTCTTTGATTTTGTGGGAGAAACTAATAAATAATCAACAAAAATATGATTAAAGGCTGCTTGAACTACCATCCCCAAAAAGGAACTCTAGCTAGCAAAGAATCTTTCTGATCCAAATCTTTTTATTCCTAGAAACAGAATTCTTACTTAGCTTTTCAAAAGCCTGATGAAGGCTTCAGCTAAGTTTTGACATAAGATTTTCATATTCAAAATATCTGTTGAAATAAGGGGAGAAGGGATAGGGATCTTGAACTGCATTAGCCTGAAATAGAGCTAAACAAGCTACCGAAGGAAGGTACGTCTCTGTAATTAGAATTCTGTCTGATTCTTTGAAATCAAGTTCGTCTACTTTCTCATTATGTGCCCCAGAGAAGCTGACTTTAACCCTTTCTGAAATTAGCCACCATCAAAATTATTTGATATATTTAATAAATTTCCTTGGGAAGAAACTTCTGAGCCATGGATGATGCAATAGATTAGCACTTCCCAAGAGTCCTGGACACCTTTTTATAAAGCACTTTTCTTGGGACACTTCTTCCCATCCACCCATTGTTGTTTGCATTTAGATATTACAGTCGTCTTAGCCAATCATCTTGAGCAGCTAGCAGCTGGCAACCTGCCCTCATCTTTGAAATGATAGACTAAATCCTCCTCCAGCAATTAACGCCACACTGTAGCTCCTTTGAAGGCAGAGGCTGTGTTTGATCCTTTCTATACCTTTAACATTAGCACACAGTTGATTAGTAAATGCTTCGTGGGTGAGCATGAGATGTGTGGGAGCTAGTTGGCAACGCTTGATACCCTACTCTCTTTAGGCTCTCTTACTGGTAGAATAGCAACACAAGATTCCTCAAAGCATTCTCAGGAGGATTAAGTGATCAACATGAGAAGCAGATATTTATTAGCGGAATGTGTTTGGGGTGCAGAGTTATATTCCATGGCTATTAATAGGTTAACATTGGTAATAATGTAAACTTCTATACAGTGTATGCATGGCCAAGTCCTACGAATGTCTCCAGAAAAAGGAGAGGGCAAAAGGTTTTCTCCCTTTAAGTGCTGCTTTGATGTGAAGACAGGAAACCTGATACTACCTGGTATTTCCCACAATGCTCAGTTACATTTCTTCTTCCCTAGACTCTACAGCTTTCTCACATTAAAGTGAGAATCAAAAAGGCTTCATTTGGCCTACAGGAAACGAACGCTCCTGTGTATTTGTGAGTGTCCCGCTCATTAAATAGCAAGCATCGCCTGCGAGGATCTTAGTCACTTGATAGTCACACTCTGTTTACAGGAGGGCAGCTCAGCGTAGGATGGGGATGGGCAAGAATTAACTAACTTGACTTGGAAGATGGTTAGACCCACAGAAAATCTCATTATGGAATCGTCTGATGTTTTACTTCCTACATTTGCTGGGTGGGGCTAAGCCCAGGGCCTGCGTATGCTAGGTAAGCACTTTCCCACTCAGCTCCAACTTCCGTCCTTGTCTTCCTGAACCACGGTCTGGCTATGTAGGTCCGCGGGCCTCTAACTCAAGACCCTCTTTCCTTCACCCACCAAGTGCTGAGATCCCAGGCATCTGCTACCATGGCCAGAGTACTTGCTAAATTTTCATGAGTATTTTAAATGTACCATTCAAAGTAAAGAACATCAAACATTTTACAAGCCTATTACTTCCCGTTTTTAGAAACTATAATGGAAAAGTATTTGTGCATTATTCAGAATTAAAAATAAAATGAACTGTGTTTTAATAAGTACTTTAAAAAGAAACTTCTAAATACTATGAGGTGTCACACAAACACACGATGGCACAGGGACCACAGATGGCCTGAATTTACCCTCTCAAGAATGAGAAAGGCTGGTGACTCCTGTCTCAGTCCCAGGGACACTCAATTTAATGCTCTCATAGGAATTACTATTATTCTTGGGAAGGAACATTAAACATGGCACCCACCAAAGACATGTCCACTATCTTTCAAAAGAAAGAAGAAAGTATAAAGTGGCCAAGTAGTATAAAATGACTTAAGGTCATTTTTTTAACGAGCTTTAAAAAAAAAAGTTACTGTGTGTGTGTGTGTGTGTGTGTGTGTGTGTGTGTGTGTGTGTGTGTGTGTGAGAGAGAGAGAGAGGGCATTCTGACTCTATGTGTCCCTGTGGAGGACCAAGGGTAACTTCGGGAACTTGGGACACTTCTTCCCATCCACCCATTGTTGTTTGCATCCTTTCCATTTAAAAAAAAAAGTGACCTTGAGCTGGAGAGATGATGATTCAGGGGTTAAACCTCTGCCTGGCAAGCATCCTGAGGTCAGATTTCAGATCCCACTTAGAAATACCAGGTGGAAATGGCATAGCCTGCACTTCCAGCCCTGGTGGGCAGAGTCTGGGAATCCCAGAGCACAGCAAAAAGGTGGTAGAAGCAATGGTGGATGTCAAACACAAGTCATATATGTATTGAGAAGACACAAGTCTTCTGTTTTTCTTTTGAAACTCAAATGACTTCCATCTTATTCCCTAAAGCATTTCTCTAGAAAATTCTAGAGGGTGGAGATTTCTTTAGAAGAAGTGACTGGAAACTCAGGACAATTAACAACCTCACCTTCCTGCTGTGTGCTGAAGAGTTAACTGAATGCAAACAGGACAAATAACACGAATGAACTTGTTCAAATACAGCAACGGATGTTGGCTAGGTTCACTCTTCTTCCCATAAGTCTGTATCTAGGATCTCATGACCCAGTTTGAGTTCACAGCAACAAACACCTCTTGGAAGAGGCTTCTTTCTCACAAATGTCTCTCCTCTGCTTTGGAGCAGTATCCTAGAGTGGCCAGTGCCGCTGATAGCATAAAGAATAGGGAGAGGGCAGGAAGAAAGGCTGCATCTCTCTCTTTCCTTCCTTCCTTCCCTTCTCTTTCTCTCTTCTTCTTCTCTCTCCTTCTCGGCCTCCCTCCTTCCCTTTCTGCCTCCTCTCCCTCCTTTCTTCCTCCTCCTCCTCTTCTTCTTCCTTCTTCCCCCTCCCCCTTTCACATAGGTTGAGATTCGTGGGCAAGGAGATTCTTTAGCCCGGCCTGAGGCACCACGTGGACCTGCAGGGCAGCTGGCATTTCTCACCAGAGTCACAAGAAACAACCTGCCAAAGAGAGCCCGGTGAGTTCACAGAGGTGAAGCTGCCCTGCCTCACGTCTGCCAAGCTCTCTGGCCAGTGGAGGGTATGGAAGCTGACCTTGAGATAGTAGATAGTAGATAGTTCTATCCAGAGACGCTGTCACAGAAGTGTCCAGGATAGGATCTGAAATCTATTTTGACATCTTGCAGGACTTGAGTTTAGAAATAACAAGTCATGGGCTGGAGAGATGGCTCAGGAGTGAAGACTGTCTTGAAAGCAGAAGACCTTGAGTTCTGATCCCAGGTCCCACATAAAGACGCCAGGCAGAAACAGAAGAGGCCCTGGTGGGTGGAGCCTGGGAAATCCCAGAGCAAAACAAGAAGGATGATTCCCAAAACACCCTTGATCCTCCACAGGGAAGGGCACACACACACACACACACACACACACACACACACACACACACACACACAAAACACATAAACAAACAAACAAACAAACAAATAAATAAATGAATGAATAAATGAATAAATAAATAAAGGTCATGTGCGCATTGCGTGCCTATGAGGGAAAGTCACTTCCTACCCTCAAGGAGCTTCCAATGATGTCACAGAACAAAAGGAAAAATATTCAACAGTGTACAGTTACAAAACTGTAAGAGGGAGAAGTAGTTCAGAGACTTAGTATCGACAATATTTTGCAACTTCCTAATGAGATGACAATGTCAAGACCATTTGTATTTTCCCATGCCTCTGGGTCGCTCCTGGCAATTCAGAGCAACACTTTTCACTTTGCCACATCTCTGGATACATCAGAGAAAGGAAAGAGCCCGACACTAGGGCTAGTAGAACAGACGCCAGCATCACTGCCACTCACAGCTGAGCACATCCACTCACACGCATATCCACAGGGAATGCATGTGTGTCCAGAACTATGTGTCCACTCTTCTGGTATCTGGATAGATAGATCAGTAAAGAAATGATTCCAAGCAGAATGAGCGCTTGGAGGAAAAACAGGCAGGATGAAACGACTATGTAGGGAAGGAGGGAGGCAGTCAGGGAAAGCCTAAGAGGCGAACTTTAAAAATAAGAATATGATGGTCATGGAATTCCCATACTCAGGAGGTAGAGGGAAGAGGATCATACGAGTGGGGCCCGCCTGGGCTATGTAACGAGATCATGTGACAAATATACATAACACTACCACATCACCATCATCATCACCATCATCTCCATCACTGCCAGTGGCACCACTACTGCCGACCCAGAAGAGTAGAGCAAGGGAATGTCATGTGCAAAGGGTAAGAGAAAGGTCTTTTCTTTCAGGTGTGGCAGAGGGTTGTAGGTGGGGCAATAGAACAGTCTGATATTTGTATGTATGTATATATCAGAGGTCACTGTGTGTCCCTGTGGAGGACCAAGGGTAACTTCAGAAATCATCCTGGATTGCTTCTACCTCCTTTTTGTTTTGCACTAGGATTTCCCAGGGTCCGCCCACCAGGGCCGGAAGTGCAGGCTACCATGGTTTCTGCCTGGTGTGTTTTATGTGGGACCTGGGATCTGAACCCAGGACCTTCTGCTTGCAAAGCAGAGTCAACCCCTGAGCCATCTCTCCAGTACTGACATGTGCATTTTTCAAGCATGATTTTTGTTAACAACTTTACTGAAGAGCAAATTCACACACAATATGTTCACCTGTTTGAAGACTACACTAAGTTCTCCTCCTCTCTTGCTTATTCCAGCTCCTGATGCCCAGTAATTTACTTGGTTCTGGGTTTGTGCCCTCTGGGTATTTCATAGAAATAGCAAGTGGGTATTTTATGATTGGCTTCTTATGCAGTGTGATGTTTCTAGAACTCACCGATATTGAAGTGTGTTTCAGCCCATCACTATTCTATTGCTACATTGATTATGCGCTGATCAGCATTTGGATTGTTTCTACTTTTGGCTATTATCAATTACAGTGTTCTGAACATTTTGAACACAAGTTTTGTGTGGAAAAAGGGTTCTCATTTCTCTTAGGTGCAAAGAGAAGCCCTGCAGGTCACACGGTAATACTCCCTCTAAACTGCTGAAGAACTTTCTAAGCAGCCGTACCACTCAACATCCTTACCAGCAATGTATGAAAATTCTAATTATTCTCTTGCTCCTTGTCAATATTCGTTAACATCTGTCTTTTGGTGACACGAGTTTTTAGGATAGTACTTACATTTTCATTTAATTTTTTTCATTTATTATTATTATCGTGTGTGTGCGCACGTGAATATGCATACCACAGTGTGATATAGAGGTCAGAGGACAACTCGGTAGAGTTGGTTCTAGAACCGAGGTCATCAAGCTTATGCAGCAAGCACCTTTACTTGCTGATCCATCTCGTTAACCTCTCCCCCACTTATATTTTCTTTAATGTAAATAACTGTTCCAAAGTTGGCTGGTTATTAAGGTTATTAAAAGTGTTGAAGATATGAGGTCTTTTCTCATTAAACTAACACAAGTAGGAAATGTGGACAGGGAGATTAAATGGAAGGTATCTTTGCTTAGAATTTGACAAAATGCATTCAAGATACTAGAAAAGGCCCCAGAAGGGTCAAACTCAAGTGAAGACTTGCTAGACCTCATGTAGCCAAATCCCTCTTGTGCAGTTGAGGATATGGGGGCCAAAGAAATAAAGTGACTCATCCAAAGTCCCACAGCTGAACAGGTAGCAGAGATTAGCTCAGTGCTTTTACGGGGTTGCTAGAAATGCTGATGAACCTGGGTGTGGTGGTACATACCGGTCACCCCCGTACTAAGGAGGCTGAGATGGGAGGATTGTGAGTTCTGGGATAGCCTTGAATACACAGTGAGGACTTTGTCTTTAAGGGAAAAAACAAAGGAAGAAATAAATTCTGATGAATCAAAGAAAGAGCTCCAAGGTTAAAAAGGAAGAAAAAATGTCTATGGCTTGGCTCTTCCCTCCAGCACATCCTACTAATTAAAACACAACATCCGGTGGCGGCCGCTCTACCTTAATCATGCCGTGTTACCGAGACACGCTGATGGACATGTGCTGTGGAAAGTCAAACAAACCCACCGAGTGGCTTGTCACTGGCTCTGTTCCTTTCATTTACATAGTCTCGGCTTCCCTCTGGGGAATTTGGAGACCAAAGTCAGTCTGTCCCCTAGAGACATTGCAGCAACGGTCCTTGAAGCAGTTATTCTCTTTGTGGCTGTAGTCACTCTATAATCAGAGAGCCCAGAAGGCTCGCAGGGCTCTATATAATCACCTGGAGACTTCGACGGGACCAGCGTTTCCCCTGTACTGTCTCAGGAGCTACCGGGACCTAGCTGAACACCCACACCTAGCATCTGACTGAGGCTCAGACACCAACAGAACCCCCACCTCTGTGGGCGCGTCTGTTCTCTACTCTCCACTCTTACCCCCGCTCCCCGCTTTTCTTTGAAATTTGAGTAGGACTTCTCTGTCTGGTGACCCGTTGGAATATACTGGCTTGTTTGCTTTCTCCTGTGTTCTCCTTAGTGCAATAATGTGAAATGTCAACTTGAGGTGACGAGTAAATCTTCAGTCAAAATAAGTTGGCAACCAGGCAGGAGGGAGTTGGTGCGGGGGTGGGGGTGGGGGGTGTAGAGGAAAGGTGGACCTCAGAGGCTCTGCCTGGCCAGATCCACCCAGGCCAGGCCTTAACTCCCAAATAGGTTTATCATATAGCAGATCGTCCCATTTCTTCTTGCCTGCTGCTGCGGGCTCCTTTCTTGGGACACAGTATGCCCTGATTCACTTGCACCCAACAAGTAAGAAGACGTCACAGCACACCATCTGGCCACAGGCCCTGGCGACATTTTCAAAGAACATCTAGGCAAGATAGCTCAGGGGGTCAGGTGCCTGGTTCCTAGGTTGGGAGACCTGAGTTGGATCCCTAGAGCCCAAAAGGTAAAAAAAAATAAAGCCCACTCCCCAAAGTTGCTCCGTAACCTCTACCCACGTGTTAAGGCAGCCTGCTCGTGCCTTCTCCCTCTGAAATAAATAAATGAAATAGTTCTTTAAATCTGTTAATGTAGCACAGGGAAAAAACCCAGGAGCATTACTAACTTATTTACCAGTTCTTTGTGAGGTAGAAAGGTTTGCAAAGCAGCAAGATCCTCCGCAGTGCAGTGCAGAGAGAATCCAGACTTTTCCAATCTGACTTGCCCTGAAGTTTGGAAGAATCTGCCCAGTTAATGGCATATGCTTATTATAGGTGAAATGCAGTTATAAATGCAAATGAGAGACGTGCCTACCAGTCAGCAACCAGCTGCTTTTACAGGTCCTTCCCAGCGCAGGGACTACCAAGCAAAGCAGCACATGGGACTGAGTTATGAAAAACACACAGATTTTAGCAATTTCTGTCTTCTCCCCATCAGTTCTGCCCCTTTGTTCCTTGGTTTGGTGGAGCAGGCCCTATGGCTGCACATTAGGACCCTAATCTGAGAGGGATGAGTTACAAACCCAAATCCCAGTGTTTGTTAAGGGGATTTATGCATTAGGGTCTCTGAAACCTTACCCTGAAAGTCTTCCCCATTCCTCCGCCGGGTTTCCGGAAGAGAGAAATCCCCTCTGCAGATCTCTCTTTGACTCGGCCATGGATACAGGCGTGTATAAATCCTGCTAATGACTTCTGCCTGTGGCTGACAGGTTCTGGTCTGGGGGAAAAGCTGGGTTCTCCCAAGCTGCTTTCTGTTTATTTCCAAAGAGGATTTACCGCATGACTTCTTCGGTGAGCATCAGTGTTCCCCATGACGGCTGTCAGCACCCTTCACTTACATGGGTGCTCCACATGGAAGGGTCTAATTCATGCTGTCAGATCTGGGACCCTCAACATTCCAACGTTCAGAACTGAGAGTCATGTTGGGTAAATGCAAGGCCTCTGTATGGAATTTTCTTTTTTTGGAGAAGGGAGGTTACTTTCCTAACTGACCCAACTCCGTAGGCAACAGCACTCTTGGTTTTCCTTGTGGCAGTTTCCACGGCTCAGGGGCCTGGAGTGGGCATGCATAGAGGCTGGCATGATGTGGGCCTTATCTCCTGGCTGAATCATTTGTTCAAGGATGGACGCATAAATCAGTCCAAAGGGCAGTGGTAGGAAGCTGAGGTTTTGGGATGCATAGTATGTTCTCTTTTACAGGACTTGTGATGACAGATGCCAAATCCACAGCTACAGCTATCTCATAAAGGAAAAAGCTGAAGCTTCTGGCAGTCACAAGGATGAAGAACCCAACAGTAGGAAATTGGAGAGTGAGAACTCGGTTAGACTTGGATCAGGCTCTGCCTGAAGCTGGTTACCATGCACATTTAAACACCATTAACAAGCTCTTTTGTTCTTTAAACGTAAGTCAACGTGAGGTGGGTTTTCTGACTCTTCTAATGGAAGAATACTAATAGACTCACCGGGTAGGTTCTAGTAGGCAGATTACGCGTGGATCTAGAGTCCCACCTTCTCTTGGAACATAGAAGCAGACTGATAGAACTCTGGACCCCCGGGCGCCTGCCAACACCCGCTCCTGTGTCTCCATCTGGCTTTGTTTCTTCCTTTTGCTCATTCCTCCTGTTCCCTAGACTATACAGGTTTCACAGTCTTTTCATGTGAATTTGGTCAGTACCCTGAGTATTGAGTTCTAGGTCAGTCGAAGCTACACAGCAAGACTCTGTCTAGTGGCAGTGGAGTGGGGATCCTCAACTCTTATACTCTAAGTTAACCCTCCGTCTCCCCCACTAGATGCCAGATTCCTCAGGGACAGAGGCCATCTCTCTGTTCTGCCTTCTGAGAGGCCTGTGCAGCTTCACAGGTGTCAGAGACAAGAACTTAATGTTTCTTGAATAATCGACATTCCAGGGCCACTCGGTGGTTCTTCCTTCTTCCAAACGAACTGAAGTCTGGTACCAAACTTCTTAAATAAGATGTTGTCAGTGGCTTCCATGTATTTGAGCCTTCTATTCTAGTAAACACAGGACATGGTGTGTCTATACTTGCACTGGTTAGGATGTGAGCTGTTTCAAGGAGTGGAAAGCAGACAATGAGATGCTTATACCACCAAGGGCAAGAATTTTGGAGGTGGGATATTTCAGAGTGGTCTCTATGGTCTCAGGCAATGGCTATCCATTTTATTCACATGATTGTAATGGTCCTTTGTCTACATAGTTGTGACCTTGGGGCTCAAAGCCAGTAGCTTTAAGCACCAGCATCAAGTTCTCTCACTCCATGCAAAGACAGTGGATGGGTAGACACACCTCGAACATCACAAGGCTCTTTCTCCATCATGAGAAACAACATGTCCCAGAAGTCCCTGGTAGCCTGTGCCCTCATGTCTGGAGGATCAAAAGTAGTCACGTGGCCAGGGCTTGCATAGGAAACAGGGAAACACAAATGCCATGATAGGCTCAACCCGACCACATTGTAGTGTCAGCTGGCAGAGGAACCAGCGTCTCTGAGACCAAGAGACCTCTGCCCACCAACTGAGCAAAATCAGATCCCCTTGGCACAAATGAAGAAGGCAGGGTGGGACATGGGACTTGCTAAAGCACTGGTTTGGTTGCAGGACACTGGAGACCTGACTGTGGAACGCAGAGATGATGTTCCCGGATCCGGCCTTCCCACCTCAGATTTCTGGGCGCTGTGTGCCAGTGACACCAATGCTCACTGGCTCTTTCCCTGTCTGCATGCAGTGGTGCCATGTGAGCTGACTGGTGACTCCAAGGGTGGCAGAGAAGGTACTGCCACCCATCTTCTCACACAGCGTCTCCTGGCATCTCGTCTATGCAATCCACCCATCTTCCCAAGCAGCATCTCTGACATCTTCATTTATGCAATCACTTATTCTTACCCTGTCTCTCCCTTGCAGCGCCTCGGGACACAGAGATAGAAAAGACAACTCCTGTCCTCTGAAGGGCCACGGGCGCACAGGAACTAAGCCTACTGTGGTGAGTACACTAAGGGAGATTCAGATAGTGCTGTGGAGGAGAGAGGACAGCAGCAGTACACCTAAGGCTGAAGTGGACAGCAAGGTGGGCTGTTTCCCACGACTTGATTAGATGAGGCCCTGGATGCTGAATCAAAGGCCTCCAGGAGGAACTATGAGTTGGTGGCATGGAAGATACCATCTGGGAGATCAGGGATAGAGGTGACCATGAGGGGGAGGGCAGCATGCGCAGATGAGAGGGGGTGGGGAGTGCATTCCATGGGCAAGGGGGATCCCAAGTCCTCTGGGAAGGGATGAGAAGAGAGGAGGTGAGAAGGCAGGAGAGGAGCCGAGGAATGCAAGGGGCAGAGCAGGCTCTTCATAGTGTGACTCTCTTCTGCTGTTGGCGATTCAGAGTCAATGAAAGTTTCAGAGCAGCGAAAGGAATACTTTCCTTCAGAGGCTATGGGGGCCAAGCCCCTTTGCAAATTAACTACCAAAGTACAGACTGCTAAGTTACTGCGCAGCAGGCTTAATAAGCACAAAGGCCCTACTGTAGCAGGGGATCACTGCCGTGTGTGTGTCTCAGGGTTTAAGGCGCTATGATAAAATGAATCCCTGTATTTTGTCCTTCCATAAAACCGGACAGGTTAGGGACACAGCTTGTAAATCCTACAATTATTGAAAGCGCTGAGCATGGCTTGACTATGTTATCGCTTTTAAGTAACACTTCACCGGATTCTGGCTCCCAAAACCACTTTGGGGAAAAATGCTTTCCTAAGTGACATCACCCCATTTTCCACATAAAATGAAGAAATAAAGGCTCACATTCAGAAGTACAGGCTACAAAAGGAAACCTGAGGTACCTTAAGAGCCTGCTAAGGAATCCCTACTGCCCGAGAGAAACAAAGAAATAAATTAAAAGTATACTTGCTGCCCCCTCCCCAATGGTTGGGCTTAAAAGAGGTAGGCTGGTTTTCCCCAAATCCATTAATAATATAAATCAATGTACTTCATTTTCACAGTCATCTCTGAATGTTCTCCTCTTAATTGCCCCATTGCATCGTGTTTTATTTTACTAAAGTTCAGATTTTATTGCTGACGACTAATGGGCACAGAGTCCCTCAAGAACTTGTTTTAAAACATCAACCAGTCAGCCATAAAGTGATATTAAAATAGCTATGCTGGCTAAATAAGAATTAAAAAGTATAGCCACTTACTTTTAAATTAGAATCCTCTTTCACATTTCAGGAATAGAATAAAACGTGCCATAAACTTTCAACTTCCACGCCAGAGGACTGTGGTAAGAGTCAGCGGTAACACACGTGTGATCCTCCCACGGTGAAGCATTAAAATCAAGCACTGTTTGCAAGCATTACCGAAGGCACTTTAAAATTGTACTTGAGTACAGCGTCACGGAAACCTTTCCGGGATAGAAGCAGAAAAAGAGGAACAGGAAGGATCTTGTGAAGAAAGCAGCTATGGTCAACGATCACTAGCTCAGCAGGGTCAAGTCCTCGTGCAGCTCTGGGAGGAACTTTCAACTAAAACGGTATGTCAGGTGTGTTCCAATGGGCTTCATGAGGATCGCCAACAATCATTCTGTGGCTTCCTTTACAGATGGATTCTTGAACCTTTTTCATGGCCGTATAATATTATTCACTGTGCTAATGTTTTATACAGAGGCTAGAGACAAATGACCATTACATGGCCCTGCTTCACAACGGGGGGGACCTAGCGGCCCTGGGAATGAGTAGACAAGTTTCTTAGTCTTTCTGGAGTTCAGCTGAGGTAAGGCACAGGGCGCTCAGTTCTCTAAGGAGAGGAGGGTAGGCCTGTTCAGCCTAGAGGTCACAGTTTTGCAGACTTGCCTGTGGAACGGCACCAGGCGCACAGAGAGAAGGCGCTGCCCCCTGAAAAAATGTCAGCCGGCCAACCAGAGCACACGCCGGATGTCAGCAGAAACGAACTGTCTTTTGGTGAACTCGGTCTCTGAAAAGACCTAAAAGCATTGATTTCCGCTCCACCCCCAGGTAGGTCCCACCGGGGTAACCCCCACAGAAAACAAAAGCAGAGGTGTCCCATGGAGGAGAAGGCTGTCGAGGGGGCTGCTTCTCACCTGCGCCAATTCCGTTCCTCCAAACAGCTTTCAGTAAGAGCATCTTGAACCGGTTTAGCCCTGTCCCCACCAGGCACGTTTGTAAAGATAAAAAGAACACGGTTGTTTTCCTTCCTTGGAGGGGAAGGGAAGGAGAGGACGGGAGGTCCCATAGAGAGAAAACGAGGCGTCAAGCACGTTCCTAAGCCCACGCAGAAAAATGGCCATGCAAGTTGTGCAGAAAGTTCCCTCAGATGGTCCTCTTCGTCCTCCTTCCCGGTCACAGAGATGTCGGGAAGAAAGTGGAGTTGGGTGCTTTTCTTCTTCATCCGGCAGCCTGCCAGCGACCAGTTTGGGTAAACATTCGGTAGCCCATATGAACCTTATTTTAGAACAAAACAATTTCAGTTTTAAAGTGTTTGAATCGCTCGGGCTCAATCTGAGGATTTGCCCATTGAATCCGGGGCTGCTTCCTTTCAACTCTGAATGAAGGAAGCATTCTGAGACGGGAGCTATTCAATGGGAGCTATCTGTCCTGGCACTCAATCAAAGGGATTAGGATTTGGAAAGAAAAGCCTACAGGTGATCCTCCAGGAAGCGTACCAAGCAGTTATCAAAAACATACAAGTTCAAAGCAGCTCAATTTTCATATGTTAAGTGTACTTGGATGCAGCCCCAGGCTGCTTCCTAGGTAAAAAATTGTGTTAAAGCTGTTTGTACTTGCATACTTAGCAGATGGGAATGAGAAAGCATGTGCTCAGCCTCCGCGGTGCTGGGCCCACTTCACCCTCTCGAAACCCAGTGAGTCAGTCTTGTTTCTCCTGGTGAAAACGACCTGACACTGTGTCCCCGTGTCTCCCACCATCATGGTGGCCAGGTAGTCACATGGTCCAAGAGCAGTCACAGGCGCGTGCCCGCCAGCTGGACAAGTAAGTGTGGCTTCTCAGGAGTCCTTGGTGGTGTGTTCCCAAATGCTGTGATCTGGATTTAGCAGTGTGTTAGGCATTTGGCTAGCAGAAGTGCGAAACAATGAGAGGAGGGAAATAAGAATGCACACGGAGATCTAGGTTGCAGATAACAAACCACCAAGATTACAATATATACTGCCAACACACACAGACACAGACACACAGACACACACACACACACAGACACAGACACACACACACACGCGCACACACACACACACACACACACACACACACACACACACACACGTCCAAAAAGCCTCTGGGAAAAGGACTTTCTATTTTTACAGAGAGAAAGTAAGGGGGAAAAAATGAAAACCTCTATTTAGTCATTTAAATCATCTAGACACAAGCTATGTACTAGTAAATGGCCACAGAAGGGGGGAGACAATACTAGCTTCTACCTCCATGGGAGTTAGATCAAAGAAATTCTACAGTACTCAGCTCAGTATGACCTGTGGGGGGAGAGGGAGATTCCTTGAAGAGGCAAATGCCTCCTCTTGACCCTATGCCCCCACACTGCTGTGAAACCTCATAAAATGACTCAGTCTACTCAATCTCATCTGGAAAATGGACACGATAGCTCACTCACCCCAAATAAGAGGCTCCTTACTGCTGCTGAGTGAATGCTACGTAGTTCCACCCTAAGGATTCTGGGTTTATCTCCAGCAATATTTGGATTATTCCTGGTTTATAGAAGAGAAAAGTGGTGTTTAAACTCCTTGAAAGTCACCATATGAAATAAGTGGTAGAGCCGGGATTCAAACTCGGGACTGTCTGAATACAGGATCCAAGTCCTTTCTCTCTACTTGCTTCTGCCTCCCTAACTATGTCAGTTTCCTGGTAAGATGGCACCACTGTCCTTCCAAGCTGGAGACTCCGCTCCTCTTCAGATCCTCTCTTCCCTTCCTACTGCCTGCAGCCCACCTGTGTCATGCTCTGTCCCTCTGCCAGCGCCCAAGCTGAGACTTCCACTGTCTGTAATGGCTAATTTTGTCAACTTGACTACATTGAAAATTGCTGGGGGAAGGAGGAGATGCTCAGTCAGTAACTCAGTTGCTATGCAGGCATGGAGACCTGAGTTCGATCCCTGACATACCCATAAAAGCCAGGCACAGTGGCATGCACTTGAAGTCCAGAGTGGGAAGATAAGAGACCGGAGGCTCCTCGAGGCTCACGAGCCAGCCAGCCTCACCCAATCTGCAAGCTCCAGGTCCCATTGTCTCAAAAATAACACGACGACTCCTGAGGAAATGACGTCTGGCTTCCGCGTGGGCACACACAGGAATGAGGCACGACTCTGGGCAAGTGTGAGGGCTTTTCCAGGGATGAAACAAGGGAGAGACCCTGCCCCAGACACAGTGGCACCACCCCAGAGTCTGGACTGAGTGAGAAAGCCACCCAAGCGCCGAGGCACCACCAGCCGTCCTGTCTGCCTCCCGATCTGCAGAAGTGAGCTGGTTCCCACGGCCTGCTGTGACCTGCCATGTTCTCCTCTGAACTGGGAGCCCAACACACCTTTCCTCCCTTCGGCTGCTTCTAGTGCAGCACTACGGCAATGAGAAAGCGACCAAGAGGCCATCTCTGTGCTAACAAGTATGACGTACCCACATGCAGCTGGCGTTTTCTCTTACGTCTCTGCTCATTCTATTCCAGAGGGCTGGAAGGCTTCCTCTGCCAGCGCAGTGCCATGGCTCTTTGATGTCAGGTCAAGTGAAGCTCTCCCAACCTTTCTGCGTCCTCCATGTTCCCAGGGCACAGCCATAGAGTCTCTTCTTAGCATCCATGTCCCCTCCCTTCGCATCCTGCTTACCCACAATCTACTAGTACCCCCTCCCCAACAGCTGAAGTCCAAGGATCATGAACATCTTCTTATTTGTTTGCTTGTTTGTTTGTTTTTGTGGCATAGAGGTCTTCTAAAGGTTCCTGAGAGTAAGAGTTGAGAAGGAGGGGGGAAATCCTAAGCCAATATGAAAGAGAAATACAGCTTAGAAACAGGGGGGGGCGGTAACCCCAAACCTCTGGAGACTGCAAACCCTGATAATCGCATGCTGTCTTCAGAGCGCCACCTGAGGGCCAGCGTAAGAGGACAGGACTATAAAGCTGGCTCCTCCCAGCTTGGTGTTGTCTTGGCACCAAAGAAGCAATTTGAAAGTATGTTCGGTTATTTAATGGGTCACCAAGTAGCAGGACGCTAAAAGTTTAGTCACATTTACAAGGAAGAATTATATGAAAATGTTTTTATTGACATCGTAAAACCCACAATTTAAAACACGGTACTGAAAGATGGAATCTGTAAGGAACAAATGGGCAACTCTTAAAATGTTACCTGGTTCCAGACAGTCCAAATTTTGTGTCGCGTTAGCAAACAAGATAAATGACTTTGTCTGAAATGATGTTTTATAAATCCTATTAACAGGCTATAAAGGCAGCAATGGCTCCCTCAACAGGAAAATTAATTTTCTCAGTTCAGTCCCCATTGTACACACAAAACTGTGGAGGTATCTGAGGGGCTTATTGTTCGTGCTGATTGCGGACTCGTGCACTAATAGCACTCTCCAGCGATTACATTTCATACTTTTCAAAGTACCTGGGCGCTCAGCGTTCCCCCGGATCTGCACAATGAACCTACAGGCCGCGTTGGGCAAGTATTATTCTTGGGTGGGTGTTTGGTTCGACTTTGCTTTGTTTTAAATTGCAAAGATGGGCATCGTGCTGTCACCAAAGACAGCTGAGAGCAGAGGTGGGTTAGAACCTCGGCTAGTCCTTGACACCTTCGTGCTGTCTGTGGAGTTCTAAGAGCCAGTGTTTATGATGTGGAGGTGGGTATTCCCCTGCGTGCCCAAACCCACAGCATGGAGAGCCTCTAGCGTCATTTCAAACACTGTATCTGATTAAATTACAGTGTACCAGTTTGTTTTATTTGTTTTTACTCCTCAGATCACAGAATTGAATCCACTTTTACCTCTACTCCTCGCCATGGCATAGCACTTGGTACACACTGTCTTTATTTTAAGAGCAAGACATACGCTAGTGCTTGGTACAATTTTGTTTTTGCTTTTTCTTGCCAACAAAGAAAATATGGCTTTAATAGAAGTTTACATCTGCGTGGTATTACATGCATGTAAAACAGATGTAACCTAATTACATTTTCATTTAAATTGCTAAATAGCTACTTAAGTAAAAAGCTAAAATAACATACAAACAACAGTTACTATAATAACAAGTGTACTTAGAATTACACGAGAAGGATCAAAGCTACAGAAGACAGAATTTGAGTTGGTCTTTCAAAAAGACAGTGATATAACAACACAGTCTTCATTTACTTGGTAATTTAAGGTTTCTCCAGCTAGACTTAGCGACATAGCTCGGCTCAGCCTAGACACAGGGAAGAAATCCATAGCATTTATATAAAGACCGTGTTTCATGAAGATTAGACACACTCTCTCTCAGAGATTATATAGCAAAACCCTAAATTGGAAATTAGAATTCCAGGCAATACAATCAGCCTGATTATAGTTTTGAGCAGACCCGTCTAGGCTGGAAGCAGAAATCGGTTCCCAAGTCTGAGATCAGAGCCTCCTCTTTGTATTTGTAGACAAGACACCACTGCATGTTGGCAATTGCATATTCATGACTCGGTCCTTCCTGTGTGCCACACAAAGGCTGGTCAGATATCCAGGGCACTTGGGAAGGACACTCGGCTCTGGTGCCCAGTGCCGGGGACGCATGGTCAGCCCTCACAAAGGGGCAGGGTAAGCACCACGTGACTGGTCAGGAGGGCGACATCCTTGGCAGTGTGCTCTTGAACCCGACTTGCTGGATGCTGCCCATGCCTAGCCTTGCTGTGCCTTTTTTACCCCAATCACATTTTTAACTAAAGTGAATTTCCGGTCTTTGGTGATAGTGGTTTTGTTTTAAATAGAATGAGAAAAAAAAAAAAAAACCCCACAGGTTAGTACAGCATAAACTTATCTCAAAATCAGAATCGTCTATCAGCAGCACAAAAGATTCCAAAGCAGGAATGTGTGGTGGAAACTTGCCCAACTGCACAGTTTTCTTTTCTAAACCAGACCAGCCAGTTTTTCCAAATTTCACTCAGGAGTGTAAAAAAAGAAAGGACTTAAATCCAGCCAGCCATTTTTTTTTTTTTGATTGTGGCTTTGAAATGTCTGAGTTTTAGACGCTAAAGAGACCATCTCTTCAAAAACTGAGGGTTGTAAACTCTGCAGGCCACGAAATTCCTTATCAAAGATCTCCACCAATTCTTCGTAAAATTAGCATCAGATCACGTGCCTCCATATACCAACTTTAAAAAACAGAGACACAAGCTGGGGATGCAGCTTGGAGATAGAGCGCTTCAAGCCCCCTCCCCCATCTACATACAGCATTGAAGAAAAGAACAAACAAATAAAAATATAAACAGCTTCTCACTTCTCTTCTGCAGGGTAGCTGACACCTGGTGTCGGCTTGGCCATCGGCTTCTTTGGTGCCGCCTCACACAGTATTTTAATACAGGAGGAGGGAAGGGTTGCCAGGCGCCTTCTGCCACTAGCCACCCTTCATTTTATAAACATGTGGTACTTTAACCTTAGTGAAGTCCCATGAGGACTCCCACGCATTAAAAAGTTTAAGGGTTAAGATCTCTCTTTCTTTATTCACCCCAAACGTTGGGGTGAATTCTTGCTTTGGAAGCTACACCCCACCCCCACTCAACCCCCACCCTGTCCTCTGGATCCACAATAGCAATGAGGTTTGTCTGTGAGGACAGGAGAGCAGGAAACATAGTTCCAGAAAATTCCACACCGCAGCTCATCCCAGATGCAGGACTTTGCCTTGGTCTCTTCAAACCCACTGCTGTTCGCTGTCTGCTAAGAACATTCATAGAGTTTCATAATCGTCAGGCACATGTTTGTAGAAGACAAGCGAAGGCTTGTCAAGATTTTGTAACCAATTGTTTCATTTGTATTTTATAAATGGGTCATAAATGTCACTGACTAATTGCCCCCTTTCTGGTTCCTCCCTTTAACCCCTCCCTCCGTGCACTGTGACAAACAGGTAACCTTCCACCCCCCCCTTGCCAGAGGCCAAGGATTAATGGCAGGGTTTAAATTAAACCTCACCTATTTGGAAGGACATCAGTGGCCGCTGAGGACACACTGTGATTTCTCTACTCACTACTGCTCCTGTGCTGCTATCACGTGATGCTCGAGAAACCCAGAGACGGAGAGGGAAAAACGTGGTGTGCTGATCAGAAAAGCCAAAGAAAGGAATACTGAAATAACTGTAAGACGATATCACTGATGCAGTTAAGCCCTCCCAGGTCCACCTGGTGATTACAAAGCCAGTCATTACTTGAAATCACACATTAAAGTGATGATTCCCGTGTCTGACCGCAGCACAGACACTCTCTTCTGCTAACACTTAGGAGGCTGGTAAGGGAACGGAGCCCTACAGCTTGGAACACAGTGCACCACATCCTAAAGGCTGAGTGTGGCGAGGTGGAGGAGAGAAAACAATCAGTGTGTGCCCTCAGTGACCAGGGAAAGTCAAGGGAAAAGCCGGTGGGAAGAGGGAGGCTCCGCCCTACAGTGGTTTTGGTACTTCACAAGAGGTGTGTCATTAAAACACATAAATGTGACATGGGCTTTTTAAGTCATAGGACAGTAATGTACCAGGCTGCAACACACCTTGGAGAACGGGAAGGTACACAGTGCCTTGTTCTACCTTTGGGATGCCAAATCCTTAAATATGTTTTCAAACAGTGTTTTACATTAGCTGCCAATGTATTTGCATAAGCACATTTCACACGGAAATCTGGATTTCTGCTTCTTACAGGAAAAGAAGCCGAGCAGTCCGTGACAGTGAGCAAACAGTTGGTCATGGTGACAGTTGGCTGGAGCAGAGCTCTGGCTGTCCACTCACACTGGGGCATGCATGGCCATTCGTATTCCTGTCTTCTCCCTTTCCCGTTGTGTCCCACCTGGCCTACGTCAGCCGTCGACACTAACTGTTAGCTGCTGCAGGAATTTGAAGGTACCACTTTGGGTGGAGTTGGGTATCTGTGTTTACTAATTAACTGTCCAGTAAATAATTACTACTTTCCCAACTTGAAGGTAAAGGGGAAGAGCTGCAGAATCTGTAGGTGACCATGCCAGCCAGTCTAAAAGACATGGGGTCTGCAGCGTGCTTTAAAGGCAAACTATAAATATGGACTGTCCTGTTCGCTAATGAAAAAAGATTCTACCCTTATTTATTGTCTTTATTACTCCAAAATTAAGTCTGCTAAAAAAGTTGAACTACCAGACATAAACTTGACTTGTTTACACTCAGAATGGAGGAAAACCGTCATTCCTCATGATAGATATTTTTATAATGAGGACCACAAAAAAACACACAAAGAAACCTCAGGATCTTTGGAAATAAAAATGAATGTGCATATTCTGCACTAGCTGGCAGTAATTATTTTACCACGTGAGGCTCAGGGTAGATAGAAGTATGCAATACCTTTAAACTTGGAGCCATCCCAAAAAACAGGAAAAAAAAAAAAACCCTGACCTCTGACCCTGTTTTGAAGCATCGCTACCCGCTTGGGTAGTGTTTGCATGCTGAAATATTTATTTCCTTCATAAAAAAATCTATCTGAATATCCAATCTCTCGACAGTGAAGAGTCTTATTTCCATGTTGGCAGAAGCCCTTAAGTAATTTGGGGCTATGATCTGAACACTGCAAGCTGTACCCACTTAAAGCTTTGCAGCTTGCAGCCGTGGATTTTCCTCAGCAGCCCCTCATTTGCAAAACACAGCAGAGCCTCAGGTGAAAGGTGATGGAGTCTGAACAGCTGCACAGCCCAGTTAGGAAAGGAAGTTTCTTGGACATAACTTCCAAGAGAACAGCATTCTGTCACTCGAAAAAATGAATTTGTTTCAGTGGGGAGCCAGTTGTGTAATACTAGCTACCAGACCTGGTGTGGGACCTGCTGTGGGCCCTCTGACGAAGCCCTGCACGAAGCCCTCAGAAGGTTCTTCATCTGTTCATTATGACTTGTGAACAAAGGGTCATGGTATAAAAATTCCTTGGTATGGGTTTTATACCACACAATCTCGCACAATCTGCTTTACCAGTTTTCTGGGCTGCTAGCAAGTTAGAGGCCAGCCTGAGCTACGTAGCAAGACCCTGACTCTTCTTCCATCCCTTAAAAAAAAAAAAAAAAAAAAAATCAGGCTGGGAAGATGACTCAGGGATTTTGAAATCTTTGCCTTGCAAGCAAAAGGACATGAGTTTGGGTCCCCAGATCACATGTAAAAATACCAAGTAGATATGGCTGTGGTCTGCACTTCTGGCCCTGGAAGGCAGAGCCTGGGAAAACCCAGAGCAAAACAACAAAGATGTAGAACAATTCAGGATGATTCCCTGGGGCCACCACAGGCACACACACTCAAGTGCACTCTTGTATACTTAACCTCCCCTATCTGCAACACACACATACACACACACACACACACACAGATAAGTAGAGAAAAAGGGACACACACACACACAGATATAAGTAGAGAAAAAGGGGCATATCAGAGGCATGTCTGGCTCTTTCATGAGGCCATGACCCCCAACTCTGCCTTTCTAATGCTTTCTAATATAGCAAGTCATGGCTGAACTTTCCTGAGGCCCTGATCAAGGTATTGGAATTAAGCTCAGAAGGGCACTAGGAAGCAGGACCCTGCAGGCTTCCTTTCATACCTGTTGACATTACTTGGAGGGCAAATGGCTTCGGTTTCTTTGTCCAGTGACTTAGGAGAATGCCAGGGACCCAGCCCTTGTGCTCACACGCCATCAGGACTTCCCTCATATCCAGCAATGGCTTGCAACTAGGTGTGAAATCCTGTGGAGAGCCCATCCTTGCTCTGTGAGGAAGACTTTGTTTAGACTTGTGCACAGCATGAATCTATGGGACTGTTTGATACTGGTGTATCAGAAAGTTGTTTTGGAATGTAATTTCACACAGGTTGTGCTTGTTTAAGGTATGAAGGGAATGTCGCCATATCTGAAAAATTCCAAAATAGAAACTTTATCTAGATTTATTGATAATAAACTTCAAACGCTACAGCAAGTGTATATCCCTAGCAAATTATATTGCCACTTATTTGCAGTGAAATGTGCCTTTGGAGTTATAAATAAAAGCTTTCATCATATGCATATCTGTGTATACATACATACACAAATACACACAAACTTTAAATTTATATATATGTAAAGAGAAAGAGAGCAAGAGTGAAGATACAGAAAATTTATTTTTTGTTGTTTTTTTTTAAGGTTTTACTATATAGCCTCAGCTGGCGTTGAAATGTGGACCAGGTTGGCCTAGAAATTCCATTGGTCCTTCCACCTCTGCCTTCCAAGTGAGTGGTGGGATTACAGGCATGAGGCACCGCAATCAGCCGGATGTGCTAGCTGCTTGCATCCAGCCATCTGAAAGGAGAGATACTGCTTGTAAGTTGCAGATCTTGTGGCCTGGGCCTTCCGCTGCTCAGTGAAGCACTACCGGCAACTGAGGAAAGATGTGCCCTACAGGCCACCCATGTCTCCTAGGGTGAGGGAGGGGGCTGCACACTGGATTTCAACTCCTTGTGCCTAGGCGGGTGTCGGTCCTGTCACACAGGATTGCTTGCTCACACTAAGCAGGTCTCTCCCATCATTCTGGATTCCAGGCAGTAAAAAGTCTATTGAACAATCTGACGAGATAGCAGAGGATAGTCACTAACTTCATGACTAGGTGAAATGACCCCAAGGTCATCATCAAGTTAGTAGAATGTGGAGTAAATCAAGACACTCTATAGTCGGCAATGATTAGAATCACAATAGAAGACAGTGAGGTCACGTGATTGCCTTTCATAATGAAGCAGCTCTTTGACTTAGAAAGTGGGTCCACAAGTTTTGTTTTGTTTTTCTTTCTTTTAAGATAAGATTGGTTCTACCTTTATTCTGACTGAAAAGGTCTCCTGTAGATGTAAGATCAGCAAGCCTGGTTTGTTCCAGGCAGGGAGAGAAGTGGCTGGTGGTTGGGTAACACCCTCAATGGAGTGGCTAGCAGATCCAATGGAGTGGCTAGCAGATCCAGAGACCAGACTTAGAGTCAACTGTTTGGCTTGAGTCAGTCTGTGGAAGCAGACACTCCGGGGGAGCATTAGACACTCTCATGTGCAATTCTTCTCAAGTCAACAGAAGCAAGAACATCTCATTCTAGAAAGTGTGCTGTGTTACTGGCTATTTGAAATAACAGTAAAGTTAATCTCTACCTAACAAGCAGTCACAAAGATAGTATTCTGGTGTGTTAAAGAAGCAGACACTAGGTTTGGTAAGATGCCTCAACAGGCAGAAGTGTCTGCAAAACCTGGCAACCTGAATGTGCACCAGATCCATGGGATGGGAACAGAAAACCAACTTCCAAAGGTTGTCTTCTGACTTCTACATGCATACCATGGCAGACACATACCTATCTGTGTTCTCTCTCTTTCTCTCTGATAAATGAACAATATCGAATGAATAAAATGAATATGAAAGAAGTAAATACTAATAACAAAGCTAGAAGGGCATCAAAATACAATAAAGTTGAATAAATCACAAATCGACTTAAAAACTTGAAGCTAGGTAGTATTAACATAAAAATGTGCCAAAACTAAGGAAGAGAATAATATATCTGAGGAAACTCTCTGAAGAATATCAAGATGTACAAGAAAGAAAGCATAATGAAATTTAAATAAACAAATGATAAAACCTATTTGTAACATAAGAAACACAGGAGAATTACTGTCAAGAAAATATGAAGAACTACAAATTGACCAGAAAAAGATGAACAATCTAATAGAAAGATGCACAAGATGTAAGGATAGGCAATTCAAAAGGAAAAACTAACATGCTCCAAGATGACATGAAAAAAGCTTATGGAAAAATTAAGAACACACAAAGAAAAATCAGCAGACAGGTTTTCTCACCAATCGAAGTAGCAAAAGTGAGACTGGTAAATTCATATCAATTTTTCACACAGCTGATAAGAATGAAACTGAATACAGATGTGACTTGTTTCTTGTTAGAGCTATGGGGTGGTTAAAATTTCAAATACACAAAGACTCTAATCTCCCAGTACCCTTTCTTGGGAACCATGCCAGAGAAAAGTCTGTGCACACACAAGAAGCACCAATAAAGTGTAGTCACTGCAGTAAGACAACAGTAAAAAGAGAAGAATTCAAACATTAAAACAAGGTGGTTGGATAAAGTATGGCACGCCTACTACCCATATCATGGAATATCATGCAACAGAAAAAAAATTCATTAGATTCTTAAGTATGAACAACTCATTTAGTCAGTTTACAGCAAACCCAAAGCAGTAGAACTATATGAATCACATACATCACTCTATGAAACAGAAGGAGAATGAAGAAAGGACACATACAGAAGAAAGGAAGGCAAGACATTGAGTCAGAAAGAAAAAGAATGAGACGCTTCCAAGTCTTTATTTGTCCTTACATAAATGCACAGAAGTATATGGGAAGATGTAGAAGAACATTCAACAAGCTGGGGACAGAGAGCAATGCATTGGGGGTAGGAAGGTGGGATCAATGCTTTTCTGGATTGGCAACTCAGGGGTGATAGTGATAGTGAACCAAGACAGGACGGAAGCTGCCTGGTCCTGACCCTGATAGTCCATCTGGACCATAGGTTTTTAATCTGCAGGGAAAAATAGCACCAACTCACAGGGCTGCGCAATAGGCAAATGAGTTCATATATGTGTAGCATATGGCTAGTATGCAGTGAATCCAATATTAATGTCAGTTATGAGAGTGAGTCAAGTTGTTGAGATGTGACCATTTTGATCTAAGAAATAGGAGTTGATATGGTTTGATCTAGTATTATTTACATTGCCTCATTTTAAAAATACACATTTCTTTTTGGTGGTGGTGGTAGTACTGGGTCTTACACATGCCTGGGTTGGCTTTCTATCCCTCATCTCCAGCCTGCATCCTTTTCTAAGGACTAACAAGTCCTATGAAGTAGGGAAGATGCGGTAAGAGAAGCAGAGCAGAGAAAGGCCAGAGGGAGCCAAAATGTGGAGACAGAACTTATCTTTTGGGAAGAAAAGTCAACATTTTGAATAACTTTGCCAAGTAAAATTTGAGATGTGCTTTCAAAATCTACATGTATATATTTCCATGTAAATTCACAGTGCTAAACTGTCATCAAATGACTAAGTCATGTGTAATGGTAATAAATTTTGTTGGATTTGGAATTTCAAAGAAATATTAAAACATAAATGCTGCATAAATTAGAATAAAGAAACAAGAGAACTTTGTTTGACTCTATATATTTATTTCAAGTAAATATACCAAATATATATTTATTTTCTATACATATATAAATTTATATATGTGTATATATGTATTTATACCAAAGAAGTAGTGAGTTTTAATATGCTACTCTTACAATATTGAGGACAACTGTAATACCAAAATAATTATGACATTTGAAGTGAAGTTAAGCAAACCTTGTTAGGTATAGTGGTATAATAAGTCTATGATTCTACAGTTTAGAAAGCCAAAGCAGGAAGACCAGGGCTACATAGGTGACTCTATGTCAAAAATAAAAAAATAAATGAAAGATTACATTAGCCATATTTTACCTCATTTCATGGTGGTATTATGAATTCTTAAATGTGCCCCATAGAAAGCTAAAACACAACATCCTCTGCTGAAGTCAATTTAGAAAGAGAAAAACACACAGGAAAAGAAATCTCTGTTAAGTACACAAACAATTCCATGGGAGGAGTGACTCCCTGGAAATGGGTCTATAAATAGCCTGGCATTATTACCCCATCCTCTCCGCATATCTCACAATGGAAATGGTGCTTGGTGCAACTCTGACATTTCTGGCTGTAACTTGAGGAGATTATTTCATCATAAAGGATTGGTATGGAATATCCTAACCGACAACTCAATATCAAAACTCTGCTTGCAACTCCACAACAGTGCAGAATGACATTTGAGATAATCCATTTATCACCATCCAATACAGGCTGCTTGTTCACAAAATGTCAGTGACAAGCCTGAGACCCCCGATGGCTCGGCCACAAGTGCCAGTGACCAGGAGCGGTCCCTGGTCACTCGCTTCATTTCCTTATATGCTAGAGCCTTCGCTTGGCCTCGGCGGCCAGAGTTGTGATTTGCATGTGCAGCTAGACAAACAGAACACCCCTACCCCACGTGCAACAGAAACTCTTCCCTCTAAAGAGGGCGAAAAGTGATACGTACCGATCAGCTATTTGCTCATGGTGAATTCCTGATGGCTTTATTACCTGTCTTTAAACACTAGAGCACTTTAGTTCTGCACAAGGGCAAATTAAAAATTCAAACAATAGTAAGTGACCTGTGGTGACATGTTGCTAGTGCGTGTCTCAAGGTGGTTTGTGCAAGTTCCCGCAGCGCTCTTCACCAGACCCCTGTGACGTGAGTCATGCTTCATCGACTTTGCAGTACCATTTTGTTGGCTAGGGTCACAGGAAGCTGGCTCTGAAAGAAGCTTGAGGGTCGAATGAAGAGCCTCCTCCTTCAGAGGTAAGAAACTGGTGCTCTATTTGACCAAATGGCATCCATCCTGACACTTTATAGACTCATTTAAATTTCTGGCTTGTCTTGAAAATGCAGCAACACTGGCTCATATTCTATAGCGAGCCAGTGCCAAGAATTCATCTCTGCCCCTTTTCATGAGTTTAATAGATGCTCTGCAGTATACTGCCTGGTCCATTTCAATAACTCTGCATTTAATCTACAAAAGGTAAAGTTTGGAATGTCAACTGATCAACAGATGTATTCCAACTACCCTGGATCCCCCTCAAAGTGACCGATAACTCCTAGTCTACTATTTCCCATTTCTCATTCACTTTTGCTACTGGTTATCAGCACTTGAATTTGAAATCCCCACCTAGGCTAGAGCCCTTTATATCACGCACAGTAAAACTGAAACTTCAGGAAAGACAGAGTCAAAAGCAGACACCACAGTTCCAGAGTTCATCTGTAATGCCTTCCTTTGAGGATGCTAGAACCAAGAAGCTTCACAGTCAAAGCGAACAGCGCACGAACAGGCAACCTGCTGCCTACAAGAAAGGGTCAAGATGCCGGCTCTGTAGACTTCAAGGAGGCGCTCAGGCTGGCGACCAGGCAGGACCAGCACTTCACTCTACGTGCATCGGCTCTGGAAGTAGCAAGGGGAAGCCAGTCTAGATGGATGCCGTCTCATGACCCAGATTCGATCGTGTCCATTCCTGCGTGGCGGGGGCCATCCTCCATCCCTGCTGAAGGGAGAGCATTTGGGGCCAGGCTCCTGCAGGGTCGTCTTGCCACTGTTGAACTCCGGAATGGCAAGGGCCCAGCAGCAAAAATATCCTCCCATCTCTGTGCCAGGCCACCTGCTTCTTGTCTGTGCCCCATGAGTCTTACTTAGGAGGCTGTGGACCAATGGGAAACTAAAAAGCTTATTTTTACAAATGGATTCTGCATAAACTTGGGCTTGAATTAATGCACCGAGTTAAGCATGTCTGTGTGGAGTTGACTGAGTAGCTCTTTTTCTTTGAACACCTTTGTCAATTAAATTCCCGCTTGAGGGAGCACTATGAGGAGAAATAGAAATGAAATTTTTCCACTTTCTACATTTCAAGGGGTCAGGCTGGGGAGATGGTTCAGTGGTTAGAGCCTTTGCTTGCAAGCAAAAGGCCCTGCATTTGGATCATCCCCAGATTCCATATAAAAATGGTGCTTGACCTGCAACTCAGGCTCTGGAAGGTGGAGCCTGGGAAACCTAAGAACAATCCAGGGTGATTTTGATGTCTTGGACCTTCACAGGCACACATACTCAGGTGCCCTCTTGTGCCTAAGTGTGCATATTATGCATACATACAAGCTAAAACAACACACCAGGGGCTGGAGAGGTGGCTCAGGGGTTAAGCTTCTGCCTTGCAGGCGGAAGGTCCTAAGTTCGGATCCTCGACCCCATGAATAGATGCCAGGCGGAAGTGGGGGCGGCCTGCGTTTCCGGTGGAGCCTGTGAATCCCGGGGTAGAGTAAACAAGGAGGAGGTGGAGGCGTCCATGGTGGTTCTCGAATTCCTCCATGGTTCTGCACACACACACATACACACACACACATGCGCACACATGCATACATACACAATTTAATAAATAATAAAATTAAAAAAAAAAAACACAGCAAAACTACTGAGTCAGGGGTCAGGACGATCTTAGCATCAAAACGGGTGGTTCCAAAGGCTTCATAGCGACCGTCGCACTGTGACCGCCATTGCTATGGCTCCATTAGGAGTGCTTCCCAAAACTCTACACACACTGAGGGGTGAGCCTTTTCCCCAAAAGTTTATACTTTCTAAGAAAAACCATCTGATGGTGCAGCTGGAGCTCAACGTAGAAATGACTTCCTGTGCAGTGCGCATGGCCCCGGAACGCCACATGGTTTGTTCATCAACAGCTGAGTTTATGAATGAAGCAACTGAAAGCAGGGAAGTGAACTAGTTCACAACTATGACTTGTCCTATGTTCTGGGTTAATGTTCAATGCAACTTAACACATAACATGATTTTAGTTCCATGCTACCACAATGAATGAAAGAGAAATTATTCCTTTTGCAGGTGGAGGGACAGAGCTACAGAGATGAGAATCCCCATGATTGGATTCTCTATCTGTAGATTGCTTAACCAGTCTCTCTCACTTTACTTTTCTAAATGGGAAGACAAGTTGACTTCCTCATAGATCCTCCCGAAGATTCAGGCCTGTGTAAATGAAGCGGGTGTGGTAGCAGGTATCTGTAATCTTAGCAACAGTGACAGGCACTGAGTTCGAGGCCATCCTAGGTATATATAGCAAGGAGAGAGGAGAGTGAGAGAAAAAGAGAGAGAGAGAGAGAGAGAGAGAGAGAGAGAGAGAGAGAGAGAGAGAGAGAGAGAGAGTTAAATCTAAATGTGTTTGAATCCTTCCTGATGTTTGGAAGGTTTTTGCAACTTTAGGAGGTAGAGCCTTACCAGAGGAAGGTACATCACAGAGGGTGGGCTTTGAGGTTGGTTGGCCTTGACCTGCTTCTGTTAGTAGTCTGCTCTTGCAATCTGCAGCTAGCTCTCTCTACCTCCATAATGTCTACAGTGATTTCAGCAGTCTCTGATTTCTGCTACTTGCCATGTCTTTTCCATTATAACACACTGTATCTCCCCTTTGGAACTGTAAACCAAACGAATCCCTCTTTTTCCCTTTAAGTTGACTGAGTTGAAGTATTGTCTCATGGCAGCAGATAAAAGTAACTACTATGGAGACAGAATATGGAGAATAGTAAAAAGCATTTCAGCACTGGCTAAGTATTTATTGCTGTTATTAAGCTATGAAACAAAGGGCAAACGCAATAATAGAGTCTATGCGGCTGGCTCAGTGCCCTTTTCAGTCAACCATGCTACAAGATGCTCTGATTACACATCATCTGTAGCTATGACACGCACCACGCAGTGAAGCGAAGGAGAAGGGGAGAGGCAGTAGACAAAAACCACATAAGCCGTGGAAATTAGCTGTTACCAACAGATAACAAACCTGGCACTAGGTAATGATCATCCACATTTTGAGTGGACCCTCTTCAGGAATGGGGTCCTGCCCCACTCCAAGTGAACACACAGTTAAAAGCAGCAGCAGTAGTGCTGAGTTAGGGGGACCCCAAAGGAAGAAGGCACTTCTCATATTACTTACCAATTATTAAAAGAGAGAATTTGTGCACGTGCATACACACACACACACACACACACACACACACACACACACAGGATGAGAGCAAAACCTCAACAAAATTTCAGCTTAGAAAATGCAGATGTCTTAAGAACAAAACTGGTGAAGAGATATGAAAAAACTTACAAAAAAAAAGCAGCTATACACTCAAACACCAATGAATTCCAGCTTTTAGCTTCTAATGGGGACTTGCTAAAATATAATAATGTTGGCAAGATATATTGAGAACCTGGACACTCCTACTTGGCTGGTTGTAGTGCAAATTGGTGCAACCACTTTGGAAAGCAACTTAGCAATAAATGCAGAAAGCCATAAAAACATTCATACCATTAGACTTAGAAGTCTTCTTTTTGGATTGGAAGAAAACTGATCCAATGTAAGGAAAAGCACAGCATAAGCAAGTGTGTAATTGCAACATTGCTTACAATGGTGTTGAACCAAAAGCAACTTAAATGGCCAAGGATAAGGAAATGATTTTGTATATTGTTGCACATTCCCTTCATGGAGTACCCTGTAGCAAAGGGTATTCAAAGGGATATATCCAAAAATTCTATTTTGGAATATTTTCTCAGCACACCCCCCCCCCTTTTCTATACCTTGCTAATTGGAACATTTCTACTTAGAAAGTCCACATAGGGCATCGCCATCCCCCATATGAGAGTTTTACCTGCAGGGACCATTTCAAAACAGCAAACTGCTATTCAATCATATTCAATGTATCTATTGAAACACCTGAAGACTTGCAACCCTGGACCTACGTGCTACAAGGTATCAACAGGTGGGCATCAGCCCTTCTAGAAACGTTAGGTGGCTCCCTCTAGTCTAGGCTGCCTGGGCTCCTGCTGTCTTTTCACTTAAGCCTGCTCATTCTTTAACATCACTTGCTTGGTCCCTAGTCTTTACAATGAATAAAAGATGGAGAATGCGCATACTTTGAGTGTACCTTTAAATATGAATCATTTTATTAAACTTCAGCTTTAGTTTGTTAAGACTGTGTTATGGCTTCAATCTCAAAGTTCCCTAGGAGGCCGTGTTTTGAGCTCCTTGGTTCCCAGCCTGCAATACTGTTTAAGAGACGGGGTGGGGCTGGCAGAAGTGGCTACTGGGGCCACACCTTTGAAGGTTATATGCCTGCTCCTGATTTCCAATTCTTCCACTTCCTGATCCATGTCATGTGAACAAGCCATGGCCTCACCCCACTGTCACTCTGATAAAGAACTGAAACTGTCCAAAATGGTGAGCCCACACAAACCTGTCCTCCCTTGGCTTTGATCCCAGTAACACAAACATAACTAACGCATACCATCAGAAAATTAAAGTCCAACTAATCCTATGGCACAAGCCATTCTGAAATCTTTCCATCCTATTAGCATGAGGACCATCCCATCTCCCTGATCCTCGGTCATGGACCACTAATGCTGTCTGGGGTCCGGAAAGTCCTGGTTTGCCCTCCTTCAGGCTTCCCTTTTAGATGGCAGATTGCAACCACCTCACCCTAAGCTGCTTTTCCATATCGAACATCCAAATAACTTTTTTTCTAGAGACAGTGATGGGCTAGTTAAGGAAGGTACTTTCTCTTCCTCTGTGAATTCCAGCTGGAGTTGGCAGAACTTGGCTGGCTGTTTTTGCTGGGGGCAGATGTTTGTTTTTTTGCCCAGAGGTAGGAGATATAATAAATAAGAAGAGAGGCTATGCACAGCAAAATGGAAAGGTGGCACAGGGGAGCTGTTATAGCTACTGCCAAAGACAGTGTGGGCAGAATGTCTGGGAACTTGCTGTGTGTGAAGACAGAGAGAGAGAGAGAAAGAGAGAGAGAGAGAAAGAAAAAGAAAGAAAGAGAAAAAGAATGAGAGAGTGAAAAAGAGAGAGAGAAAGAAAGAGAGAGAGAGGGAGGGAGGGAAAGGAAGGAAGAAACGAAGGAAGGAAGGGAGGGAGGAGAGAGGGAAGGAGGAAGGGGAGAGGGAGGGAGGGAGAGAGAGATCACAAGCTACTATTACTGGTATGAGTTAAATTCATTTACATCAGTCCCCACAAAAGGCTATAATCTTGGTAAATAAATAAAGGCCTACCAAAAGAAAACAGCACAAGATAAATACTCACCTAGTTACACACCTGATACAGTGAGTGCTGAGGGACAGATCCAGCTAAAGGACTTTAGTAAAGCCAGGACACTGAGAAGAATGCCCTCGCCTGCTTCCTAAGGCTCAGGAAACTGTTGTTCAGGCAAGAGAGAAGATTTATCTCAGATAAAGGACAAATGCGGTCCTTTAATTAGCAACATCTATCTCTGGGACAAGCACATCAGGTACACGAGACAGAAGACTCTGTTAATACAAAGGACAGATGGCAACTTCACTCCTGGGACTTTTCAAGGCTGCCCCAGAAAAACACACCATTTCAAAAGGCTTTGCGAACTCTCCGAGGACAGCCAGTCAGGAGACAGGAATGCTTCGTTGCCCCATTTACAAAGTGAACCCCAAAGTATCTCGGAGCAACTCAGAACCACTTGCAGAGAAGATAGCAAATCTGAGTGGTGAGTCACAACTTGTGCCTGGCAGCAAGGACAGTTCCAGCCCCCTGTCCTCGCAGCCCAAGAGCTAGAGGCTTGCTGGAAAGTGCTACAGGACACTCTAGGCTTCAGACCATAAAGACACAGTGAAACAAACAAACAAACAAACAAACAAACAAACAAACAAGCAAACAAACAAAAACCTTGAGATACCTTCCTCATACAAACACTGAAAACATCCAACCAGGGCTTTCCCACCGGCTGAGCACTAGAGTTGCGCAGGATGAGGGTGGAGGAGTGTCTTTCCATCTACGGTTCCTATTAGTTTGACTCAACGCACACGGTGTTGGTATAAGATTCCCAGCGCATGTGGTACACCTGCCTGTGTGCTAACGTTACAAACCATACATCAACACTTTTTGCCCTGGTGCTAATGTCTATTAGTGCCCTGCTGGGGTAAGCTCCCAGAGCCAGCCTAGAGCCACCACTCAAGACCGGCTGCCACTGGTTCTGGTCTTGGCCTGCTGCTTTTAGACTGCCTGTGTCATTAACAGAATTGGGTGGGGGGAGAACTGTAATTAAGGTGCTGTACACGGTTTTATGTTGCTATGATGTTTTCCTACAAGGCGTTAACAAGCCTTTATATAAACCTGCAGGAACTCAGAGCTTGAAGAAGCATATGGACTTTGGTTACAATACCCAGATACCAAATTAGGTTTCTCTTCTGTTGTACTGAGATGTGTGGCAGCAGCACACTGATTGGGAAGGAAAGCTTTCTCTGACTTTCACCACATGGGCCATGAAGTCTTATCCAGGACCCTCAAACTGCATTACCAAACTCCCAAGTGTACATCCAGCATGCTTACACATGCATATACACATATACCACAGAGTCAGATGAATAATATACACAGAATGAATCTATAATATGAACTAATATGAACACACACATTACACATATTAAAGCAAATTAATGAGATAGTAATTTCACAAAGCCTAAAGCATTTTCCAAAGTTTCTGTGGGCACCACACAAAGTGCCATGTTTAACCCATACAACTTCACTTCTGCAGTTAAACACACACACACACACACACACACACACACACACACACACACACCATCGTCAAAACTGGATTTGCCCTTCTCTAAATTAATCCAATTATTCAAATGTCAGTTATATCTGTCACAGCCTGACTCCTTGGGCTGAACCAAACTGTTAAAAATTAAAACTGTTTTACTTCGTTTAGTCTTTCTGCCTTTTTAGTGTAAAATCCACAGTCTCGACAAAAAGTTGTGGGATTTGACACCCAGTGCAACACAACCCTGTGGCTGTCATCCATGCATAATTCACTTTGGAAATATGTGCTGGCTTTAAAACATTGTTAAAATATACATGTAACATATGCTAATTTCACTGCGCTGGCTTGTAAACTCCAGCTACTAGGTTATATGTAAACTTGGCCAAGTGCACACGCTGTACATAAAGGGATTATAAATGAAAGGAAATATCTCTGTCCCTAGCTTTCTATCTTCAGCCTTGGCCAAACTGCCAGCCCCAAATCCCAGCACCATCTCGCAAGCCCTTCCCGTGGAGAAGACAGCCTGTTCTCACAGTCTTAATTACTTCCCAGCTGACTGCCCGGCATTGCCAAAACCAGGCAACAAACGCTGGCCCTTCACTCACAATATGGTCTGCTAAACAGATTTCTGGTCACACAGAAAGAAACTTCCACGATACGGGGAAAATAAAGGGACACACAGGAGATCAGGACAGAACACAAACAGTAACCAAGGGATGGAAGTTCGAGAGCAGATTCATCCCCACCACGAGGAAAGACAGCAAAAAAGAGGCGCAACTCCCCAGCATTCTTGGACACACCACGAAGTGGAATTTTAACAACGCCATTCTTATTACGAGGAAATCACAGCCATGCACAGCCAGCCAAACACCGCTGCTCCTCAAGATGGGCTGCTGGTGCTAGGGCTCAGTAGATTAATGATTGCTAAGTAAGGCGCAACCACCCCATGTGGATCAGGCCACCGTAATTACAGAAGCACAGCATGTCCCATTCTACCACTGCAAATGGTATCATATGCTCTCCTGGCTGGCTTCTGGAGAAGGCTTAGCTCATTTGACATGGCAGAAGGTGCTAGAGCCTTAACTCAGATCCCACATAATCTACATAAAATTAAGCTTCTTCCTTTTGGGTAGTGTATCGCATGGGCATGACAGCAAAGATGACTGTGACACTTGGCCACTATGGTTGACTTGCTTTAGTGCTTGGGGGGGTGGGGGGGAGCAACTGAAAACAAGGTGAGCAGAAGCCTTAGAGCATGCATGGGCACAGGATGATCAGTCCCCAGCATTAAAATGTTGTAGACTGAGAAAGCAGTTCTTTGAAAAGTGAGCCCCACACCAAGAATTTCACTCACCGACTTTCGTATTTGAAGTTGGGTTTCTCAGAGTGCCATTTACTCCCTAGGATGGGAGCCGTCCCCCCTTGCATTCAGTCATCAGATCACTGCTTTGCCCATGGACCACATAGCAGGAGGTGTTTAGCTGTTTTGACACTGGTAGAAGACTGTCCTGAACAAGGTTGAGCCAGACACTCAACAGCACAGTAACTCGTACATGTTAAGCTCCATTCACAAAGTGCTTACGCACGCACGCCTCACTAAGCTTCCAAAGGACTCCATGATGAGATTGGTCATCATTCTCCTGTGTTGATGCAGGAAGCAACTGAAGGTCAAGGAAGATAAGCAGCTCAAGAAAGGTAACAAGGGTCTAGACTATAAAACAAGACTTTCTGCCCTGCCCTGTGTCTCTGCAGAAGAAAACGCAGAGGAGGGATAAAATGAGTGTTACTATTTCCCAATTAACCACTACTGCTTTCTTCCCTAGCACTCCGACTGGCTCTGTGAGAGAGATTCTGTGGCTCTTCCTGACGGCACGCTGACATGATGGATGGCTCAAGAAAGTGGTCCTGCAACACAGCAGCGGGGAACAGCTACAGGGTCAGTCAATGACTACAAGACGGAAACTTTCTTGGGGGGGAGGGGGAGTCTTTATAATTTTTCTATTAGAAAACACTTAGGATAAAAAAGACTCATTAACTATAGCATGAATTTATCTGGGTTTATCTGGAAAACCAAATCTAATGACTCGTGTATTCCTAAAATGAAATCTACCTCTTCATCCTTGGAAAGAACACAGTAAAAAAAGAAGATGAAGGATTCAGCCATCTTACCAGCACAATGGAAGTGTCTATCCAATGATCCAATGACTCGCTAGTTTCTATGGAACTTAAAAAACAAAGATTTGGAATTCTGTTTCCATTATAAAGGCAGACTACATTCAAAATGAATCTTGAGAATTGATACCAAACATCCTTTGGGAATGAATTCACTGCAATTTGGAGTCTGGGAAGGCAACCAAGATATTTAATGGAAAGAACATGGGCATAGTCAACATGTGCTTAAGCAAAAGAGTATTTAAAAAAATACCCCAAACAAAATCCTGTAAAAGTCAAACCAACTAGCTGGATTTTCAGTTATATGGAAGGGCCTTGTCTCTTTCTGGCAATGCACGCAAACAGAAAGGGAAGGAGAAAGAACATTTCTCTTGCGCTGGTCCCTGTGGGAATCATTCTCCCTCATGGTATAGGCCAAAGTTGTTAAACTGTGGCCCAAGGGCCAAATTTTGCCACCTGTTTTGTAAATAAAGTTTCATTCAACATGACCACTCATTTATTTACATATGGTCTGTGGCTGTTTTTGCACTAGAATAGAACAGTTTTGACAGGCTGTATCACCCACAGGGCCTGAACTATTTCCTCTCTGACCTTTTAAAGAGGTTTGGCAGTTCTTGATCTGGACAAAGTCCTATGTTCCCGTGGCAGGGAGTATATCTGCTCAACTGATTATGAACAGTTCACACTGATGGAAAGCAGCTTAGAGTTCACATTCGAAGAAACACATGTTGTTTTAGATTCTGGCAGAGTTTTATATTTACAACAGCTACCAAAAGAATTGGAGTCAACACTATTGGCGGGGGCAATAGTGAAGGACTTTCTCCATCTCCAAGAACCTCCTCCCTGAAAGTTCTACTACATTTCAAGATAAAGACAACTGATTTCACAGACACACACAGTTCTAGCTGTGCACGGCAGGCCACGTGGCTTTAAGAAATACTCAGGAAAAAATAAAAAGCAACATGCAGGCGCAAGCACTGCCATCCATATTTTCTCCATCAGTTATCAGTAAGAATCACTCTTTAGCTTTCAGAGTTAATGTCACTGGTAATCAAGGAAGGACGGAAAAAGGACTGAGATGCTGGAATGAATGCAGGGCACTTCACACTGGTTTGCAGCTGCCCAAGCAAGAGAAAGAACTAGTGGAGGTTTCAAAGGCCTTTTTTTCCTTTTTTTTTTTTTTTATTTTATAGGCATACTGGGTAATTATTCCTCACCCTTCCTCTTTTTCCTCTCTTTCTCACCTTCCTTCATCAGTCTATCCCACTCCCTCCCACCGTCCTGTCTGTCTGTTTCTATGACTCCCAGGGTTCCCTCTGGATCATGTGTTCTAGTGGGGTTTCAGGTCTCTGTGGGGGTCCTTCCTTGGGCAGACTCCCTGACAGGGGCAATCCCCCTCACCTGTCTAGTCCCAGCCCTCCTAAGGTTTCCATTGCATTTAATTATTTCTCCTGAGATCCTTGCTAGTCTGTGGGGAACGCTGGTGTGTCAGTCATTGTGCAGGTCTGGGAAGGACAGGTCTCACAGCAGTGAGTTCCTGGTTGCAGCAGACCTGTCTTGAGTGGAATGTCTTGTCTTGGTGGTGGATCACCTCCTCTTCAGACTCTTACACTCTTACTGCCCCCTCTTCTGCAAGGTTCCCTGAGCTTTGGGATGGGGAGAGAGACTTGGTCGGCTTGATTCTGGGTGAGCATTGCAGGGTCGCTGGTACTCTGCATTCTGGTTGGCTGTTGCCATCTATTTCTTGCCGTTCCACCGTGCTAGGCTGCGCTCTGTCTGGGTGTTGAGACCCTCAGAGAACAGATATGAGTCCTTCCTCTTTACATATGTTTCCACCTTATCCAAATATTTGCTATTTTTAAGATCTTTTTATTTTAATGACCAACCTATGCACAGGTGTTTGGATTTCTAGAACCCAGAAGTTTTTGTTTTCCTTGAGTTGTGCTTCTTGAGAGCTTTAAACTCAATTGTCTCTTACCCTCGCTCTCAAGAATCTTCTAAATCCTGATTCTTATTTTAAAATCACGGCTAAGAGAACCAGCTTTTAAACAAGTTATTAAATAGGCATATGTGGAAAGATCTCCATGATGTTCTCATGTGATAAACACAAAACAGGTCCAACAACCTAGGCCCCAAAGCAACTCCAAACACATACAGCAGTCAGTCTAGGTATGATGTGGAGAAGAGTAGACCACCCTGGCCAGAGCTGCACAGATAGAAATATGAAAAATCAGGTCTAGGTCTGCAATGCACACGTGCTCTCATTGTATGGCAACTTCTACTTGTGTTATTATGATAAATTGGAATCTGCAAACACCAAAGACGAAAATGAATATGTGTTTGAAGGCCCTTCGGGAACAGGTCGATATTTGCCTGTGAATATGTTGTTATAAAATACCTAAAACGCTTAAACATTTGGAAAATTCATAGAAATACAATAAAGATTAGTCTCAGTTTTAATGAAAATGCCAGTTCTTCCTATTGGATTTGCAGGTGAAAAAATAAAGTCTACTAGGATTTCCTAACGTATCCAATACTTGATGCTCTATGTATATTCTACAAGTCTCATATCCAAATGAAAGACTAACACTTCTTTCATTTTCTCAGTGGGGGAAAGAAAACAGACATTCCTCATGCTGAACTTTGTTGTAAATTATAGCAATTCAGTGTCGGCAAATTAGGCTTTCAAAGCAGCTTGTTTAAACCGAGTGTGTGAGCATCAAGGAAAACGTACCCCCTCTATACACTAAGTATGTCTATTGACCCACAAACCACATGGACTCTAGGTTGCAATGTAAATCTGCCACCACAGATGGCATAATGCTGGCTATGAGTATCCAAATACACTTTGCGAGAGCACCCAGTCACCCTTTGTGGTGACGCTGTATGGGTTTCCCAGGTGCCATGAGCAGTCTGTAGACTGACAGGAAACAAATAAAACCCCAAGAGTGCAGATCTACCTTCTATCATTCAGAGGTTCAATCTTCTCATAATCAAAATATGGGAACTACCCGTGTGTTGCTCCCTAGTGGAAATGTGGCAAAGTCTTGAGATTGTAGAGCTGTGTAGGTCCCTGCAAATGACTTGCCATGCTGATGTTCAGGTAGAAATTAAAGTAACATTATGGCTGTTTCCCTTAAAAACATTGACTTGAAAGCAAACTAATACTTCCCTGGCTAGTCAGACCTGAATTCTCACTCTGGGTTCCATTTGAAGCCTTCGCCATAAGCTTCAACTTTAAGACAAGTGCACAGGTGGATACTGTCAGAAGAGAGTCTCTATAAAGCTATGCATCATGGTAAGAGAGGGTTGGAGGCCATGCTAAATGCTGAATACAGCTTATGTGCCATTATGCAATGCTTAAAATGACCCTCTTTACCTTTGTGGAGAAAAAGAAATGAACAGAGAGGATGAACGTTAAGGGACAGTGAGGACCCACCCCTCAGATGCTCTGGGAGGATGGGAACCATTGCATCCTCATGAGACCTCCCTGCTAGAGCTGAGAATTCCCAAGGGGCCCCACGGGAAGATGACGCCCACTCCTCTACACTCTCAGCGGAAAAGCCTCCCTCCTACCACCGGGGGTGTGTCCCACATTAATCAGTCAGGCTGAACACGCCAAGGTGGGGCACAATAACAATTCCCTAGGGCAGGCCTCAACATATGTTGACTAAACTAGAAGCAAACGTGGACTTTTAAAACAGATTCCAGGTAAAGCTGATAAATGCCTGACCAGACCTAAAATTGGAATGTTTCTGAAAATAATGAAACCCAAGCCGGAGTATCTGGCTAGCAAAATCCATCTTCCCAGCCCTGCACAGAAGTTGGAATCCACCTTTGGAAGAATGCACAATAGAACTCCCGTGAATTAGCTCAAAGAATTTAATACCTGTTGCAATTTTCTCCAATTTAGTATATGAAATAATAACACAGGCAGCAATTACCATAAAGAAAAACTTCAGGTGCAACAGCATTAGTTCAACAGCTGGGATCAAGTGTCAGCCCAGAATAACAAATTTCATTCATTTTTATCTCCAGAGCTGGAGACATGCAGCTACTGGCTTTAATAGCCAGGAATGTCTGTTGGCTAAATGGCTGCTCGGAGCTAGTCAAGTGAGGGCAGCCTGCGACAGTTTAATTGGGCTGCTCGCTATAACTGCATCTGGGGGCGATGAGCAGTGGACTATAAACAAGCACAAAGCTGCCCTGGGTACAGAGCAGAACAGCCTGAAGCAGGAGAGAGGGAGGGCTTCTGATGGCAGGATCTCTCATTTACACTGGCGTCAGCCTGGCTACAGGTGAACGGGAGCAACATACCCCCGGCAGAAGAAAGGCGGGGTTAAGAGAGCAATCATTTATCTTGTATTGATTTCTGGACACTGTCCTAGATCCCTTCCGAGATAGAATGACCGTTTTCAGTCTTGTGCTTGCAAGAAACAAAACTGGCCAAGGAGCAGCAGCCCTTCTGTTTTCTGATCACATTACCTTTCGAAACATACCACCAGGAGATTATTTTTCCCCAGACAGGGAAAAATCCAAACAAGTTTATCACTGAAAAGGAGGGTTAGGGCTGGTCAATCAGCCATTTGTCTTTCCTGCTTGGGATCTGGGAGTCAAGGGGTCAAAAACAAGCACAATTGGGCCCTTTGGTTTTATCGCAGGTAACCTCCCATCTCTGGTAATTGAACCCATTCCTCGCGGTCAAGAGTTCCTGTCACTCATATTCAATGTCTGTCATTACGGAGAAATGCTTCATGTCATATTACACTGACAGAACCACTACAGCAAAGCTAGCAAGACTCCCCCAGCACCAGAGGGGAGACAGTGCCAGGCTCTTTCAGACCAGTGATGTTTAACATTTTATGTGCTGACACTGTAAGCACACTGTAATGAAAGTCTAGTAAATGGGAGATAAAAATTCAGACCTTCCCTCCTTCTGGGGCTGCCAGGCAACCTCGGAAATAAACAAGCTGGCAGCTCCAGTGATACCAGCGCTGGTGCCCCAGCAGGCATCTCTGAGCCCAGGATAAGCGTTCACACACACACATAGGTGTTGGACGCATTTGTGTTTGATGTGGCTGAGTACAAACATCTTTCCCCTGGCAGACACTACTCACTGCCACGGGTAGCTAACCTCAGAAATCCAACTCTTTCTGAAGAGGTTCAAGACCTTCAACCACATGAGGCATCAAAGAAGGTTCTGGAGCACCCCTGGCAAAGGGTGACTCTTCAGAAATGCCCTCAAGGCTGAGAGGGCACCTGACTCAAGTCAGGCTACAGAGCCACAATTTTCATTTTCAAGGTCACTCACCCTACTCTTCCAGCCCTAGCACCTCTCATTTTTTTTGCCTGCACAATGTACACGGAAGACTCCTTGCTAACCATTCCCTACAGCAACTTGCACGCTCATATCCCAGGGCCTTTGCACATGTCCCATTTCCATTTGGGAAGCCTTTCCTCAGCTCCCCCTTTCCTCGGGGTCCCTCTTGGGCATTTGCTCTCATAGATGTGCCTCTAATTCCCTTTAGCTGTCTGTGCTCTTGGTGACTAAGTTTGTGGGCTCAGAAATGAGGTGGTTGTAGTTTGAATTGCTGTGTCATTTAGGCAAGTTTTAAAAACTCTGCACCCTAGTTTTCTAAGCAGCAAATCAAGGGTGACAGCAGTACCACCTTATAGGGGTGCGTGGTTAAACCAAGGCCCATGGCACGTTACAATGGAGACAGGATCCGGCAGAGAGCAAGCACTCACTTCAGGTGAGGCAGAAATGACAGGGACTTTGCTGCTATGGGGTGGGTGGGGTTAGTGCTGGTTTGCTCAAAGCCCTCCTTCACATCATGAGTGAGACTTTTCACAGTGATGGTGTCCACGGCTCTCTGCTCACTTAACATAGAGACCTGGGCATCAATGTCAACTCAGAGCAAGTTAGAAGCCAATGTGCCCAAATGTCGCCCGGGATAAGCCTGTGATCTGTGCTTCTCCAGCCCACATGGCAGTTTGGATATTAAAATCAGAAGGTCCATGTGCCAAGCTTCGCATGCCAGCTCTTTGGCCCCCTCACCTGGCACCCTTAAAAGTCACTTAGTATCACCATGGTCTCAGGTTTCCCTTCCTTACACCCACAGCTACAGTGAAGAGTGAAGCTATGCAACACCTAGATGCAGCCTGGCCTCTGCCTACTTAGCCTTGTGATGAGTCTGAAGGAATAAATGAACTTATAATACAGGCCCAGCAGCTGAATGCTTCAGTGGATCTAATGAGAACTTTCATTACGAATGTTCACCCTTCGTTAGGCCTCTGGAGGGCAGAGCACACCCTTACTCATCTCTGAAACCTGTGGGGCTTAGCCCAGGCTCTGCGTTAAGCAGGCGCTCTGACCAGGGGTTATTCTGCGGTCCAGAGGCCTTGGTGCCGGCTGGGTGTAAATCTAGACAGATGCTCTGGGTGGCGGGGAGGCAGAGAAAGGAAAGAGGCGATCCGCTTCAGTGTCATCGGCTTTACCAAGGCCACAGGCTTGTGGGCTACCTGTCGTGTATACAGACTTCTCCCCCTTCCAAGTTACATTCTCTAAGCCTAGGAACTCTGGATTTAACAATCGCTTTGACTTGATACTGCACAGGAACACGGCAGGCTTAGGGAGTTTAATCTCTTTCTTTGATCCCCGGGGGTGGGGCATTTTTTAACCTGTGTAACAAAGCTTTGAAAGCCCTGGCTTAGAAACCATTGCACCCTGGAGTAGAATGTAGAGGCCTTTGGGAGCCTTCTGCAGGAGGGACGAGCCCACAAGGTCCATAACCTAGGCGCTCCTTGGGCATAAGCCATGTGGTATCCACGAATTCATTTCCTTCCATGCCTTCCCATGCAAAAGAAATGACTACTGAGTGAGTAGTGATGTTCTTTTCCTGGGGAGATGTTTACTCCAAATAAAACACAGTTGACACACCAAAGGACTCTATCCAAGTCCAGTCTGGTGACTTAAGAGTTACAGGAGCATGTGGGAAGAGGGGATACTTAAGGGAGTGTGGTGAGCCCTAAAGAGTTATACCAGAAAGTCCCACCAGCATGGGTGAAGCCCCCTCGTCCAAATGTGCACAGATGGAATTCCCATCCTTCCGAGGCCAACCTCCTACCTCCCACGTATTCTAGCACCTCCTGAGACCATGTATCTCTGGGGCAAATTACATACAGTGGAGAGGGGTATAGGAGGGAAGGGGTGGCTGCAACCTCAGCTGAAAGTGCAATGACTCCTGGGAAAGGAACATCTACAGACCTGACCTGGTAGGCATCTCCTGGAGAAGTTACAGCTGCTCTGATGAAGATGCCAACACTCATTCCTGGAAGATACATGGTCTGCTCCCCCATGTCTTTAAAAGGCCAACCATTCCCCATAGAAAAAGTGTTTAAGACTGGCAGTGGAGTCTGGGGAGATGGCTCAGAGCTATACAAGCAGGAGGAGCGGATTCTGGATACCCGGTATCCTTATAAACAGATGTGGGTGTGCATGTGATGATACTCGCCTGCAATCCCAATGCTGGGAAGGCAGACAGGAGGATCCCCGGGGTCTGCTGGTCACCTAACCTCAACAAATTGGTTAGCTTCAATTTTTAGTGTAAGACCCTCTTTCAGAAAATAAGATGATCACTGCTTGAGGAGGACATCTAAGGTTGATGTCTGACCTCTACGCACATCCCCACACGTATACGAAGGTGACTGAGTTGGGTGAGGTACTGTACGCCTGTCACCCCAGTACTTGGGAAGCTGATGCAGGAAGATCTTGATTTCCAGGCCAGCTACACAGTAAAATCCTCTCTCAAAAACAAAACAACAATAATGGCAGCCGAATGATTTTGCAGCTGACAACTAAGCCAACCTGCTTAGGGAATATTCCCACTTTACTCAATTGCCAGGACCATAATAAAAACAAATGGAGCTGTTATTAGATGAAAATACCATACCATGACAGTCACTATAGAAAAGATTCAAGAATCAGGACTGTAAATACTAAATCCACATAGAATATGGGACGTCCCCATACTTAGCCACCATCACTGGCTACTAGATGGTAAACTCTTAAGTGCCTCAGGGGGTGTTGCTAACTTTGCTGGTGGCAAAGAGAATATAGTAGGCCTCAGATATATTGCATTCAAGTCTAATGGGTAAACAAAACATTTCAATGGCTCTTTATAATCTAATGTCTAATATTCTATTATTGGTGACTTGAGTTTTTTTTTTCTTCCAATAGTGGGAATTTCTATATCAAAAGAACTGAATAAGCTATCTTTATTCATAGAAGCAATAGCAGGTAAACACAGGCAACACGGAGGAAAATTATAGGGGTATGAAAATAAGTCACGTTTCTCTCCAAAGGCATTGTTATCATGGCCACATAATCATATCCCACAACACAATCCTGCCTCTACACTCCTGCCAAACCTGGAAGGAGTCTTGGATACTGACTAGCCTCAATGCGGTTCAGTGGCCACCATGTTCTGGAGTGCCACAGTGAACTAGGGAGGAATTCACATGGGGCAGCTTCTGACCCCAAGGGCCTGCAGTGTGAAGAAAGAAAGTGAAGGATATTCCCAGGCCAAGCGTGGAAAGCATGTTGCAAAGATATTTCTAACGCTGAAATATTACACTGCCAAATGTTCCTGTCAAGTCGGGCTTTAATTGCCTTGGCCCCCACGCCTCTTATAATCACCTGTCATTAGCAACAATGCTTACATCTGTTTACACGTCTGTCTGAGATGCCAGCCCAGCTGAAGCCGGTGGATGTGAAAACTTGTTTTGTGACATATCCTCACAGCTGGTAAAAAGGTCACCTGAAAGTTGACCTATGCATATCCAGAGACCTACATCCAAAAGATAGTCCAGGGAAACATCAAAGGATTTTGAAGATGAATTTGAAATACGGCTGTTGGGCCTGTTGGGGCAGTGAGGGGGGTAACAGTGCATAAAGAGGTGGCTTCCCTTGGGTCAAAGCCCTGGCAAGGACACACTCTACTTTGACTTGTCTGAAGGTCTTTCTACCTGGTACTTTCCTCCCCTCTACAAAGTCACACCTGACACCTACTTCTTCCATTAATTCTCTCCTCCTCCAAGAGTGGGATCCACTCTTCACACTCAGGAGCTGACAATACTTGCTAGAGAGAGGGGTCACAAGGCCGCCCTCTCCCCACAGCCCCCTTCTTCTCACATTCCTAAAGACAGCACACACATGATGACTTTTCTCTTGATATTTTAGCATGCCAACTGCAATAAAGAGAACATCACAGGAACATTCTCAGAAGACTCCGATACTTTTAGTTAGGGGATAACTTTTAGGTTTTGCTTCCCTTCCAAGATGGAAAGTGGACTTGAGCTGAAGTTTATTCAGAACGTTTCTTCCTTTTGTTGAAGTCACTTTGTGCCAGTTACTCTCTCTGCTGGTGTATGACAATAGTCAATCACAATTTAAAGGGAGAAAAGCAGATTTATTTGACTTATGGTTCCTGAGGGGAGATACGGTCCATTACGGTGGCAGAAGCCACCTTAAGTCAAGTCCATTATGGAGGCTGAAAAGCGAGCTGGGAACTGCAAGAGCAGAATGCTAGCAGAAGCAGAGGGGCGCTAACCAGCCTCAGGGACCACTCCTTGTGATGAGTTTAAGGCTCTATCTACCAAAGGTGCCATGACCTTCCCATACATTAACTAAGGATTCAAACACGAGCTTGTGGGGGGATAAATCTCATTCAAACCATAAAATCATTTATAAAATGGGAGCAACAGCATTCTTTTGGGTACCATTACTGAAAGAACTAAAATGTGTGAAATGTCAGCACACATGTGCTCCAGGGTTTCTGAACTACTTTGATTTCTTCCTTCTTTCCATGAGAATTCGCTCAACTCACGATGGCTGCTTGGTCCATCATTTGCTGATGGTCGATACTATTTAATGTGTCATTTGTCTCACAATTAGTTCTGCCTATTTTCCAGCAATTAAACTATAACCTTGATTAGAAGGACGGTATTTTCCCATCCCACCTGACACAGTACTTGTCATGGGGTGGGAACTTTCAAAACACTTTGTACATGGAAGTTAGATTCGTTCTCAGTGTCAGCAAATACTAGGACAGAAGAAAGCCTTTACCCCCACCCCAGGACCTGAACTCTCTTTCCTTTTTAGGACATCTTGTTTTTCCCCTCAGTTTTTGGGTTCGGCCAGCTGGTGGGTCACCTTTCATCCTGCTCTCAGTTCTAAGGGGGGTTTCCCCTGCAAAGCTCCCTGTGCCTCTCGGGGTGCCCATCTGCTTTCTTTGCTCCACAGAAAGCATTATTAAGTGACATGACCACTCTTGTTTATTTGCTTACTTATTTTTAGTCAGTCTCCTACCTCCTGATGATAACTTTTGGACAATGTGAAGCGAGTAATACATGTGCGTGGAATGAATGAATGAGCTTTGCTTTCTTTGGACCCACTCAACTCTACACTACTAGATGGGCAGACTGAAGTGAAGGAGCCTTTGGACCAAGCACTGGTGCTTAGAGTTCCTTTGGTGCATAAAACACCCAGGATGGGTCAGGCACTGAAAGAAGCAGGAGAACTTTTCTCACTAGTCTGATTAGAGACCGCGATGGCTCCCACAGCATCAGGTTTCTGCTGCCAAGGACTCGGGGTGAGGCAAGCCTTCACAGGACACCTCGTCTTTCACCAGTCTTTATTCGGGCCCTGCCTGAATGCATCCCCTCCCTGGAATTTTACCCCAAAGTTTCAGCTCAGCTTCTCCCCTCTGACCTTCTTCTCTGTTAACCTTCACTGATCACTACATCCATTGATCCTTACGACTCATTTCAGGACCACCAAGGTGCGTCGTATTGACAGGGTGATATTGTTGTTGTGCTCTAGAAAAGTTCACATTCGTAACTTCTGCACATTCTCATCTATATTTAAGAAAGAAATGGCTCCTTGGAAAAGGAAGGGTTACCACAGGCTGCCGTGTTCCCAATGCACCCCTCTAAGGATGATGGGATCTTTGTCCCCCACCGAAATCGGTGATCACTGAATTTCCCTTGCTGGACACTGGGACACTCTGCCCTCAAACTCCTTGTTCTGAATATGTAACTCTGGTCATTTGTCCCCCTGACTCTATTTCAAAGTGAACTGTCTTTCACCCCACACCACAGTCTATGAACGAGATCATCCGTCCTCCCTGCTGAGCATCAGCTACTTCCTGGGCCTGCACTTCCGGTGGAATCCCCGAGCACATCATTAAGTCGTAAGCCAAGGGTAAGAGGGAGAGTGCAGTGGTCTTACAGATGTGCTTGAGGGGGGCAACTCAAGGGTATCTGACTAGTTCAAGTGGCACCCTACGTCAGCATGGCTGGCACGACGCTCTGAAGAGCTCCCTGACCTCACGGCTGTAATTTTAAAAGATCTCATTGAAGCTAACCAGCAGCATTTTGTGCCACATAATGGAGAAATTCACAGCATGCCGGCCCCTCATGGCTTCTGTGGCAATAAAAGCTACTTCGTCCTGGAGTTTTTATATTTGGTAAATTAACAGTTACGGTTCCAAGATTCCTACGTGTTTATATGATTGCTTCTTTGACATAAAAGTTTGCAGTTGTTATGGAAACATATGGGAACATTTGCTGCTAAATTTTAAATGCATTTTCTACCCCTGTTACACACCTGAAATGAAGCCAAAAACTCTCTTTGCTTTACATTAGAGTGAAATCCAAACTAGTCTGGGTGACTATAAATGGTTACTGTTTGTCTTGGCTCCTACCTGTATCAGATTTAGACTGAGGAATCTTAGGGAAGAAATTACACGGGATAAAGTGGATATTTCTAAATTACGAGGCCCTGCAATTCCAGTGATTCCAAATATCAGCTTTCTGTTTCATCTTGGCCTGCCAGGATAAAATGGTGGGTTGGGACTGGACAATAAAAAGGTAGATGGCATTCAATGTCCAGAGCAGAATGCTTCTTGTTTTGATTATGGGGGTGGGGAGGGAGAGGAGACTGCAGATCCTGACCACTTAAGTCTTGTTAGCAAGTTAAACGGCTGTAGATTATTAGTATACGAGCTAGGGCTCTTAGCCCCAGCTGTCAATGGGAATGGCAGTCAACATAACTTCTTACCAGACACTTTGTTTTGCTATTTTTCTCCTCAAATGTCTAGGTAGTCTTCATATAATTGTTTATGATAACTCTGGACCCAAAGAGAAGATTGACTTGGAAGTACTCACTGGATAGTTTTTTTAAAAAATATTTTATTTATTTACTTGAGAGAGAGACAGGGAGACAGAGAGAGAGAGAGAGAGAGAGAGAGAGAGAGAGAGAGAGAGAGAGAGTATGCACGTCATGGATAGTTTTTAAGGGCTCTAATTACTCATTTCTTCATCCTCTAATACCTCATCGTAGTCAGGTTTCCTCATGCAAGGTAATGTCATAAATAGTACTTAAGAAAATGATATACTTTAGTCCAGAAAAATATCAGATAAGAAAGACAATGATGAGAAGGCCTGCCTGCTTGTTTTCCTGGAAGTTTATATTTAGATGACCCAACCTCTCTGTGTCATTAGGTCTCACCTGGGGACCTGGGAGGCCTACGTCCCACTTGCTCTGAGGGCTGGGTTTGTGAACTGTGACACACTGCTGGTCTCTCTAGGTTAATTCCCTGTCCCTCCTTTCGAAGAACCACTCTGTTAACTAGAGAGTTTCCTTTGCAATGTCCTAGCAGATTACACCCTGCTATTTAAAGTGAATGGGGGGGAAAATTAGGAGACCTGTGTAAGTACAAAGATAGTAGGTTTTTGCTATGTAGATCCTCGTTTTGGCAAGCAGTGTCTTACTTGTCCCCTAACAATAAATATTCAGAGGGAGCGATGACAGTGGCTCAAAATTATGGTTACACTATTCCTGTCACTCCCCATATTCAAATAAAGAGCTCTAAGCTTTAAGGCAACTCTTGTAGAATACATCCGGAATGCTAAGGAAGTCAGGGTCTCACAGTGTAACTCTACCAGGACCCAGTAAGCAGCTTCAGTTAAGAGTCCCCAGAAACATGGATGATGATGGCATTATCACTTAGTATGGTGAGTCTTTCATGTTTTTGCACATCTGTTCTTTAATATAAAGAGGCTAATATTTCCTTAAAATTTTTTATCCTTATAGTTTCATACATGAATACAATGAATTAATAACATCTTCACCCTTTGTTTCCAGTCCTATCCCCCCTCCTTTTCCTACTGTAAATCTTCTTCCTTACCAGTTTCAGCCCTACTTTCATGCCTCTTTGGAGGCTAATACATCATAAACCATCAGGACACAGAAAAATGGAGCAATTAAGAAGACAACAGAACCCAGCGGTCTAGTCAGCTATGTTGGGTAAACACCCTAGTCTCCCTGGGTACTCGTTACCTGGCGGCGATGCTATGGAGATGCAAACAGTTCTTCTGTAGGTTGGTGGTGAAGACATGGAGAAAGCACCCAGGGAGCAGAGCCCGCTGGCAGGAAGGACTCGGGAATATTCACCATGCTGAGCACTGTCCTCTCCTTAGACATAGTGCATAGTGCATAGTGCACAGTGCTGCTATGGCTGAGCCGTGCATCGCTGAACCTTCCAGGGTACAGGAGCAGCATTTCTTCCACTCTGGCAATGTGGTCCACCTTTACAGCCTTCAGCCCCTCCCTAACACCTACATTATATGCTTTCTGCACTGCTCTTTAAGTCACCTTTAAGAAACGTCTAAAGAGTGAATTTAGACTTACCCTCAACAATATAATTGGAGAACAGTGGATCCAAAGTGCTAATTATACTTTTCAAGCCAAAATAAAATATTCAGTTGAACAAGAGAAATCAGGTTTTGGGGATCTACTATATAGCAGAGTAACCATAGAAATTATAATATAGTATATATTTCAACATTACTAATAAATTTAAGTGACTTTACAATTTGTAAAGCAAATTATGTAACTTTTATTTTTTTAATTTTTTTATTATTATTTATTCAATTGTGCGCGTGTATGTGTGTGTGTGTGCGTGTATGTGTGTATAGAACCACGGACGAATTCAGGAACCGCCATGGACCGCCTCCTCCTTGTTTACTCTGCCCTGGAATTCACAGGCTCCGCCCTACTAGGACCAGAAACGCAGACTGCCGCTGCTTCCGCCCTGGCGTCTATACATGGGGTCTAGGATCTGAACTCAGGACCTTTTGCCTGCAAGGCAGAAGCTTAACCCTGAGCCACCTCTCCAGCCCCACAAATTATGTAACTTTTAAAATGAAAAAGTACTTGTCAGTATGTTACACGATCATCTTGTATACCATCAATACTGGATATGGGGTATAGACTCTGAGTTAGGTGCCTGGCCCAAGGTTCATAATCTTAGAAGCGCCACACTTATGCATGAGCTGGAAGATGCAATGAATCCTAAAGATCCTACTGCCACAATCATCCTGTGGCCTTGGCATTGAACGTGGATGGCTGACTCGTAAGTTTACTCGGTTCTACACACATTCAGATGAAATTCCTGTTTCAGCACCAAGGATTGAAAATGATTCCCTCTTTAAGTCGAAGTTCCTAGTAATGTGAGCATTGTATCAAGAGGCAGCTTGGAGATGGGAGAGGATCTTCTGAGAAGAAAGCCCCCCTCCAAAAAAAGACACATATGCCATCTCTGTAGACTGATTTAGGTGTATTTTGACCCATGTGCTAACCTGTCCTCATGTGATACATTTGGTATAAGAAAAGATTAATCACTTATGAAAAACAAGCTAACATGTCCACAGCAAATATATGATCACAGGACATAAAGACTTGCACTTGCATCATTAGGCCAGCTATAATAAATGAGACACTGGCTGTGATGTATAACATGATAAGGAAAACCCAGCTGCTGGCCTCTGTAGGAAAGTGCCGAGGTGTACTGCACCTGAGTCCGCAAACCCTTCACAGGTGCTCAACAACAGAGCTGGATCCATCTCCATGGAGAATTATGTCAGGACACCGGGGTCCTCACATGAGGTCCTCATCATTCCCCACTAAAGGAAGGACAGTAAGGCATTACTGTAATGCATTACTAATATTTAATAACAACACTGGTCTGTTTGAGCACTGTATTGGATGGATGCGGGCTAGAACGATTCTGTCTGAACCGTTACATTAGTGTCTTCTGGACGCGATCCATGAAGGAAAAAGCAGCCTTAAACTCAAAGTTTAAGGACGGTGAGGAAATACTTCCATCTAGGATGCAAATCTTAAAAGTGTAGGTGCAGCTCATTCTGTTTATGTTCCCTCTGACTCTGGACATGTCTAGAGCATAAGTTTATCACTGGAAAACCTATCACTGAAATTGCAGCGGCCCAGAAGCCCAGGGCTGTCCACTTGGAAAACACTCCTGGGGCGCTCATTTCATGGGCTGGAGAATCCATTATTTCCTTTCTTCAAATCTCTTGGTCATTTTGAGACTCTCCCCGATAACACAAAATATTTTAATTTCTCACTAACAAGGCTTTTTGACGCTTGAAGACAAAAGCCCCGCTCCATTTATTAAGACGACTTCCTACTGTGTGGGGCTGTTTTTTTAACCTCATAATTAAAATAGCACCTGAACAGGACCATCTGTGAGCATGGATTAAGTTTTGTATGAAACGTGAATTATCTTTTATTTTTTCTTGCCTCATGCCTCTAAAACCTCATACATATTTTGTGTGACATTTAAGAAAGCATACCTAAATGAACTTTCACTCAAAAAAAAAAAAAAAAAGAAAGAAAGAAAAAAAGAAATAGTAGCTGAGGCCAACCTTTTGCTCTTCACTGAACCCTGTACATTAGGAAAGGTATAGTGCTAAAATTTGCTTGAGGAGTCTATGAGATGTCCATCTTTGCTTTCTGTTTCCCGGATTCTGCCAGATCAAGAAACCCAGAGGTACACTTGGACATTTATATTTCCTTTTCCTTTTTCAAACAGACACATTTTGAAAAAGACATTATTTATCCAAAAAGCTGCCAAGATGTTGGGTGAGGATACATTTGGATATATAGACTATTTTATAAGCTGGCTTTATTTACCCAAAATAAAATCTCCTTGGGAGTGTTTTATTTTATTTTTTTGCACACACTGCCAATCCATAACTGCAGACATTATAAACATTGACACAGTCATTTCTTCCAGATTTTCTGACCGTATGTTCACTTTGCTATAGAAATTTCCCATTTCTTTGGAAAGGCTGGCTTGTTTTAATGAAATGGTTCCTTTGGTACAGTTGGCGCTGTGATGTCAACCTGGCTCCATGCTAATCGCCCTTATGAAATATTTACAGGGTATTTAAGCACGCATGCGTACAGCTGAGGTTAGTGGCGGCCAAGGCTTGAGCTCACTGTGCTTTTTATTAAAGGAAGGCCATTGCTTTCCTATTTTCCTCTGCTCCAGAAGATGAAACCCACATGTATTTAACATTCCCCAACCTCCTCTTTTAGCTGACCTGCACTCGGGAGCCCTAAAGATTACACTGACCACATGACGTCTTTATGCTACCTTTGCCTGTGCCCTGAAAGCAGTTGTGTTCCCCGTGGAGAATCTGGGGGCAAGGCAGGAGCTGCAGAGTATAAAGGAGAAATGGCAATTCCCTGGGCGGTGAAATCCTGCCCCTTCCTTTTTGGAGTCAAACCCTTCACTGGATCTGAGACAGTGACAATCTTTTGCAGACGCCCTTTCTGTGGCTGACAGTGAGTACCATATTCACCTCATTCACATTTGAAAACTAGCATATCTTTTCTCTGGAAGAGGAGAGATGACACACCACCAAGTTCAAGGCAAAAGTAAAACACACAGATATTTCCGCTAAGTAAGAACCTACGGAAAGAAGAACATCACCAGGTCACAGAAAATACTTAGAGTGTGTTCCAGTCTCTCCGTCTGGGTCAGTGTTTCCTCGGGAGGAGGCCGTGGAAGCCTTTAACTCGAAGCAGTCAGAACGCCCATTCTGTACCAGAACCCTGACAACTACTCAGCCCACGCAGCTCACACCTTTCCAATTGCGTGGATTTAGTGACACAATAGCCAAGGACAGTTCATAAGCACATACACGTCCTCTGAATGTCCCAAGACCCCAGAACATGAACCCTGCCTCCTTCTGGGGCTAAATCACAACTGCCTTCTTTGGATACGCTGAGAAGTCTCATCCACCTTAGCCCCTGCTCATCATGACCTCATTCATCTCAGTTATTCCAGGCCCCCATGGAAGGCTGAATTTGCTGGTGCCTTAAGAATCTGCTAGAAAATGCAAGTCTCTAGCCGTCACACCTCATCATGGAGAGTTTAGACAAACACTTCCTCCCACCGCAGCATGTGCCCTGCACACGCCCTCCTCACCCTCAAGCAGGGTCTCCTTAGCTTATTTTTACAGAACCTAGGTACAGAGGTCTTAGATACCTTTGGAACAAAAGCTAGCCGATGGATGAGTGCAACGAATAGGCTCAGAAACACGGAGGGGGAAATCAGCGGTGGCTCGGGGACAGCTGTGACAGCTCTCACCTGCCAGCCGATCCAGGACGGTTTGCATGTGCATCACTCACACACACACTCACACTTACACACCCTGAGTACTTGCATCGCACACCCTCTCTGACTTTTCTGCCGCAGCCTGTTTCCAGTGCCGCTAGAAGATGTTGTGCTCTTACATCTTCCAATTCTCAGAGGCCCCCTCAAAGCTTTTAAAGCTGGCATAACATGTGGAATTGCAAATGAAGAGCCAACAGCAGAAAGATCATTTACAGTAACTATACAAACAAGCTAAATGAAAGACTTGTGTTCAGTCATTAAAAATAATAATGCTAAAGCCCCGAGGGCTGAAATGTAAAGCTTACACTTCGTGTGAGGAAACAGAAAGGAGTGTTTATTATCCCAATAAGATAACCTGCTAATTTATTTAGTAGGCAATTTTAGAGTACACGCGTTCACAGCAAAATCTCACTTTATCAGATTATACGAAAAAGAACAACCACAAATAAAATGCTCACTCAAACCTAGGGTTTCTGCAAGATAGAAATTACTGCATGGGAGGCCAGCGAGGGGCTGTTAGAGGGGCTGGCCCTGGGAGAGAGACCGCCTCTGCAGCTCGCCCGGACTCCCGGGCCAAGCCCGGGTTAGCTATAGAGTTATCTCTCCTGCACTTTGCAGATGATGCCTAACATCACGACAACAGCAGAGGAAAGGTCTCTGGACCTGCCTACCTACAAGTTTCTGTAAAGTAATGAACACAGACAGCTTGGGGACCGTCCACCTGCGCTGCCTGCCTCTTCCTGCCTGCAAAGGGAAGCCACCAGGGATTGGCAGAAGGCACTTGTCTGACAGGGCCAGGACAGCCTTTCTCCTCCGTGACAGCCAGGGCCCTACCCTCTTAAACTTGACCCACCATAATTCCTTCACAACGCAGCAGTGAGGCAGCTGACAGTAGCAGCTGCAGCTCCTAAACGAGATGGATGGAATTTTCATAACTAGTTCCCCAAGTTACATTTTACCTTCAAGATAATTTATGAGCTGCTCCGGAGCCTTGAAGAGACAATATGCTTGCCATAAAATTAACTGTAACAGTCTTGTAGGTTATAATTAACACTGGATGGGTAGCACCAACTGGATGAAACACATGGTGTAATTGATGGCGAAACTGGGAAGGAGGTGAGCTAGCAGTGCTGTCACCGTGCACGTGGCCTCGGCACAACCCAGACTTTCTGAGGGCTTGTCACGGTCACCCTGCACATCGCAGGTCCAGGGAGAAAAGAGGACAAAGCTGGGCATGGAGGCGGAGGGTTTGCTGGCAAGGCCACAGGGCACGCGAATAAGAACCAAAGGATAGAAAGGGAAGCGTGCCAAACCAGGAGTCGTTGGGACACGGGGCAGAGTGCTTCCGGGAGCTCAGGCAGAGTTTTCCAGAAGTCTGCAATAAAGACATAATTGTATTTTCTTATTTTTTAAATTATTGTTTATATTTACTTATGAGAGAGAAAGAGAGCGAGAAAGAGGACATAAATGCACCACGGCATGCATGTGAAGGTCAGAAGACAACCTTAGAAGTCAGGCCCATCATAGGGGCTCTGAGGATTGAACTCAGGTCACCAGGTTTATGGACACATGACTTTAACCCAGAGAGTCGTCTCTGACCCATGACTGCATTTTTTTTTTAAATAAAAACCATTTTTCCCAAAGAGAGAGAGACAGAGAGAATATTAAAACTTGCAAAAGGTCCTTCTGAGACAGTATACATTTAGAGTACCATAGAAATGAAGCATTTCAATTGAATGTGGGACAGTCTTAGCAACCAGTGAAGACAACCAATGAAACCAGAAGGTTTATTAAATTAAAAGGAGTCCAGAGGTGACAACGGAGAGAAGGCTAATTGAAGTCTTGGCCCCTGCCTGCCTTCTGAGGCTGCTAGCTGTATACTTTCTGGTCTGGACCCTAAACAACGCTGGAAATTATGAATGTGCTAATACACCCCAGGATCAGTCAAATCATTCAAATTAGCAATTTTAAGGTGACTGACCTATCTTTATTTTCTGGTTTGTTTGTTTTGTTTTGTTTTGTCCTGGGACAACACTGGAAAATTCTGATAAATGATACAACAGTGTCCCCTACAGGCCAGTGGAGCTGATCCTTTCTTTTCCCCGCCCCCATCATTTCCTCAACTGTGAAAGCTTGAGTTAAACCTTTATCTATAACCTGGAATATACATTACAGAGTAAATTTGTAAAATACACCAGGGACACCCCAGAGATAGAATAAAATTACGATTCTTCATGTGCAGTAAATTGTTTTCCAGATATAAACACACTGTAAGGCTGGTGATTAACCCGTGATGGAGCAGATAAATTGCTACCCTTTCACCTTGAGGGCACCTACTCAGTCAGCCTTGATTAACACAGCCCCAAAATTACTTGACTTGGAAAATGTACAGATTCTTGGAGGCGAAGCTTCGATGTTCCCACCCTCCTCTCTACTTTCCTACCTTCGAAAAGATTGTAACTAATCTAAAAAGAAAGATTTAGCCATCAAGGTAAAAACTCGCCTTTGAAAGATTAATGGTAAGTAGATGCAATAAAGCACGGCTGGAAGCTCCACACTTACGGAAATGGAGATGCTCACCACTGAAGGTGCATGGCATGTTTAGGTACCAGAGGATATAAATATTTACAGATGAACAGCCTGCCTCTCTCCACCCTGGGAAGGCTCCCAAAAGGTCTCTCAGTCCTGCATTGGGAGACTGAAGTCAGAACATTACTGAAACCATGTCAGTAGTTGACAAAGCTCTGTCAACACCTACAGCAGCTGAGCTGGGGCTTTTGGCTTTAGGGCGCCGTCTCCACTGTGGCCTCACGGTTGCCTCGGGCAAGCGACTTTGAACCCACACCTGCGTGTTCTCATCAGAGAAAGCGTGGAAAACTGGCACTTTAGGGAGCTCCCAATGCTGCTACCATAAAAACTAGATTTTAAGGGGAGTAAAAGTGGAAGGGCACCTACCTTTGCCCCTCCCTGGGATCTAACTCTGGGAGCCAGACCTTGGAGCTGCAAGATGTTTTCTGCCCTTAGGATCACATGTGGGACACGACGTTGTTTTTTAGGTGCAAGTGAGATGCTCCAAGGTGTCTGTCATATGTCCAGATGCATGCAGTTAGCTGGAGCTGGGATTTAACCTGAAGCCCAGCCTAAGACAGTACTTAGTACAAGCTCAGTCTGGCTCAGCTCCTACCTGGACTTCCTCCTTATACCCCTTTAGCACCAATGACCTCCCCGCCCCCCATGATAAGGCTAGGATTTTATATCAGGACCTGTTCTCAAAGGACAAGCCAACTGGATGAGGGGAAGGGGTTTATTCTTGACTTTGTTGTTTTGACCTAAAAATGACTCTGATGAACCACCTCGTGTGTTTCAGGAACTTGCTCTGAGGTGTTTAGGTGTGGACTCAATTTACAAACCCTATGAAACAACTTCTAACTAGGCAATCTACAAATCAGAAACTTGAGGCTCAGAGGGGTTAAGTAAGCAACTTGTCTAGTTACAGTCTCGCAATTGTATTTTACCAGGAGTTATGGCGGCAGAGCCAAGATTCAAACTGAGGATAGATGTGATTCAGAAGCTCCGCAACTAACCACTACATCGCATCACTACAACGGACTCTGGAAGAAAACGCTTTTCCCTACCTAGCACTGAGAACTAGGCCCCCCAGAGAGAGGGTAGCACCTTCGTGACCCCCGTAAGCATATGTGGATTTCATCTCTATTTTCCAGCTTGTTCTCAAGGACCAACAGCTACCTACCCACTTGGAGCCAGCACAGCTTGGCAGGGCAGAGCAGTGCTCACAGCTGGCACACAGTGAGTCACACAGAACACACAGGGAGGACCGGTGTCTTCCTCCTTGGCACCTGGGTTTCCGTGGAATCATGATGTAACCTCTTTCAAAGTGTTTATTGTTCTAAACTGTCTCGTCCATTTCTCCTAATCGAAGGTTACTCATCTTTCCTGCCGCAGGGGCTGAGACAGTACCTAGTACCAGGTAGGCACTCGGTAAATATTTACAGAACCAACATGTGACAGTCACAGCAACAGCTGCCGGTCGGCGATGAAGGATCTGAACGCATGCCAACGTCTGTGACGTGCGTGTGGCCCTTCTAGTACTTTCTTACAGGAGATTTCTCAATGTGCCATATACTGAATTGAGGGTCCCTTAATGTGAAGACTTTAAAGGTGACACATTTTTTTGGAAAAGTTATTGGGGGTCAAGTGTACTGATAACAGAAAAAGTCATTAACATGTATTCCCCAGAATGGTACTCAGGGAACAGTGGTATTCCACGAAGACTTCGCCAAGAACCTCACCAACTGTGAAGGGAGGAGAGATCACAAGTGACTGTATGAGGAAGATCGACAGGAACGTTTTCTATCTGTTGGGATGGAAGGCCTTGAGGGTGGCGCTATGGATGCTATAAGTCTGTACTGAACAATTTACAAAATGCTTTTGTGGGTTTCCATTGCCACACAGAAGAGAATCCACGAGAGAAGATTGCTCTTCGGCCTTGTGTGCTGCCTCATTCCCAGAGCCCGGAACAGTGGGCCTGGCAAGCACCAGCCCTTAATAAATATTTGTTGAATAAATAGGTGCGTGAATCAATATTTTCTCGAAAAATTTTAGACGCACTGCCTGTAAGAACCGCCAGCAGCTAATCACAATCAGGAGCCTGCAGAGCAGCGGCTCACCAGAGCCCGTGTGTGGATTTTATAAATAAGATGCGCAGAAGTCAATTGGCTTTTGTCCCCATAAAACTGTTCAAATAATGACAGTAACAATGGCAATAACATTAACAACACTTGCCACCTTAAGATAAGTTGCCCTATCTTGGGGAAAAAAGGTAACCCTATCTCTCAATTCATTTAATCCTTGCTCTAAATTTATATAATGTTTCAATTCCCACACATTTATGAGGAGGTTTTATGGAGTTATCGGGTTTTATGGAGTAATCGGGTTCAGAGACACAAAGGACGGTCTTCTGCTGAGGGCAACAGAGAGCAGAGACTGTAATTACGAAAGGACAAGGGACAGATGTATTAAAAGGACCGTGTAGGCAGTGATTAGTAGGCCAGTGCCTCATGCATGTCTCTGTCGCTTATTTCTCTTGCTACCCAGACAGTGGCCACAGAGTCAGCTACTTCGAAGGACAGGCACACCCAGAAGCCCCAACCCCTAACAAACTACATGCCTACGGGAAGAAACGGTCTATGTCTGGCGTGAATGACAGCACCGGACATGGCTAAGGGCCCTGTCAGCAGATAACTGTGGGCCACACTTTGGCCTCCCAGAACTCTTCCAACCTTGTGACCATATTTTTTGTGAACACAATCCTTGGGAGTGGAAAAATGTGTTGTGGCCCAAATGTGAAATTACTAAGACCCAGGACACCAGCAGGTAGTCAAGACAAGACAGCTGCCCTGAGCAGCCCACCGGACAGCAAGCATGCCCTCGTTCAGAGGCCCAGGACAGACCTCTGGGATCCTCTTCTTCACTTCCGCCTGGGACAGGAAATCAGGAATGGCTACCTCAGGGACAACATGGGGTGGCTTTCTGCCCAGTTGCTTGCGTATCCTTCCCCTTACCTATCCGAGTCAGTCGGTGCCTGAAGCCGCCTGCTTCCCGCAAACCCAGCAGGGGCCTGGGCACCACCACCTGTGTGCATGAGATTTCTCTCCCACCAATGGCACTGTTTCCACCCAGGCAAGACTGGATGAATAACTAATGTTCAATTCCAAGATCACAGCTCTCCTCTTCCCTCCTTGTCACTGTTTCTGCCCCCAGCAAGGTTAGAGGGAAAAGCAGAAGCAACAAAAACCATCTTCTTAATTAACAACACGAAGTACTTATAAACGCAAGAATGAGCTGGTGGTATGTCATTCAGTCAGTCATGCAGTCAGGCTGAGCAGTAGGCACTTTGCCAGACACCCAGGATGCACCATGAACAGGGTGGCGAGGCCCCTGGTGGAAGAGGGCATCATTCTAAGATGTTAAATGCTCCAAGGGCCCGAGGTGCAGGTTTCCTAGGAGGTAATCAGACTGACGAATGCTCTGTTTATGCTCTGCTACAGACACAAGAATAAACATAGAGTACAGTGGAACTAGAAAAGATGTTAGGCTAGTGCCTTGTGTGTACGTTTATTGTGTGTATAGGCAAAGACTGGAAACTGAATTCAAGGCCTTGCACATGCTAAGAAAGTATTTCATCTCTGAACACCCCTCACAGCTCCAAGGGGTTGCTTTTTTGTAAGCTTTTTATCAAAATATACATGTGAATATTCGGAGCAGCATTATTCATAACAGCCCCAAAGTGAAAACACTCCAGATATTCACCAACTAATGATTGGATAAATAAAACGTGGCATATTCACACGATGTAATATCATCCAGCACTAAAGAGAATGAAGAACTGATATGTTGTAAAATGGATGGACCTTGAAATCATTATGCTATTGAAAGAAGCCAGATTTGGGTCTATGTAACCATTGTTTAGAATAGACAAAGCTATGAATATAAAAGGTAATAGCTGCTCAGGACTATGGGGAGAAGGGAAGTTGAGTGGCTTAACCAGAATGTAGGGCTTTGTTTTGGGGTAAGCATGATATGTAGACAGTGGTGGCGATTGTGCAATTCTGTATAATCACTTAAGAATTGCCTATTGTATACTTCACAATGAAGAAGTTTGCATTATGGGACATTTCATAGTATTTAAATCCTATCTCAATTTTTTTCTACCCACTAATGACCTTCTTTTTATCTTATTTCTATGCAGCAAAAAGCCAGAAGTGCTGTTCCACGGAAAAGAGTCATTTATTCTCTAGGTTCTCAGCACTCTGCCTGACCCTTCGCCCAACTTTCTGTTTACCCCACACCCCTCCCTCCTGCGTAGACACAGGTCAAGCCAAAACCCAAGATGAAAAAATACACTGGCTTTGAGGAATGCTTCGGAGCTTTCCGTTTCTATTTTTAATGTAATTACAGTCTAGGAGAGGCTTCTGTTCTACAGATAACAGAGCTGGGCATGAGGGGCTTTCAATACCGCAACATTCAAGACTTCTAAGACCTCCACAATTACACACTTTGCGGAGCAGGTTAGAGCCACTAGCGCCCATGGCAATGAGAACTTCAGCACTTTGCCCTCTATTGCTGTCCACCACCTCTTTCTAGGAACTTGCAACATCCTCAGCCCTGGAGGAGTTCTGAAGATGCTGCAGAGCACGCATCACACGCATCTGTCACTCACAGTAAATACACAAAACCTACAAAGGGATGGCCACCAGACAAGATCATCTTCCTTTCAAAAACTAGAGCCATGATAACGTCCGTCATCTCTGCAGAGGAGAACAGCCTTCCACAGTCTGCAACATCACAGGCCAGAATCCAGAACACTTCACATTCATGCAGTACTGGAGGAACAACGTCACTCACTGGATAAACAGCACGTGCAAATCTTTTCCCAGAGACACCGCCAAGCCATAGCTAGAACGAAACAGTACTCACAAGTCGCACACAGAGCCAGTTCCAAACGCCCAGAGTGGTCAGATGCTGAAATAAATGGACACCTTTACTTTTGATAGAGCACTCTCTCTCACATTTTGATTAATCTGCACCACTGAAACTCAGCAGGCAGGCAGAAGCGCCGTGTCTGCTTCTCATTCTGCCACATTCAAGGCAAAGGAGACCCATTTTGTGCTGGAAGAGGGACATGAAAAATAGCTCCATCAAGGCCCTCAAGATTTTCCGCAGTCTAGGTGAGACGCTGGGCTGTGTGTAAGGTTAGACAAAAGCACCGAGTTTTGTACTTTATTTAGGAAAAACAACTCTGGCAGGGGCGGGCATTGGCCTTTTCTTTGGTGTACTTTTCAAATGATAATTCCTGCCACTGTCACCATTAGATCTTAATCCATTCCAGCTCCTTGCACGGGTCATTGAGTCTATATGTAGTGCTGTTATTTTAAAATGTTTCCCCTTGGTAGGGAAAGGAGGAGAAAAGATGTCGAGAGCCAGATGGGCCTCTTCACAGTTCATTTATCAAACCTAATACGCCGGGCTCCACCCTCCTCTCCCTCACTATTGCGGTTAAACTTCCATATAATTTGGTAATCATTTTCATTATCAGACAGTGACCCCAAAGCAGCCGATCCTGGGATACCCAGTCCCTGCAGCTGCTCTTTTGCTGCCTGATCCTACAGTAGACCCTAAGAGCTTCTGATTTTATTAGCTGCAGAGTGACCTTTGGGCTGTGGGGGTCAAAAAGGGGTCAGACCAGAGGGCTTGCCCAGTTCTTTAAAAGCTATAACAAGCTGTCCATCAGGCAGAGTGGACTGTATAAACAAAGGCAAGTCTTCAGAAATTCTGTACCACTTCTGTTAACACTTACCCTGCATTCACACAGCGGCTCCTGATGTACTTTGGATCATTCAGCGCCGGGGAAGTAAATGGACAGGCCTAATAAGCCTATTTGGAGAGGGCTGTTTATGGGATTACCAAGTTTGGGGAGGGAAACCAGCAGCACTCCCATGCTCCTCTGGAATTGCAGGCTTGTGTGACACTGTGACAAACTCGGTTACCCCGAGTCATTACAGAAGTGACACTTTCCCCCAAGAAGCTAAATTACAGGGAGCGACACATGCTTTTGGTTTCTGAGTCCCAGACAATGGCTCCACTGCGGGCCGAAGGGAGGCAGAGACACTAATGCATTTGATGGCTAAGCTACCAGCTTCACTGAAAATGTTCTCCTGTGCCTACACCGGCAGAGGAACCTGCCGAAGAACGTGCAGCACAGCAGACTGCCGGCCACGGATCTCGGCTGACCTAACTTTCTTAAAGTTGTACAGCCCACCATGCATGCCCCGGCGTGCAACAGCAGATAATGAGAATCATCTATATGTAACTTTCAGAAGAAAAATTTTCTATTATCTGATCCAACTGATCCCCTGATAGATCTGATGAAAGTCAAGTGCTCTAACCTACTGCTTGGCCTCTGGCGACTGCTAATTATTTTCTGTCAAAGTGCATTTTTCCTCCTGTAATGCCAAAGCACACAAAAGGCCCATCTCTACAACCTGGGCAGCTCGGGAGGTCTGCGCTGCTCGGCATATTTTGTAACTTTTACCACCGTCTGCCGCTGATGCTTTGATGAGAAGAAGGGCGGGACATGGCAGCGGGCTGTTTATATGGCTCATGTGGATGAGGCTTTGAGATGGGGCAGAGAGGAGAAAGCCACACGGGGATGAGAAGGTGGGGGGAGTACTGTCGTTATTTAGCACTCTAAGAACATTTTGCCTTGGGGCTCTCAAGACAGTGCATCTTGAAATTTTTCTTTCAGGTGTTTGGTTTTAAGGAGGTCTGTATAATGTCAGAGCTAAGCGCTTTCTTTCCTCTTCCCCTGCCATGAAAGACTTGGGAATTTTTGTTTCAGATGCTAGACTACATCAACTTCAACACTGGCTCCGGCTCCTGATTAAACAACTAGCAGTAAGGGTCAAAACTGCTGAAGTCAAGCCAGATCCCTCTTCCACAAGCCGTCTTAATTGCATTGTCTGGAAATTCTTCTTCTTAACAAACCATATGCACTGAACAAAAGACAGCCATTCCCAACCTTAAGTACTCCGGGCCGTGCTGCCGCTGGGCCGAAGGTGTATGGGATAGATGACAGTGGAACTCCTTTTCTTTTCCATTAATAACTAGCACCAAGGAGAAGACAGAATGCAGCAAATGCAAAGAAACCCTTCTGACATTCTTAAGTGGATATTCCACTATGGAATAAAATACATACATTGCAATAAAAACTAAAAACTGTAACATGAAGCAAATTTAAAATCTAATTGTCAAAGGTTAAATAAAATAAATTATCCTATCACTTTTCTCACTACAGTGGGAAGCTCTTATTTACAATGAGCACTCTAGGAGAATGAGGGGAAATACGGTGAACTTTGAAATTATGGTTGAAATGCAAGTCTGACTTAGAAGAAACATACCATTTGAAGAAGCAACTTTCTGATAGCCAATGAGAATCAATAGCTCAGACCATCTGATTTTCTTAGGAAATGGTCCATCTTCAGCCTTGTTCACATCAATCTGCTTTTATGGTAATTATGACTAGCAAGGCTATCAATTATTGTGTGTTTTGTTGCACAAAGTCACTTAGAGATATTACAACTATCAATAATTGTTCTTGACTTCCAGGCACATGAAATTTGTATGCACCAAGTAAGACTCAGAGGAAACAGTACAGTCTTCTGATTCTTCTTGTTTGGAGACAGATGATAGCTTAGCATTTTTGTCCGCTGTGCAGGGTAAGGGAAACTCTAATACTTGGAGGCGCTGGTTCCGACCTCCCCTGTGTCAGGAGAAGGACACCAATGCTGTGTCCACTCTGCAAGTGCCAGTTCTGTGAGAACTGATGATTTATACAAGCTTGCTGCCGGTGACAGCTTCCCAACCACAGGTACCTCATGCAGAAAGAAACCCGGTTGAAGCCAAAGTAATTTCTACTTGGTCAATTCTGAAAACGAGGCCGATAAATAGACTACTTTCAAACAGTCTGGCCGCCTGCAGTGACAGAGCGCACTCTGGGGACGGCCCAGGCATCTGCCTAAGTAAATAGCAGAGCTGAGCTTCTAGCCTGCTGATTGGAAAAGGCTCTTTGGCATCAGGCACTTACATTACATTATGCTCAAGATGCAAACACACACACTAAATGTCGCACTCCAGGATGAGCCTCGCACACATACAGGTGACGCCACGGAGCATTACAATTAATGTAGGTCACCGGGGACATGAGCGCTAACTTGAGCTGAAAAAACCTTTAGCTTGCTTATTTCTTATGCCCCTCAAATGAGAAGGACAAACGGGCAATAAGCAAGCACTCAGCCAAACTCAGCCAAACTCAGCTCTTGCTTGTCGGGAACCACAAATCCCTGCTCCCGGCAGAACGAACCTGGTCAGCCATTCCCTCCTCAGTTTCCGGCGTGTGGTGAGCGAGGCCAGGATGGCGGTGAGGATGCCATTCCTTTGTTCCACGGGGAGGCCCTCTCTTTTGACTTCACGAAGCACAGCATTTGTCTAGAAGAAATGATCCAAAAAAAAAAAAAAAAAAAAGAGAAAGAAAAAGGGGAAAATTAATAATAAGAAAAGCCCATAAGCAAATAAGGACAGTAAATCAATGGCTTTTTTATTACAGTTCCCCTGCTAACAAATCAATACGGTAAATGATGGTCAAAAATGGCCAGCATATATTCTGTGTTTAATCAATGTACATGGCACACAGGGTAAACTCCAAAGCTCCGTTGCCTAGAGTAATGCGCCGAGATGCTGTGCATTCTCGCTCTCATTTTCTCAGCAAAGCAACGATTTTTTTCCCTGGGAATTGCCTACCATGAGCTATTATTAGAAATGATTTTCACGCACTCTTCACTTCGAGTTGTTTGTTTTGCCTTTTTAAAAAAGAGCAGGCTCTGACTTTCCTTCTGCTTCCTGCCACCCAGCTGAGGCTTTCTGCATGGCCTCTCGTATTTGAATCATTACATTCAATTTCTACCCATGCCAGAGATTTTTTTTGGGGGGGGGTGGGGGAGGGAGGCAGAAGGTCCATTCGTTTTCCTTGCCTGTTACAAATCAAGATCTTGCAAAGAAGAAACAAGGGCATAAAAATCAGACAGAGCTTTATAGCTCAACAAACATCTTTAGATTTGTGAACATTATTTTTAATTTGAAGTGAATGTGACATCTTTGGGGATTCTATAACATTCTTTGGCAGACATTAGTTTACCAAAATATAAAACGTTGTGAAACAGACAAGGTACCCACTTAGATGATTCTAAATACATGATGAAAGTAAACCTACTTTTTTCTTTGACTCTACTAAAACAACATTTTTAATGAATTGGCCAGACAATGGCCAGAGTAACACAACATCTTCCTTCCATGCTCCAACTTCTCGCACCTATCTTTCCAATGCTGCTACACAGGCTTGCTGAGGGAGCACACATGCAACCTGAAGTTCACTTCTTCATGCCTCTAACATCTGCAGTATAGACTTAATATCTTCAAGACCAGTTCGAGAAGGAATGTAGCTGTTTCTCTTGCCCGCATTCACCCCTGGACCTCTTTGACTAGAAGTAGCACCCAGATTTCCTCTTGGGAAAGCTTTTTCTCTTCGTGTTTGAGGTCTGAAAGGAGTGATATAATCCTGTCATGGATTTGAGCAAGGTCACTTTGATTCTCTTTATCTAGAACTTTATGATAAAGAAGGGGGAAATCTTTCCTTAGCCCCTCCTACCAGTGGTTCTCCATGGACCCTGGTTTCCTGAACTTCTCCCTTCCTGAGAGTCTGTGTAACCCTATTGTGTTTGAACACACTAGAATCTGTTTCTGATGCTGAGAATGAAAGACTCTAACACACGCAGGAAAGGCGGCGGACAGTTCCTCTACTGTGCAGGGCGACTCTGACCTGTGCCTCTTGGTACCAGCATGGCATCCACGCTCTGGTACAGAAAACCCAGGATCCAGGGTTCACAAATACATCAGCACGGGAAGGATGACAGGACTACGGGAAGAGGAGGCTGCTGGAAGAGAGCTCTTGCTCTGTAAAGATTCTGTCAGCTTTGCTCCCACCGAGTCTGCCATCCAGAGAAGCTGGCTTAGCAGGACTGACCAGATTACAGGATTTTCAAAATAAATTTATTGGGACAATATTAAATATGTATATTCCTGGGTTTGTACATACTGGAAACAGTAAAAAGATGTTTCTAAAAACTGTGTGGACTAAATAGAACTACCAGTGGGCAGAACCCAGAGATGCAGTCAATCTGAGGCCTGGGTGTGCAGACCTGACCCTTATCTGTGACGCAGTACTTCACATGGTGGAGGCTAGAGCAGCTTTGAAAGGTCCTACAGCAGTACGTCACCATGTTCATGGGTACACATGACGTCACCAACATATAGTCTCCCTCCTTCTCCTGCCCTCCAAGAGTACTTGGGAGTTAGATTTCCTTTAACTAGAACTTTATGGGAAGGCAGCCAGACCAGAGGGGACTCAGCCTATTCCTAAGAGATGCTCAATCCCAGGTACTCCCAATGGGTACATGAATGTGTGAACAGAACCTTCTATGGGGTTCTAGAAAGGCTCAGTTGCCTGGCACACCTGCTATCTGATTACTACTCATCTTTGCTCATCTGCCATATGCAAAGTCATGCTAGTTTAACAGAAGAATCCTTAAGAGTACTTATTGCTTAAAATGAAAAAAAATTTAAAGGACATCCAGCAACCATTGAAGGACCACAATCAGAACATTCACAGGTGTGGAAATCCAGAAGCATCCCTTTACATAGTGGAGTAGTGGGTTTCTTTTCTGCCCTGACTTTCTCTGACCTTCACTCTTGGTGGACACCTCTCCCACTCCAGCTCTGCCCAACACTTAGCTGGTCCCTCCTTGCCTCTTAGGTAGGTCCATCTGTGGCTCCCCCAAGGTCATAGGCTTCATCCTCCTCCCATCTCTTTAGGCTTGCTCTCTCTGTAGGTGGTCTTACCTCCAACTTCAGTCCTGGGGCAGATATCTGCACTATGCTCTGGCCCTCAGAGCCAAAGACTATGCACTTCACACCTGGCAACACAACCTGAACTTGCTCACATCTGGGCTGATTATCTTGGCTCCCCTCTGTCCACCATTCTAGACCTCCAGGAACATCCAGTCTTCTCCCTTTCCCCTCAGTACTGAGTCATGCTGTTCCCTTTTATGCCCGTCCCTCACTGCCCGGCTCACTCAGCTCTCGTACCTGACTCACACATGGTCTCCTTGCCATGAATTTTTTTTTTGGCCTCAAAAGTGAACTTTGGGGGTCTGGAGGTGTAGCTCAGTGACAGAGTATTTGCCCAGCACGCGCAAGTCCCTGGGCAGGGGGAGAAGGATGAAAAACATGAAGGGAAGGAAAAGGAAGAAATGTCTTCTCAAAGGACAAGGCGCAACATGTTTTTTCCTTTCTCGCAATGTGGCATTGCCCCACAGCTACATTTTGCATGAAGCCCTTGTGCTTCCAAGAAGTACCCGTGGGTGATGAAGACCTTTGTCCTCCAAAATCCCGACGAAACCAGAACATTTCTATTTATATATGCTATGCTTGTTTGAATTTGGAGGATACAAGGAATGACTATTTTTTTAAGAGCTCGAATTCCCAAGCCAATCAAGACCAAAACCAAAATAAAACTACACAAAAGAAGCCTTGACAAGTCCCGCCAGGGTCGCCAGCTTATCTTCTGCTGTCTCTCAGAGCACACAAACACCCTGCCTGAACTCACACAGTTCTATGCTTGCTGAATGACTTGCCCGTGACTACTCGTTCTCCAAGAAACAGTGCAAATGACACCGCCTTTGTGTGGTCTCCTATTTGCCAAAATCAGGAGGGCAGGTCTGCAGTACCCCAGAGCACCTCCCAAACTACCCCCTACCCTGCTGCACACATTTACACATCTAGATGTTTCCTTATGCAAGTGTGAGCTCTCTCGGAACACACAGACTTCCTGTCCATTTCCAAGGTTCCTGGAGGGGCCATTTGCTGTGAAACCAGAGCCCGACAGAAGCTTTGAACGAGTGACCAGGATAACAGATGGCAGAGTCTGTGCACCAGGCAAGCGCCTGAGCCAGACAGGACGATTCCATTTCAAAGACAGTAGGCTAAATAAGTTTTGGTTGAAGTCAGAGTGCTCCTAAAGATACCGCTCACAAAAGAACTAGAGAAACTATTCATAAGTGACATAATTAAGAAAAATAAGCGTGCCTTGGGCAAGTCTCAATCAGATGAGGTGTTCAGCGACACAGTCTCACCATGGTGTAGTAATATTTACTGTATGCGTACGCTCATAATAAGCCAGAAGAAGAAACCTCCTTTCCTCTATTCCATAGAGAAATAACTCTAGACACACAGCATCCTAAGGACATTAAGAAAGCACCAGTGCTTTAGCTTCTTTTGGCCTAAATCTTTATGCACATAACCTGGGATGAGGCAGAGGAAAGAGGGGGGAGGGGAGGAGGGCACTGAGGAGCTTTGACTTTTAGGCTGAAATTTCAATTTTTTTCTCAGAAAACAAATTTTTTTTTAAATTAAAAAAATTTTTTTATTATTATTGTTTATTCAATTGTGCATGTGTATGTATGTGTGTGTGTGTGTGTGTGTGTGTGTGTGTGTGTGTGTGTGTCTAGAACCACGGGCGAATTCGGGAACCACCATGGACCGCCTCCACCTCCTCCTTGTTTACTCTGACCCGGGATTCACAGGCTCCGCCCTACCAGGACCAGAAACACAGGCCAACCCCCGTTTTGGCCAGGCGTCTATATGTGGGGTCTAGGAACTCAGGACCTTCCACCTGCAAGGCAGAGGCTTAACCCCTGAGCCACCTCTCCAGCCTCAGAAAACAAATTTCTTATTCTAAGATTTTCAATTAAAATGGAGTGACTCACCTACTTTTTATGGGAAATATGGTTATATTCAGTAACTTTTACTATGCCCCCAAATGAAGGCACAATGGCATGCATAAAAAATGCACAGTCCACTGAACACCTGTCTTTCAGAGAGGGAGTGCTCCAAGATTAAAGGGAAAGGTACAATTTACTCTTTATTAATAAATCAATGTAGGCCATATAGTCCTTTGGATCCTTTCTTACATGGAGTAATAGCTTGATCTACCATCAGAGTTCACGACTAATCTCTCTTTCTTACAAGTCAGAGACCTTTTGTCAAGGGGCATGCAGGCAAACAGAATGGCATTCTGCAACTATGGCTGGCATACCTCTGCTCAGCTTATTAAAAAATAAAAGAAGGTTAGAACATTCTTGCAATTTCAGGAGGCGAATAAACACACACACACCAATATCAGGATCCTAGATTCACATGCCTTTTCCAACTCCTCATCTCACATCCTCCCAACCACCAAAGAAATAATACTGTCACCATGAGCGAATCATGGTACCCCCCCAACACTTTATATACACAGCGATCTTCTGTCAGGATTGTATTTCCCCCTGTACTCACAAATTACAAAGATATGCTCTGAGTGATACTGCGGGGTAAGGTTCAACTTCTGAAGAAACTTGGTTTAAGATGTTATCAGCTGGGAAAGCGATTTCCTCACATCTGCCTTGCCACGGGCTGTCAAAGCCCAGCCAGGCTCCCCTCTTCAAAAGTCCAGCAATACTTTTTTCCCTCTCCTTCTTTCTTTCCTCCTCCCCCTACCCCCTCTAAGAAGAAAGGTTCAGAACCCACTGCGATAGCCTTGGTCCCATCAAAGAGAGGTCGATCTCAGGTCTTCCTTCACTTACTGACTGTCAGTCAGCTCGATGGCTCTTTTGTGAGGCCTGTGAGTCAATGCTGAGTGATGCCTTTACGTTTTCCTAAACTGGACGGGCACCACCAAAGATTTCCAGTGCCGGGATCCGCAGCTCAGCAGAACAAATAAACATTCCCCCCAGCGCTTTGCCTACCTTATCTCCCTCTCAGGGAGCGGGAGGTTTTGGGGGTGCCAATGTTTACACAGTGTTAAAACTTTCTTTCCTCTGTTTCCTGAATTTGAGAAAACACATCCTGGATGACCTCGGCTAAGAGATAACAGCAAGTCACCACTGGGTGCCACGTACTATGCTGCATGAGGCGGCTGTCTTCCCTCCCGACCCCCAACCCTTCAGAGTCTATTTACAAGGAAAGAGGGAGATAAGCTGGCTGTGGAGAAAGAGGTGCTCAAAGGCAGAAGACTCCAGGAGGCTGCCAACAAAGCGGCCTTTTATTCCCACCCAAAGACACACTTGATTCAGCTGGTCTCAAAGCCCCAGTTCACTGGAACGGAGAGTTCACCAAAGGAATCCCCCACAATGCTCCAGTGGGGCACGCTCCTGTCTAAGGGAGTGTGGCAGTAATGGAGAATGTTTCAGTGCAAAGAACTCCAGGATCGGCGTTCTCATGCGCACAGGGGTGTAAGAATAGCAAGGAACTCTTAAGGTTGTCGTGAAGATCAAATAAAATGACCTATGCAAAGTGCTCAGCACAATGCCTGCAACACACAAAAGACTTGACAGGAGTTAGAAATTCTTAACATATGCTGGGAAACTAGGAAAATGTTAGAGAAGGACAGGCATGGATGCTGATTTATTAAAAAAAATCTTGAAATACTGCAGCCAACAACTTTGAAATGTGACTTCTTTTCGCCTAAAGCACACCCAGAGTGCTCTTCCTCCTCCAGTGCAGAAGTGACTCTACCTCCCTTGCTCCCTCCTGGGCAGGGCCTGAAGTCCTGGGGCAGTCTTTGGGGCAGTGCAGAGGTTGTAATGTCCAGGTTGCTGGAGGGAAGGGAAGCCTACCTCTGTCTGCTTCATGTGAGACGGACTGGGCCTTGAAGCTTCGGACGCAGTTTTGATGTTTTGGATGATGGTGTAAAACAGCCTATGTTTTTGTTAAGGACAATAGAAAGAAAGAAAGGAGGAAGGAAGGACAGAAAGGAGGAAGGGAGGGAGGGAGGAAGGAAGGAAACAGATTGGGGGACAGGGAGTAAGAGAGTAGAAAGAAAGGAAAGGAAAAAAGAGAAAAAGGAAGAAAAGGAAGAAAGAAGGGAAGAAAGAATGAAGGAGGGAGGGAGAAAGGGAAGGAGAGAGACAGATGCAGGGAAAGGAGGAGGAGGAAACAGACTGGGAGGAGAGGAAGTAGGAGAGCAGAAAGAAAGGAAAGAAAAAAGAAGAAAGAAGGGGAATAAGGAATGGAAGGAAGGAGAGATAGAAAGGAAGAAGAGAAAGAAGAAGAAAGAAGCGAGAAGACTGACTATAAGGAAAGAATGAAGGAATGAAAGAAGGAAGGAGGAAAAGAGGGAAGGAGGAAGGAGGGAGGAAAGAAGAGAAAAAAGAGAAAAAGGAAAGATTGCAAAGAAAGAAAAAGGAGGGGAAGGTGAGGATGGAGAAGAAGGGATTTTTCAGCAGCAGCTGCGCAGCCTCGGCGCCAGCAGGCCCGTGCCCTGCTATTTCACGCCTGCAACCCTGCTGCCCCCTGGCACAGGTACAACTCAGTGTTGACTCCAGAGCTTCGGAGAGCACTGGGCCGATTTTGCACATGATTAATTGCCAAAGACATGGCTGGCCATATGGAACAGAGAAAGCATCAAGTAATTCATACTTCTGTATGTGATCACTTGGCTCCTGTTGTTTTAACGTACAGGAAAGAGCTAGTGTAGCATGGCCCTGGTGTCTTGCCCCTGACAGCCCATTAAGAAATCTCAGAGCACCTAGTCTACGTTTTGCTGTTGGCTTCTCAATAGCAGCCTAATAAAACAGAAGCAAAGCTCTCCAACTAGCTTTAAATCTTTCACATACAGTACATTAACTCCCGCGGCTGAAACAACGGGCTTCTTATGATAGGAAATGGGATTTGGTTTCTAGGTTCTGCATACCCACTGACAGCTTTTTTTTTTTTTTTTTTTTTTTTGTGGACCTTTATGGAGTTTACAACATCATTGTTCTTTCCTTCTTTTCCAAGAAGCCTAATAGATTCGTTCGTTTCAGGCTTCTATCCTTCAGCACTGCCCCATGCTATCTGCACACTGAAGTTGACTCCCAAAGAGGTTGAAGACAGCATGGTTTTTCTAGCTGGAACCCACAGCAGTTTCTGAAGCAGCGCTCCTGTGACAATATTTGAAAAACAAGAGAAAACTGAGCTGCCCCATGGAGGGAGCCTCAGACATGCTTTCTCAGCCCTTCCTTCCTCTCCACTCCTCTGCAGGACGAATCTACCTGATGTGGGCATGGATCTATTTCCCCGGTGCTGGTGCCAGGCCAGACAAGGCAGGAAGGTGGCAGCTCAAGGGCAATCCCATGCCTGCGTGCCATTTCCCTGCCCCCCCCCCATGCTCTTTGCACATCACACCTCCACGGTGTTTCCATCCAGGGGTTTTCAAGTGACTGTTAAGATTCTGATGTCCTCAGTATTTTCCTTTGCTGGTGATGAACCAGGGTGAGGGGCTGACTCTGTTGGCACTTTCTGTGGTACTTTTGTCTGTGGGTTTTTAGGTGTCACAATTATCCTCACACCAGAAGACAATGGAGATGGGGAATTCCACTTGTATTTCTACCTATTAACATGACTATAACCACTTCCACTGAGGAAATGAACTTATGATCTGCTTACAGCTGTGGGCCAGAGGGAGCCAACTGCTTCCTTGCTGCTTCCCCTTCCCTGGAATACGATGGTACTTTCCAGAATGAGCACCTCAGCCAGTACACAATCCCAAGGAAGAGCCTGAGAAAGACTATGGGAAGAAGAGAGGAGCCACAGGCCCCCCAAGCAGATTCAGAGCATGACTCTGCAGCAAGGACCCAAGGAGCCTTCATTGAAGTGGCCACACTGACTACTCCCTCACTTTTATTTTGCAGAATTACAGTATGCTCTATAAAACATGATGGGAAAGTCATCCTCCCTTTGTCAACTCCCACCCATCTCCTTGGGATGTATGAAATGCCCAAGAGACAGAGATAGCAGTGACATAAGTAGCTACATGAAGAAAGAAGTCTAACACATTATATATAAAAGATTTGTCTAATACTTTTATAGCATATGCACATATATACATGCATGATAAGAAAGTGTACACATACAAATATGTGTATATAAATATACCTCTAAAATCTCACCCTCAAAAATAAACTCAATGAAGCTGCAAAGCCTTCAATAAAGAAAGTGAAAAGAGTTAATCTGTAGCCACGGCACACAGCAACACTCTCTGGATGTAGAATTAAGTATGGGCATGCCTATATATCTCACATAATGAATACCAGAATGACAGCTGACTTCTCCCCAATTATTTTAGTGGTGCCTTGCCATGTCTTTGTCTTTTCACTGAAAGCTATTCACTCTATAAATAAAAGCAAGAACTCTCCCACAATACACACATGCCCCTAATTTGCAGCCGCCACTTCCAAGAGTCTGGTTGCACTAATCTGTTCATTGGCCTAACTGTTAACTGAAGGTGAAATGATGACCGACTACACCGAGCACTAAATAATTGAGCTGCTGATGATGTTTGGCCTAAATGTGGCTTAGCACCTTCCAATCCTGGGGCAAGTGAAAAGTTATCCAAGATCTCCATCAGATCGGCTCCTGCCTCCCCCTAAACATCAGCAGCACAAAGACTGACTTGGTCTGTAGTGCACACTGGATTATATGAAGTGTAAAACATTGGGGGAGAGGGGAGGAGGAGGCTTTTGAAAGAAAATGGGAAAAAGAAATCACAGTGCAAGAGGACCCAGCTGACAGCTCGGTCGCTAACAAGTGAGACAAGTGAATATGTTTGGAAACACTGTGAATGCGGGCAGAGCGCAGGCCCTTTGTCTGCAGCCCTACAGTGTGTCTTTAACCCAACTGCTGCCTGCATCACTGAACATATGTTTTCTACACAAGAACTCAAGCAGAAAAGGCTCTTTGTTACAATTCACTCCTTTGTATAGATCTGTCTCCCCATTCTCTCGGTGACATCCAAACCAAAGCCCTAGTGGAAATTCTAAGGCCTTGGGACAGAGTGAAGCCAGCTACCTTCCTGCTGCCCCCAGGCCTACAGAACTGGCCCTGCATTGTCACTAGGAGCAGGAACTATGTTTATTGAATGCTTTCCCCTTGCCAAGCCAGGAGTGTTTCACTATCTCACTTAATCTAACACCACCACAGGAGAAGCAGGGTAACGCTTCGTGTGCAAACAGCCAACATGTGCTGGCTCCTGTTCTCTACCCCCCATTCCCGCTAGAATTTTGGTACTGAGATTTAGGCTGAATCTAGGGCACGGGCTACCAGTGGCTACCAAAGCAGACATCTTTTTTTTATTAGCTGCTCTTCTCATCACTGTGAACAACTACCTGACAAAATGAAACTTAACAGAGGGAAGGTTTCTTGTACTTAGGATCTGAGGGGATAAAGTCCATCATGGCGGGGAAAAGTGTGACACGACAGCCAAAGCGTGAAATGGCTGAACGTATTGTGTCTGCGGGAAGCAGTGCGAGGTGAACGCTGCGTGGTGCTCAACTGCTTTCTCCTTCCCCCTGTTCACTCAGCCGGGGACCTCAGCCCCTGGGGTGGCCATTCTCATCCAGACTGGGTCTTCCCTTCTCTAGAAACATCCTCACAGACCCCTTGTACATGATTCCAAATCATCTAAACCTACTCTGTACGTGATTCCAAAACGAGCTAGAATGAAATTGGCAATGAAATTAATCATCATGCCTTCTCCTTGTCCCAAGCCTCTCGTATTCCTCTTCTTCAATATCAATAGTATATGTGGACCAGATGAGTCGACAGCTCCTGATCTAGTGCTTTCTAGATGATGAAGATGATAAAGGCATGAGCGTTACCCAGCCAAGTGCTGCTCATGTGCGTTGTGTCATTGAATCCTACTGTAACTGTAATGTCATGCTGTGAAATATGTGCATTACTATTACTCTTTCCATTTTATACAAGAAAACTCTGAAACTCAAAAAGGTTCAGCAATCTGTCTAATTTCATTCTATTAATAAACAATAGAGTCAAATCTAACCAAGTATTAGACTTACATTGCCAGAAGTTAATGTAAACCAATTTTCTTTTCACAAAATGCCTTCAGGAATATTACCTCAACTATGTGAGTTGTACAAAGCAATTGTTAACCTCATCTGTATGTGGAGAATGAAGCCTAGCGAAATTAAATAACTCACTGAATGTTGAGATTAGCAAAGGTGTTCAGCTAAGGTAAGAAACCACCTGATCGAACTCAAGGTCCAGCACACTTCATACTAAACATGTGCAATACTATGCAAAAGCAAATTGTCATGTGACAAATTGATCAACGACAGCTGAGTCTCTGCTATATGGTGGATATCAGAAGGTCATAATACACAGTCATTAGGAGTTTATAGTTCAGGCAGGGACATACACTACACATGAAGGGTGGAGGATGGCTGAGAGGTTACATAAAGTATTTAACTTAATTAAGCTTTTGGACTTGCTTTTGATTTATAAAGTAGCTATTGTTCTGCTATTGTCCTCCTCCTTGACTATTATAATGGTAACAACATCATTTAACAAGAATCTGCTTTAATTGTTCCTTTTGCTGTAGGACAATAAAAGTTGAAACATATACCTGTAAGAATAAAGATATAATTAATACATATTACCACAAAGCTTACCTGCCCTGAACCATCTTCTTTTTGTATTGAGTCCAGAAGTGAAAGCTATATGTTTGTATAATGAAGTAGTTCATGCTATTGATGGTGTGATAATGAAAACTCTACAGAAAATAACAAGCTGGTAAAGAAATATAACTCAGTGAGCAGCACACGGGGTGGTGAGCGGTACTCAGGCAGCAAGCGGCACGTGGGCAGAGCTGCTACACTTGTCTTTAGAGGACCTCAACAAACGCAGCTCTTCTGTTAGCAGAGTCTGGGAAGATGGCACATAGTATCTTGCATGTAGTTACTGAAGGCAAGATGGACAGACATGGGCACACAGATATGTTCCTGCAGTCTTATGACATAATTCTCTTTAGTTTCTCGAGACACGGTCGGTCTTGTACTCAGATCCTCCAGCTGCAGCCTGCTGAATGCTGGGACTCCAGACGTGCACCAACATGCCCCGCTAATTCTATGACAGAACTCTCCAGGAGGAAATTAGGGCCTGTTAATAAGCAATCCATGTACATTTTATACAATATTACTAGCAGCTATAAAAATAAAAACACAAGATTAGCTATGTAAAACATAACAATAATTATTAATTACCTGACATTTACCAAATGCCAAGTCCTGTCCTGATAACTTTTTACAGATTCCTCACTTAAGTCCCTGGGAAAATTTGGGGAACTAAGTTTTATGATTATTAGAATTTATAAGGAAACCAGGATGAAGATATTATATAACAACACAGACCACAGAGCCAGGGTGAAGCCAAGATTCAAAGTCGTGCAGTGACTGGTAATCTATGAAGTCCTTCCACGGGGCAGGGATGTGGCATGTTATGTCACCTTCCCAACAATGTGCTAAGGCTGGTCCACAGCATGAGCAAATTCACTCTGAGAGCCCAGACTCAGTGTTCCGACTGTCTATAAGAACTCACTACAGGAGATGGGATGTTAACCAAACACGATGAATGACACGGAGCACTTGACACCTGCCTCAGTAAGTGACACGGGTTCAGAGAACACGCATGCTGAAGGGAGCAGCAGCTCTTTTTCTGACTATTGGGAGCCTGACTTGATCACACAAGCAAAGAATCTGCCAGTGAATGATATCATCTCTCAACTCAGACACACAACTCCTCTAAGTTCCTGCTTGTAACATCTAAGTCGAGGCCAAATAAAAGATAAGACGTTTTCACCCTTTCTCATATTTTTCAATATGTACGAAAGAAACACATGTCAGGGGAAACACTAATTCCTAACTTCTCCTAGTATTATCTACAAGGTTGAGGCTGGGCGTAGTGTGTACGCCTATAGTCGTACCACTTCAGTGGCAGAGGCAGGAAGATCAAGCGTCCAAGGCTAGCCCAATCTTAAGGTTTAACTCTTCAAACATTAAAAATGGGTTGAAGATATAGTTGGATATTGGGGCTAGTATCTAGCATGAGCAAGGCCTGAGCTCTGCCTCAGCACTACACAAACCTACATGCATGCACATACACACAAATACATGCACATATGCGCACACACACATGCACACATACACACACCAACATACACACACACACACACACACCAACATACACACACACACACACACACACACTCTCTCTCTCTCTCTCTCTCTCTCTCAGGACTTCCGTTTGGCAGCTGCCTCTCTATCAATAACATCAACAACACTGATGTCAGCCATCACTGGACCTAACATGAAGCTTAATCATCAGAAGCATGGTTTCCTTCTGGCAGGAAAGAGTGTCCAGCATTCACACGAGCAATTAGTGTGGAAGCATGACGGAAAGAGCATCTGCCACTTATTAGGATCTGTGCCTGAAGTTGGGGGGAAACATGATTTTCAGCTCCAGACTTCTCACAAATTTGTAGAAGAAACCCCTCATTATACTGAATTCATGACCTTCAACCATCCCCGCTAAGATCTGGAATCAAAGAAACAATTAGGGATGGCCCAAAGGAAACAGGGGAGGACTTGGCACATGAATGGGATGTTGGGTGCCTTTATCAAGGGCACCTAGAGGAGCTTGCCTGGCAGCCTGTCTCTGCACTTTAGCTCATCTTCTAATGGCGCTACTTGGGGTGTCCTGAGGTCTAGAGTTAGAACCTACATTCCTTTCATTTTAAGAGGAAAAAACCCTTAATTATTCCAAATTGAACTGTTAATCCCCTTTAAAAGCCATACCCCAGTGAAGTAGTGAGATAAATGCACAGAGGCTATATGCAGTTTAACCTCAACTTTAGAAAGCTCATGTGGTTAGTGCTGACTTACTTTGAGAGCCCCAAGGACAATAAAAGCTACACTTCTGCGCTGACGGATCCAGCCTAAAACATGCACGATCCTCTCCTGCTGCTGGCAAGCTTTCCTGCAGCACTCCGACTTGCTGCACAGAGAACAGTTTCATGCTTTGATAAGCAGATATTACTGGCTCATCTTAGAGAGATAATTGCCTCTCCTGCCTTGTTCGGTGGCGATACATTCCATACTCAAAGATTAAACCGTTGTGGCGAAGCACTGACAGGCAGAGCCCTTTCATGCTGCGAGTGTCTCTGTGAGACCGAGCAGGGACATTTTAACTTTGGGGTCTGGACAATGGGCATTCTGAAAGGATTAGAAAAATGGGCACCAACTGAACCTCCTCCTCCCGCCTGTGTTCGCGTCCACCACCTGCTGCGGTATTTTTGTTTCAGTCACAAAGACGCCTCCGTGTTTGAGCTCATATTTAATGTTTGCTGAACTGGCCCCTTGAGTTTTGTTAACTCTTAAGGAGCAGACGAGGAAAGATTTCTGGCCGGACAAACAAATACACCAACCTCCTTTCTTGATTGGGCCCTGCAAATCAATACATGGGGTCTCTATGGACACATGCACATCTGCCCCAAGACGGGAGGGTATTCTATTTATATTTAATAAAGTATTATCGGTCAATGAGGGCTGCATGAGATTTCTGATTTCATGGTCCACTACAGTAACAGGTGCTGTGGTAACAGGAATGTGAAATGTTACAGAGAAAGGGGGATCACTCTAGAGACATTAAGCAGCTTTAAACACTGACAGGAGAAAGGGGAAAAATTTTTTAGCAATTTGGTCGGGTCAGTAAAAAGTGACACAGGTCAAAAGAACAAAAAGGTATCCAAAAATTCTGCCTATTGATAAATGAGCCTACTGTTTTGTGGTTGGGTGCACAAGGCAGAGGCTAAACAACTGTCGTATGGAAACAGAAATATGCTCCCTTTGTGGCTCTTTTACAATAAGTTACTTCAGCTTGGTGAACACTTGGGGCCCTGCATTCTCCCTGGACCCCGGCTGGGGTATACATTAATGAAAACAAAGGGGTCCGTTTTCATTGTAACCATGCAAAAGGGTTAAGCATTTGACCTTCAAGTATGGTGTGCTTGTGCTCAGTGGCAAGGTCCTTGACAATATAAACAAGAATTGCCGCTGTTAGAGAAAGGGGGCACAATTAAAAACCACCTCGGAGGCTTGTTGTACAGCTGTTCTAGCTTCAGCTCGGCCTGACCTCTAAGGAGGCTGCGTGTTCCAGGGAGACAATCTAAGGTATTTTAGCCCTTCACGGCCTCCATCCTCCCACTGGGGAATACTTATCCCTAAGCACAAAGCACTTTTCCACTAATGAGACCTTCCGCCGTGGGGTTTACCCTTGAAGCCGTGTGCCCTCCCAATCTGCCTTCCGTTTGTGTCGGTCCAACCCAAGGCACAGTCAGAGGCTGGATCTTATGGGGCAGGAGGCAAGAGACTTTGCTTTAGAGAACAAAACTCCTTTAAAAGACCCCCCCTCCCGAAAAAAAAAAAAAAACCAAAATGGTATCACATTTTTGTTTAAAAGAAAAAAAAAGGTGTTACTGAAGTTTTAATTTTGTTCGGACAATAATTTATCAAAAAGGCAACTGTCTTTGTTTTACCAAAAATAATCACTTATTTCCTATGTACTGATGATGAGAAAGCATTTCAAACACACTTAAACAGGAAAGAGAGGGAGGGAGGGAGGGAGGGAGGGAGGGAGGGAGATAGATAGATGATAGATGGATGGATGGATGGATGGATGGATGGATGGATGGATGGACAATAAGCTTTCTGTTTTTCTGAGGCATCCGTAAGACAGAAATTCTAAGGTTAAAGACCAAGTCTTTGTCCAGGCTGAGGGAAACACTGTCTTCTGGTCCTTTGATCTCCCTAGAGTCAGCAAAATACTCGAAACTTTTCCACAGATAGGCGGGTCCCTGGGAGGTGGCGTGGGAAGGGGCTGTCCCTGCCAGGGTAGGACAATGCTGAGGGGACACAGCCAGCCTAGTGGGCTTTAAATGAGCATCTCGGGGCAGCGGCTCGGGCTCCGAGGGGCGGGCCCCTGCTCCCCAGGAAGAAAGGAAGTCATTCTGAGGTGAGGCACTGGCAGGAGACAGGCCAAGTCTCGTAAAGAGCAGAGCGCAGGAAAGTTCTGCCTGTCAGACACACTTTCATCTCTAAAGTCCCTGGGCTTTGATGTTGCCCCAAACAGAAAGCCTACATGGTTTGCAAGATTTACAGAGTTCTAGAGGACCAGTTTCATGCTCCAGGGTTTTTCCTTCGGAGATTAAGGTTGGTTTTATTCCCGATGTTCAATGTGTCGACTGTAAGAGCCTCAGTCGGAGACAAGGGCATTTTCCTGCCCTCTGACTCAACAAATACACCAAACTTTTATTCATTAAATCAAGTTCATTTTGCAGGGAACAAAGCTGCTGGAGACAGTCCAAACTGTGGAGTAATCGCTGTCGCTCTGACAAGACAGAAGTGTTGCTTTTCGAAGAAAGAGTCACCTCCTAAGGGGGGATGACAAAGATGGGCTAAAAATGGCTGCACTAATCTCCACATTGTAAAAGACCACACAATTCCCTGCTTCAGATATAACGAGGTGCAAAAGAGACGAAGCAGAAGGAAACAAACAGCCACCTCTGCCTGCACATCCCAGGGGAGCTTCATGGGACTGGGAGCCCTTAAAAAGGGCCACTTGAGGTACAGGACTCTGGGGCCAGGAGAGCAGAGATTGGTATTCCCATTACCACTTCCTCCTTGGAGCTGTCTCTTCCTCCTCTTCCTCTCACTCCTTCCTCTTCTTCCTACTCCTCAGACCTCAAGGTAAGGGAAGGGAGAGGAGGAGGGGGGGAGGGGAGGGGAAAAAAGCACATTTCCACTTCTAGGAATGGGAAAGAAAAACAAAACCCTCCAGTGACTCATTCCTAAGGGTAGGAATGGAAGACACTCCCTTCTCACTGAAGAACGCCAAGGCACCTCTGAAACACTAACAGAAAACTACAACAACTACCAGTGAGGGGAAGAGACATGTCTGACACCAGCTTATGATTAGCAGAGGCTGCAGCCTGACCTCATCCTGGCTTCTGAGGTTGCCTTAGGACACACATAACCGTAAGTGAGGCTTTACCCTAAATTGCAACAACTTGATCTTTCTCCGAGGACACCAGCTGCGCTGTAATGACACTCAGCCATTTCCCTCTGTTCATCCCCCTAGATAGGCACGTGGGGAAAAAAGAAGGTAGGTTCATCCCTTTGGGGGTGAGTTTCTTCTGTGCAATTTGCAACAAAACACACTTTGGATTTTAAGTGTGCAATCCTGTAGTTATGATATTGATTTTTCATTTTGTTCCACAAATACTACCACAACTTTATAACTGATATACAGCATTAACGGCTTCCTTGGCCTGAGAGACCAAATTAATCACAAAATCAACAATCTGTTTTTATGCCACAGAGTTCAATGTTAGTTTCCAACATAAATTGCACAGCCACAGCCAGAGCTCAGTGCAATTTTGGAGATGCATTGCTAAATTGCCTCCCATTTGTGATTTAATACAACAATGGTTTTGCAAATTAAAATGTTTGAGGCATCAGGTCAGCCTCCATTTAGTTGGCTACGGGCAACTGGATGTCCCCAGGCTACTTTCTGCAGGAACCCAGATTTAGGTTGCAGAAACACTGTGGGATAAAAATGGGCTTCTTGACAGGACCTCGGGGTGACCTATCCACCTTCCTGGCAGCAGAACTGCTCCCAGAAACACCCCCTCCGCTCAGTATATCACAAAAATATGTTGAGGTTCGCTGCTTTCCCCACGTCATCCTCTGACATAGCCTGCCACTCTCCCGTGCTCAGCGCAATGGCAGGCTCATGCCAGCGTCTCTTGCTGCTGCCAATCTCTGGCTTATGCCATTCAGCTTGCCACCTGTGTGCCAACTGCACTGGCTGTTTCCAGGGAGGCATCCTGCACTTGGCCTTGGGGTTCCTCGTTCTTTAAAGCCCCTGAGCTCTCTCTTCCACTATTGCAGCTACTTCTCTGGGCAGATGACAGCCCTGGCTGCGGCTTCAGAAGTGCGGGACTCTGACGTTCAAGCTGGTAGGACAGTCAGCTGCACCTATAGACGCTCATGGATTTTCAGTCCTTCTTAGATGTTCCAAGGGTTCCTCAGACACGGTCATATCCCTAAACTTCTTCCTGGTCCATCATCAGACGGCATCATTATCGACTGAATAGCGGTGGTGAGGTAGTAGTTCATAAATCCACCATTTTCCACATTGCTTGACCCTATCAGTCAATGGATGGTGAAGTCTACATACCTATAAAAAGCAAACCTCAAAATCCACCCCACCTTTTATTCACTGCATCCCTGCCTTTGCTGTCTAACAGGGATGCTTTTTTGGCAGACAGGTCTTCATGCCCAGCCTCTCCTCTCTACAACTTGGCCACCACGTTGCTGCCTGTTACCGTTTTGTTGTTTCCCATTCAAAAGTCTTTGACTATAGTTCCCACCACTATCTTCAAAACAAAGGGTCAGATTTATAAGCATGCCCTTCAAAGTTAGTTCTCACATTACTAGGTGCCTGCCTCTTACTTCCCCATATGGCATAATATGCTTTTCTACCATGCCCTTGTGCCTCCTGTGTGCTTTATCTAAAGCAGACTTGATGGGTTTGCTCTTGGAGGCCCTGCTTCTTCAATGAGGCCTCCCTAGCTTTCTCAATCTGACTTAATTCTCTGGAGCACTCTCATTATTGCTCTTTGTTTGGACTAGTTTCACACCTCACCTCCTGCCTGACCTGTGCATGCATCTGTTTCCTTAGCATGCACGAACGCTCCATGAGATAGCAGCTCTCGGCTTTTCTCTAATGCTTGACCCATTAAACCTTAATTTTTCTTTCAATACCCACCTACTGTCTTGAACTGAGGTCTTCCCTGGACTTTATGCTCCTTTAGTAGATGCTGAATGAACTTGAACTACACTTTGTCATAAGCCTTTACTGACTGTGCTCTGGAAGAAGATGGGATGATAGGAACTGACACCTTGGACACCATCCCAGGGCTGTTGAAAAAAGTCAGAGGGACCCTGGGCTCTCACAGCAAGACAAGTTGTCTTAGCTTCAGCCCACACAGAAAACAAATGGACGCTCTTCTAGTCTCCGCGTTTCCCACATTTCTCCTGCATGCTCAAGACATGTTTATAAACACAGGAGGTTGTAATAAAACTCACGTGAGAGGCAAGATTCAACATTGGCAAGTGTTTACATTCTAATCAGGACAACGAGTCACTTCTCACTGAGAGATGCCAACTCAGTCACCATGAAGATTCTTGTCATCATGCCAAGGGGACCTTCCGTCTGCCAGAACCTCCTCCGTCCTTTCAAGCTGGAGGCACCCACAAGAAGAATAAGGCAGAAAAAAGGCGACTGAAAGTACTTCTAAAATAGCAGTGCACATATCCTGTTGCTCCTAAATGCACAGATGTATAAGCTCCTGATGGTTCCTGCCCTCAGGCAACTCCCAACTCACGCAGGCAGAGGTTGTGGCCAAGGGGATAGCTGCAGGCCCACCTGCAGGAAGCTGAGGGCCAGACTTTCTGGAGCTGCTTCTTTGTGGCAAGGCCAGGAAGGAGCAGCACCTCTAAGAACCAGACGAGAGACACTGGTAGATGCAGACATAAGAGAACCTTCGCAGAAGGCGTAACTACAGATCTATCCCAGGAGACCGATACCCAAAGCAAGATTTTCATCTCCTGCTCATCTTTGTTAAAATCTGGTCAGTGGTTTCACTGGAAGGTTTATTTTATGTGGACTGATTGAATGTTGTGAGCCTGTCACTCACAGTGGAAATCTGATGGGCACTGGCATAGTGTAGATAACAGAACCCAAATGAAAGCTATAGACCTGGCCCACAACGCTATCAACTGAGAAGAATCTGGACATAGGAAACACAGGGCAATTAACATTGTAGTTGGTATGATCAAAAATTCCCAGTCTCTGTCAAGGGGTCACTAATGAGATCACAAATTATCTACCAAACTCACGCCAACTCTCTTGATGTCTCTAGCAGCACTGGATCTTGAGGACACAGAAAAAATGCTCCCTAATCCTATCTACCAAAGACACTCAGTGTCACGCTGGCCAGGCTGTGGAGGACAATGGTAAAATCACAGCCCAGAGCCCTGACCTGGTCAGCAGGTCAAGGAAGTCTTTCCCTGGAAAACAGTCACTGAAGTCCCATCTGAGGAATAGGGAAAGCATGTCTGTCTTGGTCGGAGAGGGCATCCCAGGAAGAGGAGTGCTCCATTCTCTGACCATTGGGAAGAGAATCACTCCACAGAGAACCCCGTGGTAGACTCCCCAGGGTACAGTTGCTGAGAGCTGAAAGGGGAAGGGTGGGCTGAGGATGAAGCGTCTTAGTGGTAGAACCCCCGGATGAGGCCAGATGAGGCCCTGGCAGCTATGGCAGGACGTAAGGAGACGGTGAGTAGCCACTGTGCTGTGCGGAGTCGGGGTGAGGGTGGGATGCTAGATGAGGCTGGGAGCAGGTAAGAGGAGCCGAAGCACAGGGACCTGAGAGAGCTGGGTGACCCAGGTGCAGACAGAAGGTTTCCAGGTTCTTCCTGACTCCTGGCATGTAGAGTAAGGTGTGTGGGGGTGTACTTCCTGAGCTAGGAAGGTCCAGACCAAAACGGTTTAGGGGGGCGGGGACTGCCATCCAAGGTCCACCTTAGGAACCCTATGTCTATTCTGCATTCATGCTTCTACCCCTATACTTACCATTCCTTCCATGGGGAACAGCCACTCTCTTCCCTCTTCCATCTCTACCTGTCAAAAATTTCCTGATTTTGAGATTCCACTCAGAAGTCCCCACTGACTGGGAAGCTCTCTGGAATCCCAGATGTATCACATCCTCTGCCAATCTTTCTTTTATTGTTTGCCTTTGCTGTCAACATCATCTTCTACTATATATAAGAATCACAAGTATAGCTTTTCCCTGCAGAGTCCCCCGAGAATTAAAGAAACACAGGGGAAGCAGGATGCATTTCTGTGGGGTTACAGCAAGAGCGCAATCATGTTCATTTGCTAATTGGTTCACTCATTCATCCATTCAATCAAATCTGCAGCTTGCCAAGCCCTTAGAATCAACTAGAAGCCATGGCTTAGATTAGCTAAATCACCACCTCTGAGATTGGCCCCTTAAGTGACATTTTAAAAAATAAAATAAAATGCTGCGCTATTTAAAGAAACATTGAAGAGAAAGAGTTCTGGTTACTGAACTCTAATGGCTGGAGATGGGCCCTCGGGTCCTTAAGAAACCACCCAAGGATCTCCAATGTAGGTCTTAATTCTAACTCTCTCTAACGCAGGGGAATCACATCTGGAAGAGGGTTGAAAAGGTAAGATTTCTACAGTAAGTGTTTTTGACTCAGGGAGCTTGGCAAGCAGGTTACATCAAGAAGTAGGGACAGCAAGACACTTGACAGAGATCACATGGGAACACACAGCAGGAAAAGATGCACTAGATAAGCCTGGCGTCCAAGCACCTGGTTCTGCTGCGTTCTTGTGCCATGACTCTGCATCTGCACAGAAGGCGCAGCACGCAAGACAAAGCCCCCTGCCCTCACGGGGTTTTCACTCGGGGCAACAAATGGGCTGACCCTGGAGACACAGTTTCAGACCTTGATACATGTGACGCAATTAAAGCAGTGGAAGTGGAGGGGATGATGTTCAGGAAGACAGGTGAGTGGGAAGCGTGGATCACATGCACGGACAACCCTTAGATGCGTCTTGAGAGCTGCAGGAACTGAGGTAGAAGGCAGGAGGAACGAAAGAACAGAGACACTGCCGGGCAAGGTGGCACATGTCTGTAACCAGGACACTGAGGCAAGGGCATCTAGAGTTTGAGGCCAGGCTGGGCTACAGAGCGACAACCTGTCTCAAGCAAAATGAAGCAAACAAGATAGATTTTTAAAATGGGAAATGATAGTTCTACCAACGAGCACTCCCAACAAGCTCAGGAGAATCCTCTTAATGTCTTCACCTCACACAGGAAAAGACCTCTGGATTGTTCTGTGTTCGCTACTACACACAGCTGACGTTGAAGCTGTGGCTCAGACTTCAGTTAGACTCACTTGAGAGCAGAAATTCTCAACACTACAGTATCACAGACCAGCTACTTCGAAGGTAAGCGGGGCTCACAACAAAGTGACTGGGTGGCTGATTCCACGGGTCCCACCATCACCACTCTAAGAGTGTCTTTACAATCCTGTGAGACTGATCTTGGAGGGTGCCGTTCCTCAAGCATTGGCACCCACCAGTTTACTGTGGGGGTCAAAGGCAAGCTCTCTACCCTTGCTGATATCTCCTTTCACCCATGATCTGCTCTTATGATTGAGATCTAAAATACTCCTTCCCCTAAAGGCCTTATGTTAAAGACTTAGCTGCCAGATGATGGGCTTTGGGGAAGATATTGGAAGTGAATATTTTGACCTGATCAGATTAATAATTTGATTAGCTACTGGAAGGTTAAAAGAAACTCTGGGGGGCTGGAGAGGTGGCTCAGGGGTTAATCCTCTGCCTTGCAGGCAGAAGGTCCTGAGTTCGGATCCTAGACCCCATGTATAGATGCCGGGCGGAAGCGGGGGTGGGGGGCGAGGGGACTGTGCTTCTGGTCCTGGAGGGTGGAGCCTGTGAATCCTGGAGCAGAGTAAACAAGGAGGAGTAGAGGCAGTCCATGGTGGTTCCCGAATTCATCCATGGTTCTACACAACACACACACACACACACACACACACACACACACACACACACACACACACGTGTGCGCAAGGGAGCACAATTGAATGAATGAATGAATGAATGAATAAATAAAAAGAGAAACTCTGGAAAGGGAAGCTAGTTTAAAGGAATGGGTGCTTGAGGCGTGCCTCTGGGGACTTCACCTTATCCTCAGTGCCTTCTCTCTCTGCTTCCTGATTACTTGAGGTAAACAGGCTCCATCTTGTGCTCCTGCCCCCATGCCTTAGGCGCAAGGAAATGGAAGCAGCAGACCTTTGGCTGAAACTCTCAAACCACTGGTCAGCCTAAGTCTCTCCTCCTTTAAAGTGACTCCTCTCGGGTCTCTTGTTGCCACAGGGGCAGCCACACTGGAAAGTGCAGTCATCGCCTCCTACCCAGGAGCTACATGTGTACTGCGAAAGCTTCTATGTACACTTTTGCAGCCAAGCAGGACAAGGCCTAGAACAGAGAATACATCAGTGTTTAAATGACCCTCATGAAGACGGACAGGTGGAAGAAGAATGACGGCCAAGAAGAAGAGGCTGAGGAGGTTCATCCCACCAGAATGCAGCAACTGAAGCTCGACCTGAATGGAGCTCAATGGGAGCATAACTTTAAGCAGAAAATCAAGCACAGTGCCATGTGCCCAGAGGGGAGGAGCTCCTATAATCCTGGCGGAGGTCAAGCCGACCCACAGTACAGTAGCATCACCAGGTGTCACACTAGTCTCACTCTCCTCCAACACACTGAGCTAGCTGATCAGCACACGATTCCACAGGGAGAGAAGAGCCTTTCTACCTCCCAGCCGGGATACATGAGTGCTCCCTGCTCAGATCTGTGGCTCTAGCTGGATTCTTTGCTCGCAGCAATGGAAAGGCTGTGTGGCTGAGTTCATTGGAAGAGAGTGGAGCCCCTACTAACTGCAAACCCCAGTTCTGCCATTCACCGAGTACGTGATCAGGCAAGTCGCTCAAGAGCTGAGTCTCAGTTTCTTCATCTGCAAAATGTAAATGAGAGAAATGCAAGTGAGACACCACTCCTTACCGACCACATTTGTCAGAAGTCATAAGGTCTGATAATGGACTTGTAATGGTGACGATATGGGGAAGCTGGTATTGTGTCACATAACTGTATGAATATGTGCATCTCTTTCACACACACTCAAGGAAGAGATACACTGTATCACATAAACTCTAAATATATATGATCACACAAACATATATACAAGGGAGAGACATACTGTATCACATGAACTCTAAGTACATATGTGTATACACACACACAAGCACTATATCACATAAACTTTAAGTATATATGTACACACACAAGAGATACACATACACATACATACACACTGTCACATAAACCATAAATTTATACACATAATACATGTGGCAAGGGAGAAAGTGAGAGAGAGCGAGAAAGAGAGAGGCTATATACTCTGTGAAAGGCCACAAGAACATTTGCTTTCTTTTTGTCTTTCATCTTATTTTACTTTGTTCTGTTTGTTTTTTGAAACGCAGTCTTCGCTATGGTGTGTGGCTAGCCTTGAACTCCTGTTCTTCCTGCCTCTTAGGATTATGAGCCTGGGCCACCAGTTGATCATCTCTCTTAAAATTAAAAACAAAGACACTTTTTAATCTAATAATTCTATTCCCAGGTGTTATCACAGATCTCAAAGTTAAAATCATCGCACAGGAACACATTCATTACTATAGTACTTGTAAAAGCAGAAGACTCATCAATTATGAGACCATATGATGGAAAGTAAAGCCAGAATGTAAAAAATATACAAATAAGGAAGATCGGCAAAATACAATATTATAGACATGAAAAAAAATACAAGAATGACTGTAAGTGTACAGAATGTCTCTGGAACAGGTCTTGAGAAAACTGGGAAGAGCGCAGGCCTGTGAATGGGTGAATCCAGAGTAACCAAGCGGGGGCCCAATGCTGTTTTTCACTGCAAGTGTTTTTTAACCCCTTTGCATTTTGCTCATCTGAAAGACCGGCACTCAGGAACCGAGCCTATGAACAGCCACACTGTGACAGCACACCTCGCCCCACAGCCATGCTCCACAAGGCAATGCCGTGTGCTCTCAGTGGATGGAAATGGACTGGGGACCAGAAACGAAGCATCACCTCTACCCCAGTCAGCCTGGCACAGGGCACAGGAAGCCTTCAGAGAAGCGTCTGTGCTGGGTCACTGCTAGCATGCAGGTAACAGAGAGTGTGTCTGGGAAATCACAACCTCTGGGAAACACTGAACTGCAACTGGAAATCTGGATTCTGGGTCTAGTAGGATGTGGCTGTGTGCCCTGGACACAAGTCTCAATGCTCTTTTGAGCCCTTCTTTTCACATGGGGAAGATGTTAGAATGATCATCCCTTGAACTGCTCCTAAGGCTAATGTTTCACCATTTCAAGGAAGTTGGGCTGCGTCAGTGCCTGGCATGTGTCCCCACCAGATGAGTAAAGAACACAGAAGTTCCAGGTCTTGGAAGAAATTGAATAGTACCAAAGATCAATGACTACGTCTCTGTTACCTGCTTCTTGGGAACATGAGAAACAAAGGGATACTGAAGACGGGGCATTTTTAAAAAGCACGGAACCTGCATGTTCTCTAGAGAATCACCACTGTATGTTGACTTACAAGCTTCTTTGGCAAAATGAACCAGTAGCTCATGTCTCTCTCCTGTCTACCCATTATCTAAGGAGAAAGAAGGCTTCATGATTAATCCTGGACCTTGCGCTACTAAAGAGAACCAAGGGAAAGAACACCTTTCAGAAGCTCATGCCTGAAGAAACTGAGAGCTATTGATCATCTTACCATTAATATCTTGTGCTTTCCAAGTCAGAAAACCAAACTGCCAGAAAATAACAGCATGGTGGAGGACAGAAGCCGGCCTGTGGCAGAGCTAGCTCGACACTCTGAACTGCAGATTGAGCAGCAAGCACTTGTGTTCCAAACACTGATCCAGTCATTCAGGGAGGGTACTGTGAACTGAGAGACAGCAGGGCGTCGGGCACGTCCTGGAGCTTCAGGCCAAGAAGGGGCTGGCGTGGGAAAGAACCCCCTCTGTCCCAGTAGTGAAAGAGGACATTGCCACACCCGCTATCCTGAACCAAATCAAACAACTCATGAATGGCCTTTAGCTATATTTCAAAATTCCTTTATGTGCGCACCGAACCCTCAAGACGGTCACCTGGACAAGAGGCAGAGGCGATGCCACTTCCTCCAAACCACAGTTCCAACAGCAAAGGACCAAATGAAATATACCCAGTGTTCCTAAACAAGGAAGAAACATTTTAAGTGGTTTGTACATGGAAAGACCTGCCTCTGGCCAAGATTCAAAATTATTAATCTGGTATTCAATCTATGAAAGGGGGAGTGAAAAGACCTTGGTAGGAAAAATAATCTACGATCGTAATTCTCAGAATGAAGAGTGTTGTTTGTTTGCTGTGCTTGGAATGCAGACGATGTAAAATTGGGGCAAATAATAGGATTTGACCTGTTTCCTAAGCAAAACTTTTGCAAATTCAAAGCAATGAAAGTAGTTTTCATTTTATTTTCTTATTTGTACACATTTGGAATTCTTGCCGCCTACGATTCTGATAGTCATTAAGGGGTGGGCAGACTGTACTTTGCAAGAAATGCATTAGGGGAAAAAGACCTTGCCAATCTTTCTCAGTCTTATCTGTCACCATGGGACGCATACACACCAAACTCCAACCATCTAATCAGGTTTGTGAGTTTATCATGCATTTTCTCACTACCACATCTCTGCTTCGGCCATCTTTGAATATTCTCCAGCATCTCCATCTATCAGAATCCTTCATATTCCCACAGGCCTGTGTCAGAATATCTCCTTTGACTTTCCTTCCTCTGAATTACTTGCTGCCCCGTGCCTTATCACCTGGGAGACCTAACTCTTTATATAACTTCACACAGATCAGGATGACATGGATGATGTATGATTAAATGGCTGGATGAAGGGACAGCCTTTCTCTTCTGATGCCGCTTTATGAAAAACAGATTTCAAATAAAAGGACTGCCCAATTTGTAGGCTACTCTACATGCAACTATCTAAGTGGTGTGGGATAATAAAACTAAAGTGTAAAAGGGCAGATTTTGAATCTTTAGATTTGAAATATAGAAACTAAGGGTCCTAACACATTGGCCTTTGATGAGAATATTCTATTCAATTTCTAAGTTTCTTTTTTTTTAATACCAATCAATAAAAAGGTCAAGTTCTTTCACAGCTCATATTTGCACCCAAAAATGTAATCAAGGCTATTCCAATGGAGACAGAAAACACTGCTTAATTAACACAGCTAATAGAGTCAGATTCCTTCTCCTAGCAAAGGAAAATCAAATTAGGACAACCGGTCTTGAGATTCCCTCCTTCAGACACCTTGGGATTCCTTTGCTTGGCAGCGTGTCTGTTCCAACTCTGGTTGGAGTGAAGGGGAGATCAATGGAGCCCACAAAACATCTATTCGAAAGACCCAGGTAATCAGGGATGGGCACAGCTGACTTTCTCCTTCTTCCTCAGCAAAGGGGTTAGGGGAAAAGGGTGTGTCTGTTTCTGGTGACATTCCCTTCAGGACTCCTTATGAGGCTTGGATCCCCTAAGTTCAAGTGAAGAGCTGAGTCAGCTTCCTGTTCTCTGACAGCAATAGTAGTCATTTTAGTAGTAAGTCTTTAATACTATGGCCCAACTTGTCCTTTGTTCTAGCAAAAGACTTCCTGCGAGAAAGCAGTCATCCTTTAAAGCTTCCCAGTGCAGAGGTCTCTCCTGGTCTCCCCCCATCTCCAGCCCCCAGAGGAGCAGCTGCAGCACATCATAAGCAGGTTCCCAGCCGTACCAGGGCTCAACACTCTTGCTGAGGAGAGAAAACTGGTCGCTGGAACATCCTTTCCCGGGATCCGTCTGAAGTGGAGACAAGCAGCAAGGATGAATATTAATATGCTTTCCATCATCAAAAGCTATTGCATACCCAAAGGATGATAAATATTTTAATCAGTTTCCAGCATGTCTCGCGGAAGTCAGTTTATTCCTTGGGGAGTTCCCCAGCTCTGTGCCCAAAAACCTGTCCAGTCCTTGCAGCTTTCTTTCTGTTTTAAAATTAGCCGCAACAAAGTTCAGACTTTGGTGAAGAAGTCATTTAATCTTGATTTTACTCTACTACTTTTTTTTTTTAAAGAGAAATCTCAAACACGAAGCATGCCAACAAATGAGACAAAGCACTCAACTCTTGAGTTTTAGCAACACTGCTACTCTGAAAGATAATAACCTACATCTCCCCCCACATCTATGTCAATGGCCTTCGGGTGATTACTTAGTCTTTCTCCTTTAGAAAAGCCAAGGCCCTAAAACACGTCTCTATATCCAAAATATATCTCTATGCTCGCAGTACTAAAAAAGAAAAGGAGGAAGAGGAGAAGGAAACATTAGCAGTAGTTGTTGTTGCTAAAGATGTTTAGGATGCTAGTATGTATGATAGCTCTGTTCAGAACAGAATTCCCAAAATTCCCCTCTTAAGTAGGAGCAATGACTTAGGAAAATGCACAGAGTTCAGAAGAATGTATCGGAGGCCAGGATGACCAAGAGGGGTGTGAAGGACTCTAACGCTTTAACAAAGTCAGGCTGGCCACCGTGCTAGCTGCTGGGAAATCACGGTGACTAGAACAGACAACCATTCTACTGCCCTCGTGAGCAAGACAGGGCAGGGCCCTCCTACTATGAGGGTGAACTCGGTCAGAAAAATACTCTCCTAAAAAGACAGATGGATGGAGAGACCTTTATGAAATGAGAGAACACAATGAGGAAGGAAAGAATATTCCAGACAAATGCAACAGCTAATATGAAGAGCCAGGAAGAAGTGTGCTAAGCACATGTTAGCCACAGGAAGCAGCTCTTGGAGCAGGGAAGATGAGGGGAAGGAAGGGATGGGTCATGGCTCCACCCCACAGATCAGCAAGTCACTGTAAGGAAAGCTTCATTTTTGAATGGGATGGCAAGCATGGATCATGATGGTGAAATAAGCTCACTTACAGTTGAAAGGAATTCTGACTATTGGAGGTTAGGTGTGCGTGACCTAATGGAACTGAATGGCTAATTAAGAATCAATTTCTATAAATGATGCCTTTTATTAAGCTGCCAGCGCAAGAGGAAGTAGTGAAGGCAGGTCGCACAGAGTGTATTTTGAAAAAGAACTTTTTTGTATTCACTCATAAGTCAATAAGGACTCTTACACTTCAGCCTGGGCAACTGGACAGTTGAAGGTATGAATTGTGAGATATTGGGGAACAGTGGGAAATGACAGGGATTAAGGCTTGGGATACACTTGGCCTGAGGTATTTACTACCTGATGGGCTGAACCCGTCTTTCTGATCTGCTTCTCGGATGCCCAGGACCTGAGTCTTCAGAGCCAGCAATCATTTTCTTACATGCATCAGCACAAACTGTCATTCTCCTTTTTTTGGAAACTTATTGCTAGCTGCATGAGAAGCTGGGATCATGAAATAAAAAACAAAACCTCTTGATCCTGCAACATCTGCTACAGAACATGTGATATACAACTGTGGGCATTTCATAACTCAGTGTCTAAATGAGCAATATTTGAATAACGGGACATGCCACCACCAGCTCCAAGTCTCTACACCACAGCAGATATGTCTAAAGCACAGGTGCTTCACTTCTGAACACTGTCCTGATAGGCCACAGTTTAATCTGAAAGCTGATTTTGTCAATCAATCAAAACCAAACAGGAGATTGATTATCTGTCGGATTCTTTTCTACACATCAAGGGAAAATTCACAAGTGAGTCCATCACAGGTGGTTCCAGATATACTAAGATCATGGAGAGAGAAGGCAAAGAAGCCAATCACAATTTACTTGTTAGGTAAAGATGGGGCTACAAATACCATTGACCAGTGACCACGAAGACACTTTTAGGAACACAGAATGAATGACCCACTAGGGATAGAGTAACAGGACTGCTGCTACCTGCCACGTATGGAAGCAACAACTTAATGCACTCCAGAGCTCTATGGGAAATCCCTTTTTGGCAATTACAGCACATTTCTCCATAGGGATATTTTGCAAAATATGGAAGGGTTCCCAGCCCCACCTTCCCAGTTTTTAACCCACAGTGAACAGAAGCACTGAATACAGACTGTGAAAGCCTCTGGCTGCGGACAGAATTCCGGTTTCAGATGTGTGCGGGAGGGAACTTTTGGGTGTCGAGCAGGTCACCTTCACAATGGAACCACACATCAGATGACTGGGGGTGGGGGGAGAAGAGCCAAATTCTAGCTAATATTCTAAATAACTGGCACAGCATTCTGGAAAAACTTGTTTCTGTTTCAAAACTATGAGCCTGTTGATTTTTTTAAACATCCCTCCATTCTCCTCTACTGTGATCCTCCTCTGATACTGCAAAGGATATTACAATAAGAGAAATGACAGGCCAGAACTACACTTAATCCCTTCACCTACCCTGCTTAAAAAAATAGATTAGAGGAAAAAGTTATATATTATCTGATCCTGGGTCTTTTCCTGGAAGAAAATAAAAAGAAGTTGCCTTCACCCCAGTCTGGCACCCAGGCTCCTGAATTCACATCTGAACGCTATGATGGCCTGCTTGTCAAAGCAATCCCAAATAAACCCCAACAGCTGCCATACCACAGTACCCCAGGGGGAAGCAGTAGACGGTTTATACTCTTTATATTGACTTGGATCTCAGGGTAGTTAAAAACATTTAAAACAACAGAACTCATCTGTGTTTTTGCATACAGGATATAAAATCTCCACATGTGTGCTGTGCACTGACCATGTTTACCAAATGCCGGGACAGTAGAGGTGAAAATGGTGTTTTATTCTGACTTGGCACAAAGGAGAAACCTGTCCTAGCACTCACTGTCTTCTCTCGATTTTTATAGCTATTTTTGGTCTCATTCCTGTTGTATCAGAAAGAGGCCGAGGCTGTTTCTAAACATTCCCAGAATGCACCCGACACAGCCTAGCGCTGGGCACCAGGAAAGCTCCACTGTCACAGCTCACACAAGGGTTAAAAAGACAAAGTCCTACCCACTGGTCTGCTCTGATGTTCCTGGAGATATTGTCACTGAATGTATCCTCAGTAGAATTCCATTCAACACCTCTGTCTTTAAGTACAAAGCTGTAGGCTGTAGCAGCTTTAAGAAACATAAGTATCTCTTTTTTCTGCTGCACAGTATCTGTGTGTGAAATTCTCTAAAGGGGTTTAAGTATTTACCCTGAACACTATCAGTCAGTTTCTAAATTTTTCCTTATCCAGTTGCAAAAACACTTCAAAGAGAATCACAAACACCGTCTTTTGTGCTTCCCATGCACATTCTGTTTGTGAGGATTAAGCCTTGGATTCTCTTGGAATTGTAATTTTTCTCCCAAATAGACAGTATACACAACATTTTTTTTTTTTTTGATTCATTACTGAATCTGCAGCACCTAAACAGGAGGGAAAAAAGGAAAGATTTGAGAAAAATTCAGAGGGCAATCACAGAATACATAAAATTTATTAGAAATTCATTACTAAATTATATATAACACCCCTGACTTCCTCAGTTTATTTTAGTGGGTACAGCTCTGTATGTGTGTGTGTGTGTGTGTGTGTGTGTGTGCAGACAGCCAACCTTCAGTCAATGTTTTTGGATCACCAACAGTGACAGCCAGGGATTTTAGGCTATTGTGGCTGAAAGTGACTTGTTTCTTTTTTGCCTCAAATTTCCAAAGCTAAACATAAAGGAAACAAAACATAGTATTACAGAATTTGAATTATTGGATTTTATAAATGCTTAACCTGTTTCCGATCTATGCTTATTTTGAGTCACTCAGCCATGTCCCAGTCAAAAGAAAGGGAAGAGAATTTAAATCATGATTTAAAGCCATCACACAGTTCATACTAAATTCTAACTTATATAATATACTCCATTCCCTTATTAGGAATGTGGGCCCCAAGATGAGATCATGTCAGGACATGTAACTTAGTTATACACATGAGCACAAATGGGAAGGGAAACACATATTTTTGTCACTAATGGGAAGCAAAAGAAAAACTTATATTTGATCATTTTCTTCCTCATGTCCCCATAAATATTTAATCTATAAGAAAACTTAAAATGCATTTAAATATTGAGGTGTTTCTCAAAGTTAGTGTCCACAACAGCGTGTGAGAAGGCAGCCTAGTTCCTGTCTTTGGTTATGAAGAATTTAACCACCAGCACCCCAGTGATAGCTTCTCTAGGTCTCTGACCTCTCCCACTGGGGGCCACATGGCAGAGGAGGGTTCCGACAGCAGTGAACCACCTTCTGGAATGAACCTCCCCAGATGATTCATGCAGACCGAAATGACAGGGAGACAGGCACAAGTCATCCTGGAATTAAACTATTGTAGTAACTTGTCAGGGACAACCTTTACATTCTCAAGTACAGTACTCGCTTACAACTAACAACAAGAGGCCGAATAGTTATTAAATGGAACACCTAGTCATTTTCCGCATCTCTCTGCTCTCCAGAGCCAAAGTCTAATACAAATGGGCAGAGCTAAATGCAGCCCATAACTTACCTAACGTAATAATATGTTGTGTTTTACACGGTTTCAAAAACGAATACATTAAAATAACCCAGTCTTGGCTCCTACCCACTGAAGCCAATAAAGGTTATTAAGGCCAACTGCCACACTGAGCAGGAGGCCGTGTGAGGAACTGTCCGGGCCGGAAGCTCGGCTCAAAACACCCAAGAGGAACAGGATCCACTTTCTCTCCAAAAAGGAAAGGCAATGAAAAGCACTTGCAGAAATTCCTCTCTGAGACATAAACCATCAGTACTTTCGGAGATATTTACTCTGGAAACTATTCTAGAATATTTCCATTGGATTACACCAAATGAATTGTTTTTAAGGTCAAAGGAAATGAACAAATGCCATCAACTGGGATTTCACACCTAGCCTTCTCTTTGTAATATCATTGTGAATTTGATAGTGTTTGAACGTTTTTATAGGTAAAATAAATGTCAGTTTTGCAAAGGGCGATAGCAGCCCCTGAGAGACACGTGGCCCATCTGCTGCATCTCTAGCTACAGCAGGACTCGCTCATCTCACCAGAGACTTGGGCTTTTCATTCCTCTTTGCACGCAATTCCTCTTGTACTGTTTCTTTCAAATGGCAACTCTCTCTTCTGAAGAGTCGCCTCATCATATGACAATCTGGACGGAAGGTAATGGGTTGCTTCAGAAATGGAATAAAACGCAAAGCGTTGGATAGCACTAGGGGTTCCAGCACTTCTCGGCTGGAGGCAGGAAAGGCCAGAGGTGCAGTGGAAAGGGTCGTGGAGCTTTGGGCTAAACAGCTCGATAAATGCATGAGGCAATATTCAGACAAAGTGTGATATTTTATCAGAATGTCATTCAAATAGGAGGTTTAGCATTTGCTTCACAAGAGCACGCAGAGTAAGACTGTCCTCTGGGAGAGAAATGGCATGAAGAAGCCATGTGACCCAATGAGCTTTCTGGGAACGGGGACAGACAGCAGAAACCCAGGGAGTTTTGGAGACAGCTGACCAAACTTCCTGAAATATGTGGCTGGCTATGGCATGTGAGCCAGTACCATGAACAGAAGAAAAGCTATTTCCAAATTCGTTTTCCATTCTCCTCTATCCTCCATCAGACTACGTCTCCCAACCACGCTACGACAGACAGGAAACAAAGACAGAGAGAAATTACAACAGACAAGTTTTTTCCCTGGAACAAGGACCGTACAAGGTTGCTTTACTCAAAAGCAAAAGGAGAAAGTAATATGCTTATTGCCTGAGGTTTTTTTGTTTTATTTTCTTGCCAAAAGAGATCAATGCTGGGATGCAGAACAGACAAAAATGCATCAATTAAAGAAATCTTTTTGCCACACACATGTGGTTCTACAATTCAGAAAAGCATAATGACAAAAAGGAATAATCTGTCTAAAATGATAAGAATTTGGACCAATCTGGAAGGAAAGTCAGAATCTTCAGAAATGCTCCTTAGATGAATCTAATTTCATAGACTCCAAATGTGCACGCGTATTACACTTTTCAGGTCAAATTGCTGTTGAATTTGTTAACCCACACCTGATTTCCTGTGTTATGGAATCTTGGAGATTACACTAACTTGAAGCAACAGGAATAATTCTAGGTATTGTTAATAATCCAGCTAATGGCACATTTGTATGCATTCTCCTGAAAGGCTAGCATCCCAGGGCCTTCAACTGGCAGCTCAACATTGCCCCCTACAGCTTGAAATGAACAAAATTGGCAGAGGGCGGACAAAGTGGGCATTTCAGCAGCCCATGCCTAGTTCACCCCAGGACCCAAGCACCACATGACACCACACTCAGAGCCACAGAGCAGCAAACTTTCCACAGATTATTCTCTTCTGTCTCTTCCAATTGCAAAAGTCAATTATTGTGAATTCGTTAAAGTTCTTTTAAAAGCCTTGAAGCAATGCTTCAACTTAATTTAGAAGAACCAAACCTTTCATCTTGGCTAGTGGGGAGGCACTGAGCCATTGGTTTCCTGCAGTAAGTTTAGGAACACCATGCCAAGTGTAAAGAACTGTGCTCTGGAAAATTCCCTGGGTTGCTACTTTGTAGCTTTTGCATGAGAACTAGAAAATGAATAGAAGATATTCCCTCTAACCAATGTACCATTACCATCAAATATATATATGCATATATAGACATATGTATATGACATATATATGCATATATTTCCAGATATATTTTAGATGAATTTAATGAGTGTCAATGGTATGAACACGATGCTAAAAATTTTAGCTAAAAATTACTAAACAAAAGTAATGCAAACTTTCTTTTTGGTTCAAGATTACTGAGTTCTTATTCTCTAACTGTGAACCCATAAATTTGTTGAATTATGATTTCAAAGCTAGATTGATGTCTTAGAATTAAGGCTCAGAAAATAGACGTTCTCAATATATGGGAAAAATCAGAATTACACACAGGATAAAGAAATTTTCATAAACTGAAGCTGCGTCTATCCCATGAAAAAGAACATCATCTACTCAGGCTTGGCTTAGGAATAGAATTAACTAAGCATTACTTCCAACTCAGTGTCATAGTGCTTAGTTCTGCACTAATTCAGAAATCAATTTCTGTGATACTATTAATACACTGAGAGGATTATAACATTCCTTTCCCAGACACAGATCTGTGGCTTAAAGATCTGGGAGATGTTTGCAAAGCAGAGACTCATGGATTTTGACCCAGAATTTGCAACTGAGACATGGGGTTTGCAACTTGTTACTTTCATTATTATAAAACAGGGAGGAGGGATAAGGGAAGATTCTATGTGAAGTGTTTTTTTCTTAAATAAAAACAAGAATAACTTGAAAGGCAAGAGAACACTTTTAGAGACGACAGATTGCAACATAGGTTATGATTATGGATTCATACATGGGTATTTCTCTTCAAACTCATCAAAGTATATACATTGAATCTCATATCTCCATAAAGATACCTAAAAAATAAAGAGTGTGTGTGTGTGTGTGTGTGTGTGTGTGTGTGTGTGTGTGTGTGTTTGGAGGATGTCTGGGGAGTTGGCTCAATGAGTAAAGCACCAAGCAGCAAGAATGAAGACTTGAGTTCAGGTCCCCAGCACGTAATAAAAGCAAGGTAGCCTGCCTATAATTCCAGTGCTTGGGAGCAGAAATAAGAGACCCCTGAGCCAGTTGGCTAGTTAAACAAGTTAAATTGGCAAGGTCTGGGTTCACTGAGAGATCCTGACTCAGTTAATAAAGTGGAGAGAGAAAGATCAAGGAATATAGCCAATAATAACCTCTGGCCTCTACATACATATATACACACATGCACACCATACAAACACACACATGAATTATATATATATATATATATATGGGATGGACAGTGCTTTCTACTTCTGCAGATGAGTTCACTATTCTCAGCACATTTCAATTTCTGTGTGGTGGCACTCTCCAGAGCTTAGTAGGCTTTTATCACCTCTCTCTACATTCCAAAGTGTTTGGAGACAGATTAGTGAGCCGGGAAAGCGCAAGGACCCTAGAGCAAGCCTTCCAGAGTTCAAGTCTCAGCTCTCCCACCTATATTAGCTGGTGACCTTGAGAAAGTTACATAAGTCATGTGGGCTCTGATATCCTCAGAATGAAAAGTGAAAGAAATCATACCTAAGGTGACGGCAAAAGCATACAGGACGATCCAGTTCTCAGTGAGTAGCACACAAGTGTTTGCTACTGTTGCTATGGAAATGGAGACTCCTCGAGTGGCCTCCATCTGCTTTCCAGCTGTACTTCCTGCTTTGCCCCTACTTCATGCCCCTAACTTCCTCACTTCTGATGCCGATTTCAGTTGAGAGCCTGAGGTTCCTCCCCAAATGCCTCCTCACATGATCCCCAAACCCCTCCAGCTGTTTCACAATAGTTCCAATACAGTGATTCGATCCTAATAGGCCTTCCTCAGTGCTGGGTCTTCTTTTTCGTAAAAAACCTCTCTTACAGAAGTTTGGTTCAGCTGATGCAATATATGGTGATGTCCACTCTCTTTCCTTGCTGGATGACTGAGTTGTGGTAACTAAGAGCAAAGCTCTGGAGCCACAGGACCCGGACATCAGCGTAGTTAGCCGCTTACTTAAGGCAGTTTAGTTCTCTGCACCCCAGCGTTTCACTTCTACAAGTTAAGACTCTCTTAGCATGTCATAAGAACTTAAAGAGTGGAAACAAGGAATCCCTCAGAATCTTTAGATACCATTGCTGTGCTATTCTCACCACTCATGTCCTGCACAGTACCTTCTATGTAGAGCATACTCTGCAAATGTTTACGGAATGGAATTGAGGTTGCAATCAACAAAATACTGGCTGCTCCCATCCCTGGGTGGGAACAACTTTATGCAATCATTTGGGTTAATTACAGAGACTTTGCCTGTAAAAGCCCAGCAGCTAGGGATTTCACAGGCCACACCCCAACACTGGAGACACTCATCCTTGCACCCCTTCACACCTCACACTTACCACACTCTCCATCTTCTTCCACAGCCCCTCCAGCCGAGCCATCGGTTCACACCACCAATCCGTGCAGATTTGGTATCGGCTGCCTTGGAACCAGAACTGCCTCAGCCACTCGAACTCCACCTGTGGACCCAAAAGAGAAGGTGGTGACTCCAATGTCCTTGTGACAGATGAGCAAGGTCAGTGACTTCCCACTTAATAGCTATGGGGGGAGAATGGTGAGAAAAGCTTGGCCAAGCCAATGAGCCTTAGCACCTTCAGAGCACATGTACAAAGCCCAAAAAAAAAAAAAAAAAAAAAAGAGAGAGAGAGAAATCTTAAAGCTGAGGTGCGGCTAGATTTACTAGAGAGACAGGAAGAAACAATAAGTCAATCAAGTATTAATAATAAGATCTTGTTCTGTATAATGGAAAGATATAACTAAATAAAATGTGCCATTATTAAAGGCTGAGACAGCATGTCACAGACACGTGTATTAAGAGTATTGATTGTAAGACTAACCCAAGGGCAAGTAGGAGCCACAGAACCAAACAATATACAATCAGCTATGAGGCATTTGTCCTACATAACTATTCAAATGATGCTTGTTTATTCAGTAATGGCTGAAAGCAACAGATGATGAAAGAATCAACGAGATGGGCACCAACTGATTCTTGATCTTTCTATGAACCTGTTACACTCCCACTGCTGGTGACCTCAGCATCCTCCTCTAGCAGAGTCTCATAACCCATCAGCATCCTCTCAGTGAGTCCAGTCCCTGGAGTCTAGCTAGACTTCCAGCTTCGATACTAATGGTGGGATTGCTGATCCAGATTTACGCCAAACATCTCATCCCATGTCCCCATTTCTGGATTTGGCTAGGTATATGTTCAACCAGAATAGGACTCAAGATTGGAAAACTACAGGCCAAAGTTTGTGTAGAAACTCTGCTATCAAGTGAGGTGAGTGGTGCCAAGGCACCAGGAAGGGACTCAAGATGACAAGAAGAAAATCAGGTCCTGGAGATGCCAGTTGACGGCACGAAGCTGTTTTACTCAAACCAGTTCAGGTTCCGCTTTTAGCACACATAGACAAGAGGCTGACGGATGCTTTATGACAAGCCCACCACAGCCCGTCTGCAACTTGAACATCAAACTTCACCATCCAAGCACAGCCCCACTTGCCCTAAAAACTTCCACCTTTGCCCTCTGAGAAATGTAAAGTCAGGCTGGGGCATCTGGCCTTGCCAAGGTGATCATGTTCCTCACACAGAGCTGAGCTATTAGAATCATCACCTGTTGCCATAGAGAATTTTTTGTTTGTTTACCCATCTTGAACTTGTGTGAGGCAAACAAAAGCAACGTGTGAAGATGGAACAATGGTGGAAACGGCTCCCTTAGGAAACCAGAGAGGACCAGTTCACATGGACAGAGTCGGGTCTACATTAGCTAAATGTTTGATATGGAGAACTGATTTCAGTTAAAGCTGTGTAAACAAAACCAAACAAAAAAAGGAATGTAGGCAATATTAAGACAGTTGCTAAACCTTATCTGTGGTATTACAGGCAGTGGATCACAGAAGCAAACTTGAGTACTTTGAAAGAAGAAAGGATGTGGACACAGTTCAACCTCAGAGAAGATGCAGGTTTGACAATGTACCTATTACAAGGGGAAAAAAGAGTGCTTTTTAATGGACTTTGCATGAAATTGCTCATACTGTCAGGACAGCCTGTCACCAAACCTCAACCACTGTGTGAAGGAGAGGTGGGATGGTTTCAGAAGGTCTCCCCATGTTTGGGTTGGTTTCCATTATACAGAACGCAACTCATAAGCCTCGACAGCCCTGGTGTGAAGAGCAATAAAGCAGACTATTCCAGAAATCACGTCCTCAACCAGCAGGGTACATGTGAGGGTGCGCGTAGTGACACCGAAGGAAGGCATACAGGGGATTCTACCATAGGCCTCGGCCCTGGCCATGGATGGATAAAACCTTTCTCTTCTTCCTCAGATGCCTAACTGTCTTTTGAGGGAGGTAAGTAAATAGGTTAAAAATCAGCGCTCTGGACAGCCAGAGTGAGAAAGCTAGAGAAAGGGAGAGAACTTCAGAAATTCTCAAAGGTAGGCACAGGACTGTTAGAAACATTGACAGGAACAAAGCCAGGCTAAGCACAACCTTGCTGCAGGGTGGGGGGGGGGCGGGGAAGAGGAGGGTTAAGGATAGGAGAGTTGGGGGTGCAGGCCTTGGTGAGATGGGTCAGCAGAAGAGAAGGATCCCATTTTGCACCACTTTGAGAGGAAACCCAGTCTTTAAAACTGAGACACCTTGGAGGGGGTGGGGGGCTGAGGAAAGACATAATCACAAGTCAGAGAGCCACAGTAGAGAAGTAGGGAGTAGCTGTGGTGAGCGAAAGGGAGGGGCAAACACTAGCAGGACCAAAAGTACAGGCAGCACGAGGCTGGGCCCAGGCAGTAAGATGCACAGAGAAAAGTAATAGCAGCCCTCCCACCCCATGGCTGGAAGCACAACCTCACCTGAGGACGAGTCTAGAGATGGATCACCCTGAGTCTCAAAGTCACTGGGGGGCTGACCCTCTCTCTCTACCATCACCTATCTGCCCTTCCTGCTGGAGAGTCCCAGAACTCTGGAGCTCCAGGGGCATACTTGGTGACACAGCTGCAACCCCTCAGAAGGTAGACGAGTGCTCGGTGGACTGGGACAGACCCTCAGGTCCCCTGCTGGGGCAGAACTCAGGGCTGTGTTTCCTTTCCCGCCCTCTCGACACAGTAGAAAGACATCCTCCATGAGTAAGTGAGACACCTCGACAGCTAGGATATGGGCAGCTGGAGAAGCTGCCTAGTCCACACTCTGCAGGGCCCAGTGTGGCCAGGAGAGGCCCTGGTGTAAGAAGAGGGCAAGTTGCCGAAGTGAAGACATCTCTGGCAGACACTGGACATGTGTCCAAATTCAACATCGACATAAGCCATGGGAAAGAAAAGTGTCTGCAAGCTCCCACATACATAACCAGCAGCCGACATTTTTTCACGAACTCAGAAAGAAGCTGCTCAAACACTTCATCTTTTCTGGCTCTGTTCTTCCCCATTTTAAAATTTTTTATAACATTTATTTATTTATCTTTGTGTGAGAGAGGCACGTGTTGGAGGTCAGAGGATAACTTGCGGGAGTCAGTTTTCTCCTTCCACTAGATAAGTTCCTCGATTTAAACTCAGCTTGTCAGGCTTGTGTGGCAAGTACATTTACCCTCTGTGGCAAATTACCTCCCTCACTTTTTACTTTTTATACGGATTATATCTACTTTATTATAGCTTAAAGATAACTATCAAGTTTTTATTTTTTTATTCCCCTTCATACATTTATTTAGTTTTGGTAAAGGTTTTTTTTTTTTTTTTTTCCATGATTGGGCAATCTTTTTTCTTTCCACTTCTTTTTAAACTTTTTTGACTTAAAAAAAATTGGCCTCACCCTTTACACCCCACCCCGCTCCGCCAGTCAGGACAAGCACGCACAGTCCAGCCGGGCCTCACCCCGCGCCCTAGGTAAGTCTCTGCCCGCGCACCGCCCACAAGGACCCCAGGTCAGCCCAAAGGGACCCGGCTCCGAATCCCACCATCCAGCCGAAGCCGCGCGCAGGGCCGAGGGACGAGGAGGACCTCCCCCTGCGCCCGGGCCCCCTCCCAGCTGCCCTCGGGTTAAATAGCTCCACGCCCATGCCCCCATCCTCCCTTTACCCCACCCCGCTCCGCCGGTCAGGATGAGCGCGCAGTCCAGCCGGGCCTCACCCTGCGACCTAGGTAAGTCTCCGCCCCCGCCTGCCCACCAGGACCGCAGGCCAAATAATTCAGTTTAGTGAAATTGAGAGATCTTAAGAGTTAAAATGACAATGCCAAAGTCAAAGTGCAAATCCATGAGAAGCAACACTCAAGTAAACAAATTTCCCACTGAAGAAATTAATCCCATAATGTTAGACTCCAACCAGAACAAACTCACGGAAAAAGGCCAAGAAAGCCTCACCCAGGATAAAGACTTTCAAAATATGATCATTATCATGTTCAATACTATGAAAGAGGAAATCCGAGAGGAATTACATAATCGAATCAATCGCTTTGAAGAGGAACACAACAGACATCTGGAGGAGTTGAGAAAAACAGTGCAAGAAACAAAAAGTGGCATAGAGCACTTTTTCTCAAGCAGAGTTTAAATCTGAGCTAAAAGACAAGTTATCTTCAACCCAGAACGCCACAGAGAGTCTTATCAACAGAACTAATGAAGCAGAAAACAGAATTTCAGACCTTGAAGATAAAGTGGGAATACTAACCAGCTCAATGGAAGAGATTATTAAAGCCAAAAAGATACTTGAGAGAAATATCCAAGAGATATGGGACACCCTGAAGAAGCCTAACATGCGTATTCATGGAATACCAGAGCAAGAATCTCAAAATACCACCCCTGAGGAAATTTTTCAAATTATCATCAAGGAAAACTTTCCTCATCTAAAAAAAGAGAGGCCCATCCATATACAAGAGGCATTCCGCACCCCAAACAGATACGACCAAAATAGAAGCACGCCACTGCAAATAATAGTTAAAACACTCCACATTCAAGATAAAGAACTGGTGCTGAGAGCTTCAAGGGAGAAAAAACAAGTCACTTTTAAAGGTAAACCTATTAAAATAACAAATGACTTCTCAATGGAAACACTAAAAGCAAGAAGAGCTTGGAGAGACATACTTCAAGTATTGAATGAGCAAAAATGTCAACCCAGGCTGATTTACCCTGCAAAACTATCAGTCATGATCGAGGGAGAAAGAAAAATTTTCCAGCACAAAGACAACTTTAAGGGATACATGTCCACCAAACCAGGCCTTCAAAAACTGCTAGAAATGATACTCAAGCGTGAAGAAAAAAACAGGCATATCCAGGAGAAGAGAAGGCAAATATAACACTATTAAAAGCGAAGCAATAGACTTATAAAAGCTACTAAACATAATAAATGTCTGGAATTAACAATAGCTTCTCCATTATAACGCTAAATGTTAATGGAATTAATTCACCGATCAAGAGACACAGATTACAAACTTGGATTAAAAATCACAATCCATCAATCTGCTGCCTGCAGGAAACCCATCTCACCACAAAAGATAGGCACGCTCTAAAAATAAAAGGCTGGTCAACAATTCTACAAGCTAATGGAAGCAGAAAACAGGCAGGGGTAGCCATTATGCTATCAGACAAAGTGGATTTCAAACCAAAGAAAATTATAAGAGACACGGATGGATACTACATTTTAGTCACAGGTACAATTCACCAGGAAGACTTCACAATACTGAACATATATGCACCCAATACGGGCCCCTCCACATTCATTAAGAAAACCCTACAGCATCTAAAGCAAGAAATCAACCCCCAAACGATAATTCTTGGGGACTTCAACACCGCCCAGGTCAAAAGCTTAAATTAACAGAGACACTTTGGAACTTAATCAAACCCTGAAAGAAATGGACCTTACAGATCTCTATCGAACTTTTCACCCACGCACCAAAGAATACACATTTTTCTCAGTAGCCCACGGAACTTTCTCCAAAATACATCACATATTGGGCCACAAAATGAATCTACACATGTACAAGAAAGTTGAAATTCTAACCTGTGCTCTATCAGACCACCACGGCCTAAAGCTGGACATCCACAACACATCAAACAAGAGAAAATACACTAACTTCTGGAAACTTAACACTATGATGCTGAATGAGAACTGGATTCAGGAAGAAATTAAAAAGGAAATTCAAGATTTCCTGAAAGTGAACGATAATGAAAATACAACTTACCAAAATCTCTCGGACACAATGAAAGCTGTTCTAAGAGGTAAGTTCATAGCTCTTAATGCCTACATCAAAAAAATGGAAACATCAGAAATAAAAACTTAACAATGCAGCTTAAAGCTTTATAGAAACTAGAGCAATCTGATCCCAAAAGTAGTAGAAGAGAGGAGATTAGCAAAATAAGGGGAGAAATATCTGAAATCGAGATTAAGAAAACGATAGAAAAAAATCAACCAGTCAAAAGCTGGTTCTTTGAAAAAATCAATAAGATTGATACACCCCTAGCTAAATTAACCAAAAGCAAGAGAGAGAAAACCCAAATTAACAAAATTAGAAATGAACATGGAGTTATCACTACTGATACCCAAGAAATCCAGAGAATTATAACATCATATTTCAAAAACTTATACTCTGTGAAGTTTGACAACACAAAAGAGATGGATGAATTTCTAAGTAAACACAACTTACCTAAATTGAATTAGGAAGTTGAGAATTATTTAAATAGTCCTATAACATATAAGGAAATTGAGGAAGTAATCTCGAATCTTCCCACCAAAAAATGTCCTGGACCAGATGGATTCAGCACAGAGTTCTACCAGACATTTAAGGAGTCAATAACGCCAATACTCCTTAAACTGTTCCATCAAATAGCAAAGGAAGGAACACTACCAAATTCCTTCTATGAAGCTAATATCGTTTTAATCCCAAAACCTAATAAAGATTCACTTAAAAAAGAAAACTATAGGCCGATCTCCCTGATGAACACAGACGCAAAGATTCTCAACAAAGTCTTAGCAAATCGGATTCAAAAACATATTAAAAAGATCATTCACGGGGACCAAGTAGGCTTCATCCCCGGCACACAAGGTTGGTTCAACATACGCAAATCAATAAATGTAATTCATCATGTAAACCAGTCCAAAGTCCAAGACCACATGATACTCTCAATAGATGCAGAAAAAGCTTTTGACAAGATCCCACAGCCTTTTATGATCAAAACGCTAGAGACAATGGGAATGGAAGGAACCTTTATCAATATAATAAAAGCTATATACAACAAGCCCACAGCAAGGATTATGCTCAATGGGGAACAACTGGAAGCATTCCCACTTCGATCAGGAACTAGACAAGGCTGTCCACTCTCACCACTTCTATTCAATATTGTACTTGAAGTCTTAGCTGAAGCCATAAGACAAGAAAGGGACATAACAGGGATTCAAATCGGCAAGGAAGAAGTCAAGCTATCCCTATTTGCAGATGACATGATCTTATACCTGAGTGATCCCAAAAACTCCACCAGGAAGCTCCTGGAACTAATTGAGAAGTTCAGCAGGGTGGCAGGATTCAAAATAAATGTGCAAAAATCAAAGGCCTTCCTATATGCCCAGAATGAAAGAAGTGAAAAAGCCTTGAAAGAAACAATCCCATTTACTATAGCCCCTAAAAAAATGAAATACCTTGGTATAAACCTAACCAAGGAGGTAAAAGACCTTTACAATGAAAACTTTACAACCCTAAAGAAAGAAATAGCAGAAGACACCAGAAGGTGGAAAGACCTCCCTTGTTCCTGGATTGGCAGAATCAACATCGTAAAAATGGGGCTGGAGAGGTGGCTCAGGGGTTAAGCCTCCGCCTTGCAGGCGGAAGGTCCTGAGTTCGGATCCCAGATCCCACGTATAGACGCCAGGCGGAAGCGGGGGCGGCCTGCGCTTCTGGTCCTGGTAGGGCGGAGCCTGTGAATCCCGGGGCAGAAGGAGGTGGAGGCGTCCATGGTGGTTCGCGAATTCGTCCGTGGTTCTACACACACATACACACACACACAGACGCGCGCGCACATACACACAGTTGAATAAATAATAATAATAAAAAAAAAAAATGACCATCCTACCAAAGGCAATATACAGATTCAATGCTATACCGATCAAAATCCCAAAGCAATTCTTCAAAGAAGTTGACCAAACAATCTCAAAGTTCATATGGAGGCACAAAAGACCCAGGATAGCAAAGACAATCCTGAGTAACAAAAACACAGCTGGAGGTATTGCCATACCAAACCTTAGTCTATACTACAAATCCATAGTTATAAAGACAGCCTGGTACTGGCTCCAAAATAGACACACAGATCAATGGATAAGGATTGAAGACCCAGATATAAGCCCACAAAGTTACAGCCATTTGGTCTTTGACAAAGGGGCCCAAAGAATCCAATGGAAAAAGAACTGCATCTTCAACAAATGGTGCTGGCAAAACTGGATATCCACATGCAGAAGATTAAAACTGGACCCATACTTGTCACCATGTACAAGACTTAATTCCAAATGGATCAAGGACCTTGATATCAGGCCAGAGACTATAAAAACCATAGTTGAAAGGATAGGGAACTCCCTTGAGCTGATTGGGCTAGGCCAACAGTTCCTAAACAGACATCCAATGGCACAGTCACTGCTACCAACTCTCAACAGTTGGGATCTTGTGAAATTAAAGAGCTTCTGTTCAGATAAAGAGATTATAACGCGAGCTTAAAGGCAACCCACAGAATGGGAGAAAATCTTCACTAACCACACATCTAATAGAACTCTGCTGTCCAGAGTGCACAAAGAACTTAGAAAACTAAACACCAAGGAAACCAATGGCCCAATTTAAAAATGGGCCCTGGAACTTAAAAGAAACTTTACCAGGGATGAAATTAAAATGTCTAACAAATATTTGAAAAAATGCTCCACTTCCTCAGCCATCAGGGAAATGCAAATCAAAACTTCCCTGAGATATCATCTCACCCCGGTCAGGATGGCAAAAATCCACAATACAAACAACAACAAATGTTGGAGAGGATGTGGAGAGAGGGGAACTCTCCTACATTGCTGGTGGGAATGCAGGCTCATACAGCCACTCTGGCGAGCCGTCTGGAGATTCTTAAAGAAATTAAAGATTGAGATGCCATATGACCCTGCTATTCCACTTTTGGTAATAACCCCCCATACAGCAGAGGTTCACCTCGATAGCACAAGCACGACCATGTTCATACCAGCACTGTTTACAATAGCAAAGTCATGGAATCAGCCCAAATGTCCAACAGTTGACGAGTGGATAAGGAAACTGTGGTACATCTATACAATGGAGTACTACTCAGCCATCAAAAATGATGAATTACTGGAATTTGCCAGGAAATGGATGTCATTAGAAACAATTATATTAAGTGAAGTATCCCAGACCCAGAAAATTAAGCGCTGTATGTACTCCCTAATAGGTGGCTCCTAGTACCAAACCCACCCAGCCCACCTAGAGACAGTAATTGCAAGGATTATGAACAGGAGGGATGGGGTAGGAGGGCCACACCAGAAACAAGGAGAGAAGGGACCATGTTACAGCAGGGAAAATAGGCCTCCACCAAGGACCCAAATAAGTAATGAGACATCTGATTAAGTTCACAGACTTTTGTTCCTGATCATTTACTACTGAGGGGGTGTGATCTCACCAGAAGAGGAGGGCATATAGTCTGACAGAGAAGAAGTAACCATTTTGCAAATGGGTGATAGACCCCTCCCTTACTGTGGTTTCCCACTTTTATTACATCTACCTTTGAATGTGCTTTTATCACAAGACTCTAACAGCTTTTTGTCTCTGGCCAGGGGGTAACATACAATGCCCACCAGGATGGAGTGAAGGGCATTGCAGGAGCAGCAAAACTGCAAAAGAAAATCAACAAACCACAATCCAGAACTTCAGAGACTCTATATCAACCACCTAGAACTAGGCCAGCTTAGTCTCTCCCCATCTTGAAGCTCAGGGAAATTTGCGGAAGAGGGGGCGGTAAGAGTGTAAGAGCAAAAGGATGGGAGGAGCAATGATATGTAAGATACTCTATACTAGTTAGGGCTGAAGCAATCATAATTGGACTTTGCATGCCCTGCGCATTGTCCAACACACTGTTGACCTCACAAAGTCTAGCATCTGCTAAAGGCACCAAGATCCTTGGAGGCAAAGGATTGGCAGCCACAGCAGTGTTCCTATACCTAAGGGGAACACGGGAAAGGGTTCAAAGAAAGGCCACTGGGTCCTTGTACGTCATCGGAGAGGAGGACCCAGAGGAAAATCAGACATGCACAAGAAAGGACTCTCTGGGAATTGGGGCGGGAGGCACTGGGGATGGGGAGGGAGAGGGGTGGAGAGGGGTAGCAGGGGGTACGGGGGGAGGAGGAGGGAGGGAGGGAACTGGTGTACCTAATAAGTTTGTATGAGCTGAAATAAAAAAAAAAAATTGGCCTCTGTGTTCACCCTTTTTGGCTTTCTCTTATGCTTTTTTTTTTTTTTTTTTTTTAAACAGACACTAGGGATTCACCCAAATGAAACCAGAAACAGTATCTGGTTCTACAAATTCTATGTTAAATTTTTTCTATTTTCATTTTATGATCATTAGTGATAAATTAATGGAGTAATTGATTTTTAAGTGTATGTTTTGCATCTGACATGATGCCACTCACGATTTTTTTCCCTTGCCACGTGACACTGGAGATGGAGCCTTCGGAGGAGGTTCCTCTTCCTACTACTTTCAAAAGAGCCCAGCCCTCTAAAGCAAAAGAGATACCTAAGACACAGATGTATAAATCACAACCCAACAATTCCTCCAGACCAGAACTGCTCAACTACTAAACTGAAAGAAACTGAAAAAGATAAAATGCCAGGGCAAGACTTCTAAAGGTCTTCCTGGTAAAAATAAACAGTGAGGAGATGAAACAGAAGATGAAATCAGTCTCCGGCCGAGAGAGGGAAGCCAGCAAAATGGGTGAGGAAATTAGCAAATAGATGGAAAAGGCAATAGAAATAAAATTCAGCAAGGAAAGTGCGATTTTGGAGGGGAAGGGGAAAGACATTGGAAATCAAAAACTCAATTAACTAAATAAAAAATACAGCAGAAAACATTAGTGATAAACTCAGCCAGAGAGGATCAGGGATGTCAAACAAATACTACACTCATGTATCAATGAGGAGCAGTAAATGACACAAGAACAATGTCTGATAACTCCAGAACATGCACAAAGGACCAAACCTAAGAATGCACTGCACAGAAAGAGCTGAGAAGAGTGCTTAGGTTGTAGAGAATCTATTCCAGGAAAAGATAATAGAAACATTCCTAAATGTGGAGAAAAACAGATGTATCTAAACACAAGCCCCAAATAGACATAGCAGAAGAATCCCTCCATCAGCACATAATTGACTAAGATATCAGAAATACAAAGCAAACTGAAGCAAGCAATCAAGCAAAAAACAGCATGAAAAGGAATGAGTGAAAAAACAGTAACTCACTGTAAAGACAAACACATCCCAATAACATCAGCTCTCTCATTAGCAGCCCTGAGACCCAGGAAAGCACAGAATGATGCACTTCAAGTCCTGAAAGGAAAGAACTGCCAACTAAGACAGTAATATTTAACAAAATATCCTTTAAAATTGACATAGCATAAGGACATTTCAAAACAGGCACTCACTTGGTCAGTCCATGGCCACAAAGCCACCACTGCAAAAGATACTTAAGGGACAAAGAGGGAAAGCAGTGGTCTCAGTGGTGGAGGCGCTACAAAGAAAAAAGTTCATTAGACGATGAAGCACACGAGGGAGAGCTAGGAAGGAATCCATTCCCAACACAGTAGACCAGCAACCCTGAAATACTAAGAGAGGAGAAAGAAAAGAACAATCAAACCAACCTAAAAACAACCTATCACAGGAATGAAGAAACCTCTCTCAGTGAGCTTACATGTAAATACAGTCAACAACAAACACATGCAGACGGGTTCATAAAGAGATCCTATTATCTAAGAAACACACTTCATCAACAATGACACCCATAGTCAAAGAATGGAAGTCAATCTACCAAGTGAATGGACAGTCAAAACCAGCTAGCATTGCTATTGTGATATCTGATAAAGTAGACTTCAAAGAAAACTGAGTCAGAAGGCATTATATAATAATAAAGGGAACAATTCATCAAGAAAATGCAACAACTGTAAATATATGTGTATCAAGACATTGTGGATCACAATTTCATGAAATACCACAGAGTTAGACAGATCCCATGCACTAATTCACGGATAACTCCAATATTCCACTCGCTCTCGCCTTTAGACTAGATCACTGAAATTGAAAGCAAACCAAGGAATGTCAGTTAAAGTACATCACAGGTCAAATAAATGTTAACAAACACCTAAAGAATATGCCATTCAATAGACATGCAAAATGCATCTTCTCAGCAGCCAGCCCATGGGAAGTTCTCTAAAATAAAACATGTTCTTGGACACAAAGCGAGTCATCAAACACAAAATAATTGAAATAATTTCTTGTATCAGATCACGGCACAATAAAACTAGAAGTCAATAAGAAACTACCCACATTATACAAATGCTTACTTATTAACTGATATATTTTTGAGTGAACATTCAAAATGATAAATGATATACCTCTGAATAGCCATTGAAGAATCTGGGAGGAAACTAATAAGTCCTAGAATCACATGGAAATAAAAGCACAACTTATTAGAACTTTTTGAACTAAAAGGAAAGTTCACAGTTATGAGTGCTTACATTAAAAGCAGAAGCTCTCAAATAATTTAATGATGGAACTCAATACCTCAGAAAAACAAGAACAATTCACACCCTCAAAGTAGTAGATGGCAAGAGAGACTAGAAGTAATGGGACAAGTTAATGGTTGGTCTTTTAGAACACAAACGACAAACAAATAAAAAATAGTAACAAGCTGCTAACCAAACAACCAAAAGAAAGAAATAGATGACTCAGGTTAATAAAGTAAAAGATAAAAAGAGGATAGTCAGAAGGCATTATATAATAATATAATACCAATGAGATCCCCAGAGAATTCTTAAAAAATACTTAGAAAACTTACATTCAAAAAAACAAAATCTAGAAGTAATTGATAAGTTCTTAGACACTTATGACCTATCAAAATTACATCAAGAAGCTATAAACAACCTAAACAATTCCATAACAAGCAATGACACAGAAGCAGGAATGAAAAGTCTCCCAAGGAAGAAGGGAGCTAAGACCTATCCTTCTCAAGCTGCTCCACGAAACAGAAAATAAAGGAACTCCACCAACAAAAATTCTAAGAAGCCTGCATAACCATGAGAGCAAAAGCAGGTGAGAACAGTAGGAAAAGTAAGTCAATAAATGAAACTACAGATCAATTTCCTCCATGGACACAAATAAAAAAATCTCTCAAAAAAATTATTACAAACTAAACTCAAAAACACATTAAGATTATACATCATAATCACACTGGATCTTTTCAGGGATAGAAGGATACTCAACATACATAAAAATATACATATTTGTGCATAAAATATATAAGGACAGAAGTCATAGATCTCAATAAGTACAGGAGAGACCTATGAGAAAGTTCCAGTATCTTCATGCTGAAATTCCTGACAATACCATGGACAGAAAGAACATATCTCTACATAATAAAGACTATATATGTCAAACTATATCCAACATTATACCATCAGAAAAAAAAAAGTATTTGCGCCCAACCAGAAATGAGAAGAGGCTGCCCTACTCTTTCCATTCTTCTTCAGAATAGAGCTTTTAAAGTCAGTAGAGAAACAAGGGAATAAAAATAAAAGGAATACAATAGGAAAAGAAGTCAAATTATCTGTTCAGCAAAATTCTACTCTTTAAAAGATCATACTTTTCCTCCAGAAAACTCTTTGATTTGATAAAGGCTTTCTGCAAAGTTGCAGGAGACAAATGAACATGGATAAATCAGTAATTCTTCCATAATACCCATAATGAACTTATGGAGAATAAAATCAGGAAACAAAATCCCATTTACAATAGCTTAAACTGAAAACAAAACCAAAACGTAGGAATAAACCTCACTAAGAGATCAACGACTCCTCCAATGAAAACTTTAAGACACTGATAAAGAATTGAAGAAGATCATAGAACACAGATCTCTCATGCTCATGGATTGCAGAATATTGTGAAAATGGCTGTATTTTCAAAAGTGACCTACAAATTCAACATTATCCTCATCAAAATTTCAATGACATTCTTAACAGTACTAAAAAAATTCTAAAATTCATGTAATTACAAAAGGCCATAATTAGCCAAAGTAATCTCTTTTTCTTTACACATGCACATATGTATGTGTATACTCATGTTTGTATATGTGTGAACATGTGTACAGGAGGGCACTAGAGTGTGTATGCCTGTGGAAGTGACATTAAGAATCATTCTGGATTTCTCTACCTCCTTATTGCTTTGCTCTGGGGTTTCCCAGGCTCTGCCTTCCAAGGCTAGAAGTGTGGGCCACCACCATTTTTTGTCTGGCATTTTTATGTGGGATCTGGGATCTGAACTCAGGTCTTTGCTTGCCAGGCAAAAGTGTTAAGCCCCAATCCATCTCCCCAGTCCCCAGCCAAAGCAATCCTAAGCAGAAAAAGCAATGCTACAAGTATCACAATGCCTGTGCAATGCCACAATGACAAGAACAGCGTAGTACTGGCACAAAAACAGGACACAGGCAGATGAAACAACACAGAGCACATAGAAATAAACCTACATAGCTGCGGCCACCCAATCTTTGACATAAGTGTCAAGTCATGCACTAGGAAAAAGACGGCCTGTTCAACAAATGGTTCTAGGAAAACTGGGTAGCCACATATAAAAAATAAAACTAGATCCACATCTCTCACATTGCACAGAAAATAATCTCAAGAATTGACAAATAGGATTGCATGAAACTAAAAGCTTTTGCACAGCAAAGTGGACATCAGCAAAATAAGAAAGCCTGCGGAATGTGAAAAAAAAAGTATTTCCCGAATACACATCTTATAGGAGATTACTACTATGTAGAATCAATAAAGACCTCCAAAAATGTAATGCAACCAAACCAAATCATCCAATCCATAAATGGATTAATGAACTGAAGAGACAGTTTTTACAGGAAGAAATTCAATTTGTCAATAAAACTTGATGAAGTATTCAACATGTCAAGCCCTCAGGGAAGTGTAAACTAAAACTACACCAAGATTCCATCTCACCCTAATTAGAAAAGAGCCATCATCAAGGAAATAAATTCTGGTGAGGATGTGGGAAAACTGGAGCCCTTATTCACTAGTGGTAGGTGTAGAAACTGGAACAGTTATTTTGGAAGCCAACGTGAAGGCTCCTCAAAAAACAACGACGACAAAAACAAGAGCTAACTTATGATCTAGCTATTTCTCAAAGGGCCCTAGGCTACCATACACAGAGAGATTTGAACATCCCTGTTGACTGTACACTGTTCACAGGACGTGGCTGTACACTGTAGCCAGGACATGGAACCACCAGATGTCCTTCAATGGATAAAAACATGATACAAGTAGATAAAAATATTGTACATATGCACAATGGAATTTATCCGGCTGTAAGGAAGGATGAAATTATGACATTTTCAGGAAAATGGGTGGAAATGAAGATCATCATGTGAGCCAAAATAAACCAGACAAAAAATATTGTATGTTTTCTCTTGTACATGGGATTCGGATTAAAACTTTTACATGTGTGCACTTGTCTGCACATGCATGTAACACATGTACACTTATGTGTGTGAATAACTAAGAGTATAATAGGGACTCTGAGATAGAGAAGACGTCTAAAAAAAGGAGAAGAGGAAAGACAGAGGACAATGAAATACAGGGACCATGAGCAGTGGGAGGGGCTACTTCAGCGGAGGGAAGGGACAGTACAACAGAGGACAAAGAACAGGGGATGACAGTGGGGGTGAATAAAAAAGCATAGTGACACATGTGTATGAAAATGTCATATTAAAACCCTTTACTTGGTATGCTAATTTAAGATATTTTTGAAGGAATGTGGGTTCTGGGCTTACTTGGTATGCTAACTTAAAATATTTTTGAAGGAATGTGGGTTCTAGGACTTAGCTTACACACCAATCATCCCAGCACTTGTTGGAATAGGATGGAGGATACAAGTTCAAGGCTAGGCTGGATACACATGGAGACTCTGTATCCAAAATTAATAAATAGATAGATGATAGATAGATAGACAGACAGACAGACAGATATATAGATAACCATAGATAGACAGACAGAAAGACAGATAAACTGATAGACAGGTAGATGATAGATAAAATAAAGGTTCTAAAGTCAATTCAAAAATTGGCTCTTCCACAGAATAATCATGACATCTGTAAAACAGGGATAATTACATAATACCATATGGGTTTGTGGTAAAGATCAAATGGGTTAATAACACATTGCCACATGTCAGACTCCTGCTAGATACAAAGGGTCCTCGTTATGAGACCGCAGCCCAAAGCATCTCAAATCTTAGGGTGTTTTCCAGAAGAAGGCCCATCTCTGCAAACTCATTCTTTCCCACTAATGATACTCAGGAAAGCTCAGCATCGAGGGCTTACTTCCAGCAGAGTTTTCCTAGTGGGCTGAAGTAGTGGCAGCAAGTACGGGGAGTGGGTACATTTTATTCAGTTCTATAACCTGACTTCTTCACTTCAATGTTGAGGAAAAACGCACGAGTTTAATTCAAATGCCACTTTTGCTGCTCTCCATGTCACTGCAGCTGATCTTCTCTTGAAGAGAGTGAGAAAACAAAAATTCTTTCCAGCTGATTTGATGTTGAATTTGAATCAGATTTTTTTTTTTCTCCCTAAATCCTGGGGATAGGAAAGCTACAGGGTGGACTTTGCACAAATGCTAAAGGGTCAAGAATGGGAATGCAAGACGAGCTCCACTGCAGAGCTGGAACACAAAGTCTAGGCAGGCAGAGTGACTGAGAAAGCGTCAAGCACGTCAGAGGCAAGGCCTCCAGCTCTCTCCAGTGTACAGTCTTCCAGAGCTGGCAGAGACGAGCCATCAAGAAGGCTAATGTAGACTGGAGGCCAAGAAGGGGGTCGGTCCCCAAAGACGAGAACAACTGGAGACAACATGGAAGGGCCCTGGATGTTCTCTGCTTTCCTTATGCTTCAAATAAATGATACTCCCTGATGGCTGCCAGGCACGCAATGAAAATTCTCTGTTATCCAGCCTTTCAAGCAATTCCAATACAAAGGAAATGAAAGTCTCAAGGCACTTACTGCCCAGGGGCCCTGCAGGATCAGGAAGGGCCTTCTGCAACTTCACAGAAACATGACAACAGACTCACAGCTGTGACCAGAAAATCACACGCATGACCCTGCAGCACCTGTCTTCTCCATCAAATAATCCAAAAGAGATTTACCAAGTTTCACTTTCTCCCAGAAATACCAAGAGCATCGCAAGGGGGAATGAAGCAGGATCCGTTCACCTGCCTGAACCTCAGTCACTGGGCACTTGGGCGATATAGAAAACTTACAGATTCTAAAATCAATCAGATGTGGGTGGAATCCTAAGCATTCAGGTAGGTGAGGCAGAAGGATTGTGAGGTGAAGCTAGCCTGGGCTAAACAGTGAAAGTCTATATCAAAAATAATAAAAGAAAGGTGCAAAATCATAATGCTAAAACACTCTTGTCATAGGTTGGTCTCCACCTCTCCTATAAAAAGCAAAGATCACCTGCTTTGAGGCTGCCATGTTTGCTTAGACTCTTGTCTTGGTCCCAGGTCTGCCACACTATTTCCTCCTCAGTGTGTGCACAAGCTCCCTTGGGTTAATGCCTCCTGTAATATCTGCACTGAGAAGAGTATTAGACCAGGAAGTATTTATGGCACCATGAGTAGGACATAAAGCAACCATCCCAGAGCAGCTACAGGGAGGACACAGGGCTGAGCAGAGAAAATGAAAATCCAACACTGCCACCCACTGTGTCTTCTTCCAGGGGAAAAGTTCTAGATCATAAATTCTTAATTTGTTGTTGTTTAAAAAAATGATTTAATTACACAAAGGGGGAATTTGCTTATAAAGGCATGCACGTCTTGTATATGCAGCTTAAACGGGGGGGGGGGGAGCATCTGAAAAAGCACTCAATTTTTTTATTTTCAAAGTTGCCACACTGCTTTGCTACAAGACATCCTAAAAGAGAGGGAAAAAAAAAAAACTATTCCTAAGCCGGGAGGGTTGGAAAACAATGAAAAACCAAGGCTTCATTTTGTAAGTAGTGGGGGAACAGTCTATGGCCCTGCAGACAGAAGAACGTGAACAAGAAACTGGGAAATCACAGAGGACATTGGTTCTTTCATCAGGTTGGTGCAAAATCAATAGCAGTCTTTGCATTGTTGAAATCTGCTGTTTGCTATTGGATATATTCTGAATAAATGTTAGACATCTTAATGAGCATCCCCTCCTTTATGCTTCTTGTTAGTGATTCATTGCTTGCTGCTTATTTTCTATTTATTTGCTACTATGGAAATGATGTTGGATAAAAAAAGAATTCAGATGATTTTCTTATTTGAGTTCAAAATGAGTCAAAAGCAGTACAGACACCTTTCAACAGGAACCACTAATGAGGGTGCAGGGCAGCGGTGGTACCTAGAGAATGGGTTACGACACGTCACTGGGAGCTGACAGGGACTCACTGGGAGCAGCCATCAAAGCTGATTATCTTACAACCACATGAAAAGTTGTTAAAGAAGTCACCACTGATCACTGGATGGTCAGTTGTATTTGAAGCAAATAGGAAAAGCAAACAGGCTCTATACCTAAGGCCTCACAAATTCAAAACATTGTCATTTCGAACTGTTGTCCTCTCTTATTCTACGCAACAACGATGGGCCATTTTCTCCTTCAGAATGTGATGTGCAGACAAAAGGGGGATTTTATAGAACAGCCCCGCAGCACTTCCCTGAGGCAACTCATGCCAAAACGACATGGTCACTGTCTTGGGTGTGCTAGTGGTCTGACCCACTGCAGCTCTCTGAATCACAGCAGAACTGTTACGTCTCAGAAATATGCTCAGCAAATCAACGAGATGAACTGAAACTGCACCGCCTAAAGCTAGCACTGCCCAACAAAATTCTTCCCATGACAACATCTGACTGCATGTCATGCAGTGCGTTGAGCTGAATGAATTGGGCTAGTTTTATCTCATCCACCATATTCATCCAATGTCTATCCAACTGATTATCATTTCTTTATGCATCTAAAAATTGTTTCCACAACAATCGGCATGTGGAAACCACTTTCCAAGAGCTCACCCAATCCCACAGCATGGATTTTTTGTGCTACAAGAAAAAACAAGTTTATTTCTCCTTGGCAAAAATGTGCTGTTTTCTGTTTTGATTGACAAAAATGTTTGAGCCTAGTTATAATGATTTAAAACACTCAGTCTGAAACCACAATTCTTTTTGCACTCACTTAACAAAATGTGGTACACTGAGCATGGCACACTCTATCCCAGGCAAACCAGTAGGTCAAAAAATGAAGGGCCCTGACCTAGAATTAGTCCTGAAGTCAGGACGACCTCAAAGAATTGAAGAAGGGGGGATTGGGCAAGACTGGCACACAGGCTGTTGGAGTCAAGGCCATGGCCCCAGCTAAGCCAAGTTTCTGACATAACTCTGCCCACTTCCCCAACACAAACAAATGTCAGAGCAGCTAGCCAGTTTCTGAAGTGGATGGACTCCAACAACACTGTTGGGCTGTGTGATTCCAGTTTCCTTGTCCACTGCAGAAACAAAACATCAAGCCACAGATGAAAGAAAAGGACAGTAAAATAAAATAGCCTATTTGTATGATAAAGACAGCACCTAATTTGCTGGATTGCCTCTTGAAGCTGTGAAGTTTTTCACAGAAGAAAATAATTAACTCCTCAGATTAGTCATTTAACAAATAGCACAGGGATGGAGAAGGACCTAACTTTGTTCCCAGTGGTCATAAACACATAGTTTTCCTGTTCTCAGCTGTTCATATCAAACATCACATATCTAGCTATTAATCTCCAGTAGAGAGGGATGGTGAAGAAAAGGAATCCACTTTAACATTAGATTTGTCCACTATCCCCCCCCCCCATTTTTTTTCACTACTAGTTGTGGAGTTTCTGACCACGTTTCCCACAGTGTAAAGATGTTACAAGTTTTCAAAAGATAATACAGATATATTATTATCCGCTGTGGGTGCAGACATTGCTTCTTCTTTCCGAGGTCTCCTGTGTCTCTCACAGTGACAAGGAAGGGTGCTGCTTTACCAGGACTTTCTAGGAACTCTTCCGTCTTCTGCTTCAGTCTCCTGACACTCTCCTGTGACCTCACCTGTTTCCTCCACTCAGGTGGTCCCTGAACTTCATGAACACTAAGCGTCTTCTGCCCTGATGACAGTTGCTGCTCCTGCCCGAAATGCTCTTCCCCACACAAGCACATGTCCAGCAGGGTCACACGCGCTCTGGAGCTTGCAGTTTCCTTTTCTCGTTCTATTTGTTTTCTGTTGCACTTACCAACTGTTAGCAGGATGTAGTTCATCTTTCTGTACTAGCTTGCTCCGCTTCACCAGCACACCCTACTGTAACCACAAGAGTGCCTGGCCCACGCTCAGTGATTGCTTTGTGAAAGGATGAACAAGACCACAGCTAGAGAGCAATTCTCCAACAATGCTTCTTGCTGCAGCAAAGTCGGTCATTGATGGTGCTCTTTAATAATTCTTGTCAATGTGTTCATCTGGCCCTTTCTTTCAAACCTTTTAAATGAAGTATAATTTACCCCAATAAAATCCACTCACTCCAAATAAAGAAGTCCATTTTTTTTAAAGCTATGAAACTGGGCAGCCATCACCACTCAACTTCCTTCTCAGCATGAAGGAAGGCCTGAGGGCCAAGCCTTCTCCAGGCCTGGGAGCCTGCTGCAAGGTGAGATGCCTCTGAGTTCATCTTTTCTGTTATTTTTACTTTGGGCTAGTTATTGTGGATTTCTACTCAGAATAGCAGTATAAAGTTCCACTTTTAGAAAGACATTTACCTATGTAAAAGAATGAGTTAGTTTAAGGAAAAATGCTCAACATGTAGCCCAGAGAGGATAGAGAAGTTGAAAGAGTATTAGCACACACAGTAAAGTCTGGGAAGCACATCAATAATGTGGTCTAGACCTACTGCTCTCACAGAGGACAGAGAGATAACTGGCTTCACAAATTTAAGCATTCCATTCGTTCTCATGGCCCACTCAGTGCCTGCTGGGAGATAATCAGTCTCCCGAGTCCCATGTATTGCCGCCTGTCTTTGAGGAAGCCACTGCCGGCTCTGTGCTGCAGTCGCTGTACAAGGGTGTTATGCTGGGAAGAGCCTTGAGGGTCAGGCTGGTGTCTTCCTGCAGAGCAAAGGGCAGGTGTGTTTACTACATATCAGAAAAGTCCAATCCCTTGGCTCAAGTCCTCTCTCCTTGAATGCACGTCTTTCAGAACATGAGTTATCTGGCCCATTTTGCATAGTCTCTGAGAAACAATCTTGGAGAATGCAGTAGTCTGAATGTCTGACGCTGCATCCCCCCCACAATTCCTATGTTGAAGTCTTAACCATCAAGGTGACAGTAGCCTTATGAATGGACTCACTGCACCTATAAAGGAAGCCAGGGCCATCTATCCATCAGGAAACACCTTCAAGCTGATACCCAAACTGCCAGTACCTTTTTCGTCTTGGGGTTCCCAGGCCTCAAAAGTAAGAGGATGCACTCCTGTTGCTCAGAAGCTCTGTCACTTACCATTGGTTCGAGTTTTGTTTTGTTTTGTCACAGTAATGCAAAGAGGCCAAGTATGCTGCTCTGCGGGTGCTGCCGCTGTTCATGACCTGCCTCTCTCGTCTTACTCGGGAGTCTCCCATCCTACCAGCAGGAAAGCACAAGGAGGGGAGACGCTCAGACCCGCTGGAGCTCTTGAGAGTCCTCACCTCGTTGTGGATTTCCTCTCCTTGTTTCAAAACAGCAGGCTCGAAGGATTTCAGAGAGACATCACCATTGTCCAGCTCCTCGCAGACGTTCTCCAGAGCCAACTGGCAGCGCTGTAATATGTAATCCAAGGTGCCCGTCGAGCACTGTGAAGACAGAACCAGTGGACAAGACGGTGAGTAACATCCAGCAAGCAAACCTCGAGCTTCTCCCTCCACGGCTGCCTCTTTCCTGCGCGTGTTAACCGTCATAGCCAGGTCCTCAACCCGCGAGTTACTGGCGACCCACTGGCCAGATCCTCACATGGCACACACAGGCTGCAGCGTCTCCTGTTCATTAGTGGGCCTCCTCCCTCTAACTAAACACTATTATACCAATACTGGTAACTAAACATTGCAGAACTTATTACAAAGTGCATAAACTGTAACAGTAATGTGGGGGCAGGGAAGAGGAGGAGGGTCTGAAGTCATCTAAACACAAGCAAAGAATTGGCTCAGGTCTGCAAAGCAAACTTCAGGAACGGCCTAGACCTGGAGATTGGCAAGGGTACAGACAGTTAGTTCAGCCCTCTGAGTCTGTGGCACAAAGCAGATGTCAAGAGGACACACTCCTTGGAATGACCAGAAGTTTGAAAAGAAGGCGATAGTGAATACATCCATTTGTTTGGATAATAAAATGATTTCCTAGTAGGATAAACAGCAAGATATCTGTATCTATATACAGGTACAGATATACAGCTATAGATATATCCTTCAGCCACACAGGGAAATGTATCATAAAAAGTTTTTACTTTCATATTTCAATATAAACTGAGCCCTTGGACAAGAAACTTGCTGGCAAACTTTGTGATATAAAAATGCCGTACCCATTTAGGATTGTCTTTCCACATAATGTCCACATGGAAGAGCCTGGAAGCCCAGGTGATACGTATTTTACTATGCTGACCCCAAGTGTGGAAAGCATAGACAGCTTTGGAAGTGAGCTTCCCTCACAGAGCCACCTGGGTAGAGCCTTGCAAATGACCTGTGCCAGAGAAGGTGCTCATCACATCTTGAGCTCCCAAGGGTGCAAAAGCAGCATGGCTACTTACTGAAGCCCAAGAATGAAAAAAATCTGAATTTCGCATCAATGTGCAATCAACTCAGTGACCTATGTGTGACTTGGTGTGCAGACATAAAACAGGAGGGAGAACAACTTCATCTTTCTTATAGTTTATATTTGGAGCAAAGAGCTTACAATAAGCCTGGGTTTGTTGTTAAGTTTTTATTTCTTTTTTACTTTTGTGGAGGTTTTTTTTGTGGGGGGAAGTCATACCTTATTGGAAACAATTCACATCTCATGAAATAAAGCATATAATTCAGTGGTTCTGAGTATATTTAGAATTGTGCAACCATCACTATGACTAATTCTAGGATAATTTTGTTACCCCAAAATGAAACCCTTGCCCTCTCCCCCAATTCTACCAGCTTTTCCAGTCCTGGGCCAGCACAAACCTACTTCCTATGATAGAGAAAACTGAAATCACAAACACACAAGCCAGTTCTGGAGAGTCCATATCAATGAAATCATATCATGTCACATGGAGTATTTGGTGACTAGTATGCATCGTATTTCACACTTATTTATTACTAAATTGAATAGTATTCAGTTGTATAAATAGATTACATTTTATTTATTAGCCTTCACTAAATAATATTTGGATTATGTCCACTTTTTCTTCAGCTTTTACGAATTGAACATTCATGTATATGTTTTCATTTCTCTGGGGAACATGCTTGGGCATGGAATTACTGTGCCATAGAATAACTTCACTTAGCCTTCTGAAGTGCCCAGGCTACTCCAAAGCAGCTGCACTACCTCATATCCCTTCTAGTAGAACAGAGGGTGCCTCTTTCTGCACATCCGTGCCAACACTGGCTACTGTCTCTCTGACTTTTGTCACTCTAGTGTGCATGAAATGGTCTCTTGGTGTAAAAACTGATTTGCAATTCTCTAAAGATCTAATGATGTTATTCATTTTTCTGCTTTGCTTGAAATACTAGGGATGGCACCCAGAGCCTTGTGCACGCTAGGCAAGCATGTCACTGAGCCTTATCCATGCTGTGCATCTTTCATGTGCTCACGGGTACTTGTGTACTGTCACCACACATGCCCATTCAAATCTTCCTCTATTTTTAAACACATAATTTCTCCTTTTAACTACTGAAAACTATGAATCTTTCATATATTACAAACATATATACTTAGGAGACACCTGGCTTATGAATATTTTCTTCCATTCTATTGGTTGTCTTTTCACTCTGTTGAGAGTTCACTTTGAAGCACAAAGAATTTTTAACTTTGAAGCAGTCCAATTTTTCCTTTTTTTTTTTTTTTTGCTTGAGTTATTTATACTCTTTGTTGCCGAATCCCTGCTGAGCCAGCCTGGGAAAGGAGGGGGAAAGTTGGCAGGAGCCTTGAGGCTCAAGGCAAAGGGGTGAGCGGTGCACCACAGACCCCGGGAGTCAGGCCGGAAGCAGGCAGTGGATGAGTTGCTGCAGACTCATTTTATTTAAGGAAGTGTTTGAGCTTCTATAGGGTCAGGGGTCCAATCAGGTGTTGCCATCTCTCTGCTCCAGGGGACGGCCACTAATCATTTAGTTGTTTACTAGGTGTCCATTGCAGAGGCAGGTTAGATGGCTGCTTCCCATTGGTTGTTCATCCCTCCGCCTGCATGGTTCCTCTATTGGGACATGTCCGGGGCTTGTCCATAGCCGGATTCAGGGGCCCGGGCTAGGGCCTCCCTGAAACTAGAGTGCCACAACTCTTGGTGTCTTATCTCAAAAACATATGCCTACGTCAACATAAGAATTATTTCCTGAGAGCTGGAGAGTCAGATCAGGGGGTAAAACCTTGCCATGCAAGTCTCACAACCTGAGATCCCTGGATCCCATGTGAGGTCTGCATGCATCAGTAATCCTCGTGCACCCATGGGAAACGGAAGGCAGAGAAAGCAGAATCTCCAACCACCTGGCCAGCCCACCTGGCTTACACAGCAAAAGTGAACAGACCCAAACTCAAACAAGAATGAAAGATGAGGAACAACACACAAAGATTGGTTGGTGATTCTCTGACACCCGCCCCCATACACTTACACACATATACTCACCTGTTAACACACCTCTAAAAAAGCATAACTCACTGATAAGTAATTATCACTACAGATTCTAATACGAAATGAACAGAACGTTGTTCAGGCTGGCTAACAGTGTTACATGTCTGTGGATCTTAGGAGACATGTATTATTGCTGAAGTGCTAACAAGAATTTGATAACAATTGGTTGCCTCTAGAGAAGACAAAGCTAGTTGGTTTGAGGGAAAAGGACATAAAATATAAAATGCTAGGTGCTTTTTAGATATTGAAGTGGCTAATTTTTAAATTTTGAACTGAGAATTAATTACCTATCTAATAATTACATATAAAATTTAAGTTTCTAAAAGATCTGTCACAGAATTTTTCTAAAACATTATTCATTGGAAATAAAAATTAAAATCAAATAAAGGTTAAGAGTCAATAGGCAGAGTGCTCCTATATATAACCAAAAGACTAAACAGACATTGTCATAGTTGGGTACAGGTGTCAACTTGACTGTTGAGGGTTTGAGCTCTGGCACATTTGTGGAGAATTAATTATTGAGTTAAGCCCAGAGCAAACCTGCAGGAGATTGTCTAGCTGATGGAGAAGGCCCAGCCTATGATGGGTGGGACTAGGCTCTGAAGAGATGAATAAAATACTGAGAGCCAGTTGAGGAAGTTGGTGTCCTTGTGTATACTTGGCCAGACATGCTGGTCTGGCAAGTAAAGATTGCCCCTCTCTCAGCCATTACATAGAGAGATGGTGTGGCCAGTTCCCTTGGCCTGGCATTAGTGCATATTCTCCTGTCAAGCTGGACTACAGACTATAACCCAACTATGGTAAGAAAGTAAACTTGTTCCCTTAAGTTTGATGATCATTTATCAGCAACCATGCCATCATACTGCAACAGAATTTGGTACCCAGGGAGTGGGGTGTTGCTGATAAATCTGGCTATGTGGCTTTTGTGAATTTCAAATGTTTTTGTTAGAGAAATTTGGACTTTTGTGGATTCAAAAACGTGAACAGAGTTTGGTAGACCATTTGGAAAATAGAGATGCTGAGCAAGTTATGGATTGTTTTGGCCCAGTTTGTGATTAGTGGAACAAATACTACGGTGAAGTTGAATTTAAAGACAACAGACTGGTTTGCTTGATAGAGGAGAGCTGTGTTGGTGGCTGTGAAGCTCTGGAAGTGGAAAGGGCAGGCAGCAGAACAGCTGCTGTTGTTGGAGAAATGGACATCAGTGAAGGGAAAAATAGTGATTTGCACTGGACCATGGTAGAAATGAACACCACTGCATGGCCATTTCATGGTTTGAAAACCCAGATTCCTTCAGGGGTCGAAGGCCCAACCAAAGCTTTTGTTTGCCCTTTGGAAGTTTCAGCTACCTAAAAAGAGGCTTTTCCAGAGTCAGTGCACTAAAGTTGGTACAGCTGTGGCTTGAGTGGACCAAGTACGCTTCAACCTCACTTTGGAATCTGGCAGTATCCCCCAGATGATACTAGTTTTGATGTAGTACTGAGGGGTTCGTGGAGAGCAGCAAAAGCTTGGCACCCAGTGGCAGGCATAGAGTCCTGTAAGAGAAGGTGAAGCTGCAGAGGTGAACCTAGAATGGTGCTTGAAATGCCAGAACTATGGGATGTATGCTGAGGACGGCTGCAAGTGGAGATTCAGCCTGGTTCAGAGGAATTCTGCTTTTACAACTTTGACCCGCAAACTGGGATGGGAATGCCTAGAATCTTTGAGCTACCTTGACTACGTGATGAGTAACAGAAGATGGACATTGAAGTACAGGATGCAGTAATTTGCTGGACTTTGGTCTTAACTTGATGTTTCCTTATTGGTACAATGATTTTATTTGGGATATTTAAAAAAAGACTTTCAGTTCCAACATTTTAATAGCTGAAATTTTTTTTAATAGCTGAAATTTTAATGACAGAATATTTTAAATTTGTTTATGAAATGTATTTATTTTTAACACCTATAAGGACAAGGATTGAAGGTTATAGTTTAAAAGCATAATGTTTTTATGTCAAGTTCACAGGGGTGGAGTGTCATAATTGGGTACAGGTGCCAACTTGACTGTTGAGGGTTTGAGCTCTGGCACATTTGTAGAGAATTAATGGATGAGTTAAGCCCAGATCAAATCTGCAGGAGATTGTTTAGCTGATGGGGAAGACCCAGCCTATGGTGGGTGGGACTAGGCTTGGAACAGATGAATAAAAATACTGAGAGCCAGTTGAGGAAGTTGGCATCCTTGTGCATACTTGGCCAGACATGCTGGTCTGGCAAGTAAGGATCGTCCGTCTCTCAGTCATTACGTAGAGATGATGTGGCCAGTTCCCTCGGCCTGATGTTGGTACATACTCTCCTACAACCTGAGTATGGTAAGAAAGTAAACCTCTTGTTCCCTTAAGCCATTTGATGGTCATTTATCAGCAACCATGCAGGTAGACTGCAAAAGACTTCTATCAAAATAATTGCAAGGAATTTTGGAATGTCTCCCTAAGGTGATCTGCTCCTTGCACATTCTGCATCGAGGAGTTATGTCATGTGAACGCTGGCAGAGGACAGGGTATTTCTGGAATAAGTGAGCTTATAAAGTAGCACTTCTTCCCACCCTCTTGCATTAAAGGCGACAATAATGTAACTTCAGTATTTGGAAAATAAGTTGTTTCCTTCTCTGACAACACCTTAAGACCAAAATAAAAATTTTAAATAAGATAGAATATAATCCTGCCACCTGAACCAAAGTGTTATTGTGATTCTCTGTCCATACACCTAGAAGAGGTATAGACACGACAGTGTGTGCTCTGTCTTTGCTGCTTAGACATACGATTTAAACTACCACTTTCAGTGTTGCTAACTGAGATCACACACTATAAAGACAGCAGTTTTTCACTTTTAACCGGCTAAGACATTCCTCACTATCAGTACTATTTGACTGAATTACTTCCTGGGTTTGATTCCTAGAAGCAGTGCTAGCAGAACAAGGATGTGTGTAAAAGTATAGTACTTTATTCATACTTTATTCCCATATCACTTTCAAATAGTAAACCAGTTTTTAAAACCACCACATGTATAGAAACACACCAGTTTTATCATCTTTGCTAGTACTTGCAGTGATATTTTGGTAGAAATAAAACTTTTTTTTAAATTCCTTTTAATTTTAAGAAGTATTTTAAGGCCACTTATCTAGAATCATCTATAGCAGAGGGCAAGCTCAGTTTTGGTTGAAAAACTTGATAATAAATATCCCCAGGGGGCTGTGGTGTAAGTGCTGAGCTCTGGGCTAGACAGCGAAGCGGCAGTGGGCACTGTACAAGCACATGAGGTGTAGCTGGGCTCCATCAAAGTCGCTATGAAAGCAGCTGCAGCAGACAACATTCACGGACAATGCAGAAAGCAGGATATTTAAATAATTTACAGTATATGTATCCAAGTAGACAAATATCATGTAATTTGAACTAAAGCATAGAAAATATAAAAATCATCATTTGGGCTTTTTGTTATGTTTTGTTTTGTTTCGTGTATCTCAGGATGACCTTGAACTTTCTGTGTAGCTGAGGATGACCTTGAACTTCTGATAGTATAACCTATAACTGCGAAGTGTGGGGATATAGGTGTGTGCCACTGTAGCGGTTACTCTTAACTATTGCTGTGAGAGGATACACAAAGTCAAGCTACTTAAGGGAGAAAGGGAGATTTATTCAGCTTATGGTTCCAGAGGGGAGATACAGTTTCTCATAGTGAAGGCAGCATGGCTGGCTGGTCAAAGCTGGAGGAGGCTAAGTCACTACAGACATCTTGGAAGCTGAGAGCTGCAGACTGCTTGCTGCAAAGGCAGACTTCTCCTGGAGGTAGGGTGGGACTAATCCACGTCAAGGCCCACCCCTTGTGACTGCCTTCCTCCAGCAAGGCTCCAAGGTGCCATGACCTTGCCAAACACATGAGACTGGGGGACACATTTCAAACCCTGACAGCCACCACAGGTGGTGCATCAAAAGCTGAGGATCAAACCCAAGGCCTCACGCATGCAAGGCAAGCGTTCTACCCACCTAGCTACATTTCCAGTCTCACTATAGACAGGCAGGCATCCTTGTTATTTAAAATTAACTAATTCTCAAAATATGACCCCCAAATTAGAAGATTCGGGAAAGCTATGATTAATGTGAGAAAGCTAAGCCTTGGGATATTTTGGAAATCAGGACTGGAAGGGGGAAAATAGCCCAGCTGGGAAAAGGCCCTCAAGGTAGAAATGGAGCACTTCCTGAACTGTATTCAAAACCTTCACGCAGGAGCTTTTGTGTATCTTCCTTTCAGGGAGTGGACAGCAAAAGGTTTCTTGAAATTAACAAATTTTCTTTTCTTTCCTGGAGCGTTACTGGGAATTCAACCCAGGGTCTCACACGTGCTATGCACATTCTCCCCATGCCCAGCCTCACCCCTGCATCTGTCACCTTCAACTCGGTCTGCTAAAAACTGAACTGACTACTGTCTCCTATAGGCCTAGAGTCCTGTCCCAGTTAACCTGACCGTCCTGGCACCCAGCACATGGAAAGCAGCCCATAAAGAACTGTTTCTCGAGGAGCCAATAGAAACTTCTTCTCCATTCTTCCTTAAAAACTAAATATGTCAATAGGCCCCACTGAGGACTTTAAAATTTTTTTTTTCTAAAATTTTTTTTAATTTTTTAAATTTTATTATTATTATTATTATTATTATTTATTCAATTGTACGTGTGTGTGTATGTATGTGCGTGCATGTGTGTATGTGTGTGTGTAGAACCACGGACGAATTCGCGAACCACCATGGACGCCTCCACCTCCTTCTGCCCTGGGATTCACAGGCTCCGCCCTACCAGGACCAGAAGCGCAGGCCGCCCCCTGCTTCCGCCTGGCGTCTATACGTGGGATCTGGGATCCGAACCCAGGACCTTCCACCTGCAAAGCGGAAGCTTAACCCCTGAGCCACCTCTCCAGCCCTAAAATTTTTTTATTGAAGTTATTTCATTTGTCCACTCATTCATTCATTCTTACTTCCTTCTCTCCATTTCACACAGCCAGCTGCCAGCCTCACAGGATCATGAGAGTGCCTTCTTTTTGCTTTTCTGCAGCTACTGCCATAGTGCCAGCAGTGATGTCCCCATAACTGTCATTTTAAGTCATCTGCAATGTGTCAACAGATGTTGAGAGCCCGCAGCTGTCCACCCAGTTAAACTCAGGGGCTGACACTGAAATCCCAAATGTTTCCCAAGCTAGTCGCACGCAGGCACCTCCTCACCTGCCAATGCCCCATTGGTGCTCAGTCAAACTACTGTCACTCATCACGCCACAAGACCCCCATCCTACCCTACAGTAACGTCACATTTCAGTGTGGGTGCAGCCCATGAGCTCACTCACCCGAAACCTCTGAAAGTCCCCTTGGCTCTTTGAGTTAGATCCTTATGCACTGTCCTAGTAGCTACTACATACCTCATTTCAGGCAGGATGCCTTACGTTGCCTGAACCTTTCTTTTCACTTTCTACTCATTGTCTGTGCACCTCTTTTGTAGCCCAGTTTGGCCCAAAACTGACGACCCTCCTGCCTCAGCTTCCAAAGACTGAGATTACAGGCACGTGTAACAGTCACACTTAACAGTTACACTTGATTTGCAAGCATCTTGCGAGCACCTTGGAAGGCACTAAGTAAACTAACTGTTCCTGTTTGTGGCTGAAAGAGGACTTCAAACAGCAGGCAGTTCACCAGAAGGGTGCATGATGAACGAGTGGATGAAATGAAATCTCTTTTCTGAATAGCAGCTTTCACTGAATTGAGATTTTCACGGTGAAGACAGATGACTTGCTGCCCCTTGCTTTATGTCCTCTCGGGTGAACGAGAGCAGATGGAATAACTACCCACACCACGAGCTTTCGTTCTTCCTTTTATCTGGGTTTTCCATCTGAATAAAATGAAAAGACATCGGTAGTCACTTCAGCGTTAGTAGCCATGGTTGACATTCTCTGAATGAATGCCATTTCCTGTCCTAAAAGGCCTTACATGTATCTGCTCATTTGATCCTCTAAGAATCTTATGAATTAGATATAACCGTTAGATATATCCCTGTTGAGCAGTTTCCTGACCATTCCCTTCATCGCTGGTGTCCCGCTCTCAGAAGCCAGCACTGGAGGCTATGTTCATTTCCAGGCTATGAGAAAGGTAAGAGAAGGGCAGGCTCAGAGCACATGTTCACGACTGACAGGAGGAGGACTCTCGGGAGGACTACTTCCCAGGCAGGGAGAGGCCTACAAGAGGAAATGAAGGCCTGATGTACATCACAAGATGTCTATAAATGACTCCATCCCTTCCCTGCTTTCCTCTCCCTACCTTCCCTCCTCCTTAACAGAACATACTTGGAACTAGTAGCACACGCCAGTGGTGTATATAATTCCCATGTTCTAAAACAAGGTGTTTAATTTTCTGAATTTTTTTCTAACCGAAATTGAACAAAGATGCTGAGCGGAATGGCCGTGCTGGCGCCTCTCTCTTACGCCTGTGTTGCAGGACACGTGACATCCACTATGACTGTGAGACACGTGTATCAACTTGACAAGTGAAGGCTGAACTCTGGGCACATTTGTATGAAATGAGTAGCTGAGTTAACCCTGAGCAAGCCTGCAGAACATTGTCTAACTGATGGGTGGATGGGATGCAGTCGATGGTGGGTGGGACTATTTTCTGGGCAGGTGGGTAAAATGGAGGGAGCTGGCTGAGTAAGTTGGCATTCTTCGGCTTACTTGGACAGACATGTGTCTGGCAAGGGAAGTTTGCCCCTCTCTCAGCTGTGCTGTGGATGTGGTGTGGCCAGTTCACTCAGTCCCCGGTAATGGTGTGGACTCTCCAGCCGCTGGACTAAGAAATGTAACGGGACAATTAGGAGAGAAGAAACCCCTTTGTTTCCTAAGCCGTTTGATCATGAATTTATCAGCAACATGAAGGCTAACTGCAACAGGCACCAACACATTCAAAAGAAAAATGTGCAGCAGGGAAGGAAGGGCAGAAAAGGAGAATGGATGCCGATGGGCTTGAGAGAATCTAGAGAACACCCAGGCCCTTCCTGCCACACAGCGTCATGATAAGGTGGTCCACCAGGAAGACATGGGGCAACTACAGATCTGCACAGCCTTAGAACCCGGCTCTGTTGTGTCCCTGCTGCCAGCATCCTCAAGCTGATCCCAGTGTTCCTTGAGAAGTCACGTTATAGGCAAAGCACAGATAACACTTTGAGGTCTCGGGGACAGAGCTCAGTCATGGAGGTGCCTAGTGTGAGAAAAGTCCTGGATTCAAATGCCGGCCTTACTCCAGTCATTCCACAAGCTTTGGTAGGAAGCCAATTTGTAACTGTTGAGTTCTGATTCTCCTGGTCCTTGAAACTCTGGGGTGACTGGCTACTACGGGTTTTCTACAACTCTTAACTTTCCATTCTGATCTTATCTGACCATAGCCTAGAAAAACTTAGTAATAGCATGTGGGCTGTAAACACGATTGGAAAGCTCAGAAATTCCTTGGCTATTGAACTGAGCCCCAGCTAGCACATACACAGAAACATGAATTGCCCTCTTTCCTCAGCCCTTGACCTGGACAGACACAGCCACCTATGCCGACCTTGACCAAGCAGCATCTGCCAGTGGCATGTGCCTTCTTGCAGAAACATAATCCCACAGGCAGAAGATGCTCAGCCTATGCTATGAAAACACTTTAAAGCAGCATCCAATCCACCCAGAGCTAACAAAGCAAGAGAACAAAGACTACAGGCGGGTTAGGGGGAAGCAATTTCCCATCGAGTGCTCTTCCAAAGCTCCATGATAAATTGCTCGTTCAACCACTTCTGCCACATTCAATTACATGTGAATCACAATGTAATTTATACTTACTTCTGCCACTCGGTGGGTGGAACTAAACCGAGGCTGTGAACCAGCCAAAACACAATGTTGATGGGTGGCATTGAGATCATCTGCAGGAAAAATACCAAAAAATAAATAAACAAAACTTGTTTATTAGTCAGTATATACTATCTATTATTTAACCAAAATATGAAATAAACAGTAAATCTGTCATTCGAGAAACAAAAACCAAGGAATCAACCTTTTTACCTTGCATCCTGCAAACCATTCCTTGTAAATAGGAAGAATATATTGTGTGCATGCATAAAGGAAATCATCCAAATCAGGATAATATTAATAACTACTCCAGGACTATGCTTGATGAACGTGATGTTACAATTTGAAGGGAAAATGTCCCCTATAGGCTCATGTATCTGAACATCTGGTCCCCAACTGTTAGCACTGTTTAGGAGGTACAGCCTAGCTATAGAACGTATGTCACTGGAGAAGGGCCCTGAGATTTGATAAGCAGGCCTGCCTGCCCTCTCTCTTTCCTCCTCCTCCCCCTTTCTGTCTCTTTCCTTGAAGAGCATGGCTGCTTCTGTTACCATACCTCTGCCTGCTGCCCTGTGTTCCCCAGCATGATGGACTCCATCCCCTCTGGAGTCATAAGCCAAATAATAAGCCCTTTCTCCTTAAGTTTCTTGGGTCAGAGTATTTTATCACAGCAAAGGGGAAAGTAACACGGTATGTGGTTGCCATACAAACACTTGGTCTTATGATGTTAATCCACTGCCAAGTAGACTATTTGTGGACTCTGCTTTTCTCTTTCACATGACATAGCTAATAGCTATGACTTTGGAATAAACCAGAATTCTTTTCTATTACTTGGAAGTGGGTATCTTTCATATTAAGTCTCTTTTCCTGTCTAGTCAGTTTTGCCCTAACAATTTCTATACAACAAACCAGCCAATTCAACATGTTGTTTGTTGGGCTCTCAGAATAGAATTCAAGAGTACAGCTTCATGACTTCAAAGAAAAACAGGTGTGGGATTCACCAGCTGAAGAATATTCCTTAAACCCTGGGAAAAACCAGTGGTCAACTTCTTGTGTATTCTTAGAACTAATGAACTAGGAAAAAAAATCTGTATTACATCTACTTAGGGACAGTACCTCCCCTAACTTGAGGTAGGTGAGATGATTCAGGGTCTAAGGCACCTGTGTGTAAATCTGGAGACCGAAGTTCAATCCTCAGATGCCCATACGGCAAAAGGAGGGAAAACTGATATCTCAAAGTTGTTCTCTGCTATCCTCTCATGTCATGGGATGCATGCCCCTGTCTCTGTTTCTGTCTCTCTTCTCTTTCTTCCCATCCCTCTCTCAAACAAATAAAAAAATTACTATAAAAGAAAACATGTGACCTCCTAAATAGGCAACACAGAATTACACCAAAATACCAAAACTGATAATGACTTGGCCTAAAAGGCAAAGACTAGTAGGCCCCATAGATGTCAGAAAACACCCATAACATTATCTCTCAACACGGAAAGGAAATGCAAAACAACAACGGAAGGACTTCCACTCCAAGAAATAATAAAGCACCAGTAATGAGGTTTGTCTACGACCTAGAACAACTGCAAAACAAAGCAAAACTACAAACCAAAGGCTTCTGACACTGGAAAACAACCCAGGGAGAAGCAAAAAAAAAAAAAAAAAAAAAAAAAAAATTAGGCAAGGCACACAGTGGCCTTAACTTAGTACGACAGTTTCTACTACAGAGCAGGGAAGCGGACTGAAAAAGACAGAGATTAAAGAATAGGTTAGTTTCATCTTCCCCTTGCTGAACCAACATAGGACCCACAGGACTTAGGGTAACAAGAGCTTATTCTTGGCCTATGATTTTTAATTATACTTCATCAGCACGGCAGAAATGTTCATACCAAGATCAGGAGCTGAGGGAACTGGCCACGTCACATCCACAGAAATTACTGAGAAAGGGACATATTTTCTCATTTGCCAATGTGCTTGCATACTGAATCGGTTCTCTCCACTTTATCCACCTGCCCAGGGAATGGTCTTCTCCACAACAGACTCAGTCTTTCCATAGCAATTAGGTAGTGACTCGCAGACTTACTCAGGACTTGACTTAATTAAATTCTCCATAAGTGTGAATAAAAGTTTACCTCACAACTTTCAAGTTGACACCTGTATCTAACTGGCACAGAGGATAGAAAAGCCAAGAAGCAAGATCTGGAAGGCAGCATCCTGAACTTCTGTGCAGAGACAGAGCAAGAGAATTCTGCAGTCATTGGCCATACACTGACCTATGTATGTGTGAATGAAAATTCCCAAGCATTAGAAAATAAGATGCTGAACAAACCCAAACCTTACATGTGACCAGTAGCTATAATGCTCTGTTGCAGTCCGCCTGCATAGTTGCTGATAAATGACCATCACACAGCTTAACAAAGTCTTTGTTCCCTTCATCACAAATTGGGCCCAAACAATTTCTCTCAGCAATTGGCCCACTAAACTCTGAAGAACGGTATTTGTAAATCCACAAAGTGAAAATTCTCCAGCATTTCCAACTTTGTCCAGCAGAACCGTTCAAAAGCCACAAAATCCACATGGTCAGATTTATCAGCAACACCCCACTTCTGGTACCAAATTCTGTTGCAGTCCGCCTGCATGGTTGCTGATAAATGACCAGAACACAGCTTAAGGGAACAAGGAGTTTACTTTCTTACGATAGTCTGGTTACAGTTCATAGTCCAGCTTGACGGGAGAGCACACGCCAACACCAGGGCCGAGGGAACTGGCCACCATAACGGCTGAGAGATGGACAATCCTTACTTGCCAGACCAGCATGTCTGGCCAAGTATACAGAAGGATGCCAACTCTCTCAACCAGCTCTCTCTGATTTATCCAGGGCCTAATTCCACCCACCATGGGCTGGGTCTTCCCCAGCAGCTAGACAATCTCCTTCAGGTTTGCTCTGGGCTTAACTCAACCATCAACTCTCTACAACTGTGCCCAGAGCTCAAACCCTCAAGAGTCAAGTTGACACCTGTGCTTAACTATGACATGCTCCTAGTAAAAGGTACCAGGCAATCCTAGAAAAACCATCTTGTGGCAAGGCCAATTAGCATCAGAGTAAAGATCCTTCTAGACCTATCAAGCAAAACTTGAACTAAGTCTCTACAGAATTCAATTATTTTCAAATAATTTTTCATTAGTGTAAAATCTGTTGATATTTAAAAGAACATAACAAAAATGGGATGCAACAAATGTGCAGTATCTTATATTCATTATAAAAAAAGCAGCAGGAGACAAGCATCCACATACACACATGCACATAAGACATTTGCATGTCTTTAACATATATAAATCTTTCCTCTTCCAAACAAGCTGTGGCTTCTGAAAACCTGATATCAAAAGTAAAAATCATGCTGAGATTAAAGGCAACTTAGACAATGTGAAAGAAAAGATTAGTGAAATAGAGCACACAAAAAGGAAATCTCTAAAAAGAGAACATTAAAAAGTTTCCCCATAAGAAAGAGCATCAGCCATCTATGCATAGTAGTATCCAAAAACTTTTCCAAAAGGGATTGCTCAAAGCATTTTCAAATTTGTTGCAAACAAAAAGCTTGAACATTCAAGGAGTTCAAAAGCTTGAAGCAAAATAAAAATAAAGCACATCATAACCAAATGGATGGAAGCAGGAGATGACTACAGCAGGCTATTCATCAGCGGATGTACCACCCAGAAAATGATTAGGCAACATGTTGAAAGTATTCAGAGAAAATAATCAGTCCAAATCCTGACACAAGAGAAAATGGTCAGTCTAAATCCTGACCCAAGAGAAAATACCTATCCAAAACAAATGTGAAATGACTTAAGAGGGAAAAAAAAATTATGTTCAGATTAGTATTATAAAGACTGCTACATTAAATTCTTCAGGCAAAATAAACATAATACAAGAAGGAATCTGGGTCTGCCCAAACTACTGAAAAGTGTCATGAATTTAAAAAAGGATTAAAAGACCAAAGACTTTCTGAAGTTAAATTCGGAATAATGGACTGTGAGGTTTTCAACATAAAGTAGAAGTCAAATGCATATCAATTGCATATAGGAGAGGAAGTGTTTTAAGATTCATACACAATAGGACACATGGCATAGTAACATTTGAAGGTGTGTTGAGAAAAGTTAAGATGTTTGCTGTGCACCTGTGAGCAGTGCCTCGCTACTAGATGCAGCTTTGTTACTGCCACCTCAGGATCCCCACACGTCATCTGCAGACATCTTTTTTTTTGAGGGGGGGGTGCCCCAGAAAGAAAGAAGCCCTGCTGCTGGGGTCTCATGGGTCAAGCTCATGCCACATGTCACAGGATGGCGCAGCGCAGCACATGGTGTGAGGCTGGGAAATCCTGCCCCAAGGAACCTAGCAAAGGAGAGAGGAACACAAGAGTATGTGCAGCCCAAAGCAGTAGTAAGCTGCAATGAGAAAAAGTCTCAATAATCCGAAAAAAGGAGAAAAGCAAATAATATGTGGAGTCATTAGAAATGGATCGGATACAAGACAGATAAGCCTTTATCTACACTGACCAGGAAAAGCCTAAGCTGTCCACATCAGGACTCTAAGGAAGATCATTACTGTAGTTCCTACAGACATTGAAAGGACAATCAGGGAAATGATGAGCAATTTGACAACAATCAGCTGAAAACCCTAAGTGAAATCAACCAGTTTCTTAAAGGACATAAACTAACAGCCTCACTTCAAAAGAATTACCACCAGCCATCATCTCCTAAGCTATTAAAGAAACCAAATTTTAGCTGAAAATCTCTCCACAAAGAACACTTGAGGCCCAAGTGGAGTCACTGTGGAATTTTAATAAACATTTAAGGAAAAAAAAATACCCAGAAAGGGGAAAAAAGACAGAGGAGATATCTAAAACTTCATTAAATAAAAGCAGAATTAATCTGGTCATTCAAAATGGATCATAGATCTAAATGTGTAAGGCCAGAGAAGCTAACACACAAGGACCACAGGAGCTTTCTGGAGAAGACAGCTATTCCTTGTACAAGTATGTGGTCTTTTCTACATTTATCCCAACTCATTGGGTTTACAGTTTACACAGATGCAAATTATTAGACAGGAACTCCTTAATTAACATTCCATAAAAGTCAACCTGAAAATTACCAAGACTTCCCATTTCTAGGCTGGCAGATGAAATTCTCAGAAGTCCTCTTTTTGCCAGGACAACCAGCAACAGGACCAACTGAAGGACGAACAAGTCTTTTCGGATCCATCAGAGAAGTGAGACCACTGGGCAAACCGTGGTCCTCAACAAATACGGAGACAGACAGGCCAGCAACAGCACACTGATCTCAATGGTTGGAAGGCAACAAGCAGAAACTCCTGTGGGAATCACGGACAGGCAGGAAAAGTGGAACCCTATTTAGGACTGCTGACTGGATGAGGCCACAGGGAGATAAAAGATGTAGGGGTTCACCATGATCCTCTTGCTCCTGTGCTTCCAGAAAGGACAAAGAAAAGCAAAGGATAGCTAAGAAGTCATTAAATAAGAGGACCCCATGCTCTTGTGAACTTTATCTCTGTAAGAGTGAAGGATCCTCATACAAGGGTGAGAAAAGGCTGTAGACCCAGCAGGAAGGGGGGGGGAGACCACTGCATTCCCCAGGGTACTGTGCACCTCCTGTCACAGCCTACCCTCAACAGACCACTCTGCCAAAGCCTCACTGGGGGAGACAGTTACCCAATCTGGCCATCCCCAACTCTCCATAAGGAAGATTAGAAAGACCAAACACAGGTTCACCTGGTTGGGAAAGGAAATATATAAACTGAGCTTCTAACATAGCATGATGCCTCAATCAGGAATGGAGAATACTGAGAATCATTTGTGAAATCCACATGGCAGGGTCAGAGGATCCCTAAAAGACCAAGATCATAGGATCCCTACGATAATGGGACTGTAGACCACCTCTTCTACTCACCTCACCTTACACAAGGCCTCTTCAACCCTGCTCCAACCATCTAGGTGTATCAGGCAACCAATCAAGAAGAAAATCTTAAGGTATTCTAAACATCAAAAAGCATGTTTAGAAGATGCAGAAAAATCAGAAGCAGTCAGATACGATAAGAATGTTAGAATTATGGAGCCATTAACTTTAAAAAAAACTGTGATTAATATGCTAAGGGATTTAAAAGGAAAAGTAGAAACAGGCAAGAACAGATGGGTAATGTAAGCAAAGGGATGAGACTGGAATCATCAAAGCAAAATGCTGGAGATCCAAGCAGCCCTGGCAGCAACACAGAGTGCTTCAAATGGGCTCATTAGCAAACAGGACATGACAGAGGAAAGACCTCAGAGGCTGAAGATATGCTAATAGAAATTTGCAAAACTGAAAAATCAAAGCAATAAAGAAAAAAAGAAAAAAAAAGACTATGGAAGAACCATGGGACAAGGACAATAGGTACAATATATGCATAAATGGGGTACCAGAAGAAAACTAGAAGCAATACTTAAGAAATGCCACAAACTGCCATCAGACATCAAACCACAGAGGCTTCCAGAAAACATTAAGTACCACAAATACCGACAACAAAATCACATCATGTAGCTGGCATGTTGTATTCTTTGCAAGCTCACTGGGAGCAGACACCCAGCAGACTATCACATGTAGACACCAAACTAAGATAACAAAAATCGCACCATATCTGTCCTCAGACTATAGCAGAATTAAACAACAACAACAAAAAAATCATCAACAGAAAAATAGCTAGAAAAATCTCCCCAATGCTTGGATATTTAAAAAGTATACTTCTAAATAATGTAAGAGTCACAGAAAAAAAATCAGGGAAATTACAAAATATTGTGAAGTCAAAGAAAATAGAACTCTACCAGTCACTTTTCTGTTATTGGAACAAAATACTACAAGACTACAAGAGACAAGATGAATTTGGAATTTGGTTTTAGACCATGGTTAGCCTCCTCCATTACTTCTGGCCTAGGTCCAAGCAGAACTGTTATGGCAGGAAAGGTACAGTGGTTAGGAAGTAGACAGACACGGACAGGAAGGAATAGGGCATGACACCCCCTTCAAAGACACAGTTTCCCCAGGAACTTTTTCTGGACAGATCATGCCTCCCAAAAGCCTGGTCCAACATGGACTCGTCAATGAATTAAACTCCTCATACACAGCCACTCCTTGCCATCTGGGGCGTGTGCCTCCTAGGTGAACATTTCATATCCACACCAAAACAATTTATCAAGACTTGTTGGCAGCAGCATCAGGATTTTTTTTTGAGAAATCCTCATAGAACCAAATAAATATATCAAAAAGAAGAAAATTCTAAATCAATAATTTGAGTTTATACTTCCAGAAAATTGGAAGAGTAAATCAATCCAGTGCCAACATAAACTAAACACAAGAAAAGGAACAAAAATAAATATAAATTAGTAAAAGAAAAATAGTAAAACAGGGAAAGTATGCTCAATATATAATATATACTTGCATGAAAAAATTATCATGTAGCAATATAATGTACAAGCAATATATACAATAAAAAATTGACCATTGAAATACATATTCCAACATTTTAAAAAAGAAAATAAAAAGGAGAGCCAGTGAAACCAAATACTGATCCATTCAAAAACAACAAAATCATAAAAGATAAAAAAATTAAGAAACAGGTTACTAATATTAGAAATCAAAGAGGGAACATCACTATAGATTCCATAGACAACAGAGAATCATAGATAAATATTACAACTAGTCCCATCCCCCATATGTGATAACCAGGTTAAGTGGACCTATTTCTTAAAAAAGTACAATAGCCTAAATTTTACCCAAGAATAACAGTATAAATACATAATATGAACAGTCCTTTCTTTATTAATTTGAATAAAAAATTAATAACAGTATTATTAGCATATTATATTTTAATATATTTTATATAATATATATTACATATAAATATATAATATATTTTAATGTAATAACAATTAATAACCACAGGTATAATAGCTAGACAATATTCACTGTTTTGAGTTATTGAACAGTTATGAGAGAAATAATATCAATTTCTTACAATCTCTACCAAAAGTAAAAAGTATGGTCTCAGTCTATGAGACCAATATTTCCATAATATCAAGGCCAGAAAATGTTACAAGTAGAATGCAATTTCTATCATGAACAGAGATGTGAAGATCCTCGAGAAAACATTACCAAATTTAATTCAACAGTGTACTGAAAAAAATTATTCATTACAGCCATGTGTGGTGAAAGGCTGGTTCAACATTTGAAAATCAATAATGGTGACAGTTGTAGTTACGTTTCCTCTTGCTGCTGTGAGACAATATTCTGACACAACTGAAGGGGAGAAAAAGAGGATATGGTCCATTATGGCAGAAATCACGTAACAGAAGACGAGACTGAAATTGGAAGCAGGAGGACAGCTCAGGTCACCACAGGAGACAGAGAGAGCAAGAACAAACTAAGGAGGAAGCAGGGCTGGGCCACAAAATTTCACAGGAGCCTTTGGAGGGCAATTTACATTCAAGCCATGAGAGTGACTCAGCAAATCAATAAGCAGAAGAGGAAACAGGAGCTAGCCAACAACACAGAAAACAATGCAACAGCCCAGACAATGGGCTGGATCAGAAATACAGTATTCTTAGAAAATAAGCAAACACCCTACGTGGAGGCCTACAGATAAGAAGAGTAAGGTCAGCAGAGCAGAAGATCTTCTCTCAGTCATGCCCACAGCTTCAGGAAGCACTAGCACAACAGAAGCCAGTGAAAGGTGTACAAATTTAGAAGAAAGGAACCACGCGATCCTTGTCTGCAGGTGACATGACTATCGATGGACCAAAAAAATTTAAAAAGAGCCCCCCCCAAGAAAAAAAAACCTTTCTGCAACTACTTTGCAACCATTTTAACACAGTTACAAAGTACACAATTAAATTTAAACTTTCCAATTCAGAACAATAAAAATTTTAAATTAAAAACAAATATGATTTATGGTAGCATCCTTCCCAATGAAATTGTAATACATAAATGTAAAATATGTTATGATCTGACTGGAGGTTTATTTTGGCAGCACAGTCCAGTATGCATGAGAGACCCAAACTGACCCACAGGACAGCAAAAGAAAGCAAGCAAGGTTCATATGAAGAAAACCATAGCAATGGAAGAACCATAGAAAAACTAAATATACAGAGCAGTGTTTCCTATCAGAATTCAGAAAAATATTTGACAAACTAATTCTAACCCTTAGATGGAGCAGCAAGAGACTAGAAATGCCAACCCAGGATTGAGAAAGAAGAGAGGTTGAAGATTAATATTGCTAGATTTTAAGTAAAGCTATATAGTGAAGGCATTGTGATAGGATAAGCAAATAAATGATACATCAAGGAAGCAAACTAAAAATAAAATCAACTGGTTTTGACACAATATTGAAGGAAACTTATGTAATAAAGCAAAGAAATAGTCTTTCCAACAAATGGTGTTGAAACACTTGGACATGCACAAGAACACAGACAGGCACAGGAACACACACACACACACACACACACACACACACACACAAACAAACCTTGTTTATTGCCATGCAGTGCCCTGTAGCTTCCTGTCCCTTCTCAAGACTCCACCAGTCTATCACTAGATGAGAGCACCTAACCTAGGACTTCCACAACTTTAGCCGCAATAAACCACTTAACTTTATCAGATCAGCCTACCTTGGGTGTTCATGATAGTAAAAAAAAAAAAGTTGCCTAATACAAGAGAAGATTGAAAGCAAACAACAGCTGACCCAGGAAGACAACCAGGGAGCTGAATCACCAGGGAGATAATAAGCAATGATGAGATTCAGAATGGTGTGAGGATAAAGACAAAAGGGCTTATAATGGACTGAAGCGGTAAGGCAGAAAAAAGACTGGAGTCAAGAGCAGCTTTGGGGTTTTCAACAACTGGAGGTTAAGCGGTGAAACATTAGGGCATCTCACGAACACCAGCATCATGTGTAATAGGAAGGATGAGAATATTGAGCCACATTTGTGGCACTTTAAATGCAATTATCAGTAGAGAAACCTCAGCATGAAAGTTCAGCCCACCCTGCAGGTGGGCCCACAAACTAGTAGCCAACCCAAAGTCCCTGGTTAGGACCCTCTCAAGTATTTCTGCTTGATCCTCACGTAAACGACTTTCAGAATCAAGCAAAAGAATAAAAAGTGTTAGAGGGGGTTCTCCAGATCAAGGCAAGTTGAGACAGTTTCTAGGAAATACACAGACACTAGTCTCATCTACTCAAATAAAAGCTGAATTACGTCTGTGCTGTGGCTCTGGGGATTTAGAGGTATTATTAGGGAAAGATCATTCAATGAATGTTTTAATTCAGGACTTTTTGCACTGCTGAGAGGCAATGAATGTGATGAAGGTCAACTGGCAAGCACACCATCAACAGAAATATATTGGGGGGTGCACCATCAACAGTAATACTTTGGAGTGCACATTTATTTAAATCCTTGACAACCCTCCAACTAAACAATCCTTTTGAAATTGCTTCCAAAGGCCTCTAACCCTTTATAACTTTAAGGAGGAGAAAGAAATCTTTAATTTTTATTTAAGAGCTTCTCACCCACCTAAGACTCTTAAGCCTATAAAAGCCTCGGTCTTCACAGATTGGGCATCTCAAAAGACACACTGAGGCATTCCCTCTTCCAAAGATTAGTCTCAAGAACTGTCAGAAGGAAAACATTTGAAGAACCTGGGTTTGTTGGTGGTGTCTTCCAATGCAGCTGGAAATTGACTCTTGACTACAACTGTAATGAGTCTACAGATAATTTTGGACACATAGGTATAAACAGCAGCTCTCACTGTCGCCTAGCTATGGGTAAGGAGAGTGCTGGGCACTCACTGTAGTATGAAATTTCACTTCACATATGAAAGACCACAGGTGCTGAGCAGTTACTTACAGAAGGGTAACCAATGCTGATGGAGATTATCCTGAAGTCCCACTGTGAAGAGGGTGTCCCTCCTTCCTTCTCTGTCAAACCAGGACGGGTGGTTACCCTAAATCTGTGCCTACCCTGGCTTGCTTGGCTTTCTGGTGCAGAATGCAACCATAGCCATTTACCCAAGTATCTTAAAGTAACCATCAGCGGTCTTACTGAAGGCACTCTTGAAGTAAATGAGCCCAAGAGCAAAATCCAATCTTCCCGGCTACGCATAAGCGCTGGAGCTTTTCATTCTTACCTGTCTGCTTGCATCTCTCAATCTTAATATTTATGACCCAATTTTTGCGACAGGTGGGGAAACCCTAGAGAGCATTTTCAGAACTGAGTAAGCCAACAGAAGGGGGAAGGGAAAGGCGCTGGCAAGATGCCAGCCTTCGGGCCATGGTCTGCCCATTCCTGGATTCCTAGAGAGACAGTCAATGGAAGGTGAGAATATCAAAACCATACAGCACTGAACACTAAGGCAAGGTGCTGCTGGGCGCAGGACAGTGGAATTCAAGTCCAGACAAAGGAGGCTGGCACACAGCTCTCTCTGAACCAATAAACACACAATCAGATCGGGGAGGAGTGCTTGCTCTCTGCCTTGGAAATGGGGGCGCCCCACACAAGGCAGCCCTTGTGCATACAACCCATGGTGCTCAGACACTTGATGTGTTGCTGTTGTAATCTACACAGTGAGAGCGAGCCAGGCGGGCAGAGGCAAGAGCCTGCAGCAGGCAACTGTCCTGCAGCAAGCAGCTGTTCTGCAGTGGGCCGCTGCCCTGCAGTGACTGACATCTACTGTGTCTGTGCACACTCCAGCTTAACACATTGCCTTTCACTTCTTTCCTGCCAGGGAAAGATTTTGCCAGAAATCCCCTGGATCGACCTCAGTCATCTGTCCAGAAGTCAGTAGTTAGTTTTCTTCTTTGTGTAAGGCTAAGCAGACCATGAGAAACCATAGACTTACACAAAAAGAGTACAGTGCGAAGGAACAGAACCACCTTGGCTGCAACAGTCTCTTTGGGAAAGGGCTCAAACTGCCAGGAAGTAATGTTTGAAATGTCTCAACTTTTTGAAAAGAGGTTTGACTCAAAGAAGACACTGTAGCTGTGAAAAGGCCCGAGCAGATGTCGATGCGCAATGGTATGAGATCAGCAAAGACTGCTTGGCAGTTTGTTTTTAGATAGGATTATTTCATTATAAATGATAAGTGAAGTGATGGCAGAAGCCTGCTGCTTTAAAAAAAAAGTCAAGCTCTTGAAATAGATGAGCGAACTGAAGAAATGCTCCTCGTACTCAGAAGAAAAATGAAGCGGCAGGCCCAGGAAAGAGCACCCAAGAGGGGATTCCAGACACCAAAATAGATACAGCAGAAACGCGGGAAAGAAAGCAGAATACAGACCATGAAGAAAGGAATGATGCGCTGTTTTCCTAGTTGCAGAAACACTGAGTTTGTACTCCAAAGTGGTTAACTATGCACAAAAGTATGCTCTGTCAAAACATTAACTGGGGATGTGATGAATGTTGCGATGGTTAATCTTCAATGTTAAGGAGACTGGCTTACAGCTCACCATGGAAACATGCATCTGGTTGTGTCTAGGAAATGTTTCCAGGTAGGATTAACTGAAAAGACCTGTCTTAAATGTGCATAGCACCATCCCATGTGCTGCGGTACTAGACTGAAAGAAAGGAGGATGGAAGCTGATTCCTGCTTGCTTGTCTGCCTTCTGTCTGCAGACGGTGTGGCCAAGCCTAGGTGTCTGCAGACTTCCCCACCAAGACAAGTGCTACCTTCAAACTGTGTGACAGATACAGGTGTCAGCTTGGCAGATGAAGGCTTAAGCTCTGGCACATTTGTAAGGAATTAGTAGTTGAGTTAAGCCTTAAGAAAGACTGCAGGAGGGTGCTGGAGAGGTGGCTCAGGGGTTAAGCCTCTGCCTTGCAGGCAGAAGGTCCTGAGTTCGGATCCTAGACCCCACGTATAGACGCCAGGGGGAAGCGGGGGCGGCCTGCGTTTCTGGTCCTTGTAGGGCGGAGCCTGTGAATCCCAGGGCAGAGTAAACGAGGAGGTGGAGGCATCTATGGAGGTTCCTGAATTCGTCCGTGGTTCTACGCACACGTACACACACACACACACACACACACACACACACACACATGCACACACGCATACACACACAATTGAATAAAAAAAAAAAAAAGAAAGAAAACGCTCTTCCCTCCGGCCGCTCCATAAAAAAAAAAAAAAAAAAAAAAAAGACTGCATGAGATTGTGTAACTGATGGGAAAGACCCAGCATCGAATTCACACTGCTGAGATGGTCACCAACTAAATTGAGCTGGTAAGACTGGTGAATTCCAGGAGCATGAACCAAGTGTTCTTTAGTGATTCAATGAGTTGGCATTCTTCAGCTTACATGGACAGACATGCTGTCCAGCAAATGAGGTTTGTCCCTCTCTCAGCAGTCCCGTGGACATGATGTGGCCTGTTTCCTCCACCTCAGGTGCTGGTGAGGGCTCTCCTGCCAAGCTGGACGGTCACAAGCCATAATAAAATCCCTAGTTCCCATAAGCTGTTTTGTTATGAATTTATCAGCAACAAGCAAGCAAACTGCCACACGCTGTGAGCCAAAACAAACCCTTCTCTCCTTCAATTTCTTCAGTCCGGTATCTGCTGCAGCAGCGAGAAATGCCATAACTATGCTCTCTTGATCACACACTGCACTGTGTCTGGGGACAGGGTAAGTCTCCAGCTGCACCTCTCTCAAAACCCTGGCTATTCAAGGTGATTTATGGTTTCAGATGAATTTTAGTACCTTCTTTTTTAAACTTTTTCTCTTTGCTCTATTTTATTTATTGTGTGTCTCTGAGAGAGAAACAGAGAGAGAGAGAGAGAGAGAGAGAGAGAGAATGTGCACTCACTGTGTGTCCCTGTGGAGAACCAAGAATGATGATTTTGAGAATCATCCTGGATTGTTTCTACCTCCTTTTTGCTTCATTCTAAGATTTCCCACGCTTCTGGCCACCAGAGCTAGATGTGCAGACTGCTGCCATTTCCATTTGGCATTTTTATGTGGGACCTGGGATCCAAACTCAGGACTTTCTGCTTGTGAGGAGAGTCTTAACCCTTGAATCATCTCCCCAGTCCCTTATTTTCTATTTCAGTAGGAAGTGTTGCTGCAATTTTGAATTTCACTCGATTCTAAACCACTTGGTGATAACATGGACAATTCATTACTGATTCTTCTAATTCATGAGCATGGGATAACTTCTGATTTTATGTCTTCTTCATCTTCTTTTGATAGTGTTTTGCAGTGTTGGGTGGACAGGTCTCTTAGCTTCTTGGCTAAATTTGTTAAGAAAATTTCTGAATATTAATATTTTATTTCAAAAATAAATTAATATTTTGTTTAAAAATACCTTAAAAATAAGGCAAATGTAAAACTAGGCCAGACTAATCTCTCCCCATCCTGAAGCTCAGGGACATTTGCGGAAGAGGGGGCGGTAAGAGTGTAAGAGCAAAAGGATGGGAGGAGCAATGATTTGCAAGATACTCCACACAAGTTAGGGCCGAAGCAATCATAATTGGACTTTGCATGCCCTGCGCAATGTCCAACACACTATTGACCTCACAAAGTCTAGCATCTGCTAAAGGCACCAAGATCCTTGGAGGCAAGGGATTGGCAGCCACAGCAGCGTTCCTGTGCTTAAGGGGAACACAGGAAAGGGTTCAAGGAAATGCCACTGGGTCCTTGTACATCATTGGAGAGGAGGGCCCAGACGAGAGTCAGGCATGCACAAGAAAGGACTCTCTGGGGAGCTGGAGAAGTGGCTTGCAGGCGGAGGGTCCTGAGTTCGGATCCTAGACCCCACGTATACACACCAGGCAGAAGCAGGGGCAGCCTGCGTTTCTGGTCCTGGTAGGGCGGAGCCTGTGAATCCCCTGGCAGAGTAAACGAGGGAGTGGAGGCGGTCCATGGTGGTTCCCGAATTTGCCCGTGGTTCTACACACACACACACACACACACACACACACACACACACACACACATTCATACACACACATGCACAATTGAATAAGTAATAAAAAAAATTAAAAAAAAAAAGAAAGGACTCTCTGGGAATTGGGGCGGGAGGCACTGGGGGGTGGGGAGGGAGAGGTGAGGGGAGGGGGAACAGGGGGCTGGGGGGGAGGAGGGAGGGAGGGAACTGGTGTACCTATTAAGTTTGTATGAGCTGAAATAATAATAAAAAATGTATTAAATAAAAAAATAAGGCAAATGATCAGGGAAATACCAATCAAAACAACACTGAGATTCCATCAGAACAGAATGGCTACAATCAAGAAAGCAAGTTGGTAAGAGTGCTAGGGGAAGGGAGGGAACTCTTATAGGCACCTGTGGGAATAAAACTATGGAAGTCAGTACAAGTATACTCTTATTTATAGACATTTCTATAAACATTGGTCAAAAAATAACTCCACAATAAGAAGACCTCCATCACACCTGGACATATACCAATAGGAATCTAAGTAGGCATACCACTGAGATACCACCATATCCATGATAATTATAGCATTGCTCACAACAGCATATATCCATCAACAGATAAATGGATGAAGGAGATGTGGTGTATATACAGAGTGGAGTTTTAGTTTTACTTATCAATGAAGAAAATTAAGTTACATCATTTTCAGGAAAACAGAAGAAATCAAGATCACCATGTTAAGCAAAATAAACCAGACTCAGAAAGGGCTATCAAATCTTCCCTCATCTATGGAATCTAGGAGACACATACAGACACGCATACACAGACACACACATGCCTGCAAATAAAAAGAAACATACATATGCAGGCACACAGAGAGACATACATAAACATATAGACACACATAAACACATCAGACATACACATGCAAACTCACATACAGAGACATACAAATAGCACACACACACACAGATTATATGGGAAGAGGAACAGGAAACACAGGAAGGGAACAGGAGAAGGAATTAGGACAGAGAATAATGAAAGCATATGATATATATTTGGACCAAACTCATATTCTGAGGCATTTGGCTTTGTACAATGAATATACACTAATAAAAATAATTTTGAAAGTAAGCAAAAATAGTGAACTTTTTGTAACTGTTTAATTTATTTTAACAATTTGCTATAAAAGTGCTGAACTGAACTAATTTTTATAATAATATTTTGCAAACTTTGCAGAATTCATTAGCACCAACAGATTTTGGCAGACTCTTCAGGGCCATTTAAATCTGACATATCACTGAAAAACCAGAGAGTTTTACAACTATTTTTCAGTATTACGGGCCTTGCACTTTTATTTACCTTGTCTAACTGCTCTACACAGTGTTGTGTTGAATAGAATTTGTAAACAGTCGGCATCCTTACCTGAGCATGATATTTGTGCAGTCTTCTCATGACTTACATAGGACAGAGGCACATTCCATCTGTATCATTAATTGAATATCAATCATGAATAATACTATATTTTTTCTGTATCCATTTCAATCATTGCCATGATTTTTATCTTCATTCCATTAATGCGATATGCAACAATACTGAATATGCCTATGTTGAACTCTGCACACTCATGGTAAATCCCAACAGATCTTGATACACAATCTTTTTCAATGCTATTGAGTTGTTAATATTTCAGGAAGGATTTCTGCATTTACATTCATCAGATATTGACCTTTTTTGTTGATATCTTTATCTGCTTTGTTATAAAGATAACAATGGCCACCAAACTTGCCTCTAAAAGCATTCTTTCTGCTTCAGTTTTTTGCAAGATCTCAAGAATTGGTACAAACTCTTTCAATACTTCATAGTCAATTTAGAGAAGCCCTATGGTCTTGGGTGTTTCTTTGCTGAGAGATTGCAATTCCTAATCAATACCATTACTCCAGACTTGTCTGTTTAGAGTTTTCCTTTCATTATGAGACAATCTTATCAAATGTCTGTATCTAGAAATGTATCCCTTTATTCTAGGTTACTAAACTGGCTGGGAGAAGTCACTTAAAATCCTTTGTGAATTTGTGGGAAAAGTTGCATTTTTGTTTTCATTCATAATTTCTCTGCTCTATTTTTTTCCTAATCTAGCTGAAAATCGGTTAATTTTGTTTACATTTTTCTTAGAAATCAAATCTTGGTTTGATTTCCATTGTTTTCTGCTTTCTAGTTCACTTATTTCTGCTGGTTTTGGCCATTTCCTTCCTTTTTGCTAATTTCACAATTAACTCATTCTATTTTTTCTAGGTGCTCGAGATATAAACCTACGGTATTTATTTGAGTTTTTTTCCTCCCTTAATATAAGTATTTATTACTGTAAACGTCCCTCTGAGAAAGGATTTTGCTATATCCAAAAAGTTTTGGTATGTTTTGCTTCCATTTTCATTTCCTCTCAAAATAGTCTGATTTTCCTTTCAATTTCAATGTTAACAAATTGGGTTTTTAGGAGTTCCGAAATACCAATATATTTAAAATTTTACAGCATTTTCCTCCTATTACTGACTTCTTGATTTATATCACTGTGGTGAAAAAATACTAGCTTCTTAAAATTGTTAATACTTCTTTGTGGCCAAGCGCATTTTCAGGTGCACTTTGAAACCTATACATGCTGTTGTGTATGTTGGTCAGAGCTGTGGGGTTTCCAGGGCTCGTGCCTGTTGCCCCCATGCTGGTTTTCTGTTGAAAGCAGGGAACTGAACTCCCATCATGGTTATAATGCTAACTAACTATTTCTCCCTTCATTTCCAATGTTTGCTTTCTGTTTTAGGCATCCAGTTCAAGAGTTGTATCAATCATGTAGGTACTCCTGTGTTCATAAGCATATATTAATAATATATATTCTAGTAAAACCTGTATCATTCATAACATATGTATAATGTATTATGTAGTTCTCTTTATAATTGGATAATGACCTTCTGTGCATTTCTAAGTTTTACTTGTCTGTCCTCTTTTAGTTGCTATCTTTGCAAGGAACATTTTGCTCTAATAATTCATCACAGGGTAAAATTTAGCTGCAGTAAGTATCTGGTAGGCAGCCTAGACAGCAGTCTTCCTGACCACAGCTTTCCTTCCCACTGTTTCAGGTTCCTGCTGCCCACCAAGTTCCATCGGTCACCATGGACATCATCATGACTCATGACCCAGGGCCACTTGAAGCTATAATCTTCTTTCTGCTGGCCATCAGAAAGTCAATAGCAGCTACCACCAGGCCGCAATGCCTACATGATTCACTTCCCTGTACCACATCATGCAGGCATTGTATTACCATGCATCCTCACAAGAAAAGGGTGAGTACACAGTGAGATCTTTTGAGAAAAACTACATTCATAGAACTCTTATTAAGCTAAATTATAGCAATTCTATTATAGTTATTGCTATTATTCAGAACTTTTATTATAGTGTAATTATACTTATTCTATTATAGTTATTGCTATTAATCTCCTTGAGTACAACTTTATCATATATATGCATGTAAAAGGGAAAAAGGTAGATGTATTGGGTTCACATCATCCCTGGGTTTCAAGTATCCACTGGGTCTCTTGGAACATGTAGGTAAGGGGAACTACTACAGCTGGATTTCATTTTGTAAGTCCATCTAGCCACTCTAGGAATTCAACTATAGACTTGAATCTATTTACATTTAAACTGCTACTTAGGACCTTCTTTTGATCACTGACAACTTCTTCCTGTTTTGTTGACTTCCTTTCTGATATGAAAACCTTTTGTACTAATACATTTTCTTCATCATTGCCTTTTGCACTGTGTGTTTTTCTTCACGATCACTGTGAGGCTTATATAAAGCATCTTATAGAAGGAACAGTCTGTTTTCAGGTAATTAACTACTTAACTTGTCAAGTCAAAACACCATTCCTTAACTCTTGACACATATCTACCAATGTCACCACTTGTGTGTTTTGTACATTGAATGTCCTTCAACAGATTGTTATAGTTACATTGATTTTAATACTTAGGCTTTTAACTTTTAAAAGAAGAGAGTAAGTATTTATGTGTTATGATTATAACACTAGAGTATTTTGAATTAGAGCTTCTATCCTTATCTTCAAGTTTTATACTTCCAAGCTTTAATTTTCTAAGTTAGCATCTTTTCATTTTTTTTTCAGTTAATGTGTCTGTGGGGGGGTTTCAAGTGCATGTAACTATGTGCATGTGTGTGTCATGTATGTGGGGGTCCAAGGTTAGTAAGGGGAATTGTTCTCAGCTGCTCTTCCATCTTATTTTTTTTAACATATGAAAATACATTTTATTATTTCACTGTGTTTCAACTGGCAAATGAAACAGTCAACAGACTGAAATTTCCCTCGGATTCTCCTACAATCCAAGTATCAATCATCAGTCTTTTGGAGGATTCAGTTTCTTACGACATTTTTTTAAAATTAATTAATTAATTTATTTATTTCCACTCATACAAATGTAATAGGCACACTGGTCCCCTCCCTCCCTCCTCCCCTTCCTGGACCCCCTAGCTTCCTCCCCCCTTTTCCCCTTCCTTTCCACCCTCCCTCCCTATCTCCCAGTACCTCCTCCCCCCCATCCCTGGAGCATCCTTTAATGTGTATGTGAAACTTTCCTCTGGGCCCTCCTTTCTGATGAGGTGTAAGGACTCAATGACATTTCCAAGAACTCTTTCTTGTGTTCTCTATAAGAACAGGAACACTATTGTGGCTGTTAATCCCTAGCTTCTAAGAATCCTAGTGCCTTTAGTCCATGCTAGACTTTAAGGGGTCAATAATGTTTTGGTCATTGCATAGGTCATGCAAAGTCCTATTATGATTGCTTCGGACCTAACTTGTGTGGAGTATCTTGCATATCACTACTCCTCCCCATCCTTGTCTTACGACATCTTGCAATACTGTCCGTGAAGATACTTGGCAGTTTAGAACATCTTGCTGAGTGGTTCTATCATGTCTCCTTTGTTCAAGGTGTTCATTTTTTGCTTCTAATCTGGTTTGTAGCATTTGGTCATGTGTTTCTTCATTATTATATACAGGATCTGATCAGGGGATAGGTTTGTGTGGTCGTATAGAATGTCTACAAAAGGGCAGTAACATACTACCATCCTGCCATTAGATGTCGAAATAAGCTCTACTTTGCAATTATAGTCATCTGGAAGAGAAGAATATGTAGATTTACGATAAATACACAACAGAGCTCCATTTTGGGCTGGGAATAAAAGCTTCACGATAGTTCTGCTCCATATTACCCATTTTATTCCTGCAGTTGCCATGGTGTGTCAAGATTCTTACCAAGTATGTGAAAAAAAAAAAAGACATTCTGAAGAGGAACTACTTCTAAAATGTTTCTAGGCTCATAAATTCCTTCTATGAGCCCCCATCCTGTCTCAATGACATCTTATCCTTTTTGAGGCAAGGTCTCAAATTAAACTTCGAGCTTGCTGATGGGAACAATCCGGCCAGACATCTTGCTCTGGAGACTCCCAGGCTCGACCTTGCAGGGCAAGAATTACGGGGGTCACACAGCTGCCTGGCATTTCTACATGGGATCTGATCATCTGAATTTCTTTCCTTTTGCGTGATTGCTGAGTCCATCATTTTCCCTTTCAATGTGAAGAAGTCCCTTTAGCAACTCTTGCAGATGTAATGAACATGCATAGCTTGTGTTGATCTAGGAAAGTCACTATATTGCTTTTATTTATAAAAGATAAGAATTGCCAGGCATAATACTACCAGTTGGCAAGACACCTATTGTAGAGCTTGGAGTATTTCATTCCACTCTCCCGATCAGCAAGCTTTCTGCTGGAAAATCCATCGGTACAGAATTTCCCTCCCATGTGACTGCCGCCTTCCCCTGTTGCTTTCAATATTTTCCTCCTTGTTTTTGGATCAAAAAAAATAACTTCAATGTGTTTTGATGAATATATCCTTATAATGAATCTATTTAGCAATCTTTAGTTTTACTGGATGTAGCTTTTCCTTCTTGGTTTCTTTTGGACTTCTGGAAATATGCCTCTTAGCTGATATTCTGTAAGTCTCGTCAGGTTCTTTCACTTTTTGTCTGTGTCTCTAATCTCAAATCATGGGTTTTTCAAACTTCCTGATTCTTTGGCTTGACAGATGCTATCAAAGCTCTCTAAGGAACTTTCCAGTTCAGTCATCACATTCTTCAGCTCTAGAAGTTTTGTTCGGTTCTTTATTATGCTGTGTCCCTCCTTGTTGAACTTCCCTACTTGTTTCTCTTTCTGCTTTACTTTGCTTATCTAACAGAGCCCTTTTGCAGCTAACTCACTGTGACTTAAGGTGACTATTTTATATTCTTTCTAATTTATTAGAGTCAATTTCTAGCACTGTACTCTCCCTTCGATGTGTCATGTTTCCCAGAGTGTTTGTGATAATGATTTCTGGCCTGGCACTGGTATCCTTGAAGAAAGAAGAACCCTTTCCTAAGCAACTGCTTTCAGCGGAAATATCCCTTTGTCAATCCAGGGACTATGGGCGTGGCATCTGGCAGAATCCACCTATGGTAGTTATATACATGTATCCACTTGAGAGTTGAAGGCTAAAGCTGTGGAGATATCTGTAGAGAGTAAGTAGATAAGGTGGGCCCTGAGCAAACCCATGGAAGATTATCCAATTCATGTGGGAATACCAGCTCATGGTGGGTAGTGGATAAAATGGAGAGAGCTGATAAGTATTTTTCTCTACTTTGGAAGACTAATGGACTGGCAGTAAGAAGACATACCCCTCTTTCAGCAATCCCTGGGAATATGGTGTGGCATCTACAACTAAGTCAGATGCACACTTCATTTCCTATTTCCCTATACAGAGTGTACCCCTCTTGGGCCTGTGCTTTCCAGAAAGATATGACAGACAACTAACTGAACAGCCTTTGGCCCTTTAATTTATGTGCTCCGCCAGGCACTGAAGTTGCTCATCTGAATTTCTTAGTTCCAGGGAGGTGCATTTGTGCACAGACAATTGTACAGATAACATTTCCATGTGGGCAGCTAGTACTGAAACCTCTGTTCCACCATCTCGTCTGAAAGAAGAGGGCTAATTTTTATACCAGCTTTTAGAAATTGTATTTGTAAGGAATAATTAAGAAAATGCCTAGGATGTGATCATTCTGGGAAATATGATAACAATGAAATTATACACTCATTTCCTAAAAAATAAATAAGCATTCCAAATATAGAAAGAAATGCTAGAAATTTAACCTAGTTATAAATAATATAATCACTTCTTTACATATGCCTATTTTTCTAGATTTTCAACAATAAGCACAGCTTACATTTCACCAATTTCACAGTTTTTCTTTATAGTAACAACTGTGAAATTTAAAAACATCATAAAATTGATGTCATCTTTGGCTAGTGACATATTGTTACATTTGTATCCTTAACAACAAGAAATAAAACACTATGTATTATTAAATCTTAAAGATACAGATGAAATTTCAAAGAAGAGGTACTTGTTTTCATCAAACAATCAGGATGGTACAAAAAAAACCCACTAGAGACTTAGTTTCATAAGTTGTCCTCCAAATGCAAATTTTCAAATAATTCTGGCACTGAAAAAAATCTCAGAAACTCTTCTGTCTCGCGCATTTTGGATAAAGGACACCCAGTCTGTGTGTGTACACGATACATGCAAGTCCCAGAAGAATAGCAGTTCCCACCAGGAACCTATCACATGCATCTGAGGCAAACTATACGAGGCAAAATATACGAGACATGCAAGGAACAAAATGTCCTGGATGGTCAGAAGAGAGAAGACACTTCTTTCAAGTGCCCAAGAACACTCAACTTTCGCTAGCAGGCGGGGAGCACAAGTGTGAACCTGTCAGCCCCGGATCGGATGTGAGAGGAAGGTACCAGAAGACAGGGATCCTTGTCCCTGCATGAAACGCATCACCATGATGGAGAAGATAAAGAGCACAAGTGCACACTGGACGTGCAGCTGGGACTGGCCTGCAGACTGTCCACTTTTCAAAGTGAAAGGCAACATGACAAGTGCTCACTGGCCATTCCAGCACTTTCCACTTAAATGGCAACTCCTCACGTCTGCCGACTGCAGCCTCAAGTTGTGATTTATTGCTGCTTCTGTTATTCCCTTGCCTCGGCAAAGTAGAACATAGCACCTACATCCCAAGGCCCGTGAGAGGTAATAAAGTACAATTATTTTGAATTTATGATTAAGCCATAAATTACATGCACTTTTTACCTCAGCTTGTCACTTAAAGGTTGGGGGAGGAGAGGAATGGGGGTCGGGCAAAAAGCCTCTTGCTTTGAATAAAATGTCTAAAGCTAAGCAGAAGTGAGGGATCCATGAAGGATTTAGGAAGATATCACAGGCTCCAAGCTAAGTCCCAAGGGAATCCCAGTCAAGGTACTTGAACCTTCTAAAAGGCCATTGCTCTTCCTGCCATAGGCTCTAGCCTCCAATGAAAGTGCCCATGTTGACTTAAATACCAGAAGCACTGTTGGAGGTTACAAACCACATGGAATGTTCTCAGGGTCCTGCAGCCACTAAGCCAAGGGGGTGAGAGAGAAATGACTGACTGGGCTCTGTAAGGAGTGTCTGCTTCCAGCAAAGCAGCACTGGTGGCCACGGAATCAGATTCGAGAAGGCCACATGCAGGCTCCTCTCTCTCACTCTTAGGACCCTCTGGTGGGGCTTGCCCGGCTCCTCCTGAGACCATGGAAGCACACTCAGGACAGCAAAGTGTATGGCCACAGGCATGAAGCAGGGTAACAGCGCGATGCTCAGCACCTCTCTGTACCTTCTCGCCTTGCTGCTTCACAGCATGCCTGGCTCAGGTCCCAGGCTTGGTAGCAAGCCCTCACTTTGCGTGTAGCCAGAACAGCACGAGCCCACATACGTTCCTATCTAGATGCCCCGGTTCAGAGAGTCCTCAAGTATTGGGAAGCATCACTGTCCGGCTATGGCTGACTCAAAGAGTCCACAGAGAGTGGGGGAGAGTCTAGCACCCACTCACCAGACAGAAAATGCTAGAGCTCTGGCCTATGGAAGCCTGTGAGGGAAAGCAGACCTGGCAGATGCTACGTTTTTCCATTTAAACTGCTCCTGTCTGTCTTTGCTGTGGAATTTTTTTTAATGTGGCAATTAAAGCTGACTGTTATCCTAACAACAAACATTTCAAAGTGAGATTTAGCTGGGTTTAAAGAAGCACTGGAAGTACGGAGACCAGAGGGAACAGTCATGAACAGTGACATGTAAGAAATCGCAGTAATAAATTAGGGGGGCCAGCAGGGATTTGCCCCAGATGTTTACCTACCACTCACCTTTGTCCCAAAACATTGCCCTCTCCACACGGGCTCCTGGTTAATGAACATAATTTTGATGTCCCTTGAACTGTATAATCTTGCACAAAAAATAACCCAGAGTTGTCTCCAAGTGCTCCTGAGTCCCTGACTCCCTGGTTACATGAAATCTATGGAAAACATCTGTGGCAGAGTAAATCACCCACCCTGAGAAACGCCAGAGTACGTTGGAGTTTTGTTGTTTTTTTTTTTTTATTTCTGCCTTCTAAGTGGTTTTTGAAGTCCTGGTTGGAAAATTAGTGAAAATTGTAAATCTGTTTGCAAATCTGGTCATGTCTAACTCTGAGATTAGGGTAAAGATTCCAATTTAAAAGTAAAACCATGACAACCCTGTAAAGCGTGTCCTCGGGCGCTTGCCCAGTAGGGTCTTAGCTCACGTCCACCACGGTGGATTTATGGCGGGCACCCGACACGTTCCCCATCCCACACCCCTGGAGGACTCGCCTGAGACGGCAGGGTTCAGGCTGCACTTCCTCTGCAGACCAATATATTACTATAAATTGAGCTAAACTGTTTCCTTTTCCTAAGTGCCGCAGAGTTCAGATTTCAGCTATCAGCACAGGGTCCAGAGCGGAGCCCTCTAAACGCCTTGCTGTTTGGACTTTGAAAAGTAAGGAGAAAGGCAGTTTAACACAGCAGTTGCTTTTATTTCGTTTGTTTAGGTTTTTAATAGGAGATGGAAGAAGTCTCCTTTTAGAAAACAAATGACTTACTCTTTCAAAAAAAAAAAAGCAATCCATTCTATATGCAGACTTTGAAATGTCTGACACAGTTAGGTGAGAAACTACCTAGAGATCTTGTATCCTGCATGTCAACTTCTAAAACAATAACATGAATGTCTTGTGTTCATCGCCTCACAATAGTTAGAGACAGGATGTATATTTGAGAAAGTATATTCCTTGCAACATATAATTCAAAAGGACAATGTAATTAGTAAATGTTTTCAATACTAATCCTGTTCTTAAGGTCTAGGAAAAAACATTTTTAAAAGAACTGGAAGAAAAGCAAACAGAAGATTGCATCTTTTCTTCCTGGTGAAAAATCCTTAGTGAAGTAGAGACAGCCGTGGAGAGCGCTGGAGAAAGAGTCCAGAGCTGGTCAGAGCCAGAACAAGGGATGAAGAAGAGGAGGAGGAGGAAGAGAAAGGAAGGCCTGACATGGAGTATAAACCCTTAGTGGGATAGCTAGCTGTGCAACCACGGCTTAAGTGCATCAATCTGGCCTCGCCTTCATCTCCTACCCCTGGATAGGTGAGCAAACTATCAAAAGGCCTCATTTATCCTTAGTCCCTAATGAAGGTGGTTGTTATTCGTGTTGCTACTAAAATTCCAAGCATAAATGTACAAACACATATATCAAGGCACATGTGAAGCCTATGTCTAGAATCTTTCATACGCCACAGTTTCTGTTCTCTGTAATAAGCACAATTGCTTTCTCATCAGAAAAGAACACATGGGATATTATTGAACACACAGAAGACAGTTGAACTTATCTATTTGTTTCTTTTTTTTATTTATTCAATTGTGCGTGTGTGCATGTGTGTGTGTGTGTGTGTGTGTGTGTGTGCGCGCGTGTGTGTGCGTAGAACCACAGGCGAAATCGGGAACCATCATGAACTGCCTCCACCTCTTCCTTGTTTACTCTGCCCTGGGATTCACAGGCTCTGCCCTACCAGGACCAGAAATGCAGGCCATCCCTGCTTCCAACTGATTGGCGTCTATACATAGGGTCAGAATCCGAACTCAGGATCTTCCGCCTGCAAGGCAGAGGCTTTAATCCCTGAGCCACCTCTCCAGCCCCATCTATTCATTTCTTACAGAGAAAAAACGAAAAAGTACTTCTGGCTTTTGTGTCCTTCAGAGATGCAAACCATTAACAGAAGCTGCTGAAGTCATTTATTTAGATTCACGTCAAACATCCAAATGTGAGCAGTACATAAAAACTGAAGTTATTAATCTGCTCCCCTACAAATGGCATTCGATAGCAGAGACTTCAGAGCAGAAATTTAGTGGTGACATCAGACACGGATGCAAGGATTCGACCTGAGCACTGGCACAAATCCAGTGGGAGACTTAAGCACACTGGACCCAGATGAAGTGGCCCCTCCTAAAATGGGAAGTCTTGCACGTGAAGTCTGCAGCCAGATCTCATCCCTGTTCTGCCTCACATGAATGGAATGATGGACAAATTAATATCTTGTCCATTTCCCTCAGAAAGCTGCCTGAAAGAGGAGTTATTACATGAAAATGACTTGTAAACTGTAAATCACATGGGAAGCAAGAGAAAGGTCAGTGAGAGTGAATGTAGGAATTGCCATCCAATAAGAACATAAGCTGCAAGGGACAGAGCAACAAGTCTCAAGGTCACTTCCAGTCCACCTACAAGCATTAAGGAGAAAGCCTCAGACTGGCCCAGTGCAGAGTTAGCACTTCTCTGCTCTTGGTTATTTTTCAATATGAAGAATTTTTATTCTACAAAAGAAACTTCAGTTAGTATCCATTACACTAATTTGACAAATAAAAACCCATGTCTGATATTCAAAGCAAGAGTAAATCATTCATTTCCTTTTCTTTCTTACACATTTTTGTTGCTTCATAGCCAGTGTACTATGTTGGGTTCATAAGACTGTCAGTCTCCTTACAAAGACAGAACAGAAAAGCAGCATGTACCTAACACTCTTTCTGTTTCTCCATATTTATATTTATGAAATTTCTAGATATGCCTATGGATACTGGTTTTCTATTTAAAATACTGATCTAAAAGTTTCCTTTTAAAATAAAGTTATTTCCATGACAGAAAAAAAAAACAATTTTTTAGAGAGCATGGAAAATGGGAGCATCAGCAAGTGAACACAAGAAGAACCCAACGACCTGTACGCAGGGAACAGGTCTGGGAAATGCTACGATGCCAAGCTGTACTGGGAATTCCTGGAAGGCAAGGAACGAGATGCAGAATTCTTCACTCTCTCCGCAGAACCTTACCTACTACCTGGAATGTAATGGACTCCACAAATACTGAACTGAACCGGGAAATAAGTCTTACCAAAAGTCCTGGTTCTTTCTGTCCCAAAACCAACACACCCATAGGTCTCCCAAGCAAAGAGACATGACGCTAACATTGACTACTCAGAAGACATGGCCAAGGAGAGAATAAACCCTGAGAAGCTTCTGTGTGTATATGTATACATACGTGTGCATGAGTATGTATGGAAGCATGTGGAGTGACCATGTGCATGCGGACACAAATAATGTATACAGATGCATGTGGATGAACATATGTATAAGCACACATTGGTGCACATATGCGTGCATACATATGAATGAATATGTACATGGGTGCATGTGGATGCAAATGTGTGTGTGTGTGTGTCTTTGTGTGAGTGCGTGTATGCACATGAATATAGGGAATACATGGGTATGTGTGGAGGCCAGGAGCATCTTCAATATTGTTTCACAGGTACCATCTTCCTCATTGTTTGAGAGAGGGTCCCTTACTGGTTTGGAGTTGCTGCTTGAGCTAGGCTGCCTAGCCAATGAAACCCAGGGACCTACCAGTCTCTACACCCCACCCCCAGTGCTTGACTTACAAGTGCATGTCACTGTGTCCAGGTCTTTATATAAAATCTGGGGAAAAATCAAACTTGGGTCCTCACATTTTTATAGCCAGAAGTATCTCTACTGAATCACTCCCCCAACCCTGAGAAGCTTTGTGAGCAGATAACAGATGCTGTTTCCACACTGTATAGTGGAAAACTGTATAGACTCTAAATAAAAAATCTATAGCAAAGTAATAAAAATCAAAGTACACATTATGCAGCTGCACTTAGCCTATATGCAGATGAAATAGTATTTCTCAAGGGATTCAAGCCTAACAAGGGGAAAGATCCTGTAGCTAAGCCAGCTGTTCCTGAGGTGAAACATATTTCAAAACTGGAAGGAAAACAAACAAACCAACCAACCCCTTCTCACTATGAAAAATATACATAAGTGTAAATGCACATAAGAAAGACTGACAAGTAGATTTGGACAACTTAGTAGCTCTGATGAATTGAAATTTGGAGCTCCCAAATGTTCTTAGAATATAAGAGATGCAACTTTTAAAATTTTAGCAGCATCTTAAAATACAAAATAATAAACTAAAGAATTATGTCCTTAGACACAGGTTGTAGTATCCATACTCAAATACTCAAAATACTCAAAAAGTTATTTTAAAAAACAGATCCTAGATATGCTACCAATACTTTAAATTCCAACAACCTGATGTTGACTCTAATGACATTACCGAGCATAAAATAGCAGTCGCCCTGATGAAGGGGTATTGCCAACCCAGGCGTCTCGATGTCCCATGAGATCTTAAAGCCAACATGCCACGTGTCAGGATCTCGGCCTTCAAGGTCAGAATCATCCTCAGTTTCATCGTCAGAATCTGTCAAAAGATGAGAAAGTGATCAGGAAAGAACATTCCATCTGAACTTGAAAGTTTCAGGATTGTTGACTAGAAATAATTGGAATTTTAATAAGATAAGACTGTTAGGCAAAGTATATCCTCCTTTTAGCTATAACCAGAGATAGAAAAAAAGGAAAAAAGGCTATTTTGGCCACTTTCAAGCAAACACTTTAGAAGATTATAATCAGAGATGGTAAGTTTGTTAATACTCTAAAGCAGAAGACCCTACGTTCAGATCCTGGATGTCATGTAAAAATGCAAGGCGGATATGGCAACTGCCTATATTTCTTACTCTGGAAGGCAAAGCCTGGGAAATCCCACAGGGAAACAAAAAGGAGGTAGAAGCAATCCAGGATGATTCCCAAAGTCACCCTTGGTCCTCCACAGGGACACACAGTGCCCTCTGAACACACACACGCACAGGCACAAGCGCACACCCACACCTACACATGTGCAAAATAAAAAATAAACAGAAAATCTTAACTAAAGGGATAGAGTTTTGGGAGACAGTCATTAACCATAAGGAAAAATAAGAGCTGAAGAAAGCATAGATGGTTCCGAGACAGCTGTCAAGCAACCTCCCTCAGGAGACAGAGCCCCAGAGGCTTCCAGAACTTGATACCAACAAAATTAAGGAATAGGTAATTTCAATACCTGTAGATTTCATAAGAACACAGAGAGACTTCCAAAGTCTTTTTATTAAAATAAAATAATACATATCAAAATGCAAAAGAAAATACACATACACACAAAGCTTTATCACATTTAAAAAATTTAATTTAAAATTTCTAAATACAAGAAAATAATATCTAAGTTCATTGTCATATTAAAAGAACATTCCACGACCTATTAACTTATTTGGGGAAAACAAGATAGCTATACAGAGCAGTTCATCGTATTCATAGAACAAAACAAAGAAAATAAAGAAAGCAAAAACTTAAGCAATATTTTAGTGAAACAAAAATAATTCACTATGTACATCATTCTTTTATGATAAGAACCTGAGTAAGAACCAACGAGCTAGTGCAGCAAGTAAAGGAATTTGCTCCACAAGTCTGATGACTACAGTTCCATCTCCAGGTAGAAAGAAAGATCTCACTTCTGAAACTCACACTGTTATCTCTACATATGCACTATGAGATGTGTATACCTGTATGCATGTGCGTGTGTGTAAAACACACCCACATACACACACATTTACAGACATTAATTTTTTTACATTTAAAGACCTTACAAATTAGGACTAAGTGGGTACTTCTCAAGATGAGATAACACAGACCTATCTCAACCCCAAAGTCAACGTCATATGTGCACAGGAAAGCATCAGAAATAGCAGAGGGTGTGCAGCACCAAGGGACCTGATAGCGCTCTGGCAGGACAGCACCACGCAGTCTACTACAGTGGTCCTAGGGCTGGGGCCCAGGCAATAAAGCACAAGCTCTGCAAGCATAAGGACCTGAGACTGATCCCCAAATCCAGAGTGGTGGTGCATGGTGGTGCGTGCTTGCAATCCAGCCCCGAGGAAAAGAGAATGGGGATCCACAGGCAAGGTGGCTAGCGGGACAAGCTGAATGGTAAGCTCTGTATTTACTTGAGAGGCCCTACCTCAATAAATGGAAGTGAATAGCAATCGAGCAATATCAGCTCCAGGCCTTCACATACACATACGTGCACGTGTACCTCCACACATGTGCTAAAAAGTATGCACACATGCACACATACACCCCCCCACATACACATATGCCCAAAATGAGTGAAAGATCAGAAATAACCTGAATACTCATTAATAGGTTTCTGTTTAAATAAACCATTATGTCCACACGATACAATATCAATGTAGCCATTAACTAAAACAACTAGACAATAATAGGAAACCACCTTATATATATTTATTTTATTATTGTGTATGTATGAGAATGTGTGTGGGGCTACGTATAGAAGAGGGCACTGTGTGTGTGCTTTGTTTTAGAATTTCCAAGGCTCAGACTTCCAGGGTTGGAAATACAGACTACCGCAACTGCTACCCAGTGGTTTTAAGTAGGATCTAGGATCCAAACCCAGGTTTTTTTTGCTTGTGAGCCATCTCTCCATCCCACCTCATATATTTTTCAAAGACAAGGAAAAAAAGGGGCTACAATTTGTATTGAGATACGATTCAAGTAATACTTCTGAAAAGATAAATAAGACTGATTTTTCTGGGTATAGCGAGGAGGAGACAGCAGAAAGCACACACTGTGACCCCCTACATTCGGTCTGACAGAGAGAACCCTAGGTGAAAACTTCTGGAAGTTCACTTACGAAACTTTCATTGAGTGCTTGCTCTGCACTCAGCTAAGCACTTGGGACACCTCAGCAAGAAGTGACAAGCAGAGCCCAGGGAGAACTTTCCTCCTAGGGGCGTGGTGCTCACAGACTTTAAGCCACTCTACCAGCGCTGGCCTTCAAGGTCAGGGTTTTGTTGCTGATGTGCTTTATTATGTTGTGTTGTGTGTTGTTAGTTCTTCACTCAGAGCCCTCCTGACTGCTTCCTGGGAGGCACTCAGAAGGCGCTTGCACTGAGCCGCTTGCTTAAGCGATGCTCTGTCATTCACACCCATCACAGTCCTTCCAGTGTGTGTGCTCAGTTTAGAAGAAACAGAAAATGCCTCAAAGAACATGTTAAAGCCCAACATCAACAGGCTCAGAGAAGCTTCCAGAAGGGCCAGAGGGTTCAGAAGAGCATTCTTGGGATGGAACTAGAAGGACAAGTAAATTTAGACTGGCAGAGGGCAGAAGCAGCAGCCAAGAAAAGAGGACACAGTCAGCTGCAATGGTCAGGCTGCAGTCAGCGCATACACACACAGTCCAAGGTGCACACCCCAGATGTGCACAGAGCCCCTAGGTTCTGAACATCTTTTTCTACAGTAACTTCACGCCAGGGTCAAAAGCAGAAAGAGGAAGGAGAAAGGGTGACAGGAATATCCAATGCAGCACGTTGCAATAAATATAATGAAAATGATTACACCAGAAAAAAATCAAGTTCATGATCTCTGTGAAAAAAGGAAGCTGAAATTACCTTTAAGGGTACACCTGATTCTGGATACTCTTCCAATTTCCTAAATTTGAATGTAAAATTTAATACTGCATTTTAACCTCTCTTGTCTTTTTGACCTTTCTCCCCTTCCTTCCTTCCTTCCTTCCTTCCTTCCTTCCTTCCTTCCTTCCTTCCTTTCTTCCTTCCTTCCTTCCTTCCTTTCTTCCTTCCTTCCTTCCTTCCTTCCCTTCCTTCCTTCCTTTCCCTTCCCTCCGTCTCTTCCTCTCTTCCTCCTCCTTCTCTCTCTCTCATCCTTCATTTTCTTCTCCTCTCTCTCTCCCTCCCTTCCTTTTTTTCCTCTTCCTCCTTTTTCTTTTCTTTCCCTCTCTCCCTCTTTTCCTTCCTTGGAACAGGGTCTTGCTATGTCACCCCAGCTGCTGTCACACTTACTATGCTGCCCAGGCTGGCCTTGAATTCCCAGAGCTGGGACTACAGGAACCACCATGCCCATTTATGATACGTGTCTCTCAAGTATTTTTTTAGTTAAGAGAATCTTTTCATTTTAAAAAGAAAACTATCATGTAACAAAATGCCCAAAGCTATTTCCTGGGTTAATTCCAAAACCTTTTTAAAGGACTCTTCTGAGCACAGATGATAAACACTTTATGTGTGGGGGACGATGATGATTCACTGGTTGTGGTGTTTTTGAAATCTACTTGAAAAGGATTCTGAAGCCTTCTCCGGACTCAGGGGAAAAGGTGGGAGAATCGATGACTGGTGTCTGCCACACAAGGCCACTGGCAGCACCAGCATCCAAGAATTGCTATGTGCATTGGGTAGCCCTGCGCAGGCGCAACCAGAGCACTGACCAGAAAAGAACTCAGGAAGGTCCACAGCTTCACCTGCACTGCATTCCTTAACACGGCTACAGAGCTCACGGAAGTGCTTGGCATAAAAATACAAATTCCAGTTATTCTTAAATTCAGCATCTGGTATCTCTGACCCAGTTATGCATGGCTATAGCAGGAAGTAACTGTCCCTCTCGCATCTTCTCTACTAGCCAGAGTCCCCAGTTGGTCACTTCGTTCCATTCCTCTATCATCCTTAGAGCAAAGTCTGTGGACCGTGTCCTAGAGCCAGAACTTGGCGAGTAGTCCACAGGCAACTCAGCCCTCACCTGCTCTTGTAAATAAAGTTTAACTAGAGCTGTCTAGCTCAGTCATTTGCATAGTTTCCACAGCTGTTTTCGCACACAGCAGCGGGGTGGCCTAGAAGACGCACACCCCAAGACCTGCCCACCTCAAAATAGCTGTTATCCCACCCTTCAGAGACAACACTTGCCAATCCCGCCTGTGAAGTCTTGATGTTTGTGATCTGGCAGAGCTGTCCACAGTACATTCTGAAGGGGCTGAGACTGCATAAAACAGTGATGATGTAATATGACTAATACCTAATAACGTAACATGACTAACAGCATCCCACATAGGAAAGTAATTAAAGCTGAAGTGCCTGGGATCCAGATCTTTAGCAAATGAATGCTGATAGGACAAATGGTCTGTTTACATTTATGAAACTCCAGGGCTCTAAGATGTTCCATCCTAGGGGACCCTAATGCTAACAGACATCGCACCCCCCCCCAATAGAAACAGCTTAAGAAGACTGTTTATGTGTCTCCCTCTGGTTCAAATCCGCTGTGACAACTTTAATGAGGAAGGAGGCTTCCTCCATAAAGACAATGAGTAAGATGTCCTAGGGAGTGGTGACGAGTTCTGGCTAACAGGCCGCTTGACTACCTTCCCCTGCAGCTTTCATCCTGGCGCTGTTCCCAATCGGGCACCAATAAAGCCCTGAACGACAATCAAGACAGCCTTCGCAATCAGTGCTTCCTGGTGTCTCCCACGATCCCAGAACCTTTGAAATGAGCTCATTAAGATGATGTTTTGTTGCGGGTTCCTTCTCCCTTGGGCTGTGTGGGGAGATGGGAAGTTGTAAGTCTGATAAATTTTTTATTGCTTAAGTGTAGTGTTGCTCACTTTCTCAGTGAAATCGACTTGTAATTATCTACAGCAACTGTGACTGATGACTCTTGCTCCATACTATTTTGGAAATAAGCAGGGGCGATGGGCTCCTACTTGCCTCTAAGCCTCAATAAAAATGGAAGGGTTCAAGTGTCCCTACACTTGATGCATTCCCAGCTCCTGCTAAGCAAACTGTTAAAGGTTAAGTGACAAGACAAAATACAAAAGAACCTAAGGTTAAAAGGTCAAGTTTCAAACATCTACAACTTCCAAAAAGAATTCACCCAATGTATTTTTTTTTAATCCTAAGTGGTTTTGGAAGAAAAAAAGTATTTTATTTAATTAACAGCAAATGTTGCCAAACTTCTTGTTTATACTTTTAAGCTATATGCAACTAATATTATAGAAGAAACAAAGCCAGAAGTCTTAGCATGATGGTAGTGATTACAATGCTAATTAAATCAGATCACAAGAAACCTGTACCATTTAATAACCCACATAATTGATAATGTATGCCAACAATTTCCTTCACACGTAAGTATATACTCATCATCACTACAAATTAAAAACGAGGCCCATTTCTTAGCTTCTATTTGCTATTCCCTCAGCCAAGAGCTACAACTGCAATGTTCTCACCTGTACAACTTCTTTCTCTATTACCCTGACCTCGCACATAGAGGGGGTTAAAAAGCAGGTCCCTTCCTATCCTTGTCGCAGATCCCCACCACTCCCTCCCACCCCAACTGAACTTTATGCACACTAGGCAAGGGCTCTACCACCGGGCTACATCCCCAGCCCGAAAGCACAGCACTTGAGGCAAGAGAAAGCAAAGTTAAAGCGCTCAACTGGTACAGGAAAACTGGCGAAGTCTTAGCTGTGCAGTGCTGACCTCCTTCTGGGTCTGGAGAGAAAAAGAAGGGGATGAAAACAGAAGGTACTGGGACAGCACAACCGATTCTGGGGCACAAATGTCCCATGAACACCCCGTACTTCAAGGAGCCAGAGACAGGCAGCAGGACACAGAGGGCTTTGTGAGCCACAGCCAGGAATCTCGTAAGTCAGATCTGTTGTCCACAATGATCCCTCTGGAAGCCATAAGCATCTATGTGCGGATGTGGTATACATTTTCCAGACAGGTTACCAAGCAATGGCAAATGGGTACTGCACAAGCCAGAGAGGCTCGATAGGACCCCTCAGAAGGACCAAACCTCTAGGAAAAGGAGTGTCAAGGATACACCTCCCTGCCAAACTTCTACTACTCAGAAAAGTTTTCCTTGATTGCACTGAGGTGAGAATGGGCCGAAAACAGAGAGAGTCTAGAAAAATTTGAAGAGGGGAAAAAAAACTAGTCAATGCCAGTTCAAAAATCTCTAACAAGAACTGCTCTCATTCTCCTCAAAATGGGTAATTCAGGATAAACGAAGTCCCTTGACAGAGATAAATGGTAAAATTAATTATAAGTTTCCTGGGATTTCAGGCAAAATGCTGAAATATGATGGCTGGCTCTGTCAGCTTTCAGATGAAGCTTTTGGGAAAAAAAACAAGATAAAAATATTCACATGCATAGGAGAACCAACCTCATTACATTTTATTTCATGGACTTGAGAAAAAAAAGGAATGAAGAGAAAAATTGCTTTGAGGCCTTGGCTAAAACTTCACGATCATGACATTATCTGAAGTAAAATATAAAATAAGGAAAGGAAGGAGGATGCTTTTCCATAATAAATTCTCCAAACCTGCGCTTACAACAATAGAAGCTGCGGATGCTTGGACAACTCAGAAGGTAACAGATGATCATGGCCCCTCACAGGAAACCTCATGCTGTATATAACAGGGAAGACCAGAACCAGCCTGTGGTGACCATCCAGTACCCAGGCTCAAAGCCACAGTACAGACCCAGCTTCCCTCATTCTAATCTTCAGGGAAAAGAAATGGCTACAAACGTCATGCATAGACTGAAGCTATGAGACAAAGAGAAGCTAGGAATCAAAGGGAAACTGACTATACCATTACTGTTGTGACACCCCTAAGCCTGTTACAGTCCCAAGTGAGCCAACTGCTGTCAAACGAATCTTAATGCTGAGCAGAAGCTGCAGTTGCAGCAGTCAGATTTCAGCCCCTAGGCAGAACACAACCCAATACTACAAACTCCTCAGAAGCAACAGGTGGATCCATTCGGACCACCACTACTCATTTCTACAACATGTTGACACTAAGGACGAGCAAGACACAAGTCATGTCTCCAAGAGGTTTGCCATCTCAGTTCAAACATGCATAAGACTAACCTGGACCTGTATCAGCTAGTGCTTGCTGCTGGGGGTAGGGACCATTTCAGAATGAGCACTGTTTATTCCTTGATCTGGGTGCTAGATGTGCTGGCACGATTACTCATGGCAACTCACCAACCTGTCTATAACTTTCCTGTCAATCATTTTTTCAGAAACATAATGGGCTGAAAACTAAAGGTGAGGAAATCTCCCAGCATAGATTAAAAATATTCAGAAAAACTAAAAGTCAGGAAATGAATGGGAAAACCAAGTATTCAACAGTTTTCACATGGATTCAAGAGAAAGGGGGACATTATTGAGAAAGACTGAATTAATGAAGTAAATTAAGGAAAAAAACCTAAGCTATAAAGGACATATGTGTCCAGCCTAAAAGATCCACTAAACACTAGCTGAATGGATGAAAAATATCATTGTAATATTGTAAAGTTTTGGAAAAAGATCCAACCAAAAAAAGAAAAGAAAAATTCATAAATAATGAAATAAATCAAAATCCTCAAAATAAACAGAAAATGGGATGACGGTGTTGTCTTTTTAGGAGATTCTTCAGACCTCAATTAAAAAAAAAAAGAGTATTCGGAGTCTCAAAAATCTGCATCCTAAGAACTGTAAGTATTGGGAAGACACATTCCACCCAAAGTCATGAACAAATGAGAGAGACGAGGATGCAGGAATCTGTAGTGAAAGACATTATGGGAACTGTGACCAGCCACAGAGCACCACCAGTCACAGCTACAGTTGAAGACAAGACTCTGGAAACTGAGATGCAAGCTCGTGGCGCTGCACCTCTCGAGAAGAGGCTGGATGGCTCTAGAGATTGTGAGTGTGGGTTTCTGAGCGTCCCTGCATGCACAGAAAACTATGGGAGCACATAAAAAGAGCACGAGTCAAACTAACATGGGAAAAGTTAAAAAGTTGGAAAGGAAAGATTAAACTGACCACAAATTGCAAGGTCTGAATGGCATTTTCACAGACATGATAACTGTAAAGTTTGAGTAGTGACATAACTAAAGTTATAATACAGCTAAAACCGGGATGCAGAGAATGAAAAGGATGTTCTCTCTCTCTCTCTCTCTCTCTCTCTCTCTCTCTCTCTCTCTCTCTCTCTCTCTCTCTCTCTCTCCTTCCCTTTCTTCTTTCTTGCCTCTCTTTACTACTTTCAGAATCACACCTGACTTCTGCTCCCCCCTTACTGGAGTACAAGTTCACTTAAGCCAGGGGTTTCTGTCTGCTTTGCTAATTGTATATGCTCAGCATATAGAAATAGCAATGTGTCTTATTAAATAAACAAATAATTTCCTAGATGATAAAAAAGACAGCCAAATGAGTTTTACTACATAGGAGATGTTACTTCAAAGCTAACTGACAAGATATTACATGGTGAGAAATGAATATTGAGACATACACAGAGATGTTGGAGGTGATGGCAATGGGCACAGCTTATTCTTCTTTTTTAAATCTACAGATGATCCAAAACTGTGATCACAATCTAGTTTTTCATGGTCTCTATAATGAACCAAGAGACAGGGAGCTGCTCATTTCAAAGAACAAGTTATGAAAAAATAAAATTCCACACTCCAGAGGATTCAACTTTTCCAAAATCAGATGAAAATCCTAAAGTCCTAAGGAGATGACTGCAGAATTCCTTCTTTCTGGACTATCATGTGTTTCACAGGAACACATGGATTGGCCTGGCTTCCTTTCTGAGTTTCCTGTATCTTCATGGGAGATCCAGAAAATAAGAGAAGTTGTAACACTTGGCATCAGTTAAAAATCTTAATAAGTGCTTTTCCAATACAGACTGTAACAGGAAACAAATTCTTCCAAGCAAAAATGGTAACCAATAGTTACTGTCTAACTGTGATGTCTCTGAAGGTGTTCTGGTCAAAGGACAAGGTATCGGACCATATTAAACAATGAGTTTTTAATACCTTCCCTTCTAAAACACATTTTTCACAGCTAAGAGTAACAAGCAATTGCCAGCAAAGCTGGAACAGAAAAATCAAATACTCTGCCTATTTACATATGGTTCCCTGAAGCCATTCCTGATTAAAAATTATACCATTTCAATCTTTCTTCCAGAGCTATCTATTAACTAGAAGTGCACATGAAAACCAATGAATTTAGTATATAATTACACGTATCCTATACAAATTACTTCTCAATGACCTCTAATCATGAACATAAACCGAAGGGGATGATGGACTCATTATAATCTACAGGCAGATTTCCCTGGGAAAAAGTGCTGAGAGCAGATCTTGAAAGATCTTAAGCTTCCATGAATTTAATTTCAGCAGTTGCTTCTGAACCTGAATTCCCACTGCACTTAATGAACTTCCCCAGGGGTAAGCCACACTCTTCAGCTGGCATCCCAGTTCAGATCACTAAGCAAACTACCTCTCCTGAGGAAGTTAGAACCAAGTGATTCCAAGAGTTTCTCCGCATTCACATGTCACCACTTCATGATTACAATCACAACCACATCGTCCAATCTCCCAAGGCAAGATGAGCATCTGATATATCTCATGGGTCACCTACTGCCCAGGACAGCTAACTGGACAGTCTTTAGCAACTAATATTTTCAAGGACAATGTTTCAGTCTGAAATTTCCATTCTCTGTTACCTCTTCAGCACTTCCTAAACCCGACCCAGATTTTAACCCAAATGACTCTCCATGTCCACCTTTTAACATGGTTCTAGAGGATTAGAAATTGACTAGAGAACTGAATACACATTGTTACCTGGAAGAAAAACAATCACTATGAAGTTTTGAGATACCTGATTTGTATATGACTTGATCCTTAACCACAGGAATGGTCAGAGACCTAGAATAGAATAAACTCCTCACATTCATTCTAACCATGGAGAGAGAATCTGTTAGAAAATTACAATTGTGGGAAGAAGTGAAGATGAAGGAAAGACAAAGGAAGGCAAAAGGAATCTTCCCTAACCTTTCTAGAAAATGAATGCTTTAAACATCCAAATATCCAGAGCAGCTACACTGCCAAGACAGTACACACAGGCTTAGGAGTTGAGACTCTAAGGTTGAAGGTCTAGGTTTGAATTCTAGTTCTGTTGACAACTAGCTGTGTAATCATGAGAGAGGTTCTAAGGAATGTGCTATTAGATGGTTTCATCATTGTAGGAGCATCGCCAAGCGAAAGTAACCAGGCCTAGGTGATACAGCCAATCACTTGATGTGGTCTCTTTATACACTCAAGCCAGAGAGGTACAAGGCAAATAAAACTACAGCCCACTTAATACAGCACAGTTTTCCAGTAAACTTATTTAATAAGTAAAAAGAATATAAAGAACAGAAACAAAATATACATTATAGTAAACATGGAAACTACACAGGTACACGTGATCATATCACACATGGCAAACACGACTATGTATGCTGTTCTTTGTCAGAAAGGAATCACTACAGGTTTGCTTGTTTCAGCATTTCACAAACATACTAGTAATTCACTGTGTTCTATCTTACAAAGTCATCCACAACAGAAATTCAGGTCCATTGCAATATCATAGCACTACCATCATACATATAGCCATTCATCAAAACTTCCTTGAGTAGATGTGACTGTATTGTTTCACTGCTTCAGCCACTGGGTTGTCATAGAAAAGATAAGTTAAAACATGCAAAGTGCTTAACAACATCACAGAGTCTGGCCCACAGCAGCTCCTCAATACAAAGTCCCCAAGGATTTGGTAGCTGGTTCTGGGTATCTCTGGAGTGAAGAGACAAAGGAAATGCATTGTTCTTCTCATACACACTGGAGTTCTGCAGTTCCTTCCCAGTGTGTGTGTGTGTGTGTGTGTGTGTGTGTGTGTGTGTGTGTGTGTGTAATATATAAATATATGTATACCTATATATTCACAAGTATAAACATTTCTCTATATATGATTTGTATTTGCACACTTTACCAGTCTTAACTATGCCTGATCACAGAACCTGTTGTCAGAATTTTGAATTCCTTTCTCACAGATATTCTAGGTTCCAAAAATCAACCTGACTGCCCACACGAAGGGGGTACAATAACAGAATGATTAAGCAGCAGGCGGGTAGCAGGTGGGCGCACAAAGGTGTCTTTGTGCTGCCTGTACTATCGCATGCACTGGCCGCGTTTCGGGAAGCTGCCTCCTCAGGAAGAATTAACAAGCTCCATTGTTGGCACATGGCATCCCAGTTCTGGGATGTGAGCGTTCTCAAGCCTCGGCTTGGCTCTCTTGCAGACCAGAGGGTCTTGACACTTCCCAACAGGACAGCACTGAATTCCTGCAAGGGATCCTCTCTGGTTATCAGCCATCGTTGCTATTCGAGAGGCCAGGGAAGCTGGAGCCACTTCCAACCACTGAACTAGTTCCTTGTTTGGAATGAAAACCTAAGGCATAGTTAGTGAAGATCTTGGTTTTCCTGAGGAAATTTTTGAGACTGTGACACTGAGGAATTGAAGAGCAGGAATTTTTTGTTCTGGAGTCCCTTTTCCTAAACAGTCATCTCAGTAAACAGAGACAAGTGACAGCCACCAAATCTAATAAGACAGCTAGACCTGTCAGAAGACAATGACTTCAAAAATTGAAGTTTATTCCCTAAAAAGCTATCCAAAACTCTGTTATGGTAAACTTCAAAATAACAAGAAACAGAGGGCTAATGTTGTAACTTGTCTTGCTTTGTTCAGTCATTGGCGAAAGGGAGAAAGAAAGAGAGAAAGAAAGAGAGAGAGAGAAAGAAAGAAAGAGAGAAAGAAAGAGAGAGACAGAAAGAAAAAGAGAAAGGAAAGAAAGAAAGAAGAAAGGAAGGAAGGAAGGAAGGAAGGAAGGAAGGAAGGAAGGAAGGAAGGAAGGAAGGAAGGGAAGGAAAGGGAGAAAGGGAGAAAAGGGGGGAGAGAGAGAAAGAGAGAGAGAGAGAGAGAGAGAGAGAGAGAGAGAGAGAGAGAGAAAAGAAAGAAGCCAGAGCTCTGTCAAATACCTTTTTTGTAAGCCTGTTCTGGGACACTCTGGGGACCCTAAACATACAGAAACCAAGCAAAGAAGTGAAAGTTAAGTAGACCACCAAGAGGTAACCTACCGATCCCTGTTGCGAGGAGCTGAGATCTCACAAAAGGCAAGAAAACGGGAATGTCTGCTCACACAAATTACCTTGACTGCTTCTGGCAAGAAGGGAGGGAAGTGAAAATGATATGAAGCCAGGAACAAGTCCATACTTGACAAATCGTGCCCATCAAGACAGCAATGTCAACCATAATCAGGTATTTTGGCAAGCCAAGAATGTGCACCTGTGAGACCTAGAAAAATTTGACAGATTTCTGTTCTCCCGGCTCTTTATCAGCGAGCTAACTGCAGCAACTCTATGAGCTATTCTGAGCACCGGGGAATGCAATTGGCTATATGAATCCAAGATGCTGCTCTCCTGGGCAACGGAAGAAAAATGACAGCAGCGCTTATTTGCAGAAATATTCTGAGTGCAGGGCTGGGGAGATGGCTCGGTGGTTAAAGACGATGCCTCTCAAGCAAAGGGACTTCAGTTCACACCTCCAAATCCCAGGGGAAAATGCCTGGGCAGATGTGATGGCGACCTTAAATTCTAGCCCTGGAAGGCGGAGGCCTGTGAATCCCCAGAGCAAGCCGGCTAATGAGATTAGTCACAATGGCATGCTGTGGGTTTAATTAGAGACCAAGGCTCACAACAATAGGTAGAAAAGCAAAGAAAGATGATTCCCAGTATCACTTTTGGGCACACACACTCAAGTGCACTAGTGTACAAACACCCCCCCCACAACATGTGTACCCATCCACACACAAAGATACACTCAAGTGCACTCATGTACATACAACTGCACACACACATGCACAAACACACACACATATGTATATACATACATCCATACACATGTACTTGAAAGAGAAAAAATAAGAAGAAGAAAATTATGAATACTGGGGAACAGTGGACAAGAGAGAGGAGTGAGGCACCCAGACAAGCCATGCGGGCCCCTGGGGGACCCCCACCCCCAAAGCAGACTGTACCTTCGCAGCTGTAGCTGTACACCGCCACCGCTGACTTGTCCACCAGGTTTTCGTCGTGATGCCAGCTTACGGCCATCTTCCCCATGCCGAAATAGGGCTCCTCTTTCAGGTAGGGCATTTTCTGAGGATCCATGAAATTCAGCAGAGTCACGTTGAAGGCGGCCCGGCTCTTGAGGTCCACTTCCTCGTCGCAGGATGACCCCATGCCAACCCGGGGGATCTCGGCCATGCACAGCGGCACGGCGTCCTCATTGGCCTGCTCCCGCACGGCCAGCTCTTCCAGGGCCTGGACCGCCTCGAGCTGCAGGTAGCTGTTGAGCTTGAGGAAGGTCTCGCAGGCGGCAGCGATCTCCGCTTCTGTGTAGCTGACGGAGGCGCCCTGCACCGGCCAGGGCACAGCGAAGAGCCTGGTGTTCTGGTACTTGTAGGTGTAGCCTGGGTTCCCGATGAGGATGCGCTGACACTGGAGTGAGCACATCTTTGCCCTGGATCCGGATCAGGTCCCGGAACAAGCAGCCATGCTTATGCAGGGCCAGAAAGGCTTCTGGGACCTCGCGGTGGAGCTCCTCAGACACGCTGTCTGCCTCCCGGAAAACCAGCTTAGGGTACTTCAGCTGCCACTAGAACGAAACCAAACGGAGACAGTGTTTATGGACAGCCATAGCTTATTATCTCCTAAGTCTGCTCTTCAGAGGAACTGGGGTAGGGGCAGGGCTATAACTGGTGGCACTTCCAAGCAGGATTCATCTTCCTAGCCTAAAAGAGGAGACTGTGTGAGACACATGATGAAAAATTCTCCAGTGAGGGCTGTTAGGTTGAACTTCTAGTCATTAATAATCTTCACCATAAACAAAAATTAAGAATAATTTGGGCTCACTTCTCCATGACTTCCTCTGTGTCCATTTCTCAGTATCTTCATTCTCTTTTCCAACTTGGGCTCTACAGAAATACAACTTTGTTCATTAGCTTTCATCATCTATTTTTAAGGCACTCACTAAGGACCGGGTGCTGTTTGCACTGATTGTGCACATTAGTTAATCTCCTAGCTTTATACATGGCATTATTATCAGATATGATACCCATGCACAGGGATGACTTAAAAAACTGCCCACAATCTAAACACCAGAGCTGGCACCAGAAGCTTCTGGGCGCCAGAGCAGAGCTGAATCCAGGGTTGCGCTCTTGACTAGCAAATGTCACCGTTTCCGGCCAGTGGTGAGCTGGCTTCTGTTGCAACTGCTTCTAAAGAAAGCTCGGCTCTTAGAAGCCAGATACCAAGTTCTATGAGAGCAGGGGCCATGACAATTTTATTCACAGCTGTAATATTAGTGCCCAGAACATGCCCAGTAAATGTTAAAATTAAAACGGTTGGTGGGTGGACAGACAGGTTGGGCAGCTGTCTTTCCGTGCTTGTACAGTGCCAGGTGGGTAGAAGGCACAGCAATTCCATTGGCTAATACAGAAAGAAGCTCATGGGTTCACTGACATTGCCCAGGCTCTCTCCACTCTGGCGCCTTAGCCTTCAGCACATGAATTGGTGGCCAGCGGGAGTTCCCTGATTCTTCACAATTCGGTTTTTCAATTTTTTACAAAATTTACATCTGTCCCTACAAAATTTCAACTGATTAGTGTCCTCCTAGCTTTAGGCTGAGTCCTTAAGGAAGAATGATCTACCACCTATTATCTTGTCCTCCTGTGACTGTTTACTCTGTGTATGTGTGTGTGTGTGTGTGAGTGTGTGCGTGTGTATAGGGAACGTATATATGTGTACATGTACATGAGGCTGTATGTACATATGTTGTGGGTGAGTGTGTACCTATGTGTGCATATGTGTGGAAGATAGATAGTGTCTTCTTCTATTGCTCCCCACTTTATTTTTTAAGTAAGTCTCCTACTGTACCTGAAGCTCACTAATTGGCTAGACTGGCAGGCCAATAAATTCCAAGGATTCTCCTTTCTCCTCTTTGCTAGTTCTGGTTTTAGAGAACTAGCACCACACCAAGGTTTTTACATGAGTGCTAGGAATCTGAACTCAGGTCCTCATGCTTGCATGGCAAACACTTGTCACCATCCTAGCCTCTATTAACCACATTTGATCTTCTTTCACTCAATGCTTTCTACTATTTAGACCATTTACTCTTCCATATTTTTCATGCAGCATGTTTACTAACCGCCTACTAAACATCAAACAGAAATAAGACTCTATCCCCACAGAAGTTCCTACCAAATTAAGTCAAAAAATAAGGAAGAACAATTGCACAGGGTGTTTAATATTAGGGCAGAAGCAAGCCACTTGGAATAGGAAGGATTCTGTAAGGAAGTTTAAGCTGAGATCCTAAGGGAAAAAGTCACTTGTCAGGTGACAAGCTAGGGAGACGGACAAATACCAAGGCCTTCAGGAAAGAGGTCAGTGAGGGGACAGAGAGAGGCAAGTACACGAGACAAGGGCAGAGCACCATGCAACAAGGAGACAGAGAAGGCAGACATTGAGACACGCAGAACTTTGGAGGTCATAGAAGAAACCTGAGGTGACTCAGTACCCGAGGTTACAAGGGAGAAGAATAATCTACTTAGCCTTATAACAACCAGTCCTAGTGATGAGATCGGGCATGTTTGGCAAAAGGCAAATGTAAACATGTAAAATCTTACTAAGCACAGTTACAACCAGACAGAAGACAGCAGGAGGAAGAAATGGATAGATAAGACACAAATTTTACAAGGAGAACACAACAAGGATGAGCCATGGATTTGGTGTGGGATGAAGAAAGGAAGAAGGATGGCATCGGGATTACTGAATTTAATAATTCAATAAATAATTTTCTCTCTCCCACTCTTTCCCTCTTTCTCTCCCTGGCTAGTAAAACAGAAACTGTAGTAGAGAAGAATGAGTAATGACACACAGTACCCCTAGACATAAAACCAATACGACCATGAGCATACTTCAACCAAGCCCACAAGGCCTATGGCAGAACTCGGCCCAGCACCACAAGACAATGACTGAGGGAGGAATTCAGGTGGAATGACCACTGATGGCCAAAGGCAGCCAGGGAAAGTGACCCCCTCATGCATCTGTGGTATCCCCCTGCAATATTTCCTATGCTGCAGTAGATACACATGCACATGCAAGAACAGATAGCCACTTATTGGAGGCAGTGGGACATGTACACAAGAGGAGACATTGAGGTAGGAGGGAAACTTATCAGGAAGAAGGGTCACTGGGAGGCAGGGGATGAGGAAGGGAAATGGGGAGAGGAGAAAACAACAAAATTTCATCGTAATTTGAAATCATTTAAATTAATAAAAATAAAGACTGGGAAGAAATGAGGAACTCGGTTTTGGGGATGGAAGCCATTAAGATACCTACAAAATCCCCAGCTGGAATGGCAAAGGGCAATTAAAAAGACCCATCTGTCATTCAGAAGAGAAAGTGGCACTTGAAAAGTTACGTTAGCACATGGCTGGCTCATAATGGCAAAGGAATGATGAGCAGGCCAGGAAAACGGTGCAAATCCAGATGTTCCAATGTCAGTTCCCCACTCTGCAGAAAAGACTCCCCAAAGGGGACTGGGTAGAAAACTGAAAGAGCATACTAAGGGGAAGCCAAAGGAAAACTGATTCAAGAAGACAAAGAGTGAGCTGTGTCAACTGGGATGACGTCTAGTAGGGTTGAGGATCCAGCACGAGATATAACGATACAGAAGGAGTCCCTGTCAGCCACCGTGGTCCCAGCAAAGTGGCAGAACAAACAAAAGTGGAGATGCCATGTACAGATATCTGTGTAGTTTTTGCTAAGGAGGCAACAGAAAAATGGAGATGCTGATGAAAGGGAACAGTCCGAAGACACTAGGGCTTGTGACTACATTCACAGGAACAACATGAGAGCAAAGGTTGATGATGTAATGAAGGTAAAACCCAAAGACGCCAAGTCCCCGCATGTTCAGAACAGCAGTCTCACATATGGGGCGCGCGGGGGCTTCAAGGCAATAAATACACCAGGGCTGGTGAGAGGTGAGCAAGAACTATTCTGTCAGTTACAACGAAACCAATCAAGGTCCACTAAAATGTGTGTGCACAAATACATGTATGCCCACATCCGTACGATGTCAGCGTCAGTAGACGCTGTGCAGGATTCTCTTCCTAGCTGCTCATGAGCCCCACAGCGTGCACCTCCCTGCGACTCCTCACCATACTACATCATGCTGGCAGCCTGCAGGCCACCATGGTGGGGGCGGTCGCACTCCAGAAGTCAGAGAAAGCTATAAATCAGGCTGACTCCCCCTGCAGAGCCAGTTACTGACGGTTACTAGGACACCACTAAATGCACGCCAAATTGGTGGCTGACAAACAGATGTGATCCAAGACATTTCAGGTAGGACTTAGGCCATCCACATATTAGACTCGACTGGAAGGCTATAAATTCAGGGAGGGTGGTTAATTTGAAAATGGGCAGGTAAGTAAGTTTTAGAAATGCTGTCTTGTTTGCAACGAGACACAGTCTCACTGTGTGACCAAGTTGGTCTTGAACCCTCCATCCCCTCACCTAAGTGCTGGGATCAGAGGTCTGCACCTTGCCCAGCTGTCTAACAAGTGATAACAAACAGTGTGGTCTTGAGGTTACTGTTCTGGGTATTTCTGAAGTCCTTCAGACTTCATTGGAGAATGCTTCAGATTTTTCTGAGAAATAGTGAATCACTAGTGCTAATAGCTGGAGTTTTCACACAAACAGTTCTAGATTCTTCCCCTACCACCCAGCTCTTTAGGACCAGTGTCAGACTCCCCGGGAGCAGGGTGGGGGGGCGGAGGGGGATCCTCTCCTGATGCATAGTAAGTATAACACTTCTGCTCAATGAGAAACAAAGGCTGTCACTTCCAGCCTGAAGTATTTTGTTTTGCCACTTCAAGACTTTCCAGAACACTCTTTTTCCCTCTAGCACAATCACTACCTGGGGGCTGCCTGGTTCCCTTGGTTGCTCTGTGGGTGGTGAGTCTCTGACAACCCGGAAGCAATATGTAAAGTGAACAAAAAATGCTCCTGGGCAAAGACACTGCATAAGCGAGCCTACCCAGAGCACGGGACACAGGTGGTCTACAGCACACTGGAGGACGTGTGCAGAAGAAAAAATCTTCAAGTCTGAACGTGAAAAAAAATGAGCTCACTAAATAAGCACAGCAGGACTGAACTGCTGCTCAGAGGACCCACCTGAGCTGTGGGATCATGATTTTAATTTGCAAAGAGCAGAGTCATATGGCACACCACGGAGGACTGCCACTGAGACTACCAGATTTGTGGTTCCTACACGTCCTTTATCCCAATTAAAAAAACTGACCCCACAGTGTGACACTTTTTGTGCACACAGCCCAGGCAGAGAGCAATTCAATCCTGTAAACAGAGCACATTCTAGAGCCACACTGTCATAGTTAAGCACAGGTATCAACTTGACTGTTGAGGGTTTGAGCTCTGGGCACAGTTGTAGAGAGTTGATGGTTGAGTTAAGCCCAGAACAAACCTGAAGGAGATTGTCTAGCTGATGGGGAAGACCCAGCCTATGGTGGGTGGGATTAGGCCCTGGATAAATCACAGAGAGCTGGTTGAGAGAGGTGGCATCCTTCTGTTCACTTGGCCAGATATGCTGATCTGGCAAGTAAGGATTGTCCATCTCTCAGCCGTTATGTGGTGACGGTGGCCAGTTCCCTCGGCCCTGGTGTTGGTGCGTGCTCTCCCTTCAAGCTGGATTGAGAACTGTAACTGTACTGTACTAAGAAAGTAAACTTTTAGTTCCCTTAAGCTTTGTGATGGTCATTTATCAGCAATGTTGCAGGCTGACTGCAACACACACCTTGCCTCAAAAAAGCAGGAAGTGAAGGAAAGGAGGGAAAAGATAAGAGAGAGAGGAGAGTGGAAAAAAATAATTAAAAAAATGAATCACAGATTAGAAGATGTCTGGGCTGGAGGTGGGAAAGAGGACTGGATACAAAAAGCATGAGGGAAGGGTCATTTCAGGAGCTAGAAATTTCCAAGACAATTCTCATGTCTATACAACTGCAAATCTACCAAGAGATCACTAACTTGATAATTGTAAAATATCTGTTTTGTGGTATGTAAATTATACACATATACATGTATCTGCATAGAATATGTCTGAAAAAATCTTGAGAAATATTGATAGACTTTAACAAATAAAATTTTAAAGTATCTGTATAAAATGAATCATAAGATTAAAAACTGAAACATTAACTAAAAAGAAAAACCTTGTGCCCAATGTGGCAAAAATGGACTTGACTACAATTCTTCATATGAGCCATTATAAATCTTAAAAAATGTGTATGCATATATTACACTCAATTGAAAAGCTTGCCTAATTTAAGATTGATGACTCTTAAACTATTAAGAAATCACTACACCAATATCAAAAAAAATACAAACTAATATAGTCTATATAAATTTATACATGATTGTTACCGATAAAATTTGCAAAACAGAAGCTTTTGAAATAGTAACTGACATTGTTTGAGGGAAAATTATGTTATGAAAGTATATACTTAGGAAAAACAAATTAACACAGCCTTACTCAAGCCAACAATACTATCAATGTATGAATGTATGCACACGTACATTTTCATCCAATTACTTTACCTATCCTCAATGTCAGTCTTTTACTATTTATAAACTGGTAAAGTCGGTCCCTGACACATACAAGAGCTGTGAAGCAGGGTTCATGATCTTTCTTGCAAGAACAACAAGAACCTTTGGGGAAGAGAACAGTAAATATCTGAGTTCATTCTGTCAGACGGGTAAGTTCACTTTCCATTCTCGACAGGTACACACAGAGCATCAGAGCTTACCCAATAACTTGAAACAGCTGTTGGCAGATTTTCAAATATGTTAGTGTAATTTTTTTAATCCCGTTCAAGTTTTTCCAGGGAGTACGCAGTCATGAAATTATATTAGCGAGTGTCTGGTCATAGACTATATTTCTTGAGACGCACAGATGCGTCTGGGGCATAAATGACGATGTTTAGTGCAACAAGTATTTGGAAAGATAAGTCAGACGTGATGTGTGTGCAGTCGTAGCCACAGCTGGAGCACACGGAATGCTGAGTTCTCCCGAGAGTAGGCTCCGTTTTCTGCTTATTTTAAACCACTTCGCACAAATTCAACCTTTCCCTCTTCTATCAAGGGATGCTCTGAAAGAATTCCATCACTGGGAGAAGACAGACAGAGTGTTAAGTGAGTAAGATACCAGCTTGCAGGAGGCCCACTTAAACGAAGCCCAGAGGGACACCATCCTCTGTACAGTGGAATAAAATTTACAACTGTAAGTAGCTTGGGGATGCTCCTCACTTAACAGTGTTAGGACACTGATTTCCAAAGAGCATATTCCTAATGTGCTATCCATATATGTTGCTAGTGACACTTGGCTCTCTCGATCAACCTGCAGACTGTCGTTCATAATATTTTCAACATAAGTTTTGTGGAAAAAGCTTGCAACTTGGCAACCGTCCCACGACTAAAAGGCTTCACACTCCAGCTACATGATGCCAAGCCGGGCCCAGAGGCCCACAGCTAAAGGCCTGCTGAGGCCTTACAGGGATGCCACAGCCAGGCTGGTGCTTTGCTGGTGGCACAAAGATGTTCGCTCGCCCATTCACTCACTGAATAGTCCTGTGTTTAATATCTCATCAGTGCTTGCTATACCAGGCACAAAATAAAGTGCCATAAATTCAATGTAATAGTCCCGCTCCATAATATGTCATAGCAGTGGAATCTTACCACAGCAAAAATATAAGCACGTTGCTAAGGGAAGGAGGAAAGACTGGATAGAAAAATCTAGAAAATCCTCATTTACGGAATATAGATCTCTGAGCACATACTACTGACAAAGCACTAAGTGCCGGGATGACAGAAGGGCAAAGCATCCTGCGTGTTCTCTATGAGGTCACATCTGATGACAAGAGATGGACTAAAACACATGAACGACACGGTGTGGCAAGGGGTGAGGAGAAAAGAAAGTCAAGGAGGACAGAATTGCTGGAGTGTGCAAGGCCACCTTACAAAGGTGCGCAGGGACAGAAGATGACATGAGGACCAAAAGTTCAAGAGTGTAGACACCAGACATGCAGGGACCTGGGGGGGAGGTGTAGACGCCAGACCTTCAGAAAGGGGGGGTATGGGAGGGGAAGAGACAGTTACTGGAAAGGAAATGCTCAGGGCAAAGGCCTTGGGGCAGGAGTGTACCTTGCTTATTCCAGGAAGAATATGAATGCCAGACGGGGGCGAGGAGGTGAGGTGGGAGCTGGAAGCATAGAAAGTGAGCCAAGTGCAGGCAGAGCATACAGAACTTTGTAGGTCAATGTCCAGTACTGGGCTTCTAGGCTTCAACTCTGACCAGACTGGGATGATCTCAAAGGCCTCAGAGTTAGACAGCCTAAGGAACTGATGAGTGCTTCTCAAGATTTGCTCAGGACACTGTTGAAGCAGACAAGATCAAGGAAGGAGAGAGACGCCAAGAGGCAACTGCAACCGCAAGGCAGCGTGGCCCTTGCCCCTGGGGCAAGTGGCAGAGGCAGGAGAAGTAGTTCAAGGTATTCAGGTTTTAATACACTTTACAAGTAGGACTTCCTGTCACGTTCACAAATGTATACTGTTTAAATAAGGTCTCCAGGGCAGGTGGGTACTGGTAGGCACCAGGCCAGGAGAAGATAACAGGGACCAGGGGCAGCAAGATGCGCTATGATGGGAGTCCCTGACAGATGCTGCACGTCTAACGGGTGGGAGCACTCTCCACCTAACAGGGGTGGGAGCACAGTCCTATCTAACACCCATGGGAGCACTCTCTTATCTAATAGGGGTGGGGGAGCACTCTCCCACCTAACAAGGGTGAGGGTGTTCTCCTATCTGAAGGCCAGTTGTGGCTTCTGACTGCACTGGCTAGTCTCTTGTGTTCTGCAACAAGCCAGCAGCCCTCTCTGCTGCTTAGCCTGGAGCTTGCGGACACTGGTGTTTTCCATTTCTTTGCTTCCCCAAGGTGATCTGAGCCCATGCATGATACAGTGAGAAACAGTCAAGGCTTCAGTCAAATCAAGCAGGCCTGACCGGAATGCAGTTCTGCTACAACACGGGAACCATAAGACCTACCCTGGCACTTCAAGCCTGAGGGAGACAGTTGCCAACTGAATGCTTGTAGTGCAAGCAATGAGGCTGGCATGACAGCACCGGAAGAACCCGCTCAAACGGCAATGTGAGGGGCCCATGGGGCAGCTGCAGGGCATCTTGCTCTGTGACTGCCAGCAGGGCTGGCATTGCTGTGTTAGGAGGCCTGGGTAATATCAGATCTGAACTATCGAATCCTGGCACTAAAAAGTATTTCAGAAGAAAATGCGGTAGACTTACAAAATGGAATGTTATCAAGCCATAAAAAAGAAGCCCTATCTTTTACAGTAACACGGGTGCAACTAGAAAACATTCTGTTGGGTAAAACAAGTCACACAGAGAGACAAACACCATATGATCCCATTCCTGTGAGGAAACCAGCAAGTCAGACTTTTAGAAAACAAAAGGGAATACGGTACCGCACCGGGAGGGGGAAGGCAGCAGAGCAGGGGAGAGGGAACAAAAGCAAGAGGGACTTCAAGGGAATCAGGAAAGCTGCTGGAGAGAAGGAGCAGAAGGAGCTCAAGAACAGATGGGCAGATGACTGATCCACAGTGGGGCATGAGAAGAAATACCCAGTGAACCCACTAACAGGTGCCCAAATCAGAAGTGTTTTCAGCTCATCCTTGAAGAGAGTAAGTAGATTTCACGGAAGTTTGTTTTGAGCTCTGTTCTGTTTTGTTTCGCTTTGGTCCTGTGCTTTGTTTTGGGTTTCTGTTTGACTTCACCTTGTCTCTGATGAGGCTCTGGCTCTCTTGCAGGCCAAGCAATCTTCTGGCAAAAACTCCCAAGCAGCTAGGGCTGCAAGTATCTGCCACAGCACAGCCTGTACTTCACCTGGAGTTTTATCAAAGCAGTAAGCCTTGTTATCAGGTGTATTTTACATGATTAGATATCAGAACCTAATTTTTATTGTAGGTCTAGAAAAGTAAGGAGCCTGGAGGACTTGCTCTATTTGCACTGGGGTTTTATTTGTCCCTTGGTGTGTGGCTGGTCAGTCTACAGAGGGCTGATAACCTTTCCCACTCAGCTCTTCCTGAGAAGAGCTCACATAAACCGAAAGCCAAAGTGGCCCACACCTCTTTACAGCAATGCAGGCAATCATGTACCAGAAGTCATACGTCAATGGAGACATCCCCAGAACTTCAGAACAGGGCTGCTTTTTGATGGTTTCAAAAGACTATTCACTATGGGACGTGAAGCAGGGCCAGCACTTGCATTGATGTCTTAGTCAGAAAACATTACAGTGCTGAGGATTGAGAGGGGCAGAGAAAAAAAACCTTGGAGACTTGAGAGGACAGAGGGGTATAAGACAGGGAGAGCTACTGGGAATATAGATGAGAGATGATGCCTTAGAAATGACAAGGACCTAGAGCCCAGATGGAGACACCTTCAGTGGTTGCTGAAGTCTACTACTACGAGCACAAGTTACTAACCGAGACATGGCCCCTTTGCATGCTTTAAGAGCACATACACTAAGGGAGGAGGGGGGACTAATACGCAGGCATCACTTTTCACTTGTGGACTCTGAAAGAGCTCTACCTCTGCAGGGGTGACACCAGGCCACGTCACTTCTGCTTTCTCCTAGTCACTCCACAGAAGAAAGATGGTGAACCAAGACACATCACTAGGGACTGGCGAGATACTGAAGTACCTTACCTGCTGATAGAATTCTTCATTTTTAGGAGTCAGGTAAGGAAGCCAAGTGTCTTCCAATTCTTCAAGTAGCCTCAGCTTCTGAATATAAATAAGAAATACACATTAGTAAACACAAAATTATCCAAAACCTGAGACAACATACTACTTTTCCAACCAAGCGCCGGAAATTTTTAGTTGTCTTGAATATGTAAACTTTTAAAGATGGCAATAAAATGCCAATGATAAAATGTAGAGAGGTTAAGGTGCAGGTGCTTTGAATGGCCAGATGAGTGGGCATTCACTTGCCATTGGCTTGGTCCACACTCGCCACTCACACATTTCTCTAGCCAGTTTAATGAATCTGGGCATTAAGGTCTTTCTCAATATCGAAGGAACCTTGGGTGGTTATCCCACACCATTGTCCAAAATTATGCTTTCTGTCTTGCAGTCCCAACACAGTAAAAACTTCTGTGATGCTCTCAATGGAAACACCCAATAAGCCCCAAGCATCCACTAACATGGTAGGTGGCCACTCACTCAGCCTGTAGCCTGAACCATGTCCGCCGCAGCAGGGCTCTCTGCAAGGGAACTTTCATCGCTGAAAGATGACTATGCCTCTGTCAGGTCCCCTTGTTCCCTTTCTTCTTTGGTTCTGAGAAGCACCTTTAAAAAAAAAAATCTATCCAGCGTTGGCTGGACAGACCTCTTCAATCAGCGCTCACTATGCAACGGAGCGACTGCAGTGGTCATGTGTCTGAAGGCGCCTGACAGGGCATCGGACACAAATAGTGTCACTTTTTTCCCAAAGAATACTTGACCTTACATTCTATGATCTATAGTCTCTGAGTACAATGTAGCATGGTTGTAACTATATGCATACATATAGAAATAAATACACAGACAGGCACACACTAAATATGTGGAAAAATGACAGAAACAAATGGGGTTTTTTCCAAATAACTGTAAAGAAACAGCATCAGCAGGGCTACTGTTAACTAGTAATGAAACACTCTAAGGACTAGAATGGACGATGGTGTTGTAATTTTGAAGTACACCTTCTTTCCTGCCTGCTCCAATGGCCACCAAGCTGCCTTCATACAGAACACCACCATCCATTCAGCCACACACCATGGGTCAGAGCATCACCCTCTTCCATACCAGGAAACTCACAATCCCGTGATAATCACAGGAGTTCAGAGCAAACATCTTTTTGGTAGGACCCAAATTTTCTGGACCTTTCTAATCAATGTCCAAACTACGAAATATGATAGCTAGTGGATTCATTTTATGCAAAATTCTAGCATACTTATTGAATTTAAAACCTTCAATTTTGGTGGTGCATTTCACCTATAAGGGTAACTTGCCAATTAAAGGATTAATATGAACAGTGTTCCTTACTAAGAACCTATAATACTAATAGCACAAATTACAGTTTGACTAACTCACTGAGTATCAGCCATTAAAAAGAGCAATGACATTTCCATGCAAAATTTCATATGTACACCAGCACAACTTTAACCAAAAACGTACTTTAGTTTTCACTGAAGATCTGAAAAGCTTACATTTCCTTATAATTTAGTGCTTAATAAACTTAATAAACACAAAGCATTACAATAACTATAAATGCCTTCAAAAAATTAAACACTGAATAATTCAGAGGTGTTGCCTTAAAAACACGACCTTAAAATCACAAAAGCTATATGTCAATAACATACATATTTCCATACTCCATCCAAGTTGGGTTCAAGATCAGTAGAGCTGTCCCTCAGATCAGAAGGCATCAGCAGAGGCTGGAGCTGTTGTCGCCAAGATTTCGGCTAAGTTACAGTGACAACATTACTCAGCCCAGTTGCGGTGCAAACCATCAGATACAGATGATACTTTACACCGTCAGACAGTTATAAAATGTTACATCTGAAAAGCTTATCAAAAGGATGAAATTCTTTAAGACTGTCTCTACCACAGAGCGAGCAGAACAGAAATTGTCTTCCTCTGCAAGATGTTCGTCACGGTGCTGCTGAGAGCGTCCCTATGTCTACAAAGGAAGCAGGAGTCAGAAGCTCACACAGCTTAAAACCGCAGTCATCAGCAATGGCTGCCTGGAGTGTTAGCCATATCACCAAGAATAAGTAGCAATATTCATGAAGTCAAAATTTATTTGGTCATGTTCACATTGGAGAAATCAACAGAGAGTTCAATTGGTGGTCATGAGAACCTAATTTGAAAGTTGTGACAGCATTATCAAATAAAGTAAGACTAAATAAACAGATCCTCTCATATTCTGCAGTGAAGAATGTAAAGCAATACCACACCTATGAAACTGACAAGCTCTTTCAAAAATCAAACATATCTACAAGTTGACCTAGAATTCTACTGCTGAGGGTTTAGCTCTCAGACTCACACACATCATGGTTCAGACATATATATGTATGAGTCCACTCATAGTATCATTATTTGTAGACCAAAAGCTTGAGGATGTTAAAAGGCACCGAAATGAACATGCTGGCAGCATGAATTTCAGGGTATGTCTCATGGGATTATCTCACCAAAACAAAAAGATGACAAATGACACAAATTCTATCCACACAGGACACTGGAACATGCCAAGCACAGCTGCACAGTGAAATGCATACAAGTACACATGAACAAGGAATGCCCCTGTGAGATAAATCAAGCACTCTGCAGGAGTTATTGAAAGTTGGAAAAAGGTACAAAGGAAGAAGATGAAGGTAAGAGAGGGTAATGTGGGGACAATATGATCAAAGCATGTAATATTCCTGTATGAAATGTCACAATGATGTCTATCATTTTGAGCAATCCATAAATAGTAATAAACATAAATAAAACATAACCTAGACCTTTAAAATAAAAACACATCATAAAACAGAAGCAGAACTCATGGAATCAGCCCTATTACCTAGTCTCTACACCTTATTAGGCAGTGGTGTCAAAAGTTCTAAGGATGGATCACTTCATGCCCGTGTCATATATAGATAGGTATGTGTCTGCATTTCCAACTGAACAGGATTCTAAGAACCAATAAATTATATCGACATTTCAAAAAATGACAATATTTTATGTAGCCTAACATATCAAACATATCAACATATATACATGTACAGGCAAGATTATATTTGTTATGAATAAGATATCTATGAAACTTAGGGATTTCTTTTATCAAGAATACGGAAATACACATAGACAAACACCCCATAACAAGGTACAACCCTTGCTTGTGTTTACATGTAGAACAAGCAGTAAGTGACAAGCTATTAAAGGAGCACCATCAGGACTCGGGGGAGGAAACGTGTTGGCGGATAGAGCAGAGCAACCTATTTAAAACGTTGCTTCATAATGCCGAACAATGCAAACATGACTCCTGTTGACCACATTGCCTATTGCACAAACATATTACACATCGATACTTAACTAGGAATCCAGTACAAAAATGACGAACTTCTGCCTTGGGGCTGGAGCCAGGAAATACACACTTGCATCACGTACAGTGAAGAATTTGTCAGGAAAACTACAGACTGACATGCTGAGGGACAAGCAGGAAAACAGCTCTGATGGCTCCTATGTGCCACCTGCCAGCCAGACGAACCAGCAGATCAGACGCACCATGGGTTGGGTTGGAGGCCCTCACACCTGCCTGTCAGATCTGGCTGGCAGCTGCCTGTCAGCCTGGAGGACATGCGAGTCCACACAGCTGGATCCTGAAGCACACCACTCAGCCCGCACGCTTCTGGGCTATCGCACGCGTGTCAAATACATCGAGCTGCTCACAAATGCCACACGAGAAGCCAGAGAGGAAGCAGAGCTTGAGTCTCCCACCTGGCAAGAGGAGCCTAGGGGGGCTGGAGAGGTGGCTCAGGGGTTAAGCCTCTGTCTTGCAGGTGGAAGGTCCTGAGTTCGGATCCTAGACCCCACGTATAGATGCTGGGCAGAAGCGGGGGCAGCCTGCGTTTCTAGTCCTGGTAGGGCGGAGCCTGTGAATCCGGGGCAGAGTGAACAAGGAGGTGGAAGCGTCCATGGTGGTTCCCGAATTCGTCCGTGGTTCTACACACACACACATACACACACATACATACACACACATACATACACACACATACATACACACACATACATACGCACAATTGAATAAATAATAAATAATAAAAAAATTTAAAAAAAAAAGAAGAGCCTAGGAAGGCCCTTCCTTCCATGCCAGCCACAGTCCACATACACGGCTCCAGCAAGCCAGATGGGTCACAGCTCTGAACCTAGGCCTGCACGTCTGCTTGACTGAACTCACATACCTTGTCAAACGGACACGGCTTCTGAGTCTCCAGTAACTTCCTAAAGACTCCGCTTGGCAAATCAACACAGTCCTCATGTACAAAGGAAGTACTTTTTTTCTGCCCCATTCCCATCCTCAGACAACTCTTATTCTTCAACCATTTTTTTTCTTTTTCCATACAATGGTTTTTGCTCTGTTTTTAATAATAGCCCCACTGTCTGGAACTTGTTACATAGCCCAGGCTGGCCCAGGCAACCCCTCTGCCTCAACCCCCCAAGTGCTGGGGCTTAGAAGCACATGTCCTCACTCGCAATTCTCCATGTTGCTGTTTTCAAATTGTGCATCATATTTTGGCTGGTTCAATAAAACTTTACTCCTGGTATCAAAGGCTATTTGTCTATGTGAAAACCATGGTGTGATTTTATAAGGTTTTAAGTAAATAAGAAAACCCACTAGATTTTAAGCAAGTTTGAATGGAGAGGAAAATACATCACCACCACTACTAGAAAACTCAGGAGTTTGCTAAGTCAACAGAAGGAAATGTATTACACACAAGGTGCCTATTTTTTGTTTTTTTGTTAGTTTTTTTAAAGTTTAAAAATTTTATTTGGGATGGTAATGAAGATTGTTCTCTCTATCATGTAGGCTCTGGGAATTGAACTCAGGTCACCAGGTTTCTACGTAGGAACCTTTACGAAAAGATCCCTCTCATTTGCCCAGGATCTCCTTTGTAAAGGCTGAGTAATTTCAATCCTAATTATTCTTCCTGTCCTACTCTTCTCCCCTTACTTTTTATCCTCCCTTTCCTGCCGCTGTCTCTTTCTTCCTCTCTCCATTTCCCTGGCTCTCCATCTTTCCCCATTTCTTTATTCATTTATCCACTGACCAATACTCGAATTGCTTCCTAGACCCTGACTTTTTTTTATTAATATATTTTTATTATTATTTCAGCTCATACAAACTTAATAGGTACACCAGTTCCCTCCCTCCCTCCTTCTCCCCCCGAACCGCCTGTTCCTCCTCCCTACCCCCGTCCCTTCCCATCCCCCAGTGCCTCCCGCCCCAATTCCCAGAGAGTCCTTTCTTGTGCATGCATGATTTTCCTCTGGGGCCTCCTCTCCGATGACATACAAGGACCCAGTGGCCTTTCCCTGAACCCTTTCCCGTGTTCCCCTTAGGTATAGGAACACTGCTGTGGCTGCCAATCCCTTGCCTCCAAAGATCTTGGTGCCTTTAGCAGATGCTAGACTTTGTGGGGTCAATAGTGTGTTGGACAATGCGCAGGGCATGTAAAGTCCAATTATGATTGCTTCAGCCCTAACTTGTATGGAGTATCTTACATATCATTGCTCCTCCCATCCTTTTGCTCTTACACTCTTACCGTCCCCCTCTTCCGCAAATTTCCCTGAGCTTCAGGATGGGGAGAGATTAAGCTGGCCTAGTTCTAGGTGGTTGATATAGAGTCTCTGAAGTTCTGGATTGTGGTTTGTTGATTTTCTTTTGCAGTTTTGCTGCTCCTGCAATGCCCTTCACTCCATCCTGGTGGGCATTGTATGTTACCCCCTGGCCAGAGACAAAAAGCTGTTAAACTAGAGTCTTGTGATAAAAGCACATTCAAAGGTAGATGTAATAAAAGTGGGAAACCACAGTGAGGGAGGGGTCTATCACCAATTTGCAAAACGGTTACTTTTTATCTGCCAGACTATATGCCTTCTCTTCTGGTGAGATCATACCCCCTCAGTAGTAAATGATCAGGAACAAAAGTCTGTGAACTTAATCAGATGTCTCATTACTTATTTGAGTCCTTGATGGAGGCCTATTTTCTCTGCTGTAACATGGTCCCTTCTCTCCTTGTTTCTGGTGTGGCCCTCCTATCCCATCCCTCCTGTTCATATTCCTTGCAATTACTGTCTCTAGGTGGGCTGGGTGGGTTTGGTACTAGGAGCCACCTATTAGGGAGTACATACAGCGCTTAATTTTCTGGGTCTGGGATACTTCACTTAATATAATTGTTTCTAATGACATCCATTTCCCAGCAAATTCCAGTAATTCATCATTTTTGATGGCTGAGTAGTACTCCAATGTATAAATGTACCATAGTTTCCTTATCCACTCGTCAACTGTTGGACATTTGGATTGATTCCATGACTTTGCTATTGTAAACAGTGCTGCTATGAACATGGTCGTGCTTGTGCTATCGAGGTGAACCTCTGCTGTATGGGGGGTTATTCCCAAAAGTGGAATAGCAGGGTCATATGGCATTTCAATCTTTAACTTCTTTAAGAATCTCCAGACAGCTCGCCAGAGTGGCTGTATGAGCCTGCATTCCCACCAGCAATGTAGGAGAGTTCCCCTCTCTCCACATCCTCTCCAGCATTTGTTGTTCTTTGTATTGTGGATTTTTGCCATCCTGACTGGGGTGAGATGATATCTCAGGGAAGTTTTGATTTGAATTTCCCTGATGGCTAAGAACGTGGAGCATTTTTTAAGGTATTTGTTACACATTTTAATTTCAATCCTGGTAAAGTTTCTTTTAAGTTCCAGGGCCCATTTTTTAATTGGGCTATTGGTTTCCTTGGTGTTTAGTTTTCTAAGTTCTTTGTGCAGTCTCGACAGCAGAGTTCTATCAGATGTGTGGTTAGTGAAGATTTTCTCCCATTCTGTGGGTTGCCTTTGAGCTCGTGTTACAATCTCTTTATCTGAACAGAAGCTCTTTAATTTCACAAAATCCCAACTGTTGAGAGTTGGGTAGCAGTGACTGTGCCATTGAATGTCTGTTTAGGAAATGTTGGCCTAGCCCAATCAGCTCAAGGGAGTTCCCTTTCCTTTCAACTATGGTTTTTATAGTCTCTGGCCTTATATCAAGGTCCTTGATCCATTTGGAATTAAGTCTTGTACATGGTGACAAGTACGGGTCCAGCTTTAATCTTCTGCATGTGGAGATCCAGTTTTGCCAGCACCATTTGTTGAAGATGCAGTTCTTTTTCCATTGGATTATTTGGGCCTCTTTGTCAAAGACCAAATGGCTGTAATTTTGTGGGCTTATATCTGGGTCTTCCATCCTTATCCATTGATCTGTGTGTCTATTTTGGAGCCAGTACCAGGCTGTCTTTATAACTATGGATTTGTAGTACAGACTTAGGTTTGGTACGGTAATACCTCCAGCAGTGTTTTTGTTACTCAGGATTGTCTTTGCTATCCTGGGTCTTTTGTGCCTCCATATGAACTTTGAGATTGTTTGGTCAACTTCTTTGAAGAATTGCTTTGGGATTTTGATCGATATAGCATTGAATCTGTATATTGCCTTTGGTAGGATGGTCATTTTTACAATGCTGATTCTGCCAATCCAGGAACAAGGGAGGTCTTTCCACCTTCTGGTATCTTCTGCTATTTCTTTCTTTAGGGTTTTAAAGTTTTCATTGTAAAGGTCTTTTACCTCTTTGGTTAGGTTTATACCAAGGTATTTCATTTTTATAGGGGCTATAGTAAATGGGATTGTTTCTCTCAAGGCTTTTTCACTTCTTTCATTTTGGGCATATAGGAAGGCCTCTGATTTTTGCACATTTATTTTGTATCCTGCCACCCTGCTGAACTTCTCAATTAGTTCCAGAAGCTTCCTGGTGGAGTTTTTGGGATCACTCAGGTATAAGATCATGTCATTTGCATATAGGATAGTCTTCCTTGCGGATTTGAATCCCTCTTATGTCCCTTTCTTGTCTTATGGCTTCAGCTAAGACTTCAAGTACAATATTGAATAGAAGTGGTGAGAGTGGACAGCCTTGTCTAGTTCCTGATCGAAGTGGGAATGCTTCCAATTGTTCCCCATTGAGCAAAATCCTTGCTGTGGGCTTGTTGTATACAGCTTTTACTATATTGATAAAAGTTCCTTCCATTCCCACTGTCTCTAGCGTTTTGATCATGAAAGGCTGTTGGATCTTGTCAAAAGCTTTTTCTGCATCTATCTAGAGTATCATGTGGTCTTGGACTTTGGACTGGTTTACATGATGAATTACATTCATTGATTTGCGTATGTTGAAACAACCTTGTGTGCCGGGGATGAAGCCTACTTGGTCCCCGTGAATGATCTTTTTAATATGTTTTTGAATCCGATTTGCTAAGACTTTGTTGAGAATCTTTGCGTCTGTGTTCATCAGAGAGATCGGCCTATAGTTTTCTTTTTTAAGTGAATCTTTATTAGGTTTTGGGATTAAAACGATATTAGCTTCATAGAAGGAATTTGGTAGTGTTCCTTCCTTTGCTATTTGATGGAATAGTTTAAGGAGTACTGGTGTTATTAACTCCTTAAATGTCTGGTAGAACTCTGTGCTGAATCCATCTGGTCCAGGACATTTTTTGGTGGGAAGATTCGAGATTACTTCTTCAATTTCCTTATATGTTATAGGACTATTTAAATAATTCACAACTTCCTGATTCAATTTAGGTAAGTTGTGTTTACTTAGAAATTCATCCATCTCTTTTGTGTTGTCAAACTTCACAGAGTATAAGTTTTTGAAATATGATGTTATAATTCTCTGGATTTCTTGGTATCAGTAGTGATAACTCCATGTTCATCTCTGATTTTGTTAATTTGGGTTTTCTCTCTCCTGCTTTTGGTTAATTTAGCTAGGGGTGTATCAATCTTATTGATTTTTTCAAAGAACCAGCTTTTTGACTGGTTGATTTTTTCTATCGTTTTCTTAATCTTGATTTCAGATATTTCTCCCCTTATTTTGCTAATCTCCTCTCTTCTACTACTTTTGGGATCAGATTGCTCTAGTTTCTCTAAAGCTTAAGTTGCATTGTTAAGTTGTTTATTTCTGATGTTTCCATTTTTTTGATGTAGGCATTAAGAGCTATGAACTTACCTCTTAGAACAGCTTTCATTGTGTCCCAGAGATTTTGGTAAGTTGTATTTTCATTATCATTCACTTTCAGGAAATCTTGAATTTCCTTTTTAATTTCTTCCTGAATCCAGTGCTCATTCAGCATCATAGTGTTATGTTTCCAGGAGTTAGTGTATTTTCTCTGTTTGTTGTGTTGTAGATGTCCAGCTTTAGGCCATGGTGGTCTGACAGGGCACAGGTTAGAATTTCAACTTTTTTGTACATGTGTAGATTTGTTTTGTGGCCCAGTATGTGATCTATTTTGGAGAAAGTTCCGTGTGCTGCTGAGAAAAATGTGTATTCTTTGGTGCGTAGGTGAAAAGTTCGATAGAGATCTGTAAGGTCCATTTCTTTCAGGGTTTGATTAAGTTCCAAAGTGTCTCTGTTAAGCTTTTGACCTGTTGATCTATCCCATGTTGAGAGGGCGGTGTTGACGTCCCCAAGAATTATTGTTTGGGGGTTGATTTCTTGCTTTAGACGCTGTAGGGTTTTCTTAATGAATGTGGAGGGGCCCGTATTGGGTGCATATATGTTCAGTATTGTGAAGTCTTCCTGGTGAATTGTACCTGTGACTAAAATGTAGTATCCATCCGTGTCTCTTATAATTTTCTTTGGTTTGAAGTCCACTTTGTCTGATATCATAATGGCTACCCCTGCCTGTTTTCTGCTTCCATTAGCTTGTAGAATTGTTGACCAGCCTTTTATTTTTAGAGCGTGCCTATCTTTTGTGGTGAGATGGGTTTCTTGCAGGCAGCAGATTGATGGATTGTGATTTTTAATCCAAGTTTGTAATCTGTGTCTCTTGATCGGTGAGTTAATTCCATTAACATTTAGTGTTATAATGGTGAAACTATTTTTGATTCCAGACATTTATTATGTTTAGGAGTTTTTATAAGTATATTGCTTCGCTTTTAATGGTGTTATACTTACCTTCTGCTCTCCTGGATATGCCTGTTTTTTTCTTCACGCTTGAGTATCATTTCTAGCATTTTTTGAAGGCCTGGTTTGGTGGCCATGTATCTCTTCAAGTTGTCTTTGTGCTGGAAGATTTTTCTTTCTCCCTCAATCATGACTGATAGTTTTTGCAGGGTAAATCAGCCTAGGTTGACATTTTTGCTCATTCAATACTTGAAGTATGTCTCTCCAAGCTCTTCTTGCTTTTAGTGTTTCCATTGAGAAGTCATTTGTTATTTTAATAGGTTTACCTTTAAAAGTGACTTGTTTTTTCTCCCTTGAAGCTCTCAGCACCAGTTCTTTATCTTGAATGTGGAGTGTTTTGACTATTATTTGCCGTGGCGAGCTTCTGTTTGGGGTGCGGAATGCCTCTTGTATATGGATGGGCCTGTCTTTTTTTAGATGAGGAAAGTTTTCCTTGATGATAGTTTGAAAAATTTCCTCAGGGGTGGTATTTTGAGATTCTTGCTCTGGTATTCCATGAATACACGTGTTGGGCTTCTTCAGGGTGTCCCATATCTCCTGGATATTTCTCTCAAGCATCTTTTTGGCTTTAACAATCTCTTCCATTGAGCTGGTTAATATTCCCGCTTTATCTTCAAGATCTGAAATTCTGTTTTCTGCTTCCTTAGTTCTGCTGATAAGACTCTCTGTGGAGTTCTGGGTTGAAGATAACTTGTCTTTTAGCTCAGTTTTAAACTCTGCTTAAGTCTGCTTTAACTGCTCTATGCCAGTTTTTGATTCTTGCACTGTTTTTCTCAACTCCTCCATGTGTCTGTTGTGTTCCTCCTCAAAGCGATTGATTCGATTATTTAATTCCTCCCTGATTTCCTCTTTCATAGTATTGAACATGGTAATGATCATATTTTGAAGGTCGTTATCCTGGGTCAGGCTTTCTTGGCCATTTTCCATGGGTTTGTTCTGGTTGGAGTCTAACATTATGGGATTAATTCCTTCAGTAGGAGATTTGTTTACTTGAGTGTTGTTTCTCATGGATTTGCACTTAGACTTTGGCATTGTTGTTTTAACTCTTAAGATCTTTTAATTTCTGTGTGTTTTTCACTAAACTGAATTATTTGGCCTGGGGCTCTGGGGTTGGGCGGGGACCGAGCTTTGTGAGGCCCGGCTGGACCGTGAGCGCCCGGGCGGCGGAGTGGAGGGAAGGGGGATGGGGCGTCGTTGGGGCGCTATTTAAACCCGGGGCACCCGAGGGCGGGGCCGGGCGCAGAGGGGGTGCCCTCTCCTCCTCCCAGGCCCTAGCGCGCAGCTCCGGCTGGATGGTGGGAGGATCTGGGTCCACTCGGGCGGCCTGGGGCTCTGGGGACGGGCGGGGACGGAGCTTACCTGGGTGGGGCACGGTGAGGCCAGGCTGGACCGCGTGTGTGTCCCGGGCGGCGGAGTGGAAGGGAAGGGGGCCATATGTTTTAAAGGAAAAGAAAAGGTTCTGTCTCTCTGATGAAGGTGTCATCCCCTGTCGTCGATGGAATGTAAAATGTGCCCAGAGACTCCTATGTTTGAGCACTTGGAACCTATCTGGCTGTGCTGTTTAGGAAAAGCTGTAACGCCATTGGGAGGTACAGCCTTGCAGAAGGAAGTACATTACTGGGGTGGGCCTTGAGGTTTGAGGCCGGCCCCACTCCCTTTGTACTTCTTGACCGTGGAGTCAATGTGAGACTAGGCTTATGCTTCTTCCACCACGTCTTTCCCGCCACAACAGATTCCAACACTCTGTAACTCTAAAACAAAATAAAAACATTCTCCCTTAAGTTGCACTAATCAAGTATTTTCTCGCAACAATAGAACTAAAACACTCTTCCTATTCTCAATGAAAACACAGCCTTGTAAAAAGAAGCAGTATTTAGAGGCAAGAGTTGACCTCTGGGTACAGATACTTGGATTTCAAGATGCAGCACTATTTCTCAGTCAGCTTCTGTCAACCCCAGTTTCCTTATCTGTAAAGAAATGTTTTTCATAAGATTGCTGTGAGGGGCTGGAGAGGTGGCTCAGGGGGTTAAGCCTCCGCCTTGCAGGCGGAAGGTCCTGAGTTCGCATCCCAGATCCCACGTATAGATGCCAGGCGGAAGCAGGGGGCGGCCTGTGCTTCTGGTCCTGGTAGGGCGGAGCCTGTGAATCCCGGGGCAGAAAGAGGTGGAGGCGTCCATGGTGGTTGGCGAATTCGTCCGTGGTTCTACACATACACACGCACACATACACATGCACATGCGCACAGTTGAGTAAATAATAATAATAATAAAAAAATTAAAAAAAAGATTGCTGTGAGGAGGAAATAAAAATCATCTATATTAGTACATGTCACAACCTATAAACTATGCTAAGTACAGGCAAATTAAAAACAAGGAGGAAGTTTGCATAACAAAGCATGAGCTCAGAGGCCAAACTCTGAGTTCTGATGCACTTTCCATCAGCCCAGGTATGATCCAGAACTACCTTCCTATCTCCCTGCCAGGTTCAAAGAAGTAACAAAAACAAACATCTAAGAACAGTGCCTGGCCGTAAGAAGCCCTCAGTATTCTTATATTCTGGCAAGCACATGTTGTTACTGGTTCATGGCTGGAAAAAAAGATAGCTTTATTTACTAACTATAAAGTATACATAAATGAATCTGTATGAGTCTGGCCTAATTAAAATTATATTTTGGACCACACCTCAACTGTACTTGACAAATCCAGGTAATAATTTGCCTGGACAAACTACAAAAGAAATGTAAAATTCTTCATAAAAGATGTGTGTATGGTATGTAGGATTGTATCTATGTGTGTGTCCATACATACATGCTTCCATGTGTATGAGTGCAGGCACAGTCACACCTCAGCATATGTGTGGGACTGTGTATATGTGCATGTGTGTATATACATGTTTTCATGTGTATGAATGCAGGTACAAGCCACAGCACAAGTTTAGGATTATGTATATGTGCATGTGTGTGTGAGTGCAGGCTCAAACATGCCACAACAATGTGGGGGTTTGTGCATAGAATAAACAAGTGCATTAAGTGCATGCATGTGTATATGCTTTCCTGTGTGAATGCAGGCATGGACACACCACAGCATGTGTGAGGATTATATATATATATGTGCATGTGTGTGTGAATGCAGGCACAAACATGCTACAGCACGTGTGGGTGGGTGTATATAAGTACATGTGCATGCATATATGCTTCCCTGTGTGGATGTAGGCATGAATATGTCACAGCAAGTGTTTGAGATAATGTATATATGCATGGGCATGTATATGCTTTCCTACATGTGAATGAAAGCATGAACATGCCATAGCACGTGTATGGGAATGCCTATTTATACATGTACATGCATATATGTTTTCCTGTGTGCAAATGCAGGCATGAACATGTCACAGCAAGATTGGTCAGGGGACAATCTCATGCGTTGCTCCTTGCCTTCCACTTTGTTGAGGCTGAGTGTCTTGGTTTTATTTCCACTGAGCACCCCAAGCTGGCTGGCCTACAAATTCCTGAGGACTCCACTGTCTCACTTCATCTCCAAGCGGAGGTGCTGGGATTACAGCCACTTGTGCTTGTGCTCAGCTTGTACATAGGTTGCAAGGGTTCAAACTCAGGGCCTCGCACTAGTGCAACAAGCACTTCTATCCTCTGGACCTCTCCCCAGTCCCATAAAAACTTAGATGATAGATGGATGGGTGGATGGATGGATGGGCAGACAGACGGATGGATGGACGGTTGAACAGACAGACAGATGGATAGATGGACAGATGACAGACAGAAAGATAATAGATGTGTATTTCTATGAGTGCATTTATGCACACATAATACCTTACTTGATTAGACTGTGATGATCATACAGGGTTTAATACATTTATATAAATTATAAAATTTTAGAATAAACAAAATAAGGCCCACCTAAATCTATTAAGTGGTCACAAAAGCACATTGCTGGTCAGAAGAGAATCACAACTATAATCTCAATTCCCAAGTACTACACAAAGCCATTTTCACTACACACTATACTCTCCTAAAGACAGAAAAAAAATTGTACCCCTCAAAAATTATTTAATTAAAATAGAAAAAGCTCACACATAATGCAAAACTTTTTTAAGAATCAAAAGGGGCAATATGAATTTAGTACATCCATAGCAAATGAAAGGGAGGCTCAGGAGTGAAGAGGGGTAAATGCTCATGCTCAGTGGGGCCCAGCACATCAAGGTCGCGCTCACACGAGTTCCAGGGATAAGCAAAGGCACCCCAGGTGGCTCCTCCTCATCACTGAACTAGGTGTCCAGTGTCATCTGTCTTGGGAAAGTTCAGCTCCATCTTGGTATGGAGATGAGGGACCAATACTGTGGAAAGGGGGGTGAGGGGCGGCAGTGTTACTGGCCAGCCTCATGGTCGTGCTAGCTGTGTTGCTACGAGCATGCTTAACACACTGGCATGTTCTTGAAACAGGTCCCACGGACCACCTGGCTGGCACCCAAAATGTGACAAGCTCCAGGAAGGCCCAGGGGAGGAGAGCACCAGAGACCGCCTTCATGAAACTAGCCTGGCCCAAAGCACTGTACTGCTCATACTCAGACCTGCAGTGACCAGGACCCCACCAGCCAGCTGAGGGAACAGCCCACATTCACACTGCCACTGCCACTTGGCACACAGTACTGGGACCTCAATCCACACCCAGAGCAACCCAGATAAGTAAATTCTCCATGCTCCTGGACCAATACTTTTAAATTTTAGTTAAAATCAATTCCACTTTAAAGCTGATAAACCAAAGTTTATAACTACTGTACTTGGATGCTTTATTAGCTCCACTGCACATTCAGCTAATAATAATAAAGTCAGCTAATATTTAGCACACCTCTTCTTTTTCCATTAATGGAAATAGCAAAACTCCAGTAGGAAAAGCAAAAATTCATAACTTGCAAAGCATCCAGAGGATTCACAGGGACCTCTCACCTGCAGTGACAAACATTTAACCTTCAGCCATAGGCTGCTCACAACAGGCTTAGAAGCAAGAACTTAGAAGGATCAAACTGTTTACAAGAAATGTAAATGAATGACTTTAAGAAAGCTCAGAAATAATAAAAAGAACAAAATCCATCACTCAAATACTAAATCTACATTCTTTATTATACAACCGAAAGCTAAAAAAGCAAGAGAGAACATGACTGTTAAAAGAAAGGAAACTGAGCAAGTTGAAACCAAGCCCAAAGGACACAGAGGACAGAATTAGTACGTTAGTGCACAGCACATTAGTATATTCACACAGTGAGTGCAACTTCCATAAATTCACACAGTGTGATAACTACTATCCATAAATTCAAAAGGCTGGGAAAGGTTACGTGCGGTAAGTAAACAGAAAACTAAATAAAGCTTCTAGAAAACTATGTTACTGATTACTGGATAGTAATCAAAGGTACCTTAGAAGGAAAGAACAGTGAACTTGAAGATGTAATGAAGAAAAGTACACATACAACACGCAGTGAGAAAAGAACAGGAAAGCTACTGGGCAGCATCGCTGGGCCCTGGGAACTGTGGAGCACTTCACCACCTGTCCTGGGAGCGCACCTGAGAGAATGTAGTGGAGAAAAATAGTTCCCAAATTTGATAAAAACTACAAATCTCCAGACTAAGATGCTGCGAGAGCATCAAGTACCAAGCACAGAAGGAAATGACAAAAAAGCACGTCAGAACCAAAGTGCTTAAGGCCAGCAAAATGGAGAGAATTTCAAAAGCAGACAGAGAAAAAGAGGTATTTACATGGGAACGAACCACAGGAATTATACTAAATATCTTGTGGAAAAAATCTGAGCCAGGATATTCTTCAAAGAGTGGCAAAACAAACGTCTTCAGATACACAAAAGCAAAAAGAATTCAATACCAACAAACCAACACAGCAACACAAAGACAAAAGCAAATGATATCAGGATCCCTACAAAGAACTGAAGTGTCACAAATAGTAGCGACACAGGAAATACAAGGTTTTGCCCTTTATTACTTAAATCTTTGTGAGAGATACTGAACTATTAAAAATAAATCTAATGATACACACACCTAAAACACACAGCAGTACAAGGATGAGAAATCCAAGTATGTTCTGGTAAGATTCATTTATGAAAAGTTCAATTAATGCTCATTGAAGAAAACTATTAAAATAAAGATGGATACTCCAAATAATAAAACAACCATAAAATAACACATATATAATATATATTATATATATAAATCAACCCTGGGGCTGCTGAGATGGCCCAGCAGGTGTAAGTGTTTGCCACCCAAGCCTGATAACCTGGTTTGATTCCTAGAACCCACAAGAAGCCTGAGCAACCCCAGTGTACCTTAGCAAGATGGGAGATGGAGACAAGAGAATGGGCCAGAGCTTGCGGGCCTGCTTCACGAGCATGCAAGGAGAGAAACCCTTGTCAGGGGGCAGGGGTGGAAAGTGATGGTTTGAAATGTGAGTTATCCCCACAGGTTCATGAGTCTGAATCTTTGGTTATTTGGAAAAGTCACTGTATCCATTAGGAGGTGGAGCCTTGCTAGAAAAAGGCAGTCACAGGGGGTGGATTTGAGTTTTTAGTGAGTCTGCTTTGGAGCTGGCAGAAGCAGCTCTCAGCCTCCATGATATCTGTACTGACTTAGGCCACCTCCAGTTTCTGCCAGCCAACCACGCCTTATGCACCATAATGGGCTGTATCTCCCTTCTGGAACTATAAGTTGAATAAATCTCCTTTTCTCCCTCTAAGTTGCTTGAATTTGAGTCTTGTCTCACAGCAACAAAGAAGAGAAATAGGAACGGATGCCATCTCAAAAAAATAATGTGAATAAACAACACTCAAGGTTGACCTCTAACCTGCACATACATGTGCATTTGCACACACATGTATACACACAAACATATACACATGCATGCACAACACAAAAAAAATCACATTAAGTATAAATAGTCAAAACCATCTCATTGAAAGACAGAAAGACTGTCAGATTGGTTGACTTTGTAAAAAAGCAATACCCAACCATCTGGTTATTTGGGTTATTAAAAAATACTCAAACATAAAGAAATAAACTGGTTAAAAGTAAAAGGATGAGCACAACAATATAAATACTTATTGCACAGAACTGTACACTTAAAATGGCTAGGATGATATCTCCCTGATAAAAATATTTTGTAAAAGCAAAAAAAAAATACTTAAAAGCTTATCAGCAATAATAACCAAAGGAAACTGAAAATGGCTACTACACTGATACGAGACAAAATAATACAAAGTACTATAAGAGATCAGGTCATTTGGCAAAAAAAGACCATTACAGGGACAGATAAGATAGCTCAGTGAGTAAGGTGCCTATTTGCAAGCCTGATAACCTGAGTTCAATTCCTCATGGTAGAAGGAGAGAACTGACTTCCAATAGCTTCCCTCTACCCATGTGTTATGATATGCATGCATGTTTTCTTGATATCTCTTTTTCTTTCTCGCACACATAATCCTTTTGTCCATATCTCTTCCTCTGTCTCCTTCTTTCAAATAAATGAAAAAAGTATTTTGAAGTCAATTATAGCAAACATAATAGATATCTACATATCTAATAAGAGGTATTCAAAGTACCTGTGACAAACTGAAGAAACCGTGATGATAAAGACATTAACGCCACCTGGGTGGCAAGAAAGTTTATTATGCTGGGCTCCATTACTGATGGACTGGTGGGCTGAACGCTGGGTAAGAGGATCGAAGACTAGAACACTAGCAGTCAACGACCAGGCTTGTGTGGAACTCTCCACCAAACACCACCAGATATCACACTTGTTGCAGAGACCCATGGAACATTTTTCAAAACATATCACACCTGGCCCTTGAGACATTGGAAGGATTCAAATAATAATAAAAGAAATTCTGCTACAAATAAATTGCAAATGAATTGCAGAATTTTAACCTTGTGAAATCCTCATATTATGAAAGATCAAATAATTTACTTCTAAAGATTCCATGGGTCAAAGAAATTAGTGTTTAAATTGGATGGAAATGAAACTATAGCAGCTTTTATTTCTACCTGAAGAAACTAGAACAAAAAAGAACATAAAATTCAGAGTAACCAAAAAGAAGAAAATAATAAAAGATGACAGCAGAAATCAATGAAATGGTGAAGTGAAAAGTAAACAAAATCAGTCAAGGCAAAACAAAGTTATCAAAGATGACTTAAAATCTTCAACTAGACAGAATGATGAAGATGAAATGTTTAAACAAAGCAACTGAAAGGAAAATTAAGAACTTCACCCCAATTAATTCTAGACCTTGAATGAAATAAATACCTTGAAAGACACAAATCACTACAGTTGGTTCAAGGAAAGATAACCTAAGTGATCCTACAGCTATTCATGAGATTAGAGTTTAATTCTAAAAGCATACTGCAGACACAACACATTGCTGATAATTTAAATGTTCATTCATTCATTCACTTAGGGAGGGGGCAGGGAAGGCACATATGATCTAGAGGTGGAACTCATGTCACGAGATTTGCAATCGGGCATCTTTACCCACTGAGCCTTCTCATGAGCCCCTCCACTAAATTCTTAATACTGATCCTATACAAAATCACCCAGCAAGTTAATGAGTCAATCCCCCTTCAAAAAAAACCTATAGATTCATAATATCCCTCATGTACAGACTATACAAAGTATTAACAAAACCTTAACTTCACTTTGGAAATACATGAAAACCAAGCGCTATCTTGAAATACAAGATTGTTGTAATATTTGAACTCAGGTCATGTGAGCATGACCACGAGGGTCAGAGCACCAGATGCAACACAAGCATCACATGGCTCTCAACACCCACACGAATCGGTGGTTTCTTCATCATAGTAGAGGAATCTAAGAGGCCTACAACTAACACTGCACCCAGAGGTAAAAGAATCTTTATACTCAAAAAGCAGGAAAGACACAGACGCATCTGCCATGGCTCTCTCTACAGAAATGCACCAAACACTGCAGGTGGTACAGGGAACCAGGGAGAGGAATGGACAGTCTCTAGACTAGAGACTGGCTTTTTGAAGGTGAAATTGTCTCCATTTGCATATGATATAGGTAAGCATCTACAAAGAAAAAAAACTATGGAATTTATTTTGTAAAACCAGCTAGAACTAATAAGTTTAGCAAGGCTACAAGAATGATATACAAAAATTAATTTCTAAATGTTAGCAAACCAATCATCTTAAACTGCAAAATTACCACTTTTAGTAACATCAGATAAAATGAATTAGAGATAAATTATATAAGATGTTCTCTCTTCCTTTTTATATATAGATTTTATTATATATATATATATGTGTGTGTAATAAAAACTACAGACTAATGCTGAAAGAAATTAAAGTTCTAAATAAAGAACTATGCCAAGTTCATGGATCAGAAGATAAAATGTCAAACAAATGTCAATAAAATGTCAAATTGTCCCAAACTGATACAATCTCACACCAAGATTCTGAGAGCTCCTTTGTAAAAACTGACAAACTTCTTCTAAAATTCATATGGAAATGCAAGGCCTTGAATGTGGAAACAACTTGAAAACAGACAAAACTGAGAGACTTTGCTACCTAACTTCAAGACCTTTTACGAAGCATTGTGCTAGGGCATAAATGGAACAAACTAAATAGACCACAATAAGGCTAAGGATAAAGGTCAGCTGATACTCTGCACTGCAGAAGAAACGGCCTTCACAGGAGACAGGCAAATACTGCCCATCGTGTTTACAAAGCCTACCTCGCATGTGTCATACGCAAAATGCAGCACAAAACAAACAGTTGGAAACCTAACTATAACTATAAAACTATAAAGCTAGCTAAAGAAATCACATGAAATCCTTTGAGTCCTACAGTGAAGAAGAAAAAGATTAGATATAAAACCAAAAGCACAATCCATATAAGAATATCAACTAAGTATCATTAAATTTAAGAAATTCTACTATGAAAACCAAAATTCATGATGTGGCAGTTTCTCAAAGTTAAGATCTATTCCTATAACATGACATCATATGTCCATACTAAAAAACTTGTGCAAAAAGCTCGTAGTAGTCTTATTTATGAATTACCCAAAACTGAAACCAACCCATGTTTGTCAAAAGTAGAATGAGGAAATTGTGATGAATTTGGGAAAAAAGGAAAGAAATGATGGTACAATTATACTATAATTTATAATTACTACTTGGAAATAAGAAAAAATGAATTTTTAATACATACATGATTAGACTTTGAAAATCACTACTTTCAGTGAAGAAATTCAGGCCAGAAGGCTTTTTAGACAGTGAAGCTGCTATGTATACATTTGTGCAAATCCACAGAATACATGAAGAGTAATCCCGTTGTAAACTACAAATTGGCTATGGGTAAGAATGAATATGTGCAATTATTACATAACAACTGTAACTGGGTGCGTAATTTTAAGAGGGAAAGGGATGGTGAAGGATTGTCTAAATCACATTCATCTTGCATACACACAATTAAGACTATTGTCATTTGTCTCTTACATTGCTTTATTCAGATTTTCCACTTCAAAATGTGGCTCAGGTATTTCTGTACCTATGGATACACATCTGTCTTACGCAAATCAGTTCCCAAGAGGGTCGGTCCTTCTTAACAGTGGATCTCACGTGTCACTGGCATCTCCTGTTTTAGTTTTACACTATTTTGGAACAAAATGTGTTTTAAACTGACAGTGTGGTGTGAACATCTGACAATGTGCCAACATATATGCTCATGCTTCCTTCCTGCTCTAGAAAGCTTGCTTCCAAGTTTTCCCTTCTTGGGAAGGGCAGCATTTAACATTTCTAGTAGATTCCACTGAGGGTAACTTTCCCAGTCTTCTTCGGATCAAAAAAAAAAATCTACATTTTCCCCTCATGCTTAAGTGAGATTATCTGGGTTTAAAAATCAAATGAAAAGGCTGGGTAGTTGACTCAGTTGGCAAAGTGCCCTCAAAAAAAACATGAGGACCTGAGTTCAGATCCCAGCACCACAAGCTGGCCACGACAGCACGTCTGCAGCCCTAACACTCAGGGGTGGAAAGCAGATCCTTGGTGTTCACTGGCCAGCCAGACTGCTGAATCAATGGACTCCAGTTCAGTGAGAGAACCATCCCCAGAAACTAAGGTGGAAAGAAACTGGGGAAGACTCTAGAAGTTGACCTGGCTTTCTTACACACACACACACACACACACACACACACACACACACACACTCACACATCTAACATGAATACATGCGCACAGCCCAGAAAGATATTAAAATCAAAAGGTAAAAAGCAACTAAAAATCAGTGATAGTCTTCACTGGCACTTAAAAGACATTATTCCCCTGACTCCCATAATCTACTGGAGCTATCAGGAGTCTTTCTCCTGCAGGTAAGTCTGCATTTTGTTATTTTCTATCTCTTAAGAATATTATGCCCTTGAATTTTACAGTCTCTGTGTAAGTTGGAAACATCTAACCTCCAATTCTCCTGCCTCTAAAAAAGAAAGAAAAAAATCTTTAGTCTCTTTTTGCTAAATTCTGGGTGAGTTCATCAATACCTTTCAATTCATCAGTTTTCTTTGTAACTGTGTCAAGTCTAATATTGATACTCTCTATGACATTCATTCTTTCAGTTAGATATGGTGTGATCCCAGAACCAAGGTTATGGCAGGAAGAGCATAAACTCAAGGAGACCCTGTCTCTCAAAATCAACAATAATAATCAATAATAATAAACAAAAAGTTTACTATGTCTATGATAGTACTTTCCATTTCCAAAGCTGGTTCTTTTTCCATGTAGCTAAATTTTTTTCATATTTAAAGACAGCTTAGATTTTCATTTTCATCATTGTAATGTCTTAATCCCTTGGAAGAACACAAAGATCAAGTGTGTGCCTGTGTGCGTGCATGTGTAAGCACACCATAGTGCCCACGTGGAGGTCATGTGGAGGTCAGATGACAATCGTGGATGCCAGTCCTTGCCTTCCATCTTGTTTATTCAGATTCTATTGTGGCAGCTGCATACATCAGCCTCGCTGGACAGTGAGTTTCTGGACTTCTGTCCACTCCCACCTCACTGTAGAATCATTGGAATTGCAGTCATGAGGTCACACATACAGTTTTAGTGGATTCTGGGGATTTGAACCCAGGTCCTCACACTTGTAGACACAACATTTTACCCACTAAGCCATCTCCCCAGTCCAAACATGCTTCTTTCAGTCTTCTATTTTTCTGTAAACTGAATCTCACATTCAGTGAGTTTATGTTTCTGTTTACTTTGTTCCTACTGTTCTGATTCATTTTCTCCAAAAATGCATTTTGATGGCCAAGTAGGGTCCAAAGTTTCTGACTTGACTTCTGCTCACTTGTGACTCTCTCCACCTGTTTCTCACCTGTCCTCCACCACAGCTGCGTCACCGCCTCTCCCACGGTATCAGGGTAGAGAGTCCCACATTCTCTCCCAGTACTTTCCAATCCCCACCTGATTCCACTTTTACTCTGGAAATGGATCACCCTTCTGATCCCAAAGATCCACAGATCCAAATAAACCTCAGCCCACCTGGGGATTAAGGGGATTTCTTTCACGCCCCCCTTACAAGAAACAGATCTTCACCCCAGGCCTACTTCTGGATCAACAACCGCCAGTGGTAGATATTCAGTCTCGCTACCGTTGGGAGTTAAATCCAAGTGCTTGTGTCCACATCCACAGGCTTTGTAATACCAAGGATAATCCAGCTCTGTGTTTAGCTCTTGCCAGGCCTGATGCCATCCTGCCATGAGCTGCGATCTGGTTTTTTTTAATTGTTTCAATGTCTTCCACCTGCCACATGCCATGCATGTCCTGCAATACCTTGACACTTGGGCACCTTGACACCTTTCTTATCACGAGAAAGGTTCTTAGCAGATCATCTGTGTTAAAGTGTCGACTGCAAGGACTTCTAAGGTTTCTGCTCAGACTGTGACACTGTCGTGCTATTGACTAATGTTTCCATCAGCAGACAATTATCATTTCTTCATTCGCTCAAGTGAGCTATTAGCTATTAGCAAACTTTTACCTCTGAGTGATCTGACTGTGAAAAACAAACTTTCCCATTCTAACTTACACACCATTGCTAGTTGGACTGACTACTTTCGTATGTTTATTAACATTTACTGAAGTTCTTTGGTGAAATGTATGTCCAAGTCTTTAATCCATTTTCCCCCCTGAGGTAGCAATTTTTTCCTATTCTAAATCTAAGAATCAATTTCATGACATGTGAAGACAATGAATCTGGGTCTCGTTCAATTTGTCCAGTTAAAATCTTCCTGCCTCTCCTTTCATCCCAAGCACCTTTCCAGGGAATTATTCAGTCTCCAGCTTTCCTGAGCCCCACTGCCACACCCCATTTTTCCACACTTTAAATATAGCACAGGGACATAAGCCTGTCCTGGAACAAACTTCACCCAACATTCCACGGAGTTAGCTACAGTATTTCTTGATCTCAAAGGCTTCTCTTTCAAGGGAAAACTGAAGAGCTAAATAAAAGAAACAGATTCACAAGATTTCACTTCAGCTCTTCAGATAACTGAACACCAAGCGAGCTCGTCACACTGACTTACTTTTAAGCTTTCACCTAAAAATCAACTATTTTAGGAACAGGCGACCCAAGTTTCAAAAGGAAATGAAAATCTCCTGAAGAAAGACAGTTCTATGAGAAAAAGTAACTAAACAGGATCAGAAAAGAATCAGTGGCTTAAGTGTGGCTTTTGGGAAGTTTATATATCTGAAAACTAATGATATTAATATCAAAGCAATGAGTAAAACTCAGTAGCACGTGGGTGTCTTTCCAAAGGGCCAGTAACTTAGAGGAATTCTCACTTCTTTGGTCCCATCTTCCTTGCAGACTCTAATTTCCCTGAGTGAAGTAATTCTTCTGAAACCAGAGATGCTATTCACCCAAGACTTTTCCTCACAATCGCACACAGTCCGTGATTTTGTAAGTGAATCCAAGACCAAAAGCAGAACCATCCCAAACCCTAGAACAGCGATAAGAGAATTAATTAAACCTCCCTGGTCGCCATTGTACCTATGCGCTAGCTCCAAGGACCTAATAATATACCCCTTTGACATTTCCAAGAGGCAAGATCCCTCCCGTCTCGATGAAAAAACCAAACACTCTCAGTTAATTTCAGGGCTCTTTTTACCTTGAAATCTTACACCTTGGAAGTCCACAGAAAGGTCGAAGGACAGAACTGCCTGCGATCTGGCCGCATGGCCTGCCGGCTCAGCAGCAATGGCGTTTGTGTGCTAGTGGCCCAACTCCAAGTAATCACACTTGACACCAGGAGGATTTCTGACTTCTTTATAATTTTCACAAAGCTTTAGCCATTAAACCAAGATCAAACACCTGCCGTGGGAAGGCGGATGCACAGGCTGCTTGCTGCAGACATTAGCAAGTGACCAGAATCCTTTGCTCCCCACGTCCAGATACTGAAAGTGCCTTCCCTGACCGCAAGGAAATGAGAAAAGACAAGCAGTACTGCAGCAACACCAAGTGTAACTATGGCTGCTGACATAGTCATACACCAACTGTGAGTTTTGTCTAGCAGCGATGAAAAGTTAAAGAAAGCAATCTAAAAGAATGACTTATTTAATGCTGATCTGACAGGTTTATAATACAAAACTGATAACTATTTTTGCTTTCATTTATCCACTGGCAGGCAGGATTCCAGAAAGTCAGTACTCGCTCTTTGTTTTAACCATCTCTTGATTGAAGCACTGCACAGAACTCTGTAACTTCATCAGCACACATTTCATCGTTTTACAATGGGAGCGCTTTAGGTTTTCAAGTTTCTGTTTCCAATTATACTGTTAAAAATAATCTTTTTTTCATGTGTATGTGGGGGAGGCATGCAGGAGTGTATGAATGGTCACACGTGTGTGAGGAAGCTGCACATGCATGTGTGTGCATGTGTATGTTGGAGGGAAGTTGACATTGGGTGTCTTTGATCACTCTTCACTTTCATTATTAAGGCGGGGTCTCTCAAAGGAACCCAGAGCTTGCCAGTAAGTTAGACTGACAAGCAGACCCGTGCTGGGGATTCCCTATCTGTGTTGGAATCACAAGCAGCTGTCACACCTGTCCAGTTTTTTGTGTTGTTTTTTATTTTATTTTGTTTTGTTTTGTTTTGTTTATATGAGTCCTAGGAATCCTGCTCACAAGCAAGCACCTTACCCCTGTCCCATCTCCTGGCCCTGTTAATAATAACCTTAACGCAATACCCTTTTTTCTCACTGCTGCAGCAAAACGTCTGAGCAAATTAACTAGCAGAAGGAAGAATTTGTTTTGGCTCACAGTTCCAAGCCTGCAGTCCACCGCAACAGGGCAGTCACAGGGGCAGGAGGAACTTGATGTGGTTGGTCACATTACATCCAGGGTCATGAAGCAGAGAGTGATGGATGCTAAAGCTCAGCTCACTGCCCAACTGGTGGTTCTTCTCACCTTAATTAGCCTAATGTACATAATCCCTTGAAGGCTTGCCCAGAGGCTTGTCTCCTAGGAGACTCAGACCTGTCAGGTTGACAATTAAGATGAACCATCACACCCCCAAAAAAAAGTCATTCTGAGCATATGCCAAGGCTTGACATCTACCCTAACCATCGCAAGTGCAATTTCGTCCTGCTGTGAAATACAGCAATGCTACAATCTGAGAGGTAAGAGGACTGGGTCTTCCAGTTACTTGACTGAACCAGATACCACTTTACATGTCTCCAAACACAAGGAGAAAAGTGGAAGAGTGCATTATATATAATGGCTAAAAGTGCAGGCTTCAGAGCCAGAGCTTGAGTGAGCTATGTCACCTCCATATGCCTGAGTTTCTGCATCTGCATCCTTTCTTTTCCTACTCCATGTCCCTTTTGTCCCCATGCCCTGTGATCTGGCTTCTAGCATGTCGTTCTCCCCAAGCCATGATCGCTGCTACTTCTCAGCCACGTTTCCTTCATCGGTGGAGGAAGCACTGGCACGACGCCACTTCTTTCATATAAACCTCTTCCCCTCGATCTGTGACAGACCTTCCACCCCATTTCTTCATCTTGCCTTGCCCTTTTCTCCCTCTGTTCCAGCTTCCTTCTTCTGCCCTTGATAGACGACATCCCCTATCCAATCCCTTCTTCTCACTCTACAACACACACTTCCTTTAGGCAACAGAATCTTAAATACACTCATTACAGGCAACTAAAATCCTTGCCTGTGGTCTAAACCTACATTTAAAGCTGTCTCTTGCATGTTAACACCTTGAAAGTTCCCACCAGTGCCTCGGATTCAATAAGACCAAAATCAAAGTCAGTCTTTTCCTTTCCTGATTTTCTTCCATCTGCTTGCTTCTCCTGTTCCTAACCTCAGGTTAATAGTTCCGCTGCAAACTGCAAATGTTGGAAATCTATCTTCCTGCTCTTCCTTCTTCCTTTCATTCATATTTATTAACCATGAAACCACTTTTATCTATCCTATTTTAGCCCTTACCCCCTCCAAAAAAAAAAAAAAAAAAAAAAAAACCTTTTGAAATCAAGGCAGCTATTATTCCCACCTTACAGATGTAAAAAACAAGATTTAGATACAAGATATCTGGTCTGAGATGACAAACTTAGTAAATGCCAGCGTTGATACCTGAAAGCATGTCTTCCATCCGCAAAGCCCAGGCTACACACTGCAGTATGGTAGGGATGCTTATCTGTACAGTAGGAATAAGTATTTAAGCCCAAAGATGCACATCATAGCCACAGCTCCCCTGAGAGTCAGGACTCAAAAAGATGACTCTGATCGTGACAGACCTAGCCCCTGCTTGCTCAGAGGGTACAGAAGCATCAGGCAATGAATGAACCAGTCAATCACAAAGGCCCACGGGCAATTCTGAGACACAGAAAGCCAGCACACCTAACTCAAACGGTGGGGCAGCGAGCTCTCAGGATGCACTTTCTAGCAGAAGTCACATCCATGCTGAGAACTAGAGCCATAGAAGCAAAAGAGACGCCACTTTACACCTGCTGGAATAGGTACTCCAGCAAGGAAAGAGAATACCAGACACACACAAAATGGAACCCTTTGCACACTGTAAGAGGATAACATGGCAAGGCCTCTATGGTCATTTCTTCTTTAAAAAAGTAAAAACAATAAATACCCAATTCATCAATTCTACTTATAGGTTTCTTATACCTAAAAAGAAGCAAAAATGAGGTCTTAAGGCATCTGTGTCAACAATAGCATTATTCATTAAAGCCAAAAGTATAAGTGGCCCAAGTGTCCATCAATGCACAAATGATAAATGTAGCTCATGCATTTCATAGAATAGTATTCAGCCTTAAAAAGGAATAAAATACTTAGGATGCTGCAACTCAGGTGTCCTTGAAAAGATTAGGATGAGTGAAAGCAAGCCATATAGAAATACAGACATTTATGATTCTGCCTATAAGAGATAACCAGAACAGTCCAAATTTAAAGAGACAGGAAAGTATAATTATGGTTAGTTGCCAGGGACTGGGGGAAAACAGAAACGGGGAAGTATTACTTAAGAAGTTTAGAGTTTCAGCACAGGATGATTAAAAATTCTAGAGAAGAATGGCTATACAACCATGTGTCTAAAATACCTGAATTGCCTCGTAAAAATGTTGAATTTTATGTGTATTTTGCCACAACTTTTTAAAAAGTATTTCAAATTCTATGAACATTATGTGTGAACGACAGAAAGAAAGGGAAGAAAAAAAAAAAAAAAAAAACAGGGATACTTTGAAGAAACAAAAAGTTCAGGAAGACCAGGGGATAAAGACCCAAAGCACTCACACGCGGTTGACATGTTTCTAAACTAGATCTAATCTTCGGGCTCTCAGGCCACAGACTGTTCTCCAAGCAGATCAACCATGCATGATTTTTTGGCACCATGGGATGAGAGCAGGAAAAACGGGTCACCATCACCTAATCAGAAATGAGAGTCTTCTCCAACTTCAAAGTTAGGAAACTTTCATCAAATTCCAAGAGAACTGTAAAGTTTTTCTAGGCAGAGGGTGCAGAGGAATCTGCAATTAAATTTAAACCACAGTCTTATGGCCTCATGATGGCTTTCTGAAGAGAAGTCTTGCGTGCTTGTTGCTTTTGGAGAACCACTAGTTCATGAGGGGGAAATGTTTGTGCCCATGTTCTCTGAAGTTTTTTGGAGATCTGAGCTCATGTTACAGTTTGTTACAGCTCTGTCGACTGGTTATACAAGCAAAGCCAATGGTTCCATTTACAGGGTATCTCTCCCCCATAAAATTTAATCCAGGCTGAAATGTGGTACATGATGTTTTTGCTTTAGAGAATATCTTTACATTTGGAGGGATGTCAATGAAGACATTCAGTTATGGTCTATGATAATAAGTATTAGGGTATACAGCTATAACACACTTTAAGCCACTGCAAAGCTATCTCTACATTCCAGTCTTACACCAAAATATCTAATTTCCAAAGTAAACTCTGGCATGTGACAAATTTATTCAAACACCCAGTTCTTAGTTCTAACATGATGTGTGCACACATAACTGACATGGCAAAGTACAGACAAGTAGGGATGCAAACCTGACGTCTCCACAAGTCTGAAGTGAACAGATCCCAAGACCAAAGAAATGAACAGTACAGAAAATGCCACCAATAAGCAGACTCCAAGAACCCGGGATAATGAAAACAGAAGTGGAGCACGAATAAAGCTGACTGATTATCAGATGCACACAGTTAAAGATGGGGAAGAAAATTAATAGTAATAAGAACACAAATGAAGAAGAAGAAAGAGTTTGTGAACTTTGCTTATTACTTCAACTGAAGAAATTCCCTCTACTTTCTGAACTACTCGAATCCTATGGAACAGAGGCTACAACTGTGGAAAGAACATCACTTGACAGAAACGGATGTGGCTCCATTTTGCTTCTTCCTGTTCGATGTTCATACCAATCACTAAACAAACCTCACTCAACGAAACCATGGCAGTTTGGAATTACCCTCAACATGGGTTAAGTGAAGGAAGGAGATCTGACTGGAAAAGGAAGATGAGGGGCAGCCCTAGAATAAACATCTCAGGACTCGCAGACCCCTCTCTGGACTTCTTCCTCAACCAGCAGCAGCTCCCCGTCGCTGACTGGTGAAATCCCATTTCTCTGGTGGAGTCTAAACACATGCGACTTCTCTTTCACTTGTTTTGAGTTCATGCGACTTCATTTGCGTGGCCTGCGAGAGACACTCTGCAGTCTACCCTGAGAAATATTTACATAGTTGGTTAAAAACATCAGACCTACAGCAAGACAAAAATACAGTGAAAACTAGAAGTTAAGGGGGGCAGGGGGAAGTTCGCTTGTTAACAGTGAGTGTGCCTTAGTCATCTGCCCATATCAGTCCTCTCTGTTTCACATCAGCTCTCAAATTCAACCTGTGACAACTATTTTGCATCAGTTTAAAATGAAGCAGTCTAGTTAACACCACTGACAATTCTTCAGCAATTTTATTTACGTTAACTTGAGCCAAGATGTACATTTACATGTAGTGGTGAACATCAGGCAAGTTGTGCCTCCTTTCAAAGAACGAGTGCTGGCATTAAAGGATTCTCTGGGGATTGGGGGAGGGGAGGCACTGGGGGTGGGGAGGGTGAGCAGAGGGGTGGGGGGGAGGAGGAGGGAGGGAGGGAACTGGTGTGCCTATTAAGTTTGTATGAGCAGAGATAATAAAAAATATTCAAAAAAAAAAAGAACGAGTGCTGGGAAGGACCCACACTGAAGACCCTTCGAGGAGGATTTTAGCCCTAGCCCATCCACGTAAGTCAGCAAATGTCAGTTGCCTTTTCCAGTAAGAACCATTATCTGTGATACTCCTTTGCTGACATTCATCATTTCACCCAACTATCCTGTGGGCCCCTCCATGACGGTACAGAGAACATACGTAGGTTGGGAGGCAAAGGCTGCCTTGGAAACTAGAAGGCAGGATTTCTGTAAGAAATATTTCGAAAAGGACAGTGTTCAGGTCACATCTTCTTTGACCCCTGGACTCCAACAGCAGATCACTCACAAACGGCTTCAGTGCCAGCCACCAGCATTGCAGTTTGTTCTCATGGTCTTCATTGTTTCAGAGGGTTACCTATTAAAACTTGAGAGTTACAGATTCGCCAAATGGATCACTGAACTCACAGCAGTCCACAGGAGTCTAGAATAATAATTCAGCCACTCAAGATGCAGAACTGATGTTTGTGTCTATAAGAAAGTAAATTATCACACAAGCTAGAATGAAGACCATCTCTTTGGAAACCTATTAAAGAACCACAGTGAGTTTTGCTGGTTTTATTTTCATTCTGCTCTACTCTGCCAAAAGATACACAGAGTGAGTTCCCATTCTGTCTTGGATGTGCCCCGTCAAAGATGCCTGTGACCACAGGACCATGGCACGTGCCTGACTTCTCCACCCTGGTATTCTCTTCACTTCAAAAAGAGTCATTTCTCACTCAAGGGCAATCATCTCTAATCCAACACTTTCAAAGAAGGACATCATTAAAAAAACAAAAGAAGAAGAAAGAAAGAAAGAAAAGGAGGAGGAGAAGAAAAAAGAAGAGTAAGGGATATCATTTTTAAAAGGAAGTGTATGTAAGTTTTAACTTTCTCACTCAAGCCCCTGAAGTTGCTGAACAATTGTTTGCATTTTAAAATCCATGCGCTTCTCCCTAACTCCAGAGCTACTCTCTGGGGACAAGACGCCGCAGAGCCACCTGCAGCAACCCTCCTGCTGCTCCTCCTCTGGTCACCTGCCTTCCAATGATGTCCACCAAAAATTGAGCAAGATCTCTTAAAGCAGATCAAACTGTGTCATGCTTACATCATCCACCTCCTCCACAAGCTCCCCTTGGACACGGTCCAAGCCCATCCTCTTCAGGACAACCTGGCCAAATTACAAACGCATGCTCCTCATTCTCTCAAGTCTTCCAGACTTTCTGCCTATTCCTGGAATAATGCTTTCCCCTGGGCTCTGAGCAACTTCCCCTGCCTCGTCTATACATTCCCAACCCCCCTCCCCCAACAGGATGCACAGCCCTAGGCCTTGCTTATCCATGCGTTCCCTCCCTTCTTTCATTCAAGAACTACTTTGTCTCTTCTTTGGGTGAGTTGTGGTTCTGGTAAATGGAATTCAGCTGGAACCAGAGATGAAAATCTCACATAGCCCGTCGTCGAGACTAGGTGCTAACTGGCTGGAGGTCCCATTCGGTGGTGCGATCCTTAAGTTTTCTACGCTTCAGCACAACTTTTTAAAGTTTTCATTAAACCGATCAAATTACTATAAATAAAATTTACTCAGAGGTTAAGACTCTTAATTCACAACCAGTAGGTCCTGAGTTCAGATCCCAGTTCCACATTAAAAAAAAAAAAGGTGAAAATGGTGGCAGTTTACACTTCTGACCCTGGTGGGCGGAGCCTGGGAAATCCCAGAGCAAAGCAAGAGGAGGCAGAAGCAATCCAGGATGATTCCCAAAGTCACCTTTGGTCCTCCACAGGGACACATGTGCCCCTGATACACACACACACACACACACACACACACACACACACCACATACCACACATACACACCACACACACACACACACCACACACACACACACCACACACACACACACACCGCACACACACCACACACATACACACCACACACACACACACCACATACCACACACACACACACCACACACACACACACACCACACACACACACACCACACACACCACACACCACACACCACACACCACACACACACACACACACACACACACACACACACACAGACTAAATGAATGAATGAATAAAAAAATTACTAAAATTAGCCTCACACACATCATTTGTAAGCTGTAAGAGATATATAATAATAGCAGATATATATATAATCCCCGGGCAGAAGGAGGTGGAGGCGTCCATGGTGGTTCGCGAATTCGTCCGTGGTTCTACACATACACAGACACACACACACACACACACATACACAGACACACGCGCACGCACATACACACGCATATGCACACAGTTGAATAAACAATAATAATAATAAAAAAAATTAAAAAAAAATAATAATAGCAAAAGCTTAGCACTATCACAAGTATTTACAGGTGGACATGGTCTAACAACCACTTAATATTTGCCATTTCAAAGAAAAAGGTTTTTTCCAAATTCTAACCTCTTTTATAATTTCTCACTAATCATAATACATTCCCCACTTCTTCCACCTCACGTCACTACCATACACTAGACCACCACAACTGGTGACATAGATAATAGACATGCTGAAACAGTTCAGATGTAAGAGAATGCGGCTATAAAACGTGAATTCTAACGCCAAACACAGTCTCCATTGTTTGAGCTTAGTTTTAACATAAAGAACATCATTTATCTATTCACTGACTGGCATTGAAGCCTACTTGGCAATTACCTGTTCGATTTGTCACACCCAATTTAGCACCTCAGCAATTATAATAAGTAAAACTCAAATGTGAAATCACTTAAGCCTAGTCTCCATTTTGCTAGTGGGATGCCCTGAGTTCCACCCAGAGGAGCCTCTTGCTGCCAACAGCTTGACAACCCACCTCTTCGCAGGTCGGCTGACACATGCCCGGCTAGCTTTCCCCAAGCACAAGGCAGAGAAATTCTGTGAAACGACATTCTCTTTTTTGTTCCATCAAAAAAAAAAAAAAAAAAAATACTCTGAAAGTCACCATGCAACCAATCCATACTCAACTTACATGTTGAATCTAGCTAAAAAAGCTAGCCCACAACTAAGAAAAGGCACAAAAAGAACCAAGTAGGAGAAATGTCAGTTTCGGTATCATTAATCTGATGTTTACATTCAACTCTACATGGTATCAGAGTGTACTGCTAAGGAGCATGCTATTGTACTTATTTAAGCCTCCAAGGACAGAACCATGTATTTTCTGAAGTGTACACAGAGTCTTTGAGAAAGGTACTATTGATATAAAATATGAGAACTAAGATCTATAGTCAGGAACTTAAGCTTACCACTTAGCCACAGGGCAGCCGTGCTTGGCTAGTATTTGCTTCTCATTCTTTTTTCAGATTCCAAGGCAATGCCTACCATACTGATTTAGAAAACCTCAGAGAAAGGCCTGGGTGTTCACTTTGCCTATTCCCCAAAGTAAAATGATAGTTGATAAGCTTAGAAATCACTGTCTACAGAACTTAAAGCCGAACTCAAAGAAGGTAGGTCAAATTCACAGGAATTGGGAGCTGAGAAAGTGGCTCAGTGGTGAAAGTACTTGCCTCACAAGCCTAGAGACCAGAGTTCAGATCCTCAGAGCCCGTGTGAAAAGAGGAAGCTGTGGTGTGAGCAGCTGTAATCTCCCACCCATCCCCACTGGCCTATCCAATATAGGAGGCAAAGGCAAGAGATTCTTCGGAAGCTCAGGTACAGCTAGCTAGGCAGAGAGGTGAGGCTTAAACAAGGTGGAAGGGAGGCAATTGGGAGCAACAAACAGTCCTGAGGTTAGAAGAAACAACAGACAGAAAGCTCCTGGGTTTTAAATATATCAAAAAAAAACCTTCTTTTTAAAAAGTGTAAACAGACATACACACAGTGAGGAAGATAAGGTATAAGGGAAAATGTACTACAGTACTCCTACCAGAAGTCGTAGGCAACTAAATAAAATTTCCAATATTTAGTATCATTAATCTGATGTTTGGTGGTCTCAAAGGCTCATCAAATAGTTTAGGCTTTTGCCATAGCTCTTGATGGGTCTCCATTAAGACTAAAGACACTACACACATCCATCACAGGACATAGTGGGGAAGGGGGGGAAGACAAGCTGGAACTGGTCTGGAAGCTTCTTCCTTGCCCTCCAGTTTTTAAAGTACCAGAAAGTACTATGCAAGCTGCTGGGGGAAAAAGCAAAAACAAACAGTCTCATCAATCTGGAAGAACTGCAAACTATAGCAACCACCACCTTGAAGAGTTGCCCTTCAGTGCAATGGTGGCGTGAATGTTAAAGCCAACTGCTTTCTGACTGGATTTAAGGCCCACTTTCAGCAGGAAACACATTCAGGGTACTCTAAGCCAGGCTAGGACCCTATGAAAGGGTAAGACATAGGTTCTAGGGAGTATAAACTATTAAGGTTTAGCTGTAAAGACGTTACATGTTTAACTATTTTTTAAAACATTTGTCATTATGCCCAAAAGTTGGAGTGTCATTTAACACTCAACCTAGAATCTTCCTTTTGCAATGGAAGGTGTTCATAACAGAAAATCACAACTATGACAACAACAAAAATTATAGACAATATGTGACTGCTGGCCCTAAACAAGGTATCTAGCACTCTCACAGTCTAAAGCTCAAGGAATTTGCAGAAGAGGGAGTGGCAAGAACATAAGAGCCTGAACGGGGTGTGGTCAGACACTATCTGGACATGACAGGTTGTTGCATCCATGAACTCACAGCTATGTGTATTACCACAAGACCTGAACTGAGGTGTTGCTTAGCAACTTTTCACCTTGGAAGGGGAAAGCTCCATGCCTCCCTGAGAGGTTATTAAAGGTTACTGCAGGATGGAGTGAAAGAAATGCTATCCTCAATGGTATAGCCATGGACACATGATTCACGCTTTGGCAAGTGCTCATACACGTGCTATCAAAGGCAACCCAGATGAAACTCAGTGGGTTACATGCAAAAGACATGAAAATAGAAGGGAGACTGGTAGGGAAGAAGAGTTGTAATGGGAAAAGGAGAGGGGATTGAGGATGAAAGTGAGAAAACATCATAAATTCACTGCATTTATGTATGAAACTTTAAAAGAATAAAAAGTAAAACAAGAAAAGAAAGGTGACAACTGATGACCAAAGGTTATCCTCTGGCCTCCACACACACCGCGGCACATGCGTGCCCACTCACACAAATGAAGATTTCACCCCCCCCCACACACACACTCTCTCTCTCCAAAACATAGTAATGAAGCATGTGTTCGAAGTGAATTTTTAAAATGTCTACTGCAGGCCCAGTGCAATCTACTCCTCTCAATTTGTCAGTTCTTCCATTTAGACTGAAAGACCATGAGGTAGAGCACCACAGGTCCATTCGTTTTGTGTGTGTTCAGAACAGTGCGTGATGTAGAGCAAGTTAGATCGATGCTTGTAAGTTACTGATAAAGATGGGGTGGAATCTCTGTTTTTCTGACTCTATCAAAATTTCCAGGCAAGCCAAGCATGTGCTCACACATGAATCCTGGCACTCAAGGCAGAGACGGGAGGACTAGCCATAAGTTCAAGGCGAGTCTGGGACACATTGTCAGTTCCAAACCCATCTATGCAACACAGTGAGACCCTGTCTCAAAATGAAACAAAACACTGCCAAGGAAATGTCCCCCCATTCATTCATTTGGCCAAAACTCATTACACACCTCTGATGTGCAAAGCTCAAAGGAATGAGCCACATACACAGACCAGATTCCCATCTTTGTGAGATTTACATTTGGGAGGATGGAGAGAGACGGGAATAAACACTCACAGACTAGTCAATTACAGACAGCAATGAAAATGCTTCATTTTGTCTTAAAGGCTTTAAAACCATGCAGATGTCAGTGAAAGGTATTGGTTTAAGAAGGGTTGGAAAAATACTCTCCTGGTTGGAGTTAGGGAGACATGAGATATGTATGAAAGCTGCAGACCCTGTGCTCTGCCACTGTGCCAGCTAAGAGACCCTGGGCAGCTCGGGCACTCTGGAGCAGTGAGATCAAAAGGTACCTGTGACTTCCCAGAGTGCGGGTGTCACAGGCAGAGAGGGTGTGACGGCATCCATGATGTACACAGGCCATGCCCAGTGTGGAGGGCCCAGTTCTTGGCAGGGCCCTTCCCCAACTGTCAGAAATGATTCCCATACCTTTCAAGACTCCCCCTCTACAGTTTACCAACAAACCCCAAACCCCTGGCCTAGGTATTTGTTACCACAGAGCCGTAAGTACTGGCACATCCAGACTGGGTGGGTTAAGAAGTTGGCAGGGCAACAGGACCTAAGACAAAGACACTAACTGCTGAGCTCAAGAAGCCTTGTGAAGAGATTGTGGAAAGCCAAGCACTAGACTCGGTCCCAAGAAAGAGAAAAACATGACACAGGTTTCTCCCTTAGAGACCTTGGCCGAAGGCAGATTCCTACACTGGGTCTCCGAGGCCGTAATGGACCCTATGAAAGTAAATGCAGCTTTGGTGCATGCAGATGCCTTTCAGGGTCCATAGCTTTGATCTGAGTCTCAGAGGAGTCAAATTGGGGCCACTACACAACCCCATTTTATAAGCAGGCAAAGGGAAGTAAGAAGCATGTTAGGACTCAGCCAGGAGGACGCGGCAAGAGCCTGCAGTGCAGCTTAGTGTAAAGCACTTGCCTAGTAGGTACACATTCTGGGTTCTATCTAGGTGTACATGTGTCTAGTAGGTACACATCCTGGGTTCTATCTAGGTGTACATGTGCCTAGTAGGTACACATCCTGGGTTCTATCTAGGTACACATGTGCCTAGTAGGTACACATCCTGGGTTCTATCTCTGATACCACACAAACACAGAAGTGACAGAAATTTGAACCCTGTCCTTTAGGAAGGAAGAAAGGAGCCATTTCAAAAATGAGTCACCGAAGCGCCATGGTGACAGCACTATAACCATCTTTGGTCAGTGACAACAGATCCAAGCCCACCACCCTTACTCCAGAGGCTGCAGAAGCCAGCACCTCAAGGTTCAGCTTTTGTCTTGACCAGGAGAATAAGATGGTACAAGATGCACAAGAACCCTCACAAAGATTCATGACCTCTGGGTCCTTTCTGATCTAAAGACAAAATGCAAACTGTCACTGGTGGTTCAACCCTAGGGTCACCATGCTCACAATCCATGGCAAGAGTCCCTGTAAGTTTTATCTGTCCCTTGAATTTGGGTAAGGGTGTCTCACTGTCTTAACTAACCCCTGGGACTAACTGGAAGTCATAACAAGAACATATTCCTTTTCATTAAGCCCATATTGGGATTTACATTGAAAGGAAAATTAGCTGGGAAGACGGCTCCATTGATAAAGAGTTGCCCTTGTAAGCAAGACAATCTGAATTCAATCCCCAGAATGCACACACATACACAAACAAAACAGTCAGGAACGGTGGGCGGTTCGTGAATGCAATCCTGGCACTGGGATTCACTGGCCAAACAGCCTAGCTACTTGGTGAGCCCCAGATCAAAAAGAATCCCTACCAAAAGAAAGAAGAAAAAAGATGATGAAGAAGAGGAAGAGGAAGAGGAGGAAAAAGAAGAGGAGGAGGAGGAAGAGGAAGAAGAGGAGGAGGAAAAAGAGGAGGAAGAGGAAGAAGAGGAAGAAGAAGAGGAGGAAGAAGAGGAAGAAGAGGAGGAGGAAAAGAAGGAGGAAGAAGAGGAAGAGGAGGAGGAGGAAGAAGAATAAGAGGAAGAAGAGGAAGAGGAGGAAGAGGAGGAGGAGGAAGAAGAGGAAGAGGAGGAAGAAGAAGAGGAAGAAGAGGAAGAGGAGGAAGAAGAGGAAGAGGAGGAAGAAGAGAAAGAAGAGGCAGAGGAAGAAGGAAGAAGAAGAAGAAGAAGAAGAAGAAGAAGAAGAAGAAGAAGAAGAAGAAGAAGAAGAAGAGGAAGAGGAAGAGGAAGAGGAAGAGGAAGAAGAAAGGAAGAAGAAGAAAGAAGAAGAAGAGGCAGAGGAAGAAGAGGAAGAAGAAGAAGAGGAACAGCCAAGGAACAGGACATCCGGGGACTCTTCTGGCCTCCACTCCACATGTGTTCTGCACTCAAGAGTCAAAACAGGAAATATCCAGCCACTTGCTGTGGGATAATGGAAAGTACGCGGCCTCTGGAACCAGGAATCATTCTAAATCTCTAGATCTGCTACCAACACGGCCATAAACTTTCCTGAACACAGACCACCCAATCTATAAAACAGACAACGTGATAATTTATTGTTTTTCCTTTGTGTGTGTATGTGTGTGTAGTGTGTGTACATGCATGCATGCTCACGGGCACACATGTAGGTGTGCCGACAAGTGGAGACCCAAAGTTGACGTCAGCATCTTCCTCGGTCCCCCTCCGGTCTACTTATTAAGGCTGGGTTTCTCAGTGAATCCAGAGCTGGCCGGTTCAGCCAGCTCGCCCAGGGAACAGGTTTCTTTCTGCCCCCCTGAGTGCGGGCATTATGGTTGGCCATCATGTCTGCCCAACTTCTACACAGGTATGAGGGACCTGAACTGCAGTCATGCTTGTGTGGCAAGCACTTGGCCCACTGAGCCCTCTCCCCAGCACTGACTTCATGGCTTATTAGGCACAAAGATTTAGTGAGAATCTACTATGTTACAGGCACTATTTTAATCTCTGGGGTAAGGAAATAAGAAAAATGAGGTCCATTCCCTTGTAAAGTTTACACCTAGGCAAAGAGAAAAATACACGCAAAATATGAAACAGAATTTAATCATATCAATTATGTTTCAATAACAGTACCTGAGAGTTGTTGGTCATTTACAATGTGCCAGAAACCACTACTCAAGACTTTAAATATTTATTTAATTCTCACACAAGAAGGATATAATACAATTTCCATTTTATAAAGAAGAAAACTAAGACTCGGATAGATCAAATAACTTCTCCAAATTCACAGCCAGAAAATAGGGCAACCATGACAAAAACCCTGCAACCTAACGGCAGAACCTCGCTTTCCACTGCACTGTCTGAATGAAAACAGAATCTGGGGCCGGTCACGGTGACGCACACCTGCAACGCCAACTCTGAGCAGATGAGGCCCAGCCCATGCACAGCTTGCAGCCACTGAGGGTCTTGGGCGGGGAGGAGGCACAATACAATCTACATCTCTAAAGTATGAATCCAGTGGAATGGATTATGAAAGAGAGTCAGTGTGAGTAGTCGAGGCAGGAAGAGCAACTCGGGAGTGCTGGAATCCAGCCACAAGCTAAGGCTACCCGAGCTATCCCTATCATAGCAACAAAAGGGGGACGCAAAGTGCCTGGCAGAACTCACCATAAGGAGACAGGGTGCCTGGAGCACTAGTACAGCACCTGACACACAGCAGGCGTTTACAAACACCAAGTACCTTCCCCTGACCAGCACTTGGGGACAAGAGCTTTGGAGCCCAACAGGAATTAACGTCCAAATGACTAAGCCTCTTCCATGCCGACGCCCCCGCCCCAACTTCTCCAAAGAAGCCGGTGGCTTGGCGAGGACCCTGGGAGTGTACCAAGTTTAAGACACAATAGAGAATTGATCATTAAAGTAGCTGGACCATTCAATTAAAACCCACTGTGGGTGCCAAGCCCAAGCACAAAGGGATCAGTCTTCTTGAACAACGAAGACCAGTCTGCAGGAGACTCCGGTTACACAACCCTCTTCTTCACCGTAAGGCACTTGGCTGGGTTTGTTTTTTTTTTTAAACAGAAAGGACATACTCTTGAGTAAATGCAATAATTGTTTCAATGATGTGCCTCAAGCCACCCAAGAAGTTAAAAAAAGAAACTGGGAAATTGGGATTCTTCTATTACATGATTGCTTAATTGCAGCCTCAAGTCTAGCCCCTACTCCATCCACTACCCCCCTCAACCCTTACCCTAGTAAAAGGACGCTGCTCTGAGGAACTCTGAGGGAGATTCGAGAATCAGAAAGACTGCCAGAGAGAAACAAATAACGAGGCAAGCAGGAGAGCAAGCACGCAGGACAATCAAAGGCTTGCAGTGAGGCTGAAGGAAAGCAAGGACTGGAGCTTGCAGCCCCACCTAGGTGCGATTAAGGAGAATTTCCTTACAGATGTCCCCAAAGGCCGGTCCCACGCAGACAGTCATCTGACCACAGGTGATCTCTCCCCAGCAATTGAGGTTTGTTATTTTCTAACAAGCCCAACAACCACGACAACAAACCGCAACTATATTGATTTAAGTTGAACATTAATTATCACCACAGGCCGGTTTGGAAACAAAACAGAACAAAACCCTCTCTGCGTCTTTTAAACTTTAAGTTCCAAGCCCAGGCATCCCAAGCCTGAGCTAAGAGAAATCTAAGGATAGGAAAGTAATGTTCTCTCCATTGCCTCACTTGGCCTGGATTCCAGGGTCAAAAGAAGCCTGCCTTGGAGAAATGGCCACGGGGACTCGTCTTCCACTCTGAATTCTTAACTATCCAAATTTTCCTAATTGGTCTAAGCCAGTGGTTTGGCAAAGGACCCCCATGGTCAATACTGTTCTCATCATATTATTTGGGTTTTTTTTTCACTCTGTTGATGTTTCTACTGGCGATTAAAAAGAACGGTGGGTAAAACTGCAAGGCCTGACTGGTGGGCACTTGGAGACAAGCCAGAGAGATGGAGCAGAATAGCAACTAGCAAGAGCTGCTGGGAGAACGTGGCCAGGAAAAGGAGAAGTTAGTCAAAGGCTGGTTACGCAGGATTAAGGAGAAGACTTTCCTTACAGATGTCCCCAAAGGCTGGTCCCACGCAGACAGTCATCTGACCACAGGTCAGATGGTTTCAGCATGGAACGGCATGGTTCCAGCTAACAGCCATGCATAACTTCCAAATTATTGAGAATTCTTGAAGAGCAAGCATGGGGTAGATATGTTAATCCAAACATCCTGCAATATATATACGTATACTACCACGCTGTACCTCATGAAAATATGGTTGTTGCTTGCCAGTTAAAGTCGATAGAATTTAAAACGGAACTGTTGGTGTGGAATTCAGTATTGTATCAATGAAGGATGTGGGGGCTGAGTAGCTGAGTCTGCCCTCCTTCAGAATCTGGGAGCTTCCAGGCAAGTGCTCCAACCAAAACAACTCGTTACAATTGAATGTAAAATTAGGTGAACGAACCCAGCCTGTAAAAGCCAGGCAAAAAAGAGATTTGCTAATATGTGAAACAATGTCGCTCTTCCTGATAATTTTTTGTACTGGAAAAGTTATTTTTCACTTGGAAAAAAGTGTACATTTTTTTGCTATCCTTAAATAAGTATTTTTTTAACTTAGCTCCTAGTTGAGTAACTACTAATAAACATAAATCCAAATAAACATCTATCAGGATCCTCAACGAATTTTAGTAGTATGAATGGACTGGGAAGTCAGAAAGTTTGAGAATCTCTGGCTTAAATCAAGTATATTAACAGTTGAATTCGTTCACACACACACACACACACACACACACACACACACACATACACACACACACACACAGACAAACATACACACAGTAGAAACAAAACCAGAAAGAGGACAAACTGCATTTCTTGGGACTTTATTGTGTAATTTGCTTAAAGCCCATGGGCCTTGCTAATTTGCATGTCTGATTTACTCAGAATCCTTTCTTCCTCCTCCTCTCTGGCAAGAAACCACAGACAAATTCCAAGGCGATTTCACAACCCGCAGGAAAGCAAATGCTCACCAGGGCTACAGTGGAGCTCTGCACCCCCAGAACAGGGCTCTCCCTCCCAGGGTCCCTTTCAAACACTAAATCCACACAGCACAGCATTGGTTTGCTTAAAGCAAATAGTTAATTTGTCCTTTCACTAGAAATCAAAAGAACAAAATCACACAGCTCCAGCATGGCTTGGGCCGCCACACTGACCCTCCACCATTCCCCTTTTCCCAAGCAAGTGGATGTCAAAGTCAAGCAGAATCAACAAATCAATCAATCCATAACAAATATTTATACTGCCTATGTGGGGGGAGGGGGGAGAAGAGTAAACCAACAATACAAGGAATACAATAAAAAATGCCTTAGCAAATAGTGCTATAAGAAGTCTAAACAAAGGAGAAAAAAATGTGCCAAGTGGCAGAGTGTGTGAATAAAGGAGAAGCGTAAGGCACAGAGCTGAGCAAGCCATTACCTGGAGGAAAGCCAGGCAATAAAGGCAAAAAGCTAAAAAGTTAACTGTCGAAGTTGGTGATCAAGCGTCCGTGATTAGACCTTTTGGCTAACACTCATTTCAGCAGGGGAAGGTGGATGATAAGGCCAGAATGATAGATCGCGCCCTGATTCTGGAAGGTCCCACAAGTCTGGCTAAGTAGTCTGGATTCTGTCCTGAATGCAATAAGCAGCCACAAAAGGCTTTTGAGAAGGGCAGGGACACATGAGAGCATGTTATTTCTTTCTTTTTATTTGTTGCCCTGGTTTTTAAACACTAATCTATTTATAATATGGTGGAGTTCAAAGAAACCAAGACCAGAGGTCAGAGGGCCAGATAAGGAGACTACTGAAAAAGCCCAGGGAGCCTCGGGCAGGACCTGAACAGGGGCAGCAAGGGAACTGAAATGCAATCTTAGACTCCTAAGTTCCAGAAGAGAGAGAACTGCAGTCTGCACGGTACCAGGCTGGGAGAGGTGGGGCCACGCACAGAATAAGGAAGTCCAGGCCCCTAAGGACAAAGTTACCGAGTACTTGTTAGGCCACTTGCTGTGCTGGGCATCAACTGAGACAGTGACTTGGAACCACTGGCAGCTGGGGCTCTGATGAGGATTTGACTCCACCAACACAGTAACCCTGTGGCAGACGGAGAAGGCAGAAAGAAAAGGAGGCCAGCATCTAGCAGTTTCGCCTTTCTCTGCAGATAACATGGTGGTGCAAAGACTGAGTATCCTGCATTAGTCCAGAGAACAGCCATACCCTGGAGTGCTACCTTCTGATGGCTGGTAGCAAGGACATTCTTACCCTGATGCCCTCCTCCTACCTATCCTGCTTGACAGTGGCAGGCAGGCAGTGCCTGGCAAGTCAGTCCCTACCAGTGCTTACACAGCCCGCCCCTGGACAGTCGGCCCCCAGCCCATCTCTCCAGCCCTCAGAAGGTGCTATACAGTAACCCATTTCCCCATCTGACACAGTCCTGTTTCCTGCAGCTCAACCTGACATACACAGTGGGTTTAAGCACAGGCAGAACAAGGGAGTGAAAACGTCAGAAGGCCGTTGGGACGCATGGAACTAGAACTTGGAAACAAAGCCGGGTCAGAGCGAGGGTGTGCTACCTGCACAGACACTGAACCCCTGACGACATAAATCTTTTCTCTAGAATTTCTACAATGAGTCTCAGGGTCAACAGAGAAAACCCCTCTGAGCTCTCCTACAGCACTTTGCAATCGCACGGAACTGTGAAAATAAATATGAGCAAAGGCATTTGGAAGAGTTCTGGTTTCGCTTTCACGTGACAGAGAGTGGGTATCACACTCAGCAGTGTGGGAGCACTAAAGCAAAGACAGGGTGACCAGATCGCCTAATGTCACAGAGGACCGGCTAGTGACCGACAAGGGAGTATATCCTGCTTTTAACTTATTTCTTCCTGTTTGGTCTTTGTACTGTTAATGCTGACGATCATGCTTTGTAAATGCCAAAAATGTTGGCATGAAATATTAACGAGCCTGGGAGGGCTTGTAAAACCATGAAGAATCAAATGGGGCCTAACTTACAACCACAGAAGATATGAAAATTCCATGAGCACTTTTCTCCTCCATTTTAACCTAAAGGGTGGTGCTGGGGCCAGGGCCAGGGTCCACTGTTCTTAAAACATGCCCCCAACACTCAGTTCTGAACAACAAGTGACATCCAATTATGCAGCCAGCTATTCATTTATTTTTCTGTCATTCTACGAGGTGGAAAATTAACAGCATTATGTTTGCAAGCCTTTAGTAGGCCCTTGAATAAAAGTTCAGAAATGTTTATATTACACACAGCTTTGGTTTGAAGAAGCTCAAATGCAAGTTAATATAAACCTATCCCAAGCCAATGTGCAGAAATGAGCCCTGTTAGATGGAGGCTAAGCTTTGACCTTACCAACTTTTTCCATAGAATGTACAATCCATCACGTACAAAAACACGGGCAAAGATGTGAGGTGTTGGTAAGTACCCCTGTTAGTGAGAAATTTCTGCTAATTATTACACCAAATAAGCATAGTTAACAGGCCATGGCCACAGAGGGGCATGTTTTGGGACATTAAATGGCTACCTAGGGTGGAGAGGAATATATTACACTATGCCCTTGACCAATAAAACAATTTCCCTGACACCCAGAAACCCAGTTGGATGGACCAAGGCAAGTGATGTGCGGCTGGCTAATGGAGAGCAGTGCTGCAGTGCCACCTAGTGGTCAACATGCTTTAATGTACGGAATTTGAAGCAACTGGGAATCTCTGGCTGGAGTTTGGAAATGTATGAGGAAAGGGGCCAAAAGGAATCACACTGGGAGGGGCTGAGTCATAGTTCAATGCTACAAGGCAGCCTTAGCATGCATGAAGGCATGGATCTGATCATCAATACCATGAAAAAAGGATGGATGATAGAGGAAGGATAGATGGATGTATGGAAGGAGGGATGGACCGACAGATGGACAGAAGGATAAAATGATTTGAAGGCTCTTTAAACCAGATATCTTAAAAGTAAAACTTTTAAAAGTACACACACATTTATTTTCTTTCCTTTTATCTCTACCTTGGCCTTAAGTAACACAAAGTCCAAAATCAAATCAAAGGCCCAAATTAATCAGTCATTTTCTAGATACATATTTTACTTTGCCAAGAATCTTCTAGCAGAAAGCTCCTTTAAAATTAAATGCTCTCTTGGAGGGAGGGAGGGAACTGGTGTACCTATTAAGTTTGTATGAGCTGAAATAATAATAAAAAATGTATTAATAAAAAAAGAATAAAAAAGTTCATGCTGGGTACATTAAAAAAAATAATAATAAAAAAATAAAATTAAATGCTCCCAAAGGAAGAAAGGCAGCAGAGAGGTGGGCAGGTTAAAAGTAAATACAGTCAATGCTTTTGACTCCATACAACAAATATGAAAGGCATAATATAAGTGACATAGCATGAGCCATGGTAATAAAGGATTATGCATTCACAGAGAATTGTTTTCCCATAAAGTGTTTCCAAGGTGCTGATTCCTAATGTGGCATTGGGGACAAACACCAACTATCACATATATCCCCACAGTCCAAAGAGCTACAGGCATAATGGAAAGAGATCTTGTCTATGTCAACACAAGTATAGTAAGGAACAAGTTAAGGTTGCTCCTCCGCAGAATCTACATTCTGAAGTGGAAGGAGAATCAGCAAATACCCAACCAGCAAGTAACTAGTGTAACTAAATGGAGAATGACACAGAAAAAAACACAACAGAAATGTGGGGATAGAGACCACAGGCAGACAATGAGAGGGGACGTGCTACTTTGGGTCAGCAGAGGAGAGCCTCCGGATACATGCTTTAATTCAGAGCTAGGACAAACTAGAGAAATGGCCAGGCAAGACGGTCCCAGCAGGAGAGAAGGGCAAATGCAGACGACCAGAGGCAGGAAGCACTTGCCCTGCTGGAAGAACCGAAGGAGAGGATGGAGAACAAAAAGAAAAGAATGGAAGGAGAGAGGGAGCAAAGAGAATGTGGGAAGAGATCAGAGAGAAAGCTGGAGTCCTGAGGCTTTTCTTAATGTATCTCAAGAGTTATAGTTCACTTGTCAATTTATTCCCTTTAAATGTACAGCCTGTGTGTCCACAGAATTATTCAGCCATCACCATTACTAATTCCAGAGCATTTTCATTTCCCTCTAAGGAAACCCTGCGACCTTCCAGCAGCCCCTCCCCCACCCCTCCCTCTCTGGCTGCTGCAGCCAACTCATCAATTATTTCCTATCTCTGTGGTCTGCCTATTCTATACTTCAAATGAATGTCATCAGCTCTTTTACTTAGCACGTGGTTTTAAGGTTCACCCATCCATGCTGTAGCATGTATTGGTGCCCCATTCTTTTGATTGTTAAATAGCATTCCATTGTGCAGATATACAACATTGTTGTCATCCACTCATCATTTAATGAACTCTTGGGATTTTCTTACTTTCCCACTTTCTAACTAATATGAATAGTATTGCTCATACACCATTTTTTAAAAAGTAGTTTTTCAAACTACATCTCCCAAGCACCCATTCAGAGGAGCCTCACTTTAGGAAGGGGTGAATTTAAGAAAAGAAAGCCAATGAAGACAATGAAGTCATCCCCCAATGGGATCATCCAAAGCTCGGGTGCCTTTTCTCTCCCACACAGGAGCACCCCAAACAGAGCACTTGAGTCATTTAATGCGGTGTTATTCTTGTTCTTAGGTGTCGCTGAAGCAAATATAGAAAATGAAAGAAGAGGGTAGTGGACATCTAAGGGAGAAAATATATTAAGTCTCAAAATTTGTCATACATCTTTTCAAAAGAACTGAAATACATTTGTATATGCCAAAAATCAACAACAGGACTGTTTTAAGACATTTTTAAGTAAACCACAATCCTGACACATTTTCAAACTCAAACATAAACATATTACATTGTACCATATTTCTTACTGTTTCTTCACAATTAAAAAAAGTACATGTCCATAATTTTACTTTTGAACTTCTTTGACCTTGAGAAACTCTTTCATGACTGCCTATGTTTTCTCAGAAATCACTGAACAACCTTGGGACTTCTTGGAAGTTAGAAAACCCCAACTACAAATGATTCCCAGACATAATCATGCCTTTTGCATACAGAACTTGTCTTCTTTGGAAGCTAGCCTAAGCATGCATTTTCTGAGCATTGACAAAACAAGTATTCATTCCAAATCTGCCATGTTATGTGGGGTCTGGAATTGATGCTTTGCTGTAGCCTCACACATGTTTACGGAATCTTGAAACACAGCGGCTCAAGGCTGCTTTCTTCCTTCCCTGCTGAGCTCTGTCTAATGGAATGAGGACAGAAGTGACGAGTGCCACTTCCAGGTCTGACCCATAAAACACTCTTAAGCACATCCTCGCAGACTCTCTTCCCCACAACTGGTCAGAGTGGAGATAACCTAAAGTGACCCCCAGAGCCATGTGTTGAAGAAGGTAGAAAGGTCCCATAGCTTACCTCTCTAATTGAATTCATAGGGGAAACTGTTCTACCCCGTACCGACCACACTCATTACTGTTACACAAGCAAAAATTCAAAGTTATTATGTTTAAGACATTTTATATGAGTTCTGTTATGACAATAGCCTCCTTAAGCTAGTAATATAAACCCACAGGACTAGACACTATGAGGACCTAAAGAACTCATAGATACACAGCCTCTACTGATAATTTCTACCTTCATATTTATTTGTACGATTACTAATTATTAATAGTGCAGGTATGTGTTAAGTCCTCTTCTAAAAGCATTATCTGAATTAGCTCATTGCACCCTCAAAGAAAGAAACTCAATGGCAATTACTAGAACTATCCTGACTTGATAGCTATTGAAATGAAGGTAAAGAGAAATTAAGCGACCTGTCTGAGTTTATACGGAATAAGTGGTAGCCAGTCCTCACGTCCAGGTGCTACAGCTCTGGCAGCAAACATCTAATCTACATACTTGAACTGGGCTGAAAATCTCAACTCTTATGTTGCATACTCTTTATCTGTCCTCTGTCTCTACCCCTCTCCTTCTCTTTTCCTACACACAGTCACGTGTGTGCACGCATATACACACACACACTCCACACACACACAACATACAATACTATCTCCCTGTGCTTGACATCTCCATGTTTATTAACATTAAAGAAAACTTTTATGACTCAGAACAGTCCTGACTTGCTCTGAATCCTGGCTTCAAAAAGCTGTCCGCTGCATATGTGAGAAGGTGGGTCCAAAAGCCGCGAAATTACAGCCTTGCTGTCATGAAAATGCAAATGTCTCTGAGAGCAGCTAATAAGTAAATCTGTACTTTTCCAAAGAGGCAAGGATTAACTTCACTGTGGCTTAAGTTAGCTGAACATCAAAAAAGCACATCCAAAATAAACAGCCCTGCGCTGGTGGCAGCCAGGGGTGAGAAAACCAAACGCTCACTTGAGCAGGAATTCCAAGTGTGGTCGAGAACATTTCCCTGATTCAAAGTAAACAAAGAAACAAGGCAAGTTTTCACATGGATAAGACATTTGAGACCATTAAAAAAAAAAAAAAAGGAGCAGCCTTACCAACAGGCCACAGGTCTAGATTAAATGCACATTTCACATGACTCAGACTCAGAAACCACCCCTCAAATGACTGCGCTCATGAGCCAAACAGAGGCTGCTTCTCCGCTTACCGCTACCCATCCCCAGAGCTGCCCTTCTGTGCGCCCACAGCAAAGTGAAAAAGGCGCAGTGGAGGGGAGGAGAAACAGTCAGGTCGCCTCCTCCCTCAAGAGGAGCCACTGCCTCGCACCTCAACTGTCCCGGCAGGCAGGCCATTGCATGCCGCTTCTTCTGTGCCCACGGTCCTAGGAACAGCAACCTCTGTAAGCAGTTTTCATGCCAGTGCTCGAAACCTGTGCTTTCTTCAGCAGCTAACAAAAAAACACAGGCAGATGTGCGAATCCGCGAGGCTCCTCCCGATACAGGACCGTTTCAGAGAAAGCAGACCATCAGCCATGAGGTTACAGGGGCAGACGTGAGACACTCAGCACAACCTGACAGCACCCTCTGGGCCTGGGCCTGGGCTTGGAACTGGGGGTGTCTCACGGTAGCTCACAGAACCTAGTACCAGCTGAGCATTTACTACACGGAGCTCCACAGCCCACAGTAGCTCATGTGACTGTCGCATCAACCTGTGAGCAACCCGGACAGAACTGCCAGACAAAGGAGGAAAAAAGTATGTGGATTTCATGACAGGCAACACGTTTTTGTATTTTTTTTTTCACATAAAACCACTATTTTTAGATGATTTCTGAGAACTCTTTCTATACTTAGGACAGTGAACAACTCACTTCACTTACTATTAAATTCCCCAAAACATCCTCAGAACAAGGTCTGGAACTGTCATAACATGATTTGCATGCTGAATGAATCATGCCACGAAACCATAAGGATAGTACTCTCCTTGGTGTAAAATGAAAACTGAGACGGCCCATAGATTGAATACTGAGATGCTCCTCTTTGAAAAAGAACCTGTACTTGCTCCAAAATAGCATCATAAGGAGGAAAAAAGGCAAAGTGAGATTACAGCATTTTAAAAGAAGTTTCAGCAACAGAAGATTAGAGTGAAATCAACTGCTGCTAAGAAAATAAATCTACCCCAGTGCCAAAATTACTACGAACAAAAGAATTGGGTTCTCATCTTTAAGGTCAGATTAAGGTGACGGGCTGGATTAAGCCATCCATCAGGTAAAATAAATGCTCTGGACAGAGGCTAGACTAAGCAGGGCACAGAAATCCTAAGGAAAACATCACTTCTAACAGGGGAGGTCAGCACCGAGGCCTGGGCCGGTGGGGAGATGCCCTGTGGCTGCAGCTCTAGCAGGCTACCCTACAAATTCTCACCAGACGCTTAATCAATACCACGCCTTAGGACCCAAACTGCTACTATACAATCAATATTACCTTTATTTTAAGTAGCAGGAGGAACAATAAGATTATCTTGTTGCTTACAAGCCTGTCACGGAAAATCTGGTTCATGGCACGTGTCATCTTTTGTTTCTGCCTGGAAGGAATGTGTTTGTTGGGCTTGGAGATAGCCTGGTGGTGCGGCCAGACAGTTAAAGGTGAAGAGACACTTTAGCTCAGGAGAACGGAGGCCTGCAAGTTCCCTACAGGCCAAAGAACAATAGTTCATGAAAAAGGCTCCCAAAGTCTTCATCTGCCAGCCACATGCCAATCCTCCAGCCCCCACCTTCGAATGCTTCCCATCTCCAAGGTATCAGATGTGGATCTGGGTGGGAGGCAGCACCTGACTCCACCCACAGCCCTGCTCCCCTTGCTTTTCTGGCCACAGTACACGGTCACCATTGGGGTTCCTTTTCCTTTTCAAGCCTCCTCACTGGCTCTCAAAGCAAGCCCTTCCAGTGCTTTCTGGAGATCATGTCCTAAGTCCTCCCCTTAGACCTCCCCTTCCACAGCACCCTGACCAGGCCACAGCACAGCTCTAAGACTTCCTTTCTCCTGATTCTACATTTTCCCACTGAGCAGCTAGAACAATCTTTGTAAATAATGAATTTTAAGTATATAATAACATCACAACACATCAGGTCTCTTCACACACTCTCTCCCTTAAGCCCTACAATGGCTTTCCACAGTTGAGGTAAAACCTAAGTCTTTACCACGGACTAAGAGCCCTGCCTTGATCTGCCTCTGGTCTCCGTCTGCTTAAACTTCTGGCTACTGATCACTCTATGGCTACATTCCTCCTATATGCAAAAATGTAACAGCACCTTTGAGCTTTGTCTCTGTGGTTGCAGTGAAATTCATCATCTCTGAGATCACAGCACTGACCCTTTCAGACCACGCTATCCAAATGTTCCTCATGCTATGTCCCAATCTACTTTATTACCCTTATGATGTTGAGACTCCTGGCTTGTGCCCTCTAACGAATGCTAACTTAGATGGGAGGACCTGTGTTCTGCTTGCCTCATGGAGGCCCCAGATGAAGAGCACTGGACGCACACCTAGAAATTTAGCATGGATGCCAGTCATGAGAAGTAGATTAGCAACAGACTACTGTCCAAAACAAGCTGTGGACAGAAAAGCCTTGGGTTTGCCCTAGATTGGTTTGAATTTCTCTACCATTGTGCACTTGAAAGGAGTGTAATGTTTATCAAGACAAGGAGAATTAGACAAATACTCTTCAGATACTCTCGACTCCGCAGCTGAAAATCAGATAAAGACAGTACAAATTCGGATGCCTCCCATCAGCATGCGAGTCTGTCCCCAGAGTCAGTGGACTCAGGCCATCCTGTCTGTCCATCAACACTCCGCCATCCTGCAACACACACATACCCGATTTCTCGCCTCCTCAAAAGACTGTCCACGGCCCTCAGTACCCTCCATCAGTCAGGAGCCTCACCTCCTACACAATGCCCATCTGGTACAAGAGAAGAAGGACAGAAACAGAACGAACCCTCCCCCAAGCTGGGTGAGAAATGGCTGCCGCTGGCTGAGAAGTAAATTTGTATCAGCCCCACTTTTAGGTTAAGAAAATGGTGTATTAGGTTCATGACTTTCCAGAAATCAAACAAGTAAGTAGCAGAGACAACCACATCATTCAAACTCTAAATCCAAACCTTTCCAGGGCATCATCTTAGCAGCAAAATAATGAACATGCAAACCAAACCCTGTTTTTGCCACTCGATGCCCTTGAAATTACTTCTCACGGTGGTGAAATGTTTCCACTGTAAAGGATGGCAGCCTCATTAAACCTTCCCATGTTACTACCTTACACTGACATGCACCTGAAACTGTCCAACGTAGGTCAGTGTGATCACAGAGACCAATGACAGACTTTAACATAATGCATTCAAGTTTTCAGGGTGCTCATCTCAAAGGCCACTGACTTAGCTTCCTTATTAAGATAAGACCCAAAAAAGCAAAAACCGAAAGCATTTTGTTAAAAGCTAAATACAATCTGTGAGCTTTGGATAAATCAAGAGGAAAATTAAATTTGATGAAGCAAATTATTTCTCATCAATTTTAATTCATCTACAATAACTATGTTAAAAATATTATATAATACCATGAAATCGTAAAAAGTTTATCACTGTCAAAAATGCACTTAAAATACTGGGCAGAAGGACAAAACTAATTGGTCTGGTTTATTAATTTTAGTACTTTTATTTTGTGGGACTCTTGCTTCATAGGCCAGGCTGGACTTGAACTCCTGCCTGGACCTTCTGAATACTGGGCTCACAGTGTACTCCACCATGCCCTGGTGTCTTAGTTTTTTCTATACTGTAAGACAAAAAAAAAAAAAAAATTAAGTATATTGGCTTGGATAAATAGCTTCTAAACTTTTCTGTAATCCAGATATTTCTTCCTTAATTTTCATCTTCTCCAGGAACATTATTAAAGAAATTCATCACAGCCCCAGTTAAAATAGCATTCCAGGAGACTATAAACTAATTTCATATTCTGTTTGAAAATAATATTCCCTCCTTTGTTATTAAAGCGTCTGTTTCTACAGATAATAAAATGACAACTTTTAAGGCACATTGAGAAGATGGTGATCACATTAAAACTTGAAGCTTGCAGCAGCAAGAGTTCACTTCTGATACTCCAAGTCTGCCGGGCTCTTAGCGAGATGAGCGTCTACAGCAGACTCCTTCCTTCCATGAGAAGACGCTGCAGACATCACCGAATCAATATTCTTCATCCCCTTCTTTCCTTTCCTGCTCTTTCTCTTTTTCTTGCTTTCTGTTTTGCTTTTAAGATCAGAGTGGTGAGCCGTATGGTGTCAGGTTCAGCCCCAAAAAACGATAAAAACCCACACACACCCCTCCCCGCCCTGGCATGCATGCTCTAGGGGTGTAAATATTTCATGGTATCACCATCATTCACTCGGTGCTTATATTGTCTGATCAAGCCTCTGTTTCTGTCTGTTAGACACTCTGGAGAATAGCGTTTTTTCATGTCTGCTGCTCAGTCACATAAAGCCCTGGCTTCTCAAAGGTTCCTCCAAGTTCAATAATTTATTAAACACTGTGCTGGGGTCGGTAAGCTCTTACAGAGATGCATAACTACGGAATATGTGCAACTATTAGAGACTTTCTTTAATGAAAAGGTGACTTTGGAGAGAATGACGGCATTGTTACTTACACACCAGCAGCTTACTCTGAGCAGCCAAGACCGCACTATGCTAAAAGGCCAGAGCTTAAAATAAATAGAAGCAAACCCACTGTGAAGCAGAGTGTGGAGGAAGGATTTCCCTTCTCAAGAATCATAACTGGTCAAGCCCCCCACTTCCCCTCTTTTAAATATTTCAGTGAAATACTACTAACTGAAGACCAACGATATATTTCAAACTTTCAAGTATTACACCAAAGTCTACTCTTACACTTATTCCTTACGGTTCTCCATCAAGAGATCTAGAAGACATTGAAATGAAACCACACATAACGCACACAAAACAAAGTGGTAGAAACATAAGCAGTGAATATGATGAGTTATCAGGAGCCTTGGAAAAATCATGGTCAGACTAACATCATGTTATCGAAGGCCAAATACAAATGGGTGACAAACACTTCAAGTGCTTAGCGGAAGGCTGAAAACAGTATGGATACCATTGCTAAATTAACAGGAAGTCTTCAAAGGCCGTAATACTTTACAGAAGGTAGACACAAACCAATTTGAGTGGCAGTTGTCAGGGAAGGCTACCCAAAGGAAGAAATAGCTTTCTACATACTAAATTGCTTTTGTAGCTAAAGATGATTTTCAAGTAAACCTTGGGAAACAGATAACCAAATTCAAGATTCACACAACAAATTAACTTCTTAAACATGATGATTTCAAGCTTACATTTGATCTCCTGCCAAAACCATCAAAACAGAGACAAAGAGAGCAGATGAGAGAGCAGCCAATGAGAGATACAACTTCACACTGATGAGGGGCAAGGCGAATGACAGCTAGTACAATGGAAAAGGCACAAGGGGACAGTGGAAGACCAGGAAAAAGTGGGCCTACTTCATGCCACCTTCTACTGAAAGACCCAGCAATACAGAAACCAGGTACATCCAAAGGCAGATGTATTTCTGCAATGGAGCTGGGTGGAAGTTTATGTGCAGAGAGACGTAATCCTTTCTCTTGGTCCCAAATCCCAGGAACTGGCAAATCTTTGTCAAGCAAAGCACAAATTGAACTGTCTGAAAGGACTGTGCCAAGGAGAATCTGGATCTTTACAATACCCAACCAGCCCAAGGGCAGAGGTGAGACCTGCCCGCAGCTCTCAGGAGGCCCCTCCTCCATTTTCTGGGGAGACACTCAGGAGTGAGCGCTTCAGCGACCACTGTTCAGCGATCACTGGGGTGCTCTAGTGACCTGGAAGCCCACCTTCTGTGGCTCCTTTGCTAACTGCTTGTCTGCTGATAAATTCTGATTCCTATTCTGTAAATCCTGGAGCTAAATACTGGGCCCCTTGGATAACACTCTAATTTCATACCTTCCTTCCTTTATTTTTAATTGTTCTGCCCCCCACACACACAAACTTTCAAGGAAAATTTATTCAGTGTTTAATACTTCTATTGACTTTTTTTTTCTGCTACTGAATTTTCAATTTTTGAGATCTCACATTCGCTCTTTTGATGCTGCCTTTCTAAAATGTCTTTGCACATATATATTTGTGTGTATACATTTGTATTTGTGTGTATATGTGTGTGTGTGTGTGTGTGTGTGTGTGTGTACATACATAGAAGGAACAAAGGTTTACTCTGGATATGTTCTTCCATCACTCTTGTGATAGTACTGTCAATTTGACACCTCGAGCATATCTGAGCTTAAGGGACTCTCTAAACTAAAACTAGCATGTGGGCATGCCTGAAAGGATGTCTTGATGGCTATAATTGAAGTAGAAAGACCTTTCCATTGTGGGTAGGATCATTCCCTAGACAGGGGACCTAAGAGTGTATGAAATATCAGCAAGCATGCACACACTCATTGGCACTCTGCCCTTGGTTACGAACAGAATACCAGTTCTCTCAAGCTCCTGCTGCTTTGACATCCCTGCCATCGTGGACTTTAACCAAGAATTGTGGGCCACAATACTCCCTCTCTCCCTTAAACTTGCTTCTCGTCATACACTCTGTCACAGCAATGAGACGAGACACTAAAACAGCTTTCTGCCTTCACTCTTTGGGGCAGGGTCTCATCCCTGAACCTGGAGCTCATCATTCCATCCAGGCTGCCCAGTAGGCTCCAGGATTCCCCCTGCCTCTGTGCCCTCCTCCCCCTCCCCCAGCACTGGGGTTGCAGACACATTTGGCCACACCAGCTTTTGCTGTGGATGCTAGAGATTCAAACTCAGGGCCTCAAGCTTCTGCAGCAGATGCTTTACCAGTTGAGCCAGGTCCCCAGCCCCTTTTTAGTATTTCATAATGAGAGATTCCAAACACATAGAAGTAAACAGGATTTTGCATACTAACTAATAGATACACACAACACAGCTTCAGCAATTATCAACATTTTGCTACTATTTCATCAGCTCTTCCTCAACCAATCATTGTTTCTGGATTACTTCAAAGCAATCCCCAGGTACCATAATATTTCAGTTTTACCTTTGGGGCACATAAATGTATTACATAAAGACATTTTTTAAAAAAAGTAATACTTTTATCATAACTAATAAAATTAATGTGATTATCCCTTTTTAGTAGAGTCTTGTTAATGTATATGATATATTCTCTCACCTAGAATATTATCATTTCTTTTAAAGATCTGAAATTCTATTGCTCTATATGATGCTTTACTTGTTCCCCTTTTTAATTAATAGATATTAATTGTACCAAGTCTAGATGTGAGCAAAAATATGGCATTTGTCTTTTGGAATCTGGTTTATTTCATTTAATATGATCATCTCTAGCTCCACTCATTTTTCTACAACATAATTTTGTCTTTCACTGTGGCTGAATATATTTCATGGTGTGCACAGGTGTTTATGTGTATGTGTGTCTGTCTGTGATGCTTTACTTATCATTCACTTTTTAATGACAGCCTGGGCTGACTTCCTTACTTGGCAACTGGAGCACGGACCAAAAAGCACAGGTGTGCAGCTTCCCACACTACGGTTGTACATTGACTTTGATTACTACGAGCAGGCTCAAACCCAGGACTGGCACTGTCTTTTCTTTTCTTTTCGGATATTTGTCATTCCTTTTTGAGGCCTTCCTCAGTTGTGATGGGACTTGCCCATCAGTTCATAATTTCAAGCTAAGTAACATAAAACACATCAGAGGCTCAAACACAGATGTTCATTGTGGTAACCAGAGCCTCAACCTCAGGTGAGATGGTAGAACCCCAGCCTTTTTTACAGATAATATGAAATTCAGCCTAAATATTTTCCATTGTTCTGGTCAGCTTCCCTGATTGGGATTCTCAAGGTCTTCTCTGGACACAAAAGTTACATAACCTCTTTAAATAACTATAGACAGAAAACACAGGACCTCTAATACTTCCAGCTTATAGATATAACATAGTAAAACCATATAAGTTTTAAATTTCAATCAATAGCACCTTAAACAAGGAGCTTTCAAAATGAAAATCCACATTCTGGCTTCTTTTTTAAAATTCAGACTATTTGAAACAGTAGGTGCCCTGAGATAGTAGCTGTGCTTCCCGCCAGCTCCAGGCCCTCACACCTCCCTTAAACTGACATAGAAATTTGGCTCTCGGGGCTGGAGAGGTGGCTCAGGGCTTAAGCCTCCGCCTTGCAGGCGGAAGGTCCTGAGTTCGGATCCCAGATCCCACGTATAGACGCCAGGCGGAAGTGGGGGCGGCCTGCGCTTCTGGTCCTGGTAGGGTGGAGCCTGTGAATCCCGGGGCAGAAGGAGGTGGAGGCATCCATGGTGGTTCGCGAATTCGTCCGTGGTTCTACACATACACAGACACACGCACGCACGCACGCACACATACACACGCACATGCGCACAGTTGAATAAATAATAATAATAATAAAAAAAATCTTTAGAAATTTGGCTCTCGTTAACCATCCTGCCCCTAAAGCTAGGCAGCAGAAGTTCAAGCCTGTTGTGTAATGACAGGTATCCAGAAAGAGAAAAACGTATTTGTAAAACACGCCTTAAGTAATTTCATGTTTTTGCTCTCCTGGAAAAAGGCTGACTTAGTCTGATGTGACAGTCCAGTGAGTCAAAGCAAGCTCAGGACCTTGTGACAACAGAGAAGCAAAGCCCTGGAGATTTCAGAATCAAGGCACCCCTCCAGAGCCAACTCCTCTCGGTGGTCAGATGTAGAATTCAGATAGAAAGAGCAGAGTAGATGAATTGCGGGGGGAGAACTTAGATTTGTCCTATGGACTCCTTCAGCAAAAGAAAATTCCGCAGTGATTTTTTCCCACCACAAATAGGGTAAACCAATGTTTAATGGGATTAAAGATGGTTTAAATTCTATTTGAAGGCTTCCAAAAGGCAAAATGTACTGTACACTGGATGATTTATATATATAAACCATATATACATATATATAATACATGGATGCATATTTATATACATAGTCATATATATACATACACAAATATATAAACATGCAAGTTAGTAACACATCAATTAGTACATTAAGTTAGAAAACACATGAAGAAAATTTCTTGAATTTTCCAAAGATAAGTTTAAACGTTCTCAATAATTGTTTCAAACACAAATCAGTCATTAAAAATGTCCTGAGTGTGGAAGAGATGGCTCAGGGATTTGGACTCTGTCTCACAAACAGGAAGTCCTGAATTTTGATCCCAGGTCCCAGGCACAAGCAAGAAGGAGGTAGAAGCAATCCAGGGTGTTTCCAGAAGTCACTCTTGGTCCTCCACAGGGACACACAGTGCTTTCTGATGCACACACAAACACACACACACACACACACACACACACATACACACACACACAAATTGAAATGTCCTGAGAGCTATTGTACAACATAAGTATACTTGAGAACTGTTAGAAGACTACATTTTAACTGATGTCACCATGAACATGTAGTAAATTCGTGAGGCTCCAAGGCACATGATACTTAACTGAGCCTTTCCGCTACACATCATGAAAACACTATTTCATCAACTTTAAAAAGGAAAAAAAAAAAAAAACCTTTCTTTAAAAATGTCTAATGGCGACATTTTTTTAACTAGCTCGAAGCACAGACTTGACTCAGCTTCAGACTTAAAAGTCATCTCCATTACTGCTGGCTATATACCTGTCGGCTAAAAACAACCATGATACAAAACTTGCCTTCAGATTAACAGCCCTGTCATTTAGCCTTTAAATGTTTATCTCCTTTGGTCACCATTTTATTGTAGTTAAACAGCAAGCTAGTGTGTGACCAAAAGCATTCAAATGCTCTGGGCACAAAGAGCACACTGTTCCCTTCCCAGTTGAATGGACTCTCACTGGGGCAAACAAAAGACAAGATCGTGCTATTCTTCAAATTAAAAGGCAAGAAACAGCAAGAGAAACACTCAGAATGGACCTCTCTCCCCATTCACTTTATAAATGCTAATGAGGAGAGGGAGCCAAACAGCTGCTTTTCCCCTTTAAAAGTTTTTTAAAACTCGTGAAAAAATAATTACACATCTCGACATCTTTTAAAAGGCCATTAATAATAATTTGCAGCCCACTTCGGCTAATGCGGTACATATTATCTCCTGAGCACAATGCTCCAGGAAAGGCGGCCACATGCAAGAAGGTCAGGCCAAACAGAAACCGCAGTACCGGCCGTGCACCCCAGAGCTCTGAATAGACTTGACATTTGAAACCTGAAACTTTAAAAAGCTCCCAGGGCTGAAAGAAAGCAGCTGAAGCTCACAATCTAAAGACACTTATGCTGCCACCAGCCCCCAGGTCCGCTGAGGGTCCTCTGACCCTGATACCCATGGGCACAGACTGTCTTCGAGAGTTATTTCTTGTTCATCACAGTTCACGTGGCTCTCAGGAGGTTGATATGTCTTTAGTCCTTAAATCAACTGTGTTCTCTTCTCTGTACATTGTTTTAACTTGTCAGATCTGAGAGGGCAGCCGAGGGATTGTTCGAATTCTGATCACTAATATTTAAGACGGAAGATGGACATCTTGGGGTGTGACAGTCATTTTCCTCTGGTGCAATGTATGAAACCGTGAGTTAGCAAAATTTACGTTTGCCTGGAAGGAACAGACAAAACAGCAGTGGCTTATCCAGGATGGTAGGGTGGCTCTCACGCCCCCTCCAGCTCACCACCAAAGGAATGATCCAGATGGGCATTGGTAGTTCAGAGAGCAGGATAAAAGGGCTCCAAGAAGAAACAGGCAGAGAGCACAGCAATGGTCTCTCCAGGAGTCTTCCTGGCAACTGTTCACAGGCTCTTCTTCGAGTCACATGGTCATACCTAACAGCAGGGGAGGCTGGGAAATGCAGTTCTAGTTGGGCAAGCTGCATGCCTTAAGAACCCGTAACAGAAGCCAGAATGTTTTGGAACTTGCAGTCCAAACTTGTAGTCCAAACTTTTATAATATAAAAACAGTCAACAATTCAAATGTCCCTCTTCGGACTAAGACGCAAGTATTCTAAGCTGAAAAGTCACTGAGAAATGTGAACTTGGAAATGGAGCCCTGGGCATAGCTATTACCTCCTTGGCCTCAAGCACATCTTGACCTGCATTAGATAGTTAAACATTATCAGCTTCTTGCGCTGCAGGAGTGAGCGCCTGGACCGGTGACCCCCACACACCTAAAGGGACCTCTGGGTCATGTCAACTGTCAGGTCCTTCGCCCTGCAACCCAATCACCTCCCATCATGAAGAAAGAGTGGCCTTTCACATCCAAGGGACAAATCTCACAGCAACAACATTTGGCTGATACCCAAAGGTGACAGGGATGAGAGCAGGATAAATAAAGAAAAATGTAGAAGCCAGTTGGGGCAGCCTTTCATTATAGCCCTTTCAAGAGCTATTAATCTTGGTCATAGTCAGTCGGCTAAAAATAATTGCTTCTCCTAACACATGTTGTACACCCAACTAGGAATAGTACCAGGTCAGCCCTTTTACCTCCGAAACATGAGGCTTCTGGCTTGCCTACAGCCATGGGAAATGGGCTTTCTGCATGCTGTTACAGCACAAGCTTCCCTTCGGTCTGTGTGCTGTCTGCCTTCTCTAACCACAACCTGTGACACTGCCACATTGCCACTATGCTGTCGTCAGAAACACATCAGAGGCAGATCCGTGACTTCCGTTGAGTACGATGAAAGTGAAATTTAAAGTTATTTCACTGCTGAGATACTTTAATAGAGTGCTTTTTTTTATCCGACTGTGTAGCAATCCTCTCCTGGCTCACCATTTGTTTACTCTTAAGTTCAAGATATCTTGGAGTCTTTAAGTCAGTCAGTTTATGGGAAAAGCTCTAAACTGCAGGATCGTTCTGTCACTAGCCCTGTGGAATCATAAGGAGTCAATGAACTCTGGCCTCAGCTTCCTCGGCTGTACCCTAAGGGCCTGACTCAAGGAGGTCACATGGCAGTCTCAGCAGTAAGGGCCCAAACGAGCTTGTACCACTTCATGATGATCACAATGCATCTAAACTTGCGAAATGCGTACATGGGACCTAGTTTAAAAAGGGATAACCAAGTGAAACCTCCTAAGCCAGGTCCCTGAGGATACGCACGAGATACAGAAATTCATGAAGAAATCAGCTCCTCCAAGATGGTGCCATGAGAGGCAAATGGAGGAAGTGCAGGCGGGGCGGCCTCTGGCTGTGTGGGTCAGTGGTGGGTGTTGTCAGTGGTGCAGGCAGTGAAGAGAATAGAAACCTCTAAGGGCCAGAAACATCTAGATCCCAGCCCACCAGTAGAACCACAGCATGGAAATCCCAGCTTCTTGCCACAAAAGAAGCTCCCAATGCGAAGAGAAGGGAAGCTGCTTCCACTATTGCCCACTTCTCTGCGGAGGAAGCAGGGAGCACTTTTGAGAGTGATCCCTAAATTACAGAAGTAGACAGCGTGCTGTCTACACCCAGCACAACCCTTGCAGTTGAGGAACATGCCTGTAGACTGGAGACTGACACTAGCTAAGAAGAACCCACATGGAGATGGCACCAAATTGCAAGAAGCAGGAATGACAGTGTAGTTATGAATCCTCCTGGGACCAGGAAAATGGCATCAAATATTCTCAAAAGTACATGAAGTCAGTGTTTGCAAAGCAAATCACAAAGAAGCAAAACTTGCAATTAAGCCAATAACCAAAAACAGTTTAAGCTCCTAGAAGGAGCAGCTATAACTTTTAGGAGTTTTTCATATTTTATTCATCTTTATTGGGCTGAAGAAAAATAAATGTTTACATTGAAAATCATCCCTGGTTGTAGCTTTTATTTTTAAGTCCTCAATGAAGGATTCTTGGGGGAAAAATGTGTGTGTGTGTGTGTGTGTGTGTGTGTGTGTGTGACTTTTACTTGCACATTCTTTATACCTTGAGGGGAAATTGGTTTGCTTTTATTATAACCATAAACTTCATTTATCATTTCACAGGAGACATTAAAATAATTGTGGGCAGTTTGATATTGTCCCCTGCAAGCCACATTCCTGCCCTGCAGATACACTATGACCGACCACACAGCTGGGTCTGGAGACAGTGTTGAAATGACTGTGTAACCATGTAATTGCGGCCCCATTAGTGGCTAGGAGTGAGGAGGGATGATTCCTAAAACAAGTTATTCCACATGGGTTGGAAATGGGTATTCATCATGGAATGAAGACTGGCTACTCTTGGCTTTTAAAGATTTTAAATATTGGAACATTTAACCACCTTCTTGAATTAAGATTTTTCTCAAAACAAAACTAATTTAGTTTCACATTCCCCCTAGCCCGACTTACATGAATGTGTAGACAAACCACATTGTGTTTATCCATTCATCAGCTGACATCGCCAAGAAAATAAATGTACAAAAAAAAGCCTAATTCTTGGGCTGAAGAGATGGCTCAGGGGTTAAGACTCTGCCTCACAAGCAGAAGGTGCTAAGTTCAGATCCCAGGTCCTAGTTAAAAACGCTAGGCAGAAATGGCAGCCTGAACTCCTGGCCCTGGTGGGTAGAACCTAGGAAATCCAAGAAGTAGACACAAAGGAGGTAGAAGCAATCCAGGATGATTTCTGAAGTCACCCTCGGCCCTCCACAGGGACATGCAGTGCCCTCTGATACACACACACACACACACACACACACACACACACACACACACACACACACGTGCGCGTGTGCGCACACACGCAAAATAAAAGATTATTAAAAAACACCTAATTCTGTCACATATACAATACACACATACTCTCATATGTGCACATACACACAATGAGAGGCAGCTACTGTTGAATCTCTCTAGACTAATCACACAAGCATTTACACAAATAGTAACCTGGTATTTTACACATTGCTTTGTTGACTTAAATATCTTGAGCACCATTTCCTAGTCTCATAGGTTTCACCTTCTTCGTCTTACTTCCTAGGATGCCTTGATTGTTCATTATGCTTTATCATTTCATATAATGTAATACATATTCTTATACATTTGTGTGCACACACTAGTACATAAAGTGTAGTAAGTTGACAAAAGTAGAACAGATGGGTTAAAGGGTTTTAAGTCAATCTTGTGTTTTGAAGATCTTAGTACAGTGCAAAAGATTCAGATTCTGGCTATTTATAGAATGGGAAGGTAAACAGTTGACAGCATCTCTGGAAAATGGGCACTCCACTACAAATTATTTTGTTCATATCATTGAAATACACATTCGTATAGCAACACACTCACTCTTGTGAAATGCATAACTCAACAATTTTTAGTATATTTTCATAGTCATGCAACGATTGCCACAAAAAGTTGAGGATCTTGTTATTACCCCAAAAGAAACCTCTGTGCCTACAGGCATTGCATCCTAAGTCCCACTCCACACTGTGTGCATGCAGCCTTAAGCAACCAATCGCCTGCTTTCTATGTTACAAACATTTAAATAGATGGAATTATATGGTATACAGTCTCTTGTACTTGGCTTTCACTGGGAATGCTTCTAATATTCATCTAGGATGCATTAAAACTTTTTGCTGGATAATAACAATCCATTATATTGCTATACACATTTGGTTTATCTGCTCATCTGTTCAAAGACACTTTGGGGATGTTTCCATTTTTCTGTTACTATATTTTTGCTGAGAATTGGGTCCAAGATTTATAGAGTGATGTTTTCATTTCTCTTAAATGAGTAATGAGTGACCAGATAGATACTTGCATTACAAAAAAAAAAAAAAGGCACCGCCAGGAGGAGGAAAAACAAAACCTTAGCACGTAACAGTGAGGACACTCGCTGACACTTTGGTGCCAGAGTCCAAGGCTGAATCTTTAAAACCTTCCAGAAGACGACGGTGACTAACCGAGTATGAAGACTGCACAGAGGCCCGCAGCGTGAAGGTGCGCAGTTCCAGAACGGCCACCACCGTGAGGACAGGGGGAAAAGGCTCTGCTTCCTTCAAAGGTAGCCTTGTGTGAGCTCTCACCCAAGAAATCATGCGCGATCTCATTCGCGAAGGCTACAAAAGGTAAAATACTTAGAAAAAAATTTAACAAGAAGGTTAAAAAAAAAAAACTGTAGAGTGAGAACTATAAAACATTAGTGAAAGAAACTGTGGTGATACCAATAAGTAAAGAGATATCCAATCTTCAAGGGTAAGAAAAAATTCTACAGCTAGAATAATTATACTATCCACAGCGATCTACTGATGTAGTATAATCCCTACCAAATTTCTAGTGTCATTTTTTATTAAAAAATTAGAAAAAATAACCCTAAATTCATGATGGACTACAGAATAGTGAATAAACCATTAAGCCAAAGAACCAAGATGGAGGCAACCCTTACCTCGACTTCAAATTACAAAGTGATAATAATTAAGACAGCATTATACTAGCACAAAAACGGACCACTGATCAGTGAGTGGACCAGAACTGAGAGCTCAGAAATGAACCCTTATCTGTACAGTCAGCTGACGTCCAACAAGGAGGCAGGACTGCAAAGCGCACAGTCGATTCAATAGAGGGTGTTGGGAAAATTAGATATTCACATGTGAAAGAGTGAAAGTGGACATTCATGTCACACCATTACAAAAACTAATTCCAAATGTCTAACACTAAAGACTTACACTGCAAAACTACTAGAAACAAATACAGGAGGAAATGCACATGAACTGATCCAGGCTATCATGTTTTAGATTTGAGCTCAAAAACAAAGGAAACTACAGGAAAAAGCCAAAACAGACAAATGGAATTACATGAAGATTTAAAATTTCTGCCTATCAAAGAAACAACAGAGTAAAGAGAGAAAATAGATTGGAAGGACACATTTGCAAGCCACAGTCTCTGACAGTAGCCTAATAACACACAGAATGTAAGGATCTGAACAAGTTCTATAGAAAAAAATAAGAATACAATTTAAAAGGGAACAAGGAATAAAATGCACATTTCTCAAGAAAAAGTAGCAGGACCAGGCATGGGGACTCATGGCTGTAATCCCAGTTCTCAGGAAGCTGAGGCAGGAGGATTGCCTCAAGCTCCAGACCTGAGATAGCATGTTATGAGACACATGACAAAAATGCTCAACATCACTAATCATTAAGAAATGCACATTAATATCACAAGGACCTGACACCTGCCAGAATGGTTAGCATCAAAAAGACAGAAAACAAGCACTGAGAACAGAGATAGAAGATGCTCAGTCTCTGTCGGGGACAGTGTAAGTCAACTACTGTAGAAGACTGATACATGACTCCTCGAAAGGTTAAAAATGCAAACACATATCCAATCTAGCAATTCCACCTCTGAGTATCTACCCCAAACTGTGAGATCAGTATGTTCAAGAGAGTCTGCACGCCCATGTTCATTGCAAGACTATTCAGGATACCTAGCTATGGAACCACACAAGAGTCTTAACAGCAGACAAACAGGTAAAGCAAACGTGATATAGATGCACAACCAAATAGGAAAAAGAAAGAACTGCTGCATCTCGCAGAAACACTGGAGAATTACCCTAAATGAAATAAGTCAGAGACAGAAAAGGTAAGTATCACATATATTCTCTTATGTGTACAATCTAAATATCACTAAAGTCCAGAAGGCAGAGAGTAGAAGAGTGATTACCAGATGCGGGATCAGGTAGAGGATGGGCAAATTATGATCAAAGACTTCAGTTAGACAGGAAGAACATAATTATGTTACTATTGTTTAATCTGAGACATATTACACAGTACAGTGAATACAGTAAACAGCAATATGTTATATATTTCAAAATCATTGAAAATAAGTTGCAAATATTTGTAACAGGCAAAATGATAAATATTTGAGGGAATAGACATGTTAATTAGCTTGATTTAATTATGCTATTCGACAGTTAATTTTGATTGCCAACTTGCTTGGATTAAGAATGCTTAGGGGATTAGTAAAGCCCACTCTAGAAATGCCTAGGGGATTAGTGAAGCCCACCTCTGTACTAATTAGTGATGTTGAACATTTGTTTTTATCTCTGTTGGCCACTTGCATTGCCTTTGGGGGTTTTCTATTTGTCTCTTTCTTTGTTTGTTTTGTGGGGTTTTCTTTTTGTTTTGTTTTTTGAGGCAAGGTCTCAAAGGCTGGCCCAGGCCGACCTTCAGTTTGAGGCAATGCTCCAGTCTCTTTTCCAGAGACGAGCAGATCCAATCAGATGAACTGATCTTACCTGGAAGGAATTATGATAAGATGGAACCTTGATAGGGAAGGGCATCACTGAGGGCATGCCACTAGGACTTGTCTTGTCCTGCATCCTGCATTTCCCCTACTGCTTCCTCTTTGCCAAAAAGTGAAGAAAAGCCGTTGCCACATGTTCCAGTCATCTTTCTGTTCTGCCCAAGCACACAAGAGTCAAAACAAATCCGTCCATCCTTAAGTCATCTCTGTCAAGTATTTGGCCACAATGATGCAAAATATAACTAAAACATTTGTTCTGCTCTACGTCATAAATTATACCATTTACTTAATACTCCAACCATAAACAACAGTAACTGTTATTTGACTGCTTCATATAAAAAGAATGACATTCCACAAAGCAAGCAAGACTTTCGTTGAATGTCTGCCCCATCCTAGATCCCAGCGCCAAGACTTGTGCATTAGTACAATGCACTGTGGCAAGAAGTAAACCCCCCAGATCTGAGGGGCTTATCAAAAGAAGGATGTGTCTCTTACTGAAGTTAATTACCCAGTATGGACCAAAGGAAGGAGATGGGCTTAGTCATTCATGGATCCAGTAAGGGGAGACCCTACCATCAGGAACTCATTCTGCCTAAAGATCAATGATTCTGCAAGGAATGAGAAGGCACAAAGTCATCTAAATGTATGTACCAGGAGGTGACACTCACCAACTGGTTAATACTAAGAAAATATGCTCAGAAAGAAGCAGAAAATTACACGTTGAATGGAAAAAGATGCTGGAAACAACCTTACCAAATCCAAGCACACCTCCCTCATGGCTGAATCATGCATTATGCCGCCTGACTGCTCTGACGTCATCTATGGCACCCAAACACATGTAATCCCATATTCCTCAGCCTGAGCCTCTCCAGGGACCAATGGCAGGTCATTCCATGCTCCATACTTCGGTGCAGCAGAAATGAACAAGGATCACATGTTCAGAGCTGACATCACATCATAGGGTTTATCTTGTGAGCAGTTTTCAATCAGTGACCAAAATTTAAAGTTCTCCAAAGCAATCCTACCCTCACCCAGTACCAACAACTAATATGTACTCAATGTGTATCTGGGAAGATGGTGAGAAAATGAGAATTACTCATCTGGACCAGAGAACCTTGGGCATCGTCCACCAGACTCCGTGCCTCTCCTACATCCCCTACATGTCCTATAAGGACACCTCAGATTCTCTACATACACTGTGCCATGTTCTGCTCCTTACACCTCACAAGGTGCCCAATTAAGAGTTCTTTATCTGAAAGAAACCATTAGTGAAATTAGAACTGAGCTGAATCCTGCTACAGTAGTTTCTTTCATAACAACATTCTAAGCCTAAAAAGCTGGGATGGCAAGAGTGGCCCGTTTCCCAGAAGACTTGGAGAAGGTATGTGCAGTGGGTAGCCAAGTTGGGCTTTGGCTCCCAAAGCCCCAAGGACATTGACAAATAGCCCAATAATAACCCATCTGCGTCTCAGAAGTCACTCCTTAGAGCTGCCCCATAAAAGCCAAAGGGAATTATTCATTAGCAAGTGTGAATAGCACCAGATACCACCAGCAGACTGCATTTGGCTTTGCTGAATTATTCATTAGCGTTCCTGAGAAAGGAGCAATCCAAAGGGTGTTAAACCAACCCAGATTGCTGGGCAATGTTTGTTTTCCTTTAAAAAGGAAATTAAAATGAACCGCCTCCGAGCTACAGTTTTTATATTTAAAATCAGTTCTAAGTCTGGCTAAGTAAGTAGATGAAGAAAAGAGGGTCACATAAGAAAGAAGTATTGGCCATCTGCTTTAATATTCATCATGGACTGACAGGCAGCAGGCTGAACCCTTGTCTGTTTACCTGTCCATGTCTCGCCTTCCTTAGAAGCTGTATGGTCAAAGCCGGTAGGAGCTCTACAATGAGATTCATGTGCGAGGGGGGAAATCTTGAGTCCTGTCACTGAGCAGATGCAAATTTAATTACAGCGCATTCGGCTTTCCATCTTGTCTGGGTGTCCTTGGAAAGCAACTGTAAACAAGAAGCACCGGCAATCAGGTGTCAGGGGCTCATTTGATCTGTTGCAAAATATGTCACAAATCACTGGCAGGAAGGGAATCGGGAAAGGGAACAAAGAGGAAGAAGTGACAGTGTTGGAGGCAGATCTTGGGGGTGCGCCTGTTAGGACTGGGACTGCTCCCACTGCCGGCTCCCACTTCCCAGAGCAAGGGCTCCCCACCTGACAAAACTCTCTCATCTCACATTTGTTATACATCTTCCTATGGTCTCCAGAAACCACCGCTGCAGCCAGGGGTTCATCAGCAGAGACACTAAACTCAACTCATCAGTCACAACTGCAGAAAACCTAGTGAGCTGATTGATTTGTTTTATTTTTTTTAAGATGATTGGAGAAACCTGGAAATTAATGTAAATTCAGGTAAAGGAAAACACAAGCCAAGCCAGCATTCTCAAAGAAAACCCTCGGTCCTGCTGCCATCGCATCTTTTTGGTGTACCTCTAATTGAATAAGAAGAATGTTCCAGGCCATGAAGCCTGAGTCACGCTGTCAAATGCCCTGCAGTTTCTGTGATAATGGTGCTTCGTTGGTAGGCCAGTGAAAGGAAGTGATCCCTGAGTGTACACAATTTGTAATTCAGCGAAGAGCCTCAAGCCTTCCTAAAGGGCACCTGCATCCACAGCACTGCTCCCATCTACAAGACAACTGTAAAAAAGACAACTGTCTGCGCCCAACCAAGTGGTGCATGGTTCCAGACACACTGTGTGCTGGGTTACTTCATAGGAATTTTAACCCTATTGATTTACATCAAACTCTCTAGAATAAAGTTCCAAATGAAAGGGAAGAGAACATCTGAAAGCAAGTGAACTCTATTAAATTCGAAGCAAATTAACCCGACTCTAAACCAAGGGGGGGGAAATGGAAAGATGCAGGGCTCCTAGGAGGATTATAAGGGATAATACATGTAAGTTACAGCCAGCATTATTATATTAAAGAACAAGGAAATTAATATTAATAAATGCAATCATTATCCGCCTACTAACACAAGCATTCCCATGATAATAAACTATATTAAAAATTGTGCCCAAGATTCTCTGCCAACATGCTACAATTATTTTATTATCTAATATACCTAGATGAGCACAAACACACACGCGCGCCCACTTCCCCATTTTTATAAAGGAAAAGGAGATATCAAAGACTCATCTAAGGGTCCCAAGAATTGATCTACCTAAATATCAGTCTGTGAAAACAGAAGGAAGAGATGTGGAACGTTCAGAATCAAAAAGGCAACAGACATCAGAGTATGTCCTGTTCAATTCAGAAACCCCGTTTTCTAACCTTCCTTGTGGACTTTTAGGTTTCTAAGTGTGGTACTGAAAGATGGGTAGAATCAATCCAAGACACCCAGTGGTCAAGCAGGCTTCCATTCAGACTACAGCTAAGAGAAAATAACAATTTATAATCTTAGAACATGTGTCATATCTGTTCAAACAAAGGAAAAATAATCAATATGGAAATATAACTTCGGTATTAAAGGTGCATCTGACTCTTATTTTAATGCACTGTTTCTATAGACTGGAGTGGAAAGTAGTTAGTTAGTCTTTGAGAATCATACACACTGTATGTGACATGTCCCGTACCCCTTAGAGAGCCTCCCAAATGTAAAGAAAGCATGGTGCACAGAAGAAAACACCAGGGGTGGACATTGAAGGAAATGATGCGAGGTACGTGTTTTCCCTCCAAAAGCATCTGAACAAAACTATCTAAAGCACATCTCCAGTCTAGTGTACACATCATAAATTTTATATTTTCGGAAAATATTCTCTTTGCTTAGCCGAAATAATGTGGCTTGTAAATTACCAGGAAATTCTAGTCTCCAATTTTTTTCCAAAGTACACGTAAAATTCTTCAGTACTGTAAAACAGATGTAACTGATGACATCCAGTCACTATGGTCAGCTCTTGAAACAACACCATACACCTACCCAGGTAGCTACACATGTAATATTCAGCTTCACAGGGGCAATGTCACGAAGCCATTCCAGCTGTCAGCGTTCTTGTAGAAAAACACAAGGACAGGGAAAACACGAGTTCTGGCGCTTCTTGTTAACATTTACCGTTCGATCCCAGGGTTAGGGAAGGCTCTGCTAAATATTCATGCCACAACAGCAAGAAAGACTTATCCTTCTAATTTTGAAAGACTACACTTAAGTATAGAGAGGCACCAGCACAGTTATCTTAATTATCTCAAAACATGAGGCGTCTGGTTCATTCTGCAGCCTTCGTATTCTTATTCTCTCTGTAGATTTGTGGAGGCTGAATATAGATAAAATACATGTTTCTCTCCCTTTTTACTGAAAAAAAATACTAAGTACATGCAAATTTGTTTAAAGATAATGGAACTATTGAAAGCACTGGGAAACAGTCAAAGTGACAGTAATCAAAAAAGACACAGCAAAAAAGATAGATACACAGTGATTGAAAACATACGGGGCTAGGTTAGGAAATATGATCCCAGCTTTCCACATATTTTGCGTGTTTAATTCAAAACTTTGAAATTACTTTTGGATAATCTGTTCTTTTACAGTATCCATAGCACTTCTTACTTTCCACTCACATATGCACAAGGCTCACATACACACTCAGTCTACCAGTTAACCTGGAGTTCTCATCTAAAAGCCATGTAAAAGCAAAAGGTATTTTTTGGTTGGTAGGATTATGAGAATAAAATGAGGGGAAAAAATGGACCATTAGTATTGGTAAAGGCACAGAGAAGATGGACCTTTCCTACACTGCTTGGAAGAGTGAAGCATGCGTTCACGTGCACAGGTCTATGTGTAAGTATGCACTCACAGGTATGTGTGCAGACTCAGGTGGGCTAAAAAGAAATGAGAACAATGTCCACGCTACATCTACTTCAGGAATCTATGGAAACATTATTCAGAAGAGCCAAAAAGTAGAACCCAAATGTCTGTCAACTAATGAATGCATCAGAGGGGGTAATTCCATATCATGGAATTAAACTATGACAAGGAATTGACAAGGAATTGAGCACTTACATGATCTACAACACAGGTGAACTAAGAAACATGCAAGTGAAAGAAGCTAGTCCCTTCCATGTTTAGGAAATGTTCCAAGCAGCCAAACCTACACAGAAAGCACATTTGTAACTGGGAAGGACCGGGAAAGGTGGTGGATGAGAGGGAAAGTGGAGAGACAATGAATGTGACAGCGGTTCTTTCAGAAAGGACAAAAATATTCTAAAATGAGACTGCAGTAGTGATAGCTGCATAAACCACGAATGTATCAAATAGAAATAATAAGTGCATGGCTTGAATAGATGACTCATGTGATAAATTATATTTAAAAACATATTATATATTTATATATTTTATAAAGTATCTTTAATTGGGGAGACTGGATAGAATAACAGTAGAGGGTCACTTTCCATGTAATCTTTCTGTAGAATGATTACTTTTAATACACAAATATTATTAATGTAATAAGTAAAACTTAAGTATTGAAAGGAGCAAACAATTGAGGTATTCCGTATACACACTCTTTCTTCACGAAGTTAGTCAAAGGGAACTAATCACTAAGTGTTCCTCTAGAGGACACCATGCACGCTGTACCAGCTACTCTGTCTGCTGATGGGAGATAACAATCAAACTCAAGGCATGGCTGGCAACAGAAGCTGGAGGCGGCTTAAGTCACATCCTTCGTGGAGGCTGAGAAACCAAGCTGCAAACTTGGAAGCGGGCTAACTAACTGAAGCAAGGTGGGACTAACCAACCTCGAGGCCCAGTCCCTGTGACATGGCTTTCTCCAGCAAGGCTCCACCTACCAACATTGCCACGACCTTCCAAACATCAACTAAGAATCAAATACATAAGCCTGTAGGGAACATATCACATTCAAAACATGACACACACATGAAAGAAAGCCTGGCACTTTGCTGTTAGCTGATAGGAACTGCCCTTCCTGCAAACACATGTGTGTATGTGTGTATATAGACAGATACATATTTATACATGAATCTCCCTCTCACAGAGAAATGAAGTATGTCCAACATGCAAAATAAACAACATATTGTTAGGACATCAATTCTCGCTTCCCGTAAGTAGTCTGCTGGCCTCCTGCTATTCAAAAGGCACACAGTGTCCTATGCAGGAACAGGCGACAGCCTCCTCTGAGGATATGGTCATCAGTGAGACACCCAGTACACCTATGCAACCCCAAGCTGAAGCAATAAATGGTCATGATGGAAGGGAGGGAATTAGAGAAAATGCTAGCCTAAATCTTATGAAGGAACCAGATCTTCCCCAAAAAGGTTGAAAACAGTGCTAGAGGGGAATGGGTCTAAGGAGGAAGCAAAAGGTTTCCCTGACAACACAAACATGACTGAAACCAGCTGGGGCCAGAAGTGGAGAGGGGCGGATAATCCACCCAGAGAGAAGTGACTGAATAAATAAGATAATGCTCTAGAAACCAGGGGATGGCTGTCCTACAATTTAGGATCACCTTCCCTTTCTTCTAGCCTTGAACACAGTTGCATGACAGCACAAAAGTAACCAACATGGGTGACGCCATATTGTCAATATTGGCTTATGAGCCAAAGGACCAAGAAGCCCACATGCTAAAGTTGCAAAACAGAAAACCAGAAACTGCCAGCATTTGATTGTGCTCCAGGTAAACTTTCTTTTTACAAACAGCTTACAACGTCCTTGCTGTTTAATCTAGTTTTAACTACAGCCAATGTTTCTCAAGTCTATATGCCAAGCAAACACCATAGGCATATTACTCCAATGTAACAGTGGTCACCTAACCTGAGCTGTACATGTATAGCATGTGTGATCGAGCGGATATTGCACTTTCCATTGTAGAAGTAAACTGTCATTTGGGAAGCATTAAAGAATTACTTATCTCACCCAAGCTCGCCTAGTTCTCTCAATTTTGTACAGAGAGTTTATAATAAGCAGTAAAGAACTGATAGCAGTAAAATTTAAATAACTTCCTTTAAAAAACAAATGAACCTCATGTACAAAAAAGTGACTACAATAGAAATCCAGAATCCAACACTACTCACTAGCTCACTCATCTCTTCCAAAGTACATGTCAAAGGGTACTTTTCACTTTCAGAGGTAAATACAGTCAGAATGCAAAAAAAGTCACAATGAAATCCATTTTTTTTATCATTTTAATACATTTTTTATTATTATTTCAGCTCATACAAACTTAATAGATACACCAGTTCCCTCCCTCCCTCCTCCTCCCCCTGAATCCCCTACTCCCTCTCCCCTCACCCCTCCCTCTCCATCCCCCAGTGCCTACCCCCCGAATTCCCAGAGAGTCCTTTATTGTGCATGCCTGACTATCCTCTGGGCCCTCCTCTCCGATGACGTACGAGGACCCAGTGGCATTTCCCTGAACCCTTTCTCGTGTTCCCCTTAAGCATAGGAACACTACTGTGGCTGTCCCTTGCCTCCAAGGATCTTGGTGGTGCCTTTAGCTGATGCTAGACTTTGTGAGGTCAATAGTGTTTTGGACATTACGCAGGGCACGCAAAGTCCAATTATGATTGCTTCGGCCCTAACTTGTGTGGAGTATCTTGCAAATCATTGCTCCTCCCATCCTTTTGCTCTTACAATCTTACCGCCCCCTCTTCCGCAAATGTCCCTGAGCTTCAGGATGGGGAGAGATTAGTCTTGCCTAGTTCTAGGTGGTTGACATAGAGTCTCTGAAGTTCTGGGTTGTGGTTTGTTGGAAATCCATTATTATATGTAACTGATAAATGCTAATAAAAATATTTTTTAAAGTATAGCAAAAAAATTTCATTGTTGGATTTGATCTTGGTAAAAATAAACCAAAAAATGTTTTTAAAGTTATTTTTTATTCTTTATACTTTATTACCTTGCACTGAAATATACACTATTTGTGCATATAAATTTGCACACAATGCAACTTTGCATTTCATGTATATAATTGGAGATTCAGGATAATTAGCATATGTATTGCCTTAAATTTTTATCATTCTTTATGATGAACACTTTCAAATAACCCTCCACTATCTTGAAAAACACAATGCACTGTTAACTGTGTTCACAGGGCTGTGCCATAAAACACCTACCGGTATTCCTTCCATCAGCATATACATACTGCTTTCATTTCCTGCAGACACATACAAGCAGCAGGACTCTGGATCATGTATGGTAACAGATATTTTCAGGTTTTTGAAGAGCCTCCATAATATTCTCCACACTGGTGGTATTAAACTGCACTCCCACAACAGAACATAAAGGTTTGTCTTTTGCGTATTTCACACATAGTATGTTAGCATTGTCTTTAGGATGATACCCCATTCTAGCTGAGGTAAGGTAGGAGCTCACTGTGGCTTTGATTTGCATTTCTCTGATAGTTAACAATACTGACATGCTTTCATGGACCTGTTGGCCATGTACATGTCATCTTTTAGAAATTATTTATTCTGAATTAATATATTTTTTTCTGATTGTTAACCCATTTTTTATTGGGTTGGTTAGGCTTTTGCTATTGAGCTCTTTATATAATCTGGATATTAACCCCTTGTCCAATGTATGATTTTTAAACATTTCTCCTGTTCTGTATGCTTTCTCTTTGTTCTGATTTTTTTCCATTGTTATACATAAGTTATTCAGCTTATATATTCCATATTTTTCAATTTTTGGTTCTATTGATTTGTATTTAGGGCATATCAAAAAAGAAAAAAGGGAATAACTAACTAAATATAACCCAAATCAAAGTCCTAAAGTATTGCCCTCCCCCTAAGAGGCTTCAATTTTTTTTCTTCGTTTCAGACCTTAACCTATTTTGACCTGATAGTTGTAACTGGTTTGAGATGGAGATCTAGTTTCAATTCTACATACCTGGTTTTCATAGCACTATTCACTGCCCACTCCCCACATACGTTCTTAGTTCTCTGAAAGACAGCTGCTGTAGCAGGGACTCATAGCATGGGCCCGTCCTCCCTCCCAGACACTCAGGAAGAGGACATGGCGCTACCACAACTTCAAAACCTGCTTGTGCTGCAGAGAGCCAGGTCAGCCTGGGCAATTTAGTGAAATCTTGGTTCAGCTTTAAATAAATGAATACATGAATGAATGAATGAATGAATGAATGAATGAATGAATATGTCTAGGTTCAATCTCCAAAAACTCAAAAAAATTAGCTGTATATAAATGTACGAGGTTAGTTCTGGACTCTTCTCTGCCCCACTGATCTGTATCCCTGTTCTAGCAATAGCATCTTTTGCTGTGCGTTATGACTCCTGGCAATATGATGCTTCCACTTTTGTTCTTTTGGCTCATGGCTGCTTGAGGTCTTTTGTGCTTCCGTGTATGTTTCATGATGTGTTTTCAGATTCTTTAAGGACAACACTGGCATTTGGGGGGATTATGATGGACCTACAGGTCACTAAGGATAGCATGGACTTTCAGTGATAATAACTTCTTCCTGTCCATGAACGCAGAATATTTTTTCCATCTATTTGTATCATGTTTAATATCTCTCATCAATTCCCACTGTACAAATTACTTCACTCTTTGGTTAAATTTATCCCTAGGTTATACACTTTTTCTTGACATTATACTGAGAATTGAACGCAAGACCTTGTGTATGCTAGGCAAGTGCCAAGCTACTGAGCCACATACCGGTCAACTATAGTTAGTGAAATGAGATTGTATTCTTGATATCTTTTAATGATAGCTTCTGATTAACATTTTCATGTGCAATCTTTTTATGGACTTTGAAAAAATGATTTGTAATGAACTGATTCAAATGAATTAAATTCCAAAAATGCCTTCAATTCATAAGCACAATTTATACAATTGTGAAATTAATAAAAATAAATACTACCCTTGACCTTAGCAGAAAGGTCAGGAAACAGCAACTTGTTGAATTATGTGCTAAAGTCAGCACTGTTTTATTTTTATTATTGTTTGGACTCTTCTTACCTTTTTTCAAATATTTGATAAATACAAAATTCTTTTCTTCTAGCTAAAATAAGTATATCTTATGAATTAAAAATTCTAAGGAAATCCTATAATTTTCTTTACAATAGCAGACATGAAACATGCTAAATCCTTTTTCCCAGACACCTTGATAGGGAATGTGAAACTATTTTATTATCTGAATGCAATTCATCTATTTCAAGGAGACAGGCTAAACCACACCACTGATGTGTAGAGAAAATCTGGCACTCTATCAACATTTCAAAATGAGAGCAACTTTTATCAAGTGTTCTCAGGGCCTCAAAGCCAAGTAAGAAAATATATTTAAGGAGGAGTGAGTTATTATCTCTCATTTTCTGCATTTAGCTCACCTTTGGAAAAGTCAGGCAAGCCACATCGGCAGTTTTGACTGCAAATAGATACATGCTGAACACAAGCAGATTGAAAGTGGGGCTCCTTCTAGGATTTGCGGTCTCAGGGTTCCTCCAACAAGCCGGGAGCAAGGCTGGGGCGTGTACTCAGTCTCCCAGAAGTCAGAGCACTTCTTTCCTTACGCACTCAGCTGTCACTCTGCCACAATGTCCCTTGTCCCTTCTGCCCAGAACATTTCATCAGGAGCCACAAATGTCAAACATTTCTGTGGATAAACAGAAATCTGCTGGCCTTTTTTTTTTTTAATGCCTGTCATTATTATGAGAGGCGACAATGTAATCTGCCTCAGGCACCGCTCGGTCCCTCCATGCCAAGCAGGCCCTTCTCTTTTTATCAGAAAGCAGAGTGGGTCATCACATTTCAGTACATGTTGATACCACTGCTAATAAAAGCAAGATAAGAAGTAGCTGCCCTTAAGGTGCCTTAAGCTCTACTTTCCCTAGAAGACAGCTGGCAGTCAGTGCATAGGGACTGGAAATCGATGTGACAGGGCTATGCTACCCTCACGGATCTCCATCAGGTCTCAGCAGATCTAGAGGACCCAGCAGGGACTAAGAAACGATCCCTCTCTCATTCGAGTTAGCAGCACAGCTCCTTGAGGAAGCAGCAAGGAACAGGGGATCGACCCCTCAAGCTCAACAGCAGCAGGAACAAGACAATTCATTCGAATCATGTATCTGAAAGTGACAGATGTCAAGTGTGGTGGTGGCGGTACATACCTTCAATCAATGCACTCGGGACACTGAGGCCGGAGGATCACAAAGTCAAGGCTAGCCTGGGCTATATCTAACAATTCCTGTCTCAAAAACAAGACAAAGCATATATAATATATGTATGTAAGTTGCAATAGTGCTGTCAGTTTAACATAGGAGACAAGCCTCTGGACACACCTACACACTTGGTTTTGCCTCTGGGAGGAATTTTGGTTACATTAATTGATCAGTGAAACTAATCTAACTTGTGGGTTAGACCATTCCCTGGGGAAAAGATCCTGCATTGTTCGAAATGGAGCAGGCAAGTTGCTTTCCAACTATGACAATGCAATGTGACCAGCTCCTTGAAGCTCCTGCCACCTTCTGACTTCCCCGTCAAAACAAGCTATAGCTACCCTTCATCTGGGAGACAGAGGAAACTCTTCCCCCACTTAAGTTGCTTTGATGAGTATTTTATCATAGCAACAGGAAAATAAACTAAGACAGTAACAAACTTAGTATTATGAACTCTTGAACGTGAAATGTCCCCCACAGATTCATATATTCCCCACCTGGTTTGGGAAAGATGTAGAATCTTTAGGAGGAAGTACGGCGCTGGGGCACAGCTCCTTTTCATAGTCTGGCCCCACTTCCTGCTGTATCTTTCTCTCCCTCCTGACTGTTGATGCTCCTGCAGCTGTACCTCCCAGCTATGGTGGGCCTTGGCTCTCTGAAACTGTAAGCTAAAATAACTCCTTTCTCTTTTAAAGTTTCTTTGCTCAGAGCATTTCATCACAACACAGATGAGAGACTAGGACATTTAGAACCCTGTCAGCCAATAGTTTTCACATTTTTCAAGGTTGGACTTGTTGATATGAAAGAAAATATTCCCCCAAGTATAAACGAAGAAAATACACAAACAGAAGCTGAACTGTTCTCCGGCCCCACAGCCAGCTGAAGAACCTTGGTAAAAAAACAGAACATTTGAAAATCATGGAACCACAGCCCATCTATAGAACACTGGAGAAAGTCAGAAATGAAGAGTTTATTGTTTTTTCTGTATTTTTTTGCTTCTTCCTTGTTTTCTCTACACCAGAATCAGATCACCTGGAATGCTCAGAATCCTCAATTACATCCCAAATTCACTCACAAGTATCTTCTTCAAACGATCCTCTTTACAACCTATCTTGAAAAAAATCTAAAAATCTTTCCCAAAAAGTTATTTGCCAACATACATCAAGAACTTTAAAAAATATATTTCTATCTTTTGATCCAGATGTTCCATTTTTAAAGACTTACCATATATCCACATGGGTCTACTATGTTTTATCATTAAAATATTATGAATATAATTAAAAGTGCAAAAACTCATGACAACTTTATACAGGATCATTGGGAAAATACAGGCAGATTTAATTAGTGAGTGGGAACACTCTTTTATTAACACTTCCTTCTTTGTACAAGGCAAATCTTATGTTGGATAATAAAAAGTCACAGTGAATGCTTCTAAGACTCCATCCTGCAGCTAACCAACATCTCTACTTACCCTTTGTGCTTTATCCTTCTTTTTAATATGATAAAGGTTATCTGACCCAGCACGAAGGGATAATAGAATACTGAGAAGCTCTTCAAAATTCCAAGATAAAACTGGCCTGGATTACCATGAGTATAATAACCCTGCAGATTCTGCCACAACTTACTGAGTACCTGTTTAGTGCTAGGTCTTACTCAAGATACTGAAAAGATAAGAAATAAATACATGAATTCTTGTTTCCAAGGAGCTTGGTGACTAGATAAGTAAGTGGACAAATGCATCGAGTGAGGAAAAGGTGAAGACGTGCCCAGAAAAAGAGGATGGCAAGATCAGAGGCACGTCAAGAGAAAACTACTGAATGGGGTGCTGCTTCTAGACACCGAGGAGAGGGGAGGGAACGTGAGGAGAGACGTGGAGCACATGTGCCCACAAGGGGTTTCCATTGCCTATGGCAGACCAGTCGCTGGAAGATGGGTGAGGGGGGTGCCACACACAGTGATACTGAAACAGGAAGAATCCATATGGCTCGGGGGTTAGATCTCTGAGTGACATGGTCAGTTGGCTTTTTCCCTGAATTTTCTTTGGCTGAGGACCAAAGCCAGGGCCTCCAAGGAGCCATATCACAGGCTCTACTCCACTTTTTAACTTTTGTTTATTTAGTGTGGGGGGGGCACTGTGTGTCCCTTAGAGGACTATGAGTGACTTCAGGAATCATCCTGGATTGCCTCTATCTTCTTGCTTTGCTCTGGGATTTCCCAGGCTCCACCCACGAGGGCTGGAAGTACAGGCTGCAGCCTTTCGTCCTGGAGTTTTTATGTGGGACCTGGGATTCGAACTCTGGACCTTCTGCTTGCAAGGCAGAGTCTTAACCCCTGAAAAGCCATCTCTCCAGTCCTCTACATTTTTAAAGGTGGCAAAGGACTTGATGGAAGGGAAACCACAGCTGAGGACCTAGGGCAATAAAAGGGCCCCAGGACAAAGACAGTAAGAACAATGGAAGGACACTGGGACAGAACTTAGATGAGCAGCACTAGAGAAAAGCATGGAACATTCTTCTGGTCTTCCCAGGGCTCCCCGCAGGCTTGGGCAGTCCTCTGTGCTGACAGCCCTTCTGTCCACCAAACAACTCTGTACCTCTTACCCTGCTTTGCTTCTTCAAGGTATTCAGAACAAGCCAAAAGTACAGGCTGATTTATTCTTTCTGTTTCCTGTCTCTCTCTGTGCAACCTGAGCTCCACAGGGGCAGGTGCAGTCTGGTTCATGGCTGTGCTAATGACTTTAGACCAGACTGGCACACAGGAGTTCAATAAACACTTGTTGAGTGAGTGAATGAATAAATAGGAGAAAGGGAAAGAGGGAGAAGGAAGGCAGGCAGGCAACTCGGATTTTGTGGTTTCATGCTTAACTAAAAACGTGAGAAATAAATTAGTTATATGAGAAGGGGAAAAGTCAGAACAGCAGGACTGGGCTGCACTTTGAAAGCACAGTCTCAACGCTGCTTTATGACTATTTAATAAATCTTTTCTGCTCACAATGGGTGCGAAATTAAAGGGCAAAAGGGATCAGGGAGCACGTACTGACCGCTGACACAACTTCATGGTCAAGTGTTTAACAAACCTAACTCTGTTCGCAGCACGCACTAGCATCCCAATTCTCCCATGAGAAGAAACGAAGACCAAGGGGCTAACTGACCTACCCAGGGTGACACAGCTCGAAAAGGGTTACCTGCCCTGCTGGACACACACTAAGTTGCCTCAGCTTTCCGCTACTTTGGGACATTTCGCAACTCAGAGTTTCAAATTTGAAAGAAAAGATGGTGCTCTAACTGGGACTGCAAATGCTGCCCAAAGGCCTTTGTGTCAGAAGCTTGGTCCCCAGAGTGGTGCTACTGGAGGTCATGGAATGTTTGAGAAATAGGGCCTAAGGAGAGGCCTTTAGTCATTGGAGGAACACCCTTGAAAGGACGATGGGACTCCATTCCTTCCCCCTCTTCCTTTCTCAGCTTCCACATCATAACATAAGCCGTTGGTCTGTCACGTGCTCTCCCACCAGGATTTGCTGCCTTGGCTCAGACCTAAGAGCAATGGGACCAATGAACTACAGTCCAGAACCTTCACACCTTGTCACCTCAAAGATCATCATTCAGGGATCTGTACAGTGACAGAGAGCTGGCTAACAGCTAGCTTGTGTTGGAGTGTTTTTCTTTGTCTACAAACTATCGCATAGACCAACCTCTGAAGTTTCTCCTTCTCTATTTTTAGATGTATACATATGCGCGCACGTGTACAGGTACGCGTGCACATGCTAAATGTAGATGCTAGTGGCCCGTGTCAGGTGTCTTCTTCAATCCACCTTGAGATCAGGTCTGTTACTGGAGCTGAAGCTCAGTGATTCAACTAGACTAGCTGCACTGCAAGCTCCTGGGAGCCTCTTGTTTGGGCCTCCCTGGATGATAGGTGTGTGCTGCAGGTCAGTTTTAACGTGGGTACAGGGAGTCCAAACTCGGGTCCTGTGCGTGACTGAGCCATTTCTCTAGCCACTGGCCTCTGGAGTTCCTAAAGTTGTTCACAGTCAGTTCAGTTTCCTACTTGCAAACATCACTGGGGCAAGGGAAGCTCAAATGATATAAAAATTGCATATCTGACTTCAATATTTATTTGAAATTTCAATTCCTTCTTAAACAATCACAAATTGACCCCTCCTCCTTCCCTTTGCAAAACTACATAAATGCCAAAGTGAAGTTTTCAACCCTGTGAGCCAGGCTCTTGTGCTCCTTAAAGTAGCACCTGAAAGCTGAGAAGATATGCAAGACAAGATGTGGAGTTTAACTAGCTGAGATGTTAGGGTCTAAACTGTACTACTTGAAACTTAGGACCACTTGAGAGAAGAATTCACTTTCTTCACCACACCAAGACTCAACTGCGTGACCTGTGAAAGTTATCTAAATATATTCAACCAAAAGAAAAATAAGCAGAGAAGGGAAAAAGAGCGAAAAAGAAAGAAGAGGGGGAAACTTCTATCTCCTGACTGAAGATAGATTCAGCCCTCTGATTTTTTATGCATACTTGAGCATGCTGTTGACAGCCTTGGAAGTTAAAGAATATGGACTACTGCACCGAGGTTTCAAATCTTGATGGAAACCAATGGTGGGCTCTTTCTGACAGTCAGATAATGACAAGCACGTTGCAGGCCACTGCCCGTCACTCACCAACATCTCCAACCTGCTCCAAGTGCTGCGCAGCGACTAAGTGGAGGGTCAGAGGTTAAGCTCCAAGAAGCCAGCAATGAAGGGCAACTGTCATGCACCGCTGCCTAGCGCGAGCAGCAAGGAGTGGCTGTCTCCTCCAGAACATGCAAAGCATTCTCGTTCTGTCCAGGCGGAGACACATCTCAAGGTCCTAAATGAGGCCATTGCCAATTCACGAGGCTCCAAACTGACAGCATGCCATTCAAGCTGTCTCAAATTTGACTTTTTTTCCTATTTCAAATCACAAATGCATGCAAAGTACACAGCTTAAGCGTAACTCTTCAGCCACGGTTTTAAGCATGCTACACTTTTGGACATATGCACAGCCTCAGACATGTTCACTTTCTCCTAAAAAAAAAAAAAATACAAGTCTTCTTCAGTAAGTTTCTAGTAAAGTATGTAATTTCAAAAGGCATAAGAAAACCAATATATCAGTTCTCAGAAAAACTCGAAGATATCTATAAAGGACAAAATAAATAAGACTCATTTTTTGTCACAACATAGCATAACTGAAGGTACACCTACACATAGTATTATTATTGAAAATGATGAATCTTAAGAACATAGTTCATCAGCACATCTCATAATCTTTAGGAACTGTTGCTAAAAATTGTAGTCTACCAATGAGAGTCCAGCATATGACAAAAATAATTCCTTATGCAAGTTCAAGCTATTTTTTTGGCATATAGGGATGACATGACCCCACGTCAGAGATGTAGCATTCACATACAACCTGCAAAGAAGACTTCTTCTTCTCAGGTGAGTAATGAGAAACGTCTATTTTATTCACAGTCATCACTAAAAATGATTTGGCTAGGATCAAGAATTAAGCTAGATAGGTCTTACACCTTTTTCATCAACAGTAGCATCTCTAAGCACAAACAGGGCCCTAAGAGGCCCTCATCAGGGATAGTCTTTGGTGGTGTGAACTTGAAAAGTAATCTATCAAGTGCAGGTCTGCACTAGGTTCACACTAGAGTCAACTCGTCAACCCTTGTCGCTAGCACAGTATAGCACCCTTTTTCAAGTGAGCCTGAAGACAGAAGACATCGTCATTTGTAAGAACAAACCCAAGATACCCTACCATTAGAGTCTGTGCAGACAATGGCCAACTAGTTGCCCTGTTTCTCACAAGAATAGAGCTAGTTTCTAACATAGCTGCAGAAAGAACAAGTAATTTTAAATCTTGTTTGAACACACAACTTTTACTCAGGGAGGAAAAAAAAAAAAGAAATGTGGTGCATTAAGCCAAATTACTATATGCAGCTTTGATAAAGAAAAATATCCCGAGACACAAGCATATGTTCAGAGACAGCAGGCAGAGCTGCTTAAAAATGTTCAAAATAAAGTAACTAAGTGAACATTCTGCAACGTAAGAGCCAAAGGGACAGTTTGAAGTGGAAAGTTCTTGCCAAATATTCAGGCATTTGTGTACACAAAATCATGAAAACTAAATTTGGAGATGGTTACTTCTTCCTCAAATCCTTGTATTCTAGATATGGTTGAAAACTTCAAAGTTTAATGTGAACTGACAAAGGATACACAAAAGGAAGCACTCTTGTATACACCAGAGTTAACTGATGGCACTCATATCCCTGAATAATATTCCATGCAAGGAAAAATAAATGAATGATTACAAAATCAGTTAAGTTGCTTAATCAGTCACAGACCCATAAGCACCACAAATAAAACAATGATTTAGGAGCAATAAGATTCCTGAGCAAAGGTTGGAGAGATGGCTCAGTGGCTTGTAAAAATGTAAGGCCATGAGTTCAAAACCCCAGAACACAAGTAAAAGCCAGATGCATAGTACAAGTGTAATTTCTACAGGAAGAAAAGAAAAGAAATAATTTCCAGAAGCTTGCAGACCAACCAGCATGGCAGAACAGAAAAACAATAAAGAGATCCTGTCTCAAAAAGGTAAAAGGTGAGGACCAATACCCAAAATTGCCCTCTGGCTCCCCCACACACATGCACACCTGTGTTTACATACAGATGCTACATACACATGAACATAGTATACACATATTTCCTAAGCAGAGCCCATAGAAACACATATGGATAGATCCAGAGCTCAAATTATTAACTAACCAATGAAGACTGTATAAGAAATAGCAGATGGAGTACCTGAATTTAATGTTGCCAAACCCACATTTGGAAGCCAGGAAAAACCTTCTGTAGCCCCCTGTTCTGTGGCTCCACATAAGAAGGGTCTCCACGTCATCCCATCGTGAAGAGGATATACAAAGGGAGAAATAGAACACTGTGCCCACACAATCCAACTTTTATTTGCCCTATGCAAATATCTTTTTTTTTTCCCTTCTAGGCAAGGGCTTTAATTAACTGAACACATTTACTGAGAACATCAGGAACCAGGAGAATGTACACAATTATCGCTTTACGTTAAAGGGAAATTTCTCAGGCTAGCAACAGTAAATACACTTTCCTGTCAGAATTCTCCTGCTGATAGATTATTTGTATCCACCACGTGAGGGGCCCACTAGGACTTGGGCGAACACTCCTAGATCAGTATAGGGGCCACATTCCCTGAGAAATGTCCAGAAGAAAAAAATGTATCAAAAAAGAAGGGGGGAGGGCGAGGCCTCTGTTCAGGAGGTGTTCCCTGGGGTTCCTTGGGGGCTCAGAACTTCAGGGGAATGACAGGCCAGTACTTGGGCTGCGCCCGGTCGTAGTACTTGTCAAAGCTCAGCTGCACCGCAGCTTCCATGGCCAGGATTTGGGGAGCATGCTCCCCATACAGGCGCTTCATGTCGGCCTGGCGCAGGACCCCGGGCGGCTCAGAGGGGGGCTCGGCTGAGCGGGGGCTGCAGTACAGGCCGTGGTCGGCACCCACGTGGCCGCCCAGGCGTTCCGCGTCCAGCCGCCGCCGCCAGCTGCGCTCTTCTCTGTGCTTCTCGGTCTCCGCAAAGTACTGGCGGAGCTCGTCAGAGATCTCCAGGTCGCCTTCCTCCGCGTCCGACTCGGACGCCTTCTCTCCCTCCGCGCGCACCCCTCGGACCTCGCTTGAGGACGCGCGGCTCTTCCTGCCGAGTGACGGCCTCTCCAACTGGGAAGAAGCGCGGTGAGCGTCGGGCCAGGCCACGTGGTCATGGGAGGCCTGAGCGTGCTCGGCCGGGTCATCCCCGGCGTTCCAGAAGAGAGCTGGGGGGGAGAAGCACGGGGCGGGGGCACAGGAGCCCACGGCCTTCCTGAAGGCGCTCTGGTGGCTTCGCATCCACGCCACTGCATGATGATAATGTTGCCAATATCTCGCGTAGGCTGGATGAGAATACCAAGATGCGGTGGCACTCCAGGTAGATGCCAGTGCTGCTCTCTCTGCTTGGCAAAGTCCAAGTGGGCACTCGTAGGCATGCAGCATGCAGATCCCAGGCGGTGGGAGAACAGGGGCCTAGTGTTTCAGTGGGGAGAGAAAAGAAGGGGGGGTGTCGGTGATGTTGCCCAGACATCTAGGAGCGCACCTTCCCTGTGCAAGTATCTAATCAGAAGGAAGGCAACACATAGGTAGACAGCCTTTGGATTTGGTAAAGCTAAGTATAATAGTTCTTCCTAACACTCAAAGGGAAGGGCTAGCCTCACAATGCTACCTCTCACACAAGACAAAGCAGACACTCAGCAGATGTCTGGGGAATGAATCAACACGAGAATGCCCCAATATTTCTCACCACCTGTTCAAGGGAGCCAAAGGACACGAAGGCAGAGAGGGGAATTGCTGAGGGCGACACCAAGGACAACTGTCCTGTTCCAATCTCCCCCATACCTACCAGCACCCTTTCTACCTTCCCACATCCCAAATATCAATTTTCAAGGCTGCAAAGTTCAACAAGAGTCAGAAAAAGTCACTAAACTCAGCAACGCTCAAAAGCAAACAGATCAGTAACTTTAGGATCTCATTGCTCCACAGACCTGTGGCACAATGCAGGAACCCCCCATAGCTGAGAAGAGGAATGAGGGATGCAGCCTCACAGCCAGGCCTGGTATGTGCCCCTCACATGGCGCTGCGAGGAGGCAAGAGTCCCATTGGCCCTGGGCCAGGACCCTATCCATCCTCTCCCCCAGGGTCTTTCTGTTCGGTCCTCACTAGCAGAGTGACAAGCTGTGTCACTGTTATTTGCTGGCTGATTTTTATCTTCCCTTGGAAAACAAAGTGAAAGCCCATGTCCCATAGCTTTAAGTTTTAGAAATAGAAACACTGGCTGCATCCTTGTGGTCGAAGCAGAAAAGAAAGCTGCATGACGATGCCACTCTTTCTCAGGTCTGATCCTGTGAGGTGCCATGCTTCACTGAAGCGACTAAGCGTCTGGAGATGATTAGTACAGAGCATGAGCTAATCCAAGCAGGGGCCCTTCCCTGCTTCTGGCTGAACAAAGGCCAGACATACTCATTTTACCATATTCATTGTACGCGGAACTGCTCGCTGCAAGGAGTACCAGTTGCCTCCAGGTCATGAAATAATACTAAAAACTTTATAATCATTCATTGATTTAGTTTTCAGCATACTATATCATTTGAATCCAATGGGAGCATAAAGAGCTATTTGTGAGGTCAACCACGGTACAGACAGATGCTGACATGCTATTGATGGCAAGGTGGAAAGAAATTGCTAAATACAGCAGATCAATACCTCGTTTCACTGTTACAGCCTTCTGCAGACATAAAATATATATCTTTACAGCTACAAAAATAATAATAATGAAAGTGGGAGATAAATGCTTCCCTCAAGGTAAACTATTTGATTAGCTAAGGGCAAAGGTGACAGCAGCAGTTACACTAAAGTAACTTTATAGTCTTAAATAAAAACAGGAAGAAGAGCGCAGATGAAATGGGTAAAATGAATCGGGACACGAGGTGGTTCGGATATAACTCTTTCAAAGCAGTGATCGGTAAAGGGCCTCCAGAACCCAAGGCTGTCCTGTACCTGCACACACACTTTCTTGAGAGCTGGACTCCGGTATGGTTTATACAAAGCATTTTCCTAATCAAGTATTTTCTATTACTGGTGGAAAACTTACCGGGAGCTAAGGTTAAATAAGTATTCTTTGAAGTAAAGAAAAAAAAAATTCTAATCTATAAATGTTTCCATTTGAAGGAAATATTGAGTCAGCCATATTCTTGGCACACTGCTACACACACACACACACACACACACACACACACACACACACACACATTATGTAACAATATAACACGGCCAGGGGAATCTTATTAGTAAAGGGTCTGCTAACCGGCATGAGGACTTAGTTCAGATACCCAGCACTTACATATGAAACCAGGCACAGCGCCTCAACACCTGTGATCCTAGCACTGTGGGGGCACAGAGAGGACGGCTGAGACTCACTGGTAGGCTGGCTAACCAAAGTAGTGAGCTCCAAGTGCAACAGAGACTTGTCTCAAAAAAACAAGGTGTACTGCAGTAGGAAGACGCTTGCCAACACCAATCTGTTTCTCTCTCTCCCTCTCTCTCTCTCTCTCACACACACACATACACACAAACTGATAAGTATAAAAAATAATTAATTTGACCAATGACAAGCTGGTTGGTACCAAACACAGGAAGTACACCATGCACACTTCCTTCTGGTACCACATTCCACATAGAAATGGGGTCAGTAATGAAATACGTGAAGAGAAAAAGCCTGAAAAGCTTCAGGAGTGAGCAGAGCCTTGAAACAAACCTCTCAGACTGATAAGTTAATATGATCCTACCAAAGAAATGTCTAATAAAAATGAGCTCTGAGCTTGTGAACAATATAGCAGAATTTATCATCAGCTATGATCAAATCTCCTAGAAACCTTTCAAAACAGCCTAAACAATATCTGTTTTCAAAACAAAAAAAAAGCATACCGCATTAGTTGGCATAACACAAAGACCTTGAAGGAAAGAACTATTTATTTTCGCTCGTGATGTCAGTGCATGCTGCTGGGTGTCTCTAGCAACCCGGAAACATGCAGCAGAGACTATCACCTGACCACAGATAGAAAACAGAGGGAGGGGGGTTAAAATACAGGCCACAAAGTCAGGGATATGGCTTGATTGGCTTGTGAGGACACACAAACCCAGAGTGTTATCCCAAGAACCATATGAACCAAGCATGGTAGGGTAAACCTGTGGTCCCAGCCCTTAGAAGTGGAAGCAGAAAGATGAGACATATGAGATCATCCTCAGAGATTTAGCAAGTGTGAGGCCAACCCACACATTACAAAAGATACAACCCTCAGTGACACACATCCCCAGCTAGACTCCACCTCCTAAAATTCCAGAAATTTCCAAAATAGAACCACCAACTAAGAACCAAGTCCCCAGTCCATGAGCCTTCTAGGTAATTATTTCATACCCAAATATTAACATCTACTCTACTTTTCTCTGCTGGAAACGGCTTACCAAGGAAGAGAAGGGATGCCCCCTAGGATGTTCCACCCAATTCACAACACTGAACTCCTTCAGGAAATAAACTCTGAAAGGGAACATTAAATACTTACACTGAAAATACCATACCCCCATATTTGACTGTTGTTTAGCAATTTGAGAACAACCTCTTAGTCTAAGACTAGCATCAGTTGATACTCAAAGCCCCAAGGAACAAGTAAGTAAATGATACTTGACTCAATACCACCCCTCCAAAGCAATTAAAATCCAGTAGCAAAAGAGTAATGAAAAAGTAATATAATCATAATTGAATTGAAGGAATATTTATGTTTTCCAAATATAGTAAAAATAAAATATGGCTGCTATACGAACTACAAAAGTGGGAAAAAGCTTTTCTCAACTGCAGACTCTTTTCTTTGGGAGAGTTCATCATCTCTTGACACTATTTCAGACAAAACAGGAAAAGAGAATTTGTAATCAGCCCCATTTTATAGAAACATCCAAAAATGAGAGGAATTTGCAGGAGACAATCTGTCATAGTTAGGCACAGATGTCAACTTCACAGTTGAGGGTTTGAGCTCTGGGCACATTTGTACAGAACTAATGGTTGAGTTAAGCCCAGAGCAAACCTCCAAGAGATTGTCTAGCTGATGGGGAAGATCCAGCCCATGGTGGGTGGGACTAGGCCCTGGAATAAAATACCGAGAGCTGATTGAGAAAGTTGGCATCCTTGTGTACACTTGGCTAGATATGCTGGTCTGGCAAGTAAGGATTGTCCCTCTCTCAACCAGTTCCCTCGGCCCTGGTGTTGGTGCATGCTTGCCCATCAAGCTGGACTACAAACTGTAACCAGACTATCAGTAAGAAAATAAACCCCTTGTTCCCTTAAGACGACTAATGGTCATTTATCAGCAACCATGCAGCAAACTGCTCCTCACCAGGAATGCCCCCCCATTACTTATGAGGAACAATGGTGGAGTTCATGGCATTCACTCAGAAAACACCAGTTTATGACCTACTATGTTCAAGACTCTGCATGTGCTGGAGCATGGAAATAAATATGGACCAGAGACTAGGAATGTAGCTCAACAGTAAAAAACAAGCTCATTGAAGAGTTTGAGTTCAATCCTCAGCATAAGGCAAAAAATAAAACAGAATAATAGAATAAACATAGGCTATGAAATAAAGTAAAATAAAATATGCCTTGCAGAACCAATGAGAAGAGAAAAAAAAGGGCTAAGAAAATCATTACAGACCTACAGGACGAGTGCTATGAAAAACATGTTTAAACAGTTCCAGGAACACAGATGGGAAAACTGTCCACAGATTTTAAAATTCTGAAACACTTTCCATGTAAACAAGAAGGAACAAAAATAAGTGAAGAGAGTACTCATTTCATGAGGTCGGTAAGGGAACTAAACAGAGCAAGACAGAGGAAGGAAAGAAAGGCAAAAAAAAAAGTCAATCCATGAGTGCAGGGAAACTCAAGAGCTAGCCTAAAGAGAAGAAATGGGCAGACTCCCAACAAATGGGACTAAAAAGGAACTGTAAAAAGTGCAAATCCTTAAATGATGAAAGATGTGCAGCTCTACTTGTGTAAACAAAAATGTTCAATGTCATGTCAATACACTTGAAAAACTTCATTTCTGAAAAAAAAAATGCAATAGCCAAAGTGTACTGAAGAGGAGAAAGACAAAGGGACAGGGCAGGATGTGGGGGACTATAAAATGGTGAAGTCCCGACTCAGCATGTGCGCCATGGATTCCGTCACACCAAGAAGAGCATGAAATAAGCACGCACGACAGAGCAGAGTGGAATTTTACAAAAGTTACCTTCCACCGTGTCACACAGAAAGTTAAAGTAGATGCAAACTTGTAGGAGACAAATACTCGGAATGCATCACAAATGCTCCCAAGCACAGGAGGAAATGATGCTCCCATCTGCTTAGGCTCCTAACATGAGAGAATACCAAAGGCCCCAAAGGCAGTGCGCCTGTGGTCTTCACTCACCATCTCCTTCTGCTCCTGCCGCATCCCACCAGCCAAAAAGGCCTCTACTGGGCTTCGCGAACCACAGTTTATACATACTACACTGGGGCTGTTAAAAATGGCCCCTCATTCAATGATTCTGATAGAAAACCTGCAGGGAGACATACCACCCTCAACTTCTAAATGAACCACTGCTACATACTATTTCTTAACTGAAACATCATCAGAGAGTTGGATTCTGCAGTATGTTGATGTAACCAAGTAGGATTTCTCCTAAGGAGACATTATTAAAAAATCTATTAATAAATTAAATCTCTCAGTAAAAGTAAAGACAGTATCATATGAAGTGATATAAAAAAACTCATAAAATTCAATGTCAATCTCCAAAAAAAAATTTAAAAAATCAAAGACTACTGCCAACAGCTACTTTTCATTTTCTTATACATGGTAAATGTGTGTATATGTGTTTTGTATATGTGTGGACACACATGTGCACATGTGGATGCATATGAACATGTGTGTGTACATGCCTGTGGAGGTCTAAGGTGGATATTGAGAGTCAACCTCGATCATGCTTTTACCATATTCTTTTGAGATCAGGTCTCTAATTAAACCCAGAGTCCCAAGTAGGGCTCGTCTAGTCAGCAAGCTTACTCTGGGGATGACCAGTCTCCATCTTCAAAGACTAGATTTACAGGTGGGCTGCCGCCCCCATGGAGCATTTTACGTGGGCTCTGGGAATCTGAATCCCAGTCCTTTTGCTTGTGCAGCCAGAGCCTCAACCGCTGAGCCTTCTCCTCACACTCCAACAGCTATTATTACACTCCATCTGACATCGCCACTATCTGTGGAAGTCCCAAAAATGTAATTAAGTCCTAAAAATGCAGTAAGAGGAAAAATGCTAAAAATACTGACGAAGAAACATTACTAAAGGGAGGAACACCAAATTATAATTGCAAATGAATACTTAGCATGTACCTAAAAAGAGAAAATCAACTATAACAATTTTAGAATGAAAAGAATCCATTTTATGCTGCAGCCAATTTTAACAGCACACATACACAAACCTTTTTATGTGCCAGAAAAAGAAGTAACTATCAAATACCCCATTTTTAACCTGAAGAAAATACAGTAACCAAAAATGTTAATATCCAGTAATAGGCCCAAAAGTAATTGAAGAATACACAAAACTTTCCACAAATAATTTTTTAAAACTAACATAAATGTAAAAGCAGGTAATGTCAAATGAGAAAAACTACTTATAATAAGTGCAGGGTGTTTTTTTTTTTTCTCTAATTTACAAATTTAATGTGACACAAGTTGGTGGAGAATAAGGAGAACCTTCGAGAAGGCACTGGTGTAAGTTTATCTGGAAAAAACATACTAACTTCTCAAAAATGTTCTCAGTGCAAGTAAAGAGTCAAGAAACGTTTGAAACAGAAAATAATGATATACAACACCAAATATTAAAAGATATCGGAGAGCTATAGTAATTAAAATATGGCATCACAGTAACAAGGCAAAGAAAGAAAATAAAAAATACAGATGAATATTTAGGTGCCAAATCACACATAAAAGTCAGTTATCAGCAAAGTTAACAAGTTATATACTTTTGAAAAGAAAAAGTGAGATAGCTATTCTACTACAACCACCAGATAAAATGCAGGCACCTTACAAGAGTTATTTCCAAAAGTATTAAAATAGAACCAAAAAGACAGAGAAGTAATCATTAAGCTAGTCTCAAGGCAGGAAAAGATCCCACATATAAATGAAGAGAAAATTTTGAACAACAAAAATATAAACATAGAAATAAACAAACTGGAGAAAATATTTCTAGCTCAAGACTAACAAATGTTTCTATCTCTAATCTATCAAGTGTAAATCCGCAAGAGAGAGTAAACCATGATAGCAAAATCTACAAAGGCTAAAAGTCAAAGATTACAAAAAAAATGTATTTGGCCAACAAATATTATCATTAAGAAAACACAAGTTCACTTTACAATGTGCAGCTACTTCTCTCCCAAAATGGCAATTTATTTTTTGTCATAAAATTACCAGAGCTTGAATGGATGGGCCAAAAAGTATTTTCATGTATTCCTTCTAACAGTACAGCCTGGTATCACCTCCAAATGTGACATTTTAATACAGAGAACCAGAAATCTTTAAGAATGCTATCCCTAACCTGTCCTGTAGAAAATTCCAGAGATTTGTGTGCAACAATATTCACTAAAAGAGAAACTATAATAAAAGGGTTAAAATCCACATGACAGAATATCACTGTGACCCTATAAAAATGTTCAGAACTTACTGAATACTGTGAGAGTACAAGACACATAGCAGAAATTGCAACTTATGTATATAGCAGAAAGTGAATTTATGTATATGTACATCACAAATGCACTTGAAGTATTTAAAATACAAATAAATATAAATATATTTTAAATAAGCAGAATCATACTACATCTATTATACATATAATCAGCACAACAATAATATTTGAAGAAAGCAACAATATAAAATAACTGCTTACTCTGGAGGATTATGGGACTTTTATCTAGAAAACAGAAAAACTCATTTTTTTTTCAGTTTTTCTTCTCTAAAACATAACATTATTATAATCAGAAAAAAAAATACTAGAAGTAAGAAAGGCTTCACCACCTCAAACCATACATACCATGGTTGTAACATTTACAAATCTGACTTTCATCATCTACATGAGCAACATGCTTTTCTTGCAGTCACACCATGATAATGACAGCTGACATACACAAACCCATGCTGGTCTCACACCTCATACACATTAAACCCTTGTCTTCCCACTATGGCCCATTGCACAGATGAAGGCTGGAGCGGGAGGAGATGTGTGACTTGACCAGAAGCTGTTAGCAGAGAGGGCAAAACACAGGGCGGCTGGCTCCTAATTATCAAGGCCACCTTCTCTCCCTGATGAACTGGATTCTAAAACAACAAGGCTGATTCACAATACAAAGGCCAGAACATAAACAACAAAATGAATGTGCCATCCCCTTTAAAGCAATCTCCTTGGGAAATTCAACATATCCAAATGCGGTTACTGATCAAAACATTTTTGGAAATTCTTCCTTCAGTTGTCCCTAGGGCACAGTAAATTTGACTCTTATGAGATGGAAGAAAGTTCTTCTAAACAGCTACGAGTCCTTCCTAGGCAAGGTTTGCGGATCAAAGAGCAGAATTCTGTTTTAGATAACACAACCTGGAAGCACCGTCCTGCCGATTGGACTGTTCCCATGTCCCGGGCCCAGTGCAAGAGCTACATCTACAGTGCATTCCAGCATTTACTGCCCGCACTGTGGTGATTCTTGCTCACATGCCAAGCGACTACAGAAGCGAGGACACCAGCGACAAAGCCCAAACTTCAGTTTCCTGGAACTTCCAGCCCCCGACACAAGTCCTGGCTCATGAGAGTTCTAAATAAGTGCCGAGGAAAGCACTCTATAGAGAATGCCACACACTGTTTGGGCGATGACACTATATTTAATAAAAATATCACCAAGAGAACACCCAATTCCATAAACAAATACACTTAGAAGTTTCTCAACATAAAGGAAGATGGAAACCAGTTTCTAACAAATCTTATAATAACTTCTAGCTGTACTCATCTCTCACGAAACACAAGGGGAGTGGATATGCCTCATTGTCTAAAAGGCAATCTCTTGAACCACGGATGCAGAAATAGCCATAAACTTCCTCCGACAACCATGCCACATCACATCTGCTACACAGAAGACACGAGGACGCACCCTGCCTATGGGTTCAATCGACCAAGCACGCCCTGGTGCCTGAAATATAAATCAAAGCGCTTCCCTCCCTGGCGTTACTGACATTGGCTACCTGCGACTTTCTGATATGTACAAGCCGGGTGTCTCTTTATTTACGGTACAAACCGCGGAGTGAATGTAAAACAAGATGCTTAATAAATCCGAAGGCCCATAAAACACCAGCCTTACCCCGACAGCAAGACAAACACTCGCTCCTTAATTAAGTGGGTGATGTTCTGCTTAAAACAAAAAGACAACCCAGGGCTACGGCTGGGATTGAGCACTCTGCGTGGCGAGGGCAGCGCCAGCCACTTTCCAGGCGAAGGCTTTAAATCATGAAAAATAAACCATCTAATCGTCTGTATTCAATAGTAAGTAGACAGTCAGGACACCGGCTGATTTGGATTAACACATTTTCAGTTATAACAAGTAATTTTACAGAGGATTAGTATCTTGATGGCCTGATCAATATGAGGCGCTGGCGCTATTACAGATGAAGAGAAAATTGCCCCTCTGGTAATAAAGCGTGCGTGTCTTCGTTCTCCTTCATTTGCTCAGCCCATTACTGTAATGGTTCCAGCATTAACAGCTGGGACAATTTAAGCAGCAGGGGTCTGATGAATTTAAAGGCTGGGAACACAGGCCCTGGCGCTCTCCTCCTGGCAGCCCGGCCCCGACTCCTCTGCCCGGCTGTGCCTGCAACACCAGGCTGGTGTTTTAGGAGAAACAATGACTACTGTTTCCCAGCGAGTGTCTCATTAATAGTTCTCCCCACCAATAATGTGACTGAAACAAAAACTGCTCGCAGCATATTGGCTGCTGAGTGGGCAGAAGGAAAACAAAAACAAAACCCGGCACTGTTTACCTAAATAACAAGACTGACATGACAACAGGCCGAGGACAGCTTGCACTTGCGCCTTGGGCCCAGCTCGTCCTCTCAAGCAAAATAAAGCAGCAGAATGGTGCTGACAGGGAATAAGAAAGAAAGACTCATCAGCAGAATTTTCCACCTCTCTTTCCAAAAAAAAAAAGGCAAACTAGACAACAACCGTGAGCCAAATGTCGGCTGTACAAAGACAGAAAATGCGTATTAATATGGCCCAGGACTTTCATCACGCAAGCCCCAGTCAGCAGTAAGCCGAGGCTGCTACACAGCCTGGTTCGTATTATTATTACAGAGATGTAGGCCCCTGGGGTTCGGCCCTGAATGATCCCCTCACAAAATGAAGGTGCCAAAGGGCAGACTTAGGGCTACACAGAAATCACAGCTCTGAGTTTGGGGATCACAGCCAGCCATGAAAACCCGTGGGCTACCAGCGCAGCTCCCCCTCAAACCAGATGCGAACTAATTCGGTCCTTCAAACTGGGTTTTCTGCTTGATTTCTACCCACGCTGAAGGCCTCCCCTGCCTGGTGTCCACATGACAGTTCTTAACCAAAAGAGAAGGCACAGCCGCTCGGCAGGCAGGGCATCCCCTGAACTGCGGAGCCAACTGTGACCTCCAGCAGGCCAGACAGGTGTGCAGCGCGACACAAGCCTGCAGCTGGCAGAGATGGGAGAACCCGCCCTGCGCACCAACATGGTTGCAAACACCGGCTGCTGGCCTGCAGGGGCGTGCACAGGACAGATCTCAACGGAAGGGTTCCTGGCACCCTCCAAACAGTTATTCTACAAGCAAACGTAGGGTGCCTACTCAAGGCTCAGCTGCCAAAAGAACAAACGTTTCAAACGTATCCCTACCAACACAAATCTCAACTTCCCCAACATGTCCAGACCCAGCCTGGCAGGCCTCAAGATTCCTCCGGGCTCACACTGTGAAATCAACCAGCAAGGCAAGTTTGTACACCACCACAAAGCCAGCTCATGACCGATCAAATGCGCAAGCTTAGCACTCTGAATTCCTTCTCTAAACTGTGCCTTTTTCCTTAAGGGTCAAAAAATACCACCTTAGACCTAAGGTTCTTTTCTTGTAAAAATCAGAAAGGTACACTTTCAAAATAACTTCAAGATATCTACCCTAAACACCTGTAATCCCAGCATTCAGGAAGTTGGAGCAAGAGAATCACAAGGGCAGGCCTAGGCTATCCAGAGAACCTGAGGCCAGCTCCAGCTACATAGAAAGTCCCTATGCAAATAAATAAATGCAAATAAATAAATACAAATCTACCCTCCCCCCCAAAAAAACATACTGCACCAAAAACAAAATACACTAGCATTTTAAACTTCAAACAAAATGTAACAAACTAAGCTTTGGTTGCTTTCCAACTCATGTGGGCTACAGAAGAATCTTACATCTCAAAATTAACAAATCTGTCTTTGGAATGTGACTAATTTAAAACCGTTAGTGGCTAATCATTTTCCATATTTCTTCCAAGTCCCGCTTCCATCTCTCACTATTAGAAAGCATCATGACCAATCACAAGTGGTACCCCTGAGAATTTGCTTGATAAATATTAATGGAATATTTACTGTGTGTCTCACAAAATGTTAAACCCCAGAATAAAAAACAGTAAATGACAAAACTTTAAAAAAAAATAATGAGGCCTAATTTCTTGGTGCATATAATGAAATGCCTAAATTCCCACTGCTAAAACTAAGCCAAAATAAATCTAATCAGCTGCCAGGGAGCCAGCATTGTAATTATTAAAGGTCCTATGCATCATATATCACACACAAGAGGCTCACTACCTCTCAATCTTCCTCCAACAGACACTGTTATCTCTTACTGAAAGACAATCGCCAGGTAATACAGAAGAAAGATGGTTCAACACGGGGCAAGCTTTAGTTGCACAAAATTTCTAAGGTATTTTATTACTGAATGGCAAATTTTGTTTCCAAAATAATACTAGCATGGTAAAGAAACAGACCTGGAAAGAACAGAAAGCAACAAGAACCAATTGTTGCTTAATGGTTTAGCACATTAATTTTCTAGGAAGGTATTTAAAGTGGTTTGGACACTATCATCAAATAAAGTAACGGTTCCTTCATTTACAGAACCCACAAAAGGGTGAAGACTGACCTGTGCTGGAGAAGTTGAGAGTGAAAGGTGGATTAAGGAAAAAATGAAAAGATGGACAGAGCAGAATCTGTGGTGTGAGGCTTTACGTCCCTGAGACTGAGAGACACCCTCGTGGTGCACACAACTCCCAAACCACAGTCTCTTAGGTCTCTCTTATGCTGATGAGATGACAGGCACCTGGAACCCCTAAGTTCTGCAGAAGACTAGGGTGCCAGGTCAGCTGAACCACGAGGACTCCTGGAACTAAGAGACTCCTGTTCCTCCTCCTGTCCCTCCTCCTTCCTCCTGCCCCTCCTCCTGCCCCTCCTCCTGTCCCTCCTCCTGTCCCTCCTCCTGTCCCTCCTCTTGTCCTTCCTCCTGTCCCTCCTCCTTCCTCCTGCCCCTCCTCCTGCCCCTCCTCCTGTCCCTCCTCCTGTCCCTCCTCCTTCCTCCTGTCCCTCCTCCTTCCTCCTGCTCCTCCTCCTTCCTCCTGCCTCTCCTCCTTCTCCTGTCCCTCCTCCTGCCCTTCCTCCTGTCCTTCCTCCTATCCCTCCTCCTGTCCTCCTGCTCCTCCTCCTTCCTCCTGCCTCTTCTCCTTCCTCCTGTCCCTCCTCCTGCCCTTCCTCCTGTCCCTCCTCCTGCCCTTCCTCCTGTCCCTCCTCCTGTCCCTCCTCCTGTCCCTCCTCCTGCCCTTCCTCCTGTCCTTCCTCCTGTCCCTCCTCCTTCCGCCTGCTCCTCCTCCTTCCTCCTGCCTCTCCTCCTTCCTCCTGTCCCTCCTCCTGCCCTTCATCCTGTCCCTCCTCCTGCCCTTCCTCCTGTCCTTCCTCCTGTCCCTCCTCCTGTCCCTCCTCCTGTCCCTCCTCCTTCCTCGTCCTTCTTCCTGTCCCTCCTCCTGTCCTTCTTCCTGTCCCTCCTCCTGTCCCTCCTCCTGTCCCTCCTCCTGTCCCTCCTCCTATCCTTCCTCCTGTCCCTCCTCCTGTCCCTCCTGTGCCTCCTCCTGTGCCTCCTCCTGTGCCTCCTCCTGTCCCTCCTCCTTCCTCGTCCTTCTTCCTGTCCCTCCTTCCTCCTGTCCATCCTCCTGTCCCTCCTCCTGTCCCTCCTCCTTCCTCCTGTTCCTTTTCCTCCTGCCCTCCTGACCCTCCTCCTGCCTTCCTATCCTTCATCATCCTCCTCCTCTGAGGAAAGCTAAAATCAGGACTCATCTTACCCAGGGCAAATCACAAGAACCCCATTTTCCCCCGGAACAAACCATAAAGCCTAGAAGCATTATTCTAAGCATTTCCTGCCTTCTGTGTAAGAGCAGATCTGACAGAGGATCATAGAAGTTCATTTCAGAAGGGACCCTGCTCCAGGCTTGGAGGAAGAAATACACTGAAAAGTCATGAAGACCCTGACACACAGGCCTTGCCAAGCTTCGCATTTCTGCCTATTACACTAGGTCACAGTTTTGATTACATTTCTGCCAGACTGGTCACTGCTCATCCAACCTAAGCATAAAAAGTAGCACATTTTCCTGGAACTTGGGGTCTTCATTCTCGAAATTCCCATGTCAGGCAAAGTTATTGGGTGGTCAGCTATGACCCTTTCAGTGGGCAAAGAAAGGGACTTTTAGCTGCAACCTAAAGGGAGGGGACAGGGAGTACAGATTAAGTCAATCACAAATGGCCAGTGATGTCATTCATCAAAAATGTATAACAACACACGCCCCAATAAAAGAACTGACAAGATAGCTGACAGAAATGGTTTAAGGACGGAATCTTTGCTATGGCTCAGTGCTTCACAGGGTGAGGCGCTCGCTTCACAGCAGGCCAGGCTGCAGAGAAATGGAACTTGGCACTGGCTGCCTTTCTCCCTTTTCTTCCTTTACCCTGTTGGGATCCCAACCATGGCACTCTACCAACCCCACTGAGAGCGGTCTTCACCCCAGTTGACCCTCTCCACTGCGCCTGTCTGCAGCCCAACTAGCTGGAGGTGAAGCATCACATCTGCTTTCAGGAGCTTCTGGATGAATGAGCACATGGAAGTCCTTAGAGACGGGCACGCACGGGCACAGGCACACGGCAGTCCTTCCCACACCTGGCACTATGTATGCATCTCAACCATCTAGCTCAGCTGCATCCTGTGGAGCACGCCAGTAAACCTAGGAAGCGTTGCCATGACTCCCATGAGCAACTTCACAGAACTCCAGGGGGGATTCTGAAAGCTCAAGGCTCGAGCAAATCAACCTGGGTTAGAAAGTGCACCTGAAGGGAGAGGCCATCGGGGCACTGATGGAAAACCATGCCCAGCTACACAGCTGCAAGTGGAGTGGACCTGTTCTGAGACTTGTTCCCAGCTGATGGAAGCCACGCGGCCTCAGGAGGTGGGGCCTAAGGGGCAGATGCTGGTCCAATAGGTTTGCTTCCAGCTTATGGCACTGTGGACAGGAAGTGAGGCCCAGGTGGCAGATGCAGGTCACCAGCGTCAGGCCTTTGGTGCTTCAAGCCTAGCCCCAGACTTCTAGCACGCCCTCTGCATCTGGTCCACCGCACACTCCCAATACCGTGAGCTCTGCCATCCCTCCTCTATCAGGATAGACTGGCACTTCCAAAACCCTGATGCAAAACAAATCCTTCCTTCTGAGTTGTTCTCTCGGGCATTTTGTTGCAGTCTTGCAAAGGTAACTAACACAACAGGGTCAGGACGGCCGCAGAACCACTGGCTGGCTAGTCGCAGGGAGGCTGAAACCCCACTCGAAGGCCACAGAGCCTCCTCTGCTGTGAGCCAACGTGAGAACTCAATTTAATTTTCAAAAGTATCATCAGATAAACAGACAGCATCATGTAAGCCAGCCCATGGTAATGGTCAAAGAACCTCAGGGCCTCAAGAAAAAGACATGTGGAAGACACATAAATAAATAAACTCTGTTACACTTGTTTTTCTCTTCTCAATAAATCTTATCATTTAAGGTTATTTTCTTAAAGCAGACTTTTTAAATGATATTATTTAAAGCAACTAGTTTGACTTCAGGTAAGATGGCAGGTGAGCCAGTTGGATACAAACGTCTACCTGAAGACTGAGTCTTTAGGCACATCTGTGAAGAATTAGTGGTGGTGGCAGTCCTGAGCAAGCCTGTAATTACCTAACTGATGTGGGAAGACCCAACCCATGGTGAGCGAGATGATTCCTTGGAAAGGCAGGTAAGATGGAGCAAGCTGGCTCCGTACTTTGGCGTATGGACATCCTGGCAAGAGAGAAAATATGGCTCTGTCTCAGCTCTTCCTCCAAACATGGTGTGACCTGTTCTTCAGCTCTGATGTTGGTGTGAGCTCTCCTGCCATGAATCATGAGCGAGAACAAATCCCTTACGTTGTTTGGACCTGTATCAGGAACATGAACAGTAACTGCCATGACAGAGAAAAGAGAGAGAGAGAGAGAGAGAGAAAGGGAGAGAGAGAGGAGAGAGAGAGAGGAGAGAGAGAGGAGAGAGAGAGAGAGGAGAGAGGGGGGAGAGAAGGGAGAGAGAGAAGGAAGGGGGAGAGAAAGAAGGAGAGAGCAGCGAGAGGGAAGAGAGACAGAGAGAGAGGAGAGAGGGAGACGAGAGAGAAGGGAGAGATAGAGAAGGGAGAGAGAGGAGAGAGAGGGGAATCAGAGAGAAGGGAGAGAATGAAGGGAGAGAGAGTAGAGGGAGGTGGATATAGGACGAGAGAGAGAGGGAGAGAGGGAGAGATGCGAGATGATAGAGCGCTCGACAGATCGGGTTTTCCTCTTCTATGGGAGAGAAACAGAGAATAAAGGGGGACATGGACCCTGCTACAAAGAGGAAGCAAGGACGATCAGAAGTCCTCAGAGACACTGAGAGGACACCTAAGACAATGGAGAAGTCAGTCAGTCTCAGCCATGGCCAGCCACGGGGCAGGGAGGAAACAGGAGCCTTCTGCTGGGGTTGGAGGAGGGGCAGATGGGTGATCCCACACGGCCTCAAGTCCAGTTGCAGGTTTTATGAGACTCGGTCCTCTAGCAGATATGTAGGTGCTGAAGACCACTCAGGTCACTGCTAAAATCTGGGCTACAGTAGGGACCTCCACAGGTCACAGGGAAGGGGTGGAGGGTGGGCACACACAGGCCTGAAGCAGCAGGAGGCAGGAGGCTGATCAGGCGAGGAAGTGCATGGGGAGAGAGGGCACCGCAGTGCTCAACTGAGGACACCAGAGTCCTGGACTGAAGTCTGCTCAAGACAAACAAATAAATAAATAAAGCCAAAGTAGGCAACAGCAGGACAATTAGCAAGACAGAAATATGGCCTTTAAGTTAATATTAAATTTTCTAAAGTTGATGAATAAGATTTTAGATGTGAATGTATATTGAACTATTTAGGGGTGAGGAGAATTGCTGTCTTCTCACTCTGTCATGGTTCATTAGCAAGAAAATAGAAGTGGGGTGTAACTCAGTGCCAAAATATAGCTATCATGTAGTAGGTCTGGGGTTCAATCCCAGAACTGCAAAAAAGTACACTCATATAAGAGTTGAGAGATACACATGAGGTGGGGCTGCCATGGATTTAACACAGCACTATGGCAACTTCAAAATCCAAACACTAGGGACAGGAGAGTTCTAGATTCTATCCTTGCCGTTTTGCTGCAAGCTTTAGATTATTTTGAATAATTCAAATTATCTAAAAAAAAGAGAAGCCAAAGTCAATCAAGGTCACTGTCATGGTTTGAAATGTGAGCTGTCCCCCACAGGCTCATGTGTTTAAATCTTTAGTTGTTTTGGAAGGGCATGGCATCTTCAGAAGGTGGAGCCTTGCTGGAGGAAGGTGGTCACAGGGGGTGGGTCTTAGTTGGTTAGCTCCACCCTGCTTCCACTAGTCTCTGGAGTTGGCAGTGAGTTCATGATGGATGTGAATTGGACCGCCTTTAGCTTCTGCCAGTCAGTCATGACTTTTCTGCCATGAAGAACTGTATCTCCCCCTCTGGAACCACAAGCTAAATAAATCTCCCTTTTGTCCCATAAGTTGTTTGACTATGAGTGATGTCTCACAGCAACAGAGAAGAGCAAGGGGCACAGCTATACCTACTCTGCCCCAGCTTCCAGGGTCAAAGCTCATCACAATGGTCACCATAGCAACCCACAGAAACAGGTGGTCTGGGCCCTACTTTGTGGTTCAAGGACTGAATGGCTCATTCTAGTGGCCAAAGAAACAGCAGAAACTACACTCTAACTCAGGCTGTCAGAAACCAATCTGGACCATGGCACTGTAAGAAAATTTCTTTTAATAAATATATGATGGGACTGGCGAGATAGGTCAGTGGTTAAAACCCCTCCCCCCAACAAACCTGGAGATCTGAGTTCAATTCCCTGAAGCCCACCAACAAATACCACATAGTGTTTTGCTAAACATTGATGTAAAAACAAAACAAAACAAAACAAAAAAAAAAAACAAATGTCATGCTGGGCAGCCAGATACTTAGTCCAGCCTCCTTCTTCTCCCTTCAGACTTGGAAACCATATGAAATTCTTTGACATAAGCAGCTGTACACTCAAAAAAAAAAAAAGCAGTCTAATTTCAAAAACAAAAGGAAAAATGAGAGAAGGCACCCCACTATGGGGATGACAGTATTTAATTTAAAGAACAAACAAGGAATCTTTGTAACTGGGATGAACTTTCACAAGCCCTAACAGCAAGGCACTGAGGACACTGAGACAACAAAAACATCTAGAAAATATGAGATAACTCATAAAACTTAATAATTCAACATGTTAAAACAACAGAAAACTACCAAAATATTGAGCGAGTACTTAGCAAAAGAAGTCGCAGGTATGCCCACGAAGCATATCAAAGATCCTCGATATTACTGGTCAATCAAAACCACAATGGAATAAATACCACTTCTCACTCACCATGATGGTTACAACCAAAAGACAGACAGTTACAAGTGCTGACAAGGGCTTGAAAAAATTCTAGCTCTCAAAATCCATGACAGAGGTCTGGGGAGATGGCTCAGAAGTTAAAGCCTTTGTCTTGCAAGCAAACGAGTGCAACTTCCCAGACTCCATGTAAAAATGCTGGACGCACATAAACACGGCCTGCAATTCGGATTTTGGAAGGCAGAGCCTAGGAATTCTCAGAACAAAGCAGTTAAGCAGGTAAAACAACCCAGGATGATTCCTGAAATCACCCGTGAACCCCCAAGGCACACACAATCAAGCGAACTCTTGTACACATGCCTACATATACATGTACACCAATACACCTATATACACATGAAAAAATTCTGGCAGAGAATATAAAGGAGAATAAATAGCTTCTGTGGAAAAACAGTATGACAGTTTTTTTTTAAATTTTAACCATATGACTAGCAAGTCTACTCCTGAGTGTCTGGCCCAGAAGGAAAATGAACTTATGTCTATACACAAGCTAGAAAGCAGTAACTCTTCATACTAGCATTTTTCAAAATAGCAGAAGAGAAACAAGTGTTCATGAAATAGTAAATAAATAAAATGTGGCACATCCAGATATCTAAACACCATCGACTTAGAAATGAAATGAAAAAAATGTACTGACAAGCATGAAAAGTGCTAGTACGAGAAGGAAACACGCAAAAGACACATACTGCATGATTCTACCTCTCTAGCTGTATAAGAATGTCCAGGGGCTCAAGAGATGGCTCATTCCATGCAATGCTTCCCACAAAAGCATGAGGATCTGACTTGGGGTCTCTAGCACCCATATAAAAAGACAGACACAATGAGGTGCCTACTGTAGAGAGCCAACTAGTGGAAAGGGAACTATAGGACGCCATCTGGTAGAAAAGGAAATCTCATTTCAGAAAACAAAAATGCATTGAAGGCTGAGTGGAGTTACAATCATGAGCTTTCCATGGACAATGGAAGCTCCGAAACAGAAGTCTGACCACTGGCGTTCCCTGAAACCCCTCAAAAAATAAGGCCATACCCTGAAGCCTTAAGGACGTCTGTTTATACTGGAAAGGACTGGTGTACAGACTCTCCCTGCCCACCTTGGAGATCAGGGATGCTGCTCCTCCTGCTCTCAGAGCAGCCATGCCAGCACTCTCCGAAATCTCACGGCTTCCATTTTCTGATCTCCTTCAAAGGAACAACCAAGCCTGGGTCTGCACACAAATTCCCAGCCCATCTAGCCCCTGTATATAAATAAAATCTGGCAGGACTGGGTGGCAGAATTTCACTTCTTCCCCCTCTGGGAGACCGTGGACTTTCTCTCCTATTTCGGTCCCACTTTTCTCTCTACTTCCATCTCTGCAAATTTCTCTGCTTTTTTGCTTTTTTCCTATTTCTCAGCCCCAGAGCAGTTTCATGGGGCACCACAAAGAACTTTTATGAAAGGCTGATAGCCAAGATAACTCCCCCAAACCCCTAAAGCCTATGCCAACACTAGGGGGATACACACAGAAGGACCCCCGGAGCTCACTGGCCACCTATGCAAGTTCAGTTGGTGAGCTCTGGGTTTATCAAGAAAGCCTGTCTTAAAACGGGAGATGGAGGGCCGGCGAGTAAGGCATCTGTGGTCAACCTGCCAACCTGCGTGCAAGCATCAGAGGCCGCCCGGCAGAAAGCAAGAACTTCTAACTTCACACAGGCACTGTGGCACGCACATACCTGCTCCCGCTCTCATGCACTCTCTCTCTTGCTCGCTCTCGCTCGCTCTCTCTATCGCTATTTCTCTCATTCTTGCTCTAATTCTTCATTCTCAAATCAATACCTTATTGAGAATGACTGAGGAAGACATCTGCTCTTACACACACACACACACACACACACACACACACACACACACACGCACACACGCACACACACATACGCAATGTGTCCAAAGTCCAGAAAAAGGTAGACCTGGAGAATAAAGAGATTAGTGCTTGCCGAGGCATAGGGATGGGGGAGGACATGGGAAGTAACTGCAAACGAACGCATTACCCAAGGGAAACAAAATGTTCATCAGCGTATCAGGTTTTTCTTAGTAAGTCCAAAGCAAAAGCAATTGAAATTGGAATAATACTAATGGAATACTCACAATAGAATAATATTCAGCAATAAAAAAGGAACAAACTGTTGATGCAAATGTTAATATGGAGAGATCTTAAAAGTCACTGTATAAATAAAAAGATCCAAGAATTATATATAGCATGCTTCAAGTTATACAGGACATCCAAGAAACCAGAGATTCATCTATACTGAGTAAATGCACATTCACCATTGTCTGGAGTCCAAAATAGAAGGAGGAACAGGCAATAAGAGAACAAGAGGACATTCAGAAGGATGACAATATCCTTCCACAAACTGGAGCATTTTTCACTGGTACATCCATCCTTCGCTCATCAAATTGCACTCAGTAAATACTATGAATTATGTTATGCAAGTTACAACTCAAACAATCAAATAAAAAAAGAAAATAATTCTGGAGGATCCGGACATTTTCTTTTTAAGATTTCAATCTACTATTAATACCTATACTTTGTTCTAATCAGTATTTCGATGATTCAATTGATTGTTTTAAAAGATCAAGAAATGCTTGAAAGAAAAGAAGATGACTGTCAACTTGATATATCTCATATCCACAAAACAGAAAAAGAGTTGGAGACCCTCCTCATTGGAACCTGACTCTGGGCCCTCCCCTACCTAGCAAACAAATGGCTCTGAGCAAACGATGTCTGCCAGACTTAGCTTCCACATCTGAGAAACATGCTTTATTAACTAGCTGTGGTTTCAACTGAGCAAAGCTTCCTGATATCTCCTCAGAGCAGAGATTCTATCTTTATCAAAATCATCATGCCCATATAAGGCAATAACATGGAAACAATATGAAAGTTGCAAAAGGCATAGACAACAGCAATAAGGTGGGATTTCTTCTGGCTAATGCAACCAGGTTGTCCCACATGTCTCCCTCTTTAGTCTGTTATGCACCCACACACACACAGACTCCAACACAAAAAGGTCAGGTTCTTTGAGAAGCAGTGCTGTGATTCAGGTCATTACATAGAGGACTCGAAATTTTAAATCCTTAGGAGTACTGCCCTAGGTCAGACTCACCTGCAAGTTGGAATTCTACAATCTGTTCTGTTTACCACTGATCCTCACTACTAATATATACCTAACCTAAAAGAAGTATCAGATAGTATGTACAAAGGACCAATGAACAGATGAACTATAGACCAGGGACACTTTTAAGAAAGCCAAAGTGGGGCTGGAGAGGTGGCTCAGGGATTAAGCCTCCGCCTTGCAGGCGGAAGGTCCCGAGTTCGGATCCCAGATCCCACGTATGGACGCCAGACGGAAGTGGGGGCGGCCTGCGCTTCTGGTCCTGGTAGGGCGAAGCCTGTGAATCCCAGGGCAGAAGGAGGTGGAGGCGTCCATGGTGGTTCGCGAGTTCGTCCGTGGTTCTACACATACACATACACACACACACAGACACACGCACGCACACATACACACAGTTGAATAAATAATAATAATAATAATAATAAAAATTAAAAAAAAAAAAAAGCCAAAGTGGCTGTTAAAAGGCAGCATATGTCACGTACAGGCTGTAGAAGTAGACAGGACCCTGGAATCTTGCTCCTTTTTTGTGTGTGTGTATGTGTGCGTGTAGGGGTATATGGAGGTATGGAGGTGTAGGTGTGTGTAAGTGGATGTAGTGTAGCAGAAAGCACGGTATGTACCTGTGGAAACCCAAGGGTGATTTCAGGAATCATTCTGGATTGTTCTACCTTCTTATTGCTTTGCTTTGGAGTTTTCCAGGCTCCATCCTCCAGGGCCAGAAATGCAGGCTGCTGCCATTTCTGCCTAGCATTTTTATGTAGGATCCAGGATCAGAAGTCAGGTCTTTTTGCTTGTGAGGCAAAGGCTTAACCCCTGAGCCATCTCTGTAGCCCCCATAAGTGGGATACTGAATTTCTCCCAAGAACAATAGAAATTTGAGGTTCTTTTTTTAAGCAGGTGGTTTGCAAAGTATGGAGTAATAAAAGGTCATAATTAGATTTGACTGTTGAAAAACTCACTCTTTACAGTATGAGAAAGAGAAGAGTTGTTGGCTGAACAAGGAAGATACAGAAGAGGTAAAGTGGGACAAAGAATGAGTGTAGCTGGACAAGGAGGCTGTTACAGCAGTCCACAAAGGAGAAAAGTAGTAGTTTGGCCCAACATAATGGAAATGAAACAAATGGACAGAATTCAAGATTGTTTTTTATCTGTAAAACAGGGCTGCCTACACACCATGTCATGGTTTGAAATGTGAATTGTCCCCCACAGGTTCATGTGTTTGAATCTTTAGTTGTTTGGGAAGGTCATGGCACCTTTAGGAGGTGGAGCCTTAATGGAAGAAGGCATGTCACAGGGGGTGGATCTTGAGGTTATTTTGGCCCCATCCAGTTTCAGTTAGTTAGTCTGTTCTTGCAGCTTGCAGTTTGTAGCTCTGAGTATCCATGATGGACATCACTTAGGCAGCCTCCAGCTCTGCCAACTAGCCAAGCCTTTTCCGCCATAGTGGACTGTATTTCTCCTCTGGAACCATAAGCTGAATAAATCTCCCTTTCTCCCCTTAAGTTGTTTGCGCCTGAGTGGTATCTCACAGCAACAGAACAGAGTAACTGCTACACTCCGTCTACTGATCTGCCTTGCTATCTGTTTTAATAATATGAATTGGTACATACATCATGCACCTACTGTAGGTACCTGACATACCAAAGAAACCACTGGAAAGAAATCAATCACTATGGTTATTATCATCCTAACAGAATAATTTCTATTGCGGCAGAGTAGTGAGGAACCTGTGTCCAGTGGGAACCACACTCACTAACCACCTCCAGACTTTACTATCCCTAGTAACTTCTGGGCCACTCCTTAGCAATACCCAAGAGATACATAAAAGATTGTGGCTCCGTTCATCTACTCTCCCTCACCCCCTCTTGCCATTATGGCCCTCTTTTCCCATTCTCTCTGACCTTAATTCTCCTCTGATCTAATAACACCCAACAGCCTTAAGGCTAGGACTATGGCTTTCCCTTTGTCCCTCTCGAACTAAACAACAAAAGTTTCTTCCCTTTTCTCTCTTTCTCTTTCTTTTCCTTTTTCTCTTTCTTTTTCTCAATAAATCCTGCTTTAACTTCTCCATGTGTCCTGGTTTCAATCTTCAATTCTAGGACACAAGAAATATGGTTTCAGTCACAGCAATGGCAACTACCAGAAGCTGAACACCAAAGGCGAGGGACAGGAATGAAGTCAATGACTACCTACAGAAGCTATGCAAAACATATTCACAGTGTTGCCCATACTGGCTACGTCAGATGCCTACTGGGACAACCGTTTCAAATAAGCACTTGTGACTGGCACAGTTATTTCATCTCAGCATCTCTCAGGCCTCAGACGTCAGTATGGATTGGAAAAAACACTGAATGGTATGATAATAATCGTCCAGTAAACTGAGGCCCAAGGTGGCTACAAATTAAACCAAGCAATAGGCACAGAAGCAAGACAAGAAAACGGATGGCGTGGCTTTCATTTCTGAGCTCTTCCGAAAGGATTCGGCCTAAGCAACACGCATCTAGAACGCACACCACACACACACACACACACACACACAGAGGCTTACACGCATGCATGCACACACGTACACGTCTCCCAGATTCCTTACAGACAAGGCCCTGTCACCTCTTGGCTTAGCAATAAATATCCGCTCAGCCTCAGAACAAATCTTGACGTTCCCTGCCTCCAACCCTATGCGCACACAGAACTCCAGATCGCGGGAGCTGGATATACCTTAGCTTCGCGCTCTCGCTCCTCGGGGGTCTGGGTGCGCTTCATGCTGCCACTAAAGCCGCCTTCGCCACTGCGAGCCGCGTCGATTCTCCTCTAGAGCCCCGCCTCCTGCATGTAGTTCTTTGTGCGGCCCGTTCCCGCTCTGCACCGCGCTCCTACAAGCGAAGAGAACTACACCTCCCAACATGCAGCGCGCGGCTCCCGACAGCGCCTGGGCCTACGGGACGAATTTCCCATGTTTCCACAGCTGAGCCAGAGTAGTCCGCAGCGTGGGGGGCCGGTGACCTGGAGACCCGGGAGAACTACATTTCCCAGGTGGCACCGGGGCCGGCCATGTTTTCCCGTGCTCCTCTAGGCAGCGCACGCCATCGGCGCTATAGCAACGGAGACTGGCGGTGGAGTGAGTCCTAAGGTGAGTACCTTCTTCAGTCAGGGTGGGGCGGATGGAGTCTGGGCAGTGTCCTTTGGCAGCTACCGCCTGGAGTGAGGTCCACTGTGCACCCCCGAGAAGGGGCTGAAGCCTTGGTGTGAAAAGCAGCCCAATCCGACACCCCCCTGTACCCGGCCTGCATCACCGCCCGCTCTGTAACCCCACGCCCAGAACATCTGAAACCTTATGGCCCAACCCTAGTCCTTGGAGAGTTGTCATCCCAGTGTAAATCCTGCAAGGAGAGGATCGTGGCCACACTTGGCTCTAGTGCCCCAGATTCGGAATTGGATGATAGAATCTAAGTCTCTCAAGGGGCTTGAGACTGTTTTTGTTGTTGTTGTTGTTGATGTTCACTCAGCCTCGCACCCTCACGACCTGCTCCTAGTGTTCTAATTTTACTTTATTACTGTGTTTTATCATCTGACCACTCTCGTAGTCTGTTAATGCCATAAAGACAAGGATATTGTTTATTACTTTAGACTCAGTACTCCATACTCATTTATTCAATAAATAACAGCATATGACAGACACTGTTCCAACTCACAAGCAATACCAGCTCAAGATGTACATCCTTTATGTGATATGAAAGCACAAGGGGGACATTTGATGAATGAAAGGTGACATGTATAAGCAAGGAACAATGATATATGTTGAAAATGTCATCGTGACATCCATTATTTGATATGCTATATATATTGATCTTTATTAATGGAGACCAGTAAACAGATGAGATAGTAGCACTACAAAAAATGTTATTAAAAAATAATAATAAGCCTTAGTTAGGTGTAGTGGTGCATGCCTGTAATCTCAACCGTGAAGAGGAATTGGGAGTTTGAGGCCAGCTTGGGCTACATAGTGACTTTGAAGCCTGCCTGAACTACAGAAGGTAAACCATCAAAAAAAAAAATAGTAAAAGGAATAAAAGGTAAGGTGTACACTATGAAAACACTGGGAACAAATTCAACACAGAATGGCAAGGGAAAGTCTGTCTGAAGGACATGACCAGTGAATTGAGCTCCAAGTAGGAGAAGCCAACAAAAGCAAGAACCTTAGAGCAAGTAGAAAACAGAGTTAAGTAGAACATGGTGAGCAGGGAGGGAGAACTTGAGGTAGGGTTGGGGAGGCACGGCAGCATGGTGCACAGTTTTTCACCCTTAGCACTACTAAGACTAAGGGTCAGGTAGTTCACTGTCATGGATCTTATACATCCTATACATGTTATCCATGCATTTTATGTACATATATGTATGTATATATAAAATGTATAAGTGTATATATGTATATTAAAATGTATATATAAAAACAAATGTATATATAATATGCATACTTTATGCATTACATATATATATTTTTATATACACACACTTTCTGGGGCTGGAGAGATGGCTCAGGGATTAAAACAACCTTTCAAACAGAAGGTCCTGAGTTCAGATCCCAGGGTCCAGGTAAAAACACCAGGAAGAAAAGGACAGTAGCCTGTACTTGCAGCTCTGGTGAATCTAGAAATCCCAGAGTGAAGCAAAAGGAAGTAGGGGCAATTCAGGATCATGCCCAAAGTCACCCTTGGACCTCCACAGATACACACAGTGCATTCTGATACACGCACCAAATAAATAAATAGATAAATAAATTAACTAACTAACACTTTGTGAGCTAGCTGTGAGTTTTCAGACTCTAAAGCTCTGTTTACTCTCTTTGCCCATTTTTACAATGGTTTCACTGTGCCAAGTTCTGTGCCAACTTCCATGAATATGGAAGTATGAGTAAGTTATTATTTTTTGATCTTCACATTCTATACCAACATTCTAGAACTTGAGAACCTCTGCCTTCGAGTGTTCTTCACTAGCAGTTTATATTTATTTAACTGTCCAGGTATGTCAAAATGGAAATACAGAATCTCTTTATTTTGTTTTTTTGCTTACTAGATTTTGTATGAATCATTCACATCTACATACAAAATAAGGTTATTGTAGAACAACACTGTAAAAAAAAAGAAACTGTTAGACAAAAATTGTAATTAGCTAGACAGCCTATATGTCGAAATAGCTGATCCCTGGGGCCTAGGCCTGAGGTGACAAAGTCAAGGCACAACAAAACAAAAACAGCTGGTAAAATTGTACCGTCTCTTCACAGAACTTGAAAAGCCACTGGTTTGTACATCTAGCCGAAAATTGGCATTCAAGGACTCATCGCATAAAGGACTGGATGGAAATAGGAAGTATTTTTAAATTTAGAAGGGTTTCATTTTTGTTTCAGATGCTGGAATAAGGAAAGGAAGAATGGTAATTGTACCTCATTTCCTAAGCAAACTGTAGGAAATTCATTGCTGAAAGAAGCAGTCTCCATATTGAACTCAGTATTACTTTTAGAGTGGAAGCTTTCATCTTGTTCAAGCAGCACATGTGGGCAATAACATGTCCATTAAAGTGCTAGTTCCTCGTTCACTTTACTTGGTTCATTCCATTGCATAGTTAATGTAAAAACCTGGGAAGAGTTGTTTGAATTTTCTTTTCTCCACAGATAGGATATGTCTGGTCCAAGTGATGAGACTGCAGGAGACCTTCCTGTGAAAGATACAGGTCTAAACCTCTTTGGAGTAGGAGGGTTACAAGGTATGACCACCTGTTCTTTATTATGCTTATGAACTTTGATCAGTGATTTCTCATAATTTAAAGTATTTCTGATATTCATACAAACCCAATCATATAAGCAACTCTATAGCTCGTGATTGGACTAAATAAGATAGAGTGTTTAAAACACATATGGTATTTTATTGCTTGCATCAATTATCAACAGCTCATAGCAAATGCAAGCTTCCCCTCTGTTCTGATAAAGAGTTGTTATAAATCATCTTTTTAAAATTCCGCACATCAGTAGAAACTGTGTTGAGTATCAAGCCTCAAAACAGAATTGCCTGGTTTAAATCACATTCACCATTAAAACATTTCTTTATGCCTAAATTTTATATAAGAGGAAATGCCATATTTTAAAATTTTTGCCTTTCAAGTAGAGTATCTCAAAATGGCCTGTTTATACAAGTGATAGTGACTTTTCAATCAACTTAATATCCATTAAAGGTTTTATTTATCCTTTTATCATTTAGCTGTTGCCATAGAGCTAGAGAGTACTTTCAAACGAGAAAACATAGCACTGCTTTAAAGACAGACATGGACTTTGGAGCCAGATTTATGTACATGTACAATGTGCCAGTCAAACACTTACGTCTGAAATTTACAGGTGAGAAACTGGAGATTCCAAGTATATCCTACAAAGGGCGCTCCATCTCAATGTCAACAGCCAGGTTTAATGTCACAGAAATTTGGCCAATGTGGTGTTTGTCAAAAACAAAATTCACCACACAGATTGTATTGTTAAAAGGAAAAGAATGTATAAGCTTGCTTTATATCATGGAGAAAGTATCATATATCTAAATGCTAATAAAATTCAAGCAAACATGCAAAGCCATTGAGTTCGGGTACTGCGAACATCCAGTTCATATCAGTAATCACCATCACACTTTAGTATCTATCAATTTGTTCTTTGCTGCTATTGAGAAATGAAATTTCTCAAATGAAAATTTACATCCTTTACAACAATGAAATTTAAACATACGTATATGCCAGAAAAGTATAGAAGTTACTTCTAAATAAAGTGACTTAAGGAGGAAAGATTTGTGAAGGTTCCAAATAACTTTTAATTTGGGGAAATTTTTGTGTTTTAGTTAATTTTCTATGACTTAACACCTATATCTCAGAAAAATGTCTTAACCATATTGTGCTTGCTAAGTTGTTCCAACTGTTGCCTCTACTAAATAAATAAATAAATAAATAAATAATGACAGATACTATGAGTTCTTTTGTGGTGCGTTGCTAATGATTGAACTTGCACCTTCTGGGTAAGTGCTCCACCATTGATTTACATCCCCGTCCAGCTAGCCTAGCTTTGCCAAGGGTTTTACAGTATAGCTTAAACTGAAAAGCCCATTGTCTGAGAGTTCCAGTTTATATTCTGAACAGGTGATGACTTAAACTTGTTTTAATGAGTAATATTGTTGCTCAAGTCCCTAAATCTGTACATAAAGCATTAATTTCAAGGATATTTAGTCTCACCCCAAACCATTAGCATAAACAATGCTATAATATAATATGAAGAAAGGTTCTTAATTCATAGGTCAAGAAAAAGGCAGGTAATTCTGGTTATTTTAATGTCAATAGTTATCACTTTCAGAGGCCATTTGAAATAATCCAAAAAATTAATTACCTTGGCATTTTTCCAGAAACCTCAACTGCAGGAAAAATGAAGGCTCGCCAGGCTGTGTCACGCGTCAGTCGTGAGGAACTGGAGGACAGATTTTTGCGTTTGCACGATGAGAACATTATACTTAAACAGCACGCCCTCAAGCAAGAGGATAAAATTAAAAGGTTATGATAAAAAGCTTTTAGCTTTTTTTTTCTTTTGCTTGACTCTAGGTTTTTATAAACTTAATTGAAAGCCCCACCTTTATCCTTTTCTGGAACAGGCAGGTTATAAATAAATAGAATTTTTAAAAATGGAAAATCTTACAAAGTAGAATAATAAACCAAAATGATTGCGTTTATTATGTCTAAAGTTGCTATTTGAAAGAAAAGAGTGAGTAGCTAAGAGTGCCATGAGTGTATTATATCTATAAATAACTTTGGTTGAATATTTATAGTCTAATAAGCAAATCGCCAAGCATCTTTTTTTAAATGTCATGACTTTAAAATGAAAGTTTAAAAAAGTAATTAACTGTTCCAACTTGTTAGAATGCATGTTCCCTTAAGATTTGGGATTTACTAATGAAAACATAGCTTCAGTCTCTGGAACATATTTAACTTTGCTTGGGTTAGTCTTGATTCTATATTTATTTCAAAGGGTCTCCACCATTTCCGTAAAAGCACATTGTCACTTTTGATTTATGTGTGAAAACTTTATGTGGAAATGATGTCTTAGGAGTAGTTGCTCTTTAATTCTTTCTTACCTAGAAACTCTGCCTATCTTCTTGACATTAAGAGGAAGGAAAAAAAAAGCACATTCACATTTGAGGGTCTTTTTTTTTTGAGAGAGAGAGAGGTAGGAAAGAGAGAAAGAGAGACAGAGAAAGAGGGAGAAGTAAGGATAGAAAGGCAGACATGTACATGCATGCCATGGCATGGGGGTAAAGGTCCCAGGACATCTTTCAGAAGTCAATTCTCTGCCTCCACCATATGGGCTTCCTGGAATCAAACTCAGGTCAGGTTTGCGAGCAGGCGCTTACCTTCTGACCTGTCCAGGCGACGGGACTCATGTCTATAAGCATGTAGTAAGTCTGTATGATATTCATGTTTTAGGTTCAAAGAAGGGAAGATAAGGAGACATTAAAGAAAGAATATAGGTTTTTCTTCTGCTTAAAATTCATCCTAAAGAAGTGATTCCAGTTAAGTTTTTACTCTATGGCTTTCTTTCCAACTGGTCCTTTTAATTTGACTTGGTTTGAAATAAATGACTAATTTTTCAAGCATACCTGACTCTCTGACAAAGGGCAGTCAGAATGAAACACTAAGTCGGTGAAAACTAAATAGGTTTTTTTTTTTCTTCTGTAAGTCTAATTTAGGTCAGTAAAAGAATTTAATTCATGACTTCATTATTAATTTGTCCTGACCAGAAAACAAACAAACAAAAAAAAACACTTAATAATGAGTATGTAGTTTAATGGAAAAAGAACTGGGTTAGAAATCAAGTAGCATGTATGTGTTGTATTATCTCTCTCCCACCAGCCTGTGGTATGTTCAAGCCATTTAACCTCCTGAAATATTTATTACTAAGCTCTGAGAGCAGTCAATCAGCGAAGACTTTTACCCGAAACTCCAAATTCCTTCTCAGCCTCCACCATTGACAGTGACCTAAATCCATTGAGTTTATTCTTAAGATGTGATTAGTATGACTTTGTTTTATGTAAATATAGATTTGATAAACTATATTTTAACTATGCACAAAAAAGTTTCCACATATCTTAAATGAATGGAAAGTATTTCTATTACTAAACAGACAGATCAAATCAGATGTTCCTGACAGTTTACTTGAACATCTTGTAAAGCACTTACATGCTTTACTTGCTTAAGAGTCATTTATCACTCTTTGGATAGTGATTGTTCCATTATAATTAAATCTGTCCTTTCTTTTTAATGTAATCTGTATTTCTCGAGCAGTAATCTCCCAATAATAAGAGATTCTTGGCTTCTCCTTTAAATGATTAATGGTTAGGATATTGGGTAAAGCTCTAAACTCTAAATTCATTAAAGGTGGGGTGGGATGTGACTTCCTTTGGACCATGATACCTGGCTAGACTTCCCAATGATATATCATTCTTTAGATTAGGGAAAAATAGAAGTAATCCATTGATTATTTTACTAGGATGTTTGTGGTATTCCTGGATCTTGGTTTTTATTATCCAATATCCCTTATAAAGCATACTTAATGGATATGCCTCCAGGGAAAGAGAAAACAATCTTAACTGATTATGTTATGCGTAGCTCTCCCTGATGCCACATGCTGTAGGCCGGGTAGCCAGAAGTGTAGATAGACATGTATTACTACCAAAGTTACAGAGGATTCTGCTCAGGGCAAAGAGGGGGGGAGGAGGGTTTGTTCTATTACATCCCAAAGCTATTAAGGATTTTTTTATTTCACTTTTGTTCTCTTAAGTAAAAGCTTCTGTCCATAACCATGCTAAAATAAAGCAAACCCCATTTAAAGAAAAATGAAGTGTGTTTTTATTTTCAATCTCCTGTCTGGGTCTTTATAAAAATAGATTCACTATAAACTAGAATCAGCTATTGAAGATGTGCGACCAATTTTGTAAAGTCTTGAACTTGTGTCTCTCATCAAAGCCACCTTTTCTTTCTTGTCCTGCCAAGATTTTTCCATTCACTGTCAGGCATGTTTTCCGTGCATGTATATTACATCACCCCCATGTGCCCATTCTGTCTTTTGTTCTGTCTGACCAGTTTTTATCAAAACTTGAAAGAGTCAAAGGTATAAATTCCTGAGATGTCAAAAGAACAATTTATGTCTAAATTTTTAAAGTAGCATTAAAAATCACATTTTTTGCATCTAATTATTTTTTAACATTAAACACAAACATTTCTTGGGCACTAACCAACCCCTTAATGGCACATTGTGGTTTCTTTTGAAATTTCCATTGGATTTTATATATGTACACCTATGAATTCTAATTTCTTTATGCTTTTGTCTTGGTGCTACAGAAACATAAAAATACTATAGTACCTAAGTCTGCATAATCTTAACTCACTTTTCAACAGTTTAAGCTTCCTGTGGAGCATAGCTTTAGCCCACCACATCCACAATCTGTAAGTACATTTAAGTGCACACAGCATTCCTATATAAGGTCATGCGTTAAAAATTGCATTTCTGGAACATATGGAGTAAATATGTGTCCTCTCTTTACTAACCTTAAATGATAAGCCTTAGGAAACTGTTATTTGTCAGTGCTATAAAGCAGATTGTTGCCCAGTGGTTTCAATTATCATCAAAGGATTCTTCACAGGCAGTAATAGTTACATCAAAACCTGAAATTTATTATTCAGGTTCTGCACTGAAGTCTTCACAGTGATTATGTTCCTTTCAACAGAATGCATTTTATGCTGACTTCTCACATTCCTTTTCATCTTTTTATTATTTCCCTAGAATGGCCACCAAGTTAATACGGCTAGTTAATGACAAGAAAAGATATGAGCGGGTTGGTGGCGGCCCCAAGCGGCTAGGACGAGATGTGGAAATGGAAGAAATGATTGAACAGCTGCAAGAAAAAGTTCATGAGCTCGAAAGACAGAACGAAATCCTCAAAAATAGACTCATCTCAGCCAAACAGCATCTTCAAATCCAAGGGTACAGGCAAGCTCCATATAATCGAGTACAGTCTCGTGTTAACACTGGGCGGAGAAGAACGAGTGAAAATGCAGGCCTGCAGGAAGGCCCCAGGAAAGGTAAACAAGGCTCACGTGGATACTAGGCTTCCACTGTTCTTCACAAATTCATGAAGCTTGATTTCTTTCATTCACCTTGTCACACTTTTCACATAAACTAGCGAGTTAACCTTGTAGCCGCGTTAACCTCTTCGAAGAGGTTAACAGTAGTTTTTAGTTTGCTTTTTTAAAAAAAAATAATCGCAGCATTGTAATGAAGAACACTTGAAGAGTCACTAGATCATTTGGATTTGTTTGGTAGATCAGTGATGGAACTGCTCATGCTAATGAAGTAGGCATGTAAGAAACCAAGAAAATCTTGGGTCGTACTGGATATGAGTTTTTGCTAGTTCACATAGTAGCTGGTAAGCTTGGGCAAGTCTCTTATTTTCTGATTTTGAAGTTTCTTTACCTATAAAAAAAAAAATACTGAAGCAAGAGATCCTAAAGGTCTCTCATGTCCCTGAAAATGACCAGACCAATCAGTTCATACACTTAGAAATGCGAATAAGGTAAAACTTACCAGGTTACAGACTAAGTAAATGCATAAACTATACTCACTTTCAAGTCTCAATACCCTCCACCCTCAGACAAATGTATTTTAACTAAAAGTAAGTAAATATTTTAAATAACGTTCCTTAAATTGCTAACAGAGAAGGAAATGTTAGCTCTAATTAATTTTTCTTAGTAATATGCTTCACATAAAGATCAAACACCTTTTGTAATAAAAAAAAACATGTAAAACTTTAGTTATCATTCATTGAAAAGGGGAAAAACACCATATGAACAGACGAGGAAAAGAATTGTTGTCATTTTCTTTTCCAAACCAAAATGTTAACACTATCTCTTCCCTAGATAGAGTTCCTTTGAAGTCAGTAAGGCCTGCACACAGGCAGGAGGCAGCTGCAGGATGAAAGCGCTTGGCTAGTCCCAGCAATGTGAGGTTGCATAGACTCTGAGTGTAATCAAAGTAAGCACAGCGAATTATAAATCAGAAAACATGCTCTGCTATTAATTATCCTTTTCATATAAGTACTTGACCTCTCAGCCTCATTTTCCCCGTCTATAAAATGGAGTGATGATAATAATACCAGATTAGATAAGAGGCTAGCACAATGGAGCTCCACACTAATGCATTTTAACTTTAAAAATTGCATCCTCTTTGAACCTTAGCTTTGCCATCTTGAAACGTAAGCAGGCAGTAAGAGTTGCAAGGTTGTTATGCTAAATGAGAATTATGCCCAACTGTGGACTGAAATGGCAAACTTACCTAGTATTTAACTTATTTAAATCAAAGAAATGAGCACAAGTCTCCCATATTAAAAATAAAATGATCAGGCTATAAGAAGATGGCTCAGCAGGTAAACTGTTAGCCTTATAAGTAAGAAGATTGGAGTGCAGACCCCAAAACCTACATAATTCCCTGGCAGGCATGGCACCCTGTTTTCGACTCCTGTGCTTAGAAGACAGTGTTCCCCCAGAGCAAGTCAACTAGTGAGACTTGCTGTATCAGTGAGCTCCGGGTTCAATGGAAAGGCCCTATCTCAATATAAGAGTGGAGAGCAATTGAAAAAGACTTCCATTATTAACCTTAGCCTCCACATGCACACATGTACACCTACCCACACACAAATGTGCTCCCATACATCTAGCAAACACATGTACGTACTCCACACACATGAAAATTAGAGAAAAAGCATGTTTACTTCTTTAGAAACAGCATCAGTCTTTAAAAATGTAATGCACAAAGCTGAACTACCTGCTTGTGTTTGCATTCTCGTGGTGGTTCAGGTCTTTTTCACTGTATAATAGCATCCAGGACATTCGAGTTGTACCATGTGCTAAATGGGAACTGAGTGCTTCTTTGCTATTCTTTCTGAGGCATCACAACCAAATTGAGACCTTAACAACCTCAGTAGATACTTGAAGACTGCTTTGGAGACTGCAACATGGTCCAGGCTTATAAGGACTCTCTTAGGCTGCTGGGGCTGAGAACCCCAGACTTCCCCAGACACAAGAGCCTCTCCCTCAAAGCTGGTGTGCAAATGTCACTTTTATTTGCAGCTTAGGATAAGTGATTGAAACAATGAATTTTGTAAAACATGTTTTCAAAATATGCTAGCGCCAACATGGCGGCACAGACTTGTGATCCCAGCACCTAATATTCAGCAGGTTTAGGCAAGAGGATCAAACTTTGAGATAAAACTGTACTACAATGCAAACTCAGATCAAGAAAAGAAAAGAAGACTTTTTAATTTTTATTTATTCATTCATTTAAGAGAGAGAAGAGGGAAAGGGAAGAGTGCACAAATACATGCCTCAGGACATAGGTGAAAGGACAACGTTCGGGAGTGCTGTTCTATCTACCGCATGAGCTTCTGGGAATTGAGCTCAGATCTCCAGGTTTGTGGGTAGGCATCTGACTTGTGCAGCTATCTTTCCAGATGCCAAGAAAGAAAGGAAGAAAAAGAGAGATGAGAAGGAGAGAAACAGAGAATAGACAAGTAAATAAATAAAAATCGTTAGAAAATTACCTTGAGACCAAATGTTCAGATTTATTTTGAGTTTTGTCTTTTGTGTGTATGTGTGAATGTAGGTGTGTACAGGCAACAGCACACATGGAGTTTAACGGATGGCTTTGGAGAGTCTGTTCTTGCCATCCATCGTTATGTTGGTTCCAGGAATCAGAATTAGCTTGTCGGGCTTGCACAGCACTGCTCTAGCCAATGAGCCCTCTCTGAGTTGTAACAGTTGAATTGTCCTCGTAAAGCTGCATGTACCTTTTTACTTTTGTTCTGAGGAAGCAAGGTCCCTCTGTTTTCCCCAGGCAAGCCTCAACATTTTGTCTCCATCAGTCTTCCTACCTCAGCCTCCCAAGGTGCTGAAACCACAGACGCATGCCACCGTACTAGCACAAAGAGCTGTTTTTAGGAACAAATTTCTGCTTTATTAAAGGAATCCTATTGATCCATTCTCAAAATCATTTTTTTAATTTATTTTATTATTTATTCAATTGTGAGTGTATGTGTGTGTGCGTGTGTGTATATGTATGTGTGTGTATGCGTGTGTATATGTGTGTGTAGAACCACGGACGAATTCGGGAACCACCATGGACGCCTCCATCTCCTCCTTGTTTACTCTGCCCTGGGATTCACAGGCTCCACCCTACCAGGACCAGAAACGCAGGCCGCCCCCGCTTCCGCCCAGCGTCTATACATGGGGTCTAGGATCCAAACTCAGGACCGTCACCTGCAAGGCAGAGGTCTAGGATCCAAACTCAGGACCTTCCGCCTGCAAAGCAGAGGCTTAACCCCTGAGCCACCTCTCCAGCCCTCAAATCATTTTTTAAAATACAAATTTTCTTATTTGAAGTTAAACAAAAAGGTTGTCATGACTTAAATTTGTAGGATCAAAGGATGTAAATGAGACCATTATCAAAAACACTAAAAATGAAATCTCAAGTTTAAAAACTTTCCCTTCTTCGGTTTTCATTATAAATCCCTGAATTGAACACTTCAGTTCTTTCAGAAATTACTGTAGTTTTAAGCCCTAAAGTGAGTCAAGTCTGTGTACAGTCTTGGTTTCCATGGAATTCATGGAGTGGGGGCCACTTGTTGCATTTCACTTGTTAGTTGCTGACAACTGAAGAGCTAATGCTGCATGAGTGTTTCTAATTCTCTGGCTATGCAACATGTATGTCTTAGTTCTCATGAAGACATTCTGTATTATAAATATCTTTATGATAGCAAACCAAGGACTTTCCTTTTCTAACTTCACTTCTGTAATCATATTGTTCTACTTTATTTCAGGTATAAGATTCCAAGATGTTGATGAAGCAGAAACTATGCAGCCCATGTTTACAAAGTATAACAATATTTTGTTAGAAGAAGCCAAAGGAGAAATAAGAAATTTGTATGTATTCCTTTTCGTGGTCATTTTAGAACTTTGTTTATTGATTATGTCTCATTTTGATCCTTTCCTTTATTATAAACAAAATTGAAGTATATGTAAATAATTTGTTTTACTAAAATATAGCTAATTCTATGAGGTAATAACAGGTATTATGTGACATGTTTTAAGTAAAACAAAGGGAGCAAATAGCTTATCCAGCTACACTGATGGCTTTATAGACTAGACCTCCTTATTATAATTTTATCACCAAAGGAGCATTATAAAGTCCAATCATTCAAGATAGCCTGAGGCCACATTTTTATTCCTGTAAAGTCACAGGTGTTTTTTAGAGTCTGAATCAGTTAGTCCCTTTTATGGTACAAATGAGGAGGAGGAGCAGGAGGAGGAGAAATTATAATTAAGAGTGGTGGCTGGAAACTTTGGCAATATCAGCTATATATAGACTTTAGAATTTGTTTTCCTGTGATTCTGTGGCATTTTCACTTCTCATCATATCTTGGTTTCAGAAACATTAGTCTTCCCACATTCAGCTTCCTCCTCCAGTTACTCTCTGCCTCCTTGTTTGAATATCTTCATATCACATCAGTGAACCATATATGTAGATCTTTACCTGGACCTCCCGGACATGAAGGAGAGGGACCTCAACGCCAAGCATGCATTGCCCCTAGCACATTGCTTAGAAAGGGCATGGGCTTAGAGTGCTTCCTTTTGAATATCTTGAATATTAATTACAGTAATGATTGGCTTTCAAGAAAGAAAAACACTAGACATTCCATGGTTGCTGATAATCAGCTGAAAGCAGTGGTAAATACAAATTTCCTAAGGTTCAATTCACTAAGATCTGGGATGTTGCTAGAAATGGAAGAGACGAGCTCATCCCAGAGACCATGAAGCTGTGTTTGTGTTTGACACTTAGTTTCTCTCTCTCCTCTCTCTTTCTCTCTCTCTCATTAACTTGGATTAACTAATTTTCTTTCATATAGGTACTTGTATTTCTTTGATATAGGTACTTGTATATGCATATACAGCAAGAGCAAAGTATATAAATTCCCAAAATATTAAATTGAAAAGTATACAGTATAACATCTATTGCCTAGGATATTGTTTTATAAAAAGTGATATCTTGAATTGTTCCATATGTATTTACTAATCATCTATTCAATCTGCTACAATTTCACTATAAACAGAGGCAAATTAAAGCTAAAATTTTTAACTTTTGCTTTGTTCTGCGTTATGATGTAGAGCTGTCTTTGCACAGGTCTTTCTCCTCAGGCTGTAATTTCTTATAAAGGTTTGTTATTTCAGAGAAAATGTTATCCAGTCACAGAGAGGCCAGATAGAAGAATTAGAGCATTTGTCTGAGATCCTGAAAACTCAGTTGAGGAAAAAAGAAAATGAAATTGAGTTATCTCTCCTTCAACTTCGAGAACAGCAAGCTACAGACCAAAGGTATGTTAAAGCAGAAATATCTTATGATAAGCTCAAAAGTAATTTTAAATGATTTATCACGTGCCATAGGAAGATGAGTTCATCCAGTGCCTTTAAAAGTCTTGTGACGAACATTCTTCAAATAGAATAGGTTAGTGTCACCTCTGTGTTGTGTTCCCAGCCTTCCCTGCCAGAAGTAGCTTCTGATGGCTGATGGTCACCCTTGCCTCTTAATTTCTTATGGCCCCTGTGCCAACACTGAAGGAAATGGACTCCATTCGAAGATAACTACTCACAAAACTGTGGCCAACAGAAGCTCCACTGTCAGTTTGCCTTGTAGAAATTCCAGTCTTATTTGTTTGGATTTTTTGACCTTGAAATATAATGATATGTTCCATAATAGAATAGCAGTTTGCAGCCCAACAAGGCTGTCACAACTCCTATTACTGGAAGTTTATACTGACAGCTCCTGGCCATTGTCAATTTTGATGGCCCCAGCAGTAGCCTCTTTGCCACCTTTGCAGCTTTTAACATTGGCTAATGTGTAATGTTTTTGTTCGTACCTTCATCATTTTTTGGTTCTGAATTCCCGTTTCCTCATTTTGTGCTTTGGAACAGTGCTTTCCACAAGACTTTTGTCTGTTTAGTCTTTCTTGAAGTGTCTTCTCTTCATGACCTCCCTCCTTCCCTCTCTCTGCCTCTCTTCCTCCCTCTCCTCTCTCTCTCTCTCTCTCTCTCTCTCTCTCTCTCTCTCTCTCTCTCTCTATCCAGAAGTACACCGTTTCCAACTGACTTTTTTTTTCTTTTTTTAACGGGATCCAGGATCCAAACTCAGGTCCTTCTTCTTGAAAATCAGAAATCTCTCTCTCTCTCTGTTTCTTTCTTTTTCTTTCCTAACATACCCAAGCCAGAGAGTATCATAAATAGCCTTCATGTACCTCAAATGAGCCTTAACATATCATTATCTTCCTACCGGTCTCACTGCATCTTTCCTTATACCCTGAGCTCCTTCACTAACTAGTCCTCATTCAGTGCCCTCATAAATACTTCAATATGATAAAGAATTTTTTCATATAACCAGCATGCCTGATCACACCTAACAAAATTAACAGCCATTTTTTGACAACATCTAACAGCCAATTTACTTGCCTAAAGATGCCTTTCTACAGTTCATTTGTATTGAACCCAAAGTGAGGTCTACACATTGTTTTTGGCAGTCATGTCTCTTTGGCTGCTTTCATGTTTTTCTTAATCTTTTTTTAAATTAATCTTAGTTTCTCTACATATTTTACTATTTTTCAGTATGTCTGATACTTTACACATGTGGCCATATTCTCATTTTGGTGTGTGTGTGTGTGTACATGTATACATGTCTGTGTGTGTCTGTGTGTATCTGTGTGTCTGTGTGTATGTACTTATGTATATCAGAGAGCACTGTGTATGCCTGTGGAGACCCATAGCTGCCTCCTGGAATCATCCTGTATTGTTTCTACCTCATTTTTGCTTCACTCTGGGATTTTCCTGGGCTCCACCCTCCAGAGCCAGAAGTACACCATTTCCAACTGACTTTTTTTTTCTTTTTTTAACGGGATCCAGGATCCAAATGCAGGTCCTTCTTGAAAATCAGAGGTTTAGCCCCTGAGCCATCTCTCCAGGCTCTCATTTAGAAATACTAAGTAGGATTTCCTATTTTTTCCTTTAAGGACCATATTTAGTCCTGTCTTAACAAACTAACCTTACATGGTAATCTATGAAGAAGCTAAGAAAATGTAATCAATATTAGACTTTTTTAAGTAGATTAAAATATATGTAAAACACTTTAGATTTAAAACAATGCAACGTGTAATCACTTCTGTCCTCAAAAATGTATAAAGCAACATTAGATAAAGGTATACTAATGTCTAATGGAATTATGTACCCTCCTATGCATGGGGCAAAAGAAATGAATTTTTTGAGAGTTATATTTAAATTGGAGAAACCCTGGCTTTAAGGTTTAGTAAAAAATACTGTCTTAGAAAAATAAAATAGAGGGCTGGAGTGATGGTTCAGGGGTTGAGCCTTTGCCGCTCAATCCGAGATCCCACTTAAAAATGGTAGGCAGAAATGAAAGCAGCCTTTAACTCTGGTCCTGCAGTGTGGAACCTGGAAAAACCCAGAGCGAAGCAGTAAGGAAGTAGAGTAATCCAGAATGATTACCGAAGTCAACCTTAGGCCTCCACAAACACATGTAGTACCTCTTCTACACTATACCTCCATACATATACATACACACAGAAAGGAAGAAAGGTGGGAGGAAGGGAGGAAGGAAGGAGGGAGGGAGGAAGGGAAGGAAGGAGGGCGAGAGGGAGGGAAAAAACAGAATTAAGGAAGGTATCGGATGTCAACTTTTGCTCTACAGAGAGAGAGAGCAAGACAGAGCGCAACACTCTGGGTTGGGGCCCATCCCTATCATCTCACTCATCCAGTTAGGCACAAGATTATCAGAGACCATGTTCCCTGTTACATTTCTCATGATCACAGAGAGTAAGATGCACTGTAAATTTTTCCCTGTTCTAGGTATGTATAATCATGTCAGAGCTAGACTTTTAGTGTTAATTGAAAAGGAAATTCAGAAGTCCTCCAGTCCTAGGACAGAGGAGGAAGAGAATAACAAACAAGGTTACATGCTTGTTACCTACAAATCTTGCCAGCAAAAGACAGCAGTATATACATAGAAGAGTTTTCTAAACTAAACAGAGACTTTCTCAGGTGGCCATGTTATTCATATAACAAGAAGCAGCCTTTTTTGTGCATCAAGAATGAGAAACTGAAACAAAATTAGTTATAAGCAAAGGAAACTTGTGAAAGTCAAAGAAACCAGATTCTGTATTACCTCACTAATTTTACAAAATTGAAAATCTATGTGTTATTAACTTAGAAGAAAGCATTCCTCTGGTGAAAACATTGTTACTGTAAATATAGTTTTTGAACTGAAAAATAACTTAAAGAGTCTTCAAGGCTTTTTAAAGTATGTTTACATGTAGCTCAAAATTTTACGTATAACTGCAATTTTTGATACTAATAGGAAATTATTGAAAAAATGGAGGAGAATATAACTTGGTATGATTTACTGTAGAGAACAATGATAAAATGGAAAACATACTTGAACTTCTCTTTCACGGACCCATTATTTCAGATCTGAAATTCTAGAAGTCTGATCTAGATGTTGGGCCCCTTGTTCTCAAGCATGAACTTAGCATCGTTGTGATCTTCAGAGTGGTGGTACTTGATGTTTATGGCAAAGAGCCTTTCATAGAATACTACAGAAACTCTCCATAGCGTGTGTTTAATAGACCAGTTTGGTTTGGCATCAGCTCGACATAAACTTTTGGTTATCCAAAGCCCTTAATTGCTTTGAAGTGAAAGCCCAGTGCTGCTCTTTTTTATTAAGATCATGTTTTTTCCTGTTGTTGTGGTCTGTTTTGGAAGACTGAGTTGTGATTTTTGCATATGTTCTACATAATGCCTCATTAGCAAAAAATCTTGTATCATTTACAAGTAGCCTGGATGTCTGTGTTGTTTTGAACAAAAATCCATATTAAAATTTAAGCAATATAAAAATGCACATTTTCTGCTTATTAAAAAGGCTGTCTTAAATTAAATGCAAAGCAGTAACCAGTGAACACATGTACAAGAACATTAAAATCAGAATGATTTTACCTTTTATGACTTTTTCAATTCCAAAAATATTTATGCTCTTAGCAAATGTGTAACTAGTTTTTACTGGTTTTTTTTCCTTAAAATAAATGTTAGGGTAATATTTACCTTCTTAATTAGAAATCATGTAAGTACCATTCTGTCCCGGGGGGAAATTTGACCCATATATATTTCAGACACTGACTTGCCCTCTTCCCATTGGCAGACAGCGGCCTGTCAAATCTTAAACCCAAGAGACTTTTTGCTGTATGCATTATAAGAAACAGCTTGGCCTTAGGGCCTTACTCTTCCCTTTGCACAGACTGAATTACTTCCTAACCTCTGAAGTCTTCCCCAGCCTTTCATTTTTTTGAAACAACAAACCTACAGAAAAGCAAAAAGAACACTAAGTCGTGCACTCTCTTATCTTTCAGACTCTCACCTGTCCACGTTACCCACATTACGGTCCAAAACCTATCTCTTAGGTCTGCGCACCAAACAAGCTCTTCCTTTTCCCTCCCCTTCTCTCCTCTCTCTGCCCCCCCCCTTCTCCTCTCTTTGCGTGTCTCTCTTCCACCCTCCTTTTCCATTTCTTCTCTTCCTACCCACAACTCCCTCTCTTCCTTCCTTCTTTCCTGGCTCATTTGAGAGGTCTGCTTTTTTTACTTCACTCTGTACACTCGACATCTTCCTACTAAGCTAGTCAGAGCACAAGAGACTGCATGATACGGTAACATCATTTAATCTTCGTTCCATATTCCATCCAAATCTCTCTGATTGCTCCAGTGTCTTTATAGCTGTTGTATTTTGTTATTAGTGGATTTTATTTTGTTTAGTTTTGCTTTAGGATCAGGCAGAGGATCATGTGTTATATTTAATTCCATCTCTTTAAATTTCCTTTATTCTAGAATGGTCCTCTCTTTTTTCCAGTCCAGTGATAGTTGTTTGCAAAATACCCTACAATTTGGATTTGCCTGATTGCCCAGCCCCCTAATTTAGATGACACATCTGGTTCTCTGCTAGAAGGATATCTGGGACCCAGGATAACATACAGACATTGTTATGCAGGAGTTGAGCTGTTATTTTTCAAAACATATTCACCAACCTCTTTGTTGTTTTGAATAGCTTAGAATTTTTACAACGAAAATTCTGTCCTAATGTCATTTCTTTTATCCTTATTTTTTTATTATTAATATTATGTGAGTATTTTTCCCAATACTTTATGTAAACCATGGAAACTGTCACACGAATAACTACCATAATAGTAGATGCTTGACTAAGGGACCATTGTAGAAGAGAAAGTAACTAGAAAAAAGAGGAAGAGTGTAAGTTCTTAAAACTAGATTAGAATGTTGGCTGAAAGACTTCAGCCAAATTCTTTACTTCTCTGAGTCTCTTAGCTATCTGAACTGTAAAGTGAATAGATTGAAATGGGCAAATCGTACTTGAGATTGTAAACAAGTCATTTTCTCCCTAGGGACCTTGTATTTCTAAAAGATTTGCCTACTCAACAATCCATATTTCTTAACTCTTTGATTTTGTATTTTATATCTATCCAAAACCTACATCATGACATTCATTCCTCCCAGGAATTGTGAAATAACCTGTTATTGCACTGGATAGGAATCTCTATATGAAAATATAAAGTAATACAAATCCTTCCATTTTCTTTTTCAAGGACATAGACACTAAAAGTACATTTCCCACTGGATTTTTTAAATGGTTAGTTAGAGTCCCCAGGTTTCCATTCCTAATACAGGCAAATCTCCAGGTGAAGTCTGTAAGATTTGTTTCTGGATATAACTATCTCCAGGAGGGCAGTCAGAAGTTGGGTCACTCTTCTCCCAAGCCAGCCTTGGGGAATTCTCTTTATACAAGTATGATTACATGCACGTAGGAAACCTGAAGATCTGTCCCCTCCATTCCTGTGAATGTGATGGTAATAAAATGCTGAGATGTGATTTTTAGTTTGACCTAGCACCTCACGAGAGTTATGATCTATAGGCCTATTTTTCCTTCATGCAGTCTTAAATTAGGAAGCTGTTTGTACCTGTGATCTCAAGTAGTAGTTCTAATCAAAACCATTACCTTTCAGTTGTACCCTTGTTGATATTAGTTATTTCAGTCAGTTTACTAGCAGTCTTACGTCATGCTATTTTAAACACCCTTGCTGGGAGTTTTTCTCCTATGAATTGGTGACTTACATTTTTTCCAGCAATACAATCACACAAATACCTATAACTATTTCAAAACTTTTTCTTTTCTTGAAGCTCTTTTTAACCCTAAAGTTGTTTCCAACCTTGTCCCTGAAATCCAGCCAGCCTGAAACTGTTGCTCAAAGGCATCCATAGATTCCTGACCTAACCACCTCCTGAAATCTCATGGCCTTGCCTCTGGTAGTAGAGCCTGCTCTGAGCAATTTTATAGACTAACATTTGCATCTGCAAAAATCAAGAAGCTTCTTGTCACTTTCATAAACCTTACCATGGCAGAGAATGAAATGTTGGGGGCAGAGGAGGGGCATTGGATATTTACAGACTGAAATCTATGAAACTTTCCTGGAGCATGGATTCTACTTCCTCAGCTTTCATATCAGACTATGCATTACAGAGCTCCACTGAAAATTTTTACATCTCCACTGGAGTTGAGGTTTTAAGTTTCTGGATTTATTATGGCACCCAGTAGCAAAACTGGAGTCAAGTGTTTTCAAGGCTTCCATTAGAAATTCCTTTTTCAGAGTTTATTGCTTTGACTGTTTCAAATTATACAAGAGAAACTTGGCACATGGGTTGTTGAACTGGATTACTTTTTTCAACACAAAGTCTAATTTATTTCAGTTTGTTTTTAATTCAGAGATGAGCCAACAGCTCTTCTCATAGTTTCAAAACACTCAATCATTATTCCAAATCATGTCTATAAAAAAAGCTGCATTTTCCAGCTTAGTTGTTTATAGTTTTTTTTAATCCTTGTTGAAAAATTTGAGAAATTTATTTTTGCAAAGCATTTAATTAGTGTGCTTGATATCTGTTTGCAGATTGTCTCACCCTGTGTAATGCAGCATGTCCAAATCAGTACATGACTGCCAGAGTTCATCTGAATTCTTGTACCAGGCATTACACTTTGTGCTACAGTGTCACTTTCCTGAAGAATGGGCAGAGAAGTATTATGTAGTGGCTTCTCTTAAAGTACTGCGAATACATTAGCCCATGTCCCTTCTGCAGAGGAAGCCAGCTTGAGGCCTTGTTCCACTGGCCTCTTGGCAATGCTTCTAGCACCCTCTCCCCTTCATCAACTCATCATGACATCCTCCCACCTCTGCCCTTATTGTTTTCCTCTGTTTCATCTGTGTAAAAACATCGAGTTGGTTACCCAATCTGAAATGATTTCATCATATACATTGTATACCATGCTACAGTTACCATAGCATGGCAGATTTTAACTTGTGTGGTCACTCACCAGCACTTGGACTAACAAATTATCCTTTTCTTCTGATTACTATCCTCAAAAAATATATGTCAAGCTACTCAAAGGTTATTTAAAAGTAACTATTGAGCTGGAAAAATGGCTCAGGGGTTAAGACTCTGCCTCACAAGCAGAAGGTCCTAAGTAAAAACGCCAGGTGGATATGGCAGCAGCCTGCAGTTCCTGCCCTGGTGGATGGAGCCTGGAAATCCCAGAGCAAAGCAAGAAGGAGGTGGAAGCAATCCAGGATGATTCCCAGTTGCCCTTGGTTCTTCATAGGGACACACAGTGAGCTCTCGCTCGCTCACTCTCTCGCTCTCTCTCTCTCTCTCTCACACACACACACACACACACATACATATACAAACACATACAGTAAATAAATAAAATATTAAAATAGTAAAAACCATTGAAGACTATAGATTTGACAATTTCAGACTATATGTGCTTTGTAGAAAACTTTTTACTTTCTTTTGACACTATCGCTGCTCTTTTTAAATATTGCTTATGTTGTATTTATGTCCACTGTGTGAGTTTCAAATGCTTTGTCATTTTGCTTACAAATGTTTTTGAGAAGTTTAAATTCCAAAAAGTCTAGGCACATACTTGAAAAAACACCCACCAGTTAGATCCCTGGAATTTTTTTAAATGCACTTGCTCTCATTGCCTTACAAAGAAAATTCACACAATTAAGTTCTGTTTTTTCTGTGATTGTATATGGCTAAATGGATTTTTGAGATTTGCTTGTTTGACAGAAACATTAAGTTATAGTTTTTTTAAATATATTAGATTCTTCTTGGTAATATTGATTTAAACAAGCTATCAGAGACATCGACTAGGTTCAATCCTTGTCCCCCACAAAGAAAAAAAAAGCTAAGAAAATGTAAGAAAGAGTTTTAATTATTCGGATCACATTCCTTATCAATAGGCATCCTTATCAATAGGCATCCTTCTTGATTGAATGAATAAGTCAGCCATTTCTGAGGAAAACAAGCAAATTGTATTTTGGGCTGATAGTTAAAATAAAATGAATGTGATATTTTCTTTGTGCTTTATTTAAAATGTGTTTTCTTTATATTTTAGACTGGGGACTAACAGTAAGCATGCTGTTGAATCTGCTCATAGCTGCTAAATAACATTTTTTAGACACATAATTATTTTAGCATTGTGTTAAGATTGTGCCCTGGGAAAGCTCTAGATTCTTGGACTTGCTTATCTTCTATTTGAGGACAACTAACTGTCCAATGCCAAAATACAATAAACTTTCAAATATCAAAGAGTAAAATTAAGTATTTCAAGTCCTCAGCTGGTTTACAGATGTGTGAGCTTTGTAGTCCATTTGCTGGTTCCAGTAGGGCATTGTGACAATTTTTCCAATATGTGCACACTAGATAAGTTTTAGAAGTAAAATCACTTGCTTAAAATACTGAAATAATTTTCTAAATATAATTTTTACATTTATATTTCCTTAAAATTAATTCTTGAAACTAAGCTTCATGATTTAAAAATGTTTACAAATGTAAAGCATTAAATTAAGAAAGCGTTTTCTATCAGGAAAATAAATGCCCTTTGAAAACAGGTATTCATTTAGATCTATGATTAACCTTTAACAAGATCTTCCTGTTAAATTCTACATTTGCTTTAATCTCAGTAGGAAAAATACAAAATAGTATTGAAGCATATAGTGTTTCTATATACCCTGTGGACATCAAATAATCTCTTACAGCTAAAGGCACATCTGTAACATATTTAAATCCCAGCTTTGGGCATTATTAGTATAAAATGCTAAGTAACTTTTTTTGGAAATATTTTGAAAAGTTTAAACTCCTAGAGGAAACTCCAATAAATGATAATCTCATGATGCTATTTGCTTGGGGGAGTGGTAGGTAGATGAAGGCTCTGTTACATATTTTTCATTTAGGGAAAAGTAGCATGATAGTCCTCTCAGTAAATATAAATTCTGCCGATGGAAAGTCGCTGGACTAAAAACTGGTATGCTTCTGTGTCATCTTTCAAAACATCTTAAAATGACCATGGATCTGTGTTGTCAGTTGTAAACCTGACCTTGTCATCAAGTTTGAGAGTGCCCTTAAAACTTGGAGAGACTGTTCATACAAGTTCAAAAATTTGTTTTGGTTGGTTTTTAAATAATCTGGCATAGATTATAATAATCAGAAATCCTTGGTGACTTGGCAACAAAGAAGTGAATCAACAATAGTTATCTTTAACTTGCATTTTTTTACTTTTGTCTTTTTTGTCAACACAACTATGAAGGTCAAATATTCGGGACAATGTAGAAATGATTAAGCTTCATAAACAACTAGTAGAGAAAAGCAATGCTCTGTCAGTAATGGAAGGAAAATTCATTCAGCTTCAAGAGGTACTGTGATCATTTATTTTATTACCTTATAGGTAAAAAGGGAATAGTGTTCAAGTTGTTTTTTTAAACATTCATAACACTGAAATTTTAAAGATTACTCAATTAAATATGCTTAATTCTTTTTCAGTTATAGCTTAATTACTAAAATAACTAACTTTGATTTATCTGAATAATCTTGAAAACATATCTATTATAAATCATATGAAAAGTTATTTTTAGTTCCCTTTTTCTGACTTTGTGCTGGGCTGGGCTCACAGCACTGAAGATTTTTACCATACCCACATATGCATATGATATCTAGGATTGACCAGTGTTATCAACAGGCTACTTCAGTTTTCTTTGGTAGGGTTTTTATTTTGTTTTGTTTTAGTTTTTTTCAGTTAACTCCATTATCAGAAATCTTTATCTCAGTGTCTATAATGTCATCTGTCAGTATATTTATTTTGAGTCAACAATTCAGCTTGACAATATTCCTCCATCGTCTGGATTGTTTTCAAGTGACTGTGGGTACACAGGAATGTGCATTCAGAGGACTCCTATTTATTGCACTGCATAATTAGCAAAAGTCCTGGAATTAATGAACTCCAAAACATTCCAGATGATCAGAATTTATATTAAGCAGTGTTTTCTTTGAAGTACTGAAACAAGGAAAGCGGTACATTGGTGTAAAGCATAGGGTCATAGGAAGTCTACTTCACTTTCAAATTAAATAGTTAAACATTTTTCAGCTATACTTTGCTGATATTTTCCATTCCAAATGATGCTGCATGTAACCACCTTCTATATAAATATGCAGATTTGTAAGAAAAGAGACTTTATAGTTAGTGAGAAAGGTACTGCTATCTGCACAGAGATAGGAAATTCTTTTACTCAAAAAAAAAAAGTAGCAAGAAGCAACTTCTAAATGAGGAATTATGAAAGGAATTGAAAGCATGATTTTACATTCTTTTGTTACTCTGACTGCTTTAACTTCCACTTAAGCAGTGACCCCAAGTATTTGTTGAAGTACTAATAATAAGTGTGTGCTGTGGTAAAGCTGCCTTTTTGTGGAAGTGACATAAAAGAATTTAAGGTTAAGATCAATAGCTTCAGTGAAGAAGGAAACACAGAGGAAGCATTATATAATTCTGGAAGAGTAACAAACATTAGCTAGAAGTAGCCTAGGTTAGGTTTCTTTAAAATGAGCTGAGGAAAACTTTACTGTAACATAAGCAGATAAGGCATTTCATTACCTCTTTATTTCTAAAAGAAATATGTGACATTTGAAGTGTGTAGAATTAAATATAAAGCATGTTCACAAGTAATTTTTTAAATAAGACTAATAACTATTTGTTAGTTGAAAAGCATTCTTTTGTCAAAAATTATAAGTAGCCATCCAGAATTGCTTATTTACGGTATGATGGCAAACATGCTTGAATGCAGTGATCAGCATTTTTGACACATCCTGAAACATGTTTACACAGCACGTCCAATCACTGTAACTGTAATAAAAAGAAAAAGCAATTCATTGCCAACACTAGGTTACTACTGGTCATTGTCAACAAGTCAAAAACTAAGAACAGATAAGGACAAAACAGTTTATATTCTGTGACTACTAAGATACCCCTTGAGATTCATCCTCATGTTACTCTTGCATTGACAGCATCTCCTAGTGATAAATGGCATGCATACCTCATTTATGATCTAAAGAATAAACTATATAACATAAACTTCAAGGGCATCTTCAATAACTTATTCCTTATAATTTTAATAGATTATTCCAAGCATAATCCAAAATTCATGCTTAATTGTTTTCCTTCGTTTTTGTTTTTGTTTTTTGTAGAAGCAAAGAACTCTTAGGATCAGCCATGATGCTTTGATGGCAAATGGGGAAGAACTAAACATGCAGCTTAAGGAGCAGCGCTTAAAATGCTGCAGTCTTGAGAAACAATTGCATTCTATGACATTTTCCCAGAAAAGAATAGAGGAGGTGAGCTCCCCGAGAGTTTAGCCATCTGTCACACTCAAACTCCCTTGAAATTGTTTTTGCTAAAGTAAAATACAGACATTTGAAATACTACATTCATTTCAAAATTCTAAGCTATGGTATATGCTATTTTAAATGTAGCACAATAGAGTTAATACACTATGTAAATGGAAAATGAAAGCTTAAAAATACCTGGAAATGTTCTGAGACTCACTGTTTGTCTAAAGCTTTGAAGACCCTTGACTAAAATGAAAATGAAGCATCCAATGTCAGATGGAGCTTAACTTTTGAAATCCAGTAGCTTATGGTCATGTCAGATATCAGAAAAATTACAGGAATCCATCTGTTCCTGCAATATCAGCAATTTTGTGAAAATATCTTACTTTTTGAAAAATGGTTTGAAAACTATTCTTTTATTATTGCTATTTATATCTTGCCACTAGCACTTTTTTCCATAGTTGTTAAACTTACTTCTAAGAATAGAAATGAAATAGATACTTGCATTCTGTTCTGTTCAAAGGAGAATTTTTATTATCATTACTAAGATCAAAAGAGAATTCTGAGAATATAGGTAGATTTTAAATATTCTGCTCCATGGCAGGAAAAAAATGTGTCTACAAATCATATTTATGAACAGAGTCTTAAATGCTAGAGTATAGGAATGTATATTTTAGTCATAAAGATCTAATTATTACTGCAATTGTCTGTGAAAATATTACTGAGATAAGACAAGAAATATAATTTTGTTTATTTGTAAAATTGACAACTGTCTATTTGTAAATCCATGAAACATGAGAGATTGTGTCTTATTTGAATCATTAACTCAAAGAAAAGTTAGTACTATTATTTTTATGGACTATTTGGGAATTAATATAAAATGAATATAATTCATCGTAGCAGAAAGTAAAAAATACTGTATTTCCAGGGACTTAACCGACAGCTCTTAGCACATTCTTTATTGAGTTCTCACACATGTTTCCATAAAGTATGGCATACGTTTCTACTAAATTAAAACAGGAATATTAATTTCATGTTTATTTAACAATGTGGGAAAAAATCAACAGTGAATTAAATGCAGACACTGTATGTAGTTTACTTAGCAGCCGCAAAGTAGAACTCAGGACTGAGACTTGTTGTTGTCCTCCCAGAATTTGTCCTTGTATATTTGATATGATAATGTGTAATTTTATTTCAGAGTGCTAACTACTACACCATAGAAATTCTGTCACTTCATTTTCATTTTAGTTGCAGGATAGAATAAATGATTTAGAAAATGAACGAGAACTTCTGAAGGAAAACTATGATAAACTTTATAACAGGTAAGTCATAGTTCCATGTATTTCGTTCTCTTTTTGAGCTTTTTTTATGTAAGCATTCATTGTCAGAATATGCAACATTGAATAAATAATTAGCAGCAGATAGTAGCAAGAAACATGGTTACTTTATAAAAGAAAAATAAGGTCTTTAAGGCATTGGTAATAAGTTTTCAATCTGAGTGGTAGTTTATCATCACTCGGAAAACCAGATTGTTACTTGCCAGTAGCGACCAAGGTGCCTTTTTGCACACAAGCTGCAGGCCAGCAGATGCTGTGCTGCATGCTCTATGTTCACTTTTATCAATGCCTTGTAACACCTTGAAATGTGTTTATGCGTTTGGGTTGCAGACAAGGTTAGAACAAGAAACGCCTCCTAGAGATACTTCATGCTCTTGAAGGTCTAAACGGTAAAAGTTTCCTTGCACCTCTGTTGGCTTCTTCCTGGGCTTGCCAGCTTGTTAGTTGACAATAACTGTGTTAAAGGAAGAAAGGTGTTCTCTTAAAATTATCTATCTTCCTATAAAGAAAAACACAAACATCTTAGTTCAAGGTAAATGTGAAAGGACTACTTCAGTTTCAGTTCCCAAAGTATTTCATAATTTTTTAGTATTAGAAATTAACCCTTTCTGGTAATGCTTAAGACAAAATTCTACTCCATGGCTAAGTCTGGTTCAGCAATACTGATGTCTCTGTGTATGTGGGTGGGTGTGTGTAATTCTAAGTCTTTCCAATTTATGATCAATGAATGATATAGGATAAAAGCAGACTTAGTATACTAATGTATTTAAATATATGCTATAGTTAGTATTGAATAATTGCTTGTTATTGATAATATACTGAAACCCCAGAAAATAATCATCTGAATTGTGAATACATATTTAATTTTTTAACTATATATTTTATCAATTACATACATATATACATACATTGATTGATTGATTGTGTGTGTGTGTGTGTGTGTGTGTGTGTGTGTGTGTGTGAGAAGAGAGAGAGAGAGAGAGAAAGGACACTGTCCCTGTGGAGGACTAAGGGTGACTTCTGGAATCATCCTTCTCCCTCCTTTCTGCTTCGCCCTGGGATTTCCCATGTTCTGCCCACTATGGCCAGAAATGCAGGTCGCTGCCATTTCTGCCTGGCATTTTTACATGGGACCTGGGATCAGAACTTAGGACCTTCTGCTTGCAAGATAGAATCTTAACCCCTGAGCCATCTCTCCAGCCCCCAATTACATTTTTACATGATCAATTCCATGGAGTGTGTTACTTGGAAATACTACCTAAGTGAGTGATAGGTATTATTCCAGTGGCTTGTACCATTTCTATTGTTTACTTATTAGTTTTGGCTATCTCTGTATTTACTGTATTAAGAATTACCAATAGAGTATATAGCAGTTACATGATTTTCAGGACCTTTTAGCAAGGGTAGCCTAACTAAAAATCTTTGTGGGACATTTTCCTCAGACTTCCTTCCAGATTATTTTGCCCCAAGATTTCTTTCTAATAAATCTTAATTACTTTTACCTAAAGAACCTAGTATACTTCATATTTTAAATTTCCACCTTTAAGGAATAGTGCAGATATTTACATTGATAATATCTATTTAGCCATTCTATGTTTGAAAAATTCAAATGTCATTATATAAATTGTATAGTATACTAATAGATGATAGAAAAATTATATTACCTCTGTATTCTATGAAGAAAGTAATTTAAACTCCCCCAAAATGAGCAAACTCACTCAGAGACACACAGTAACAGCATAGGACTGAAACCAATTCTTTTGGCTGTAACACTGATTTTTTTCACTAATGTTTCTCTATTATTCTGATTTTTTATTTTAACTCCATTGGAAAATTATTTGTAGGAAAGGAAAGTAACCATGAAGTAATGGACCTGTCATACACTCAGAAAGTTTAACTGACTCATGTTTATCTTGAACATCTTGTACCTTCAAATAATTTAACATGGTCTAAATACAAAAAAAGTGCCATTTGGCTATGTCTTCTAAATTTTCTACCTCTCCCCAACTTGAGAATTTACTGAATAAAAAGCATCAGTCTTGGCTTGGAATTATTCATAAGTGGAATTTTGACAAGGCATATTTTTCTCATATCTACTTAATCACCATAAAAACCATATCTTTCCATATTAGAAGAGTGTAAATCTTACTTTGAAGATTTTTAATGTTCTGATCTTAAGCCATTTTTTCTTGTCACATTGAAAACAGACTTCATCGTGCTGTTTACATTTACACATTTTATATAAGGTATATGAAAGTAAATGAGCGAAATGAGTGTCAAAACACTTTGTTTCAAAAAGCATCAATATACGCATGCAGTACTGGTAGGACTGTAGAGTCGTCCAGCCAGCATGTGTGACACTAAGTAAGACTACAGGGTCCTCCAGCCAGCATGTGTGACACTGAGTAGGACTACAGAGTCCTCCAGCCAGCATGCATGATACTGAGTAGGACTACAGGGTCCTCCAGCCAGCATGCGTAACACTAAGTAGGACTACAGGGTCCTCCAACCAGCATGCGTGACACTGAGTAGAACTACAGAGTCCTCCAGCCAGCATGTGTGACACTGAGTAGGACTACAGGGTCCTCCAGCCAGCATGTGTGACACTAAGTAGGACTACAGGATCCTCCAACCAGCATGTGTGACACTGAGTAGGATTATAGGGTCCTCTAGCCACCATGTGTGATGCTGAGTAGAACTACAGAGTCCTCCAGCCAGCATGTATGATACTGAGTAGGACTACAGGGTCCTCCAGCCAGCATGTGTGATACTGAGTAGGACTACAGGGTTCTCTATTCAGCATGTGTGATGCTGAGTAGGTCTACAGTCCTCTAGCTAGCATGTGTGACACTGAGTAGGACTATAGGGTCCTCTAGTCAGCATGTATGACACTGAGTAGGACTATAGGGTCCTCCAGCCAGCAAGCATGTGATGCTGAGTAGGACTATAGAATCCTCCAAGAGAATGTTTAAATGTGTTTTCAGAAGCGTAAGTAGAAAAACTACAAAATCACATTGTTACTAAACTCTTTACAGCTCTCTTTTTTCCAACAACTAATGTTTACCAAAAAGTACATGCAACCCTTGTTCAGTTAGTCATAAGGATAGCATGTCTCTAAAAAGAAAGCATTTGTTTGTTATTCAAAATTGGCTGGTTTTCAGAAGAAAAATATGATTTGCAGATTGCATTCTCATCTTCCTTCCTCAAATCAAATTTTGAATGTGTTTATTACTTGACATATGACATATTAGAGAATCATGTGGTAAGATAAAACCCTCATGTTAGTAGTTGGTATGAGCCTTTTTAATATGCTAAAGATTTTTGATACAATGCCAAGAAATAAGAACTTCAAGAAATGTTCAATTTAAAAGTTCAAAATAATTTTTTTTCACAATTAAATCTTCCTAGTTGGTCAGAGAAAACTTCATAGTATAATATGATAAGACTGTGTTCCATTTTTTAAAATAATGTATAGTTAGGGGGTAATGCCAATGAACGTACTCAGCAGTCCTTCAGCAATAAGTAACCTAGAAAACTGATTAAAAATGTTAAGTTTCATTACACTTTCAGAGCCTCTCCACTGACTGAACATATGTATACAATGTGTACTCACCCAAAATTCCCACTACTTGCACATTGCTGGTTTAAGGTTGAGTTCAGAAACCCCATTGAAAGTGGTTTTAAGATGTGTATTCCTTAAGAGATACTGATCTAATGGCTATTGTTCATGTACAGTGTAAATATTGCAGCAACCCTTTGAGAATTGAGGAGATCAAGTTTTTATGCGATCATAAAAGAACAATTGCAACCACCCATAGTCTCTTTCTGCTTTGTTTCTGAATTGTGAGTACCTATCCCCTACAGTCCACCCAACTAAAGTACCTGTGGAATTGTTTATTGGTGATTAGGATTTATTCTCCCTCATTTCTTACTTGAGAAAGTCCTTGAACATTGCAGTAAATGGAGTTTCTTTTGTAAGAAAGCAAGAACTGAGGGTGGAGAGAAATCCACCGGCTTTAATTTTGATCTTATGTTTTGATAACAGATGTAGTCTTGCAATATGTTGAGACCTAGGCTGGCCAGTAGGCATGCCAGTTACCACAGGTACCTCCAGTCATTCCCTGCAGGCTGACATTCATCACTCTTGTGACAGAGTGTAACAGTGAAATGGGTACAAAGACAACCATCCTCTCTCCATTGTCACCACTAGCAATATAGGAAAGCATTCTCATAAATAAAAGGTTCTTAAAACTCTTCTCATATGCAGATTTAATCATGTATACAGCCCTTACAAAGAAAATGGAGCCAGATGTGGTTCACCATTTATAGTTACACAGATGGCTCCAAGCAGAGAGGGAATACAGTAAATTCAAAAGGAATCCCTCTTGAAACCCCAGTGGAATGTGATCCTAAATTTAGAGGGAAGATAGCAGTGGACTAAATTCAGATTGACTTATGCTGATTTACACTAGTATTTTGTGGGTTTGGAAAAACCAGGCTGCTAAATTGTTCTTAATTTAAACACATACAGCTTCTGATGTTTCTGCCAGATTAGCTGTTGGTGATCTTTCTGCTGGTACTAATGCTATTGGAACACTACTGTTTCTAATTCTTGGCGTCTGATAGCTGTGCCTATTTCATCATGCTAATTTTTTTCTGGGTGGTTCATGTTTTTAATAATACAACACACATTAATATAAATATGCACATTTATGTATATGTATGCTTGGTATGGATAATTTGGCTAGACAGAAATTATATATGCTCATTTTTTAAGTGAAGTTGTAAAAGAATATTCTTTACTTAGTTTTTAAAGTATATGTATTTTATTTGGACTTCATTTAAGTGTAGGTAATTGTACCTTTGATAAAATTAGCTTAAAATAGTGGCATTATCAGATTCATACCTCTCTTAAGGTTCCATATGTGAAATGAGAACACTGATAGAAGAAACAGATGTCATATTTAGAGAAGTTTCTAGAATTCCATTTATTTTCATGGTCATATTATTTTTAATGCAGTAAAAATCTTCAAAATGTGAAATGAATACACAGTTTTGCTCTTACGAAAGCTGTGCCACCAAGAAAAGTATGTCTTTGAGAATAAAACCTCAAGACTAGTTGGGAGGAACATTAAGGGCAATTTTCAATAAAACATTTCTTTTTCATTTGCCTCATCATCCATATGAGACCAGATTGTATAACTTTTTCTTTCATTTACTGGGTTCAAAAAAGCAGAAGGGTCAAAGCTGCTGATGATTATTCAGTCATATCAAGCTTCACAGATAATGGTTTTCTGCTGAAATGCAGACCAAAATCAGCTTTTCCCAAACCTGGCTATCACCTGGGAAGCTCTAGAGAAACATGAATTCCTGGGCCTAACTCTCCCTAGTGTCAGTGTGACTAGCTGGGATAGCACCATCATTCAGACTATTTGAGAAGCAGTAGGTAAAGGAAAGGTTGTCATCCTCCTTGGGTAGCATTCAGTTATTTTGTAATCTACTCTTTCTTCTGACATGCAGACCTTGAGCATTAATATTTTTAGACCAGAATTAAAACTACTTGGGGCTGAAGGTAAGGCTCAGTTGGTAAAGTGTCTGCATAAGCTCCTGGATTCTATGCCCAGCATGGCATAAACCAGGTATCCTGGTATGTTATTATAATATTCCTGAGATAGGAAGATCAGAAGTTTAGGATGATCCTCAGCTATATATGGAGTGTAAGATCAGCTGGGCTAGAGACCCTGTTTTGAATTAAAAACAAAAAACGCCATGCTTTTATTAAGAAATAGTCTTCATCACTCTTATTAGATGCAGGTTGTACTGATCTATTGCAAGTAAAATCATTTCTTAGCCTTGCTTTTTGTTTTTTAGCACAAAACTATGTTAATATTACTACTTAATATTAGAGCTATTACCCTGTGGTTCAGTGTACTATTATTTTGTGGGCAATGTTTTCTAAATATGTTACTATAAGACTCAGAAGTGTCACAGACTTAAGGATCAGGTGTTTGTGCATTTTCTCAGTACTGAGTGAGCCTGTAAGTGGAGAGGACTGTTCTGTCCATGTCAACTGCTGAGGTTTGGAACTGTGAATTCTTCTGGAGTATATGCAGTATCTGAATTCCTTTACTAGTCCCACAAAAGCTGCACGCTGCCAACTCCCCTGACTTTAGAGCTCTAAATTAAGGCCAGTTCCTTTGCTCATCCCACAAACTCTTTCATGTTCCCTAACCGCAGCCTGTGAGAGGCGCCTTGGTTTCAACAGCAGCAGACCAGCATATGTTTACTTAATTCCTAAGACATGATGACAGTGGTCTCTGTGCCACTAAAAGCTTTCCTCTTTATTATTTTCGGTTGGAGCTGATCTCCCAGCTTTCCTTGCAGTGCCTTCAGTGCTGCCCATGAAGAGCAGTGGAAGCTAAAGGAGCAGCAGCTGAAAGTGCAGATTGCCCAGCTTGAGACTGCCTTAAAATCCGACTTAACAGACAAAACCGAAGTCCTGGACAAGTTAAAGACTGAAAGAGGTACATGTAAGGCAACCACCGACGTCCTCGGCCAGAAGTGTCAGTCATTACTGCTTGAGGTGCCTGCTGCTTGGTGGTCAGTCACTCTGCTCCACTCTGGAAACAGCCTGTATGAGTAGCTGTCCACTTCAGAGAATTTGTATTTTATCCAAAGTTTCTCTTAGCCTCATATATATGCCTTTTCTTCAGGCTATCTTTAATTTTTTTTGTTCCCCTAAACTCTGGTCCTTTATGCAGCAGTCATCAAGTGTTTATTGAGCATAGGTATGTGCAAAGCACTGTTGTAGCTTCTGAGGATGCAGCAAAGAATAAAACAAAGACCTTTCCATTGTGAAACTGAAACATAGTAGAGAGAAGCCAGCAATAGTTAGATGAATGTGTAATATGTCCAGTAGTGGCAAATGCAACTTGAAATACAAAAGCAGCGTGAGGCAATTGAGTAATAGAAGTAGTTCTGTACTGCATTTGGTAGATGGAACAGAGAAGACCGGATAATGAGATGTCTAATTATGTTCTATGAACCAAGAAACATTCTTAAAGTGTCTTGTGAAAATAATAGCCATTAAAAATAATCGTGTGATGTCACAGATCTCACCCTTCTTGTTTCATAGACACAAAGGTAGTTACGCTTAAAAATATCTGAATTACTGCATTACACACAAATGTACATGGGGGAGAAGGAACCATTAGTTTCGAGTATTGTATATTGTGTTTGCTCATTATTTATACCAAGGAATGTGGTCATAAGATTGCTCCTTTGGAGCATTTGCAGCTCCAATTGTAAAACTTCAATTGTAGCCAGGCCTGATAGCACACCTGTCATTCTCAGTACTTGGATACCACACAGAAGATTGTAAATTCAAGGCTACTCTGTGCTAAAAGAAAAAAACTTTAATTGATTCGATAAGAAATTTATACTTTCAGTGAGTACTCTTACCACATGATCATATTTTATTGACTAAAACATCACTTATCACATTTAATAACCCTAGTGTTAGACTGCATCGATAAATGATAACATTTTAAAATTGTGGTTAGACTTTTTTTTTTCCATACTTCAGAAGCCTGAAATAGGAACACATACTCAAATAATACTTTTTCCAATGAAATACATCAACCAAGAAAATTGAGTAGTAGATTATTAGTGAATTTTCCAAAAGACTATGAATGAAATTAAGTGATGATGTGTTTTCTAATCTGGTGAGTTTCTGATCCTAATGTGCAGTGTTAAAGACGTAACAGAGTGCTTTATCTGGAAAGTTGCTCAATGAACTTGTTCACTGGTGGAAAGTAGAAGTATTCTATAGCCTACTCCCTTTCCAAAAAAAAAAAAAAGATAAATTACTCATTCTTCAAAAAAAGAGAGGAAAATAAATGAAATAAGCCTTTTTTATTTCTACCCTTTCTGCATTTTCTCAGATATCGAGAATTCCATGTATTTATTTTTTAGACATCTGAATTGATATCTAGAAAGAAATTTTCCTAATAAAGAAGAACCCGTATTTCTGTTTAACTTATATGTTGTTTCCATGTAGTTATTTATGATGGTTGCTATAGATTTTCAGTATGTAGCTAGATCATAGATTATTTAACCATCTTCATTGACAAATGTTCAAGTAGCAATTATTAAGTATCATAAACAATACTTTCCTATGCAAACTTTACATATTTATCTAATTATTTCCTGAAGAAAAATTACTATGTTATTTTCCAGTCATTTTTCTTTTAATAGTGCAAGTCTAAGGATTTAAGTCTTTGTTTTTTATAACAATATTAAAATAGATTGTAAAAATATTATGTCCTTTGATTTTTTTTCCAGGTAAATAAATTACAAATTGAAATTATCTATTTAAAGAAATCTTTTACTATTGATAAAGTTCCTTTCATGGTATAAACTTTGAAATCATTTTTTTTTACTTTGAGCTCCCTTCACACATTTGCCTTTCATGTGTAAAGTGTTCCTTTCCAGAAGATGTTTTCCCGGCTTCTTGTAGTCATTCATCTCACTGGCAAATTATTTTTAGAGAATACTCACCTCTTTATTCAAGGTACAAATTAGTTTCAGATTGTGTGAATATGCGAAGGGAAGGATATGTAAATGCAGTTTGCATTTGGTTAATGCTTAAATTAACTGCATGTGTTTAAGGGTTTGCTTTTGAAAGTTCCTTTCTATCTTTAGCTGAAATGCATAATTCAGCATAATGCATATGGTTATATTGATCACAGCTGAAGATATTAGCACAAAGGACCGCTGAAAATTGTTTAGTTGAATTGTTCTGTGCACTCTTATTAATGGTGTGCTGGAGGAACATAAGTTTAAAAGAGTAAAATGTTATCTCATTTGAATAAAATGCTGTTTAGCTTAACCTGCTTTTTGTCAAATCATAAAGTAAAAAGGTTGTTTTTCATCTTGAACAGAGTGCTTTGATTCTTCATATTATAATTCAGCATGTCTGCATCCTCTTTGAACTACAGCATTTGGGTCCTTTTTAAAGACCCAAGAATTATATCCTCAATAAACAGTTTGCTAAAGAAAAAATATAATTCTATTTAAATTCAACAAAGGTCACTGGAACTCAGTGTTTTCCCCATTAAGTTATTCTCTCACAAGTAAAGACCTATTTTAAAAATATCAGTGAGTAGGGACATAATTGAAAGAAAAATGAGGAGAAAAGATGAAACATTTTTGTAATTTTATTTGTACCTATATTAGCATATCATTCTTAGGAAATAAGCTCTAAAAAATTGAAAACATGAGAAAATCACCATAGAAAACATGGACAAAATGCATACCACATCTGGGTCAAGATGGGGCAATCTGCTCTTCCTAGACCCCCCCTAGCTTCTTTAGCCATAGAATTAATTTCACCATTTCCTTTGGTTGCATCTCCTTCTGATGATGCTTACCTTTTTTTGTTGTTAACTAGTTATTCTCTCTAGCTGTTGCTTTAGCCAAAATAATGCAAAAGAGTCCCAAATTCTTACTGTATTCCCTACCAGAAAAGTTCATCTCCCAAGAATTCATATTTATTTTTAGTCCTAAATTTTGTTTAGAGAAAAGCATTTGATCTGTTCCTTCTAATTTTTCAGGTGTTTACCACATTTGGAATTTTTGATTCACTGGATATAAGTGATTTATAAGATAACCTTTTAATATTCTATCAATTAAACTATTTACACAGTTCACATTAAGATGTCTTTGAATTTTTGTGCTCACTAGGATTATAATGTGGCATTAAAAACATCTAAATTAAGTCCACTTCTTAACTGCATAATTTAGCATTTTTATTTCTGGGTATTATTTATAGCTTGGGTACACAAAGCCTTGAAGACAGCAGAAATGTATTTTTATACAAAATTCAGTCAGAATGCAAATGCATTCATGGAAATAATTCCTGGCAAATGTGTTGATTTCTCTCTCTCTCTCTCTCTTTAAAGAGAAAGGAAACAAAAATGTACAACTCAAATTAAGAAGTTTTAGTAAATATAAATTGTTGACAGCATAAAGAAATTCCTGGAAAGGCTTTGGATGGCATGGTCTAGATGTAGCCCATAGGAGTCAACCAAGCAGAATAACTGACTGCCACATGAAGCCAAGTGGAGTACTCTTAAGAACACAATGAATTTGCTTGCTAACCACTCAGCCTTTTTTAAAGTTAAACATGTTTCATGCAGACAGTAATAAATTATCGTTGATGAATTTATAGTCTTTTACATTCCTGCTTATGGGTCATGGTGAATATGCCTAGACACCAGCAGCTCGTGCCTACTCCTTAATGACTGCTGAAAGTCAATGTCCTGCTAATAGCATGAACCAGCAAATAAAATACACACAGGAATTGTTATTGATTTCACCTTGCACTGACTGAAAATCTGTTTCTCTTGTATGGTTGATTACATTATGGATTTGGAGTTTATAAAGTAAATTGTCTTGTTTTAATGCAAAGATGTTATACTAAGTGAAGAAAAGAAAAATTCAAAGAAGTCAATCAGAGCACTAAAAGACAAATTTTTTTTTGCATGTCTTTCAGGACCGTTAATAAGTAAGTAAAAATCATAAATTTAGAAACATGTATTCTTGGGCATTTTTAAATAGTTCATTCCTTTGAAGTCCCAGAGACCACAATTTCCTTATATTACTACTATGAAGTGAAATCTTGACTTTTTGATAAGCAAGTGAATCATATGGTAGACACATGATAGTGTTCAAGTGTTCAGAACCCCCTGCTGCCTTTGTTTAGGTGCTGGCTAAATTTTCTCTCTGACCTAGATCAAACTTGGTATATAACAGGAATTAAATTAGTTGAAAATATATCCCTAGGCCTACATCTCTCTTGGCTTTCTAATTATATTGTCTTTATTTTTAAGACCAAAACGAAAAACTCATTCAAGAGAATAGAGAACTACAGTTACAGTTTCTGGAACAAAAGCAACAACTTGATGAACTTAAAAACCGCATGAAATTCTTCAACAGGGTGAGTCATTGAACTGTTTCAAAATTTGTATTTATATATTTTATGCATAGAAAAATGCCTTATTACAAAGTAAGAGAATACAGACATATACTTGGTTCATAACTCAGTGTACCAGGTTTCTATCTATGAGGATATTCTAAATAATTGGAATTTCCTGTGTACTTGGTAATAAATTCATGGCTTCAGACACTCTGTGTTCCAATAAGATGATCTGTGTGCTGTGTATGTCTCTTGAACTTTCCACTAATATTTCATTATGAGTTTTTACTTACTGTGTTGCAGGAGAGTGATATTAATGTTGATGAATTGAGTGAAGCTCTCCTGCTCATAAAGGTAACTTTTAAAAAATTGACCATGAATCTTACGTCAGCATATGTTTCAATCAAATGATGACTTTCATCTCTGATGCCTATATTTGAAGAGTGAATTATTTGTGCATCTTCAAAAGCTTAGTGTATCATAGTGCATATAAAATAAGTAAATAAATGGTTCTGTCATATATCAATACAGTACTAAGACTTGGAACAATGTCAGGTAAAATTTAGTTACAGCATATGCATATGGCATGAAAAAGATAGACCTCAACAGTCTTATTTAATGCACTTTAACCACAACAAACATTCTACTTTTACATGACCCACTATCAAATTAAACAATAGATTTTTTTGCCTTAAGATATACAGAAGGTCTGCACCTTCTGAAATAAAATGTTGAATTATAAACATAATGAGAAAGTATTTTAGTTCTGAGATACTGTGTCGTCTACAAAAAAGAAGCCAGAAAGTTTCTTTTTATGTCAGTATATATTTTGATCAAATGAAAAAAACGTAAATTGGTTTCTGTGATTCTTTTTTATTTTGCAAAATAATAAACTGGTTTTTTTTACTCTGCAGTTGTTTCAAATCTCTAGCCAAATGTTTGTATTAAGAATGTTTTCTTTATTCCTGTTGGAAAAATGAAAATGCGTGGTTTCAATTGGTTGTCTCTTACTGTATCTATATTAATTCACGTGATCACATTTTATAAATTCTTGTTTCAGTAATAAAACATGTTTTGCTTTAGGCTCAAAAAGAACAAAAGAATGGAGAGCTTTCATTTTTACAGAAAGTGGATAGTAAAACAAATAAAGATCTAGAACGTTCCATGAAAGAGCTCCAAGCAACTCATGCAGAAACAGTACAAGAACTTGAAAAGACAAGAAACATGCTAATCATGCAACATAAAATTAATAAAGATTATCAGGTAATGTCAGCCACTAAATTGCAAAAGGTTGTTTTCTGTGATATACTCCTGATGACTTTTATTGTCAAAAAAGTTTCTTATAGTGTTATCTGTTGTAATCTATTATCTGTTATCACCTATTATTATTATGTATTACCACATCCCTGGAATGTAATCTTGTAACTGGAGAGTTGGAATAAATAGTTTAGAACAAATAATTGAAGTTCCTGGCTTAGGGATACAAATTGTGGCAATGAATGCTCTCATTTCTCTTTATATCATCATAGTATACAAATGAGTCATAGTTATCCTAAAGTCCTATCACAGCCGTTTTATGTTAGCTTTTAACAAAAAAAGAAACTCCTCTCTAAAAAAAGTGAAACCTGAGTTTTATCTATTTTACTTAAGATTTGTAAACATTGCCAGGTTTATTATTTTTCCTATATTATGTGTGTATGGCGTACATGCATGTGTGTATGTATGCAAATGTGTATGTGTTTTCATTATCATTGAGGCAGTCTCTCTCAGTTGAACCCAGAGTTTGGCAATATAGCTAGCTTTGCTAGCCAACTTGCTCCAAGGAATCCCTGTCTCCACCTCCCAATTGCTGGCATTACAAGTGGGCCTCAGTGGCCACCTGGTATTACATGGGTTTAGTGGATCTGCTCACCTGGCATTACATGGATTTGATGGATCTACCCACATGGTATTACATGGGTTTTACCTGGCATTTACCTGGGTTTGGTGGATCTGCCCACTTGCCATTACATGGGTTTTGGGGATCTGCCCACCTGGCTTTACATGGGTTCGGGGGATCTGAATTCCAGTCTTCACACTTGCATAGCAAGCACTTTAACCGTTGTGTGATTTCCCCAGCTCCCAAACATGATGTTTTAAACTGTAAGCTGTTTAAGCTCAGGATGTCATAGTTTACAGCTCCTGATATTCCATCTAAAAAAAAAAAAAAAATACTTAAATTCTAGCATAGTAGCTTTAAAATTCCATCCAGAATTGCTTCAATCAGAGTATCTTTAAAAAAAAGGAGGTGGGACTAATCAGAAGTACTGAAATATATGGGCTCTTATTTCTAGATGGAGGTTGAAGCAGTGACCCGTAAGATGGAAAATTTGCAGCAAGATTATGAGCTCAAAGTGGAACAATATGTTCATCTCCTTGACATCCGGGCTGCACGCATCCAAAAACTGGAAGGTACAATGGACACAATTTTATAGCAGTTGAAAATGTCATCTGAATCTTCTCACAGTATCTTTTTGCTGTATTTTTCCCAATTCATAACTTAAAAGTTACCAGAGAGCCTCTTTTGCCTGATTCTTTTCTATCCAAGATTACTGTAGAAATTTTTCTAAAATTGACCATTTTTAAATTCAGTGCTGCAGACAAGATTTCAAAGGATTTCATGAAGGATCACAGACTAAAATCCACCACCACTTTTGCAGTTTCTCTTCGACCTGTGCAAGTCAGCAAAATAGATTGGCTTGCCCTTTGTCAGATTCATTTTTTTCTCATTCCTGCCAACTGTGTTTGTTCTTCCTGCCTGTTCTGCCTGAACTTAGTTTCTATATTGACCTCAAGATAATACCTTTTTGTGCTCATAAGTCTAGCCAGTATGCCAGAAGCTGACTTGGATTTCTTCTTACCACCATTCCTCTACCTGAAATGCCCTTGCAGTGGTTTTCAAACATTAGCAAATATGAAAAATCATCTAAGGGAGCTGGGGGTGGTGGCTCACATGTGTTATTCCAACTTTCAGGAAAGTAAGACCAGAGAACTACAAGTTAGAAGTCAGTGTGGACTCACCATCTAGAGTGATGCAGAAAGACCCTGTCTTGAAGAAACAGAAGAATCATCTTAGAAACATGCATAAAATGTGACTTACAGGCCCCCACCCTAGAGATTCTGTGTATTTAGAAATGACTACAAGCTATTCAGGTACAGGTAATAGATTGCACATTGGAAACACTAGCTTAGAACTTGTTTCCTGGTTTTCTTTTATCATTAAAGCATGTTTACGGAGTGTGTGAATGTTCTTTATCTACTTTGGAGCTTTTAAGCATGTTTAGGAAGTCCATGAATGTTCCTCATCTGCTGTGGAGTTCTTTCATGTTCATTGAAACCACCATGATAAGTTATAGCCTCCACAGCCAGACAATACTTAATTCACTCACCTATGTTATCAGTAGCTTTTTTTAAAAGTTATTGAGGATTCACAAAGTCTTTTGTTCACAACATATACTTTATACCAAAAACTGAGAAAAGAATTTAATTCATATCACAATAACCTATTATATGTTAACATAAATCATATTTAGTTTTAAAAGTTACAATTTCAAAAATATAAGAAGAGTGGCATTGCTTTAATTCTTTTAACTTTCTAAACTTTTTTTTTAGCAATTTTGCAGATCTCTTTAGGTTCCCCCTTAATAAAAAACAGCTGGATTATCCATCTGTGTCTGTGTTTAATCTGTCATTATATCACACATCCTGTAGCCTCTGAGAAACTCCATTATATATTATAAATGAATAAAAATGAAAATAGCATCTTAGTATTATTATAAAAATGGTTCTATCCTCACAGACCTCTAAAACAGTTTCAGAGACCCTTGAGGGCTCCCAAACCATACTTTGAAAATTCCTGGTCTGTAAAGGGAGCTAACTAAGTATCTTTATCTAACAGAACAAAACTTTCCAGAAGTCAAGGAGCAGTATTTATCTTTTATTCTAAGTATACTCAATAAAAATTTTCTTAATGGAATTTTCTTGCTTTAAAAAGAGGTCAGAAAGTGAAAAATTTTCTTTCAAGTTTTAGCACAATTTATTGATATGCTTTGCCTGTCCCCTAAGTTCACTGATTCATCCCATAAGCATGAGTGTTAAAAAAAAAAAAAAAAAAAAAGCATGAGTATGCCCCTAAGGCATCCTAAGCAAAATGCTAACCAGTTAGAATACAGATGGGGAAAACTAAGGTACTATCTTCAAGGAACTTATAAAATGTAGATAATACTTTCCTATCAAGAATATGATGGCAAGAAAATGCAGAAAGTATTGTCCTAATCCATCTATGGTACTAAAGCAGAATAGCTGAGACTAAAAAATGTATTTATTATTTTTGTTTAAGTTTATCCTATAGCAAGTATCAAATAATAATGACATAATGCCTATTTCTAGCTTGAGATTCAGAGAAGGGTTCGTGCAGTATACATGAAGTCATTTAAAATAACATCCCAAAAAAAAGCAACAGAATTTACCTGAAGAGTAATGCAAGGCATTCCAGATTATGAAGCAAAAGACAAGCTACAAAAAGGAATCTGGTTTCTAGCTTGGGCAATGCATAAATGCTAATGGACCATCAGTTGAAATTCAACGTATAGAGTTATCTAGAGAACAATATGATGACTTCTTTCTGTCTGTGGGTATGCTGAATTTGATGTGGCTTTGGGATATCAGGGAAAGAGGGTAATGCAAAGCATTAAATATGTGGGTATGGAATTTAGGAAGAAGGTTGAAATTAAAACAAATGTAAAAGCTTTCTGTATATTAAGAGCAATTTTTTAAAGTTAATAAGATCTGTCATGAGAATATGTGAACTAGTGAGAATTAAAAATCAATCCCAGAAAACTAGCAAAGAAAGAAAATCCCCTGGAAAATGAGAAGAATCATAACAAAGAGGACTCTGACAAAGGAAGATGATATAGCTCAAAGCCAAGAAAGTTCCTTGGCTTTCAGGATAGGATGACCACTCACAGATGGGCTGTTTTCAGCCTCAAAGGAAGAGAGACAAGAAGTAACACAAGGTCTGACATTGTCAACTCTAGAGGTTAACTGGTTACTGCTGGCCATTGGTAAAGTAGTTCACAGAGATGGAAGGCAGGTACTTTGTAGGAGTGTCTCATGAGAGTAGCTACCATGAACATGCATTATTCTTTTTGGAAAACTTAAGTGTAACACTAAGGGGAAGTTTTATAGAAAGAAATATTTCTTTACACAAGTATGATTAATGTACTTTGAACTGCACACATAAAGTGTAAATTGTTGATTAAAGCTTATGTGTGTAACTATGTGTGAAACTATCACCATAATCAAGATTATAAGCATACACATAACCCTACACACACACATACACATACTTCCCCACTGAAGCATATATATACCTTATTAAGGTAAAGAGATGGGATCCAGGAAAAAGAAATTGACTTCACAGAAGAGAAAAAAAAATGGAGAGAACAGAAACAGGGGAGCAGATAACATCTGAATAGTGACCTCAATGGTCAGTCCAAGGCCTACTCTTCTCTTTCCTTTCCCCTTATTTAAGCTATATTGCATCTGAAATTGTAATTCCAATTCTTTCCATTTTTGTTCTAATTGTAAATTTACAAGTTACAGTTTCAGATATTTCAAAATCGAAGTTTTGCTTGATAAGTGATGTCAAAACAAATGCTGATCTCTATTAATAGAGTATTATTTGCAAGAAAAATGTAGTCATAGAATTTAAGATTGAGACTCTTCACTGAAAGCACTTGGTCACCCCGCCATTTGAGAGGCCAGTGTACGTCCTCGCATGCCAGGATTTTAATGTTAATCTCTGACCTGTCTTCTCTTGCAGCCCAGTTAAAGGATATTGCCTATGGCACCAAGCAATACAGATTTAAACCAGAAATCATGCCCGATGACTCTGTTGATGAATTTGATGAAACCATCCATCTAGAACGGGGAGAAAACCTGTTTGAAATCCATATCGACAAAGTAACATTTTCTTCTGACATTGTGCAGGGATCTGGAGATAAAGAGCCTGTCACTTTCTGTACCTATGCTTTCTATGATTTTGAACTTCAGACAACTCCCATAGTCAGAGGCCTTCACCCAGAATATAACTTCACATCTCAATATCTTGTGCATGTAAATGACTTATTTTTGCAATATATCCAGAAGAATGCCATCACCCTTGAACTCCACCAAGCCTATAGTACAGATTATGAAACCATTGCAGCATGTCAGTTGAGATTTCATGATATTCTAGAAAAAAGTGGGCGAATATTTTGCACAGCAACTTTAGTTGGTAAGTACGGTTTTTAAACTTCAGATTTTGAGTCACTAATTTGGTTTATATATTAATTGATATATATTCATATATTTTGCACATTAAATGCACATTTTGGATAGGGACTGTGATGTCTGCCAATAGATAATTGAATTGTCTTCAGTGTCACAATGTCTATAAAATAACTGTCAGTACTTATAGCTATACAAGTTATGTTAAACTTGCAATGTCAGATGTTTATTCAACTTACCGATTTCCTTGTTTATTTGAACATTATTTGTACTACTTTCATCTAATTCTTTTTAAGACATTGTGTTAACTGTTACTGAGTACTAGGAGCACTAGTCAGTGGAAAATAATGCAGACAAAGCCTGTACCTTTGATCACTTTAACTAACTAACCTTCTGAAACAAAAGACAAATAGAAAAAAAGTATACTTATATGTGAAATGTCAAATATGTTAAAGAAAAAAAAAAAAAAGTAAGGAGGCTAAAGAGAGACGTGACAAGTTGCCATTTCAGGGCTTCCCAGAAATGATGGTGCCCATATCACAGATGTCCATATTTTTAAGTTTATTTTTTATCCGTTAAATAGAGACCTGAGTAAAGATTCAAATGAGGTAGAAATCAGGGAGAACAAAGATCTGAGAAAACAACAGCAAGAAGACCACTAGCTAGAGTAAAAGTGAAACTGAACTAGATCCTTTTGTAGAGCTTCTTAAGTGAGAGTGAAGAACTTAGAGAAACCACTCTGGGAGGAATCATTGTGGGGAGCAAGTAGGAAGCAAGACTCTCAGGCTATGACAATGATCTGTAAGATGAGAATGAACCAGGTAAGATGGCAGACAAGCAGCTGCCTCCGTGTGACCCACTGAAGAAGAGTCAGGATAAGGAAATTAGACTGTTCCAAAGAGAAAAAGAGGGAGAGCTTTGGAAATTCACCACTGTAGTGAGAGAACCATTGAAATGTGCAGAGAAGAAAAAAAGGATGGAAAAAACAAATGGGAAAAGAAAACATATGATGATGATAACAAATGATGATGATGATGATAAAATGGATGCTTCAATAATGTAGCTGCAAAAAAAAACTGCGGAGAAAATAATGGGTGACCCACCAAGAAGTAAGCAAGGTAAAACAGCTGTAGATACAGGGGCATGCTGTCCCTTCTAGGTGCACACTGTCCTTTCTGTCTGCCAGGTGCACAGCTGTAGATACAGAATTCCCTGTGAAGACAGGAACCTCATCTGAAAGGTACATCAGGTAACCCTGGAAAAGAGAAACTGTTTGTCCCACCCTTAGAACTATCCCACATTTCTCACAAGTCTCAATTTTACTTGCAGATTTGGGTGAGATTCCTCTGGTGAATAGGCAGCAATGGAGAAAAATCCCACTTTGTCATTTTATGTCTTAGAGGGCAGGTGCCATTTGAGAGGGAGCCTAGTCTGTTAACCTGAGTTCCCCTGGGAGTCTGACAGCAGGGATGAACCACCACTGTGGCAGCCTGAACTTAACCTGCCACAGCCCCAAGGTGAGAGAGAGCTGCGAGGAGGCAGCTGTGGAGAGCCAGAGGGGGTGCTGATCAGCAGCGAGTGCAGGAGGCTCAGCTCAGTCAGGGAGGTGCACAGAGAAAGCATGTCCCTCCCTCGGTGGCCAGAAGTGGACCTCAGCAGCTGAGAACACCCAGGCGTTCACGGCCCTGAGCCTGAAGTCAGGGTGAGGTGCGACCTCTGCAGCCAGCGATCGGCTGCTCGCTGCTGCTGCGGAGTGTGAATGCTGCCGCTCCGGCAGAGCACATGGCATCCATGGCAGCTTTATAGATTTGCCGCTGGGATGGTTTCCCCTTGCCTATGGCACAGAGACAACCTGCAGCTAGCACATGAAGCACTACCTGGATTGTAACCTAAGGAGTCTCCAAGAGGAAGAGAGCCTGCTCAGTGACAGACTGCAGAGTTAGGTAGCCAGCAGAGGACTATGGAATGCAAGAAATGAAGTTACTAACTCCATAAAATAGCATTTGGTCTCTCATCAGCAACCCATAAAAGCTAGGAAGGCTTTTATGTATTTCAAGCCCTGAAAGTTAATGGCTGCCAACTAAGATTGCTAGATCCAGCAAAGTATTCTTTTAAAATTCACAGAGAAATGAGAATGTTTCAATACCACCACAACTAAGACAGTTCATGACTGCCAAGCCAACAGTGCACTGTGTACTTAAAGGCCATGCACAGCAAAGGAGTCAGTCTCAATCTTGAGGACTTAGGAAAGAATTCATAAGAATAGATGAGCAAGAAGGACAGAATCCATCATGTCCAACTGAGTAAACTTAGGCAACCCCAATACTAACAGAAGAGGAAGAAAATAAATAATCATCCATACAACCAACAAAATTGCAGGAATTAGTAAGCATCTCTTAGTAATAACCTTAAAAATATAAATGGTATTACTTACCAATAAAGAGACACAGATTAGTTCATTGGTTTAAAAATAGATCTAACTAGCCATTGTCTTCAAGAAGTATACCTCACTGACCAAAACACCCACTGACTGAATCAAAGGATAGTAGCCAATCTGTGAAGCAAATGGAAACAAAACAAGCTGATACAAACATATTGATATAAAGTAGACTTCAAAACTAGTTAGAAGAGATCAAGACAGTCATTACACACTGGAAAGAGGAAGAATTTGTCAAAATATAACAACCAATGGAAAGACCCTTCACCATAGAAAAAAATCAACAGAATGAATCAAAGATCATTTAAATATAAGACCAGGAACTCTGAAACTGCTAAAGTAAGGCAAACAGAACACTCCAGGATACAGACCCAAGCAGGAACTTTCTCAAGGAGGTCCCAGTATCACAAGAATTAATCTATGAAGCATGGACAGAGAGGAATACACAAAATTATCAAGGAAATAATCAGTATGGATGAAGAGACATTCTGCCAAAAATGAGAAAGTCTTTACTAATTACACTGGGAATCATATCTAGAATTTTTAAAGAACTGAAAAATTTAAACACCAGGAAAAAAAATCAATAAATGGGCTAATGACCTAAATAGATGGTTCTCAAAAGAAGAAATACAAATACCAATAAGTATTTTGAAGCGTATTCAACACCTTTAAGCCATCAGGAAATTGCAAATTAAAACTGCATTGAGAAGGACAAGAATGACACACATGCTCCACATCCAAGTAGAGATGTCAGATAGGTAGTTGTATCACCTAGTTTGAAAATAGACAATGGAGAAGAAGAAATGAGTGTCATTAATATATATGATATATTTTAAACCTTGGGCCTAAGAAGTATCATGTAGATTATGGCAGTAGATGAAAAAGAGAAGACGACTATGACTAGGCATTGGGGGAAAGAGCCAGAAAACATAACAGCAATAGGGCAGAAGGAAAGCAGAGCATGAGGTATTACAAAAACAAAGCCAAACAAGTCTCTGAAAAAGGAAGGAGGGATATTGTCTGAGAAGGGTTTATATTCCTGATCAAGTGATTAATTCATAGGTAATATATTCCTGACTTAAAAATCAAAAAAGTATAAATGCCTTTTCTCTCTCCTATTTTCCATCCACCCTTTATTTATATATATAAACAAATATGTATCCTAATAGTCCTCTTTAAGGTCTTTTAAAATAATGGCAGAAATTAAATCATTAAGAAAAACTAGTGAAATAGGTGTAATATACTTAATACTGAGCATGTTCGAAAAAAATGTATAAAATATTTGATAAATGCTGAGTAGCTGTTATGTGCCAGTCTCTCTGATAGAAGTATATAGATGACCACTGTAATCTTGGACCTCAAGAAGTATTTAGGTGGTGTACAGGCTTATAAGCAGACTGAAGTGGTCAGTTTGTAACAAGGACATTCAGTTCAACAAAGAAAGCATAGGCTGTTACATCTTCCAGGAAACATAAAGAATAGTTTTTCTGGATGTGCAGGGTTAATACCATGCAAGCATACACTAAATGAGCTAAGTATTTAGCATAGATAGCGGTGACCTCTTACATATACTTGTGGTATAGTGAAGAAGTGGGTAGATGCCAAAGATCCCATAAAAGTCAAACTAGAATATGAAATTTCATTATAATGTTGAAGCCACATATTGTAAATGTCAGACTAGATTTGAGTACAGCTTGCTTAAAGAAAAGTACTACAGTGTCCAAAAGAATCTATGGGACATCTGATTCACTGTTTAGATTATTCTTTATGTTCAAAAGGATTGACATATTAAGGCTTGAAATATCTGAATCATAGTTTGACATAGTACTTTAATAATATTTACCATATATTGAAACCCACACTAGAGAAGCTACTATTTTCTTCATCTCTGCTATTTGCCAATCAAACATTATTTATGCAAGTCATGTTATTTTATTCCGTATAAAGTGTATACTTCTGATGTATACCATTGATTGATGCTACTAACAGTACATTATGCATTAATGATATATAGGAACTAAAGGAGACATCCCAGATTTTGGCACAGTAGAATACTGGTTCCGATTAAGAGTTCCCATGGACCAAGCAATTCGCCTTTATCGAGAACGGGCCAAGGCTTTAGGATATATAACATCCAATTTTAAGGAGCCAGAGAAAATACAACTGGTAAGCTTGTTTGATTGTAAGACTCTGTAAAGACAAAGGTTTTGTTATATTGCCTTATATTTCATGCTTTAAACTGAAACGATTTTCTTTCATAGCCATCAAGTGGCTTTTTTTTAACTTTTTATTTTAGAATAATAGATACCACAGGAAGTAGCAAAAGTAGAACTGACCTATGGCATGCTTTTTCCACTTTCTCTTGACTGTAAGATCTTACGTAAATATAGCATAATGCTGAAAGCAGGAAATTAAGCTGGGTGTGGATACAGGACTCTTATCCTAGTTTCTTAGGAGGTTGAGACACAAGGATTGCAAGTCCAAGACCAGCCTAGGCAACTTAACAAGACCTAGCATCAAAATACAATTTGTTTTAAGATCTAAGGATGTAATAGCAAAGTATTTGCCGAGCATGTACCTAGTACTGAAAACCAAAGCAAATAAGACAGAAAACTAACAATATTATTAGATTATATACCTTATTCAGACTTTATCAGTTTGTGTGTGTGTATGTATGTGTTTTAGTTCTGTGTGGTTTCATTTATTGCCTTTGTAGATTCATATAACCACCATAAGCTACAGATCTGTTCCATGCATACAAAAGGATTTCCTTGTGTTATCTAGAACACATTTAAAATATAGCCACAGTGCTGTTATCATATATCAAGAGTCTTTCACTAACAATTTATACTGTAAAGAATCAAATAACTTTTATTAGATTATCATTTACTATGCTTCTTTCAATTTGTTTCTTCGTGGATTTCTAAAATGCAAAGCAGAATGCAAATCGAATATTTTCTTGCAAGTGCCCATTTCCCAAGCTGTATTTAATACATGGAGTCTTAATGACCACATTTCCAAATTAATTCCGTGATTTACTGAATGCAGAAAGTACTGAATTGAGCAGCGTTAAATTAAATTCTGGACTTGCTGACCTCTTGTGTATGTGAAAATTAACAGAAGACATATATGATGCCCTTAAGTTAAATAACTGAGGCAAGGAATATAGCAGACGTATTTTAGAATATCTATTCAAGTCAAAAATATCTTAACTCTTTCTTTTAAAAATACCCATACAGATTCCATGGAGCCTGGACCCCAGACACCAGCTTAATGTTAGGTGATCACATTTCCTCCCATGTCTCATGCATTACAATAGTTCAAGGTTATCCCTTTGCACTGGTCAGATTCTGTGTTCTGAGAATAAGAGAAAGCAAGGTTCTTCATGTCTGAACCATGTACAATTGGGAGCTCTTGACAGCCATCTTCTGTCATGTTAGTCAGCAAAGGAGGGGAATACATCTGAAAAGAAAATGGTAATGCAGAATTCAGAGAAAAATGGAGCCTAGGAAGAGAGTAAGTTCTGGAGGTTTTCCAGTCCTCCTACCTTCCTAAGATCCAACAACATTTCTATTTGTATGATCCATGAAATATCCCTATAGGTTTTATGCAATTGTTTCTTTTTTTTATTTTTGCTAGGTAGATTGTTTTCTGTAGTTTTCACTTGAAGAACCATGACTAATCTAAAGCATCAGTTCCCAAACTCTTACGAGAGAATGTCGCCTGCTTCCCAGGTCATCTTTCTGCCTAGAAAACTTTGAGTCATGCTGTCATAGAAATGGAAATTGAAAATAAAGAGATCAGGATATTTGCTTGGTTTTCTAGTTTCAAGTGGCTTTAGAACCCCAGATTCTGGCTTGGAATAAAGTCATTTACTGGTAGAATTTCAGCTTTAGTAGACTGATTTGGAGAGATAAGTAGATAGCATACTTTTAAAATAATTCTGCTGAGCTTTCCTTAGTTGGATGTAAACTAGCTCTGAGGAAGCAGTTTTGTGATTCCAGCTCCGGTTTCCCACTCCACACCACCAGATGTCTCCACTAAGGACTTTATGACTAGCTCTAGTTTTCCTTCTCTAATAATTATCTCTTGGATAAGAGTCCTAATCCAGATTCAATCCAGATTCAGAAATGGAGAGGCATGCATTCCTTTGGGGAAGATAGAAAACTCTAGCACTAAACTAAACAAGGTACTGGCTCTCCAGCACTGTCTTTGTCCTGAACCACATCAGCTGTGAAAGATTTACCATGTAGAGCAAATGCTTTTTAACATCTGGTGTGCTGGCCATATTACTAATGTTTCCAGAAGGGACTATAGAGTTGTTCCCAGCTCTGCCAAATTTCCCCTTTGCTCACCTCTCTTCTGGAACATCCTCCTAATTCTTGCTTTTTGCACTTTCTGGTGTTTATCTATTTTTTTGTTCTTACTGCAGCTAGACATTGATAAGTTGGATAATCTCAGATATTTGCTTCCTCAAACCTTAGTCTGGGTGAGCAGATGAATCTTTAGGACGTTTTTCAGACCCATTACCAATTTGCTCTTTATTTATTAAATAGTATTGAAGAGCATCACATTAATTTTTTTCTTGTTTTTCTTTGATATCACCACCAATTTCTACAAGTACCCCTGGCCTCTCATACTTGCTACTACTAGCACATGCTGTAGGTTTTTTGACTTACTGTTTTTAAACATATTAGTTTTGAATAAGAACCAAATTTTTGCTGTGAAAAAAATTGAAGTGAAAATATAGATACCGTCCATTTATAAAATCTTATTTGGGGGTTAACAGCTGCTGTTTATATTTATTGTATTATTTCTATAATATAATATGTATGTTTTTCCAGTTAAGTCAGCAAGCACCAAAAACTGCTCAGCTCAGTTCAACAGATTCCACAGATGGCAACTTAAATGAACTTCACATTACAGTGAGAAGTTGCAGCCACCTGCAGTCCCGAGCAAGCCACCTGCAGCCACACCCATATGTTGTGTACAAGTTTTTTGATTTTGCAGACCATGATACAGCCATCATCCCCAGTAGCAATGATCCGCAGTTTGATGACCATATGTGTTTCCCAGTGCCAATGAGTATGGACTTGGATCGATACCTTAAATCAGAGTCTCTGAGTTTTTATGTGTTTGATGATAGTGATATCCAGGAGAATATTTACATAGGAAAAGTCAGTGTGCCTCTGATTTCATTGGCACATGACAGGTGTATCTCAGGTAAGCTTATGTTTCTTGATTCTGTGAAACTGTACAAACGGATTTTACCTTAATGTTATAGATAAGGATTTATTAATTACTAATCTTCTTAACTTCAGACAGCCTTTGAACTTCAGGCCTATAATATATATCTGTATATTTTATTTAGGTGTGTATATAATATATACTTAGCTGTTTCCTTGCTAGGAATTGCAGCAATTTCAATGTTCAAAGGATTGTGATGTGTACTTTATACTTGACTTAATGGTAACACTAACTTAATTCCATTAACATATAAGAAATGTAGTATTTCATTTTTCTCTCCTTTATGTTGTTATTGTCATGTTCATGTGTATAGTATGCCTATATTTTAGACATTTATTAATATGTTAATCATATAAAATACTTTGTCTTAAGATATTTTCATATGTGTATATAACATGCTGATCATATTCGTCTCACTCTACCCATTACTCTTTCTTCTTCACTCTGGTCTCCTTTGCCTGTGTTTATTATAAACCAACAATGTAATGTTCTAATAATTGCTTCGTGGAATGTAACCTTATTCCTTCACTGACGAGAAGAAAGAAATAGATTACTAGGTTTGATATTTACCTACAGATTTGGTATTTCCAATCTCATTTCTTACTATACTTGATGTCCTTCTTCATTCTGATTTCTTTCCTTTCTCTGGTGTCCGTTCTTTATTCCACATAACTCAATTTTGTCCTATTCTTTAGGCTAAGTCATACGGATTTCATCTTTGTGTGTTGTAGACCCAATAATAGAAATTTACAATCATTGTTGTATATAGTCTTCTAAATTGTTGTATATAGTCTTGTAAATAGTCTTTTAAGTCAGTTAAGAGGGAAAAAATACATTTGCGTTATTTTTTATAATTATCAATGTAATTCATTTTTGGTTCCCACTCAGATGTATGAGTTTGAGTTAATGTGTTGCATCTGTTTCTTTCAGCCTAAAAATTCCTACTGGACATGTATTTTAAGTCAGATCTGCTTTAGTAACTCACCTCAGTCATTGTTATCTATGAACATTATTATTTTTCCTTTTTTTTGAATGATTGTCTTATTAAATATATTCTTGGCTAGTAATAGTAATCAGATTTTTTTTCTTCTTGCACCTTTAGTGTATCAAATCACTGTCTATAAAAAGTCAACTATTGATCTCATTGAGATACATATATGATGCTGTTTCCAAGGTTCTTTGTGTGGTTTTGATTTTAAACAGTTTGCTGTGTCTAGATGTATGCCCTCTTGTGTTTATCTACTTTGAATTTAATGGGTTTCTTGTATGCGTGGTATAGTGTTTTACAGTAAGTTTTCTTCTTTGGTTGCATTTTTTCTATCCTGTTTTTCTCCTCCTTGGACAGATTTTGGTGTGTTTAATGATGTCCCACAGGTCTCTGAAGCTCTGTTCGTTTTCTTTTCTACTCTTTAAGTTAGATAATCTCTATTGATCAATGTTCAAGTTCACTGGATTCTTTCTTGTACAGTTCAAATCTCCTGTTGAGCCTCTCTAGTGATTTTTTTCCCACTGCAATAGTTGTGCTTTTCAGCTTCAAAGTTCTACTTCTTTTCCTTTCTTTTCTTCTCTTCTCCCTCCCCACAATACTGGGGGTGAGATCCAGAACCTCACACATGCTAAACAAGTGTTTTTTCACTTCAGTTATAGCCCCCAACTCTGCATTTCTTAGATGGATGGATGGATGGATGGATGGATGGATGGATGGATGGATGGATGGATGGATGGATGGATGGATGGATGGATGGATGGATGGGTGGGTGGGTGGGTGGGTGGGTGGGTGGGTGGGTGGGTGGATGGGTGGATGGATGGATGGGTGAGTGGGTAGGTGGGTAGGTGGGTGGGTGGATAGACAATCTTTACTGTCTCTACTTAATAAGTCATTATCACAATACTTTAATTTTAAATATTTCTTTTAGTTCTTTGACTATTTAACATTAATAATTTTGCTTTATTATATTTTTTCTGACAAGTCTATGATATGTCAACAGACCTCATGTCTGTTAATGGCTTTTTATACTTTTTTATTATACCACTCTTGATTTTTCATTTCCCAAGACTAAGGATCAAACCAATGGCCTTATTCTGACCACTCTGTCACTCAGAAATTGTCACTCAGATATCTGGGTTTTTTTTCTTTCCACAACTGGACATGTTGACTTTTGTGTTGTAGCACCATTCCAAGATGGTTATTGCCACTGTGTGCATTTGGTGGTGGCAGTGTTGCTCCCTTGGTGGTTTATCTGGACTAATTCTTTAAGCTTCTTTCACCACTTTGTATAGCCAAAGGTGCCTGCTAAATTCTTTTTTTATCTTGTTTTGTTTTTCTCGTTTCTATTTTAAATACCAATCAGTATAACTTAGTAGTCAGGAATGATTGCTCAAAGGTTTGATTAAATACCTTGGGCCAATCGTCTCCCACCCTGTGTCAAGAGATCATTTGTGGTTTGTGGCTTAGGAAATGCATTGAAAGTTCAGATGTCCACAAGCCTGCTGATGCTAGTTCTAGAGTTCTCATTCGGCTAGAAACAAATAAGTTTCTCTTGAGTTTTTCCTCAGCATGCAGGTAGCTGTGTATATACCTGCAGTTGTCCATACCATGAGGCATAAATAGGATCTCATGAATGCCCACTATGGATATCTTACACCTTTTAACTTCCTGTCTGACTTTCTATTTTTTTGTTTGCCTGAACCAGTATTGAAAATTCTGGCTAAGATCTTGGCCTTCCCTGCTTCTTTGGCACTGAGATTGCTGTTGTTTTTAACAGTGTCCCTAAGTCATGAGGTAATCAACACTGTGTTCCAAATAAAATCAGTACAACTAAAGTGCTCATAACCTCTTCTGCTCCACTGCCCCTTCTTTGCAGACATGGAAGGCAGGAACAGTCCCACAGATTTCTGGTTTTACTGCTGTTGCATAGCAGGTTCATTTGGGTGAATGCTTCTCGGTTTGTTGTACACCAAGAGCCCTGAGGTCATTCTTTGACCCCTCTCCCTGCTTTTGTCCTTTTGGGAGTATTTGTGGAGCTCTTTGTTCAGATAGATTGAAAGTCTCACCTTATCTATAGCAGAAGTCTATTACCTTTCTATGTTAATATCCATATCATTTTGTTGTTCCTAAAGGTTAGAGTTTGGGGCAAGGAGTATGATTTTTCCCCAGTAAGCTTTTAAAAAAATATTTATCAATACCTTGAGGACCAAATGCAGGATAACCCCAAACAAAGTTACACTGTTACTGATACTACACCTCCCTGAGAGACTATTGAAGACTGATGCCAGACAGGAGATGGGGAGCTTTTTACTCAATGATTTATCCTCTGATAAGTAATCCATGTGCTAGCACTCAGACACTTGATAACACAAACATCCAAGATGCAAAAGCATGAAAGTAGGAGGAGGCTGTCTGGAAAGGAGAAAGTATTAAATGGATCAGGAGTGAGAATGGGATTGGGAAGTAAGGAGTAAAAAAAAAAAAAAACTACATAAATTCATTGCGTTTAGGTATGAATGTATCAAAGAATTTAAAAAGTTTTTAATTAAAAATTTACAAAATATGGGGCTGGAGAGGTGGCTCAGGGGTTAAGCCTCTGTCTTGCAGGAGGACGGTCCTGAGTTCGGATCCTAGACCCCACATATAGACGCCGGGCAGAAGCAGGGCGGCCTGCGTTTCTGGTCCCGGTAGGGCGGAGCCTGTGAATACTGGGGTAGAGTAAACAAGGAGGAGGTGGAGGTGGTCCATGGTGGTCCCCGAATTCGCCTGTGGTTCTATGCACACACACACACACACACACACACAATTGAATAAATAATAAAAAATTTTTTAAAAATTTACAAAATATATCTTATTAACCAAAAAAACAAAAGAATATTCAATTTGAAATACTTGCAACATAAACAATGTCTTATAGAAAAAGCTAGGATTTTTTCTCATTAATCTCTGAATTTGATCTCTGAATTCAAATAATTATAAATTAGGTGCTGGAAAGATAACTGGCTGTACAAACATGAATTGGCTCCCTTACACTCCGTGAAAAGTCAGGTGCCCCTGCATGTGCTTGTAATCCTACACTGGGCAAGTAGAGAAAGGCAGATCCTTGGGGCTCCCTGGCTAGCCGGCCTGGCAAGTCCCAGGCCACAAGGTAGGTGACTCCAGAGGAAAAACACCCTAGGTCAATCTCTGATCTCATGTGTATGCACCCACATAAACATGCACATGTACCTACATGTGTATATACTTACACACAAATATAAAGTAATTAAAATATTTATAAGTTAATGTTCTCATTGAATCAATGTTATATTTGAGGCCTTGAGAGATACACTTCCCATAGGACTCTTGTCTTTATTCTCTGTACATTTTGAGCCATTATTTTTGAAGTTGAAGGAAGTTACTAGTTCTTTAATTCTTACAACAACACTTCACTCTCAAACATATTAAAATAATATTTGTAATTTGGCAGGGATATTTGAGTTAACAAATCATCAGAAACATTCTGCCGGAACTATCCATGTTATATTGAAATGGAAATTTGCCTACCTCCCACCAAGTGGATCAATAACTACTGAAGACTTAGGAAGTTTCATGCGCAGTGAAGAGCCCAAAGCTGTACAGAGAGTACCTCCAGCATCCCCTGGTGTCGCACCGGTTGCAGTGAGTAACTTTGAAATTCTTTCATGGTGCCTTGAATGTAACTTTATAGCCAAATGCTCTTACCAAAGAATAGCCAAAGACTTCTCTAAAACATAAGTCATCACGCTTAATCTGACTTGTTGGTTTATCTTAGGCACCACGACCCAAACCAAGACAACGTTTGACAACTGTGGACAAAAAAGTATCTTTTGTGGATACCATGCCACATCACCATTCTGTAAGTGAGAAATACTCAAAATGTTGACACTTTTTTTTTTTTACTCATTGACAGTTTAGAATGAATCTTCGTCATTGTCATTCCCTATTCCCTTCTCTCATCCTCTGCTTCCTTTGCCACTGAAACCCTTTTTCCCTTCCTCCTTCAGTGTGCATGTGCCTGTGCATGTGTGTGTCCCTCTCACTGTTTAACTAGGGTTCCGTGCATGAGCATGCGTTATTTACTAGAGCATGGGAAACATAAAAATGTCTACATCATGGGAAAAATTGTCACATCCTCTTTCAACAGCCATTAACTGCCAATAGTCCCTTAGGGCTGGATTACACCCAAAACCAGTCCCCATCCACAATGAAATGTTGACAGTTTCCATCTTGTGCAAGCAACTACAACTGCACCGAGTTCTTGATCTCCAAAAGACATTTTTGTGTGGTACTCTTCTGATCCCCCTGTTCTTACTTCTTTCAGCTCCCTCTTAGCATTCCCTGAGCCTTGGATAGGTGAGATAGATGCTCCATATAGGGCCAAGCAGTCTACCTTTACCAGCCTCAGCACATTGGCTGGTTTTCTGTACATTAACCACCACTGCATAAGTAGCTTCTGTGAGAGGCTGAGAGCAGCAGTAGTCTATAGTATAAACCCTAAGTATTTAGAAGACAACAATTCATCCTAGGTATGAATTCCCTTCTCTGGTCAGAAAAATAGTTCAGCCACTAAAAGAGTGTGTGCATAAACCTGGCAGCCTGAATTTGCTCCCCAGAGTCTACATGGTAACATGGAGAGAACCAGTTTTCAAAAATTGTCCTTGGATCCCCACATGTGCACTGTGGTACATGCATGCTTCTCTCTCTCTCTCTCTCTCTCTCTCTCTCTCTCTCTCTCTCTCTCTCTCTCTCTCTCTCTCTCTCTCTCTCTCTCTCTCTCCCTCTCCTTCCCTCCCCCCCACTTGCTGAGTTCTCTGCTCCAGTTTATAAAAAATATTCCTCTAAAAAGTTGTCTAAATCCTATCTGACTTTGTTCAGCTGTGTTTTGAACTACAGCAGTTACTATGACTGAGGTCCCAGTGATGGCTTCCGATCTTCTCCAGTAGTCAGCTTCTCCTTTTCTCTTGACTCCTGTATCCCACACCTGGCTAGCTGTCCTCCATCTTTGCTAGTAACTTTTCTCACTCTCCTTTGTGCCAACCCACTTCCAAAATTTTGCCTTGTTTATTGTTTTCCATTCTTAATAAATGATGTAATGTTTTTCTAAGTTGTGCCAGTGTGAAACATTGCAAGCATCCCCTTGACTTCTCTCTTTCTGTACACCACTTCTGACTCATCCACAGTAGATTTTTCTTTTTAGCTTAAAACTTACATAATAGAGGATATACATATTAAGTAAATAAATAAATTTACTTAAGTAAATAAATAAATAAATAAATAAATTTTAACATACATGTCATATGTGACTACCATCTACATCAAAATATTCTGTCTTCTCAAGGCTTACCAAGTGTTTTATATACAACGTACGTTGGACTCATTAGGCCTCACAGCAACCCTATAGCATTAGTACTGGAATTGTTCCTAAGAACAATCATGTTTAGAGTAATTTAGTTTTGGTAGAGTATGAGAGCTGGGTTTTAAATGCAGCCTGATTATCAAGTGATATGTATTTCTCAACTCAAATATAATACCTGACTGTAAACTGTCCAACAGTGGTAAAATAATCTATAATGTCATGGTATTCTCACCAATTAGCTGTGTTTTTGTTAGAGGAAACTAATTATTTCATACATACTAATTTTTAAAGTAGCAAGATAAATGCCATGCTTATGATATAGTTACATAACTAAAAGTTTTTATTTACATGAAAAGTTAATTATAAATATATAAAAATTTAACAAATTATTAACAAATATTGTGTTCATATAGTAGGAATATATATCTCTGTTCATTCCTTCTTTATTTTCTTGCTATTTCTTTCACTTTTTCTAAATTGACCATTTCTTGCCTTTAAAATAATAAATATTGTAAAGTATTTTAAAAAAACAACAGTTTATGATTTGACTATAAATTAGAATTTGATATATTTAAGAGATTCTGTTGATCATAAGAAGCACATAGCAGTTCCAGCATATATAATTTTTGATTACATCAGTAATATGTAATCATCATAGAATTGTTAAAAAGTATAAATAAGAAACAATAATATTAAAATTATTTTACCCAAAGCTATAGCACAGAATGTTAGTAAATTACTTTCATAATTTTTCCTGTATACATATGCATATGCATATCTTTATTTCAGTCTCTTAACAAAACTGCTATGTATATGTAGTTGATTTCTGAATGCTTTGCCTTACTAGCTCTCCCACTTTACCAGTGACTCTCTCATTTCCTGACTATATCTATCAGTGTTGGAATATGTCTGTGTATATATATGTATGCATGTATGATTCACTTATATACATAGGTATATATGTGAATATGTCTTGCTCTATAATTAATATTTCATTCAGTACTATGTAATATCCTCTCTGTGAGGTCAGTCAATATAGATGTATACCACTATCTTTGCATGATTATACAGATCGCAGGTATTTAGACATGCCAACTATTAACTAAATACCCTGTTGGACTTTTGCACTTTTTTAAATATAATAATAAACAATGTTTATTTGCAGTTGTGATACTATTTATGCACTAAAAAAAAGTCCATCTAAGGATGTAATTCAATGGTGAATGTGTACTTAGTATGTGTACTTAGCATGTATAGATCCTTGGGTTCCATCCCCAGTAAAAGAAAAAGAAAGAAAAACAAAAAAAAAAATTCATCAGTTAAACAATTACCAACTAAATTCATATGAATAGTTATTATATTTGCTGATAATTTTTATTAGTATATACCTATGCTGATACCTATATATGTGTATATATATACCTATATGTTTGGATGGATAGATGGATGGATGGATGGATGGATAGATTGATTGATTTATATATATTTAAAAGTCTTGGAATGGTTTAGGATTAGTAATAAATACAAAATAACATACTCTGGTGTTTTCACATTAATAGAAGGAGACGTCTCCTGAAGATGTAAAGGATGATTCTTCAGAAGTGGAGCACACATCAGAAATAGAAACTGATAAGCCAACCATTTCACATATCACTAAGGTAGGCATTTCCATTAAAATCATTTCAAAAAGCTTCATTTGGAACCTAAAGATTTTGTGTTATATTATACATGATTCAGGAAATCATAAAGTTTTACCTACTTTTGTACATGACTTCCTTGCAATTGAAAAATAAAAACATGACAATTTTTTTTAGGAAAATAAAATTTATTTTTGAACATGTAGTAATAGTTTTTTTTTCACTCATACAAGCTTAATAAGTACCCCAGTTCCCTCCCTCCCTCCATCCTTTCTTTTCTCCCAGGGCCTCCTGCCCCCCATTCCTGGCGCATCCTTTGGTGTGCATGTCAAACTTCCCTCTGGGTCCTCCTCTCTGATGAGGTGTAAGGACTCAGTAGCATTGCCTAGAGCTCTTTTTTGTATTCCTCTTTAGTAAGGAACACTATTGTGGCTGTTAATCCCTTGCCTCTAAGGATTCTAGTGCCTGTGATCCATGCTAGACTTTGGGGGTTCAATGCTATGTCAGTCATTCCACAGATCATGCAAAGTCCTGTTATGATTACTTCGGCCCTAACTTGAAAACATGACAAATTCAACAGTTATAATACCTATATGTAGGAAGTAAAATGTTGGTATATGAATTCAAATCAATATGAAATTCATTTTGAAAATGATGCATCATTTTATTTGTTTATTTTTATCTGTTAAAATGGGGTCTCATATAGCCCAGGTTAATCTTAGACTTTATTTTTTTTAATTTTTGCATATGTGTCTCTCTGTGTGTATATGTGTGTGTCTATGTGTATCACAAGACGCTGTGTGTACCTGTGAAGACCCAAGGGTAACTTCGAGAATTACCTTGGATTGCTTTTACCTCCTCTTTGTTTTTCTCTGGAGTTTCCCAGGCTCTGCCTTCGGAGACCAGAAGTACACGCTGCTGAGCCATCTCTCTGGCCCAGTCTTAGATTTATTATGTAGTCATAATAAGTCTCCTGATCCTCCTACCCGTACTTCCTAGGTGCTGGGATTACAGGCATAGACCACTCCATCTTAGTTACAACTTTCATGCTCAAGTATGTTCACATTTTCACTGACCTGTGTATTTTCATCTATTTCTTTACACACACACACACACACACACACACACAGCTTATCTCTACATATTTTATTGTTTGAAGAGCTTGTGTATGTGTTGTTGTCTCTATTCCTACTGTTCTAACACAGGCTCACTTGTAGCCCTGACTGCCCTGAAACTTTCTGTACCCACTGCCTTGAACTCTCATCAGTCTTCCTACCTCAAGCTTCCAAATGCTGGGAATCATCACTGCACGTATCTGTGTGTTAAAGTCTCAAGTGTACATTATTATATTGTTTATTCAAGTGTTTCAGCAAGATGATAGAAAATGTAATCTGAACAACAAAGTGCAGTGCATTTTTTCTTTTGAAGGTTTCACAGGAAAGCAATATAGCTGAGGTAGAAGAGAACACTGAGAAAATGCAACGCAGAAAAGAAGAGAACACTACTTTGCCCTCCAAAGGCCAGCTCGAATCTCAGAGTTTGCCCTCCTCTGAAGATGACACAGAAATAACAGAAGAACTGGAGCCCGAAGGTGACATTTGTTTAACTCTGCTCTGCTCTGTCTCTGCAAGCATGCTGTGGAGGATACCATGGAGTGGTGGAATCTAGCTTGGGATGTCTCCTTTTGATGCTTTTAGTTAACTCTTCAGGTGGTAGCTATGGTTGCTCTCTTGTCTTAAGTCAACTTGGAACTCCCCAATTTATGTTTTAAATGGTTCTTAAATGGTTCTATGTTCTTTTGTGGTTCAGAATTATCAATTTGACTATTTTCTGTTCCTTACTTTTAAACCAGTAATCACAACAAAACATTAATAAATAAAAGACATACTGTAAGATCTCATTTATATAAAAGTATAAAAAGGGCTGGAGAGATGGCTCAGGGCTTAAACTTCTGCTTTGTAAGCAAAAGGTCCTGAATTCAGATCCCAAATTCCATATTAAAACTCCTGGGGCTGGAGAAGTGGCTCAGGGGTTAAGCCTCTGCCTTGTAGGCGGAAGGTCCTGAGTTCAGATCCTAGACCCCATGTATAGACACCGGGCGGAAGCGGGGGCGACCTGTGTTTCTGGTCCTGGTGGGGCAGAGCCTGTGAATCCCCAGGCAGAGTAAACAAGGAGGAGGTAGAAACAGTCCATAGTGGTTCCCAAATTCGCCTGTAGTTCTACACACACACACATACATACACACACACGCACACATGCATACACACACAATTGAATAAAAATAAAAAATAAATAAATAAATAACCCCAGGTAGTAATGATGGCTGCCTGTACTTCCAGTCTTGGAAGGCAGAGCCCGGGAAACTCCAGAGCAAAGTAGGAGGTAAAAGCAATCTAGGGTGATTCCTGAAGTCTCCCTTGGGCCTCCACAGGGACACACAGTGCCCTCTGATACACACAGAGATATACACCGACACACATGCAAAAATTAAAAAAAATTAAAGTATAAAAGAAGCAAATTTTATAGTGGCAGAGGTCAGCCAAGTGGCCTGGGAAACATGAATGAGATCAAAGAGGATAGAAGAGATTACAAAGGAACCAGAGAAAATTTGTGAGGAGTTGTTTACATATACTGTCTTAGAATTAAATATCAAATTTTCAGTTTAACAATGTTGAATAATTTATCATACGCGGGTTCTACCTTGGTGGAACTGTAATATTTTTAGACCTTAAGTAAGGGTCTTGATGACACCTGTAGACTGTCAGGAAACATCTGCTAAGGAGATGGCAGACAAGGGCTTGGTCACTAGGGCCTCAGCACGTTACTTTCCTAGGTGCTCAGGCTCAATTACTAAGGAACTAGAAATTGATAGAGTAACTTAAAAGAATGTATAGTAGGGGAAAGTAGGAAAGATGTTTATCTCTAATCCATTACTTAGTTGTGGAACCAGAGATACTATGGTGAATGCCTTAAGTTCCATGCTCTAATTATGTGGATAAAAAAAGGGCCTGCTTCTTACTTATGTAGAGATAGCTGCAAACGGCCTAGTCAGCACAGATGTAGATGTCACCCTCCAAAAACAGTGGTCGCTCAGTGAAGGAAAAAGTGAATGTTGGGAGCATTTGACATCTTGTTTATACTGGCATGACTTAAGTGATAAGTTTTCAGCTATACTTAACTAGGATCATACTTTTTATTACTCTTTAGGTAAATATACTAAGTAATGAATTTCTCCATGGTATTTCCTTACATATCATTACACTTTCTCCCAATTCATTCCCCTTCCCCAGCCAGTTCCCTTTCCTCCCCTGGTTGTGCCCTTTTCTGCTTTCTTATTACTTGTATCCTATAACCACATTTTTCATTGGTACGTACACTGAAGTTGGAAAGATTTGCTACCTCTCTCACCTGTATTTTGTGAGTGTCAGATAGGTATTTTTTTTAATGATGTCTTTGAACAAGTAACAAAGTGTGGTAAAAAGTACAGCTGCTATTTGGAAATTTTTCTCCATTCAATCTTTGTTAGTTTTTCAGTGAAATAGTTACTTTTTTATTTATTTATTTATTCATTCAGTGTGTGTGTGTGTGTGTGTGTGTGTGTGTGTGTGTGTGTGTCTCAGAGGGCACTGTGTGTCCCTGTGGAGGTCCAAGGATGACTTCAGGAATCATCCTGAATTGCTTCTACCTTTCTTGCTTCACTCTAGGATTTCCCAGGCTCTGCCCACCAGAGCCAGAAGCCATTTTGACCTGGCTTTTTTTTTTAATGTGGGACCTGTGATCCGAACTCAGGACCTTCTGCTTGCAAGGCAGAGTCTTCTAACCCCTGAGACATGTCTCCAGCCCTGAAATACTTACTTTTTTGCATGTGAGGGGTGTGTGTGTGTGTGTGTGTGTGTGTGTGTGTGTGTGTGTGTGAGAGTGTGTGTGTGTGTGTGTGTGTGTGTGTGTGTGTGTGTGTGTGTATACACATACAAGAAGGTACCTGAGTCTATGTTCCTTAGAGATCCAATAGTAACATTGGGAATCCTGCTCCTCATTGCTTTGCTCTGAGGTTTCCCAGGCTGTATCTTCCAGGGCCAAAAATACAAGCTGGTACCACTATTTCTACCCAATGTTTTTTACATGGGATCTGGGATCAGAACTCAGGTACTTTTGTTTACAAGGCAAAGGTTTTAACATCTGAACCATCTCTCCAGCCCCATAATACTTACTTTTTTATTGAAGAACTGTTTTCATTTCTTATGTAGAATTCTACTTAGAATTATAATAAAGCTTGAGTGCTTTTTTTTTGGCTTGGTACCATTATATGTAGAAATTTGCGAGATTATTTATGATTATAAGATATAGTTAACAAAACATAGGACAATGTTTTTGAAATAATTTCTGAAGCATAGTAAAGTTCCAAAAACAGTAAGAAAAAATAAAGCATATATTACTTTATGCATCTTTTTATATTTTCTCTAATTTCATAATATAACAAGAGGCATATACTTTTTAATTATTTATTATTATTACATGTGTATGATGGTGCATGCCACACACACATATGGACATCAGAGCACAACTTTGTGGACTTAGTTCTCTCCTTCTGCCATGTGGGTTTGGGATCAAACGGGTCACCAGACTTTATGGCTAGCACTCTTTCCCACTGAGCCATCTCACTAACCCAGTATATTTTTATTTCCTTAATGTTTACTGGGAGTAAACATGGAATTTCCGGTCACCTTTTTCCTTTCATATAATATATGTACAAACATACTTGCTCTGAAAATACTCTAGATATGGTGTCTTGTTTTTTTGAGGTTGTTTATGATACATGCTTGTATCTATTTCAGAAGGGATAAATATATTGATTTAACTCAGATTAATGTTTCCCTCTTGTTTTCTAACAGACGAGGAAGGCAGGTCAGCTTCCGACAGTGATGACTGTGTCATTCCAGGCGCCGTCGCCAATACCACCAAACAGGTCAGTAGGTCACTATCAACTAGAATGTTCTGAACACAGACTGACTTTTATTCACAGCATCTCAGTCTTCATAAATGAAATCTTTTTTCTAAGTGGTCTGTGTAGGCCGCAGGTCAGCGTTGAGTGTCTTTGGCACAGAGGATCTCACTGAGCCTTGAGGGCCGCAACCAAGCTCCCAGGACCATCGGCTTGCCTTCCCAGCCTGGGATCACAAGCAGTGACTACTCACTATACCTTGTTTTTTTTGTGAGTGCTGGTGATCTGAACTCAGGTCGACATGCTTATACTAGGGGCACTTTACCAAGTGAGCCATCTCCCCAGCCCCGAGATAGACATTGTTTTAAAGATTTTATTATTTTTTTTAAATTTTTACATGTATGTGTCTGTGTGTCAGAGAGCACTGTGTGTGCCTTTGAAGACCCACTTTGGGATTGTATTATACCTCCTTTTTACTTTGCTCTGGAGTTTCTCAGGCTCCATCTTCCAAGGTCAGAAGTGTAGGACACCACAATTTTGGCCAGATTTTTTTTTATACAGCATTCAGGATTCAAGTTCAGGACCTTCTGTTTTTGAGGCAGACGTTTAACTCCTGAGTGATCTCAAGCACTTTTTTATGTGCTTGATAAATACAAGGAATTTATCTCATCTCCCCAAATTTGTATTATTATTATTATGTAATTATTACTTAATAATATTATCTAGCCTATGGCAACATGACATGTGGAATCTTCATTATTCAAACTGATAAATCAGCAAAGGAATTTTACATACGCTTATCTGAAATTTTTTCAGTAAGATATTCATTTAAACTAATTTAATACTGTTGAGTAATCAAATGTTAAATTGTTAAAATTTTATCAAAACAATGAATGGACATTCTCAGCCTTTCATTAGAGCAATTATTTGATAATAATATCAGTGGGGAAAATGATCCACTTCTATGACATTTAGCTTTATAATCATAAAAAACTCACAAGAGGTGGATGATGGATGGATAGATAGATAGATAGATACAAAGATAGATACATAGGTACAGAGAGAGATAGTGTTATAGTTGGACACAGGTGTCAACTTCACAGTTGGGAGTTTGAGCTCTGGGCACATTTGTAGAGAATTAGTAGTTGAATAAAGCCCAGAGCGAACCTGCAGGAGATTGTCTAGTAGATGGGGAAGGTCCAGCCCATGGCCGGACCAATTCCCAGGCAGGGGGATTAAATGGAGGAACTGAGAAAGTAGGTATCCTTCTGTATACTTCAGACATGCAGGTCTGGCAAATAAGGATTTCTCTTAACTGTTAGGTAGATATAGTACAGCCAGTTCCCTCAGCCCTTTGCCGCATGCTCTCCTGCCAAGCTAACTAAGAACTATGACCAGACAATTGTAAAAGAAAATAAACCCCTTGTTCCTGTAAGTTTTGTCATCATTTTCTCAGCAACAATGCAGACTAACTAAGATAAATTAGAGAGACAGACAGACAGACAGACATAGATAGAAAAGGGAGGGAGGAAAGAAGGAAGGGAGGGAGAAAGGGAGGGATACAGATACTCATGCAAGACAACTGCAGTTTCAGACTGAATCCGAAGGCCTGAGAACCGAGTGCATGGCTGTTCTAATATGTGAGCCAGAAGGCTCCACAAGCCAAGAGTGTTTCAGAACAAGTTTCAAGGTATATTACACTTGAAAGCAGCCTGGCTGGAGGAGCTCACTCTCCTTTTGTCTTTTGGTTTCATTTGAATTTTCAGCTGACTGAACAGGGTCATCCACACAGAGAGGCCATCGACTTTACTCAGTCTACCCATTCAGTTGCTAATCTGTCCAGAAACGCCTTCACAGACATTAATTAGTCAAATCATAACATTATTTGCTGAGTATTTCTAGGCATCATGGCTCAGTCGGGTTGGATAATAAAAGTAACCATCACACCATTTCACTTAGAACCCACCATTCATAAGTCCGCATCCTTGTTCCAGACTCATGTTAGAAGCTCTTCAGCAAGACAGTGCCTATTTCATCCACTTTTTTGGTTACATAAATGATTTAGTCTTTGTACATAAAAATATAAGAAATGAGGTGATTACTCAATCCTGGGTCTATGAAGACAATAATTCAAGAAAAAATCTTGTCAACTTGTAGAGAGCACTCATACCTCATGCTGTAACCCAAGGATTCACTTCTACAATGATAAATATAGAACTCTTGTTATGACTTTCAGGGAACTTCTGCATTAACTTGGCAGATATGCTTAGGAAAAGCCACGCTACTCATTCAGCAGTTAAATTGTAACTGTAGAAAATGTCAGGAGGCATACCAATAATTTATTTCATAGTCAGATACTTCAGCTAAAGAATTCATATAAAATTTATGGTCTGTCTTCCTCATTCTCCAAATGAGTAAACAGAGATTTTGAAAGGAAAAAGGATTCATCTGCCATTATTCTACTGAGGAGGTTGAGAGAAAAAAATAAATTTGGGGTGATTTTTTTTCATTGATGTGGAGGATACACCCATGACTGGCTCACTTACCTCCTTCCCTATCAGTCAATTTAGAGTGAATGTCTCTGCTTCATTTGCTTGTTTCCCAAAGAGAGTCACACAGAAATGACCCAAGGAAAGAAACCTGACCAGCCACATCTAGCCTCTGGACTAGATCTATCTTCATTGGTATCATTCATCCATTCACACTATAAAGAATCCACTCAAGAATGGGGAGAAAGTGTATATCCAGCTAGTGTAGGCAGGATGTATATTATGTTTTGTAGAAGTCAAGTGAACTACCGTGTATGAAAAGCCCTTAGTTGCAATGCAAAAAATTAATTATTTTGGATATTGTCCCCAAAACAGGGAACAATACCTGGCTTTATTTAATAAACACTATTTGTCCTCTAAAATTCAAATGCATGGGAAATCTTTTCTAGATTTTACTGTCTTAGACTATCTCTATTGGGCATTTGCAATGTCTAGAAACACTGCTGGTTATTACATTGGGAACTCTGCCACTGCATCTCATGAGTTGACATCAAGGTTGCTACTAAACACATTGTAATGCATAATGAAGAACCATCTGGCCTGTGAACCAATGCAGTCTTCACTCCGTATCCAAATATGATCTGCTATAAGGATCTTGCATGCCATTGCAGAAGTATGAATGTCTTTAAAGTAATAATTCTTTATGCTTCAGTAGCTGTTGCTCAGCCTCCCGTGTACTTGTTAAAGCTTTACTTTTCAGAAATTACTAATCAGTATCTTATGCTAACTGATAAAATTTAGCTTTGTTTAATTATATACCAAGTATAGTTAATTGATAAATCTCTAAGCTTGGGAACAAATTTAACTCCTTATACTGCATGCTCTGATTTGAATGGTGGTATCCCTTAAAAATTCTTTAAACTTAATCCTCAGTACTACAGTATTAAGAACTGTGGCCTGTGGGAGATCACAAGGGTCTGTGATTCCTTGTGAGGCTGGCACCCATACAAAAGCTGGAAGTGAAAGGTAGCACTCGCTATTCTGCTCATCCACGGGAAGACACAGTATTCATCCCCACAAGAGGATACAGCAGACTCCTGCTTAGCAACAGAAAGAACAGCCTTCACCAGACACTAAACCTGCCCGCACCGTGCCCCCAACCTGCCCACTCTTTAGAACTGTGATAAGTTTCTAATAGGTACAAATCTGAGAATATAAGAAAAACCAAACTCCATTTCTCCTATTAAGCTGCTATAACATAAAACATGACACCTCTATAAGCAGATGTATATGGGGTCTCCCCCTGTATACACTAAGCTCTGCAGATTTCCTCTGATTTGCTTCAGTTCTGACCATGTAGAAGTATATCAGATCCAACAAGTAAAAGGCCCATAGATTGACTTCTCCCACCAACCTTTTCAGATTCCAAGCTCAATCCTAGATTATTTTACCTGTGTGTCTGACAATAAATTGGGACCCCTACAACCCCCTCCTTAGGTTTGATTAATTTGCTAGTGTGGCTCACAGAGCTGAGATTGACAGTTACCTCTAAAATAGACAGTATAAGGCATATAAATGAAGAGATGCCTAGGGCAAGTTGTATGAGAAGACTGCGGAGCTTCTAGGCCCTCCCTGTATGTACACCATTCCTGAAGAACCTGACTCTGTTTCACTGTGTTGGGGGTCTCCAAGCCCAGTCCTTTGGGGATTTTATGGAAACTCCATTACATAGGTATGATTGAGTAAATTATTGGCCATTGACAGCTTAACCAACAAGTCACTCTCCCATCTCTGGAAGTTAGGAGACAGGTCTAAAAGCCACAATCTTTAATCAGGCCTGGTCTTTCCATGGCAGTTACTAGTCATCTCCTTAGCAAAAGACAGTCTGTGGATTTCAGGAGCTGTGTATCAAGATATTTGCAGTTCTTGTTCAGATCTAGGCACTCGTCCCAATAGCATCATTTGTGTTATAAGCCTTCTATTAATCTGACATAAGATCCAGCCCAGATCACATTTGTGTATTTTGTTTATGTATCTGAATCTGTACTGTATTCTCAGCATTTGGTTTGGGTCTTTTATAAAATTGACACTTTTTTAGACTGCAGGCCATTTCCATGGTAGAGTAACCTGGATTTGTCTAGTGTTTTCTCAGCATCAGATTCTGGTTGTGCGTATGGCAGGAATGCTGCGTTCCTTTCAGTGCATTGTCAGGAGGAACCCTGTGGTTTTGGTGGGCCACTGACAGCACTAACTATGGATAAAGTATTGCTGTTGAGACAGGGTGTTACTCTGTATCCCACTCTGTCCTGGGACTCACTTTGTAGCCTAGACTGGCCTCAAAGTGGCCGCAGTCTGTTTTCACAGCTTTCAAAAATGCTAGGACTGCAGGTGTGGGCCACCACGCCCAGCTAATTTTTCCAGTTTAAAAGTATGTACAGTGAAACAGCCTTCACAGGAAAGGTGTATTAGTGAACTACTTGTAGCAAAATACCGCAATAATCAGCTTCTAAATGAAAAGGCTTCCGTTTGTCGACTGACCCTCTTGCTTTTGTGTCTGGAACACAAGGAGGAGGAAGTCTCTTCATCTTGTTCCAGGGATTAGAGGAAAAAGGATGCTGGGTCACAGGACCTGTAATAAAGCTTGGTGATCAGTGCTAGAATAGAATGTACAGGACACAGTACAAGTGTCCCCAGGCTTGTCTGAGTCAGCTTGGGGGACCGTGATGAAGGATGGCTTCCTGAAACCACTAAAGCTGAAGCTGTGCTCCAGATAAGGAGGTGAGGAAAGGATGGGTGCACTTGTAGTCCAGCAAGAGAAGCAGAATAATTTGAAAGAACATGGGGTATGACTGCTTCTGGGATTCTAGGTGGATTTTGAATGAACCAAGTTGTTCAGGTACATGTACAGAGTACCTGAAGGTCAGCTGAAGTGCTGAGCGCAGTTAAGAACACGAAGCCTCTTAAAGTTCTCTTTGGTTTTGGTTTAGAACTTGCTTTGCTTTGTTTTGCTTTTTCTTTGCTTTGCTTTGCTTTGCTTTGCTTTTTCTTTGTTTTGCTTTGCTTTTGCTTTGCTTTGCTTTGCTTTGCTTTGCTTTGCTTTGCTTTGCTTTGCTTTGCTTTGTTGTATTTAGTTTGGCGTCATCTAGTTTGGTGATTTGGTTTGCTTTAATGTTTGGTTTGCTTTACTTTGGTGTTTAGTTTGATGGTTTGGTTTAGGACTTGACTTAGACTTACTTTGATTTAGTCTAGTATTGTGTTTATTTTGGTTTGGCTTGGTTGATTTGGTTTGTTTTGTTTTGGCATAGTAGTATGTTGGCTTGGTTTGGTTTAGTGATTTATTGGTTTGATAGTTTCATTTGGTTTTGTTTGGCTTGAGACACCCTGTTATGCTACTTATAGTGCTCTCCAATTCCTGGGCTCAAGCAATCTTCCTGCCTCAGTCTCCTGACTAAAAAGGTTTACAGTTTCACATCACCATATCCTGCTTTCTCTGAGTAAGTTTAAAGAATGGGGGAAAGAATCATTCATTAAGCAGACTTTAAACTTTCTTTAGTGCATGCGTGGGGTGTGTGTGTGTGTGTGTGTGTGTGTGTGTGTGTGTGTGTCAGAGGGCACTGTATGTCCCTGTGGAGGACCAAAGGTGACTTTGGGAATCATCCTGGATTGCTTCTACCCCCTTCTTGCTTCACTATGGGATTTCCCAGGCTCCACCCACCAGGGCTGGAAGTGCAGGTCACTGCCCTTTTGGCCTGGCATTTTTTATGTAGGATCTGGGGTCCAAAGTCAGGACCTTCTGCTTTCAAGGCAGAGTCTTAACCCCTAAGCCATTTCTCCAGCACACTAAGCAGACTTTATAATTTTTTTTTTATTCATTTAAGAAAGGGACAGAAAGCAGGCATGCCCAGGCTTCAGTGACTGTACATAGGTCAGAGGACAGCTTTCAGAAGCCAGTTCTTTCTTTCTACCATGTGGCTCCTGGGATTGAAGTCAAGTTGTCAGGTTTGTGCACAGACACATTTACTTATTGAGATGTCTAACTACTCCATAAGCAGACATTTAACATTTATTCTAGGGACTGAGAATAAAGCAATGAATAAGAAAAATAAGCTCCTATTCTCAAGTTTTCACTCTTTGAATGCATTTTAAAAGATGCCACCAGTAACATAGAGAATAGATTAGTGGTAAAGGTAGTGAAATTATCATGTAATCCTTTTTTACTGTACTTTTTGTAGGCTTTTTGCTTTTGGCTTTTTAATGTTGCAAGATTAGAACTAGAAGTAGTGTCCTAGATAAATGTAATTTATGCTAATTATACTATGAATCTGAATTATGTCACAGTGTAAGCAATTTAAGATCATTTGGCTCCTTTTTTTCATTTTAGAGAACCTGACAGCTCATAGTTATTTCTTACAACGTTGATCCTTAAAGGGAATCTAACAGATTTCCCAAGACTCAAACAGATGACTTGGTTCTATCTCTTTTCCTCGTGTCTGTGATCTATAATTAATCATAGATTACTTCGTTTTGTTTCATTTCATTTACAACATTTATGAGTCTCACTTTGTCGGTATGAAATGCTTGTCCCCTCCTTTCCTTTCCAAAGTGGTATAATTAATGTTAGCATCTTTTTTAACAGGCTACATAAAGTTTAGTGGCGGGATTAAATCAAGTCATTAACATAATGTGCTACCCAATTTGCCCCTATCTCTCTTCCTTCCCGGACATCAAAGTGCCATAGAGCGCAAGTGTAATTGGGCCTTGCTGGCCTGTCAGATCCCGTCAGCCTGATGCCTGCCACTTCTGCTAAGAAGCTTCTAGGCTGATAACGAATGGGGGCTGGGGAGCCAAAGTCTGAGAAATGCAAAACTTTGGACATTTCCCCATGAATATTTTATTAATTTGAATAATTAGAAGTTAACAATATAAATATGATATATAATACATTGATTAAAAGCCTTGTTTCAGGGCATCAAAACAAACATCAAAAGTGGGGCTTTGCATTTGCTTGGCATTGAAAGAGTTAGTCCTTGCATCTTTGCCACTATGTTATTTAAATAATGCATTTCACAGAGCGTGTTGCCATCCACTCACTGGTTTCTTTAAAAAATGCCCACAGGTGAGAATGGCAAATTGTAGGCCAGAGAGAGAACAGGCTGTTCTGTGCAGGCACATTCACGCCGCTTCCTCTGTTCCCACTGAGGACACTTTTGTAAAAGCTGCCTTATTCAACTAGACTTTCAGTTCCACCTAGAGAGCTATTTCTCTAAACACCAACCTGACATTCCCAAGTGTCCTAATGGTGTTCATAAATATATTTTAAAACTTTGAAAGAATGAAGAAAGCAGCTCATTAGTTTTAGAATTCATGTATGAAAAGTATAAATCATTTCATAATCAAGTATGATATAATTCTATCATTGAATATATAATGTTTTTCATGTTTCACATGTAGAAAACTAGAAACCTTGAATTGTTTTAAAACTATTTTATGTTTTTTCATTTAATTGTATCTAATATGTCATGAACTCTTTCCATAGAAGTATACTTAACATGTGTATAATATTTCATAATGTCATCATTCCATATTTATTTAAATGTAACTTTTTGATGGGCTTTGGGTTTCTACCAGGTTTCACTAATTCAAACATATTTGGTTAAAATGACAGGTTTGATTGTAGAAGAATTATAGTTGCCCAGTCCTTTTGCCCTGTTGCAATTTGTACCCAAAAAACTGTTTTTAGCTGGGGAAAAAAATGATGTGAATATTTTTATATACAATGTGTAAAACTTTTTTCTTCCTATCATACTCTTTGTCAAACTAGTGCATAGGCAATTAATTGTGTGTCACTGGTGATTCCGTTTAAAAAAAAAATTAGGGCTGGAGAGATGGCTCAGGGATTAAGACTCTTACTCATAAACAGAAGTTCCCGAGTTCGGATCCCAGGTCCCATGTTTAAAAAAGAATCACCAGTCAGAAACAGTGGCAGCCTGCACTTCCATCCCTGGTGGGCAGAGCCTGGGAAAGCCCAAAGCAAAGCAAGAAGGAGGTAGAAGCAATCCAGGATGATTCCTGAAGTCACCACTGGTCCTCCACAGGGACGGACTCACACACACACACACACACACACACACACACACACACACACACAAAGAAATTTAAAAGTATATTCTTATATATATTACATGTATTTATGAACATATAGATTTAACATACATAAGCAAAGAAAATGTGTGGAAGCTTCTCTTCCAAACAGTATTAACATCATCTCTCAGGCAGGATTCAGCAAACAAGTGCTCATGTGTCAGCTCAAATCTCTGCCTGATTTTGTAAGTCATGTTTTATTGAAACCTATTGAACCACACCTACTCATTAATGGATTGTCTGTGCTCTCTGTAAGGGAAGTTGAATACTTGCAACAGAGACCATGTAATATGAAGGGCCAAAAATATTTGCTGTCTAGTCTTTGATGAAAAAAATTGCCAACCCCAAGTTAAAGGTATGCTGATTAAAAGTTAATGGACCTGAACTGTACTGAAAAGACTAAACCAGCTCAGACTAAAAGTAACCAAGTTTTGGTTGGTTCTAGAAGGGCTTTTAGTCAATTAATGAGTTAAACTATGAACAGCTAGTCAAGCTGTAACCACTTGGCTGGTTGATGAGGTTATAGCCAGTTTTATAGCAAATCAAGCTGTTTCAGAGTTTTATTTTCTGTAGCTGCTGCCTGTTCACCCTATAGGCTGGCATCTTAGAACCTGCTCTAATGTGGGAGCTGCCCAGCTCATGAGTCACTTTGACTTTGGTTTATTCCCAATAAGTTCTACTAGTTTTAATGTACAAGGAATTTTGTTTTTGAAAGATGAAAACAAGACCGTTGGGCTGGAGAGATGGCTCAGGGGTTAAAGCTTTTGCCTTGCAAACAAAAGGACCTGAGATTAGATTCTTAGTTCCCATCTAAAAAATCCCAAGCAGATAGGGCTGGCACCTTTTATTCTACCCTAAAAGGGAGAACCTGGGAAACTCCAGAGCAAAGCAATAAGGTGAAGGAGCAATCTAGATGGTTCCTGATGTCACCCTTGGGGCCCCCACAAGCACACACTCAACACGCTCAAGTGCCCTCTTGCATACACATGAGCATACATGCCAAAAGAAAGATATGAAAGTGTTATGATTTATTTAATTTTATTCGGCTGTTTTTAATCATGAATGGAACAGTTGAATGTCAGCACTATGGAAACTTTTCTCTAAGTACTTTAGAGAGTCTGTGGATACAGGACAACCCAAGAGATCGGGGCACTGTTTCTCTCAGGCGAGTCCCAACAAACACCATCAGCCCCACTTGCAAAAGTGCATGAGGCCAAGGGAAGGAATCTGAAGTTCTAGGGTGCGACCCAACCCTCTTTTATCAGATGATCTTGGGGTAGTAATAGGTGAATGGCTTTAGGGGAAAGGCATACCTCACTCCTTGGCTGCCGCAGGATCATCTGGAGAGCATTTTTAAACGCCAGAACCTAATCTCCACCCAGGTCAGTTCCATCAGAATTTTTTTTGTAACTCCCCCAAATTGTAATGTATATCCCAATTGAGAGCTACTATACAAAACCTGTTCTCAGTAATGGTGGAAGTGAGCAACATAACAAATTCATCTGAGATTGTGTGTACTTTTACAAATTCTCTCATAAAAATGTCTTCATATCCCACATGGTAAACCACAATCATAATGGAATTGTGTCATATTTCTCAGGTGTCTCGAGATAGGGAGAATATCCCAAGCCACTGCTTTAAACATGTGGTAACAAGCTTCTATAATTTTTTGGTCATTATAGACTCAGTAGTTTTTGTGGTATTTAAGGAACACAAGAACAGTATCCTAAAAATACTCATTCTTAACACCAGTACATTGTCCTCCATGACTAGAGGTTTCCATATTTGTATTTGTTCTGTGTATTCATGTTAGAAAAGATGGATTGCTCACTAATGAAGGCTGACTTTGATTATTTTGCTTGGCAGTGTGAATTTCTGGAGACACATTACATTTCTGTGTATTCTCATTCTTTCTGAAGATGTATCATATCTGGAGAAACAAAATTTTTTAAAGTTTATATGAAGAGTAGATTTAGGAGGATGGGGGAAGGATGCTGGGGGTTGAACTCAAAGCTTTGTGCTTGTTCTCAGTGCTAAGTGGCATCCCTGGCCCTTGCTTTATCGAGGCAAGTTCTCATTATGTTGCCCATGCTGGACTCCCGCTCACAATCCTCCTGCCTCAGCCTCCCAAGTGCTGGGATTGCAGCATGTACACTGTGCCTCACAAGCATGGATGCTATCCTGATATGCAGAAGCTTTGGAGCCTCATATGAGGTCAAGATGTTTCTTCGAGTCTCTGAAATGACTCTGCCTTGCCCAGCCTGAAGGAGGAAAGTGGAAGAATCACCATTAACGCATATGTGTTCCATTACATATGGCTCTGCACCATCAAGAATGAGTTTATCTAAGCAATTACATACTATGGCTCCTAGAGGTAGGCTTTATTTGTGCCTTTCATACTCTTGATGCTTCCTAAAAAGTAATGTTACTAGAAAATAATCCTCATTTGCAGATAAATCTGATAATCTTTTATAATTGAACTTCTCATACCTATTCTCTGCATTTTGACTCCTAGAGAATCATAGATACATACAAGAAAACATAAAAAGATGTTCATTGCAACACTGTAAGAGGTAAATACTGTAAATAACCTCATTGTTTATCCTAACTGGATTGTACTATGTAGGAACTATAAGCACAATCCTATATAAGAATTAATGTGATTAATATGATTAATGTGAACTATAGCTATGAATGCATCTCAAAAGTATAGCATTAAGGGGCTGGAGAGGTGGCTCAGGGGTTAAGCCTCTGCCTTGCAGGCGGAGGGTCCTGAGTTCGGACCCTAGACCCCACATATAGACGTCAGGCGGCTTGCATTTCTGGTCCTGGTAGGGCGGAGTCTGGGAATCCCCGGGCAGAGTAAACAAGGAGGAGGTGGAGGCGTCCATGGTGATTCCCGAATTCGTCCGTGGTTCTACACACACACACGCACACACACACACACACACACACACACGCACAATTGAATAAATAATAAAAAAACTTTTAAAAAAAGTATAGCATGAAATGAAAAACAAATTACAGAATGAGCAATAGTCTGTGCTACCACTGATACAGTCTCAGAGCAGAAAAGAATGCTGTATATCACTTATAGGTACCTGTATGTGCAGTAGAAAATGTGAACCTAAGCTTTGGGATGACAACAGCCTGCTTAAGGACAGTAACTCCTGTAGGGAGGAGGGGACGAGATCAGGCACTGATGGCTTAACCTTTATTTGAAGCGATTTCTTCAGCAACACAAAAAACTCATATGTAGCAAAATGGTAATATCTGTAAGACAGTGAGAACTTACAAAGCCAAATGTTTTTCTGTACTTTCCTTATATTTGGAATGTTGTGTAATTGGAAAATTAAATGCCAGTTCATTGTAAAAATCAAGAATAAAATTAAACTCATCTGTAATCTTATAGTTGTTAGATAATCTTACTGACTGAAACAACTTACAAAACCTTTATCATAAGCCATTCTTACAGTAAGCCACTGTCAGTTACATGATACTGTGTGTAGAGTTGTCAGGTTGAATTACTTACAAACAATTCAGTGACAGAGTAGAGTGTCTGCCAAGCATGTGTAAGGTCCTGGGTTCAATCCCAGCACTGAAAAAAAATCCAAACCTACTCCACTTTGACTGATGTGATAGCTAAAACCAAAGGAAGAATTCAGCAGGAGGCTCTGAAATAAAACATGAAAATAATAATAAAAGCCTAAGTAAATACTATAGAAAGTGTGACCTAAATGTAAGTTAGCATCAGTCAGGAAGCAATAGTAGAACTAAGCCAAAATCATGAGCACTTTAATTTATTTTTCTCTGAGTAATGCAAGCTGTCATCACATTTCTAGATCTTTCAGTCACATATGTGTAGTGTCCATCTACATAGAAAACCAAAAGTAAACTTCGTGCAGTTCTTATTTGAGTCATTCTTCTGTTCCCCACAATCACAGCATATGAATGTTCTTTTTGCTGATTCTGACATCTTGCTAACCACAGGAGCTAAGTGGGTAATTGGTGAACAAGACGAAGAGTATTAACAAGCATCAGTTCACCTGGACAAAGAAAACAGAGCAGAGGAAGTCAAATCTGTCCCATATGGCCACCATCCAGGAATGTGACCTTCACCTTACCCTCTTATCCTGAGCATACTTTAGAAGGCATCTTTTAAACAGGCTTGACTTCAATCACTATCAGTTTTTTGGGGGGAGGGGTTGGGAGGAAATGGTGGTGATGGTAGTTTTGGGAGGTTGGATTTTTGTTGTTGTTATTTAGCGTTTCTGAGACAGGATCTTAGTATATGGCTCAGACTGGCTTTAAAGCTGCCTCAATCTCAAAACTGTTGGGATTCCAAGCATGTACCACCATGCCCAACTTTAGTTACTGTCTTTTAAGTTAGTGTTTTACTTATTATCATTTCTGATTCTCATAATTAAGGCGTGTTTCCCATTTTTTGTATTGACAAATTTCAAATATACAAAAATAATTAAATAAATGCTACCTTATTACCTAACTTGATTAATATTAACCTTTCAGATAGTCTTGTTCAATTAAAACCCTAGAACAGTAAAATACCTGTGTATACTTTAGTAGTCAAAAAACTACCACTTTGCACCAGACACATGAATGTTTTTTAAATGAGAAAACACAGGTAACTGCAGCTTCACATAGTTCTGTCAATATATAAAAGAAATGCTGACCATTTAGAAGACACTCAGCTTCCTGTGTTTCACTAAATATTTGGTGTGAGTCTACTGTGTGCCAGGGTGGATGCTAAGCAGCTGGTGACTAGGCCGTGCTCCTGCCCCACAGGAGCGCAGTCTCTGGAGAGGCAGGCAGGTGAACAAGTCCACGCACCACTGTGGGACTGAAAAGAACAGCGAGGGTCAGGAGAAGACAGACAGCTGTCCTTGCAGGTCAGTGACAGTGTCACAAAAGAGCATGTGGTTCAGATGACAGAAGGCATGATTGCAGACATAATAAACAACAAATGCAGAAGCCAAGCAATATACACAACACACCACAGTTGTGTGACTGACTAAAGTATATGGTAATAGAAAAACCTTCAAGCAAAAAGGTGGTATATGAATGGTTTTAGAGAGAAGGTTCTGTTACAGTAAGAACAATAGAGGCTTCAGGCAAGTGACTAGAGGCCAAAATGCCTCATGTCTTTGGTGGTCATGAGAATTGATCCACTCCCTCCCTGGGTGTGCAGAGTATCTCACCAATGAGACTCCCCAATATAAGGATCCCTACCATTCCTGAACTTATAGTCTTATCATCTAGTCTGCTTTCCAGTTGCCAAAAGTTATCTTTTATACTAATTCCTCCTAATTTCTCTTGGTTCTGTAAAATTTCTACTTTTTAATAGCTAAAAATTTGTGGTATTGGTTAAGCTACTGCTGTATGAGTCTCTAAGTTATTTCTCTACAGATAATAAATGAGAAAAGGAACCATACCATGTTTTCTTTGTATCCCCAGTAGCTGGCATAATGTCTGAAATACCATATGCTCTCAGCAATTCAGTGAAGCGTTGAAATATTTAGGAAGTAAAATGAGCAGACGTGGTGGCCTGTAAGGTACAATAGGAGTGAAAAAAAAAATGGAAATGTCAAGAATAACTCCAGATCTTTTGGTTGTGGGTGACAACAGCTGAAAGGCAATGCTGTCAGCTGAAGTAGGAAGTGCCAGGGATGAGTGGAGCCAGGAGAGGAGCACAGATTCATTTCTGACACATAGAGTTGGAGCTCTGCTACACAGTCGTGGTTCCTCTTCATCTCCAAGTCTTCATACATGAACTACTTGAGCTTTTGACTTGAACACAGCAAAGTGACTTAGATGCCGAGAATAAATTGTACAATACAGCTAACCACAATGACAGTTCTTGGACAATTCTTTATTCAGAGCTTACTTTCCTAATTCATACAACCTGAAATTTTCCCCCTTTGAGGGTTTATTGTCAGTTAAATTCATAGAGTATGAAACAAGCAAAATGATGATAACTGTTACCTTTCGTATTGTTCAAAAAATTTTAAAAGTCATATAATAAAAGTAATGAAACTAGAGAAAAATAATCAAAAGCAATAAAACGAGATCAGAAAGAAAATAGACAAATACATTTAAATTCTTTTGTTTCTTTGGATAATAAAGTCTGGTTTCTGTTATCATTAGTTTGAATATTTTTATTTTTGCTCTTTGCTTAATTTGGGTTTATGATTGAAGTATTTACTTTTATCTAGAATTATATTTTAAACTATTTGGAGAGTTCCATGTAATCTTGACAGGGAATTGTATGATTAATATTAATAAAACAACCATTAAATTAAATAAAATTCTGCTATTTTAAAAGTCATTCATCTCTTTATTATGTCTGTAATATTTTTAAATTCCTGCCTTCATAAAATAGAATAAGCGTATACCTTTTTTCTTTTATAGATTTTTTTTTGTTTTAATCCCTAATTTGTTGACATATGAACATTTTAATGGTTGTTATTTTTTAATAATTTTAAGTTTGTCATATTCCAATTTAATTTTGCATTGTACTATACTTGTTCCAGAATTATAAAGCATGAGCATATGCACTGTTTTCACACAGTATATTTTATGAAAAAAAATTTAAAACATTTTCCTTACCACATAGTCTTCACCAGACAGTGAAGTGAGATTAGACAATAGAGCCACCTTCATTTTTTATGCACGTGAACGAAGAGGGCTTGAGGTTATTAGTTGAAACCGAGTAACCTTTCCTGGCTTTCATCTCTTTCTTTTCAAATTTGAATATGAAAAGCATATTCAAGTCAAAGACCATCACTTTAATGACATTTGGCAGTCATTTGATTTATTAGGTTTTAGAAAAAATTTTCCTTTAAATATTTCATCATACTATGCTAATCCTAGTAATATCGCCAGCTGCAGCCTTGTACCTGTGTTAGTGGAGACAGAATGGTGTGGAATTTTCTCTGTCATCCTAGTAAAATTTCCATGAATCTACTGAATAATAAAATAACCTTATTGAAATATTCAGATTTGAGTTTTTAGTTAAAGTGTCTTAGAATATATAATAAAAGGAAATGTCTTTTGAAAGAAGGGAGTAAAATTACTTCATCAAATATTGAGCATGTTTGACAGTGATGGAAATTATCCTTTGTGGGGATATTTTTACAACAGGACACTTATGTTTTTCAATTTAATTATTTCCTCTGAATTATCCCCATAATCAATCTAGCAAGTTTTCATGCTTAGTATCCACTTAACAATGAGTTCCTAGAAACTGCTCATGTAAACAAGTTTTATTTTCAGGTTTTTCTAATTTTTATTTGAAATTATATGGCCAAAAGTGGTATGTTTATTAAAGGTAAGAGGAATTTTCACAATAATGAACAACTTTCAAATTGTAGAAAATGTATCTGAGAAATCATTGTGATATGATCTAATATTTAAGTCATGCTCTGTTGTTTGAAGTCACCACTCAAGGAAAGATTCATAAATCTCATGATAATATCTGTGACACCAAAGTCTATTAAACCAGGATCAGAGTGAAAATTAAACAGATGCCATTTTATATGCCATTCTATAAATGTGAAAATAAGTAGCAAAAATATATTAAATGAAATAGAATATTTTGTTCTATTTTTGGAAAATGCATTATATATTGAATGAGGTATATTGGGGCAGAAATATGAGAAGGAACTGTAGCTTGTCCTGTAGTTGCTATAGATTGATATAGCTATATATTAGCATAATAGTGATAAAGCATTCAACGGGCTTTGATCTCTGAATCACTAAAGCTTTCTTGGGTACTGTAGATTAAATAAGAGAAGTGATAAACATGTACTTCATTACCTGGTTTGAAACAAGGCCAACTGATACTTGTCATTCTGAAAGCCTTCGGAGATGAAGATCTCATAATCTTCACTCCTCGCAGACTACCAGTGGGGTATTTATAGCCTCAAATGTAAATCAGGAGACTATCGCCATGACACTGTTAACTTCAAACCCTGGGGCATTAGAATCTCATTCTCTCTCTCTGTCTCAAATAATCTGTCATGCGCAAAGCACAGACATGTACAGTGCATTCTAGAAAAGAAGGTACTGACTGTGATATTTTACTTTAAACTGGTAGTGGAAAGGAATAAAGGATTTTTGTTTGATTATTTTGTTCCTTCCTCATTTCTTGGTTTTGCCTTTTAACAGCCATCAGAGGAAATTCGGATTGAAATCATAGCTCTGAGCTTTAATGATTCTCGCATAACCATGGATGACAGTATCCAGCGACTGTTCATTGAGTACAGATTCTACAGTCTCCCTGCCGAAGAGACACCTGTGTCACTTCCAAAACCCAAGAGTGGGCAGTGGGTCTACTATAACTATACCAATGGTATGTATCATTCATTTGTGTAATTTAGACTTTCATGGGGGTTTTGTCCATGGAGGAAGCTAAAGAAACAGAAGATTTAATTCTCTGATTCTTGTAAACTCATGGAAATTTTAAGAGACTTGATTAATAAAGCCAGGGCTATAAAATAACAACAACAAAAATTAGCTTAAAGTAATTGTAAAATTGAAAAAAACAGAAACAGTGGGAAAGCAGTATGTCTGACTATTCCTGCTACATTATACCATCAATGGAAAAAAATGTCACCTATGTCTACATTTAAATTTAAAAGTATGACATTTCAAAAGTGGTAAAATATACTAGTGTTTTGTTTTGTTTTATTTTTATTTATAGTATCCATGTCATTGGGACCTAATTTTGTACTACTACTTTGCTGGTCAGTGTTAGCACTGCTTTTATATATAACATCTCCTGTTTATATATATATATATATATATATATAAGTTCTTACCACATTTTTTTGTTGCTGGTGCATACATGCATTCACTGCAGTTGGCAGGGTTCTCTTAGGACTTGATCTAGTAGCCAGTTGGTAATTTGTTAGACCAGCACAGACCTGATAATCATCTGTGAATTCTTAGATCAAGCTAAGGGATTTTTAAGAATATTGTATTATCATCAGTGCAGAATCAAAAGAAAAACAAAGATCACATCAAACCACATAACCAAGAGTTGAAACTTCTTAATGCATCTTCCTAGACCCCTGCGCTAATGATGAGGATGGAGTACTGTGACATGTTCTGCAAAGCAAGACATTTCATGCTAGTTTCACACTGATGTCTTTTTTACCAATCTTAGAAAATGCATTTTAAGAAACATATATAGTCTTGCTGTTATAGTAGTAGGAATACAAATGATGGTAATTTTTTTGCCTTTAATATTTTTAAAAATATGTCCGTTCCCTGAGGCAGTATAAAGAAATCTGGTCTGGTCTTCTCTGCATCCATGATTCTTATTAATGATGTGAATTTTGGCAAGGTGCTTAAATTTCTTGATTCCTTGTTTTTTATCTAGTAATAATGCGAATTCTAAAATCCTTTCCAGTCCAAACTCTCTAACAACAGGTGACTTGAGAAGTCATATGGGAAATAAGTGCTGTGGTCAAGACCAGAAACTGAGGCCTTCCTCTCATTCACTTGATAGGAAAGAAATGTTTCCAGAAGTATTTTCTCAGCTTTCCCAATGATCCTTAGTTGCAAAGTGCCAAGAAAGTAGACCAGATCTAAACATAATTAGAAATGAAAGAAATGTTCAGTTAATTAATTTTAATGAGACTACCCCAAGGAAAGAGACAAACTTTGGCTTTTCTAAAGGTCAGCAGTAGAACGTTCGGCTAGACTAGCAACAAAACTGTTCTTCAGAAATTGATTGTACAGAGAAACTTGGCTATGTAGCAAAACAGATGTTTCCATTTGCCTAAAGAGCATATCAAATCTGTGTTTGGAGCAAACCTGTGTTACATACTGCAGTGCTCTGAATTTTGTACATTTTCACATGATTTGCTGGTGGGATTGGGGCTTTCTGTTGGTCAGTTGTTTTGTCTTTTCCTTATTATTTGATTGGAATTTAAGAGTTGCTTATGGTTCCAATGAATTAGCCATTATTTGCCCCCCTCCAAAAAAAATTTCAAGAAAGAAATTCAGTAGAAGTATTTACTTTGCTTTTTTTAAACTTCGCTTCCTAACTAATGGGATTTGATTAGGTAGACTTTTTCAGATTAATTGGAAAGAATCTTAAAAAGGAGAGGAATGTGCTCTGTGCTTTAGATACTGATGTTTATCTGAAAAACTGAAGTCCTAGGTCATCAACAAATTTGAGAAATAATTAGCATTAAACTTGTTGGAATTTTTATTTTTCGTATAAATATGATAGTGAAAATGTTTACTCTTAAGTCATTATGTTTATATTACTGCTGCAGGGAAACCCCTGTGGTACTTTAGTTAATAAGCAACTGTTGCATCTAATTATTGTAATGACTTATCATTCACTCGTTACTTGATACAAAAAGTCCTTACATCTTCAAATCTCATTAAAAAATAATGCAGGTGATTTTATTTCCAAACCACTTTTGAAACTCAATGGAAAACTTAGAACACAATAATACATGCCCTTTCTTATGTGACCATTTCTTACCCAGTTAGCTCTGATTTTGCTCTGCATTGTGGTTTGAATCTGCACAAAAGGAATTTGAATACTGAGATATAATTGGGTGCATATGATGACCAGTATAAACTAGTGGTCCCCAGGATTATTCATAGTCAAATTCAGTCTTTATGAAGAGGTTTTAATGCCAGTTCCATTTACAGACAAAAGTATCTCTTCCTAGGTCACTGCTGTTAAATCTACTTGTTAGACATTGGTAGCAAGAATAAAATATTTACATTTTATTGGCATTGAAAATTTTGCTCAGAAAATGCTGAGAAAGCAAGAAAATAGTTTGGGGTGGGGGAAAGATTAATGGTAGTCCTGAAGAATGTTGTCTGGACTGAATAAAGCCTTCTGGGAAATTGACAGTAGGAAGAAGAGAGATTAATGAAATCGTCCAAAGTTTTTATGAGACTTATACAGATCTGGGCCCTTAGTCTCTAAGGATTGAATGGTCTATCTTTTGGAACAATTAAAGTTTAATTCAGAAAATGAAAAGGATGTAGAACATCAGATTTTGTTACTAATAGAAGGAGAAATTTGGCAAAGATAAAGATGACAGGATGATAATACTTTAATGCAAAAGTTATCAAAGATACAAGGTTATCAGCCTTCTATAATTAAACCATCTGCATTTCTTCTAGCATCTGACATTTATAGAGAATATAAGGATTTCTCTAACCTTCAGAAGTGAGGGAGGTTTTTACTGTCTTTTTCATTAACACAGTAATTACATATCTCAGGCTAGGGATAAGAATCAGTGGAGTGCTTGCCTAATACATGTGTTGTTCAGTTCACAAACTACAAAAAAAACAGCAATAACAGTAATCATGGGTCATTATGAGGCACCACATGATATTCACTCCATATACACATAGTCTCAAATCTGGCTAAACCTCTCTGTCTGTGTTTCAATTTATCATTTCCTGGTAATGAAGACATTCAGGATCCTTTCCTCTAGCTTTTTTGAAATCCACATTGTGATTATCTATAGTACAATAGCACACCAGAATTTATGTCTGTCATCGGTATAGCTTAGTACCATTGACCAACTTTCCCCCCTTTTCTCCCAACCTTCCCAGCTTGTGGTGTCCATTATACTAGTCTCATGTGCTCTGAGATCTGTCTGTTCAGTACTTACTGCACTAAACACAATGATCTCAGGTCCGTCCGTACAGTCACAAGTGACAAAATTTCATCTTTTTGTGATTGGACATTTTAAAATTGGGTAGGAACTGAAGATCAGCTTAAGAGTTTGGAATGTCATTCATATCTTCTTTGAAACATTTGCTTTCATTATGTTTTAGGTCAAAATCTAGCAAGTAGGACAAGGGAGATGGCTCAGAGGTGAAAGCTCTTGTTCAAAAGCAAAAATACCTGAGTTCAGATCCCCAGATCCCACATAAAAATGCCAGGTAGATGTGGCAGCTCACCTGTAATTCTAGCCCTGGAAGACAGAGCTTAGGAATCCCCAGAACAAGCTTGCTAGCCAAACTAGCCCTAATGGCATGCTCTTAGTTTGATTGGACTTATGCTCCCAAAGTAAGGTAGAAGAGTAATCAAGAATGATTTTTAATACCACTTTTGGGCTTCCACAGGAATATACATTCAAGTGCTGTCATGTACACACAAACACACACGCACACACACGTATCCAGCCACATGCAAACACATATATGCATTTGCCCCATACAAACATATATGAATGAAAAAATCTGGTGAGTTCTGAACAAATGTGATTTGAATTGGAAATGAAAGCTAAACAGTTACTTTTGGAGAATTCTGATATTTTCAATATTTACCAGAATTATTTCTGAAATTGTTGTATTTGAAGGGTTGAGTACATTTTAAAAATTGATTATTTCAGAGTGCCATATGAATCTTGGTGTTTTTAGGTTCATAGTGTCATGACCTCATCATAACTGGCCAAAATGTCTGTTTCCTACAGCGTTCAACACAGACTGGTCAATAGTTCCTGCAACAGGGCAAAGCATTTAAAATAGGGCAAAACAATGGCATCTAAGATAGTTTTGGTACCCAACTAGCAGCAACAAGGCACATGTTAGAATTGCAGACTTTGGTGCTCTGCCTCAGAATGACTGAATCAGAAACACTGAGAATCTGAGGATGTGACCCAGTGATCTGCATTTTACCAAGCCTTCTAAAGGGCTGGGATACATGCTAAACTCAGAGAAGCAATTGGGTTCATTTAGAAAACACAGTCTAGGCCACGTTTGTACAAAAAGCCACAATTCTAAGTTGGCAGAGACTTTTGAAAAACTAAGCTTTTGGTAAGGAGCTAGAACCTTTTCCAAAAATTAGTTTTTAAACATTTTTACCATAAGCTTTTGATTTAACTAGACTAGAGGCATCTCATCAATACCCCTCTGTAAAAGATAGGAAAGTGATATGCCTGAACTGGGTATAATTACACTCCTGCCCCTGTACCAGCCTCTGGCTCACAAAATGCTTCATGAAATGCAGGAGAAGGCTGGCTTCAGAGGGAAGGAAATGCTACCTCTCTGGAAGGCCATGCAGGTCTGACTCTTAGTAAATAGCAGAAGGAATTGAAAGCAGTAATCCTTGTTCACAACAGTACTGCTCTCGGCACCTCAAAGGTGGGAGACAGCCCACACGTCCATCACAGGACGAGTAGGCCAACAAAATGTGCTGCGTACATACACCCAAACAGTCTTCAGCTCTGACAACAGAGAAATTTAATACTTTCTGAAGTAAACATGAGCCAGAAAAGATCGATGCTAAAGGAAGTAAGCCAGGCACCAAAGGACAGATACCCAGGAAGTAAAAAGATGGTCTCCAGAGACCGGGAAGGGAGATTGAAGAGTTGCATTCATTAGACGCAGAGCTTCAGTTGGGGATGATGAAAAGACTTCAGAATGGAGTGGTGATAATTGCAACAGCAATGTAAATGTGCCAAGTGTCACTGAACCATGTACTGAAATATAGCAAATAGTAAGTTGGGGATATGTTACCACAGTTAAAAAACTATTAATCCATTGAAATTCATCAAAACTGTCTGGGTTTCATTGAAAGCCCATTTTATTTAGATGCTGGACTTTGAAATTCAGTCTTTTTTCATACAAAGACAATATCCTCACTTGTGTATTGAGTCTCTAAGAAATTATGATCTCATAAGGTTAACAGAGTTCACTGTCAACACACACATCGATCTGAATAGCTACAGATGATTAATCACTGTTTGTTAACTCGGTTTTAAAAAAAAACTTTCATTGCTCTGGTCCTCAAATAATCTAAACCAATAAATATGCTATAAAAAAAACTTTGGAATTCTGAAGTGTATAAGAATATATACTGTGCCACATCTTGTGATAGTGAGTAATAGCGCCCCCCCCCCAAAATAAAGTTGTTTCCATTTAGTTTGGTGTACTGGCAGCCTCTAAAAATGAGGTCCTGTCTCCCAGCACTAGCAGAGCTCATCTAATAAGAACAACTTTTTTGTCTTGTTAGGTAAAACAAAATATTCTAAATGCTTTGTGCTGTTTTCCGTAAGTATAAGAGTCACACGGGACAGCCCCATGCAGGAAGTAGCCAGTCAGCACTGGTTAACTTAGCTGTGATGCCCTTGCATGGTTCCTCCTCCTCTCAAGCCACACACGACATCTTCATGCCCCTGACTCCTGGAGGGCTCATCCTTGGGCCTCAGTTAATATTTGCTCAAGTGAGCCAAACAGTTCATTGAGTTGATAGCATCACAATTTGGAACTGAACCGAAACTGTCCCAGGAAACATTTTCATTGTGAAACACGTTTGTTCCCAGCAGAGCCTGAGGAGGACCAGATCCAGAGCTGTCTCAGTACCGTTCCCCCGTGTGCACTTTTAATCATGTCCAGTTGAGCTCTGTTTGCCAGGGAGCCTCGAGTCTGGAATGATGGGTCCAGATATCTTGGCAGCTAAGGCACAGCGCATGCTCTACCAAGCCAGGAAAACACAATCAGGATGACAGTTCGAAAGCTCACCATGTATAGGGACCAGTGCACTCCTGTTGGCACTTACATTTCAGCCACATACCATTCAGAGCACACTCTAAGAGCATGGAGCTCAGTCTGCACCCTAGATGCCTCTTTTATTACATGTGGTGGCAGGAGAGAAGGATTAAATTACTGGGACTGTCAGGAAGGACAAGCAGGCTGCCATACATTATCATTATCACTTGCTTCTCCAGTGAAAGAAAATGCAGTAAATCCCTCAAATACAAAGCAATAAAGGCCGATGGTTTTTACCGCCATGACTGCCAGTGCCTTTAACAGGCGGTGACAGTGATGTGACACTCCTAGGTGCTGCTTGTATCTTTCCTGACAATGTGCACATAAAGCTGCCAGTGACATGACATTAGATCACATGACTGTTCAGATTTGATTCTGGTTTAGGGAGCTGTTTTCTTTTCCTGGGCATACAAGCAAAGTGGCATGACTTGTGTCTATTAAAAAAAAAAAAAAGAAAGAAAGAAAAAGCAAGGTATTTACCAAAGTACAGAGCGGTCCTAATGTAGCGTGTTCCTGAGTGACTGCCTTCTGTGGATTTGTTTTTTCCTCTTGATACAGTGATCTACTTGGATAAAGAAAGCAACCAAGCAGAGAGAGATGTCCTAAAAGCGATACTGCAGAAGCAAGAGCTGCCTCACAGAAGGTATACTATCAGCAAGTGTGTATAAAGCCTGTCTCTGGGACTAGAAAAGGGAGGGGCCCTGCAGTGAGAAATCCAACATTCAACGTCCTTGACTGAATACATCACCTCTGCTTCTCTCCCCTCCTACAAATAACTGTTAGAACCTGTAGTACTTCCAAGAGCCAAAAACCACTCGATGTGTGGTAAGTACCATGTGCAACTGAAAATGTAACTGGAAGGAAGGGTTATAGAGTGTCATAGACTCAGGATAAATTCCTCTTCCTTTACTTTCTTACTGCTGACCTCAAACTAGTCACTTCCTTCCGTATGCTGCATTTCCTTTATCTGGGAATGTCATGTCACATATAGGAGCATCTTGAGACTTCAGTGAAGTAATACACATAACACAGAGTAGTCCCAACACACCGTAAGTGTTCAATAAATCTTCTATAACAGAAGTGGTCCCATTTGTAACAGCTTATTAGCTTCTCAGACAAACTTGTAGCTTACTCTTGTTGTTTAACAGTTCATTTCATATTTTTGAGCACATTTTTAAAATTTGAATAGGACAGTTACAAATTCTGATTCAGAGAAAATCCTTTTCATAAGAAAATAAACTACTATCAAGGAGTGAGTACTTTGGTTAAGCACCAGTGTATATCTTACACATTATCTCCCCTGAACTGAGCATCCCCCACCCCTTGGCTAGCTCCCCTTGCCTACCTGGCTTGAGTAGCACCTCCTTTTTGCCTCTGTGACCCGGGCACGTGCAGCCTCTCAGTGCTTCCTAATGTCTTAGGAGGAGCCTCCATCAGTGCCTTTCCGACAGGCCATGACGTGTATGTCGAAAACGCTGGTGTTTGCAGGGCAGCTTTCCAACGCTCTTGTTTCACAAAACCTGGAATTCAGAAGTCATGGGGTCAAGGGTGGTTTTGTAGAATCTCTAGAAAGCCCAGTGGTAGACCCGAGCTTCTGCTTTTCCCGAGATAGTGGTCACTCAAGTTTAGTTGCTTCCAGTTCTTTGGCCTTTCAGAGCCCACCAGGCTTCTACTCAAGTCACTGGCCGGGGCATCGGCAGTCTCTGCCCAAGGTCTGCGTGCCACTCCCTCACACAGAGCCATTTGGTGACCACTCAGACTCCCACTGCCTGGGTCCTCCTTGTTTCTGGGATGGTAGAACAGCTTGGAAGAGAGCAGTTTTCTTTTAAGACAAAGATTTTTGTTCTTTTGTTTTCTTAATTAAAAGACAGACTGAGGATGTAACTCAGTGGTAGAGCTTACCTGGCGTCAGTGATATCCTAGGTTTAATCCCCAGGGTGAAGAAAAAGTAATTGATTAATTAATTGGCACATTCTGCTTTGGTGTAAGCCTGCCTTTCCTCAGAAGACCCACTTTTTCACATCAGAACAGGGTTAAAAATTGCAGGAACTCTTCTCCCATCACTGTTTCTCTAAGAATGGCAGATGCCCCTTACAGACACAAATGTTTATGTCATCTTTTCAGAAGATACTAGAGAAGACCTCAGTAGAAAGTAAGTGTTGAGGGCTGGAGAGGTGGCTCAGGGGTTAAGCCTCCGCCTTGCAGGTGGAAGGTCCCGAGTTCGGATCCCAGATCCCACGTATAGACGCCAGGCGGAAGCGGGGGCGGCCTGCGCTTCCGGTCCTGGTAGGGCGGAGCCTGTGAATCCCAGGGCAGAAGGAGGTGGAGGCGTCCATGGTGGTTCGCGAATTCGTCCGTGGTTCTACACATACACAGACACAAACACACACACACACACACACACACACACACACACACACACGCGCGCGCGCGCGCGCACACATACACACGGTTGAATAAATAATAATAATAATAAAAAAAAATTTAAAAAAAAAAAAAAAAAAAAGAAAGTAAGTGTTGAGCGAGTGCTGGGAATGCCACCCTCCCTCCAAGGAGGAAAGAGGCAGACACCCTTCCCACAGCCAGAGTCACTCCAGCGTGTGCGCAGGTACATTACCCTCTTAAAAACCTGTTCAGATTTTTTCTTATCCTTTGGCAGTTTCATTCATAAATACAATGAATTTATGTCATTTTCGCCCCTGACTACTCAATGCAAATCCCCTCCTCCTACTGCTGACTTTCTCACCAACCAGTCTCCCTCTTATTTTCAAGTCCCATTGTATGTGTGGTCCTCTTAGTTTCTTCGGGTTGCCTATTCGGACATGTGCCTGAGCACTTGTTGAAATGTGGATGATAAATCAGTGGATATAGCATTGAAAAAAGTTGCTTCCCATCTCCCATTCAGCACTGATCCCTCAATAGTTTCTTGGGGAGCTTTTTTTTTTTTTTTTTTTTTTTTTTTTATTTATTCAACTGTGCGCATGTTCGCGTGTATGTGCGCGCGCGTGTGTGCGTGTGTGTGTGTGTCTGTGTATGTGTAGAACCACGGACGAATTTGCGAACCACCATGGACGCCTCCACCTCCTTCTGCCCCCGGATTCACAGGCTCCGCCTTACCAGGACCAGAAGCGCAGGCCGCCCCCCGCTTCCGCCTGGCGTCTATACGTGGGATCTGGGATCCGAACTCAGGACCTTCCGCCTTGCGGAGGCTTAACCTTTGAGCCACCTCTCCAGCCCTCTTGGGGAGCTTCTTGAGATCGCTCTATCTCCATGATGAAATACTGATAGGCCAATCTCGTTTGGGCCCTGTGAAGGCAGACGCAGCTACAGCAAGCTTGCAGATCATGCCCAGAGGATACTGTCTGACAGCCCCTCTCCCATCCTCAGGCTTTGACATTCTTACTGTTCCTCCTAAGATGCTCCCCAAGCCTTGGCTAAGCTGGAGGATGGTGTAGCTGTCCTGTTTAGGCCTGAGCTTTCCACAGACATTTTACTCTCTGCACTTCAGCCAGCTGTGATTCTAATGATAAATGTTTACATAGCAGTTTGGTGCAGAGCTTCATTCTTTAAAAAGCAGCTCTGAGTCTGTCAGAATCATTTCTTGGGTGGCAGCCCTCCTCAGTGATGGTGAAAATCTGCCGGTCACAGCCATTCTTCACCCAGTCTCCCTTGACATCTGCTGTGGTAGATGTACATGACAATGCTTGTAACACCTGTGCACACTGCCTCATGCCATATTTGGAAATATACAAGTATAACTTTAAATGATGGCACATTGAATGAGACTTTTTTATTAATTTTTTAAACTCGTGTGTGTGTGTGTGTGCGTGCATACATGCATGTGTGTGCACATTGTATGTCCCTGTGAAGACCAAGAATGTCTTTGGGAATCATCCTGGATTGCTTTTACTTCCTTTTTGCTTTATTCTTAGATTTCCCAGGCTCTGCCCACCAGAGCCAGAAATGCAGCCTGCTGCCATTTCCACCTGGTGTTTTTCGTGGAACCTGGGATCCATACTCAGGACTTTCTGCTTTCAAGGCAGACTCTTAAACCCTAAGCCATCTCTCTAGACCTCAAATGAGACTTTTAAAATTATTTCCTTTCGGCTATAGTTTTGACACTGAATCCAAGTTCTTTTTGATTTCATTTCTGTCTCTTTCAACAGAATTCCACCAAGCAGATTCACTACGTGGAAGACAGATTGTAATAACAAGCACACAAATAAACCAATTACATATTGTGATAATTAATAACAGAAAAGTTAAATGCTAACAGAAAAAACAACAGTGAAAGCCAATCTGAGAAGGTGACATTTAGGCTAGTTGGTGAAGGATGCAGGGACCCCTTCAAGTTACAAGAACTGGGGGCAGATGTTCTAGACTGAGAGAGTTAAGGCAGAGTGGTTGAAAGAGCTGGCGAGAGTGAGCTCAGGAGTAGAGAGTCACAGGAAGGCACAGTTAGGAAACAGGTGATGTTTATACCCCAGTTGTGCATCTGAGTTCCCAGGCAGACCCCAGGACTCTGCAAGTCATGCACCAAGGCCTCACTCTGTTCTCTGAAGGTGACAGGAGGTGTCCTCACATGCACAAGTCCTTGTATGTATGGGTATGTGTGCATGTGGTTTAATCTAGTAGAGTTGCTCTTTTGAGCCTAACTCTATAGTTCTTCATTTGACTGACCTTGATTGATTGGACTGATTGATTGACTGATTGATTGATTGATTGATTGATTGATTGATTGATTGATGCTAGGCAAGCCTTTTATCACTGAGGTACACCCAGACCCTTTGAACATTATTTTTGATATTTGCTCTCTGTAGAATTTGAAATGTATTAAATTTAAAGCCAGGAAGGTTGCATTTTTTTACATATCTAGCCCTTTTATAGAAGCAAAAAGGGCTTTTTTCTCTCTCGTTTTTGTCTCATTGTCCATAGGGTCAGTGAAGGTAAGTGCCTGCATTTATATAGTGATGTAGATATGAGTATGAAATACGAGATACAGTATATAAAGGGTAAAGGGGCTAACATACCTAAAATAGCTCTGAATGCTTCTGTCTTTTCTGTGCTTTGTGTAATTTTGTGTAATTTGTACAATGTCCCATTGGCACTTGTAGCAAGCCAGTGTGTCATCTACTAGACAAGGAGGGGTCACATGACACTTTTGGTTTCTCCCCTTGCAAGTGAATTCATTTTACTATAGTTTCTTTTACCAATAGTCATTTCATTTAACTGAGTGAAGCAGCTAATGTGTAATTCAGGACTCTGAATGTTCTCAGTTGAAACAAACTTTTCCCACATACTGTTTGTACTATTTGCTTGTGTTATCTCATGTGATCTCTGCAAGAGTCCTGTTCATAGGTATAATCCTCACTGTACGTAGGAAACTGAGATTAAAGAAGGTATTTGTTCAGAGCCTCACATCTAACTACATAAAAAAAAAATCAGGTTATGAACCAGAATGATTGTCTAGGCCTTCCACCTGAATACTTCTGCCTCATGCACCATGGAAAATACTCAGACCTCTTGAAGGTTGGCCCTGTGTACATAGGTGTTAACTTTCATTTTGATTTCAAAGATTTCTGTTTTCTATTCAAAACTTTTTAGTAGCTACAGGCAGGGACTTCATACAGGAGTGAATTGCTGAATGTTTATCTCCAGCAGCTTGGTTAAAAAGTATTGTCATGTTTACCTATATAAGCATTTAGAAAGGATTTTATCTGTATTTTTCAAGGCATGGTTTCTCAGAGACTTGGGTTTTTATGTTTCTTGTTTTGTTTCTGATTTGGGATAGATCTGTTTCACAGAGTTTAAAATGGTAAGGTTTACAAGCATTCGTGGTTTAAGCTAGGCTGCCAAGACATATCAAAAGAGTACTTAACTGTAAATTCCTGTCATTTGGTCAATCCAAGTGTGTTTGGCCTCAGCACAAGCCACTAATTCAAATCAGTTCCATCAGAACCCTGCAATTATGTCTAAAAGTAAAATAAAACTTGGATTCTATGATTGTAAGTCAAAAGATTGCTGAAGTAATACAAACATCTGATATAGCCCTTGGGCAGAGCTGCTGCCTTTATCTAATGGTATTCAGACCACTCCTCAGGAAACAGACCTTTGCATTTTGAAGACCCACACATATAGCTGGGTAGATCGCGTCCCACCAGCCCCAGAGCTGCGTCCTGCTGAAGGAAAGCATGCCTTTCTGTAGGAAGTGCTGACTGTGCAAGCCATGGTCGTCTTCGTTCACTTCCTGCTGTAGTCTGCAAGGCGAAGGTGTCAAAATAGAATCTGAGCATCAGCTCTTTCCTCCATCTGCTCATTCTCTCAGATTCTGAAGGTAACTGCCACTGGTGCTTGGGTGCATGGAAAGGAGATTGTTATTCATCTGAAGTTTGTGCCACGTCAGGTTTTTGAAGTCCACACAGTTGCTTGATACCACTTCCTTTCTACTGAGATCCTTACAGACACCACTACCACCACTTTGTGTGTCACCATAAAGACCCCTGTGGCAGTCTCGTGGCAGTGTCTTTCTCCTTGTGATGATCCTGTCTGTCCTCTGTCTTCTCAGTATTCGCTTCACCGTGGTCAGCGACCCTCCAGAGGACGAACAGGACCTGGAATGTGAGGACATCGGAATTGCCCATGTCGACCTTGCCGAAGTGTTTCAGAAAGGAAGAGACATCATCGAGCAGAATATTGATGGTATGAGGGCAAGTACTGCTCCATGTACAGCCCCTGGAAACTAGCACCTACTAGCTGAAGCCTTTGCAGAAGGCTCAAGCCACCTCCCACTTCTGGAAACTTCTCCCGGCACCCTCCCCCACCCTTTTGTGACTGATAGAAATTTGAAAAGAATTAATTGAGCTTCACAGGAATCGCTCAGTTTTTAGTATTAGGGTATTAAAAAAGTGTGGGGTTTTTTTGGTTTGGTTTGGTTTGGTTTTTAATACTGTGGAAGCCTCATCTGAACCAAGGCACTTGGCTGTCAGCTTGCAGCGGTACTTATGGAAGCCTCATTCAGCACGACCTTGAGTCATTATTCTTCAGTTCAGGATCCCAACAGGAGGGTCCTCATAACACATCTCCTAGATTTTCACTTCACCAGGTGTGAGCCCCAACAACGCCCCAAACTCCTCTTTCTGCTGTTAGCATATATTTCACACACAATGGAGGGAACTGTATTTATGACTTTTAATCAAGGAAGTCTCTGGCCACGTAAAGGCAGTAGAGAAATTGATTCCCTTTCCCACTGGCTAAGTTGGCAGAGCCCTCTCTGAGAAGATGTTCCTGGCTTGTTTCACTTATCCAGGCTACAGCCAAATCCCTTCTCTGAGCACTCTGAGCATTCTGCATGCACTTTCAGTTGTCTTAGATCAATGTCATATGCTCTGAAGTCTGGATCAAGCGAAATAATTGTCCAAGTTAGACCAAATAAACAAACTGAAAAGCCTGTTTGGAAATCTTTGTAAAGCTTACCTCTCTGACCTGGTGGCAGGTGGCTATGTTTTGTTTGGGCCAGCAGAAAAAGATGAGAAGATTAAAATACCATCTACGCCCCATTGAAGACTCCCAGGACCAAGGGAGTCTGACAGAAACAAAATTGTCTCTCACTGTGTCCTTGATTTCTCTTTCCAACCAGCCCTGCTTAGTGAACCCTCTGCTCCTATGAGGCCACAATGCACATACTGGACTGATATTTAGCTCTCAGGCCCGTGTTAGAAGCTCTAGCACTGGTCATAGCAGCATTTCAGTGTCTTGTGCTGTGTCACCTGGAAATTATAATCCCTAAGAAAAGGTTTTGAAAGCTCAGGGAAATGAGCCAGGCACCAGAGGGCCTTTGCATTTCTGACGGTTCCACCTACATAAACCCTCACGTATACCAAGTTTCCTTGAAGACTTTCACAAATTTTCTTTGAAGGGACATGTAGTGTGGTAGCCACAGGGCATTTACTCAGGAGACCAGGGCAGGAGTTTGAAGTCAGTCTAAGTAAAGTAGTAAGACCCTGTCTCTTAATTAAAAATAATTAAGTAATATCATTATCATTAAGGTTCAAGAAAATCACAAAAACATTACAGAGTCTCCTAATTACTATTTATCTTTTTAAAAAAAATTAAGGATTCTGGCCTTGGGTCACTAGCAAATATCACTTCCCAGCAAATGGGATCTGAGGAATTGAATTAGTATCCCACCCGGATGTGCTTGGAAGACCCAAAGCTTCAGGGAAGAAGTCTATGAACCCCCAGGCAAGCCACAGAACTTCAGTTCTAGAATCTGTCGTTTCAGTTTTCTGATTTCACCTGGAATGTTGTCTTTAGAAAGATAGGCAACCAATCTGTTTGTGAAACATCTTTACAGGGGTTGAAGTTTGTTACGTATAGAGTATGTTAGAAGTTCTGGCCGGTGGCATCCTCACCCTGAACCGTCACAGGGTAAACTTGAGGACCAGAGCGCTAGTTTTTACTCCATAGACAGTATGTCCATATATAGTGCATCAAGGTGTGTGCTGTGTCCATGATGGAGTTTAGTGTGCATAGTTTTCACAAACCAAGGCCACCTTCTCAGCTGCTCGGGCTGGCGCATATCAAGAGAACTCTGATGGCTGATACCAACCCTTTGCCACTGTTTCCTCCCTAGTTTTTGATGCCCGAACAGAAGGTAACTGCATCGGCAAGCTGAGGGTCACCGTGGAAGCTCTCCATGCCCTGCGGTCTGTCTACGAGCAGTGCAGGAGGGATTTGAAGGCCTAAAGGAAGCTGCTCCAGAGCCGTCTCCTACCTCTGAGAAAATGCCCACATGAAAGCTAGATGCAAGTTCTCCTAATTACTCTGGTGTATGTAATCTATAATTCATGGGGAACTGGAAGCGCCACCCTGGGTTTGGGTTTGAAATGCTCAAGTTTTGTACAGTTTTTCATTTGTTTATTTTCCTATACCCTCCTTCCCATGACTACCACCCCTTAGGACTTCAGTTGTCTGCAATAGGCAACACCATCTCAATAATTTATACCTACTTCATAGCATGAAAACATCTATTTGCATTTTCAGCATTTTCTTATGAAGAACTGAGATGTAATTCTCATTTTTATTTTCATAAGTAAAAGCATAAATCTTAGAAAACCTATGAAAAAGAAAGACTTTTATGTTATCCCTAATCATCCCACTAAGTAGAATGCCTATGATTAGCCTCATTAAGAGTTTTATACTGCAAAGATTTTATTAGAAGCAATATTTGAAAATTACTTGGATTAATGTGTTAATCTTCCTGTTTAAAATGCTAATATCCATTTTACGCACATTAAAGCTCAGTATGCATTTTCTTTGATGCATGCAGTTTCTATCAATTAAATATAAAGAAGGAGAAAGATTATGCATCAACTTCCTACATTACTGAAAGATTTTTAGTTTTTTTCAAAAATTATAGTTGTTCCTGTTTATATGATATTCATATATTTTTAATGGTGATATGGATCAGAGTTGTACATGTAAAAAGAAGAGATAGATAGGTTGGTAGGTATGTAGATAAATAGGAAAGGAAGGAGGAAGAAAGAAAGGAAGAGGAGAGAAGAAGAAAGAGAAAGGAAAGAAGAGAAAGAAAGAAAGAAAGAAAGAAAGAAAGAAAAGAAAGAAAGAAAAGAAGAAAGAAATAAAAGAAAGAAAGAGAAGAAAGAAAAGAAGAAAAAAGAAAGAAGAAAAAGAAAGAAGAAAAAGAAGAAAGAAGAAAGAAGAAGAAAGAAAGAAGAAAGAAAAGAAAGAAAGAAAGAGAGGAGAAGGAAGGACGGAAGGAAGGAGGAAGGAGGAGGAGGAAGGAAGGAAGGAAGGAAGGAACGGAAGGACGGAAGGAAGGAAAGGAAGGAGGACGGAAAGGAAGGAAGGAAGGAAGGAAGGAAGGAAGGAAGGAAGGAAGGAAGGAAGAAAGGAAGGAAGGGAAAAAGTAGTGAAATTCACACTTTGGAAAAAGAAAAAAATTAAAGTTTGACTACAATTCAATAAATATAGCTAAACATGAAAAGAGAATCTTTTCATCGTTAAAACGTACATCAAGCATGTACAATGCTAGAGTGTATCTGGATAGCCAGATCCTCAACCGGCAGCTCAGAAAGTTAATTTTCTGCTTTTACCCAATCTTGCTGAAGGATTTAATTGATATTTTTAATGGAGCTGTGAATCAGTGCTGCAAAGGAATTGTCTCTAGAGGTCTGGGATATAATGCATTTCATTTTTTAATTTACTTTTTTATTTGTCATTTTCTTCAAAGGATTTTTATAGGCTGTGGGTTTTCACTGTTTGCAAACAGGCTGTTCCTTCTTAAGCATATGTAAAGTATTCAGGGAGATAAGTAATTTATTAAAATCTACCTAATTTGCCGTGATATATTAAATCTCTGCTTCAGTGATCACAGACCATTTCATTTAGAGAATTAGGCATTCCCTCTTTGTGTGATTAAAGCTCTGGAAAATGAGTTCTTTGCTCCTATTTGTGAACATTCAAAGCCTGCTAATGGCAAGAAGATGGAATAGATTATGAGACAATTCATTACAGTTCAACAGGGAAAAAAGCAGCTATAATGCGAAAATGCAAGTATGAATATCTGCATATAGTCTGAGCCATCTGTGCTCTAACGGCTTCAATAATGACTCTCATCTTCAGCAGGCTTTGAAATGACATCCGTACAATATTAATTTGTTGACGTACATTGTGAGACCAGTAGAGTATGATCTGACCACAGAATTCTATAAATTCTGTCTGTACCATTGGGCCTCCCTATCCTGGGGCCTGCCATCTCCAAGGGGAATCTTGCTCTCATCAAAACTCTGCAAATCTTCATAACAGCTCATTCCTCTGGAACCTTCTAGAGACCACAAACATCTGCAGACAAAACCTCTCCAATCCTAGTAAACAACCACATGTTTGTTGTCACTTTAGCTGGCTCTGAGCTCATCTTTTTGGCCTCTTTCTAGCTTTCTTTGGCTTTATGCAGTTACAGTATCATTAAGTCCCATAATATTCCCTGCAGTAATTTAAAACAGCCAGATTATACCCTGGGATTAACTGAGTGGTTTTTAGACATTTATTGTGGTGCTCTCCCAGAAGGTTTGCATTATTGTTCTCAAGTGCTGCATCCCAAACTAAATGCCCTTTCTGCAGGGAGTAGAATAGGATCATGCCAACTTTTGGAATCTTTCAGTGGAGGGGTAACTTTTTTTTTCTTCAGAAAACTTGCAGAAGCTACTCAACTATAGAGAATCACTACCTTAGGTAAGATTAGGGAATTAGCCAGGTTTCTCTCAGGGCGGTGCTTACTAGTTTTAAAATCCCCAGCATCTAACTTGCAAATTTTCACTTCATTTTATGTGTACTGGCTATATTTTGTACAAATGTGCAAAGGTACTATTTAAAGCAGTGGTCCTATTGAGTGTTCTCACATGGAAGCCCATTACGATCTTTTTCTCCCTTGTGTTGAAAAGCTCACCACCTTCTGGATTAAAGAGCCATGGTTTTCTTTGTAAGGGCAAATAGGGTGTGGGGGGGGCACTAGCCACACAGAATCAACCATTGAAGGTGAAAGTTGTATGAACTTCCAGCTCTGCTTATAACTGTGCCCAGTACGTTCAGCACTTTGGGGCTGTAATGTTTTAGTTTGGGAATATAAAAATGAATGTGATGTGGCATGGGAGAGAGGGTATTTTACATGCTTTTTGCCTACTGCAGTAGAAATGTCAAATTCCCAGCCACTGTCATGAGAAGTAGTTGACAAAAATAAGTTGTATGGTTTACAGTGTGGTTTACGTAGAGAACATTTCTCTTCACTCTCGGTTTCAACATGTTTTCTAAATTATCATGGTTTGTTGCCATTTAACTTAAATTAGTTTTTTTAAGAATAAATAGAGACTCTGTTTAATCAAATAAAGCAAGGCCACATTGAAATTCTGCTGTTCCTGCCATTCATTTGTTACCACAAAACACAAATAATTTCTATGTGTTATGAAGAAGTGTGGGCTGAGAAGTGGTCATGTGATTCAGGATGCTCTGCATGCACCCATGTTCCCACAACAAAACGTAAATTATTTTAATAATCCGACATCAAGAGCTGTGACAATGAAAACCAGTTCTTACACATGTTCTAACAAGAATCTGATTAACATTTCTGTGGATATGGAAAATAACTTTTCTTTAGTCAAGCTGGCACTGTTTCTGAATTTAGAATGATTTCCTTATGTACAAAATAGCACAATGTGAATCATGTCTGTGGACAAACACAAAAATAAAATGTTATCTTTGTGTCATTAAAAAAAAAACAAAGCAGAGGCTTTGAGACATAACATTACCAAATGATTGAAAGTGTCCTGATGATAATTTATCCACACTGATAGGAGTGCCTTCTAGTAAGTCACTTGTGTCTCAGGATCCCTGACTACCTTGAGAAAGAACAGCTAAACTGTGACTTATTGGAGATTGGGCAGCATGCCTAATTAAACCCATAAATGGGAGCAGAAACAGTTTTATGTCCTCTTTGTTCCAAACAAAAACAACCTCTGGGTCAATCAGAAAGCTAAAAAATATCAAAGCAATAGACACAAGTGTTTTAAAAACTAAAAATACAGAATTAGAAACCATCTCCTCATGTTAGTGTATATTTTCTCTTGCAAGACAGAATGTTCACATCTGTTTTAAGCACTTCCAGTGGACTGCACCCCACAGTCTGACCTCCTGGAAGACTGAGTCTGTTACAGTGTGTACTGTTCATCCTTGTCCCTGGTTTACCAAAGGATATTCACTATATGTTATGCCAGGTTTCTCCTCCTGACTTCCTGAAGTGAAGTACGTCCCTCTCAGACAGACATGACTTCTCCTCTGAGGAAATGCCTTCTTTTTTTGTCCTTCCTCACTCCAGAAATTCACAATCTTCTCCCTATAACAACCCCATCTTTCTATTCACTAAGCATCATTTGTTTTCTTTAAAAAAAAAAAATCTTTGGTTGGAGAGATGGCTCAGGGGTTAAAGCCTCTGCCATCCAAGCAAAAGGACCTGGGTTTGGGCCCCAAATCCCACATAAATGGCTTCAGCCTCTCCTTCTAGCTCTGAGAAACCGCAAAGCAAATCAAAAAAAGAGATAGAGCAATCCAGGATGATTCCCAGGATTACCCTGGGGCCTCCACAAGCACACACAGTGCCCTCTTCTACACACATTCATGCCACAGACACATGCACATGCAAAAAAATAATAGCATCTTAATTTTAATCATCTACTTGTTCACGCCTATGTTCAACAGAACATCTCCCATCTGTATACCTGCCTGCTGCTTGCCTGCTTGTCTGACTTTTTCTGACAATGTGGGCCAGACTGGAACTCACTACATGTCCTCATTGGTCTTGAACTTGTGATCCTCCTGCCTCAGCTTTGTGAATGCCAGAATTACAGGCATGCACCACCATACCTAGCATGTATGCTTATTTTTAACATTAAAGCACTTTTTTTCCCGTCTTCTTTTCCTGGTGCTCCTGCTTTTTCAGATACCAACTTCTATTTGACCCTCTCAAAATACTCTCTTCTAGGGTTTTTTTTCTCTCTTATTTTTTGAAGTAGGTTGAGAGGTATCATTTCATGGCCCAGTCTGGCCTTGCTTCTTTTTTTTTTTTTAAAGAATATATTTTATCAGTTTTTTTATTATTACTTATTATGTATTCAATTGTGTGTGTATGTGTGTGTGTGTAGAACCATGGACAAATTCAGGAACCACCATGGACCACCTCCACCTTCTTGTTTACTCTGCCCGGGGATTCACAGGCTCCGCCCTACCAGGACCAGAACGACTTGTATCTTCACTTCAGGTCACAGAGATGGAACTCCAGAAGTTCTCAGGAGGGGCTGGAGAGGTGGCTCAGGGGTTAAGCCTCTGCCTTGCAGGCGGAAGGTCCTGAGTTCAGATCCTAGACCCCACATATAGACGCCGGGCGGAAGCAGGGGCGGCCTGCGTTTCTGGTCCTGGTAGGGCAGAGCCTGTAAATCCCGGGGCAGAGTAAACAAGGAGGTGGAGGAGGTTCATGGTGGTTCCCGAATTCACCAGTGGTTCTACACACACACACACACACACACACACACACACACACACACACACAATTGAATAAATAATGATAAAAATCAAGAATCGCAGGTAAGGAGGTGAGACAGTTTAAAAAATTTTATGAAGTTTTGAATGAATTTTAATTTTTAATGAAGTATTTCATGAAAAATTTTATTTAGGAAGGGGAAAAGCTGGGAGGGAGCAGGGAGGTCCAGGGAGGGGTAGAGGGAGGGAGGGGATCGGGATACCTATTACGTTTATATGAGCAGGGGGAAAAAATACATTATTTTTTTCAATTTATGAATTTTTGAATGAATTTTAATTAATGAAATATTTCATGAAAATTTTTTTATTTTTAATTTTAATTTTTAATGAAATATTTCACAAAAACCAAGCACACCTGTTTTGACATAGTTCTACATGTTACTAACAACAGGGAAAATAAAAGAAACTGTGAAAGAAAACTTAGACTGTATAACCTAGATGTTAGGAAGACTTCTATGTAACTTAGAAGACATAGCTGTCACACACAGGATAAATATACCAAGTATGTAAACATTAAGGCTGCTTTCTCATATCAGACTATTAGAATTGAAAATAGAAAACACAGACTTTGTACTGTTAAAGGTAGCAGTGAGCCAGTGATATGTGCAAGTGTACCGAAGGGGCAAAGCTCAAAATACACGAAGCAACACTGACAGAACCATGAGAAACTGTTATGACTGTGTCACTTTTAACAGTAGATTTTAACCCGCAGAGGATAACAGAGCAGAAACTTAGCAACTGTTTAGATGTGTCTAGAATGTTTGCTAAACTCAAACAGGTATAGAATGCACATGGAACATTTAAAGGAAAATCAACCATAAAGGAAGTCTTGATTTCCAAGGAACTCTGCACTTCTAAGCAAAATGCCATGAAATCAGAAGTTAATAGCTACAACAGAAGTCTTTCCTAAAGTTAAAAATGTATTCCTTTTAATTGACAAAAGATATATATTTATGGATGTGTTATTTTTTTTATTCTGCCAGGACAAGAAGTGACCCAATCCTATAACAAAATGAGAACAAGAATTCTACAAAGGTTCCTTTATGCATAAGTTAGAGAAATAAACATCAATTCAGAAAGCCCATGGCAGAACAAGGTGAGAGAGTCTGACAGAACTTAAGTGTGGCGGAACATAGGTAACACCAGCAATCCCCAAGAAAGAGGGCAGCTACTCTAACTCGCAAGGTACCAAGAGCTGCTTAAGGCCTCATGCCCTGGTCTACATGTAGAATGTCCCCCAGAGGTTCCTCTGTGGAAAGGTTGGTCATCAGTTTGCTGTGCTAATGGGAGGTGGTGGAACCTAGGAAGTTAAGTCCTTGTGAGGGGTGGGGCTTAAACAGGCCGCTGGGTCCCAGCCTCTCTCACCTTCCCGCTATTTCCTGGTTACCATGTGAGCAGCTTTGCTCCACCCCATGCTCCCACCACAATGTTCTGCCTCCTCATAAGGACAGGAGCCGGAAACCATGAATCAAAATAAAATTGTCCTCAGATGTTTTTTAACAGCAGGATAGAGCTAACTAACACCTGGTGAACAGGACAGAGCTGACTCTTGGAGAAAAAGGAAGGGACTTGAGTGTGCAGTAAGTAACAGATTCAGTAGTTCTGAAAAGGTTCCTTCTGGGAGAGAAGGGGCTATTTTGGAAGGGGAGCTATTCCTGGAGACAGCAGTGAAATGAAAAGACACCCCTCCCCCTTGCCAAAGAAACAAGATAATATCATTAAATATTGTCAATAAAAGGTATCAAAGAGGCCATGAGGCCCCCTCCCAAACAATCCAGGCTTTTGCCATATCTCCTGATGCTCACCAGAACTAGTGATAAAACCCTTTCACACATTATGACACATGGTATAGAGAAATCAAACGGAAGTAAGTCAAAAGCTTCCACCCTGTTGTCTTGCTTTTCTAGTGTTAGAAGTCACCGTGTGGGCTGCTCGGAGAGAAGAGGCCTCTGCTGTCTTTTCCAGCCAGAATCCCTACAAACTACAATGTCAATCTGTCAGGCACGATAGCACGCTAATGCAGTAGTGGTGCACCTGTTACAGGGTAACCAACTTCTCTGATTAACTGTGGGGCCCACTGCACAAGAAACAATTCATACTTGACACTAATCAAAAACCCATGGCTAAATGAATCTTAAGCCTTAGAGGTAACCTTAGCACTACTGCTTAAGAAAAATAACTTAAAACCAAACCACCATCTGAAGTATTTACATCGATACCCATAGATAACTGTTATTCCTAGTCATAGTCAGAGATACTTCTCTGCAATAAACAGTGTTGAAAAGCAGAGACACATGGCTGTTCAAGTTGCTAAAAATAAGTGATATTTGAGTGTTCAGCCATAAATATGGGCCTTTAAGGCTCAAGGATCATCACAGATGAGGTGGCAGAAGATATGAGCCAGAAGATGGGGATAAGGGCAGAGAAATGTTGCCTTGACATGCCATGACCGTAGCATTCACAAACTCACACTACCCGTGGTTACCTACACAAGTCCTGCATGGGTCGGTCAGCATTCCAGCATGATCAGAGCAGCACCTGCCTAGCTGAGGAGCTATAAGCAGTGGTGGCTGCTGGAGATGGGAGTGTGATTGATAGCTGGTTACCAAGTGGATAGTCTCACATCCATGCACATATGGGCAGCACTCATTGGACAGAGTGAGCCATTAGGAAAGGAAGAAAAGGGGAGAGGAAAGAAAGATATGTGATGGCTGAGGAGGACATATTGGGGGAAAGGAGGATGAGGTGGGTAGTAGGTGGATATAGTCAAAATACATTGTATTCATGTGTAAAATTGCCAAAGGGAAAAAATTGAAATAGTAACAAGGTATTCAAAAAACTGCACTTTGCTGTAGCAGCAAAAGAGGGCAGTGTCGAGCTAGGAAGTTATAATAGCCATTGACCTCTTGGAGACTTCATCCTTGGAGTTCAACTCTTGGAGGCTCATGGAACCCATCCATGTTTTATGTGCCTTGGCTGGTCCAAGAAAAATCCAAAATAGATGATTCTAACAGAAAGGGAAATCCCGCATCTATCTTCCATAAGAAAACAAAATGAGGATCAAAACTTTCCTTTCACCAACTGTCAGTTGAGCTTCAACAATGCTGGGGAAGAAGGAAAAAATGGCTGTTCATTACTCTGCATCCAGAGTTGGCCAATCACAACTGGCATGCTTGCTTCCTCATTTTTTTTAATATATGAATAAGAATTTTAAGATAATGTAGATTTCACATGCACAACTATATTTTCATTAAGAATCCGAATGCATGGGCCTGGAGGGATGGCTCAGGGGTTAAGCCTCTGCCTTGCAGGCGGAAGGTCCTGAGTTTGGATCCTAGACTAGACGGGCTGAGGCGCGGCCTGCATTTCTGGTCCTGGTAGGGCGGAGCCTGTGAATCCCAGGGCACAGTAAACAAGGAGGAGGTGGAGGCGGTACATGGTGGTTCCCGAATTCGTCTGTGGTTCTACACACACACACACACACACACACACACACACGCACAATTGAATTAAAAAAAAAAAAGTTAAAAAAAAAAAAGACTTGAGAGACATCTCAAGCAACAGTGGAAAGGGATTCTTTTGTTCCGTCTGGACAGAAACCAGAGAGGCAAAGGGGCAGCCCCCTTACTATTGACAGCCCAGAGTCCTACAGTTTGACTTCCAAAGCCAGAGAGATATTTGGGCCTATATCCAGAGACCTTTAACTACACTGTCAGAGCCTGAGCGTTGGGACTCTAGGCACTGAAGAAGGGGCTTAAGGCTGATCTTAGGGTGCTAACCCAGCAGCCAGGGTTACATTTCTATAGTCAGAGTCCTCGGCTTTTCATCCCTGGCTACTGGGATACTGGCAGCCTCACACAGAGCCTTCAGCTCTATACAGCTTTGCATTGCTCGTGGTCTCAGCTTCTCACAGACTCCTTCCTTCCCGAAACTTCCACGGCTTTTTGCTCTGTGTGCCCTCAGTCACACTGGATCTCTCCACCTGCCTGCTAAAATCAGAACATGAGGCATCCAACTCTTTGGAAATGTTCCAGCTCTGAGCTCTGGGTACCGAAACTCTTAGCTCCTGCTGACTCTCGAGCTCTTCGGCACCTCCTGTTCATGCCAACACAAGGCTAAAAGTTCCAGATTTCTGCCTACTTTTTGGGCAAACAGCTCACATCACTGCTTCGGTGATACTGACCACTCAGAAGCAGCGTTTTAGGAGCAGAGCATTCCAGCACTGGATGGGAGGGGCTTGCCAGTGCACCAGACTAGCACAAGACTGAAAAACAGCTTGCTAAACTAACTAGAAAACTGGGCACATGTACCAGTGTTCTGACCCTGATTTTTTACCAATCACAGAATGGTTTCCTGATCCCTCAGGTCACATGCTTCACATAAAGACCGATCACAGGCATCACAAAGGCACCACCTCCTTTCTGAAGAAATAAAAGCAGTCCCGATTCAGTAGAAAACGCAGCCCAGCATTCTACTTGGTGGAATGGCCAGGACAACACACAAGTCAGGAATCTAAAAAACTCAAGCAGAACTTGATAAGATGGGATTTATAGAGTGAGAAACATCTAAGGAAAGAAATCAAAGAAGAAAAGACAAAAAAAGAAAGTATGTACATTAAACATTAGTGGCAAGGTGACTACTAAAGCAAAACTTAAACCATTCTAGTCACCAAAAAGTTATTTTTAACAGAAACTGAAGCCAAGACTATGGAGTGAAAATAGAACCTATATACTGTGTAGTGCAAACAAAGCAACGGTGACAGTATAAAAAACAAGCATTCAGCTGACAGTCATTCATGAACATGGACTTCACATTCATACACGTAGACAAGAAGAAATGATTTTCAGCTGGAATTTACCAGACAAAATTCAACTTCGTACTGTGAAGAAACACTTTCAGAAGAAAGAGCATTGCAGTTAAGTGATGGACAAAACAAGATCCAACGAATGTACCTGAGCAAAGCAGTGATCTTATTGTTGACAAGGTGAAGCTCATGGGTAGAGAAGGGCACCTAACAAGCAATCCTTATCAATACAGAAGCACAGTGTTTGGAGGGGACTTCCAATCCACTTCTGTTCAAAGTGGGGTAGGCAGAATGGGAGAAGAAAGAAGAGCAGCACGAACAGGCTGATCCCTGAGTAGAGCTTAGGGTTTCTTAATGAACTCTCTAGCCTTGGGAAAAAGAATGCCGTTTCATTCATGGAAACTGGCCAAATATGAGGGCTCCAGGAAAATGTCAGTCCATTCTATCAAGATTCAGTAGACTCAGGCTGGGGAGATGGTTTAGGGATTAAAGCCTTTGCCCCACTAGCAGAAGGATCTGAGTTTGGACCTCCATATCCCACGTAAAAGTGACAGGTGGATATGGTGGTGGCCAGCCTTTCTGGAAAGTGGAGTCTGGGAAACCCCAGAGCAAACAAAGGGCAGTAGAGCAATTCAGAATGATTCTCAATGTCATCCTTGTGTTTCCACAGGCACACATACTCCAATGTCCTCTTTACACATGCACACACACACACACACACACACAAGAAATAGACTCAATATCGTCTTACCATGATGCAGAAGAAAAGTCTTTTTAAAGGTAAGAAGGCTTTTCCATCTGAGATTGAAGAACTATTGCTGACCTAGGAAAGCACGAGTGACCTTACACGTGCGCAGTAGTCCTAAGCAGAGAGAACAATGCTGGTGGCGCCTGATCTCAGGCTACACCACAGAGCTGTCTCAACAAAACAGCCTGCTGCTAATGCAAAAACAGATGTGTAAAGCAATAGAAAAGAGCAGAGGACTAGGAAATCAGCCCACACAGCTGCTGCTGCCTGAATGTGACAGAACTTTCAAAATATACATGGGAAAGCAGATGGTGTCTTCCACAGATGGTACTGGGGAAAATGGGTTTCCACATGAGAGGAAGAAACCTTCAGCAAAAATCAACTCTGAATGAATCAAAGACTTTAGTGTAAGACTAGCACCTTAAAACATAAGCAAAATATTCCAAAATATAGGCACAGGCAAGACTGGAAAGAATTACAACAGCACAGGAAATAATCCCAAGAATTGGCAAATGAGATTGGGTAAATTAAAAGCTTACTGCACAGATAAAGAAAGAATCAGTGGAGTGAAAAGGCCTATAGAATGGGAGAACATCTTTACCATACATCTGACTGGGGACTAATAGCTAGGATATATAAAGAACTCCAAAATTGAAATGCCAAAGAAAGAAATCAATCAGTAAATGGGCAAATGAACAGACAGTTCTCAGAAAAGAAATACATAGGGCCAATAAATATTTGAAATGATACTCACATCCTTAACCATCAGGTACCTGCAAATTAAACCTCCCTTGAGATCCTGTCAGACCCCAATGAGAATGGCTAACATCAAAAAAACACCAGCTGCTGCCTAGGGGGGTGTGAGTGTAAACTGTGCAGGTACCATGGAAATCTGTGCAGAGGTTCCTTAAAAATCTGGAAATGAAGCTGGTATATGACCCAACCACCCCACACCTGAGTGTGAATCCAAAGGACGCTAAGCACACCACAGAGATGCTGCACACTCAGGCTTACTATTGCACTAGTTACAGTCCTAGCCGAGAAGTAGAACCGGCCTGGAGGCCCCCAACAAGTGAATGGACAGAGAAAACATGATGTATTTATACACAATGAATTTTATTCAGCCAAAAAGATGTGCGAACTTCTATAATATGCAGAAAAATGGATGGAATTGAAGATCGTCATGTTAACAAAAATAAGCTATATATGGAAAGACAAGTAACATGTTTTCTCTCCCTCATGGAATCTACATTTAAACATGTATTTATGTACGGTATACAGTAAGATATGCATTTTATGGATTTAAATATTTGAGTGACAGGAAAGTAGAATGGGGACCGCCGAGGAGAGGATGGAGTTCAGTGCAAGGAGGGATTAGGGAAGATAACTGGGTTCGTGATTGTGAGCAAGCTACATGATGCAAATGTATGAAAATGTTACAACGAAACCCATTGTTTTCCTCACTGAAGGAATTGATTAAAAGGGTAGCATAGACAAAGCAGGCTGGGGAACGGTTCAGCCAGTAACAGTGCTCAGTGAGCACTGAGTGTTAATCCCCAGCACCCATGTAAAAGCCAGGGTTGGCCTCGTGCCTGTCTGTAATCCTAGCACTTGAGGACGGGGTGGGTGGGGTGGGGTGGGAGACCTGGAGACAGGAGAATGGCTAGGGCTTGCTAGGCATGAGCAGAGGTCCAGGTTCCTCAAGAGACCTTGCCTCGAGAGAACAGGAGGACAGCGATAAAACAGGACACCGGATGGACATCCTCCTCTGGCCTCTGCACACGTGTGCGCGCGCGCGCACACACACACACACACACACACACACACACACACACACTAATACATGAAGCATATAGAACAGCACACAAAAACGTGTGTGTGTTTGCTATCACAGTCATTGTCGTATGCTGATGTTTCCTTTACCACCCTTCTTACCAATCTTGTGTTGCTCTACCATTTTACCTAGGAAGACCTCCTAAGTTTTCTGTCCTTTGTAACATTTTACTTGAAGTTCAATGTACAGATCAATTTGTTAAGCATGACTTGTTTATGGATTATGATCTGTCTTCACATACTGGGGAAGTCAGTGAGGCATACCTGTGGCCTAGTGTTTCTGTGAGGTCAGAGGTCGACCTTTCTGATTTGGTTAGGACCGGCTATCTTCAGCTGTCCGCTGTAAGCCAGGCATCTGGAGCTTCAGTGTCACCTTGCATCCCCACAGGGGCCCAGGGAGTGCAGATGCCCCCTGTGCCTCAGCACCCAGCATTTACATGGGTGCTAGGGATCTGAACTGAGGTCATCTGGCTTGCGGCAAGTACTTTACCTGCCAAACCATCTCCCCAGTCCCCAAAACATGCTCGTGTGTGTGCGTGTGTGTGTGTGTGTGTGTGTGTGTGTGTGTGTGAGAGAGAGAGAGAGAGAGAGAGAGAGAGAGAGCACTGTGTGACTCTGTGGAGGCCAAGAGAGATCCCATATGAGCTTGAACTCAGTGATAATGTTCTACCTGACATTTAAGAATCATTCCAGACAGGGACTGGAGAGGTGGCTCAGGGGTTAAGCCTCTGCCTTGTAGGCGGAAGGTCCTGAGTTCAGATCCTAGACCCCACATATAGATGCTGGGCAGAAATGGGGGCGGCCTGCGTTTCTGGTCCTGGTAGGGCGGAGCCTGTGAATCCTGGGGCAGAGTAAATGAGGAGAAGTGGAGGCGGTCCATAGTGGTTCCCGAATTTGCCCGTGGTTCTACACACATGCGCACACACACACGCACACATGCACAATTGAATAAAAAAAAATTTTAAAAAAAGAATCATTCCAGAGAAATCATATCCAGTATGAAGCACAGCTATTCCCAGTGGTGTCAGGTGTCACGCCCCCTATTTCAAATGAAGCATCTGCAGCGAAATGGACACATCTCAGCCCTGACATGGGCTCTGCAGGCAGTAACCACTGCTTGAGCTGCTGCTCCTGGGTTTGACTCAAGCCCAGGGTTGTCAGCAGAGGCGACGTTCCATTTGCTGGGATGTTCCACGGATGCATGGCTTCCGTGGTTGTTCTCAGAAGCAGAGGCCTCTTAGAGTTTCATACATGAATACCTGAGTTTATTTTCCCGGCACCATCGCTCAAGAGTCCAGCTTCCCATGGGGCCCATCGACATTTACTATGAAAGGGGGAAAGATCCAAGAGGCCCCATGCTTCCCTGAGAGACTGATGAGAGTTAATGCTGTTGGGAGGAGAGGAAGATGGTTCCCTCAGTGGCACACACCCACTGATACATCTTCGTGCTCCAGCAGTGCTCAGGCATATGTCCTCAAGAGCAACTCAGAGGAAACTCAGCGGGCCACACGCAAAAAGACCTGAAAATAGGCAGACGCTGGTAATGAAGGATTGTAATGAGAAGAGGAAAGGGATAAGACTGGAGTCAAGGTTTGAAAGTATCATAAATTCATGGTATTCATTCTAAGAGAATAAAAATTTTAAATTGAGGCTGAAGAAATGGCTCAGGAGTTAAAGCCCTTTGCCTCACAAGCTAACCTGAGGTTCCCACATCCCACTTGGAAACGGTGGCAGTCTGCACTTTGGCTCTGGAAGGCCCTGGAAGGCAGAGCCTGGAAAATCCCAGAGCAAAGCAATAAGGAAGAGGAGCAACCCAGGGTGATTCTGAAAGCCACCTCTGGGCTCCACAGGCACACATACGCAACTGCCCTCTTATACACACACACGGATGCACACACAGATGCACACACACAAAAAAAAATTCATAAATATTTAGAAAAGACTCCAACCTTCCAAGAACTATCATTTCCTAACATGTTGTAGCAACTCCTAATGCTTAATCCTAGTGTTCAAAATGTCCACAGGCTGGAGTCATTAGTAGCAATGGTCTCTGCTACTGAGAACAGAGACGGAAACTGTTCGTCAGTGGAGCATCACGGTCAATGGAGCACTGCATCTATTGTCAACCTCTGCACTGTGCTCAATCTCATGGTCCTCCTGCCTAAGTCACTTAATAAGGCCTGTAGAAAGAAAGAAAGAGAAAAGGAAGGGAAAGAAGAAGGGAGGGAGGGAAGGAGAGAGGGAAGGAGGGAAGGAGGGAGGAAGGGGGAGAGGAGGGGGAGAGGGAGACAGGGAGGGAGGAGGAAGAAAAGGAAGAGAGGGAGGGAGGAGAGGGGGGAGAGAGAAAGGGAGGGGAGAGAAAAGGAAGGAAGGAAGGAGAAGGAAGGAAGAAGGAAGGAAGGAAGGAAGAAGGAAGAAGGAAGGAAGGAACGGAAGGAAGAAAGGAAGAAGGAAAAAAAGAAAGAAAGAAAGAAAAGGAGAAAGAAGAAAGAGAGAGAAGAGAAAGAAAGAAGAAGAAAGAAAGGAAGACGAAAGAAAGAAAAGAAGAAAGAGAAAAGAGAAAAGAGAAGAAAGAAAGAGAAAGAAGAAAGAGAAAGAAAGAAAGAAAGAAAGAAAGAAAGAAAGAAAGAAAGAAAGAAAGAAAGAAAAGAAAGAAAGGAGAGAGAGCAAAAAAAAGAAAGAAAGGGAAAAAGAAAAATGGAGAAAGAGGAGAAAAAGAGGGAAAGAGAAATTAAGGAATGAAGGAGAGAGGAGAAAGTAAAATAAGAAAAAAAAGCTAGATGAGATGGCATCCATATATACATATTTACCAGAAGGTCAGGTTTAAGAGTAATGTCTTCATCCACACTTTTTGGTTCTAACATGAATCCATATTATTTGTGGGATGAAGTTTTTAAAGCAAAGCAAACAAGTGACCACATAACAAAGGTGAGAAGGGATTAAGTCTGAGAAGCCTGCAACGGAGCCAGTAGGAACTGAAGTCCATGCTCACTCTGGGAGAATTCTGTAAAATGTAGCTAGGGAATTTTCTTTCTCTGTTGGCTACTTTACCAAGAGGTAAATATGTGTTACTGCAACAAGAAGCACTTGTAGGCATGAAGTTTTCCAGGCTCAACAATGTTCAAGACACACACTCACACATACACATACACACACACACACACACACACACACACACACACACACACACACACACACCTCACCTCTCCAGAAAACTCACATTCTTGTTAATCCCACCTTGCAAGTCGGGCACATGATATCATTTGCTTGACCAGCCGGGGCACCAATCAGAGTTCTTCTCTGGCTCCTTCCTGCCGTCTGCCTGAAGTTTGAACCCGATGCAGCACTGTGGTAAGTGAGGCTGTCTTGGAGGAAAATGAGCCCCAGAATGTTCTGGAGTTCTCTGAGTGACTGACAGAGACGATCACGGTGAAGGAGGCCACAGCACCCAAGAGAATCATCTAGGTGTGGAGTGTCCCTACACAACATCTCTTAAAAGTGATTGGTTTCTACCAGCTGCCAACAGTGTGGTCTAAGCCAAGATCCTTTGCCTGTCCAGCCTGGCGTTGCTTCACAGTGGAATGGGGGCGTGGGGTAAACACTGCCAGGTGGGGAGTGTTCACGTCAGTGTCCCAGCCTTCTCCAGCATACTGTCATTTTTCAGGATGTGAGGGAACTGTGTTCACATCATCCAAATCTGAGTTCCAAGCCCTTGTGATTGCCCACACGAGTTGCAGTGAGAAGAAAGTAGGAGAAACTGGTGTTGACCAGGATTCAAACCAAAATTTTTTGCCTGAGACATAGGTCTTGTTAAAAGAAATAAAATATCCCTCCTGCCACAGATTCCTTCCCTCCGGGCTTTGGTATTCATTTTTCTCACCATCAGTAAGAAATTTTTGTTACACATGTAATAACTTAGTGTTTTCCCTCTAAACTCCTCTATCCTGTCCAGCAAGGGCCGCATATTCTTTCCACCTGTTCTGATTGTCGGTGGTGTTGGGGAGAGGGGGACCTTTCCACTTTGGTTCATTCAGAGAGAGTTAACATCTGATTTTACATGGAACTTTTAAAGGGAAAAAGAACAACATGGCCCGAAGCTCTCCTAACACAGGGTGTGGAAGTATTTGATGTCTCAGTGCTCGTCCATAAAGGAATGTTGTTTTGAAATGTGCAGTGAAGTCAGGAAAAGATCCAAAGAAAGCCCCCATGGAGACAAAATCAAATCAGCTCACTGCCCCCAAATGCTTCCCTCCCGGACCAGTGGGCCCTTTGGCTCAGTGCCCACCATTTGCATCCAGAATTCTGTAGGCCCAGACATCGCTGCCTGCAGTGATGTGTGATCACGTGGCTTGTCCCTAGGCAGAGCCACTAAAGGTCTAGAAGAGAGACAGGCTTTGTGGGCAATGGCAGTGACCAGAGCCCCCAGAAGTATGAGTCAAAAGGAACTTCCCGTCGTCCAGTGAAGGCTCCACCAGAGAGTTTGCTGGAACAGAAGGAAAAGCATACCGACCTCTCAGCTCGTAAGTACTCGAGAGACACATCAAGTACAAAACACAAGGAAGAGTGCTGTGGCTTGGACATAGCATGAGTATGTCCCCCCAAATTCGTGTGTGAGAAGCTTGACCCCCCTGGCACTGAGGAGCTGATAAGACCTTTAAGAGTATGGTCCGGTGGGGAGTCACTAGGTCATGGAGGGCCCTACCCTTTGAAGGAACGCGTGTGGTTCCCGTGGGACTTGGCTAGTCCTCCTGAAAGGTTCCTATGAAAGAGCAGGCCTGATTCCTCCCTGTCTCTCTCTACTTCATCGCCATGTTGACATCTCTTCTTTTGTCTACCCCAAGATTCTCACCAGAGCAACATACCCTTGGATTCCAGACTAAATCTCTTTTCTTTATGAAGTCCTGAGAATCTGATTTTTGTGCTTATAACAGCAGCAGGAATGGAGTCATACAAAGAGATCCAATAGCTGCAGCTCAAATGACCCTTAGGGAATAGGGAGGCAGGTGCCATCAGCAGTGTTAGAGGAAGAGCCAATGGCTTTTAGGGACGATAAAGAGCCTGGACGACAGCTTGGGACAAAGGTCTAGATGTTTGCCTTTCGGTGTCTTCTGCCAGACAACCTTCTTGAATTAATGCAGACTTCAGAGAAATGGTCTGTGGCAATCAGTCCTGCCCCCTCTTCCCAGGCAGGCTCATTACATGGAGGCCTGTTGACTTTCATAGTCTAGGGACACAGGGGCAGGGAGAACAGCTGGTCACAGAAGCATGCGTGGGGTCCCAACGTGGGATAAGTCCCCTTTATTCCTGGTTGACCCGAGCGTTTTCATTCCTGGTAGCATTAGCGAGACTGTTGGAAAATATTTCTTTTCTCCAAGGAGGGAGAAAGCTCAGACCCAAGGACTAGGAATCAAGCGTGCAAACTCCTGAAATGCATCCCAAGTTCTCCCTCCTACCAGCCAAGGATGCAAAGTCCTGGAGTGACTAGACATGTAAAAAGGAAGGAAGACGCCTCCTTAAGTGTTTGCATGAAACGTGGGCTTTAGGGTCTTTCTTGTTTGCAGAAAGCCAGTGCTGTGGCCACGCTTGGTCACTGACACCCCTCCAAAACGAAGCATGTCTCACACCCAGATGTACCCCCCCTCACTATCCCCCTAGCCCTGGAGAATACATGAGAATACTTTCTGAGTACCCCATATCACCATTATTGGCTTGAGAGACGCCATCATAGGCCGCAGCCTACGTATGCACCCTAGAGGAAAGGCTGGGGCCCCCTCCAGCAGCAGTATCACTTCCCAGGCAGCAAACCAGGCCCCAAATGCAGACTGACTTGAGCTTCTCAAAACTCTCCCAAGCCAGCTGGCCCATCTACTTCCAGCCCAGTGCCAGGAAAGGCTGACAGGCCCAAGTCCTCGAGAGAGGGGCTGCGGGACCTGCTGACAAGTCCCTTGGGCCTCATCACTCTGCCCATCTCCCTCACCTCTGAGGTGCAACCCACGGCAGCACAGACGCTGAGAAACCTGCCTCAGGTGCAAGACAGTGAATGAGAGAGGCAGTTGCCCCATGATCTTTGTCCAAATGGGAAGCACAGGCTATTCCAGCCTCAGGTCAAGTTCAGGTCCTAGGCAACTGTTCCATAGCCCTGTATGGGAGCTCTAGGCTTTTCTCTGCACACGCCAACAGCCACCTCTTTTTTGCCGTCACACTTCTGAAGCGCAGATGCATCTGTCCACCTCGGGTCTCAGAGCATCAGCGAGTCAGCGTCCCTGTGTAGCAGCAATCAAAAGCAAGGAGGAGAAAGCAAGACCTCGACAGCAAGTAAGTGTCCTTTCCTCTGTCCTGTCCCGATCGCTTTCACCAGTCTCCACACTCGAACCAGCCTTGTGTCCCTGCGCTCAGAACCTCTCGCCCTCTAACCCAGAACCTTCTTGCCCGAGAGCAGCAGGCACTCTTTCACAGAGCACTTACTTCCATTGGAAGAATCTTGTCCTTAGAGTCTCCTTCCTGCAGCTAACCCTAATCTCCCCCACACACACCTTCTCCAGTCCCCAGCCACCACGCTCAGTCAGCCAGTGACCCTGCCCCTCCTCCAGCTCTGCTTCTGCTGCAAGCATCTGCTTTATTAATGATAGGCACCTCAGCTCTAGAATCTTCCTGGAGACCAGACACTTCTGAGCCCCTGGAACACTGCACTTGAGTAACTCATGCCTGTATCTTTCCTGGTTTGTGATGGGCCCAGGGGGATGTGTGGAGGATAACCTGCCTACCTGCCTGGAAGTTGAAAAGAACCTTCTGGCACCATCCAGAATCCCTCTGAAGCCTCCCGCTATTTCCAAAGAGCAAAGCAAAGGATAATGTGAGCCTGACTGGACATTGGGAGCTTCCAACTCAGATAAACACACAGAAGTGCCTGCGCCTGGCATTCAGGAAGAGAGAATTAACTCCCAGCAGGCGACAGACACGAGTCATGAGATGGCATGGTGCATCCACAAGAATTCCAAAACTTTCCATAGCGGAGGAAGGGCATGCTGGTGGGCTCCAGGGGATCATTCAAAATCATTTTTCCCATGCTTAGAAGAGGTCAGAGTTAGGCCCAGGTGTCAACTTGACAGTTGAGGGTTTGAGCTGTGGACACATTTGTAGACAGTTAGCTTTTGAGTTAAGCCCAGGGCAAACCTGCAGGAGATTGTCTAGCTGATGGGGAAGGACCAGCCCATGGTGGGTGGAACTAGGCCCTGAATAAAATACAAAGAGCTGGTTGAGAAAGTTGCCATCTGTGTGTACATTAGGCCAGACATGCTGGTCTGGCAAATAAGGATTGTCCCTCTTTCATTCATTATGTGGAGATGGTGTAGCCAGTTCCCTCAGCCCTGGTGCTGGTGTGAGCTGTCCTGCTAAGATGGACGAACAACTGTAACCAGGAATCCTAAGAGAAAATAAACCCTTTGTTCCCTTAAGTCATTTGATGGTGATTTATTGGCAACCATGCAGGTGAACTGTAACAGATGGGGATTTGGCGCGTGAGGTGCATGAAGATTGGGGAAGATAACAGAGAAGTTCCCCTTCTCTCCCACCCCCTCCCCCAGGGTCTGGTACCATACGCACCATACAGTAGAGTAGCCAACCACGCGTCCCTCTGCTGTCGCAGTTACTATAAATTCCACTGGTACAGTCTTTCCCTTGGATTAAACATTGCTAACAATTCATAACATTTTTTCCACTTTTAATTTAAAAAACATTTCGCTTATTGTTGTGAGTGGATGCATGGAGGAGGGGAGAGGTCAGAGGACAACTTTGCGGAGCTGGTTCTCTCCATCCACGTTATGGGAATTCCAAAGCTCACCCTCAGGTTGCCAGACTTGCACAGCGAGTGTCTTTACCTGCTGAACCATCTTGCAAACCACAATCTTTTATTTTTTTAAGAGTCTAAAGGAGTTCTAAGTCCAGAATGTTTGAGAATGGCCACAGGGTAAGTCTTCAAAACATGCCTGTTGCACCAAAAAAAAATCTTTAAGGATCTTTCTTTTTTCTTTCTTTTTTTTTTAATTCATACTGGAATTGAACTAGGGCTTTGAGCATTCCAAGCACACACTGCCGTGTTAATTGTTTTACTTGACATACAAAATAATGAGTTTCATGGCGATTTTATACATGCATATCAATACAATATATGTTTGAATATAGTTGCTGTGTGAAGACTCTTGCTGGAGAGACACCACATAACCATCTACCTCCCCAGAGAGGAGTTCAACTTCAGACCAAACTAATGATCAAGCCAAACTCAGACTTAATAATCCAACAAGTTTATTGGGTTTGCTTACAGGAGCTGGGGTGAGGGTTACTTACAGAAGCAGGATGGCTGATGGCTGATGGCTACCCCATGCCTGTCTAGATGGAACCCCCATAACCTTCCTCAGCCTGTATATATCCTAAGGCCCCTCCTGGATCTCAAGGGCCTGAGAACACATGCAATTAGGGCAGAATTACATGCAGGGAGGCCGGAGTCACAGGTGAGAGTCCAATGACCCTGTCTACTCCCTCTGTCCCTGAAGAAGTCTATGGACAGCAGGTGCTCCTGGCGGCCTCAACACAAAGATAGCAGCCATTTGTTTGAGGGAATGGGCCTTACAACAATAATTAAGTTTAGATTCCAGATTCTACCTGAGATGAAGCATTTGATAATTGTCCTTCAGTTCCCCTTCCATTACCATCTCCTTTGTTTCTCGCCTCAAAGTTCCCCTTCTATTCTCATGTCATCTAAATCTCTATGTAACTCTATGTAAAGGTTACTCTTTACTATTGCTGTGAGAGAGCACCCAAAGTCAAACAACTTATGGGAAAAAGGGAAATTTATTCAACTTACAGCTCCAGGGGAAAAATAGATACAGTCTTTCACGGTGGAGATGGCATAGCTGACTGGCTGGCAGGCAGGCTAAGTCACAGCAGACCGCCACATGGCTTGAGCATTCCTGGAATATCTCTCCTCCTATATTCTGTGGTCCCTTTTATATGGTCCATTGCTGGGAGGTTCCTATGAGATCTATGGAGGTTCCCATAGGGATCTAGGTGTGGTCTCAGCTGATCTTAGTTAATACCAGGTATGTCAAGTTGACACCCGGGATTAACTATCACAATCTAGCTGTGTGAGAGGACGCATGTGATGCCTGTCTTTATGAGTCTGGCTTCTTTGCTTTATATTTTCTTTCCAACCTATTCCACTGCTTCTGCAGAAACATATGAACATATAGCATATTTGCTTGCAAAATGAGTCAGGTAATTCTTTTCATTTCTGAGAAATGAGAGAGAAAAAGAGAGAGAGAGAGAATATGAATACCATGGCCAATGGGCAGAGGTCAGAGGACAACTTTCAGAAGTTGTCTACTTCCACCATGTAGGATTCTCGGCTGCAGTTTGTAAGCAAGCGCCTTATCTGCTAAGCTGCTTCATTAGCTAATTCCTTTCCTTTCTAATTATAAAAATGACACCTGCTCACTAGTGTCTGGGTGAAATCATGGCTGACTTAGAGTAAGTGAGGGTAGAGCCAAGAGTCTGGCTGTGAGCTCACAAAGTCAGGTGATGGGCACATGGGGTTCATCATATCATGCTTTCCTAGTCACGCGTGCCTGGAATTCCCCACGACCAAACGGAGAGCCTTCCATTAATTCCTGTCTCTCAGTCTTTCCTCTGTTGGCAGCAAGAGACATGGAAATCAAAGTGAAAGCAAGAGCTCTGTTGTAGTCACTTTTCTTTGTACTACTGTGAGACAATATTCACACACAACATAAGGGAGGAAGAGCGATTTATTTGGTTTCTGGTTCCAGAGGGGAGGTACAGTCTATTGTGTCTGTTATGGTGGGAATTACATAGTGGAAGTCATGGCTAGGGGCAGAAACAGGAGGCAGAGCACAGCGCAAGAGCAAACTGAGAGGAAGCAGGGCTGGGCCACCATACTCAATGCCCGCGCCCTTGTGACGTGTCTTCCTCCAGCACAGCTCACCTCCCAAACGTGTCACTACCTTTCCAAACACTAGCATCAACTAAGGATGCAAACACAGGAACATGCGGGGGCCCACTCACACTCAGACCGTGCCAAGCTCCATCTCCCACGGAGGTGAAGATGCCCCGGGGGCATCAAGGCAGGTGAAAGGCTCCCTCTGCCTCCATTTGAAAGAGTGAAAAATGCTGTTTGCTTTCATCAGGAGTTCAAAGCACAAACTCCTGTCCCCAAACCCCAGCACACATGAACAACTCTGGCTGGCAGCTTCAGCTTCCCCAGGCTCGAAGCCTCCTGGAACAGGAGAACTTAATAAGGAGTAAAACAAACCCCAAATCTGGCTTCCAGGGCGTCTTTGTACCGGGACAGGGAGCAAAGGTGCTTGTGTAAACTTGATCTTGACTTTGGTGACGTTGCAGCCCCCAGAGAAAGGGGGTCTATGTGCATCCAGCCAGATGTCCTGAGACACATCAGGACCTCATGTCTGCCAAAAGCCACCGACAGGCCATCAGTGACGCAAAAGGCACCCCAGGGTCACCTTATCCCACTGTGCTGCGGTTGGGAATCTGGAATGTTCTAGAAAGAACACATGCTGAGGCTTGGCTGCCAGCCTGGGAGCTACTGGGAGCGATGGAGCCATTCAGAGGTGGGGCAAGTCGGAGGAAGTAATAACATTGGAGCATGCCCTCGAAAACTGTATTGTGATCCTGTTCCCTTCCTCTCTCTTTCTGTTTCCCAGCCAAGTCAAGGTGAGCAGCTTCGCCTTGCTGCTCCCATGAGTCGCTCAGCCCCACCACAGGCTCCAAGTACCAGGGCCAAGAGACCAGAAGCCTCACAACCTCGAGCCAAAGTAAATTTTTCACTTGTGGAAGCAATGGAACAATGACTTAAAACCCACCTCATCCCTGGAGGACGCCAGTGTCGCCTAAAGCCACCAAGAGGCGGAGCGGTCTCTCCCCCACAGCCACACCCACACCCAGGATTCAAAGAGAGTCCACTTCCTTCTTTCCTCCAGGTTTCCTGTTTGTTTGCTCACTTGCTTGAGTGCTTGTTTTTTAGTTTTTTGAGACAGGGTCTCACTGTGACGCTCAAGTTTATGCCATCTTCAGGGCAGGATTTGAAGTGTGTGCCACATCCTGTTCTTAACGGGACAGGCATTCTGCACAGCAAACCAGGCACCCCGAGCACTTCTATCCAGCCTTCCTTTTAATGCCTTAATAGCTGGCCTTGCTTGGGGCTGGAGAGGTGGCTCAGGGGTTAAGCCTCTGCCTTGCAGGCAGAAGGTCCTGAGTTCGGATCCTAGACCCCACGTATAGACACCAGGCAGAAGTGGGGGCGGCCTGCGTTTCTGGTCCTGGTAGGGACGGAGCCTGTGAATCCTGGGACACAGTAAACAAGGAGGAGGTGAAGGTTGTCCATGGTGGTTCCTAAATTCGTCCGTGGTTCTATACACACACACACATACACACACGTGCACACATGCATACACACACATTTGAATAAAAAAAAAAAATAGCTGGCCTTGTTGACTCTGCCCTCCTGTTGACTATTTCCTCTTCCTATATGACAAATAGTACATTTTGTGGCAACCTAAACTTATCATCCTCTGGTTATGTGCATCCTGGTGCCAAAAGCAAGCGGCAGGCAAGCCTGGTTCTTAGCTGGAGACGCTAGGAAGAATCTGACCACTGGCAGAATTGAGTTTTTGGCCATTACAGAAGGGAGAGCCTGTGTTCTTATGGGATATCAGCAAGACCATTCAGCACCATGGACATTCTTAGTCATATTGCCTGGGGGATTGAAAGTGGGGACCCTGGCCTTCCCTCTCTTGAAACATGTTGAAGCACCTGTAAGACGTGACAGTGTTGTTCCAAGCTTATTGTCTGTCCTCAAGGGAGACAGAAAGGAAGAATCAGATGGGGAAAAAATACACTATTTTTCCTAACCTACAGCCTACATGCCTGTCCCTTCGCCCACTCTGAAGATTTGGAGACCTGTCTGAAGGAGCCAGCTGCCAGGGCACACGGGTTTTGGCTAATCTCTGAGGGTTCCTTCCTCATCAAGAGTCTCTTTCAAGTTTACATTAGTTGAGGTTCCCCCAGAAGTAGTATAGGGGATAGCTGATTTGGAAGCAGTCTCCCCAGCCTAGTGTGAGGTTGAGAAGGGAGAAGGAAGGACGCTACCAGAGTGTGTTCTCAAGCAGTTCACCTGTGGATACCCAGAGTCCAGGCTTAAAAGATGATGGGGACACAGAGCACGCATGCGCCAGGAGTTTTCTCAAAGACACCAGCTGAGCGGAGGCTGCTGGAACATAGGTGCTAGGCCTTTTGGTCAGACCAGCCGTTATAGCGGCTCCGCTGCTGGCAGCTTAACGTGAGGTCTACAGGAAGGTGCAGCGCAGAGCGGTACTGCCAGGGTGCCTCTGTTGCCAGGCTAGACTCTGTGTGTCTTTTAGGTCTTCTAGGTCAACGCAGAAAAGTAGAGGGTCTGCATGGCTATTTCCGGCTTTTTTCTCCCCAGGTTTAACCTACAGCTTCTAAGCTGGGTCCCTTGGCCATCTCTACCCAGGAAAACAGGCTCGGGGGATCGCTGTTCCAGCGATGGTCTGCCCACGGAGGCTGGGGACAGGGACAAGAACCGCCCTCTCCAGCTCTTCTCCAGCCCGAGGACCTGTTGTCCTACCCAGGAAGTGTGGAGATTTTCTGGCTTGTCACACATAGACACCTAAAGACTTCGCCTTTGCTAGGGACTTCCTGATCCTCGCTGGGTATGTGGAGTCATTCTGGAAGCTCAGCACCAGGGAAGACACCCCTTTGTCCCTGTGGTGGTTAATCTCATCGAGAAGCCATGAAGGATGATCTCAACTACATTAGCTGAGGCAAGACCCACTTTAACTGGTGCCATTTTTCCATAGGCTGAGGCCTGGGCTGAACAAAGAGGAGAAAGTGACTGAGCACCAGCATTCACGACTCTCTGCTGTCTGACTCTGGGTAGATCGTTGCCAACAGCTTAAGCCCCTGCCACCTTGCCTTCCCCACCATGGTAGGACTGAACACAATTATGAGCCAAAATAAGCCCTTGCTCCTTTAGGTCGACTTTTATCACAGCAACAGGAAAAGGAACTAGTACAGTTCCTGGTCTGTAGTCCTCCTTCCTTGTACAAATGTAAAGAAATAGGTTTAATGTGTCTAAATCAAAATGACTGTTAATTTCTGTACAATGTCAACTCAGTAAAGTGGGATATTTTCTTCCCAAGTTGACAGCACAGCTAAAGTTTTCAAAAATTCAAATTTACATATGTGTGTGTGTGTGTGTGTATGTGTGTGCCTGTGTCTGTGTTTATGTGTATGCACACATTATAAATGTATGTGTATAAACATATATGCACATTTTTATTTATAGAAAAAGAACAATAATAGCAGTATGTTCTGCATCAATAGCAGCAACAGCTTTTCTAGGTCCTGCAGTACCCTGATTAAAATTGAAGAGACATCTAGCAAACTCCATTGAAGGAAAGAAGGAAGGAAAAAAGAAAGGAAAGCCCTTCCCCACCCACCTGAGATGAATGCAGTCCAGCCGGGACTCATGCCAACCTAGGTAAGCTCCCCCACTCTCACCCCCGCTCAACCCCAAACCCCAGGCCAATAATTAAGTTCAGTGAAAAACGCACATAAATTGAAAGAAGATCTTAAGAGTTAAAATGACAATGCCCAAGTCCAAGTGCAAATCCATGAGAAACAACACCCAAGAAAACAAATCTCCCACTGAAGGAATTAATCCCATAATGATAGACTCCAACCAGAACAAACCCATGGAAAATAGCCAAGAAAGCCTGACCCAGGATAACGACTTTAAAACATGATCATTACCATGTTCAATACTATGAAACAGGAAATTCGGGAGGAATTAAATACCCGCATCAATCACTTTGAAGAGGAACACAACAGACACTTGGAGGAGTTGAGAAAAACAGTGCAAGAAACAAAAACAGGCATAGAGCAATTAAAACAGACTCAAGCAGAGTTTAAAACTGAACTAAAAGACAAGTTATCTTCAACCCAGAACTCAACAGAGAGTCTTATCAGCAGAACTAACGAAGCAGAAAATAGAATTTCAGACCTCGAAGATAAAGTGGGAGTATTAACCAGCTCAATGGAAGAGGTTGCTAAAGCCAAAAAGATACTTGAGAGAAATATTCAAGAGTTATGGGACACCCTGAAGAAGCCAAACATGGAATACCAGAACAAGAATCCCAAAACATCACACCTGAGGAAATTTTTCAAACTATCATCAAGGAAAACTTTCCTCATCTAAAAAAAGAGAGGCCCATCCATATACAAGACGCATTCTGCACCCCAAACAGATATGACCAAAATAGAAACTTGCCACGGCAAATAATAGTTAACACACTCCACATTCAAGATAAAAAAATGGTGCTGAGAGCCTCAAGGGACAAAAAAACAAGTCACTTTTAAAGGTAAACCTATTAAAATAACAAATAACTTCTCAAGGGAAACATTAAAAGCAAGAAGAGCTTGGAAAGATGTACTTCAAGTATTAAATGAGCAAAAATGTCAACCCAGACTGATATACCCTGCAAAACTATCTGTCATGATCGAAGGAGAAAGAAAAGTTTTGCAGCACAAAGACAACTTAAAGGGATACATGTCCACAAACCAGGCCTTCAAAAAATGCTAGAAACGATACTCAAGCTTGAAGAAAAAAACAGGCATATCCAGGAGAACAGAAGGGAAGTATAATACTACCAAAACCTAAAGGTGAAACAATACACTTACAAAAGCCACTAAACATAATAAATATCCAGAATTAAAAATAGTTTCTCCATTGTAACATTAAATGTTAATGGACTTAACTCACCAATCAAGAGACACAGATTACAAACTTGGATTAAAAATCACAATCCATCAATCTGCTGCCTGCAAGAAACCCATCTCACCACAAAAGATAGGCACATCCTAAAAATAAAAGGCTGGTCCAAAATTCTGCAAGCTAATGGAATCGGAAAACAGGCAGGGGTAGCCATTATGCTATTGGGCAAAGTGGACTTCAAACCAAAAAAAATCATAAGAGACACAGATGGATACTACATTTTACTCACAGGTACAATTCACCAGGAAGACTTCACAATACTGAACATATATGCACCCAATACGCCCCCCCCCCATTCATTAAGCAAGCCCTACAATGTCTAAAGCAAGAAATCAATCCCAAAACGATAATTCTTTTCACCAATGCACCAAAGAATACAGATTTTTCTCAGCAGCACATGGAACTTTCTCCAAAATAGATCACAAAACGAATCTCCACATATACAGAAAAGTTGAAATTCTAGCCTGTACCTTATCAGACCACCACGGCCTAAAGCTTGACATCCACAACACAACAAGCAACAGAAAATACACTAACTCCTGGAAACTTAACACTATGATGCTGAATGAGAATTGGATTCAGGAAGAATTTACAAAGGAAATTCAAGATTTCCTGAAAGTGAACAGTAATGAAAATACAACTTACCAAAATCTCTGGGACACAATGAAACCTGTCCTAAGAGGTAAGTTCATAGCTCTTGATGCCTACATCAAAAAAATGAAAACATCAGAAATAAATAACTTAACAATGCACCTTAAAGCTTTAGAAGCACTAGAGCAATCTGATCCCAAAAGCAGTAGAAGGGAGGAGATTAGCAAAATAAGGGGAGAAATATCCGAAATCAAGATTAGGAAAATTATACAGAAAATCAACCAGTCAAAAAGCCGGTTTTTTGAAAAAATCAATAAGATCGATACACCCCCAGCTAAATTAACCAAAAGCAAGAGAGAAAAAGCCCAAATTAACAAAATTAGAAATGAAAATGGAGTTATCACTGATACCCAAGAAATCCAGAGAATTATAATGTCATATTTCAAAAACATACTCAGTGAAATTTGACAACACAAAAGCGATGGATGAATTCCTAAGTAAACACAACTTACCTAAATTGGATCAGGAAGCAGTGAATTATTTAAATAGTCCTATAATATATGAGGAAATCAAGGAAGTAATCTCAAATCTTCCCACCAAAAAATGCCCTGGACCAGATGGATTCAGCACAGAGTTCTACCAGACATTTAAGGAGCTAATAACACCAATACTCCTTAAACTGTTCCATCAAATAGCAAAGGAAGGAACACTACCAAATTCCTTCTATGAAGCTAATATTGTCTTAATCCCAAAACCTAATAAAGACACACTTAAAAAAGAAAACTATAGGCCAATCTCTCTGATGAACACAGATGCAAAGATTATCAACAAAGTCTTAGCAAATCGGATTCAAAAACATATCAAAAAGATCATCCACGGGATCAAGTAGGCTTTATCCCAAGCACACAAGGTTGTTTCAACATACTCAAATCAATAAATGTAATTCACCATATAAACCAGTCCAAAGTTCAAGACCACATGATACTGTCAATAGATGCAGAAAAAGCTTTTGACAAGATCCAACAGCCTTTTATGATCAAAACCCTAGAGAAGGTTGGAATGGAAGGAACCTTTATCAATATAATAAAAGCTGTATACAACAAGCCCACAGCAAGGATTCTACTCAATGGGGAAAAACTTGAAGCATTCCCACTTCGATCAGGAACTAGACAAGGTTGTCCACTCTCACCACTTCTATTCAATATTGTACTTGAAGTCTTAGCTGAAGCCATAAGACAAGAAAGGGACGTAAAAGGGATTCAAACCGGCAAGGAAGTAGTCAATTATCTCTATTTGCAGATGACATGATCTTATACCTGAGTTATCCCAAAAACTCTACCAGGAAGCTCCTGGAACTAATACAGAAGTTCATCAGGGTTGCAGGATACAAAATAAATGTGCAAAAATCAGTGGCCTTCCTATATGCCCAGAATGAAAGAAGTGAAAAAGCCCTGAGAGAAACAATCCCATTTGTCATAGCCCCTAAAAAAATGAAATACCTTGGTATAAACCTAACCAAGGAAGTAAGAGACCTTTACAATGAAAACTTTAAAACCCTAAAGAAAGAAATTGCAGAAGACACCAGAAAATGGAAAGACCTCCCATGTTCCTGGATTGGCAGAATCAACATCATAAAAATGACCATCCTACCAAAGGCAGTATACAGAGTCAATGCTATACCAATTAAAATCCCAAAGCAATTCTTTAAAGAAGTTGACCAAACAATCTCAAAATTCATATGGAGGCACAAAAGACTCAGGATAGCAAAAACAATCCTGAGTTACAAAAACATGACTGAAGGTATCACCATACCAAACCTTAGTCTATACTACAAATCCATAGCCTGGTATTGGCTCCAAAATAGACACACAAATCATTGGATAAGAATTGAAGACCCAGATATAAGCCCACACAACTACAGCCATTTGATCTTTGGCAAAGGGACCCAAAAAAATCCAAAGGAAAAAGAACAGCATCTTCAACAAATGGTGCTAGCAAAACTGGATATCCACATGCAGAAGATTAAAACTGGACCTGTACTTGTCACCATGTACAAGAATTAATTCCAAATGGATCAAGGACCTCGATATAAGGCCAGAGACTATAAAAACCATAGTTGAAAGGGTAGGGAACTCCCTCGAGCTGATTGGGCTAAGCCAACAATTCCTAAACGGACATCCAATAGCACAGTCACTACAACCAATACTCAAACAGATGGGATCTTGTGATCCTTGGAGGCAAGGGATTGACAGCCACAGTAGTGTTCCTGTGCTTAAAGGGAACACGAGAAAGGGTTCAGGGAAATGCCACTGGGTCCCTAGGGGTATGTCATTGGAGAGGAGGACCCAGAGGAGAGTTAGGCATACACAATAAAGGACTCTCTGGGAATTGGGGGGAGGCACTGGGGGATGGGGAGGGAGGGAGGGGGGCAGGGGGTTCGGGGGGAGGAGGAGGGAGGGAGAGAACTGGTCTACCTATTAAGTTTGCATGAGCGGAAATAATAAAAATGTATTAAAAAACAGATGGGATCTTGTGAAATTAAAGAGCTTCTGTTCAGATAAAGAGATTGTAACTCAAGCACAAAGGCAACCACAGAATGGGAGAAAATCTTCACAAACCACATATCTGATAGAGCTCTATTATCCAGAGTGCACAAATAACTTAGAAAACTAAACACCAAGGAAACCAATGGCCCAATTAAAAAATGGGCCCTGGAACTTAAAAGAAACTTTACCAGGGATGAAATTAAAATGTCTAACAAATACCTTAAAAAATGCTCCACATCCTTAGCCATCAGGGAAATGCAAATCAAAACTTCCCTGAGATGTCATCTCACCCCTGTCAGGATGGCAAAAATCCTCAATACAAACAACACCAAGTGCTGGAGAGGATGTGGAGAGAGGGGTACTCTCCTATATTGCTGGTGGAGTGGAGGCTCATACAACCACTCTGGCGCGCTGTCTGGAGATTCTTAAAGAAGTTAAAGATTGAAATGCCATATGACCCTGCTATTCCACTTTTGGGAATAACCCCCCATACAGCAAAAATTCACCTTGATAACACAAGCACGATCATGTTCATAGCAGCACTGTTTACAATAGCAAAGTCATGGAATCAGCCCAAATGTCCAACAGTTGACAAGTGGATAAGGAAAATGTGGTACATTTATACAATGGAATACTACTCAGCCATCAAAAATGATGAATTAATGCAATTTGCCGGATGGAATTAGAAAGAATTATTTTGAGTGAATATCCCAGACATGGAAAATTAAGCGCCATATGTACTCCCTAGTAAGTGGATCCTAGTACCAAACCCACTTAGAGACACTCAAAGACAAATCTCTGTAATACCTAGAGTAATTGTAAAGATTATAAACAGGAGGGAAGGGGAAGGAGGGCCCCACCAGAAACAAGGAGAGAGGGGACCATGTTACAGCAGAGAAAATAGGCCACCATCAAGGACTGCAAGGGATGACTTCCAATACCCATCAGGATGGAGCCAAGGGCATTGCAGGAGCAGCAAAACCAAAAAAAAAAAAAAAATCAACAAACCATAATTCAGAACATCAGAGACTCTATATCAACCACCTGGAACTGGGCCAGCCTAATCTCTCCCCATCCTAAAGCTCAGGGAAATTTGCAGAAGAGGGGGCGGTAAGATTGTAAGAGCACAAGGATGGAAAGAGTAATGATATGCAAGATACTCCACACAAATTAGGGCTGAAGCAATCATAATTGGACTTTACATGCCCTGCGCTATGTCCAACACATTATTGACCCCACAAAGTCTAGCATGAACTAAAGGCACTAGGATCCTTGGAGGCTAGGGATTGACAGTCACAGTAGTGTTCCTAAGCTTAAGGGGAACACAGGAAAGGGTTCTGGGAAATGCCCCTGGGTCCTTGCACCTCATCGGAGAGGAGGACCCAGAAGAGAGTTTGGCATGCACATTAAAGTATGCTCTGGGGATTGGGGGGGGAGGCACTTGGGGATGGGAAGGGAGGGGAGAGGGGAGGAGGGAACAGAGGGGTCAGGGGGAGAAGGAGGGAGGGAGGGGACCGGTGTACCTGTTAAGTTTGTATGAGCGGAAATAATAAAAAAAAATTAATAAATAAATAAATAAAATCCACAATACAAAAAAAAAGAAAAAAGAAAAAAGGAAGGAAGGAAGAAGGGAGGGAGAGAGGAAGGAGGGAGGGGGAGGAGGGAGGGAGGGGGAAGGGGGAAGGAGGGAGGGGGAGGAAGGGAGGGAGGAAAAGTTCCAGTAAACAACAATGCTTTTGTTTTTCTTATTAGCTTTTCAATCATTATCTGGAAAGAAGATATTCTAGGATAGCATCATTAAAAAACAGTTTGGGGCTAGAGAGATGGCTCAAGGGTTAAAGACTTTGTCTCACAAGTAAAAGGACCTGAGTTCAAATCTCAGATCCCACGTAAAAGAGTCAGGTGGAAATGGCAGCTCTCTACACTTCTGATCTGGGAAATAGCAGAGCAAATAAGGAGGTGAAGCAATCCAGGGTGACTCCCAGAGTCACACACTAGTGCCTGCCCTCTTGTACATACACACAGAACTCTGATAAAGCAGCTCTGAATCCAATAAAACTTTTACCTGTCTCTACACTATGTGACCATGCTAGAGTAGGTACAAGGTGTTTTTATAGTCACAGAGGTATGACACTATGTCCGATGTCTGTAATATTAGAGGATGCAATGTAAAGGGTATTATTTGATTCTGTTTTTCCAGCAGTGTGCCCAAAGGATGGTATGACACAACTCTGTAAAGAAACACATCCTCTTAGATAGGATTTCCTTTCATTAGTGGCACAGGTCTAAAGATTTACTGTCTTTATAAACACTAGCTTAAAAAGTTATATTAAAAAGAAGAAAAAAAGTCCTAAAACAAAACTCCTCAACCAATGGATTCATACCCAGATGACCAAGTAGAGGCAAGCAAGACTCAGCCTAACTAGCGTTGTACCCAATCTGCCATCCTTTAATAGGAGAGTGAGGAGAGATTCCCACTGGAGACAAGCAGTGAGACAGGGGACTGATCTTAGGAATGACTGACACCTGAGGCAGTGAGAGCAACTACAAGCTAGGCTGGAGCACTCAGGTGACAGAGGAGCACTCAGGTGACTGTGGAGCACTCAGGTGACAGAGGAGCACCCAGGTGACAGAGGACCACTGAGGTGACTGTGAAGCAATCAGGTGACAGAGGAGCACCCAGGTGACAGAGGACCACTGAGGTGACTGTGAAGCACTCAGGTGACTGAGGAGCACTCAGGTGACAGAGGAGCACTCAGGTGACTGTGGAGCACTCAGGTGACAGAGGAGCACCCAGGTGACAGAGGACCACTGAGGTGACTGTGAAGCACTCAGGTGACTGAGGAGCACTCAGGTGACAGAGGAGCACTCAGGTGACTGTGGAGCACTCAGGTGACAGAGGAGCACCCAGGTGACAGAGGACCACTGAGGTGACTGTGAAGCACTCAGGTGACTGAGGAGCACTCAGGTGACAGAGGAGCACTCAGGTGACAGAGGAGCACTCAGGTGACAGAGGACCACTGAGGTGACTGTGAAGCACTCAGGTGACAGAGGAGCACCCAGGTGACAGAGGACCACTGAGGTGACTGTGAAGCACTCAGGTGACTGAGGAGCACTCAGGTGACAGAGGAGCACTCAGGTGACAGAGGAGCACCCAGGTGACAGAGGACCACTGAGGTGACTGTGGAGCACTCAGGTGACAGAGGAGCACTCAGGTGACAGAGGAGCACTCAGGTGACTGTGGAGCACTCAGGTGACTGGAGCACTCAGGTGACAGAGGAGCCCTCAGGTGACAGAGGAGCACTCAGGTGACTTGCAGCACTCAGGTGGCTGTGGAGCGCTCAGGTGACAGAGGAGCACCCAGGTGACAGAGGAGCACTAAGGTAACTTGCAGCACTCAGATGACAGAGGAGCACTCAGGTGACTGTGGAGCACTCAGATGACAGAGGAGCACTCAGGTGACTGTAGAGCACTCAGGTGACAGAGGAGCACTCAGGTGACTTGCAGTACTCAGGTGGCTGTGGAGCACTCAGGTGGCTGTGGAGCACTCAGGTGGCTGTGGAGTACTCAGGTAACAGAGGAGCACTCACATTATTGTGGAGCATCAGGTGACAGAGGAGTATTCAGGTGACCGAGGATCACTCAGCTGGACATGGTAAGCACATAGGAGTACTGATGGGGAGGGAGAGAAATCTGTATCCTAGACAGTCAGCTGAAGGAGGTTAGTTTGTCCCAGCAGCATAGGGTAGAACCCACAGAATATTCTGGAGCACAGGGTGGCGTGATATCACAGGTCAGAGGGAAGACATGGCGGAAATGGCCTTTGTCTCAGGGCTGGCTACAAGGATCTGCGTGTGGAAAGAAAGAAAAAAAGAGAAGGAGGTGAACAAGGGGCAGTAAAGAAAGAAAACCACATAGAGAGGGAGGAGTGTGGGGAGGGAAAGCAAAGAAGACAAATTAGAAGAGAAAGGTGGGTGGAGCTTCTCGCGGGCCCAGGCAGTAAAATCCTAGGGGTCCCCCCTGGCCCTGGTCTACAAATGGTTCTGTGAAAAGCAAGCAAAAGACCGTGAAGATAACAAGTCAGATCCTGGTGTCCAGTGAGCAGACAGACAACTAACTGCTGCCTGATGCCCCCAAGTGGAGCTTCCAAACGAGTAACAATTGCCGGGAGGGGTAAGGAAGGGAGGACCGAAGTCACCCCAGGAAACTCCTCTCCCACCCCAGTCAGCTACACAGAAAATACAAAGGTTTGAGCTTTCTGATTGTTCGCACTTAGAAACTAAAGCCCAAAAAGTTCTAAACATCTGGCCTTTCCAGAACCCACCCACGCCCCACCCACGGACTTGCAAGATGTTTAGTAATGTTGTAGCGCCATCTGCAGGCCGAAGGAGGCACGCCATGCTGGATTCTTCAGCGACTGAATGCACAGGCTCTTTGCAATTAATGATAATGAAGTCTTTCCTCTAGCTGTTTATTCGATGCAGACAACGACCAGGCTGGAAGTTATTTATTTCTACTGTGTCTACAATAGCAGCTGTTCAGAATATACTAGAATCCTTTCAGCCAAAACCGGTTTGGAAATCTCTATTTTAAACCACTGTTTGTTATGAATTGAATTAAATGTTTTGGGGGTGTTTTTTTTTTCTTTTACCACTTCGTTTTTCTATTGTAACGATGGAATGCATTAAAAGCCCTTAAAATGCCAAGGTTACATTTTCTTTCATTCACTTGACAAACATTGAATTAGCACCTACTGTGTGGCTGGTACTTCGTTAATACATCCCAATCATCATCAGAGAGTGTCTGCTTTCTCCTGCTAAGTGAAATGTTCCCATATGGGTTGCTAAACAAGGAAAAAGACCACAACAACCAGCGTATATAGAGTCCAAAGCAACTGAGAAACTTTGATTCATGACACAAGTTGGAAGTCAGTCCAGTGAATCCGGTTTTTGTCTTCCTTTATTTTTCCCTCTCAGAAGTGTAATTAATCTGGGCATGGAGACACACACACACCTGCAATCCTAGCACTTGGGAGACTGAGACCCAGACCTCCAGGGGACAGGAGTTCAAGGCCAGCCTGGAACCAGCATGTGTATTTAACAACAATTTAAAGAAAATAGGTTGTTAGTTTTTCTTTCTTTCTAAATGAAAAATAATGCAAAATGTAACAACTTGGTTTGCATAGGAAAGTGGAGTGAACAAATTGCTAGAATTCTTCCTACCAAAGATGCCCTCTGTTAACTGCTAAATTTTGTTCTTTAAAGTTTTATTTTTATTTTATTTATTCTATGTGTGTGTGTGTGTGTGTCACATGTGCTAGGGTCAGAGAATGGCTTTTAGAAGTCTCTTTACCAGGGGCTCCAAAGATCTAACTCTGATCCCTAACGGGTTTGAATAACAAATGCCTTTACCAGCGAAGCCATATCTCTGATTCTAAATTTTGTCTTTATAAACATGATGCTATATGTTCACTTGCCCAGAGGAGCGTTCCCTCAAATCACTGTGTGTTTTATATCACTTTCGATGACTGTTGAACGTTCATTCATGTGTACACGCCATCATTTATGCCATACATGATCATTGGAGTTTTACCATTTTCAGATTTGTCCAGGGGACACTCCTGAAGAGAAATATGCATCCATGGATCAAAGGAGCTGCAAGTGATTTGAACCCTCTGATATTTCCATCCAGCTGCTAACCAGGCTCCACCTTTGAGAATGTCACATCGTATCTGAACCAAAATCTACCTTCAGGAGCCCTGTGCGCTGAGGACATACTGTGTTTGGGGGATTAGGAGTGAGGAGCACTGTGGATGCCACAGAAGGCAGCCAGAGAGATGCACACAAGTTACTAATTCTTTACCTTGTATTGTCTTAGACTGAAATGCCGTGGAGCATTAGCTAGGGTTTGAGAAACTACAGAAGGTAGGACCATTTTTTAAATTTTTTTTATTATTTATTCAACTGTGCGCATGTGCGTGTGTATGTGCGCACGCGTGTGTGTCTGTGTGTGTGTGTGTGTGTGTGTGTGTATGTGTATGTGTAGAACCACAGACAAATTCGCGAACCACCATGGATCACCTCCACCTCCTTCTGCCCCAGGATTCACAAGCTCCGCCCTACCAGGACCAGAAACGCAGGCCGCCCCGGCTTCCGCCTGGCGTCTATACACGGGATCTGGGATCCGAACTCAGGACCTTCTGCCTGCAAGGCGGAGGCTTAACCCCTGAGCCACCTCTCCAGCCCGGTAGGACCTTTTTAATCCCCTTCATCAGCCCGTTCCCACCACTCACCATGATTGGCGTCACCCCTACTTTGCTTTGCCTTCTCTCGTGTCCCGTCCACAGTTCCACCCACAGAATTCTGCCCCACAAAGTGACTACAGCTATTCCTTAATGTCCGTGGGACCCTCAAATCCAGAGCTGTTCAAGTCTCCCATCTAAAACGATGAGTGTTTGCCTAGCACCTATGCACCTCCTTTTCGATTATACTTTAAATAATCCTGAGATTGTATGCAACACAGAATAATGTAAGTTGTTGCTTTGCTTTATTTCTTAGGGTATGGTAGTCAAAAACACTCGATATGTTCAATTCAGATACAATTTACTTCAAATATTTCTCATCTGCGGGAACCCACAGACACAGAGCCCTTGACTATGGAGAGCACCTGGACGTCCTTTGGGTTTTTGAAAACATCGGGATGTCCTTAGATGTGAGGTTTGAACCTAAGGACTCCTGGACTGGCTTAGAGAAGCCTTGCAGCCTTTCTTTGGAACGGGGCATTTTCTATGTTATTTCCTTCAGTCACTGGGCTCACAGAGGGTTGGGGAAAACAGCTCGAGGCATCCCCAGAGGCGATTCTTCCAGGAGTGGGGATCGCAAGGTCAAAAGTCCTGGAGGACAAAAGTGACTGGCTCCAAGTGCCAAGGAGAAATTAAAACGGCTGTCTTTGATTTTAGTATTGCTTTATTAACTCTGTCACCTACTGCTCTCAAACAAAAACAAAATACCAGGAAGGGTTTAGGCTCTCAGGATGTTGGAGCCAACTGTGACTTTGCGAGCAGAGGACCGGGTGCCCCAGGGAAGGTGACTTGACCGCACAGCCAAAGGGTGACTGTGCGGGGTGATGGGAAGCAGGAAGACACCGGGGGAGTCGGACGGAGAACTGGGTCAGAGAACGGGGTCCGGGGTGTCCCCATTCACATTGTTTGGCCCGCCTGGCCTCAGCGTGGCGAAGGTGGAGGAGAAGCCTGACTTCTTTCCCCCTCTGACTTGGTGCCGCTGCAGGTGAAGACCGCTCAGGGGGAAACCTCGAGTGCCTGAGCTGATCCCACAGTCCCAGCCTGAGCCGAATGCAGGGCTCTGGAAGGTGGCGGGATGCAAGGGCCACTGGGACTTATTGAATGTTCCCACCCTACTAGCATCCTCCTCAGTTTTCCCTATGTGCACATGGATAAAATAAGGCGAGACTTAATCAGCTTTGGCAAGCTTGCTTGAGAGCTAGGAAGCCACGTGGATCTTCGCCTCTCTGTTCTTGCCGTGCATAGTGTAGCCAGTTCCCTCCGTTCCTGATGCTGGTTTAACGCTCCTGTTGCAATGGACTGGACATGGGTCCCCCGGATGCCCTACGTTTTGTGCGGACCGTGTGTTCACCACAGCAACGCAAACAGGAAACGAAGGTGACATCTCAGCACAACAGCTGACGATCATGACCCCGTGATCTGGTAAGTTTGGAAAATGCTCTCAAAGAACGCCTCCAGCTCTGCACACTCCCAGGACGGATGTCTGGCGGTACTCCAGCAGACTGGTCGCGCCAGGCTAACGGATAGACACAGGTGCAAACCTAAACTGCATCTTCAGTAAACAAGGAAGTCCTTAGGTAGATCCTATGTGGTTTGGAGGAAATGCTTGCACTAAAGGTTTACTTCTACCTGGCAAACCTGCTAGATACTTTGTTCACTGTATGGCTTGAAAAAAAATGAAAACTTGCTTGTTTGCTTGTTTGTTTGAAGCAGGGTCTTTCTGTGGTCCCTGGGCTGGCCTCAAATTTCTGAGTTCACGACTTCCTCCCACCTCGGCCTCCAGGGCAGCTGGGACTCAGGCATGTGCCACTCAGCATGCAAAGACCTCAGGGGGGAAATATCAATGCCAGGAGAGCAGCCACTCTAGACCAGCCTCTGGGAAGCTCCTGGCTCATCTCTCGTTTTTGTTGTTTTGTTTACACCGGGTCTCTGAAGCCAGGACTGCCCTCCAGCTTGGAATGTAGTTGAGGGTGACCCCGAGCTACGGGTCCTTCTGTGTTTACCTTCCAAATGCCCAGATTACAGGCATGCACACCATACATGGTACTCACCGCCTAAGAGCCAGGAGGAGCAAGCCCCAGCTGGCCGGCCTTCATTTTTATAGGATTAAAAAAAAAATTGGGGGCTGGAGAGGTGGCTCAGGGATTAAGCCTCTGCCTTGCAGGCGGAAGGTCCTGAGTTCGGATCCTAAACCCCACGTATAGACGCCGGGCAGAAGCGGGGGCGGCCTGTGTTTCCGGTCCTGGTAGGGCGGAGCCTGTGAATCCCGGGGCAGAGTAAACAAGGAGGAGGTGGAGGCGTCCATGGTGGTTCCTGAATTCGTCCGTGGTTCTACACACACATACACACATACATACACACATATACACACACAACTGAATAAATAATAAATAAAAAAAATTTTAAAAACTTGTGTTTACTGAAGAAGACTTTTGTTGCTGGTGGTGATGATGGTGGTCTTAGTGTGTGCGTCTCTAAGAAGACACTTGAATATGTCTGTGGAGGCCCAAAGGTGACATCAGGAATCATCCCAGATTGCTCTATCTCCTTATTGCTTTGCCCTGGGGTTTCCCAGGCTCCATCTTCCGGGGCTGGAAATGCAGGCTGCCCTATTTGCCTGGCGTTTTCACATAGGATCTGAGTTTGATCCAAGGTCAGGTCCTTTTGCTTGTGAGGCAAAGGCTTAACCCCAAAGCCATGTCTGCAGCCCAGACATTTCCCCCCTATGATAGATACAGAGGTCCTGAAGCAAAGCTTAGCTGTCCAGTGAGACCAGGTAGCAGCAGATTCGAGGATTCAAGCCATTCACTGACCAACGTGTTTGTTAATTTCAAGATAATTTCTTTCTAAGCTGTATGCCTTTTTGTGGCAACATTTTCTGGATCCCTCAGTCCCCCAGTGTGACTCCTGATCCAGGACCGGGGCCTCCCAATGCAGACAGGGATGTGACAGTCTCTCTGCTGGAAAGGTTCACCAAACACGGCATCAATTTAGAACTCAGACCTCCCTCGAGGTGAGAAGAGGAAAATGGAGAGATAAATATGAAAATTCGAGGTACTGAATGGTCTCAGAATGAAATGTTCTCTAAATCAAATTAAGCTACACAGTGGAAATTGAGGAGAAAGTCCTTAAGGTGACTTTTAAACGAAAATGAAATGTCGGTTAGTCAGTTACAGACACACACACACACCGATACCGTGTGGCAGGCCAGTGTCTCGTTAATTTCCAACATAGATTTTTATGCGAGGCTATTTGATTATAATTTGATTATCTGACCCTGTAATTAAAGTTTATTGCCAATTTGGAAGCTTACATGTAAAATGAACTGATTTTCTTCAAAGCAATATACAATCCTTTGGACTCTGGTTTTGCATTTAAATGGAAAAGTCAGTTACAACGTGACAAACAGGTTGGGGTTTTGATCATTAATCCTGCTAAAGCAATATTCATAAATTCAATTCTGAATCAGTTGGAATTCTTTTCTTTTATTAGTTTCTGTGTTATTAAATGAGATTGTTTCTGACTAATATATTTCTAGACTCAAACTGTAGCTCCAAGCTGTTATTCAAATCAAATAACATGCCCCTTACTTGTGCCTCACACTAATAAATGCCAACTTGTGATGCATTTGCAAGAGACTGTCAGCAGTATTAAAGGAGGCAATAAGCCACCGAGGTTTCCAAGTGAGATGATTTTTCAAGAACTGAAAGCTCTAGTTGTTTTTAGTTCTTAGAATCAGAAGCGCACTTCAACCCACATGAACATCACCAGCACTTTCTGAACCTAGAGATGGGACTTAGAAAGCTCCTACATTCAGGACCCTGAGTAGGAGAAATGGGATGGATGTTCATTTCAGAGCAGAATCCAGGTTCCCTATTAGGAACAGGAGCGCTTCTGATCTGGGGACAGAAAGGGGCCACGCTTCCAATATTCAGATGAGAAGAAATTGGGAAGACTGTTCGCCACCTGCCATTGGGTTCCCAGAGCAAAGAGGAATCTTAGACCCCTGGTTTCTCCACTCTGCTTTATAGATGAGGAAATGGAGGCAGAGAGACGTCAACTAGCCTCGGCTGGCAGCAAACCAAGGACACATCCCAGCTGGCGCCCCTGTCAATACTCCTTGCCACTTTTCCTGGCACTTTCTTCACTGGTCAGACTTATGACTGTGCAAACTGCACAGCAGTGAGACACAGGTGCCCAGCTCTGTCCCTCTGCCTCTTTGACCACCAAACAGATCACCTGAGCCGTAGGAGCCCTGGCCCCTTCCCCACATTTGAAGAAGTTGATGAGACCTGACTATAAAGCCCCAAAGGGCAGGCAAGCTTAGACTCACTGATTTGTTAAATTTTAGATGCTTTGAGGTATGATTGGCATACAATAAACCAAGAACATTTAAAATATAGTGGCCTGCCTTCCATTGTGATAAAATTGACATTTTCATTGCTTTGGACAGTTTTTCCCTGAAAGCCTGTGTTTGGGCCTTGGAGATGATCTTTAGATCAGTATGGTGGCTGGTCTCTTCCCAAGACCCTCGCAAGGCCCGCTGTTCTTTGGTGCAACTAGACAGAGTCCTCCTAGGTTTCCTCCTTAACTCGCAATCCCACACCAGAAGGACAGGACTCCCCTAAGTCTTTGGTAAAGTCTCGGAGCCTCCATGTTGCCAGAAGCTGTGGAATCTCCCTTCTGCTCACGGCTTCCCTCATTCACTGCATCCACTAGAGACTGTCCTCAGCTCGGATTCCAGGCTTGAGAGACGGACTCATTCAGGGAGGCCCAGAGCAGTGCCCACCAAAGTGGCAGCTGTCCCTCATTCCCTCTATGAAGCAGGCACGCTGACCATCTCAATCTTCATGGCCTCTCACTGGGTAGGTTTGAAAAAAAGATAAAATTGAGACTGGGATTGCTGGCTATGGATTGGTCATTTTCCACCCCTTCTGCCCTAGAGGCAGCTTTATGCAGTTGACTGCCCACGGCGAAGAGGACTTCTGTAGAGAAGGCAATGTGAGGCTAGTAATGGTATGAGCGAAGGTCAGTGTGGGGCGATAGGCACATAGGCATTAGCGTATTAGTGAGCCCATGTGCTCAGAGAGAAGGCTTTGTTGGGTTTTGCCACTGCAGTGATCTAGATTCTAGCCTCTCTTCTCAGAATGAACTGAAGAACAGACCCGGCTGACCCCAGGGCTGTAGCAGGGTAGGCCGGGGCAGAAGGTGCCGGTTCTTTGGGCTTGGTCACTCATAATGGGTCAGCTGTCTTGCATGGTTCTGTCATGGGGTGGTGTTTATACCTCAGGGACTGCTGCTCTTCCAGCCTGGGTGTCACCTAGGAAGGGAGGGACCTCAGTCTTGGGCGACCACACTGCCAGCCGTGGCAGCTGTAGCGTGGAGCTAAGTTATCACGGGCGTTGCCAAAGCACAGGTACACATAGCAGCTTCTCTTGCACTGAGAATGGAAGTGACTAGAACTCACAGAGTCTCAGCCCTGGCAGCTCCCACGGACAGTGACCACACGGGCCGATCAGGAAAGAACTCCTTTCCCCAGCTGTGGTGGTCTTGAGAATGGAAGCCATGAGTTTGCTGCAGAGCAAAACCCTAGGCCTTAAGCCCAGGGGTGTGCCCACAGTGCGGGACATTCCCAGGACTATAGCCTGCCTCTGTTAGAAGCGCCGATTCACCCACCACAAAATGACGGTGCTCTGTGTTCAAGCCTGCGGGCTTTTGTATATTCAGAAGCTATGCAGCCATGCTCACCAATTCCAGAACATTCCTTCACTCCCAAAGCATAACCTGCCTTTTTAATGGCACTCAGAGGCAGGTGATGGAGTCAGCAGTGCCCCAGAGCACCTGAGCCACGTCCTCAGAGCGCTCCTGAGGGCGAGAGCACTTGGCACATCTAAGACCTGGGAAGACACTCCGTGCAGTGCACAGCACAGCCCTGTGAAAGACGGTGCTGTCTTCACCTTACTGAGCAAACCAAGACGCACAGGTACTGCTTGGGATTGGGTCCCAGAAATAGGGTGTGTCTTTCCTCTCCGAAGTCTTTTGGGTCTGGTCCTGGGACCTTTAGAAGCAAATCTCTCAACAAGTAGGGAGGCTCACCATGTCTGATTTCCTTCTTTCACAATTCATTCAGATTCTTGTTGTGATAACATATACTTGGCATAATATCTAACAATAAGTATGCAGCACAGTGACAGCAAGAACATTTACATTATGCAACCTCATCGTCCCATCTCCAGAACTTGTTCTTATCTGAAACTGACATTCCATATACGTGAAACACTGGGTCCCACTTCCACCTCCCTCTGGTCCTTGGTGAGAGTTATGCTTTGGATAGGATTTGCCTTCCAAGGGTTTGTGGGCTGGAAGATTGTCCCCAGGGTCATGTTGAGAGCTGGTGTGGAACCTTTAAGAGATGGGGCCTAGCGAGAGGCTTTGAGGCCGTTGGAAACATTGGCCTTGGAAGGGAAGGCAGGGCCTCCCTGCTTCCTGCTTTAAGATGTGGTCTCTCACCTGCCAACAAGGTGACTCTGTGACAGGGAGCCCTCACCAGAGCGTAGCATTCACAACATTCGTTCAACGTCTAAACCTCTTTTCTTCGTAAGAAGTCTGCCTCAGGTATTTCGTCTTAGTGATGACACATAGACTCTCATTGTGGCCCTTAAGCTTTCTTTATGAAGTTGCCTATCTTGGGAACCTTCTAAATGGAGTCATGCAGTATTTGCCCTTTTATGTTCCTGTGATTTTGAGGTTCACCCATCCTGCAGGATATATGGGAATTCCCTTTCTCTTTATGGCCAAATAGCCATGAATAGACCATGCTTTGTGATTCCGTCCACTTGTCGGAGGATCCTGGGTTCGACATCTCCAATTTCCTGCTGTGGCTGTAACAGGGGCATTTGCTCAGCTGCAGCCAGGAATTCCTCTTTCTCCACATCTTGCCACTGTTTATCTGTATTTGGTGACTATAGCCTGTCCTGGGTATGAAGCAGTAGCTCATAGTAGTTTAATGTGCATCTCCTTGTGCACTAGTAATGTCCAGGGAGTAGTTTCTCATATGTAGACTTGAGTTAGTTCAGAGTTCAAAGAACAGAGAAGAATTGTGTGTCTGGAGGGGAACCAAGTTACTAAGTACACAGAGGGCTCATTGGGTTGATCTGGCAAATTGTAGAGGTAGAAGGTATTTGTCTTGGTCTTCCTACCTCAGCTTGAGTCCTGGGATTTCAGGCCTGTGCCACTGTGCCCAATTGACTCTACCCATCTGGGAGCCCTCCGATCTAGGGCTCTCTGCCATCACTATCAATAAAAATTCCTGGGGAGCAAGAGTCTAGGTGGGGTCAGATGGGGACTCTGACACCCCCTGGAGCTACTCTACACAGAAGTCTTCGGGATGAATTACCCATCACCTACCTGTCCAGGCTTAAACACAGCTGATTCACACGATGTCTAGTTTTTGATGTAGCTTTATTGAGATAATTCACATCCCGTGTAGTCCACCCATTTAATTATACCAGTCAGTGGTTGGCAATATATTCAGCGTTTTTTCAATTACCCCCAAAATCAATGTGAAAACACTTTCATCTCCTCAAAAGAAAGTCCGTCATCCACTAGTCCCATCGTCTCCCAGATGGCAACACTGAGGACGAACACACCAGGCCAGACTGGTGATGGTGGCCTCCTTCTTTCACCCTTGCCATGTTCCCCGAGGCTTGATCTGGGGCACACACCACTGAGCCCTCTGAGAGAGCGGAAGGGACTTTGCTCTCTCAGCCGGTCACTGGGGGGGGTCAGTGAAGGGAAGCAAAGGATCAAATTCCTAAATAAACAAATATAGCACATGTCAAATTCAGTTCTTCTCAAACTGTAGAGGCGTGTCCAAGAATACCAGGACGAAGTACTAAGTAGTGCAGGGATGGGATCTTCAGTGATGCTGAGACACCAAAGGAACGAGCTAATCTCTTTTCAATGAGCAGCTAAGCCTTGCTACTAATTGTTCTTTATTGCCTCTCTTCAGTCATGTCTCCTTTTTTAAAAAAAATATTTATTTATTCTGTGCATGTGATATTTAATCTTAGGTATCAACTTGACCATACCGGGCATGATTATCCAGATCATGAAGAGATTGTCCAGATTGATACATTTACAATACAAAGACTAGCTCTAGATCTGATTGGGACCTCCCTAGATCAAATCGGAATTTCCCTAGCAGCGGACCAGATAAAAGGAACCATAGAACAGAAGACTTAGAAGAGAGACTCTCCAAGTATGTTTGCAATGACTTCGCCTGCCTTTAACTTCAGCCACCAGCCATGTTGCCTCCGCCATGAAAGACTGTTTCTCTCCTCTGGACCCGTAAGCTGAATAAATCCCCTTTCTCCCGTACCTTGATTGACTTTGAGTGTTCTCTCACAGCAAAGTTAAGAGTAACTGTTACAGTGTGTGTGTGTGTGTGTGTGTGTGTGTGTGTGTGTGTGTGTGTGTGTGTCCCTGTGGAGGTCCAAGGGTGACTTTGGGAATCATCCCGGATTGCTTTTTTTCTGCCTCCTTCTTGCTTCGCTCTGGGATTTCCCAGGCTCTGCCCACCAGGATTGGAAGTACAGGCTGCCACCATATCTGCTTGGTGTCCATGGGACCTGGAATCTGAACTCAGGATCTTCTGCTTGCAAGGTAGAGTCCTAACCCCTGAGCCATCTCTCCATCTCTCATGTCTCCTTAAAGAAGCCCGGGCAGAAACCCAAGTCTCCACTGCTGCTGTGGATGGCTGCGGCACTGTTGCTGTGTTTATAGTTGTCTTCCAGCTGGCTTGCCTTGCTGATTTTTCGCCTGATTACTGCATTTTAAAGTTTACCTTGAAATAAATTTGTATTTAATTTTAAGGTTTTCTTGGGAAAAAAATAGTATTTGAAAAAAATGACTACTACAGCCATAAAGCATGTGGTCAACAGATGACCAAAAATGGTTTAGAAGGTTTCCATGTGACCTATCCATGGTGGGTTTCAGAGCAAGGAGACCTCAGCTTGTCACACAACAAGCTACCCCACAGCATGTGTTAACTGCAGAATGTCAGTTAAGAATCTACGAATTACAGGGGCCTTGGCCATTTGGTCCTTACACACTCCCTGCAGGTGGGGGAAACCAATACTTTGAAATGTGAGGGTGTGAGTCATGTGGGTGTCCTGGGGTAGTGGGGTTTAGACCTGGGCTCCATGGCTGTCAGGACCCCACCACTGCCAACCCTCTGCCAGGCCGACAGTCTAGCTGTAACCTCAGCCTGCATGCCAGAGGGCGCTTCTCTTCCCCCAGCTGACTCAATAAGAGTACATTTTGCTTCCAGTCATGTGAATGATGAGCTCCGTGGGTCCCTCGGCTCTCTCACTGTGACTTCGCAAAGCTCAGAGGACGAGGCTCATTTGCGAGGAATCCTGAAACTTTCCTCCTCTCAGGAAGCAAGGCAGCAACATGCTGCAGCTGCTCAGGAGCGGCCACCAAGATTCTCATCACGTTTCCCCCTAGATTACCACTTGGGAAGAGTTTACTTGCAGGCTGAGTAGGGGGATAATTTTGTTATGCAACAATAGATAGCTAAAATAAAGTGCATCTTTTTTTTCTCAAGCTGCACCTTAAACCTATACATGCCCAGTGAGTGTTCTTCCCCTGAACTACACCCCAAAGTCTGGCTTTTAGCACTCGACACAAAGCACTCAGAATTCACCATTGCTTCACACTAGCAGTTCTGTTTCATTGCTAGATGATATGCCTTTAAAGATAGGTAGCACAGTTTTCTGTTTGCCATCTAAGGAGTTTTTTCCGTGCCTATGCGTGTGTATGTGCGTGCGTGTATGTGTGATGTGTGTGTGTGTGTGTGTGTGTGTGTGTGTGTATGTGTGTGTATGTGATGTGTGTGCATGCATGCGTGCGTGTGTGCGTGCGTGCGTGCGTGTGTGTGTGTGTGTGTGTGTGTGTGTGTGTGTGTGACTGTCTGTAGAAGAGGGCACTTGAGTGTGTGTGCCTGTGGAAGTCCGAAGGTGACTTTGGGAATCATCCTGGGTTGCTCTACCTCTTGTTGCTTTGCTCTGGAATTTCCCAGGCTCCACCTTCTAAGTCAGAATTACAGTCCATCTCCATCTCCATGGGATCCGGGGATCTGAACTCAAGTCCCTTTGCTTGTAAGGCAGTTTTTAACCTCTGAGCCATCTTTCTAGTCCTGCCACTCGAGTGTTTATCTTCTGGAAACTGTTTACTCTTTGCATAGTAATAAGAATATTTAACTTCAAATTAAACATAATGTTGGTATTTCTGATTCCCAAGGCCTGGCATGAGCTAGGTTCTGTGGTGGCCACTCGCTAGGGCCTATCATCATCTCTGGGTGCAGGCTGAACAACCCCTCCCAGAGGTCTCTGTGCTCTGAGTTCCCTTCAGCTTAGCCAGATCTGATTCATGCCTCCTGACATCTCTACTCAGAGATTTCTCTGGAACTATTTCTTCTGCGGCACCCACTGCAAGCTGCAATATTTCCTTTACATTTCGGTGTCTCCTTTCCTGAGATGTAAATTCTTGCCAACATTTTTAGCAGGTTTTTAGGTACGTAACAGGTATTTTTCTGATGGAATCAATAAGTGAATGAATAAGATAGGGAAAGGAGTCTAGGGTCCATATATCATCTTGGTGGTGAACACAAGGTCACAAAGTTTGCATAGTGCAGTGGGCAACCTGAAGACAATGTTGGAGAGAGTCCCTTGGGAAAATAGTCTGTTCATTCAAAAAAAAGTTTGGTTTTCAGCAGACCCTGAAACAAGAATCAGTATCTTATAGATATTAAATATCCTGCAACTGTGGTTTCTCATTCTGTTAATATAAGAACACAAGGAGACGACACTAAACATTTAAAGTAGATTGGGATGATTTTATTCCTTGAAATGTTATAGAATTTAGGGAACTATTATCCCCCCCAAATACATGGTCTTTTAAATTGTTCCCTTAAATCAGTATTCAAAACTAAACATGGAATGATGTTATCATTTTACATATGTATATATATTCTTGAAATAATGGATTTAAAATATGCGTGTGTCTCACGTTATTTACAGTACTAGATACATGTAAACTTACAGTAAAGAAAGAATACCACTGTATGGCACTATGAACTACACACTGGTTTTGCTCCATTTTGCTGAGACAGGGTTTTAACTGTGTAAGCCAGACTAATCTTGAACCTGCTAGGTGACCCAGGCTGGCCTCAGACTCACCTCCTCTGTCTCCCTGCAGAATGCTGGGATTACAAGCGTGTTCAGCTCTACTAGTTCACATTGATGGATACCCCAAAAACTCTTCCGGAACAAGAAGAAATAAAATGGACACAGACACACTTGAAATTGCTTAATTTGTCTCTCAGGTTTTTGCCTTGATGGCAAATGCATTTTAAAAAAATGCATAGATGGTGTTTTGTACTTAGGCCAATGTGTCACAGTGGGACCCATCCTCATGCCATTCCAGAGAACCAGGCTGCAGGGAGAGGCAAAGAGGCCCAGGAAGTCTGATGCCTATCTCACCAAATCCACGCTCGAGTGTCCCCGAGTCCACATTCACCTCCTGACACCACCCTTGAATGTCCCCCAAGTCTATACTCTCCACTGGAGTTCACACTCCCAGGTCACCCACGGCATTACTAAGGGCCTGCCAAATGTCCTAGGTTCTCTAGACATGGCGGGAAGAAAGGAGAGATTCTGCTCTCCCGAAGCCCCCAGTCCAGACCAGATGGCAGGAGCTAATTCCAAGACACCCCCTATCTAGCCGGAACTCAGGGACCTCCAGGCCATTTGAGCGTCCTTCGCAGCTGCCCAGACCTGCTTCTCAAAGGCCTCAGCGTCGGGGTCAGAGGACAGCGGCCTCTCTGGAGCCCCCTGAGCTCTCCCAGCAGCTCTGGACAGGGCTTCTCCACGCAACAAGCGCAGCAAAGGAGTCCGTACTTGGCGTGGGGCATCCGCGAGGCAGCCTCACGGAGTCGGTAGCAGAAGTCATTTGCAAAGACATTAATTCCCTTTCCCTGGCCTTTTCCAATGTTGTCTGCTCCCCAGTTGGCTCTAGGCATCAAGCTTCTTCCGGGAGCGTGGAAGGGGTCGCATGGGTTACAGAAGGAACAAGAGAAAGAACTATGCTCAGTTCATGACATTCAGCACTGAATTTTGCATTGCAAGCCACTCTTGCGCTCTCTCCCTTCCTTCCTCCTTCCCTCCCTCCCCCTTTCTCCTTCTCTCCCTCCCTCTCTCTCCTTCCCTTCCTCACTCCTTCTTTCTCTCCTTTCCTCCCTCCTTGTCTCTCTTCCTCCCTCATGCCTTCTTTCCCTCCTTCCTTCTTTCCTCCCCCCTCCTCCTTTCTTTCTTCCTTCCCTCCCTCCTCAGAAGCTCAAAAGCCACCATCGAAGGCCTTAGTGTTTATACATTTTCCAGTGTGAGGAAGAAGCCCTGGTGCCCATTGGAACATGCGGCGTGTTGCCCTGTGGTAGAATGTGATACAGAAGAATGACTTAAAAAATGATTTTCTGTGACCAGGACACTCACATGTCTCTCTCTCTCTCTCTCTCTCTCTCTCTCTCTCTCTCTCTCTCTCACACACACACACACACACACACACACACACACACACAGGCAAGCTCAAGGCTAGTGGCCCATGCTTGTAATCCTAACCAATCCAAGGCAGAGGCTGAGGTGGAAAGACAGTGAGGCTTCCCAGGCTTGTACTGTGAGTTCACCCCAGCCTGTGAGACATAGTAACAGCATATCTCAAGATCGTTTAAGAGAACTGGAAACACAGCTCAACGGTACCACATCCGCCTAACATGTGTGATGCTCTGGTTTAACCTGGGGGGTGAGGTGCACACACAAATTTTAGAAAATAATTTTATTTCTCAGTTTTCAAAATTTTTTACCCTTTTCAGGAAATGTTTCTTCAAAAATGTTTATTTTTATCTTTTTGAAATTTTATTACTCTGTGTGTGTGTGTGTCTGCACGCGCATACATGCATATGCAGAGGGCACAGGTCAAAGCCCAGTGCCTTACTCTTATCACATTTTTTTGAGGCAGGGTCTCTCATTGAACTTGGAGTCCACTGATTCCACTAGACTTGGTGGCCACAATCCCCCAGGATCTCCTGTCTCTGCCTCCCAGGGATAGAATTGCAGGTGTGCACTGCTGAACTCAACTGTTCACGTGGGTGTTGGATGTCAAACTCAAGTTTTCAGCAAGCACTGTACTTCTCATGACCTATTAACTTTATTGCCTCTCCCAGGAATGGGTCCTGCCTCAGGGTTTGGAAAGTATTGGGGTAGAGAACATCTTGACAGTATGGGAGGGAAGGCAGGCGAGGAGGCAGCTGGGTATCTTGACCCCTGCATCATATCTTGGCCTAGAGAGGGAAAAAAAAGGTAACAAAAAGGAATTCAGACCAGAGGAAGAGACATTTCTGCTCAACTACCCTGCTGCCCTAGTGCTTTGTGCCCCCCCCCCCAATCTTCTATCTGCAATTAAGGTGGAGCTGGGTGAACGTGCATTATCTGCAATTAAGGTGGAGCTGGGTGAAGGTGCATTATCTGCAATTAAGGTGGAGCTGGGTGAAGGTGCATGCCTCACCAGCTCCTTCCTAGTCCCTGGGTGTGTGGACGCAGCCAGTACTTTCCCTGCAATAGGGCACAGAGACACCCCCCCCCCCACGGCACAAGATGAGGGAGGGCCACCTGAATCAGGAGGCCGGGGCTAAGGAGCCTTGTGACTGTCTACCTGCCCCGGGTGTAGCGGCTACTCTCTCTGCCACTGTGAGCTGGCACTCAAACTCAAACAACTGAAGGGAGAAAAGGAGAATTACTCAGCGATGGTTGCAGGAAAGGCACGGCTGGCAGCAGAAGCTGGAGGCAGCCTAAGTCATATCCATCATGGAGGTGGAGAGCTGCAAGCTGCCAACTACAAAAGCAAACTAGCTAACTCAAGCAGGGAGGCCACTTCATAGCCTGCACTCTGACTGCCTTCCTCCAGCAATGCTTCACCACCTAACGGTGCCATGACCTGCCCAAATGACTAAAAATTCAAGCACATGGACCTTGGGAGACCACTCACATTTCAAACAGTGACACAAGGTGAGGCAGAGCCAGGCAGGGAGAGACTGGGATCAAGAAACCACTGCTGAGCCAGGAGCTGGGGAAACCTGGCACTCAAGACATGCCAGCATATCCTAGCCCACTTCCTCAAATGCTGCTGAGGAGAGGAACGGAGGGGGAAGGCAAACCAGAGCCCAAATTCTTTTCCCTGAAGAGACAGAAAATGCCTGAGATGCTGTGTGTTGAGGTAGGTTTAGTCTAGTTTCCCCCCAACTGCTGTTATTTTATACCAAATTGAAGTTCATAAGGCTGTGATTAGATCTAGACAAAATAAAATGGGTTCCCGTGCCCTTACGGGAGATAATGCTGAATCCACAGAATCCCAGCAACTTGGTGAAGAAACTTGGCTCAGCTGCACAGGGCCTGTTGTTCAGTGAAATGCTTGAAAACTGGCTGGAGAGGGGTCTGAAGAGGGAGGGGAAGTGGGGGGTGGGGGGATCTACTTGAAGGTGCTTGCCATTTCCATGGTGTAAATCTCTCCCACGGTTGTCAACATCAGAGCTACCGGTGAGGTCACCAGAAACAGAAAGACCTCCAAGCTGACCTACTCACAGCCCTGGGGTCACTATGCCAGGTCGCAGGGTGCACGGGACTCTCTGTCTCTCACCTCCTGAAATCCCCGGGGTGACCAAGGGCTTAATGTAGAATTCCCATCCTGGGAGGCCGGTGCTCTTGGCTACGGCCCCTGCCCTTCGGAAGAACACCTCAGAGGTGAGCCGCTGCCCTGCCCTGTCCCCATTCTGCTCTCTAAACTCTTCCCCAAGCGTTTTCAGGTTCCACCCACCTACCTAGGACCCTCCTGTGACAGAATCAGACCAAACCACCCCCTGGAGGGAGCTGCAGAGGTCAGCCGGGCTGGCTGGGTGCCTCCAGGCAGGTCTCTTCCTAAATCGTCCTAGACAGAGCCTTGGCGGGCCTGGGCCCTTTGCTTGGAGCGCCCCAGCAGCCGGCAAAGTTTTGTGCTGACACTCTCGGTGGGGAGCCCCGTCGCTGCGCCGCGCTGCGCCAGCGCATTAGGGGATCATTAGCGCACCGAGGCAGCCTGCGAGGGCCCGAAGGCCTGTAGCAATTAACCACCTTGCTCGCTGGCTGGCGGCCCCAGCTGTCTCCACGTGCAGCCATCCTCGAGGTAGCCCTTTAATTGTCCCCAGAGAGGGCAGGTGGGTGAGGGCCACCTCAGCTGGTGTTAGCCAGCAATCCTCCCAAATAAAAAATAAAAAAAATTTTTTTGAGATATTCAAATATTTCTCCCTTACTTTCCAGAGTGTGTTATTGGTATAAAGGTTGAAGCTCAGGCAGCTTAACTGCGATGTGGAATGACCTTTAGTTTTAATATTAATATATTACCGTAAAGTCTGTGTGAATCATGAATGCAATTTTGGTATTCATATAAAATGCCACACGCTGAACCCGTTGCAACTCCCCCCCCTTCCCATCCTCCGGTGGGCTGCAAACGGGGTGAATTAATATGCGTTCTATTCCCCTCCCCTTTATTTACTGAGAGAGGGGTGGCCCAGGCAACTTTATCAAGAGTAACATTATCAAGAGCTTTCTGCAGGCTTCTTTATCATATTCACATCCGCGTCTGCTCGACACTTGTCAATGTCAATCAAATCGCAATAATACGCAGATGATTTGCTCATTTGGTTTAATAAAATCTTTCTGCTTATACGCGCTGCCTCCATTACACCACATAATTGCCGAGCGGCGGAGGTGAAAGGCAGCCCATTGCCTGGGGGATAAGAGGAGACGATTGCTATATGAAGGATTTGTTTCTTTGCCTCTGACTCTCCCCAGTCACTCATATCCCTAAAATTAATATTGTATTTGAATCCAGCCCTGCTATTCTTATGCAGGCTAACATTGTTATTACTTATTATTTGGATGTGAAGTCATTTATTTTTAGTTTTATGTCCAAGCTGTCAAGCTAAATTTCATTGTGAACTGCCACATACAATTTTTAACTGCCATTTAAAACGAGATTCAAACTCTAAATTATGGAGTAAGCTTGTTCAAAGGGCCGGCCTGACGGGAAGTGCAGCGAGAAGTCCCCATGTCCCTGGAAATCAAAGGGGCTCCGGGTGATTATTTCTGAGGAAAGAAAAGGTGGCAGCTTTAGCACTTCATCGGCACCTCCATGATGGCTGGATGGCGGCCAGGTGGGCGAGCGGAGGGCAGGGGTTGTGCAGGTGTCCGGGAGTTCGGGGCTGTGCTCTCAGCCCACTCGGCACCTGCACTTGTGCACACTGGATGCTTGGGAAAGTCAAAGTCGTTGCCTGAGAGGCCAGTGGGGACCCGTGTTGGAGATATCCGGCTGCCAGAGCTAGAAGCCGTAGGATGGCTGGATGTTGGGCTGGGGGGTGCCACGTGACCTTCTCAAGGAGCCCGCCAAGGTGTGGCTGGGACGAAGCCACAGTGGACTTGAGTTGTTAATGAGATCTTTGGTATTCCCAAAGAGTTGGGTGTTCTTCATTGAGCAGAAACGGGCATCTGGAAGCAGGAAGTGTCATCCCCTGAGATGTCACCCTGACGACTTTGCAAGGACCTGGGCACGTGAGCAACAAGGAGCACAGAGACCACCCTAGTCAGAGCCAGGGGGACACTGGCCGGGAACAAGTCGCTGCCCATAGCAACCTCACTCAGTCAGCCGTTTATCACATGCCTGGGCTTGGTGCTTTTGGGAACTGACTCATGAAATGTCTGTGAGGACAATCTTCTGGGCTAAGTTTATCTTGTGAGCCACAAAAGAGGATGCTGAGTCTTCACGGTGATGGTCACTCCAACCAGCTGGCCGCATCCTACGAGCATGCAGCACAGGCAAGGGGCACAGCTGGGAAGACCAAGCAGCAAGGAAAAGACAGTCGTCATAGTCAGTTTGGGGGACACCATCTTGCCACTGGGTCACCCCTGAAGACCTCAGCTTACTACAGCTCCAGGTTTCAAGGAAGCCAGGGTCAGAATAACCCCACGGAGAACTCCCATGGGTCTTGGGTAGAGTATTTCAAGGTTTGAAGCTATGCCCTTGCCAAAGTGCTTGAGATGCCCTTGTGAACAGGTGCCAACATTGATAGTCGAGGTGGCACATGCCTGTACTCTCACCCAGCGCTCCATCAGCTTGAGGAAGGACAATTATGGATTCAAGATCAGCCTGGGCTACACAGATCCTTTCTCAAAGGGAAAAATCAAATGCTTAGAATTAAACACAAGGGACCTCTAAGCCCCACACCTCCATTTTATTTGTTCTTTCTAAGCTGGACCTTACCATGTAGACTTTTGACTGCTCATAGCCCTGACCCAAATCTCTGAGTGTAAAGTCACACTGCAAGGTTTTTGGCTTGCGCCCAACAGATCCCTGGTGTTAAAAGGACCATAATTGTAAACACACAGACGCTGTCTTGGATGCCAATTCAAGTTTATGAAATATAACACATGACGAGGTTATGCAATCATGGGAGGCTGAGGGCCTTTCTGGCCCTGGGGCAGGGGAGGATGACTTCCTGTTCCTGTTTCTCCACAGCGACTCCTGTGGCCACTGATACCTTTTTCCCTTCAAGCTCCCTTCAAAACAACCCTGCTGGTACACGTGTGACATCAGCTGGAAAGGTTTTTAATTCTTTTTTAATGTAGTGTGTGTGTGTGTGTGTGTGTGTGTGTGTGTGTGTGCCAGAGGCACTGTGACAGCCCAAGGGTACTTCAGGAATCATCCTGGATTGTTCTACCTCTTTGCTCTACTTTCCGAACCTGGAAGCACAGGCTGTCGCCATTTCCATCTGGTGTTTTGTTTTGTTTTGTTTTGTTTCATATAGAATCTGGGATCCGGACTCAGGTCCTTCTGCCTGCAAGGCAGAGTCTTAACGCCTGAGTCCTTCTCCAGCCCCGTGAAGGTTTTACTAAATAAGTCGTCTAAAGATCAAGGAAGGAATCAACCACGAAGTCCCCACAGCTGTGAATAGAAATCTCCATTGTACCCACATCATTTTCAGCCTCTCTCCTCCCTAGTGCCCATCTTCGCCTCCAAATTTGCTCCCCTCCAATGCACTGAAACTGAGGCCTGGCTCCCCCAGGCTTGCTTCTTCACACACCCTGCCTCTCTGATGACTATCTCTGCGCTGTCTGAAAAACACCGAAGTCTAGATGAGGCTTTGCACTTCCCTGGCTCCACCTTCTTCAGAAAGCAACAGGAGAAAAAAAAATAGAATTTTTCCTGCAAGACTACAACTGCTGATGCATTCCATCACAAGGACTGGGCCTCCTCGCCCAGGCAGGAGGGGTCTGCTTTCTGCACAACGTAGTTAATTAAAACTTTAGTTGCCGAGAAACAAAAGAATGTGGGTAAACAGTTTTTTTAAAAGGCCTTTATGCAAGAAAAGTCTTAAGGGGAGGGAAGAACAGAAATAGGACACAGTAGGGAATGGGATTAGCCTCCTAGTAACTAACCACCTGCCTTACTAGCCCCTAACACTCCCCCCACTCCCAATAACAGGGAAGACATGCCCAGCAATGTAAACCAGGCTGAACGACAGTGGATGGGAAAGAAACTGATAGTGGACAGGACCAGATGCCTCTATACTAATCACAAACCCCCAATAATAAACCTTCATCCGAACATCTCCCATTTTATCTTTAGATAAGAAAAGATCTCAACACCCCAACAAGATGCAGCCTGGTGCAATGGAAGAGCAGTGAAATAGACAAAAAAAAAAAAAAAAAAAAAAAAGGCCCAACAGTGTGCAGAGTACTGACAAGCCTCAGCCAGAATCAGATCAACCAGATCTCTCTCCATCTTAAGGCTCAGGGAATCTTTCAGAAGAGGGGGTGGCAAAATTGTAAGCCTAAAGATGGGGAGGTCACTAATGGCCAAGACCTTCCACTCCAGACAGGGCTGCTGCATCCAGGAACTCACTGCAGTGTGACTTATCCTCACCAGACCTGCACAATGGCTGACATATCAACATTCCCCATAGACTAGGAACTCAAAAGAAATAATTACATGCAGGGGGAACCTTAGGGACTAGGCTAGACGGGTGAAGGGGAGTGCCCCCATTAATAGGTCTAAGGATCCCTGACCCACACAAGTAGACAGGGTGGAAGGGAAAGGAATGGACTGGTAAAGGAAGGGGAGGATGAGACAGGAAGGGGGGAGGGAAAAAAGGGGGGAGAACAATCCACTTATTATGTTTGTAAAACTAGAAAAATAATAAATAAAAAAGCTTTAGTTACTGAGCATTCTGCTTTTCTGCTTTGCAAACCTAGGAGGTCAGTTGCTTCCCAACAAGACCACTTAGCTCAGATAGTCAAAGGGTCTTGGCAGCAGCAGGACCTGATCAGCTTTACCCTTTGCAAGGCAGCTGGAGAGAGGCTCTCGAGAGAGAAGATTGTTTAAACTGATTAACATCAAAATTAACTCAATTTTTATAAACCCCCCAAAATTAAATAAAAAAATAAAAACAAGTCAGATGTGGCGGCACCCATTTTCGAACCCAATACTTAGAAGTTCAAGTTTATCTATCATTACATAGCGAATTTGAGGCCAATGGGACTATATGAGACCTTGTCTCAAAGCGACCAAGAAATCTTCCAGCTTCTCCTGAAAAACCTAAAGCCCCACAACAGTAACCTCCCAGCCCTGCCCAGCCCTGCCCAGCCCTGGTTCACTAGAGCTGAGAGCTGCTTCTTGCCCTAGAGGCTGTGCCTACTTTGCTGACCCATGACCTCAAGTGGCCTTTCTGGCTCAGGCTCTGGGGACACCACAGTGCAGCACGGAAGAAAGATTGGATGTTGGAATTACACCCTAGTCACTGCCCAAGGGGGATGCTGTTCATGTCCTCAGTGCTTTTCAATCACCCAGCGTGTGCATAGTTTTAGCTTCCCAAGCTTTGTGGAGAAGGCCTTCAAGTCCGAGAGACAGACAACATGCAAGGTAAATGCATGGACACACAGTTGGTTCTGCAGCAGGAAGGGGCTACAGAAAAGCAGGGGGCAGCAGGTCAGCTGCCACCTGGGCTGGAAGATGTCCTAGTCAAGGAGATCTTTGATGAGAAGGAAAGAAGTTTTGCTGAGTGGTTTATTTATACGACTCAACCAAAACACAGAATTAGTACCTGTTCTTTAATGACCCTAGGTCCAGATCTGTAGATTAAAATTCCTTGAATTGAGCCTAGGAGATAACTCAGTTGGTAAAGTGCTTGCCACAGAGTATGATCATGGCCCTGAATTCAGCTCCCAGAACCCACATAAAATCTAGGTATGGTCGTTGGTGGCACACACCTGCTACCTCAGTGTAGTCAACTGGTAAGTTCAACTAGTGCAGCCAACTGGTCAGTTCAGGGAGAGACCCCTTCTGAAAAAACTAAAAAGGAGAGCGATGCAGGACACTGTCATCAGCCTCTGAACTCCGCACTCACGTGTGCACGCACCCTACATGGACACGTTCACATATACCACACGCAACGCTACACACATAAATACAATTTGTTAAGTTGACTTCATTATTTTGCACAAAAGATGTGGTTCACCATGTGGTTCAAACAGAGAGGCACAGTAAACAGGCTTCCTCACATCCTTGTTCCCTGCCAACGACTCCTCATCTAGAGCCAACCAAACCCTAGTTCCTTGCATATTCTGAGAAATACATAAGGCAAATTTTGTCATTTGATAGCTAGTATTAGTTATCAATTCAGTTGGACTGAGCAGGGCCAAGGCGTGTCTGTGAGAATGTCTCTAGAGAGGACCTAAGTAAGCAGGAAAGACCCGCCCCAGATGGGGACACAGGCTGGGGGTCCAGAAGGATTGAAAGGGGGAGAAGTGAGGAGCCAGTGAAGGATCTCTCTCTCTCTCTCTCTCTCTCTCTCTCTCTCTCTTCCTCCCCTTCTTGTCAATTATTCTACACCCTCTCTTCCACTGAAACTATGATCTTCAATCATTGCATATGCAGCCATTATGTGGTGATGGTGTGGCCAGTTCCCTCAGCCCTGGTGTTGGTGCGTGCTCCCCTGTCAAGCTGGACCATGAACTGTAACTGGACTGGCATAAGCAAATAAATCCCTTGTTCCCTTAAACCTCATTTATCAGCAACCAAGTAGGCGAGCTGCAACACTCTTGTGGGAAGCTCATACATGGGATTGTTATCATAAATATGCTTGTCGACCAAAAAGTTACATGGTGCAAAACCATCGCTATGCTCTGCATCTAAAATGTTTTTCCATGGGCTGGGGAGGTGGCTCAGGGATTAAGCCTCCGCCTTGCAGGCGGAAGGTCCTGGGTTTGGATCCCAGATCCCACGTATAGACGCCAGGCGGAAGCGGGGGCGGCCTGCGCTTCTGGTCCTGGTAGGGCGGAGCCTGTGAATCCCGGGGCAGAAGGAGGTGGAGGCGTCCGTGGTGGTTCACGAATTCGTCCATGGTTCTACACAGACACAGACACACACACACACACAGACACACACGCGCATGCACATACACACGCATATGCACACAGTTGAATAAATAATAATAAAAAAATTTAAAAATAAATAAATAAATAAATAAAATGTTTTTCCAGCATGCTAAGAGCTCGGTGATTGGATCATGAAGGGCTCTGATTTATCAATGGTTTTATAGGCCATTGATGGACTCATAGCTGAACCGACAATTAGGAGGTGGGGCCTGCTAGAGGAAGCAGGACACTGAGATATATCTTGTCCTTAGATCCTTCTTTTCTCTGTCTCTCTGTTTCCAGGCCCCAGCTGAAAGCTTTCCTCCAGCGTGCCCTGATGCCTCACTTCACCACACATGGGCCCAGCAGCAACAGAGCCCAGTGACCACGAGCCAAATCTCCAAGATGGCGAGCCCAAAGAAATCTTGCCAATTTTGAAGTTATTTATGTCAGGCATTTTGCTACAGTGTCGAAAACTGACTTAACTGTAGTTGACATAGAGCCTGGCGTGTGGGAAGAGCTAAAGCCTAAGCCTGCTCTCGTGAGATAATGCATGAGAGTTGAATTGCCTCCTGAGATCAGATCTGCCTTTGTTCTGCGCCAAGGTACTCTTCTGCAGTTTCTTCCCCGGTGAGTCCTGAGATCATTGAAGTATGTTAATCTATGGATCACAAGATCATGTACTAAGTCACAGTAACCAGGGAACTCTGCCTGGAGACACCATGTCTGTCCCTACATAGCAACTAGGTGTCACATGTGCTTTTTCTTGCTGGCCTAGATAAGCTTTACAATGTGTATGTTTAACCTAATCTTGTAAAGAATTTAGCTGCGGTTCTTCCCTAGTTTTTCCCTGGTTTAAATTCTTGTGCTTGCTGCAAATAAAGTTGTCCTGGATGATTTCGGCATGGACATCCTTGCCCCCCCCCCCGACACAGCCTGACTTTTCATTCCTACTGCTCCCACTCTGCTTCCCATATATTGCACAGGTTCGTGCTGGTTCCAGGACCCATGCAGCACTCCAGGAAGTGGGCCCAGTCATTAGGCTGCTAGAAAAAATGTGTTGGGTAGAGAGATATTGAGTGAGAAGAACTTCTTTAACAGTGATGTGCTATGGGCTGGGGAGATGGCTCAGGGATTAAAATCATTGCCTAGCAAGCAAATGAACCTGAATTCAGATTCCCAGATCCCACATAAGAATGCTATTCAGAAATGGTGTCAGCCTATTACTTCTAGCTCTGGAAGATACAGTCTGGGAAACTCCAGAGCAGAGCAATAAGGAGGTAGATCACTCTAGGATGATTCCTGATGCCATCCTTGGACCTCCATAGACATATTTAAGTACCCTCATGTATATATACTTACACATATACACACACTGCTTAAGTATACACGCGTGTGCACACATGCACAGGCAAAAAGAAATAAATCCAAATATTTACCTGTGATTTCTTCCAATCTCAGGTGGGCTTCCTGAGTGGGGGATTGCAGAAAGGAGAGGATGAGCAGAGGGATTTTCTGTCCCTGGAGACCTCACCCTGTCCCCCTGGCTGTCACCGAGTGGCTCATTGCTACAAAAGCTCATCTTCAGCTCCTCTCAGCAGCGAACATCAGGTGTTCCAGAGAAACAGCTACGAGCTGTGACCCGCGCAGGCAGAGAAGTGCCCTGCAGTTGGAGGCTCCCTGAGGCCCCACAAAAGTTTTCACCAAGCCACAGCAGCCTCGCATTAAGTCCCTGCTAATTGAGAATCTCCCTGGATCAGGTCATTCGGGCTGTGAATGTACCAAGGCCACAGCTGATTGACAGGTCCTTATTTACCTCCATGCGCCAAGCTTTCGTTTTTTTCTACGTTGTGTTTTAAATACCAACAACAGCGCTTTGCCCATGGGTTTGTTAGCACAGCGCAAAATAACGATCAGATGCGGTCCCACTCCTGAGTGACAGGGAGAGGTCATGCTGCCTCTGGGGGCCACGTGATCTAAGCAAGAGAACTGTGGGCAGGGTGATTTACACAATCAAAGAGGTCTCTCTTTCCTGACAAGTGTTTCCCACCAGGGCAAGACTGACATGTCCGACTAAAGGGGACACTGTGGCCACTGACCTATGCCTCCTGTTGTGCCTTAAAGGGTCCAGCCCAGGTCATCCAGGGAGGACAGAGAAGCAGGTGTTCCCTTTTAAAGTCACCACTTCTCTCGGACTCAGATTACAAGCACTGGCAGACGGACACTATGTCTACCCTTCTCCCTCCAGGGAGACATGGTAAAGGGATATGTTCACTGGTACTGCTGACTAAAGTTATAGGAACCAGCAGCTGATAAACCAACCTGACTCCTTTATAGCAACACATGCCTCTGACCCAGACGGGTGATATTTAGCTTGTAGGGCTTGCAAACTGGCAACCCGGTAGCCATTTTTTTAGCTGTTCTTTGTGCATGTTATCTCTCTATATATATGTGTGTGTGTGTGTGTGTGTGTGTGTGTGTGTGCACGCACACACGTGTGTTTGTGTGTATTCAGACAGAGTATCACCGTGTAACCCAGGGAAGTCTTGAATTATAATCGTCCTGCCCCAGGACTACAGGTGACTGTTACCCCATCCAGCTGACCTGAGTTAGTTCAAAAGCAAAGCAATGGGGCAGGATTCTGCCCGGCCTCAGTGCCAGGAGTTCTCCATCTCCTTTGGCAGCTGGCTGGATTCACACATTTATGTTATTAGCTGGGCTCCCTCTGGACAGACGCCTTTGGCTTGTGCTTAGAGAGGGCTGAACAGGAGCGAAGACGGTTCACAGAATCACCAGGGATGTGGGGCAAAGCTGCAGGGGCCCACGTTCACTCACAGAGTGTGCATGCCCATCCCGATTGTCCTTGTAACATTTCACTTTTGGTGGCACCTGCGGCCGATGCTGAGTGGGCTCTGTGAGTCATGGGCAAGGAATGGAGGCCTGGGCTGGCATCAGATTCTCCTAAACACGTTCCCCACCTATCAATGGGCCCCTGGAGACAGGGACTATGGGCAGGTGCAGAGGAGAGTCCCTTCTGGGTGCTGGTTCTTGGCAGGTTGGGTAACCCTAGCTTCTTGGCAATGGGGGGCATGGACAACAGACTGCCCCGCGTGGCAGGTGGAACCCTGGGAAACTCGAGCTGTGGTACAGGTCTTGGGGATCCAGAGTCTTGGCCCTGCAGAGGTCACCATGTGTCCACCCAGTTCATTGCAGTTCTTGCACCTGCGCAAACCACTGTCACCTCCCACCCCGCCATTGACTCTTGCTGCCCCGCCCCACTGCTCCCGCCAGCTCCGCCTCTGCACCAGCTCCTTTGGTATCTCGCCCTGCCGGTTGCCTTGACTCGGGAATCCTGGGCCTTCTTCAGCCGTTTATGGATTGTGGACAGAGAGGACACAGACCATAAGTGAACGGACTCTTCAGTGTGTCCATGGTGGCAAAATAAAGCAGGAGCTGGGGGCATGGGAGGGAGTCTTTCTAAATCACATGCGAGCAAAGCCAGCCTGTGCTGACATCCAAGGGAAGAACATCCCAGGACAGAGAACACAGCAAGTGCAAAGACCTTGGGGCAGGAGCGTGCCTGGGATGTTCTAAGAGCAGCAGAGTCTGCGGAGGCCCCAGGGGAGGTGTGGTAGGCTGAGGAAGGGACGTGACACTAGCAGGTGGACGTGTACTTAGACTCCTGGGAGCTCATAGGTCTTTAGTCCCTTCAAGATGGATATAAATGACTGTGGAGTCTCCTGTCCACACATTGGAGCAAAGCTACACATCAAAGACACAAGGCACTAATGGTAGGTTTCCAGCATTGGAACCATTACTCACTCACTCTGACTGCTCAGCTGAGGGGGGGTGGGGGTGGATGGGTGAGAGGACTGGACGGGACTAGAGCCCAGGTAGGAAGAGGCCGGGAATCTCATCAACTCTGGAGACCGCAAGACTTAAGGACTTGAGAGGGGTGGGTGGCAGTGGACCAAGCCAGAGACTTGGAGACAGCTCCGTGCCCCCCCATGTCTGTGTGACCTTGCACTCAGATGCTGAGTGTCATTTATGGCCAAGAAGCAATAGCCACACAGCTTCTCTTCAGTCCACATTTCCAGAAGGGTGGAATCTGACTCAACTAGCTCAGGATGATCTGATCATCCCTTCCTGAAGGTTGGTAGGGGCTCCCCCAGACCTTGTGCCACACCTGCCATTTGATTTTTGGTAGAAAGACCCCCAGTGAAATTTGGAGCACATCTTAAAACTGGGTGGAGAACGGTTTGGGAGTGGGGACTCCCCCCAAGCATTCTCCAGCTGTCCCCAGAGGATGCATCGACCAAGTTGATTCCTGTTGCCTTGGAGCAGCTTCACTTAACAGAAACCACTGTTTATTGTGAGCAGCCGAGTCCCATGAACTTGGGCACTGGTCTTTTTTTTTTTTTAATTCAATTGTGTGTGTGTGTGTGTGTGTGTGTGTGTGTGTGTGTGTGTGTAGAACCACGGGCAAATTTGGGAACCACCATGGACCGCCTCCACCTCTTCCTTGGGATTTACTCTGCCCTGGGATTCACAGGCTCCGCCCTACCAGACCAGAAACACAGGCCGCCCCCAGCTTCTGCCCGTCTATACATGGGGTCTAGGATCCGAACTCAAGACCCTCCGCCTGCAAGGCAGAGGCTTAACCCCTGAGCTACCTCTCCAGCTCCTGGGCGCTGGTCTTTTATGAGATTCTCCACACCAAATAGTGGTCCGCACCACCATGCCAGGTTTCAGGTCTCCCCCTTACTGTGGAGTGGAGGATGGGACTCTGCTCCGTTCTCTGGGCCAGTGCTGGAAAGCCATCATCAGTGCCTCGTCCCTTTGATTTATAGCGGACAGGGGAACTCCGTAGTCATTTTTATCTAAAGGAATGGGGATCGTTACTCATCTGGTTTGGGTGGTTGAAGGACAAGCGTAGGTGTGGAGGTGAGAACAGGGTAAAAGGCATGTTGCTTCTGATGTAGCCCTGGGGAGTGATCTCAGGCAGTCCTGACAGGATGTTTAGAATGACTTAGATGAAATGTTGGGTAAAAATGCTTCTCTTGAATCCACCTGCACTTCTGTGTACTTGAATACTCCACCCCCCCAACCCCCATGGAGATGCTAGCCTGCTTGAGACTATTTCCTTTGTGTAAGGAAAATTGAAGATTTTTATGATGAATTCTTTAGGAAGGCAGATGTGGGCTCAAGTGTGTGTGTGTGTGTGTGTGTGTGTGTGTGTGTGTGTGTGTGTCAGAGGATACTGTATGTCCCTATGGAGTGATTTTGGGAATTATCCTAGATTGCTTCTACATCCTTTTTGCTTCACTTTGGGATTTCCCAGGCTCTGCCTTCCAGAGCTGGAAGTACAAGCTACTGCCATTTCTGCCTGTCATTTTTACGTGGGATTCAAGATCTGAACTCAGGTCCTTGTGCTTGGGGGAAGAGTCTAAACCCCTGAGCCGTCTTTCCAGCTCCTAAAGGGTTCAAGATTTTTTAAAAGCATAATGATGGTTTCCAGTTGTGTTGTTTTTGAGACAGGCTTGTTGGATAACCCAGGCTGGTCTTGAACTCATGACTTCTCCCATGTGCTGAGTTAACAGGCATGAGTTACCTTCCCCAATTCATGCATTTGTTTTAAGGTGTACACGTCACTTTCTGTAGGAGAAACCCTTGGGTGGTAGCTTCATTTCTGCATTGCTGCTTGCATTCTTGGTGTTGCCCACCAGAGGGCACTCAATGACCCAGGAGATCCGCTGTTGGCTCTCCTAGGGTTATTCGAAGTTTAGTGCATTCTCAGGCTTGAAACCCATTGGGCAAGTGAAGGGAGGTTTTTACCTGTTACCCAGCAGCTGAAGGGGGGGGGGCGTAAACACAGCTACTGCTGTTGCTGGAAAATAGAAATGACGCTCAAGGAGCTCAGGAGGTTGCCCAGGGCCCTGTGTGCTACCAACCTTTGTGCAGTTTCATAAATTCAAAGAGTCGTAATCGTTCCAGAAGCCTTTACTTCCTTTCTCTGAGCACACACTCATCACATCAGAGAGCTAATCAACAGCGCACATTCTTTTTCCGTTCTGTGTTCATGTGTTTTGGAATGAGTATGTATGTTCACGTGTGGCAGCGTGAGATGGGTAACAGGAATCATCCGCAGCCACGTTTCCCTTACTGTTTTCAGGCTGAGCCTCTAATTAAACCCAGAACTCACCAAGAAGGCTAGCCTGGCTAGTCAGTTTGCTCTGGGATTCCCTGGCTACACCTTCAGGGATTGGAATTACAGGTAGGTTGCCACACTCATCGGGCATTTCATGTGCGTTTCAAACTCTGGTCCTTTTGCTTGCCTGGCAAGTGCTTTAACCACTAAGGCATCTCCCAGGGCCCAACAGGGGTCATTCTTAAGTATTCACAGCAGAGATGGCCCAGTGGATGGGAGAGCTGGCTGCACAAGCCTAAGGACCTGAATATGGATTGCACATCCCAGCCATCCACGTGTGCTTAGAACTCTTGCGTTGGTGTGGCGGGGCACAGATAGGGGATCATCATTCCAACTTGTCCCAGAAAAGAAAGAAAATTCAACTGTTAACTTTCCGTATTGGTTACTCTGTCGCTGCTGTGAAACACCACTGAGGCTCAAACCACTTAAGGGAGAAAAGATGACTTTTTCAGCTTATGGTTGCAGAGGGGAGATACAGTCCTTTATGGTAGACAATGCATGACTAGCTGCCAGAAGCTGGGACTCATGTCCAACATGGAAGCTTAGGTTCACTAACTGAAGCACAGTGTTGCTAACCAATCTCAAAACCCCACCCCCTGTGATGGCCTTCCTTCAGCAAGGCTCCACCTCTAAAGGTGCCATGATCTTTCCAAACAACTAAAGATTCAAACACATGAGCCCGAGGGGGACAACTCAGATTTCAAGGCATGACACTTTCCAAGTCTATTCAAGATGCTGTTAGTATTGCGGGGTTGACTCTCCAACAGTCTGTATGCATCTGGGTTCTTGTGGTCGGAGTCGAAGACAAAACCAGAACACAGGTAGAGAATTAAGGCAGAGTTTATAGGAGAAGAGAAAGAACGCGGAAACTCGTGGGCTCCAGACGTGGTGTTCTATGAGGATCTAGGGCGCCTTGGAAAACTCATGGTCTCCAGGCATAGAATCCATGAGGGGCATGGAGCTGGAAAAGAACTCACGGACTATATATGGAGGGCTATGAGGGGTAGGTGCCAAAGCTGACTGCCAGATCCAGGTGTATTTATATACTTAGGCAAGCTGGGGGGGAGGGGGCAGATGGCTTTTCCTCATTGGTTAACTCGCATTGGGGCCCAATCCAGTTGATCTTGTGCCCACCTGGAGGTGTGGCTGTAGATCAAGCTATTTCTTTTGATGGATGTGATAATCCTGGGTGTCAACTCAACACACTTGGCATTAACCTTAGTTAATGCTAGCTGAGACCATCTGAAGAGATTATCTGGATAATACAAAGACCAGCCCTAGATCCCGATCATCAAAACCTCCCTAGATCTCATTGGAACTCCCAGTAGTGGACCAGATAAAAGGAACCATAGAACAGGAGATAGAAGAGAGAGCCCGGAGCAGCCCCGGAGTGCAGCATCCCTCACACCCTTCTCGCCCTGCCCGCCGACATCATGCTCCAGTTCCTGCTTGGATTTAGGTTGGGGAACGTGGTTGGAATGTATCTGGCTCAGAACTATGATACGCCAAACCCGACTAAAAAACTTGAAGACGTTAAAAAAGACTTGGATGCCAGGAAAAAACCTAGTTCCTGATACCCCTCCCATCCAGTGCTGCCCTCTGGACACCTGGTTCATCCCCCCAGGCCTCCTTCACCAGCTTAGCCCAAAGCTTTGTTTCCTCTACCGTCTCCGTCGTCTTCTTTCAAGTGTGTGGTCTCAGCCAGAATGGGCCTTGCATTCCCGCAGCCTCTCCTCTTCCCCATCTGCTTCTGGCTACTGGGGAGGTTCTAGGACTGCAGTTACGGTGCTAGGTCAGCAAACAGCTCTAAGTAGTCATCACGCTCCTGTTTTGGGGGATTTCCATTACCTTTCATAAAAGAAAATAATTGAGTTTTGGAACTGTCTAGCAGCTATAATAGGTGCCTGTTAAACATTTGTAACTCAATTTGTTGTCACAAAATAATTAAAATTAGTATCTCCAAAAAAAAAAGAAGAAGAAGAAGAGGAGGAGAGAGTCTTCAGAAATCTTCCTGCCTTTAGTCGTCACCCATTAGACTACTGGATGTCTGCCATGACTTAGCCTGCCTCCAGATTCAGCCACCAGGCATGTTACCTCCACAGTGAAAGACAGTTTCTTCCCTCTGAAACTATAAATTGAATAAATATCCCCTTCTCCCATAAGTTGTTTGACTTTGAATGCTCTTTCACAGCAGTAGTTAAGAGTAACCTGTACGATGGATTTAGCTTATCTCATATGGAGAACTCATCTCCATATCCTTTCATAGGCAAAGGACTGGGAGGTTGACTGCTTTATGGCTTGTGGAGGATCAAAGTCAGTTCCTCCCTATCTGAAGGATAGCTTTCCAAAACCTTCAGAAACCATCCTAGCATGGCTACTCTAAAACTGCCTAATTAGGAAATACCACACACTCCTGGGTAACTTATCAAAACTTGAGCTGGAGACAAAGCTCAGTCAGCCAAGTATTTGAAAGAGGACAAGAGTCTGAGAACTAGTACTCAGGTAAAAACTCAAGTATGATAGATATGCCTTTCATCCTACTTCTGGGAAGGCAAGCAAAAGGACCTGAGTTGGCATGTCTAGATCCCACATTAAAAAGCTGGGCAGATATGACCAGATATGGCAATTCTGACCCAGGAAGGCAGAGCTTGGGAACCCCAGAGCAAAGTGACAAGGAGGTAGAGCAAGCCAGGATGCTTCCTTGGTATCACCCTTGGGCCTCCACAGGCACATACACTCAAGTACCCTCTTGTGCACATGCCCATGTACACATGCCTACACACACTTGCACACACACACACACACACACACACACACACACACACACACACCAACAATAAAAAACAAGGTGTATAGGCCCTGAGGAATGACACCCAAGGCTGACCTCTGGCCTGTACAAACTTGCTTCTGCCTCTGCGTACACATGAATAGACACACAGAGAAATCTATTTCTCATAATATGGAGGCCGGGAAGGTTAGGTCAGTGAGCCTGCAGGTTCTGTGTGTGTGTGCTGAGGGCTTCTTCTTTGTCCATAGCCAATTGTTCTTGACAGTGTCATGTGTTGAAATTGGGGAGCAGCTCATTGGGAGGAAGGGGCTTTTCATACGTAATACTGTTAAGGATGTATGGATAGGGTCTGGCCAGTTTCCTTAGTCCTTGATGGCAGGCCTCTTCCTGCCAAGCTGGATTAAAAATGTAACCAGACTAAAATAAGAGAGAGCAAAACAACGCTTGTCCCCCTATAAGCTGTTTGGTCATGGACTTATTAGCAACAGTGCAGAGTAATTGCCACATAATTTGGTACCAGAGAAGTGGGATATTGCTAACAATCTGGCTATGTGGCTTTTGTGAATTTTGAATGGCTTTGTTGAAGAAGTTTGGAAATGTTTGAAGACTTTGTGATACAAAAACCATTAACCAGAGTGTAGTGGGCTGTTTGGAAGGTAGTGATTCTGAGAGAGTTGTAAATTGTTTTGGTCCACTTTGTGATGAAAGGAGTAAGAACTTTAGTAAAGTTGAATTTAAAGTGATAGACTGGTTTGCTTGATAGCTATGTAGGCAGCTTTGAAGTCTTAGACGTGGAAAGGGCAGACAGCAGAGCAGCTGAAATCATGAGCATAACTGAAGGAAAACCTAGTACTGGGATGGTGGAAGAAATGAATACCACCATATGGAGATTTCCTTGTTTGAAAATCCAAACTCCTTGCAGGGATGCAAGCCTAGACTGAAGCTGGTTCTTGTTCTTTTTTTTTTTCTCCACTCATGCAAACTTAACAGGTACATCGGTCCCTATCCTCCCTTCACCCCCCCACCCCCTGTGCCCTCTTCCCTTCCCCCTTCCTTCCCCATCCCCCAGTGTCTCCCCCTCCCATCCCTGGAGCATCCTTTAATGAACATGCCAATCTCTCCTCTGGGCTCTCCTCTCCAATGAGGTGCAAGGACCCAGTGGCATTTCCCAGAACAGTTTCCTGTGTTCCCTTTAAGCATAGGTACACTACTGTGGCTGTCAATCCCTTGCCACCAAGGATCCTAGTGTCTTTAGCAAACGCTACACTTTGTGGGGTCAGTAGTGTGTTGGACATTGCGCAGGGCATGCAAAGTCCAAATATGATTGCTTCGGCCATAACTTGTGTGGAGTATCTTGCAAATCATTGCTCCTCCCATCCTTGTGCTCTTACAATCTTACCACCCCTTCTTCCGCAAATTTCCCTGAGCTTCAGGATGGGGGGAGATTAGGCTGGCCCAGCTCCAGGTGGTTGATATAGACTCTCTGATGTTCTGGATTATGGTTTGTTGATTTTTTTTTTCAGTTTTGCTGCTCCTGCAATGCCCTTCACTGCATCCTGATGGGTATTGGATATCGCCCCCTGGCTAGAGATTAAAAACCTGTTAAATTAGAGTCTTGTTATAAGAGTATATTCAAAGGTAGATGTTCTTGTTCTTTAAACATTTTTGCTGCTTAGAAAAGGGCTTTTCCAGAGTCAAACAAGCAAAAGTTAGTACAATTGTGGTTTGTGTGGAGCAAGCATGTTTCAGCCTCGCTACAACACCTTGCAATAATTTCCAGGTGTACTGGTTTTGAAGCACAATTGAGGGGGTTCATGAAGAGTGGCTGAATCTTGTCACCAAGTGGTAGGTCTGCAAAGGAAAGTGAAACTTACAGCTGCAGAAGCAAAGTCAGAATGTTGTTGGAGATGCCAGAACCATGGATGTGTGCTGAGGATGGCTGTGAGTGCAGAAATAACCTGGCCTAGAGAAACACTGTAAAGAGAGCTATAAAGAGGGACTGAAATTGCCCAGAACCTTTGAACCAACATGACTACATAATGAGCAATAGAAAATGGACATTGTCCTAAGGGAATGAGGTATTTGACTTATTGGACTTTGGTCTTAGTTTGGTAATTTCTGGCTCTGATCTAATGTTTCCATTTTAATGTTTATTCTGTATAGAAGCATTTAACTTGATTTGATTTGACAGAATCTTATGATTAAGAGATTTCAAACTTTTTTAAAAAAAGTTTTTAAAAAAGTTCAGTTCCAGCTTTTTAATAATTGAGTAATTAAATTTTTAATGATTGACATTTTGGACTATGAGAGCTTTTAATCTTGGATTTTAGTTAATAAAATTAAATGTATTTTATATCCTAAGATAAGTGTAACACCTGTGGGGACAAGGATTGAAGATGTTGGTGTGGACTCTCCTGCTAAGCTAGACAACTATAAGCAGACTATCATAAGCCATAATAGAATCTTTTTGTTCCCTTATTTTATTTATTATTTATTCAATTGTGTGTGTGTGTGCGTGCGTGCGTGTGTGTGTGCGTGTGTGTGCGTGTGTGTAGAACCATGGGCGAATTCGAGAACCACCATGGATGCCTCCACCTCCTCCTTGTTTTCTCTGCTTGGGGATTCACAGGCTCCGCCCTACCAGGACCAGAAACGCAGGCCGTCCCCACTTCCGCCCTGCGTCTATACGTGGGGTCTAGGATCCGAACTCAGGACCTTCTGCCTGCAAGGCAGAGGCTTAACCCCTGAGCCACCTCTCCAGCCCCCCTTTTTGTTCCCTTATAAGCTGTATGGTTATGGATTTATCAGCAACAATTCAGGAGTACCTGCACCAGCTACCCAATCCTATCTGAACTAAGATAATGCTACTTTGACACCAGATATAGCATGCAGAGTTTAATGTTTTCCCAGCTCAGTTCTGGGTTTTTGCTTTGTTCTGGTCGTTCTTTGCTATCCTCTTGCTCCTTCCTTTTGGAACATAAATGTTCAAATTTTGTTTGTTGGAAGTATTCAATTTGTGTTTTGATTTTCCAGCCAAGAAGTTACCTGAGTCTCTGAAGAGACCGTAGACTTGAATATCTTTGAAACTATTACAACATTGGGGACCTTTGAAGTGGGTTTTAAAGCATGAGCTGGCCATGAGCCTAATGGGGACCTGGGGTGGAATGTTATGGTTTGACTATAAAGTGCCCACACAAGCTCATGTGTTTGGACAGATGGTCATCAGTGAGTGGAATCTTTAGGAAATGGAGGAAGTCGGTTGCTGGGGGAGTAAAGCGTGGAGAACTATAGGCTGCCTCTGACCTACCTTCTGACCAACCAAGAGCTGAGCAGGCAGCCTCACACTCCTGCCGCCATGGATAGGAGCTGGTCGGTCCCATAGTCACGCTTTCCCCATTGTGAACTGTGTCTTACTCCATATATGGTCCATTACTGTAATGAACACATGACCAGAACTATTTAAGGGATCAAGGGACTAATTCATGTTCATGGCTGCAGGTTGCATTCACCAGCATGGCAGGAGTGTCATATTGACAAGAGCTGAGAGCATGGGCCTCAGGAAAAGCTGAGAGAATGGCATTCCTTCTACCTTGCCAGCTTTATTCATCTTCCCAGGGAATAAGCCCACCCACAATGGACTGGGTCTTCTGACATCAGTTAGATAATCTCCTGCAGGCTTACTCAAAGACTTGCTTTAAATAATTTTTCATAGATGTACCTAAAGGATCCATCCTTTGTAGATACTTGCAAGCAACTGCTCGTTTGCTGCTGTAGTTAAGGTCCAAGTGGGTCAGGTCACTTCTCTAGCTGGTGGCTTGTTTTGGTAGTGACAGTCACATAACCATGTTCTGCAGACATGCAGAATGCTGAACCAGAGGAAAGCAAGCAATTTGTTCTTAAGGGATTTTGTTCTCTGAAAATTGCAAGTCAAAAAAACAAATCCTTCTGCTCTTACGCTTGTTTCTTTCAGGCAATGAGAAAAGTAAGAAAAGCAGGCAGGAGCCTGGTCACTCCTAAGGTCTCATCTCTGATTCCATTACACTGGTGATTAGATTTTCAGTCCATGTGTTTGTGAAGGATGAAAATAGTGAGCCCACACCATAAACTCGTTTGCATTAGTAGATGACTCTCAAAATCAAGGAGTTGCCTTGTCTTTACTTATTGTAAGAAAGGAAGATGCAACCATTTAACACCTCTGTTACTGTGAGGAAATACTTTGACCTGAGCAATTTAAAGGAGAAAGGGTTTATTATTTGGCTTACAGTCCGGAAAGGACAAAGTCCACCATGACAGGGGGAAAGGACAAAGTCCACCATGACAGGGAACACATGGCAAAAGACACAGTGGCAGAGGCAAGATCTGGTTTCTCATTTCAGCAGCCATCAGGAGGCAGAGAGAGGTAGACAGAGGATGGAAATGGGGACGGGTTATCCAACCTCAAGGGCGTCCCCGATGACAACTTCCCCCCACCTCCTGGAGGTCCCGTGACCTTCCCTCACAGCATCACCAGGCTAAAGAGTGGGTATTCTCTCTTCTTTCCCATTCCCCCCTCATTTTTTTCCCTTTCTTCCTTCCCTCCTTTCCCCTCCCTCTCTTCTTTCCCTCCCCCATCCCTCTCATCTCTTTCCTTTCCTTCCCTTCTCCTTTCTTCATCTCTTTCCCTCTTTCTCTCTTTCTCAAGCAGCGTCTCATTCTTGCCTGGGCTGGCCCTGAACTTAGGAAATCCTTCTGCTTCTGGACTGCTGGGATTACAAGTGTGAGCCACGGTGCCTGGCCTCTTTTTATGTTTCTTGGTTTCCTACTTTAGTGCAATGGACACGAAGAGTTTAACACCCTTCCAAATGCTCTACGTCACAGAGGGAGATGGCTTTCCTAAAACAATGTCAATCAACAAGCGGATTGCGCTTGTGACTGGCGGTGCAGTCATCAACATCAAGAGAGGGGGTAGTTATTTGCAGGCATCATGCCATGTCCAAGATGTCAATTGACTGTAGAAGGAAATCAGTTCTCTTGCAGCCCAGGATAAACATGGTTTTGTTTGCTTCCTTCCTTTCCTTTAAGCCATACATATTCCCAGGGGCCCATCTGCTGCTCTGGTTTTTCATCCTTTTTGCTATCCATTCACTAGTTCACCCTGATATTATGGATAGAGCAGGACATAAAATATGACACATCCCCAAACCGGATACATCTCTGTGAGGTTAGAAACAAAACATCATAATGATTGGCAGAAGGGACACAGGAAGAACAAAGGCAACATTCTCTCTCTCTCTCTCTCTCTCTCTCTCTCTCTCTCTCTCTCTCTCTCTCTATGGTAGTATTCCTCAAATTTCAGGAATTCACAAAAATAGTCTATGGTGTGTGCATGTATGAGGATCATTTCTGTGATGGTCAGATTTCGAGTTGCTAGGGCAGGAAGAAGGGCTGATTCTGCCCATTGGTTTCAGCCTATCATGACGGCGGGGCAGCTGCAGTAGAGCAGAAGTATTCAACTCAGGGTGACCTGGAAGCAGGGAGAAGCTCTCATAGGAAGCAGCCAGGCAGCTCCAGACCTCCACAAATACTTCCTTCAAGTAGGCCTCACCTTCACTTTTGAATCTATCAGTAGATCAACCCATACTACCAGAGTTCTGCAGAAGCACAGCTGCAGACCTGAGGCTATGCTCTTCCCAACCTTTTGGTCAATCTACCCATCAAAAATAAACATCAGTATTATTAACAAATATTAGTTATTGGTCCATTAGTTTTTAATATCCTCCCTTAAATCCATTCAATGGAAAACTTAAATTCCTACTTTGATCTCACAGTACATATATCCATACAATTCTGGCTTTCCTGTGCTAATTCTATTTTTGATCAGTTTGTGGATCAAGGATCCATGCAAAGGACTCCAACTTTCACCTTATACAAAGCATGCAGATTGCAACAGATTTCCATTGTTTTCCTCCTTTTTTCTGTTAAGATGGTTAGCAGGAAATCAGTGACTTAAATTGTTTCCTGCAATTGTCTGGAGACCAAGAGAACAGATTCAGTGACTATTCTGCTCATTAGTAAATGACCAGAAGTCTTGAATACTCTCAGTGAATGTATGTCCATGAAGTCATAAGACATAAGAATCTTTTGGCACAAATACAATGTCAGAAATGTTCTGAAACTTTACAGCTGCAAACATAACATAAAACAATCGTAAAGGTTTTTAGAATTAAGCTTTAGAATTTTTTTCCCTTAGCACTTTAAAGATAAAATGCATTTTGGGGCTGTCTCCTAATTAATTTCCCTTTAAATAATGCATCCTAATTTTTTTTTGAGACACGATATCATATGTAGCCCAAGCTGACCTCAAATTCTCAATCCTTGTGTTGGTGATGGAATGACGGGCATGTGCCATTCTTTCCAACCATCCTGATTTTCAAAGTGACCTATGCACTTAGTCTGTTGTTTTTTTTTTTTTTTTAATCACTGTGACAGAATACCAGACATGGGGTGACACATAAAGTATTTCACTCATGGTTCCTGAGGCTGAAACCCAAGAGGGTAGGGTTGTATCAGGGGAGGGCCTGCTGTTTCATTTCATGCAGAACACGGAAGCAGAGAGGCAGAGACAAGGAAAACGCAACTCATGGTTTCACTTAATGACAAACTTCTTGTGGGAACTCATCCAATTAACCTTTAAAAGGCGCTAAAACTCGTACAGTGTTACACTGGAAATCACGTTTCATTATGGGGTTCAGAAGGGACAAACCATTTTCAAGCCTGCAGTTGGACTGGAGCAAGAGTTACACAGGCCACTATTTCACAGTATCTTTTAGCAGTTCCTTCCCTTCCATTAGCAACACATTTTCTGCACTCTTTGTTCCATCCAGGCACTATGGCAAATGCTGAGAACCCCATAGAAAGCCAAACAGGCACAGCTTCTCCCTCGCTAGAGCTCATGGAATAGTGTGGGATGGAGGGACATCAATCATGTTGGCTCCCAATGGGACAGCATACTGTCTTGTGAAAATGGTGTTTGGGCTGAAAGCCCTGGAGGGGGCGGAGGGAGGATGTTTCTACCCTCACCCCCTGAATCTACACCACGACTTAACTCTTGTCTACGCCACTTCTTAAATTTATTTCTGGAACTCTTGGTTACCAAACTCATGTAACCACCTTCTGCCTGACCTCTCATGACTTCCTGCGCTTTCTCTGCAGAAAGTGATGTGCTTTGAACATCTCTCTAAAGTCCAGGGGTCCAGGGCAATAAATGTGCCAGATAATCAAGGCAGACTTGATCCTCTTGCCTTTGATTGGTTTGGTTGTGGACAGAGAGCCAATGACTTGGGTCTGGACAGTAAAACATGTGGCATCTCTTGTAAAGAGAGGTATTAAAGGACACGTGTGTGTGTGTGTGTGTGTGTGTGTGTGTCTGGTGTATGTGTGTACAAGAGAGCACTTAAGTGTGCATACCTGTGGAGGTCTAAGGGTGGTATCAGGAATCCTGGATTGCTCTACTTCCTTATTGCTTTTCTCTGGGTTTTCCAGGGTCAGAATTAAAGGTCCATTTCTGTTCAGCATATGTACAGGGGATCTGGGGATCTGAACTCAGATCTTTTTGTATGAGAGGCAGAGATTTTAACCCGGTAGTCATCTCTCCAGCCTTGAAGGAACAATTTATCTTACTCTACTGCCTGAACTCCTCTTACAATCAATCACCTGGAAAGTGCAACTCTAGAGATTGTGAGAAGTGCAGCCCACCTCTTAGAGCCCATCTCACTACCAGAGAAAGTGCCTCCCACTGTAAGCCTGTTAGCTTTGGGTTTTGGGCACTGTGTAGGAATCTGCTGTCTGTAACTGGAATCGTGTGCCTGAAGTACCCATGCTAGGTAGGCAGGGGGAGACATGCATGGGAAACAGACTTTGTGGACAGAGTGGAACTGAGAAATACTTGGAGGTTGGTGCTCCACGGACACTGACGCTTGGGGAAGCAATGAAAGAGAAGCTCTTGGAAGAGGATAGTGACCTGTAGAAAAGATTGGGAGAAACTGGGCCAAAGAGGCCCCAAGCAATTCTGTGTTCTGTGGCCAGAGAAAAGGAGTTCCTGTTGCCTTTCTTTTATGTTAAGACCAATATTAAGGACACTGGAATATTCTTTTATTGTACATGCATACAGATGCATGACGTGCATGTGTAGATCAGAGGAAAACTCTGTAGGTCATTTCTTTCCTTCCACCTCTACGTGGTTCTGGGGTTTGAACTCAGGTCCCAGGACTTTAGCAGCAAATGCCCTTGCTGTCCCTCCAGATCTGGCACATTCTGAAGTGTAGCCAGACTGACAAAAGGAAGTGGCTCAGGACTGCGTTCAGCTGGGGAGAGGAAGCCGGGTTTCAGATGTAATCCTTGGGATTATGATCAGGAGTCTGGCTTCTTGCCGCTAAGTAAATCATTGATAGGAATGTCAAGGGTAACCAAAAATGGACCCCATAAGCTGGTCAAGAACTAGTTCTTCCAAGTGTAAGACACTGAATTAGTGATGCAGGAGAGACAATACCAGCGTCTGAAAGGGGAAGAGGGGGCTAAGAGTCTAGGTGGTTCAAAGCCGGAATTTGTCTGGAGAGCCTGACCAGAGAGTCCAGAAAGGAGGTGTGTCGCGAAAGCCAGGCGAGGGTACGGTGTTAGGGGCGTGCCACCGCCCCGTGGGGGACAGTGAGTGGCACGGCGTCACCAGTGGTGGAGGTACTTGGGCTACAGGCAGCCAGGGCGCGGGCTCGGGAGAGGTCCTCGCGCCCGTGTGCGGGTGCATCGTGACCGAACCCGGACCCCGGTGTCACGCCGTCCCGCTCGGGTCCGCAGGGGACCAGGGCGCGCACACGTCAGCCTCACGGCGCGCGTAAGCAGCACGAGAGGGTGGGCTAGCGCCGCGGCGAGGGAGAAGGCGTTGCTCCACCGCACAGCACCTGGTCCCGCCCACTCCGGCCGTGGGCGCACCGACGTCACCACGGTGGGCAGCGCCCCGCCCGCAATCTCCCTCTCAGTGACCAGCCCCGCGCCCCGCAGAGAAAAACCCGCAATCACGGCCACTGAATGGCGACCGGCCGCCGCATAAACCTCTGGGCGGGTCTCCATGGTGACTGGCGGACGCCAGGTCCAATTGTTTCCGGATGCTTGTTTGTTTCCGCCCCGTGCCTCCCCAGGGGCCGGCGCTCCCTTGACTGACAGAGGGCTCCCGGCGCTGTTACGTAAGGGGCGGGTCGAGCGCGGCCCCACCCGAGCAGAGCGGATGTGATTGGTAGGATGGAGTGCCGTCACCCCACACCCCCGGAAGAGCGTCCTTGATGGATCGCTAGGGAGCCACTCGGTGCGGAGAGGTTGGGCGGAAGTTCTCGGGCTGGGGGCAGAGTCAGGGGCGGGGCCCGACGCGAAGTCTCGGCGGGGCCGGGCGGGGCGGGGCGGAGCAGCGGGCAGGGGCCGGGCCGGTGCGGAGCTAGAGATGCTGTCGGGCCGCGGTGCTCGACAGCCGGGAGCTCCGCACTGAGGACGCAGAGTAAGGCGCGCGGCCTCGTTGGCAGGTGAGTACCCGACGACCGCCGCGTCCGCACGCGCGAGACACGCGCCAGTGTCTCGGGCCGGGCATTTGTCTGCCCTGCGGGGCGCGCCGGGCTCTCGGCGACGGCGGCCGCGCGGGGACACGGGGGCGGGGCCCGGCACCTGTGCGCGTTCGCAGGCACCTGCTGCGCCGCGGCCTTGGTGTCCGCAGCCGGCCGTTGCGGGACCCGCGGCGGACGCTGGGCCGAGCCCGCTGCGAAAGGGAAGCGGGCCCAGCTAGCCGGCCCCATTCGGACCCGCCCGGCCGGGCTCCGAACCCAGGGCCCGCTCTCCAGCCGAGGGGCCCGTCCCGAAATCCCGAGGTGCCCCCCCCACCGGAAAGGCTCGCGGGCCCCGACTGGCCTCGAGCGAGCTGAGAGGCCGAGGCCCGCATCACCTTGCATCACCTCGAGACAGGTTTGTCCAGATTCTCTGCGTGCTCTCGAGTGTGGTGTGCGCCCCGGGCGACGGTGCCCATCCCAGCCAGCTGCCCGTCCCGGTCGTCCTCCAGGAGCCCGGCCCGGGATGGAGCAGTTTACCACTTTTCTCTGGTCTGCCTTTTCCTCTCTTGTGATGGATTTTGTCAACCCGATTCGGAGTCATGTAAGTTAGTGCCTTGGAGGCACCGTAGTCACAGAGAAGGGAACAGCAGCAGCCTACCTTATGGCCTGTCATGTGCTGATCCTTTGCACCCTGGTAGGGTGGGGTTGGGGGATCCGGGAGGGAGAGGTACGACTTCTCGGCCTTGTGACGCGGAGGCGAGCCATCATGTTTTGTTCTAGAGGACAGCTAGCAGAAATCCTGATAATTGTTTTCTTAAACAAGGATCTCGTCTGTCTCCTGTCCATCTGTGTTATTCCTCTTGGACCGTGTCGTACTGTGCCTATGGCAGATTGCACATCTAATAAATGGTGTCATTTGTTTCTGAAAAGTTGGCTACAGTTTGAGTTTTAAAAAAATCCATCACAAATGGATACATGATACTTATTGCTTGAAGATAGGAAGAGCTGGGGTAGGTTTATTGAATTCTTAAAGGCAAAGCCTTATGCACACAATATGTGGACTTGCAAAAGACTTGACAGATAGATAATTGCTGCACACCAGTAAATAGTTGGGGGAGCATTACTGTCAAGTGTGGAGGTTAGCTCATTAAAACTGGTGTAATCAACAGGGCAGTGGGTGTTAGCCCTGAAACATCAGTGTAGTTCTCATTTGGGCCAAACAGGAACACACAAACACTTTGAATGTATCAGTTATTATCGATCACCTTTAGAAGCAGGTTTGCAGAGGGTGCAAGTCAACAGGTTTGTGAAAGAAATGGGCTCCCCATCCTCTGATTTAATTATTGGGTGACATTATCTTTTGGAAAACAACAGTCATAGTCCCTGGCTGAGATGATAGACCAAGGATGTCACAAGCTCATCAAAGAAAGCAAATTATTGCTGATGAGACATACTGTACCTGGTTTACTTCTTAGAAATTTAGGAACTACTTGTGTGGTAGTTAGATACAGGTGTCAGCTTGGCAATTGAAGGCTTCAGCTCTGGGTACATTTGTGAAGAATTAGTAGTTAACCCTGAGCAAGCCTGCAGGAGTTTGTCTAATTGATGGGTAAGACCCAGCCTATTGTGGGTGGGATATTCCTTGGGCAGATGAATAAAATAGGGGAAGTTGTCCTCCTTCATCAGCAGATTGGGATTTCTGAGCTGGTCAGCTCCTGAACTGAGCTAGTAAGATGATTAAATTCCATTAGTCTGAGCCTACTTCTTTAGCTTGTTCAGTGAGTTGGCCTTCTTTGGCATCTTGGGCAGACATGCTGTCTAGAATATGAGGTTTGCCTTTCTCTCAGTAATACTGTGGATATGGTGTAACCAGTTGTCTCGGGCTCTGGTGTTGGTAAGAGCTCTCCTGTCAAGCTGGACTAAAAGATGTAACCTGACAATCCTAAACCAGGATAAAACCTTTTGTTCCCTCTTAAGCCATTGTGAATAGGATAGTTGTGAATTTATCAGCAACATGCAAGCAACTGTGACATGATAATGTGACATGAAGTAGCTCTACCTACTTCAAATGCAGAGAATGTTGGGGAGATAGTTTTAAGGCAAGGATTTGCTCTTTGCTTCTTTGTGTATTTATTAAATGGCCCACTGATTTGTCCTTTGAGGCTTGCTTTCTTATTCTACTACTTGAGGCTTCAAATGTGATTGAAATGTCCCTGGCACCCCTTTTCCCATTCGTATGTGGGCAACTTCTTAGGCACCGAATGCTGAAGAATTTCCACATTTTTAACATTATTTTAAAAAAAACACAATTTCTGACAGGGACAAACCCGCACTCCTGGTGCAAGCCTTCACTGCTGGTACAAGCCTTGTATTCCTGGTACAAGCCTATATCCCTGGTGCAAGCCTGTATTCCTAGTGTAAGCCCATATTCCTGGTGTAAGCCTGCACTGCTGGTGCGAACCTGTATTCCTGGTGCAAACCTGTATTTCTGGTGCAAGCTTACACTGCTGGTGCAAGCCTGTATTCCTGGTGCAAACCTCTATTCCTGGTGCAAGCTTACACTGCTGGTACAAGCCTGTACTCCTGGTGCAAGCCTATATTCCTGGTGCAAGCCTCCACTGCTAGTCTCCCAGAGGCAGCATCAGGAGGATTGGGAATTTCTGGCCAGTCTAGGCTACATAGTGGGATCCTGTCTTGTCTTGAGGTGACCTTCACAAGACTCAGGTACTCCTCCACCTGTTTTTTAAACTGACATGGGTATGTTTTATCGCCTATATTTTTATTTCTTTGGTTGATAGTTTTACTATTATTTTGTATTTAAGACACCTCAATTTAAGACATTCTTGAGTCGCCCACCTTGGATCTTTTATCACTTCATTTCATGACCTTAGGACCAGTGATACAACTTTGTGTAGGTGGGTACAGTGCGTTCTCAAACTGACTTTCCTATTAGTCAAATGCCTAGCAGAACCGTGTCACTGATGGTGACCACGGACTTGACGCTTAGGTGCTGCTGATGTTTCCTATTGGTTCCTGACACCTTGTAGCTGACCTCAAAACATTCTCCTGCCTCAAGTCTCCCAAGGGCTGGGATTGCCCTATCTGACTGTAGTACACAGGTTGGTGTAGGAATCTAGAAGTGCCAGACAAGCTGGAGCTTGAAGAGGAAGGGGGTAGAAAAGGAACTTAGTCCTAAAGCTGCGGAAGACATTTCCCAGGCCGCTGTAACTATGCATAACAACTTATACCTTAGGGTGCCAGGCTTGGGCCTTGTTTTTAACCAGCTCAGAGTTCTTAACTGTTTGTTGGTATGTTTGTGGTTCCCTCCCCCCATTTGTTTCAAGGCAGCTTGAATGCTGAGAATAGAAGAGTTTGATGACGCAGACCACCAAATTTCTTGGACATACACGTTATGAACCCGTTGTGGAGCATGTCTGCAGGCCCCGTGCGCAAAGTAAGTAAAGTCACTGAACAAGGATTCTGCCAGAAGGGCGACTTAAGATAATGTGTGTCAAGGTCATTGGACAAGGATTCTGCCAGAAGGGCGACTTAACATAAAGTGTGTCAAGGCCACTTGGCAATCTCAGCATGATTACCCGGCTTGTCGGGTTTTGTTTCTGCAAAATGGCTGTGTTTTTTAAAGCCTGGTTTCAGCCTGAGAGCATGTGTTGCGTAGACGTTCTGGTGACCACTGGTGGTAGTCATTTAGCGCCATTCCTACCTGATGAAGACTGTGGCACACCATTACCCATGTTTCTCTATTGAAATTCAAGATTAGAGAAGCTTTGAGAAAGGCCAGGCAAATGAGATGAGGGACATTAAATTGTTTAAATCCCCCCCTTTCTGAGACTGTCGCTACACACAGCAGTCCTCCCACCCTAGTCCCCTGAGTCGGTGTCACAAGAATTACAAGTGTGAGCCACCCACACAGCTTGTTTTATTTTTCTCCTTAGAAAACTTAATATAAGCAGTACGGAAATTAAAAATAGTTCTTAATTCCACTTCTAGGCTAATCCCACTATTACCTGTTCTTCCCTGTGCACATAATCTATAGTTTTTATACAGTGAGTTAAAGAGCTTTTGTTGTATTGAGGTTAGGAGGTGTGAGTGAGGCTGCTTGTTTCCTAGCTTCTGATTGCGTATGATGCTCACGGCCCAGACATGAAAATATCAAATCAAAGTCAAACTCAGACCTAAACTCATGAGATTATTGCTCTTGTTTTTTTGTTGTTGTTGTTTATTTTCTCCACCAAGGGCTGACATCAGGTAGTGATAAACTGGTGCATGCCCCTTCCACAGCGCCTATACACCTCTATGCAAGGAACGACTCGCTCTTGTTCTGCAGCCTCTTCATTTCTGGTTTCGGTTGTTTATGGAGCTCTGGCTTCCCTGCCCTGATAGGATGCAGCTGCTGGGTTTCCTGATCCTTGAGTCCTGCTTGAGTGCCATGTGCTCATTACATGACCTGCTGGCTGAGTATCAGGCATGGTGATCAAGGTGTCAGCATTGCCATATGGAAGCAATTCCAGCTCTGATCATGGAATAATGGTGGACTTGGTAAGGAAAGAGTCATTAAGTATCTAATAATTTCATCTTGAATAGCGATCTGATGGTGAAGAGAAGACGTTAGCGGGGGATGTGAAAACCAGTCCTCCACGAACTGCACCAAAAAAACAGCTGCCTTCCATTCCCAAGAATGCTCTGCCTATAACAAAGCCCACGTCTCCTTCCCCGGCGGCGCAGTCAGCAAACGGCACACATGCTTCTTATGGGCCCTTCTACCTGGAGTACTCGCTTCTTGCAGAATTGTAAGTTCTTGGCACATTAATTTGTTATAAATGGTCCTTTTTTATTCTTTAGTTTTTGAAACCTATCTGGCTGTGCAGGTCAGGCTGGTTCACTGTGTAGCTGGGGTTGGTCTTGATCTCCTGATCCTCCTACCTCAGCCTCCAGAGCTCTGGGATTACAGGTGTGTACCTCTTCACCTGGCTTAATTTTGGTCTTTTGTAGGAAGCATTTCACTTAGAGGCTTCTGCAGAGACTGGCAGTGGCTGGGTAGCAGTCTCTTGGGTCACACTCATTGGGAAGTTTGAGTATTGTTTGGTTCCCATCTCTTGGGAAGCATCCTGATAGACTTCGTGAAGTCTACAGGTCCCAGTAGCAAAGGGTAAGGATACTAGACTTTTATGTATCAGCAGGTGAAGGAAGTGGAAGGGCTGGTAGGAGAAAACTTTCAAGTACTTGTAAAGCTGTCTTCATATATTTGAAGATCTGTTTAGGAGGACTTGATCTGTTTGGTATGACCACCAGAGGCAGATCTTGGACTCTAGGGAGCAAGAGGTTTGGGTTCTATGGTGTGGCAGAATCCCACCCTTGCACCGAGTGTGCGCCTGTCTAGAGAGCCCACCAGTGATGGCACAGTGCTTGACACATGGTAGGACTCAGGTGTCAGACTGAACAGGCATTTGTTTTGATCATTTGGTAAAGGGACAGGAACTTTTTAGAATTAATTCTTAATTTCTCATTTTAAATATCCTCTGTATATGCAGTTATTTTCAAATCATCTTGATCCCTCCCAATCCAGTATATTAATGATGTGGTGGTCAGTGGGAATGAAGGCCCAGTGTGATTTGGCTGATTGTGATTTGGTAGCAATGGTCTGTTTAGCTGTACGATGGAGGCCTTGTGTCTGGAGCTGGCAGTAAGGTGGACAGGCTCCTGTTGAGGTGATTAAAAGTCTGCTGTGTATTAGACACACAATTGCCTTCCCTGGCAAGCTTCCTTGTGACACATACATCTGATAGCCACACTTAGTTGACAAGTTCTCTGTACTTCAAAGGAGAGTAGATCTACCAACAAGTGTAGTCCCAGCCCTTGGGCTGAGGCATGAGTTTGAAGTCAGGCTGGGTGCATAGATAACTTTGAAAATATATAAAATAAATGTAACAACAATTAGGTAATAAAAACAAAGGTCAAATAAACCAGTTCCCAGTGCATTTTAGGATTAATAGGTGAGCACATTCCTAGTGTCTCTGTCAGCACTGTTCTTTTCAAGGTTGTACCATAGCTCATAGCTGCAGCCACAAGGAACTTAATGCCAGTCAAGGCTTTCTGTCAGGATACTTTTCTGCCCTAGCAAAACCTTCTGAGTCTGAGCAGATTACCCAAAGAGCTCACATTGCTGTGCCTGCACAGCAACCTTGAGCATCCACATATTGTCTAGCACATGATCTGCAGAGTCAGACTCCAAGGACACCCAAGAGATGATGGTTCCAGGGACTCACCCTATTTTTAGTACCTAAAATTGCAATTAAAAAAGTTTGTTTGTGGGCTTGTGAAGTAGCTCAGCAAGTACAGCCTTGCTTGTAAACCTGGTGACCTGAGTTTGATCCTTGCAAGCCCACACTGTGGACGGCAAGAAATGACTTGTAAGTTGGTAACTCCACTTGCTCATTCTGTCTTTTTCTAGTAAATAAATTTAGTAATATAAATGTACCTACTGAATGTCAGAAGGAAAATATGTTTTCGTTTTAAAAAACTGTTGCATATATGGAATATAGTGAATTTATGACAATCTTCAACCTTAACCCCCAATCCTATCCTCCCAGGAAATATATTTTCAATTAAAAAAAAAGCTTCCCTTTGAGAGAGTAATGCCTTATCTTGGAAGATGAACTTGGGATGGTTTGCCCTGTGTGTGTCACTCACATCAGGCTAACTGTTATACTGCTTTTGTTTCAGTACCTTGGTTGTGAAGCAGAAGTTACCAGGCATCTACATACAGCCATCTTACCGCTCTGCGTTAAGTAAGAATTCAATTCTAGTTCATGGTATACTTGGGTGTGCCAACACAGATAAGCCTTCAGCATATTTATTTTTTTTCCTGCAGTGTGGTTTGGAGTAATATTCATACGACATGGGCTGTATCAGGATGGTGTGTTCAAGTTTACAGTTTATATCCCTGATAACTATCCAGACGGCGACTGTCCAGTAAGTAGGACATACAGTTGAGCCTGTGTGCTGGGCTTCATTCACTGAGAGAAGTTAAGGCTTACAGATCTCTGGATTCTTTCCCATCCAAAATCTACTTTACTTTTTTTATTATTATTACGTATTCAATTGTGCGTGTATGTGTGTGTGTATGTATATGTGTGTGTGTAGAACCACGGGCGAATTTGGGAACCACCATGGACCACCTCCGTCTCCTGTTTACTCTGCCCCGGGATTCACAGGCTCCACCCACAAGGACCAGAAACACAGGCCGCCCCTGCCTCCACCCGGCGTCTATCCGTGGGGTCTAGGATCCGGCCATCTCTCCAGCCCTATTTGTTTTTGTTAAATTTATCTTTTATTCTTTTGACACTTTCACCCCTTAATAACCAATCCTCCCCCTACCACCTTCAAGTGTTTTTACATGTGTAGCTTACTGGGTTTCGTCTAGGATGCCTGTGCTGGCAAGTGCCTGAGTTCTTGCTGGTGCTTGGATGACTTAGCAGTGGGTAAATCATTGAGGAGAGTAGCTCCCCTTCTGTCTGGCATAACCTCTAATAGTCCTCAGGAGGTGTGGTGCTTCTTGATATCTTCTCCCTTCCATGCTGAAATGTTGACAGAGCAAACATTGTGCAGGTCTTATGGAAACACATAGCAGGTCTGTCAGGACCAGAGGATCCTGTCTGACAGCATCCTTCCCCACCCTCAGGCTCTTGCTCTTCTGCAAGGTTCCCTGAGTCTTGGGATGGCTAGTGATTTAGAACTGAGCTTAGAGGAGAGTGATTTTTCCCCTTGTTGCAAAATTTAGTTTTAGAGAAAAATGACTGTGGTTAACTCTTCTTGAAGCAGATCTGTGACACTGAGCATCATGATAGATTAAGAGTCTAATGAGCTCCCCCCCTTCCATTAAGTTAAGGAAATGTCTCTCTTTACGTCTAGCGCTTGGTGTTTGATATCCCCGTCTTTCACCCGCTAGTTGATCCCACGTCAGGTGAACTGGATGTGAAGAGAACATTTGCAAAATGGAGGTCAGTAGTCTACCAGGGCTTGTTCAGTAGCACAAGAGAGCAGGAGAGGCCTCGGCACTCACACCTTGTTTCCTTGCAGGCGGAACCATAATCACATCTGGCAAGTTTTAATGTATGCGAGGAGAGTTTTCTACAAGATCGATACAACAAACCCCCTAAATCCAGAGGCTGCAGTACTGTATGTGACCTTTACTTTGTTATTGCAGATAAATTTTTAAATGCAGTAAAGTAGATTAAGTTGGTAAATTTTTTATTTAAACTTTTAATGCAGGTATGAAAAAGACATTCAACTTTTCAAAAGTAAAGTGGTTGATAGTGTTAAAATATGTACTGCTCGTTTGTTTGACCAGCCAAAAATAGAAGATCCCTATGCAATTAGGTAAGCATGTGTATTTAGTCTTTACATTACCTTCTAGTTTTTAGATGGGCTCAAAATGAGACTATGGAAGGAATGTGTGTTTAGTCTACAGCATTTGTCTTTCTGCCAGCTCAATTTCTAGTGCCCTTTGAGGCACTATGTTGCCAGTACATTGTGCCAGTAACAAGGTATTTAATGACTTCGTAATTTCCATGTGAGGACTTTGAGTAGAGAGTGTTAGCTGCTGGACCCCTATTGACATTTAGAACTGGTGACGAGGAGCAGGGACATTGGGCTACAGGGGTTTGTATAACTGGCACTGTTAGGAAGGTAATATGGTGTGATGGGTGAGCATGGACCTAGCTGACGGACTGATTTCTGTATCTTTCCAGCTTTGCTGACTCAAAGCAATTACTTATTTTACTATGCTCATTTCAGGGCTAACACAAGGTTTGTCTTTGTCTAAGTGGTAATTATTAAGTGAAAGATTCATTTAGATAATACCAACTTAGCCTTTCTTCTTAAGTTTTGTATTAGAATTATCTTAATTATAAAAGGTGGGCACTGTACTCATTTAAAAACAAAAGTTTTTTAATATTTGCTGCCATCAAGCTTTTCTCCATGGAATCCCTCTGTACATGATGAAGCCAGAGAGAAGATGTTGACTCAGCAGGTAAGTAGAGCGCTGTCCCTTTTCCTTGTTTCCAGTAGTTAAAAGCTTGACTTTTTTAATATCTGTTTTTGATCATACCTAGAAGCAGTCCGATGAACAGCACAATAAAAGTGTCCACGTTGCTGGCCTGTCATGGGTAAAGCCTGGCTCAGTACAACCTTTCAGTAAAGAAGAAAAAACACTAGCAACTTAATCTGGTGCCCTGTGCACTTCCCTGCTGGACTCTGGCCTAGTTAAAGGTGACTAATGGCAGAGGACTGCCTGAAGAGTAAACCACTGAACAGACTGCAGCCAGTGTCGTGTGTGCATGGGTTCTAAAGGCAGAAACGCTCATAACGTAATGCACTCCTTCTGTCACCAGTGGCTTGGGGTAGTTATCTAGTTCAGTACTCCAAATGATTGCGGACCTTGAGGCATAAAGTATTTTTCTGAATATTATGCCAGAGGTAAGTTGCATTTGCTTAAACTAATGGAATGGAATGGAGAGATTTATTTAATAGTTTTCAAGTTGGTGGTTTCAGCTGTATATATGTTAGGACAAGGAGAGGAAAGGTAAAGAGAGTAGATTTCAGAGCTCAGCACTTTCAAGTGGAAGATTGTCTTCAACCTACTGTCTTACTGTTATCTGAGAAACACTAGAAAATAGAAGGAAACCAGAGTGCTTGTTCATAGTTTTTTTTTTTTAAGCAAATTATTGTATTTTTATGTCAGGAGGGAGGAAAAAGTGTTAAAATGGTTTTTAATGAAGTCAGCTATTTAAATGACGAATGACTAATGTGTTTAGTAGAGAAAATAAACCAATAAATGATTGTTTTTTGTCATTTATGCAAGAAACTAAGTACTTTTTCGATATGACTAAACAAAGACTAATTTATAAATGCTTTATTGAAAAATACACTTATTTTCATATAAAATTACAGTAGTATCTGAGGTTTTATAAATATTGTTGCAGAACACTATTCTAATCGAATAGTGTATGTTCTATATTTCTTTTATTAGAGCAATATAAAGTTACCTAGTAACTTTGTTTATATTGATTCAATTTACAATTGAATTTTCTCCCTATTAATTCAACTTTAAAACTACTGGAACAATAATTAATAAAGGTATATATATGTAGATAATTCAATAATTGTTAAATAAGCTTCTGATTTGTATAAATGGTACAATGTACTAATAAAAACCTAAATTCGCCAACCTATTTTTTCTAACTTCTAGAAGTACATCCTATATACTGTATATTGGATAACTACTAAGGGAAGAGGGGATAGTATTATTATATTAATCCCCTCGAAGAGGGGATAGTATTATTATATTAATCCCCTCAACTTGATTTAAAAGTAGTCAGGGGATCCTTCTATAACCACCACCACAAACTGTGTCCAAAAAGTGGCTGCTAGGGCAGCAACAAAATTTAAGTAGAAAAGCATTAAAGAAAATGTTGGCTGTTTAGCCTTAGAAGTCTTGTACCTAATAAAAAATAAAAGCCACGTAATAGAAAGTGCCACCATAAATATACAGCAAACTCTGGTTAGAAAACCATGCATTTTACAGGCCTAAAGTGCCACCACTTACATAGGTACATTCAGACATTGCACAATGTTCACACTGCACCACACTACTGGGGGAAGGTGCACGGGAGCAGGAGGCTTGGACACGAGTCCGGCAATCTCCTTTGTCTAGTTTATGAATATTTTAAATATTCACAAATATTTTAAAACAATTTCTCCTTTGTCTAGTTTATGAATATTTTAAATATTCACAAATATTTTAAAACAATTTCCCTAAAGCTGACCATGTGCAGGTAGGAATAAATTTAAAATACAAAAGTTTCTCTGCTGGACCATGTCAACAGAGACCTCTTTTGTCTACAACAATTGTAAAAGTTAAAAATCCAAGCAATGCTGATAGTAAGCACTGAATAGTAGTAGGGATGTATAAAATAATACTAAGGATACTAGGATTCTCTCCAAAATGCCCTTATGTAGCCCAAACTGGCTCAAAGGCTGGGATTACAGGCATATGCCAGCATATCATTCTGCTAGTCTTCCTGTTTCTAACAGGCTGAATTAAGGAAGGGCTCCATACTGTAGTGCATGTCAAATGCTGCTGCAGAGACAGAGCTCTTGAAAAGAGGCTGACCTCAGTGGGAACCTCGGTCATTAGCTACGTCTTGAAGGCGGCGTAATAAGGCAGAATGATTTTCAGGGCAGATTCTCTTTGCAGGCGACTCACTGCCATCATCCAAGAGGATTCCTCTCTTTTTAGTTGGAGTTTCTCCTGTTCGTATCATGCTGTTGATTTCTCTCAGTCTCTATGATGGGGAAAAGAAAAACTGTAAAAGTACTAGTGCACATTGCATAAGTTCAAAGAAGCATTTTTTTTTAAGCAAGAGTCAATGGTGATTTTTATATACATACCTATAAAGGACAAGGTCACCAACATGTGGTTTATGACAGTTTATATTAAGATATAAAATAATGCATGATTTCACCAAACAGTGGCTTGCTCATACCTGTTAATCCCATTCCTTGGGAGCAGGGGCAAAAGAGTTCTTAAGGTTCAAGACCAGCTAGATCTACATAGTGAGTTCTAGGTCAGCTAGGGCTCTATGGTAAGACCCTGTTATCAAAAGAACAAAACCACAATTATGTCCTTTTGACAAAGTAATGTTAATTTTGCCAAACATCTACCACTGAATTAAATGAAACACTTCTTTTTCCTTATTTTGAGACAGGTTATCACTAGCCCAGGTTGGCTCTTAAATTCATGTGAACCATCATTACTAGCTTATTTTCATTTTGAAATATGAAACAGTTAAATTAGCCAGGCTAGTCTCATGGCCAAAGCCTCAATCACACAGATCGGTGACCATGTTGGTGGCTCTACTTTTACTTTGTCTTTGGGAAAAATGAATGGGTCTATTTTCTCTTTTTGGCTAAAGTATTTATCATGTGTTTCCCTGATACTCATGCTTCTTTATATAAAAAGTATATTGAGACAAACAAGTGAGTAAGAATAGTGACTTAACACACTTATTACTTGGTTAAGTCTTATTTGGTCTGCACCCTTTATCCATTTTCTGTTCTCAAAATTATTTTTGAAAGCATGTCCTACAACTGAGTAAACTGGTAGAGGGCTTGCCTAGCCTGCAACTTCATATCCAACACTCCACAGGTGGAAGGATCAGATGATGTTTCAGGCTTTAGGCCAAAAAAGGGGGGAGAGGAACATCCTACACATTTATAATTTGTGCATGCTGGGTAAGCAGCTCTACCACTAACCTACATCTCCAACCCATCATTTTTATTTCTAACTTCAAAGTCTTAGTCTGTCAGTTTATTATTTTCAAAAATATTTAGGTGATTACATCTTAAGAAAGCTTACTTTGAAAGTCTACTCTGCATTTGCTGTCTTAATAGTTACCTCTCACCTGTAGGTAACAGTTTAAACATTTTAAATATACATGCTTCTTCATTCTACCCCTTCCAATCCCTCACCCAGGACCTTTTTTTTTTTTATTCAATTGTACATGTGTGCACGTGTGTGTGTGTGTGTGTGTAGAACCACGGGTGAATTCGGGAACCATCATGTACTGCCTCCACCTCCTTGTTTACTCTGCCCGAGGATTCACAAGCTCCGCCCTACCAGGACCAGAAACTCAGGCCTCCCCTGCTTCTGCCTGGCAGACGTCTATGCATGAGGTACTAGGATCTGAACTCAGAACCTTCCGCTTGCAAGGCAGAGAGAGGCTTAACCCCTCTGAGCCACCTCTCCAGCCCCTGTGTGTCCTGCCTTTTAACATCACAAGATGTTAAAAAAAAAAAATCAGAATATTTGACCATGATTCTGTAATCACAGAAAACAGTGTTCTATGCCTGTTTTCTGAGTCCTTGCTTCACTGACCCTACTATAAATTCAAACTGCCTGCTTTGTAATGCTTTTCCTTGTTCTTAGCTGTCATCTGTAAAGGCAAGATGGCAAATCTTTCTCCGTCAACAGCCCAATAGTTTGTGTGTGAGTGCATGCACTCCACATCTCTTATTGGAAACGGAGCTAGAATTTCTAGCAAGTTTCTTCCCAAGTGGTGACACTATACTGGCAGGATTGAAAATCTCTCCTGGATGCTTGACTTTGTTTTTTTTTTTTTTTTTTTTTACAAACACGATATATTTTCCTATGTTTTACAGTAACATGTTACTTTTTAAAGTATATAGTTCTGCAAATTTTCTCATGCCCCCCTGTAGCCCTCTATCTCCTGTTCCTATAGTTAGAGCATTCAAATATACAACAGATTCTAGATACATGAATACATTTCAGTAATTCTCATTTGGTGAGGTTTGATTGTAGAGTCTGAACCAGTTTTTGTAGTTTCATTCTTTTTGGTGATTTTAGTTAGACCAAAATGTTTTCAGTTTCTCTTGTGGTTTCTTTTCTTTGATACATAGAAAACCTAATATTTATTGGATTTTCCAGATGTTCCTTTTCTTTGATACATAGAAAAAACCTAATATTTATTGGATTTTCCAGATATTCCTATTAATGATTTAAAAATTTCTCCTTAAATTAAAATTTTTAAATCATTGAGTGTGGACTTACTCAACGTGTGGAGTGGGAGTTAGTGGTAGAAAACTTCTGGGTTCAATTCTTTCTTTATAGTCTAGAGAATGTAGTCCACGTATGTAAAAGTGTTCCATGCATAATTGGTGTTATTGGAGTCATAAAAATCTGTCAATTTTGCTTGATAAATTCTGGTACTGATTTTGTTCACCTATGAACTACTCCCACCAGCACTGTTGAATGCAGAGCCTCATGCAAGCAAGGCTAACACTATCAGTTATATTCCCAGAGCAGGAAATGAATATGGTGATGACATTGCTATGATGTCTAGTTTCTCTATTACATAGCTACATCAGTGTTAGCATGGTATTTTTTCTATCCTTTAATGGGCCCACCCGCATGGAATCATATATCTGCTATATATTTTGCACGTTTTCTTCATCTGAATATTTTGGCTGTCATCCTTAAACTGTGTTTTTAATATCTGAGGTTAGTAAGTCTGTTCTATTTAATTAAGATTTAATTGCTGTTTATTTACCATTTTCTTGTATTATATTTCCTTTTTTGAGTGTTGTGGTTCCAGTTCATCTCCTTTGAATACCACTACTAATTAGAGACTTATTTTTTTACTCTGTGATCCGTCTCGCCTCTCACCACTCGTCACTAAGTGCCAGGGAGGCACAATACTGGCATTGCGTGGATAGCTTCGCCTCACATTGCCCACTGAAATCTCTCTCAATCTATGTTACCTTTTTCTCAGCTTAAAATATTTGGAATTTATTTGCTTAAAGGTGAAAATCTAATTTTACAAGCAGTATCAGTTATTCTACCTCATTTCAATTGCCAATTAACTCAATAGTTATCACTGAAATTAGACTAAATTGCTTTTTAGCATTTGATTTTTAAACATCTGTAATTCAAAGTGCTTGTTTACAAGTCACAAGTTCCATTTAAGGCATCATATGATATCCTTTTAAGTATGGTAGAAAATGCTCATATTACTTGTTAAAATCTTTACGGGTTAAAGAAAAATTCAATACTTTCTACTTCCTATTATTACTCAAATGTTCTGCCATACTTATTTCACCACTGAAAAGAAAGAAAACAAATGTGCAAAAATAAAGTTCTATAAATGAAACAAAACCCACAAGTCTCCAGATTTATACACAAATAGGTAGGAAAGGAGGAGGGAATAAAAAACAAATGGAGTGAACTGGTAAAGACACTTGCACACCTGGAGTCCACATGGTGAAAGAAGAGAACCAACTTCTCTGAAGGTGATCCTCTCTAATAATAAAATTATAAAATAAATTGTAAGATACGCTTTATTTCTTGAGCTTTCAAAAACCTAATCCTGGCTTTGCTGCCATTCCTCTAGTAAGTACCTCAGGGGCTAATAATGATAGTATCTCACCTTTGACGGACTGTTGCTGAAGTAATAAAAAATTTTCTCCCGGGGAGAAAGTGCTGCTTCATTTTTATGTGGGGATATGTAGACAGGATGGTTTTGAGACAGCTGTATTCGGCGAGGGGAGCCTGTTCTTACAAATGGATAAGGAGAGAGTGGAGGGGCATCCATCTGTTGAAACAAAAACCACCACAGAAAACAATTTTCTTCACGTTTATTTACCTGGGGGATAGGGGAGGATGAGTTGCTAGAGGACAACTCAAAAAACTTTGCCTTTGCTTTCTGAGCCATTTCAACCCAACACCTGATATTTCTGAGTATTTAGTGTGTATACCAGTTCTGTGTTAAGCATTTTTCCAAAATATGACACTTAAATCCTCACAACAGCCCTAAATCCTGTTTTTCCAAAATATGACACTTAAATCCTCACAATAGCCCTATAAACTAGCAACTCCAAAAAGCATAGAGAAAGTTAAATAATTCACTATTAAACATTGAGTGATTTGACCCATGGAGTTATACTTTCTAGAGAATCTAGTACGAACCTTACTTAACATCAACAAAAATTATGTTAGACAAGTCACTTCTGTTAGACTTGTTCAGTTTAAATTAATGAAAAAAATTATTTATAAATCCACAGATTTCTCCACCCTCAGAAGTACAAGACACATGAAATAACCCCTGCAAACTTACGTTTGCCTGTGAGTACTTAATGGCAAACGCTTGAATCTGCTTTATGTAGATGTTGTTGTAGAACTGAATGAGGTCTCCTCGCTCCTCCTCTTCCATGTCGCTGTTTGCACCTGTGAGCCGAGTTGGTGTAGGAGGAGCACTGCTGGGCTGTGGAACTGGTAAGGTGCTGCTTGACCTCATGACGGGACTGGAGTCTCTGCTGGCTACAAGAGAATGCGGGTGCTGACATGGTCTGTTTTTAAAAAGGAAACTTGGCCTGTACTACTCATTAAAGGACGGTCTTTAGTTTTAATATATGTAGGTGTGTGTGTAGGAGTACATGCATGCATGTGGAGGCCAGTGGCTGTTTTTGGGTGGTGGTCTTCAAGAGGCATCCATCTTTCAGGTCGCTCTATTATGTGGGATTAAGGATGCGAACTTGGGTACTTTTGTTCAGAAGGCAAAGGTTTTAACACCTCAGCCATCTCCCTAGCTCATATTTTTGGTTTTTAAATGAGACACAGACACACATAGTCCAGATAGACTAACCCAACAGTCTCCTGCCTCCAGAGCTGGGACCACAGACCTGGGCCCCATACATGGCTCTTTTTTTTTTTAGATTTTTTTTTAAATTTATTCAATTGTGCGTGTATGTGTGTGTGTGTGTGTATGTAGAACCACGGGCGAATTCGGGAACCACCATGGACCGCCTCCACTTCCTTACTCTGTCCCGGGATTCACAGGCTCCGCCCTACCAGGACCAGAAACGCAGGCTGCCCCTGCTTCTGCCCAGCATCTATCCAGTGGGGTCTAGGATCCGAACTCAGGACCTTCCGCCTGCAAGGCACAGGCTTAACCCCTGAGCCACCTCTCCAGCCCCCCCATACATGGCTCTTGAGCATACTGTTCTTCCTTAGCATGGTCATAACTTTTCTCCCCTGCTTCAATAGCAAGAGCTTACTGAATAGTTGTGTTAACAACTTACACATGTTTTCTAGGACCTGAGCAGTAACAACCAGGTGTAAGTCAACAGCTAGGTCAGTATTTCCACAGCTGTTCTGACAAGCACTGCTACTTCTGGGATTCTGGCTGGTGATTCCTGTCTGGAACACGTTATACTCTATGTACCTCGAAGCTAGGACACCTTCATGGCTACGTTTATCATTCCAGCAAGCCTTTGCCAATAAAATACTTCTAAACACTTAGTGTTCTTTGGTCTAAAAAGGAAAAGCTAATAAAGATCTTACCTCTATCTTTGTTTAGTTCTGTTGGGGAATTCTGATGGCTCCTGCCATCACTGCTACCAGAATTTCTTCTTTTTCTTTTCCCTTTTATCAAAACACTTCTATACACCTTTAGGGACCGAGAGAAGACAACATAACCTAGGTGACAGAACTTTGATATATGACACTTTTTTCTCACAAAAATCCATGCAGTAATGGCTGTCTTCAGAGAATGCTAAGAACTGAACCCAAGCCAGGCATGAAGACAAGGCTGGAGGGCTGCAAGTTCCAGCCACAGAGTGAGACACTGCCTCAAAAACAAAAGTGACCTAGATCATACAGCTGTTAATTAACAGTTGGATTTACATCAGACTGTCTGACTTCACATTCCAATACACTGCCTAAAGTATCCAGTGCTAAAATCAATCACTCTCAGATGTAGCATTTAACTTTCTGAGATAAATGGTATTAAAGGCAAAGTGAGTTTTAGATTGTATATATCACTGTGCTTAATAAGCTAGGTGGAATATTTTTAAATTTGTATCTAGTTTATGATTCTGGGAATTAAATATTTCATATCTTTGCTTAAAATAGCTAACTTTACACCCTCTGGCCAGAGACAAAAAGCTGTTAAACTAGAGTCTTGTTCTAAGAGCCCACTCAAAGGTAGATGTAATAAAACTAGGAAACCACAGTGAGGGAGGGGTCACATACAATGCCCATCAGGATGGAGTGAAGGGCATTGCAGGAGCAGCAAAACTGCAAAAGAAAATCAACAAACCATAATCCAGAACTTCAGAGACTATATCAACCACCTAGAACTAGGTCAGCCTAATCTCTCCCCATCCTGAAGCTCAGGGAAATTTGCGGAAGGGGGGGGTAAGATTGTAAGAGCACAAGGATGGGAGGAGCAATGATATGCAAGATACTCTACACAAGTTAGGGCCGAAGCAATCATATTGGACTTTGCATGCCCTGCGCAATGTCCAACACACTGTTGACCCCACAAAGTCTAGCATTTGCTAAAGGCACCAAGATCCTTGGAGGCAAGGGATTGACAGCCACAGTGTACCTATGCTTAAGGGGAACACAGGAAAGGATTCAGGGAAATGCCACTGGGTCCTTGTACATCATTGGAGAGGAGAGCCCAAAGGAGAGACTGGCAGGCACATTAAAGGATTCTCCGGGGATTGTGGGGGGGGGTACTGGGGGATGGGGAGGAAAGGGTAAGGGGAGGGGGAGCAGGAGGGTCAGGGGGAGGAGGAGGGAGGGAGAGAACCGGTGTACCTACTAAGTTTGTATGAGCGGAAATAATAAAAATGTTTTAAAAATAGCTAACATGAAATTGTATGTTAGTTACTAAAAATGATAAAAATAGCAATTCCTGGATGGTCTTAGTTGCGTATCCTGGGGAGGGGGAAAGGCACATAACTGACTGGTTCAATTTTTTTTTAACCCACCACAGACTTAGATTTCACTTCCAGCTCTTAGAAAAAACACGGTTACCTGGCTCCGAGCCTGTGGCTGAGTCCTGTAACAACGCATGATATTCTGGAAGGATTTGTCTTCTTTTGTGACCTGGAAAACAATGAGACATTGAGAGGTCCACATCAGGTTGCCTGAGTGGGCTCAGTTATAAATTACCTTTATAAAAGTAAATTTATATTAAAAAGCAAAGATATAATATATACATAAAATTATAAAAAGTAAAGATATATTAATATATACCAGAAACCTGGTAACGAATGCTTTTGGGGCACATGACAGATGAGCAGTGTGGTAGATGAGGCAGACGCTAGAGTAAAGTACAGTAACTGAAATGAAAAGTCAACAAAAGACCACATCCTCACTGAAAAACAGGGATGAACATGCATGTCAGGAGGGCATTACATCAAAACAAAGAAAAGCAGCCTGGAACAACTGTGTGCCATTAAGCACATCAGCGTTCAGGAAAGAGAACAGAGGCAGTGAAGCCAGGAGAAAGTTCAAGAAATACTCGGCAGAGGAGCAGGTGCAGCACTCGGGCAGGAGGATGGAGAGCTTGACAGCAGCCTGGGCTGCGTGTAAGACCCTGGGGGAAAGAGACGAACATATGCCAGTTTATTTAACAGTGTTAATGTGCACACCAGGAAGCTCAGCAAACTCCAGGTGGGATACGTAAAGAGATCCATATCCAGGTACATCAAAGTGAAAATGCCACAAGTCAAAGACAATTTTGAAAGCATGAAAAACTTTACAGGAAAGTGTCAATCAAGTTAACAGCTGACTTATCAGAAACTACAAGAGTCAAGAGAAAACATTCATAGTGGTCAGAGAGGAAATTCTGTACATAGCATACTTGTCTTCAGATGTGAATAAACAAAAGCAGAATTTGCTGCTGTAAGAAAGACTAGAATGTGCTCTAAGTTGAAATCAGGCATTCAAATCCCCCCATCCCTTAAACAATTATAAAGACAATATAAATACCTATTGCCTTTCTTAACTAATAGAAAAGAACATTTATTTTGAAACAAAGCATACACTGTTGGAGCTCTAACAGAAACAGATTTGCCCTAATAGCCAAAGGAGGTGGGCAGGAGCAGAACCGTGTTGGGCAAGTGACTTCAAGTACAACTGAAATCTACAGGACCAGTAAGACAAGAGAATGCTAAGCTAATGTAACAAAAGCTATGCATGAATGTGGCATCTTTTAACAGTCCTACCATTAAATCCAGTAATAACAGCAAAGTGCTGGTGGATTTGAGTATTTATGAACAGATAATATACATATATAATACATATAAAATAGTGCCATCACAAAAAGAAAAAAGCAGCTTTAAAAATTAAGGTTATGCGTACATGTAGGAATATACAATGAAAGAAATTGACAATTAAGACAACTTACACTTGTTGCCAAGCCTGCAGATCAGCATTTAATCCCAGATTCACATGGTGGAAGGAAAGAACCAATTCCCCAAGTCGTCCTCTGGCCTTACACACATGCTGTGGCACGTGCACCCTCCCATACCCAACACAAATAAATCAATTTCTTATTACTGAAATTCTCCATTAGAAAATACCTAATGAGGGCCACTCAGCAGGTAAAGGTGACTAGGTGCAAACCTAGTGACCTGAGTTTGGTTCTTGCAACCCATTTGGTGGAAGGAGAGAACCAATTTCTGAAAGGTGTTAAATGACCTCCATGTGCATGCCCTCTCAAAATACATTATTTTTTGAAAAGAAAATAATTCAGAAGAAAGCAGTAAAGGAGAAATAAAGGAATAGAGACATACAGAAAATAAAATGTGTACATGTAAGATACATAGAAAACAAGAAGATGGCAGAATTAAATACAATTAAGTCAGTAAATGTGTTAGACTAAGGGAAAAAAGCAATCCGGTATATTGTTATCTACAGGGGACACTTTAGATTTTTTTCAAAAATCAGATGTTTGTAAATAAAAAACAGAAAGGTAAGTTCTGTAGACTGGAACAACCGGAAGAAAGTAGTATTACAAGTAATAAGAGCTCACTGCACAATGGTAAAGGAGTCATCCATCAAGAAGCAATGGATAGGAACTAGTGCCACAAGTGCACCCATCAACAGGGCACTACAATATGTGAACCACACGCTTACATAACAAAGTGCAAAATAGACAAAATTTGGAGATTTCAATACTGAACTTTATAATTAAAAAAAAAATTTGCAAGAGCAAAATGCCCGAGTGTGTGTGTGTCAGAGGACACTGTGTGTCCCTGAGGAGGACCAAGGGTGACTTCTACCTGGACTGCTATCTTCTGTTTGCTTTGCTCTGGAGTATCCCATGCTCCACTTTCCAGGCTTGGAAGTACTGGCTGCTGCCATTTCCACCTGATGTTTTCGTGTAGGATCCGGGATCCAAACTCAGGACCTTCTGCTTAATCCCTGAACCAACCATCTCTCTGGCCCAATACTAAACTTTCAGTTAAGGGACTAGAAGATGTAGACACAACACCAAAGAAAACACAAGACTTTACAACTCTGTAGAGGAGCAAACTTAACACAGCTATGGAACACTTTACCCAAGTAGCCACAGGATACATACGAAAGGCTAGAGAGGGTAGATGCTTTCCTGACATAGACGGCTTCAGTCCCTTCCACTACATAAACTGTAATCACAGAACTCACCAGGTGGCAGCAGAAGAATCAGAAGGTCAAGGTTGTCCTTGACTGCACAGAGTTCAGGGCTAGTCTGAGCAATGCCATGCCATGTCTGTGCTACAAAACAATCCTGGATACATTGAAAAGAACTAAAAAGGACTACTACCTCTTCTTTGCTTTGCTCTTTTTTTTTTTTTTTTTTTCAGCCACAGTGAGATAAAACTTGAAATCGGTAAAGGGAAAGAAATTTGGAAAAAGTTTAAAAAAGTGGAAGTAACATATTTCTCAAAAACAAATGGGCCACAGAGGAGAGTCTGGCATGCACATTAAAGGACTCTCTGGGGATTGGGGGGGAGGCACTGGGGGATGGGGAAGGAGAGGTGAGGGGAGGGGGAGCAGGGGGTTCGGGGGGGGGAGGAGAAGGGAGGGAGGGAAGTGGTGTACCTATTAAGTTGGTATGAGCAGAAATAATAATAAAAAATGTTAAAAAAAAACAAATGGGACAAACAGAAATCAAAAGAAAACTAAAATATTGAGATAAATATACAGCATGCCAAGCCATAACATGCAATTAACACAGTGCCTACACTTACAGTTAAAGCCCATATTTAAGGCATACTGAGATATTAGAAAGGTAACTGTAAAAAGGCATTGAGAAACATTAAGTCAACTACCTAGCCATCAAGCCACTATTAAATGACAAAAACAGCTTGAAGGAGAAGAAAATAGCGTGGCATTTATTATTAGAGAAATAAGTGAAATCAATATTGTTAGAAAAATGAACTGTTTGGACGGACCTTCATTATATGCCACCGTAACCAAAGATCTGAGCCAAGGCACGCCAGGGGAGTGGGTGCAACTGGTTTACAATTGCAGGTTCACCACTGTGGGGCCACTACAGCAGCAGGGCCCAGCTGTGCCTGCCTGCTGCCTGCTAGCTGTCTTCATCTTTACACAGGTCCAGATCTCTGCCTAGGAAATGAGCCTGCCCTCAACGGGCTCTTCCCACATCAATTAAGGTAATCAAAACAATCCCTCCCGTGCATCTGGAGGCCTGCCTCCTAGGTGTCAGGTTAACAATTAATTCTAACCATCACACAACTTTAGTTAGGTTGCCCAAGAAAAATAACAAGACTCAAATTACTGCTCTGGGAAGTGAAAGAGGGCATTGTTACAGACTATAAGAGAGTACTGTAATTATATGTCATTAAATTAGCCCAGAAGAGATAAATTCTGTGAAAGATATATATTGCCCAAACTGATTTTAGAAGAGACATGATCTAAATAGACCTATAATGAGACAAATTATCCACAAAGAAAAGCCCAGGCTTTAGTGACTTCACTGCTAAGTAATATCAAACTTGAAAAATTAACACCATGAAACCAGAATTAGGAACAAAATCTGACAAAGCCATAACAATAAGATTATAGAAAAAAAGATTACTGATCAATAGCTCATAAACAAACACAAAATTCCTTAAGTCTTCCCTTGCATCCCTAAGATGCAAGAGAGTCCCACTGAGGACTCCAGCTCGTGCCCCAGCAACTTTAGGCAGTCCTCAGTCTGTCAGTTTCTCTGCCCCGCCTCCAATCATTAAAAATTCACTGGAAGAAATGATACTGAGTAAAATATCCCAGACACCAGAAAAACAGACACTGGGGCTGGAGAGATGGTTCAGAGGTTAAGCACAAGCTGAAGGTCCTGAGTTTGGATTCCCCAGTCCCATGTAAAAAACACCAGGTAGAAAAAGGTGGTGGTGGTGGCCTGCACTTCTAGCCCCAGCCTGGGAAATCTCACAGCAAAGCAAAAAGAGGTAGAAGCAATCCAGGATGAAGTCAACTTGGTTCTCCACAAGGACACACAATGCCCTCTGTTACACACACACACACACACACACACACACACACAAATGAATTTAAAAAAAAAGACAGACAGACACTTTATGTTCTCCCTTTACAAGCAGATCCTAACATTAACATTCAGTTTGATGTAATCAAACAGAAACTCTTACAATACCCACAAACATAAAGGAACACAAGCAGGGATGTGCGTGTGTGGAAGATCCCAAAAGAACAGGGGTAAACAGTTTAAAAGAGCATTTTATGTAAGAAAATTCTTTAAGGAGAGGGAAGAACAGGAATGGACACAGTAGGGAGTGGAGGTTATTCTCCAAGTAACCAACCACCTGCTTGCTTACTAACCCTACATGCCCGTCCCCCTCAATGCCAGGAACACATGCCCTAGGGAACAAGGGGACAAGAGAAAACCGATTGTAGTCAGGATCAGATGCCTTAATACTAATAACTACAAACACTGACAGTAAACCTCCATCCAAACACCTCTCATTCTATCTTTAGAAAAGAAAAGATCTCAACACCCAAACAAGATGCAGCCTATTGCAATGGAAGAGCAGTGAAACACCACCAACAACCAGAGTGCAGACCCTAAAAAGCTCAGCTGGAATCAGCCAACCAAATGTCTTCTTGTCCTGAGGCTCAGGGAATCCTGTGGAAAGGGGAAGTAAGATTGCAAGAGCCTAAAGTGGGGGATGTCCACTGCTGGCCAGGACATTTCACCTCAGACAGGGCTTCTGATCTAGGAACTCACTACAATTGAGATTTATCCTTACCAGACCTGCACTAAGACTGACATATTAACATTCCCTCCTAGATTAGCAAGGAACTCAGGAGAAATAATTACATGTGGGGGAACCTTAGTGGCTAGGGCTAGGCAGATGAAGAGTACCCCTATCAGTAGTTCTACCCAAGGAAGAAGGAAGGGCCACTTCATCTGCCACAGAGGCCTGAGCCCTACTAGCAGACAACGCAAAGGGAACCCTGGGGCCCCACAAGCAGACAGGAAGGAGGATGGGTGGGAGAGGAGTGGAGAAGGGAGGGAGGGTGGAAGGAGGGAGCAGGGACAACCACTCATTATGTTTTAAAACTAGAAAAATAAAAATAATTTTTAAAAATTCCAGGAGTCTATTAAGCACCAAAGCCTAAGACTTCTAACCTATATTATCCAACTGAGGACACCGAGAATTACATCATTTAATCAGGATAGTCATGTCACCCAACCATAAGATAAGTAACTCATTTTATTTTCCATTTACCCTTAGGTCTTTCCCTAACCTCTAACCCCTCCCTACCCCTAGCTACCTGATCCACACCATCCTAACCTCTTGAATCTATTCGGATACTGAAGTCAAACCTCACCCATCAAACCTGACTCCTAATCTTATACACATCCCTTCTTATAAAGTGTGATTTCTCCGTCAACTCCATATCTCCTACTTCCAACTAATATACTCACTCTGTTCTATTTTCTAGAAGCCATTCTGATATTTAAGCTAGACCTTACCCACCAAACCAGACTCTTAATCCCAACTTCTTAACTGAAATTATATCATAAACTCATCTCCGAACCAAAAGTGAGCTTTGTATAAGCTACCACACCCATAAAAGAGCACCAAGTAACCCTAGATTAACACTTCAACAAAACATCCCATCCAAATCCAGGGAAGCTGTTCCAACAACTGTCAAAATCAGACAACCCATCTAACCCAAAGGAGTCAGAAATACATACCAAAGAAAGCAACCAAAAACATAGCACAAGATGCTGGAGTCACATCGTTAAAAACCACAAAATACACAAAAATGTCTCCTACCAAAAACACCAACTCCATAATGACAGATTTCAACCAGAATGACTTCTTGGATATTAGCGAAAAAAATAATAATCAAGATAATGAATTTCAAAAGGTTGTTAACCTGAGTAAGGAATTATGAGCACAACTATAAAAGGAATGAGAAGATCAGCATTAGCATATCTGAGCAGGAAAATAGTAAGCAGCTAAAAGAGAAAGAATCAAGGAAACAAAAACAAGTATAGAACACTCGAGAAATTAAAGTAAAAATAAAAACCAAGCTAACTGAAATCAAGAACTTAGCAGGAAGCTTCACCAACAGAACTCATCAAGCAGAAGATAGAATATTAGATCTAGAAGAAAAGTTGGCAGAACAAGATCATTCAATTAAAGAAACTGAAAAAGTTTTTAAAAATACGTGAAAAGAATATTCAAGAACTATGGGACACCATGAAGAAGCTATACCTGTACATTTATGGAATGTACCTTCAGTCAAGAATCAAGAGGCATAGGCTAACAGCATGGATTAAAATCACAACCCATCAATTTGCTACCTTAAAAAAACACACACTTCACTATGAAAGATAGGCACTTTATCTCAAGGTGAAAGGTTGGTCAATGGTACTGATTCAAGTAAAAAGAACTAAGAAACAAGCAGGAGTAGCCATCCTAATATCTGACAAAACAGACTACAAACAAATGATAAGAGACACAAAGGATATTACATACTTGTAAAAGAATAATCCATCAGGAAAGAGTTCATAATTCTGAACATATACAAATCAAATACAGGCTCACTCATATTTGATATACAAACACTACAATGTGCAAACAACAAATCAAACCAAATATGATAATAAGGGGTTTCAATATCCCACTCTCACCATTAGGTCAACAGGTCAAAACCTGGAACTAAATTAAACCATAAACCAACCAAATGGACCTGACTGACATGTACCAAACTGTACCATCTTAACTCCAAAGAGTACAGATTCTTTTCAGCAGATCATGGAAGTTTCTCAAAATCAGACCACATACTAGACCACAAAGCAAGCCTTCACAAAAACAGGTAAACTGAAATTACATCCTGTACTCTGATCACCATGGAATAAAGCTAGACAATCATAACAAGGTGAACAACAGAAAGTACACAAACTTTTGGAAACTCAACAATGTGCTATTGAATGAAGAATGGGTGCAGACTAAAATCAAAATGGAAATCCAAAAATTCCCAGAACTTAATGTAAAAACACAATGTACCTAAATCGTGGGACACAAAGAAGGTCATAAGAGGAAACTTTATAGCACTCAACACCTACTTAAAAAAGAAAAGAAAAGAAAAGAAAAGAAAAGAAACATAAGAAGTAAATAACAATGCAGCTTAAAGTTTTAGAGAAAGGAACAAAAAATCCTGAAAGCAGCAGGCAGACAGAGAATATATTAAGGGAGAAATAATGGGAATTGAGATAAGGAAACAATACAAAAAAAATCAAAGTTGGTCTCAAAAAAAAAGCAAGATAGATAAACCTTAGCCAAATTAACCAAAACCAAAAGAGAAAAAATCCAAATTAATAAAATTAGAGATGAAAACAGAGCTATCATACTGATACCAAGGTCATACTTCGAAAATTTATACTCCAACAAATTTGATAATCAGAAAGAATGGATCAATTTCTAAGCATGTACAACACACCAAATTTGAATCAGTGTTTTTATGGTTTGAAATGCGAGTTGTCCTGCACAGGCTCATATATTTTAATTTTTAGTTGTTTGGAAAGGTCATGGCATCTTTAAGAAAAAGAGCCTTGCTGGAGGAAGGCAGACACAGGGGTGGGCTTTGAGGTGGGTTAGCGCCACTCTATTTCCTGGAAAGTCTGCTCTTTCAGCTGGCAGTTTTGCAGCCCTCAGCCTCCTTAAGAGATGAACTTAAGCCGCCATCAGCTCCTGCCAGTCAGCCATGCTGTTCTGTCATAATGGACTGTATCTCCCCTCTGGAAGTGTAAGCTGAATAAATTTTCTTTTTTTCCCTTTAAGTTACATCGTTTGAGTGATGTTTCATAGTAATAGAGACGAGTAACCAGCACAAGAATAAATTGAACTACTTGAACAGTTCTGTAACAAGTGATGAAATAAAAGTAGTAATTACAAATCTCCCAACAAAAAAAAAAAAAAAAAAGATCCCAGGACCAGATTGATTTAAGTGCAGAATTCTACTAGACATTTAAAAAACACTAATACCTCTACTCCTCAAATTATTCCAGAAAACAGAAAAGGAACACTTCCACACTCTTTCTATGAAGCCAATATTACACTGATTCCCAAAACCAAATAAAGATACAACTATAGAGAAAACTATAAAAAAAAAAACTATAGGTCAATCTGAATAATGAACACAGATGTAAAAATTATCAACAAAATACTAACAAAGCAAATTCAAAATCATATAAAAAAGATCATTTGCTATGACCATTCTGCAACCACTATGATCTGGAACCCATGTTCCAAAAACACAAAGTTGGTTCAATATGAACAAATCCATAAATGTAATCCACCCAAACAGACAGCCACAGTAGTGTTCCTATGCTTAAGGGGAACACAGGAAGGGGTTCAGGGAAATGCCACTGGGTCCTTGTACGTCATCGGAGAGGAGGGCCCAGAGGAGAGTCAGGCATGCACAAGAAAGGACTCTAGGAATCGGGGCGCAGGAGGCACGGGGGGATGGGACGGGAGGGGTGAGGGGAGGGGGGAGCAGAGGGTTCGGGGGGGGGGAGGAGGGAGGGAGGGAGGGAGGGAACTGGTGTACCTATTAAGTTTGTATGAGCTGAAATAATAAAAAATGTATTATATAAAAAAAATGTAATCCACCCAAATAAACAAAAGCAAAGACAAAAATCACACGATCCTTTCAATAAATACAGAAAAAACTTTCAACAAAATTCAATACCCTTTTAGAATAAAAGTCCTGGAGATAACAGGAATAGAAGGAACATATATCAACATACTAAAGGTCATATATCCATAAGATTGTAGCAAAAAAATTACTGGAAATGGTAAAAACAAACAAACAAACAAACAAAAAACTTGAAGCATTCCCTTAGATCAGGAACAAGAAAAGGCTGTCTACTCTCACTACTTCTGTTTAATATTGTATTTGAAGTCTTAACTAATCAAATGAGAGGGAGATAAGAGAGATGCAAATAAGAAAGGAAAAGTTAAGGTATCCCTATTTGCAGATTACATGATTCTATAATTGAGAGACCCCCCAAAGGATCTACCAGGAAATTCCTGGAACTAATAAATAAATTTAGTAGAGTGGTAGGCTACAAAACTAATGTCTAAAAATCAGTGGCTTTCCTATACACTAAGGATGAACAAAGCAAAAAAGATCTGAGAGAAATAATTCCATTTAAAATAGCTTAAAAATAATTAAATACCTTGGAATAAATCTAATCAAGGATGCGAGTGACCTATAAAACAGTTAAAGAGAGAGAGAGATTACAGAAGGCACCAGAAGGTGAAAGATCTCTCATGTTCCTAGATTGGTAGAATTAACATTGTAAAATGACCATCCTACCAAAAGCAATATACAGATTCAATACCAATCAAAATGCCCAGGATAGCAAAAACAATCCTGATAATAAAAACACTGCTGGAAGTATTAAATTATACTACAAAAGCTATAGTAATAAAAATAGCATGGTACTGGCTCCAAAGCAGAGATATAGACCAATAAATAGAATTGAAGACCAGATATAAGCTCATAAATCTATAGTCGACTGATATTTGACATAGGTTGCCAAAAATGTACATTGGAAAAAGGACAGCATCTTCAATAAATGGTGCTGGGAAAACTGGATATCTGCATGCAGAACAATGGAAGTGAACCCACATCTGTCACCCTTGCACAAAAATTAACTCCAAATGAACCAAGACCTAAATGTTAGACCAGGACTTACTCCTACAAGAAAGAGTAGGGTGTATACTTGAACTGATTGTTCTAGATGAGCATTTCCTGAATAGGAACCCCAAGACACAGAAACCCAACAAGTGGGACTTCATGAAATTAAAAAGTTTCTGTACAGAAAAAAAAAAAAAAAAGCCAAAAAGGCAAGCAGTGGAATGGGAAAAAATCTTCACTAACTACATATCTGATAGAGGACTAATATCGAGTATATGAAGGACTCAAAAAATTAAATATCAAGAAAATAGACAGCCCAACTTAAAAATGGGCCTTGGAAATAAAAAGAAACTTTTTGCAGGATGAATTCAAACATCTAACAAAAATGCCCTAAAAATAATCTACCTTCCTAGCCATTAAGGAAATGCAAATTATAACCACCCTGAGATATCATCTTACCTCAGTCAGAATGGCTAAAATTCAAAACACAAATAACAACAAATGTTGGTGAGGATATGGAGACAAGGGATCTCTCATTTGTTGTTGGTGGGAATGCAAACTTTCACAAACGCCTTTGGAGATCTGTATGGATGTTCATAAAAAAAAAAAAAGTTAAAAGAAGTGCTACATGACCCAGCTATGCCACTCTTGGGACTGTTCCCAAAGAAAACACCTTACTACAAAGACACATACACATCCATGTTCGTTGCAGCTCTATTCACAATAGCAAAGAAATGGAAACAGCCTAGATGTCAAACAGTAGATGAACGGACAATGAAAACGAGGTACATATACATAATGAAATACTATTCAGCTGTTAAAAAAACGAATTAATGAATTTGTTGGCAAATGGATGGAGCTGGAAAAAATTACGCCTGAGTAAAATATCCCAGATGCAGAAAGACATGCTGCAGTGAACTTTAAGAATGATATAATTACATGGAAACTTCCATAACACCCACAAACTACAAAGAATATAAGTCAGGGGAGTGAAGGAAGATCCCAAAGAGTAGAGACATGAGAACACAGACAAGAATAGCTCTCAACATGCATCCAAGATGCATCCTGTCACAATGGAATATTAATGAGGTAGAGAAACTGCAACTGGCCAGAGTGCAGCGTATTGGTAATGCTAGTATGCTTGGCTCTAATCAGGTCATCAAAATCTCTCCCAATCCCAAAGTTCAGGGAACCTTTCAGAATAGAGGGTGATAAGATTGTAAGAGTCTAAAGGTAAGGGATGTACTTCCAGCCAGGACAGTCCAGTCAAGACAGGACTCGCTGTCATGAGGTCTATGTTCACCAGATCTACACAATGGCTGGCAGCTCAGCATTTCCCCACAGACCAGTGAGGACTTCAGGAGAAACAAGTACACTCAAAGAGAATCTCTGGAGCAGGTTCTGGACAAAAGAAGGGGAGCTTCTCTCCCTATGGGCATACCCACAGAAAGATCATTTAAACTACCTTGGAGGCCTGGTCCCTTACTGGCACAGGCGCCCTAAAGGACATGACGGGGGGGGGGGGGGAGACATGCAGGATTGGGGAAGGGAGGGGAGGGTAAAAAAGGTGGAGAGGGAAGAGAGAAAGGGATGGAATAGACATAAAAAAGTAAAAATTTTCTAAACAAAAAAAAAATCACAGTAAGACAGAGCCTCCCCACAAAAAGATTCCTTAGACCGGTAAGTGTGGAAACATAAAAATCATAACCATAATTAAAACAGATTTGTAACGAGAATGCAGAGGTGGTCTAGCATGAAACCAATCCATGGAGTAAATTTATCATTAGAATAATAAATAACACATAAAAAAGATCTTCAATAAGATTCAACATCTTTAAAAAAAAACTTTAGTGTGTGTGTGTGAGAAAGAGAGAGAGAGAAAGAGAGAGAGAGAGAGCACACACTGTGTGTCCCTGTAGAGGATCAAGGGTGACTTTGGAGATCATTCCAGATTGCTTCTATCTCCTTTTTGTTTCGCTCTGGGATTTCCCAGGCTCCCCCCACCAAGGCCAGAAGTGCAGGCAACAGCTATTTCTGCCTGATGTTTTTACATGGGACCTGGGATCCAAACTCAGGACCTTCTGCTTAAGAGGCAGAGTCTTAACCCTGAATCATCTCTCCAGCCCATTTTTTTTATGATTTTTTAAAAGTATTCAACAAGCTAAGAGATAACATAGAACTTCAGTCTGATACAGAGAAACTGAGGGCAAGGGTAAGCTGGATGGTCACAGTGATTGTGCTCAAAGACAGACTGACTTTTTATCCCTATCAATAATCTTCTGTTTTAAACATAGTCGTGGAAGTTCAGGCCAGAGTAAATAGTAAACAAAAGGAAATAAATTTGAAGTAGTAAAATTAACAGATTACATAATCTTACATATAGAAAAGTCTATGACATACACTCAAAATTTATATGTTTACATATTTGTTTAGATTTTCAAACTTTTCAACTGTGATTTGTACTTTTTAGATTACAAATATTGCCCTTTGTTACATTTTCTTAGATAGTATTGTAAATGAGTTGTTTTGTTTTTCTATGTATTCTTTATAAGTGTACAGAAATACAGTTGGTTCTTCTGTATTGATTGACTGTCCAGCAGCCTTGCATAATTTACTAGGTTTTTTTTTGTGGAGCTAGGATTGTACTTAGGGTCTTGCACATACTAGGCAAGCATTCTACAGTAGTAAAGTTATATCCTCAGCCTTGACCTTACCTACTTACTAGTTCTAGTAAATTTTGAGTGTATATCATAGACTTTTCTATGTGTAAGATTATGTAATCTGTTAATTTTACTACTTCAAATTTATTTCCTTTTGTTTACTATTTACTCTGGCCTGAACTTCCACGACTATGTTTAAAGCAGAAGATTATTGATAGGGATAAAGAGTCAGTCTGTCTTTGAGCACAACATTCACTGTGACCACCCAGCTTACCCTTGCCCTCAGTGACTCTATCAGACTGAAGTTCTATGTTATCTCTTATATTTACTAAACAAGCTGTATTCAAAAATGAAGACTGAAACTGTTAAATTGGTTAAGATCCCCAAACTGATGTACAGATTCAAGATGGCTACATCAGAATTGCAGGTGATTTTCTGTCAATTAACTTGACTGTTTAATTCTAAGATTCACAGAGAAGTTCAAGGGACCTACAATAACACTTAACAGACAGGTAGGAGGACTGCCAGCTGCAGGCCAACCTTGGCTACAGAGTGGAACTTTAATCTCTTAAAGAAACAGAAGTAGGGCTGGTGAGACAATGGCTTGACAGGTGACGGCACTTGGCCAGCAAGCCTGGTGACCTAAGTTTGATTCCCAGAACCCATAGAAGGAAGGAGAGTTGTCCTCTGATTGCCACAGATACACTGTGGCACATGTACAACTGAATGTACATGCAATACATAAATGATTTTCTAAGTGAAGCAAATATTTCTTCAAATAGATACAGAGATGTCCAATAAGCACCTGAAATCTAGGCAAGTAAGGCCAAAAGGGCACATCATCAGTCACTAAACAAATATAAATCACAGTGAATCACCACTCAGTATCTACTGGTAGACTAGAAAAGTCTGAGTTGTAGAGAAATTAGAAAATCTCCTGCATTACTGGTGGCCTCTCAAACTGTTAGTCATAAAATTACTATATGACCATTCAATTCTACCCAAAATAATTGAAAACAGGCATTCAAGTACATATACACAAACTCACAGTAACAGTACTTAGAGTGGTGAATGATTATTCCATTACTTTAAAAAGGTTAGTTTTTTTTTGTTATTTGGCTTTCATCTTAATAAATTGACTTTTTTTCAAAAATTAAAAAAGGATTGACGAGTAAGTAGAGGAATTATGACCTTCATTTACTGCAAGCATGAATTATAAAATGGTGCCATAATTTGGAAAGCAGCCTGGCAGTTCTTCCCAAGTTTACTCAATTACTATATGACTCACATACATAGGGTCTATGCATAGACCCTAGAAAAATGAAAAGTATGTGTCTGTACAATGTCTTATACATGGATGCTACTAATGCTATTCATAATAGTCAAAGAGTAGAAGCAACCTGAATGAATCAACTGAGAAAAACACCACTACACATCTATAAATCAATATTCTAAAATTGTGAAGCTTGTACATGGACTGTAGGAATACAAGAACCAGAGTCATGTATTATAAACATAATTGCATCTCAGTAGAGTAGTGAAATGTCTGAGCAACAAAGCACGCCTCTGCCTTCCATCTACTGAAGTCTGCTCACCTTCGCCATCACATAAATGGCACACATCAACAGCTGGTCCAGATGTCTGTCCATCATAAGTTCAGGACACTGAATTATGGAGAATTCGAAGCACGTCCAGATTTTTTTCTCAGGTCATCTGAAATATCTAGTTTAGTACAAAGATCCCGAAGGCGGATGCCTGCTAAGTGGTAAACCTAACAGATAAACAAGAAGATTTTAGTTCTCCTTTAATACTTACACTTCCCAAGCCCATGTTTCAGTAAGGGACATGAAAAGTTACCTTTCTAAAGAACAGAGATAATGAGCTAGTCTTCTTGGGCCTGCTGCTGCTGCTGCTGCTGCTGCCGCCTAAAGGCTGACCTTGTTTCTGCAGCTGCCCACCTGGGGAAATCTGCTGAATGGCTACTTGGCCAGGGACTTGCAAAGTTGTCCCTGTCACCTGTTGAGAGCTCAGACTTCCAGACAAAGCTTGAGCACTGAGGGGCTGGATAGAGCCAGTCACAGCTTGTGTCTGCCCCCCAACATTGACTTGGACTGGGAAGAACGTTATCCCTCCATTTTCATTGGCAATACCTACAGTCCATAAGAAAGGAAAGAAATGTTGGAATTTGAGGTTTCCACATCGTTCCTCCCCTCCCCTTCACTCCTCTACATTACAGTGTCACACCAATCAATATTCAGACAGCTTTCCAATAAATGCCAGAGAACTCAATATCCAGCTCTATCTTCCTTACCTTGTACAGGAATGGTCACTGTTTGCCCATTGTTGGCTGTGACAGTGGCTGTTGCCATGGTGACCAAGGTCTGTCCAGGAACTGGCGTGACAGAAACAGCCTCCCCAGATACACTGGGCACAGAGACGGCACTAACCAGGGGCTGTGGAGGGATGCGCGCAGGGGTCCCTCCATCAGAGGGACTGTCATTCTCGAAGAGCCGCCTTCTGGTAGTGCTGACTGTTGGGGAGCTGTACCTGTCATATAACGTGGTTGGAGATGCTATGCCTATGATGAGAAGAAATCAAACTATTTAGCAGAGGAAGATCTGACTTCTGTCCAAGCTCTTATGTTCAAGAAGGCCTTACAGTGTGTCACAGTTAGACACAGGTGTCAACTTGATGTTGAGGGTTTGAGCTCTGGGCACATTTGTGGAGAATTAGTGGTTGAGTTGGGCTCAGAGCAAGCCCACAGGAGATTGTCTAGTTGATAAGGAGGGCCCAGCCTATGGTGGGTGGGATTAGGCTCTGGAATGAAAGATGGAGGGCTGCTTGAAGGAGTTGGCATCCTTCTATATACTTGGCCAGACGTGCTGGTCTGGCAAATAAGGATTGTCCGTCTCTCAACCATTATGTAGTAATGGTGTGGCCAGTTCCCTTGGCCCTAGTGTTGTGCATACTCTCTTGTCAAGCTGGACTGGGAACTGTAACCAGACAGTTGTAAGAAAATAAACTCCTTGTTCTCTTATGCTGTTTGATGGTCATTTGTCAACAACCATGCAGACGAACTGCAACAGAATTTGGTACCAGAAGTGGGGTATTGCTGATAAATCTGGCTATGTGGCTTTTATGGATTCTGAATAGTTTTGTTGGAGGAACTTTGAAATGTTTGAAGCTCTTGAGCTTGTGGATTACAAATACCATTTTGCAGAGTTTAATGGGCCATTTGGATAATGAGAATGCTGAGAGAGTTGTGGATTGTTTGGGCCCAGTTTGTGATGATGGAAATGAGGAATTTGGTGAAGTCGATTTTAAAGACGATGGACTAGTTTGCTTGATAGAGGAGAGCTGTCTTGGCAGCCTGGACGATTTGCATGAGGAAAGGGCAGGCAGCCGAATAGCTACCATTGTTGGAGAAATGAACATCAATGAAGGAAAACCTAGTGATTCGCACTAGGATGGTGGAAAACATGAACACCACCGTATGGCAATTTTACAAGTTGAAAACCCAGATTCCTTCAGAGGCCGAAAGTCCAAGTTGAAGTTGTTTCATGCCCTTTGGAAATTTTGGTGCCTAGAAAAGGGCTTTTCTAGACTCAGCAAGCTAAAGTTGGTACAGCTATGGCTTGAATGGACCAAGCTACATTTCAGCCTTGCTGTGGACTCTGCCAGTGTCCCTCAGGTGGTACTGCTTTTGGTGTATGATTACAGGGTTCATGGAGAGCAGCAAAAGCTTGGAACCAAGTGGCAAGTGTAGGAATGGTAAAGCTTATAGCTGCAGAGGTGAACCCAGAGTACTGTTGGAGATGCCAGAACTATGGGATATATGTTGAGAACAGCTGCGAGTGGAGATTCGGCCTGGTTCAAAAGAACTCTGCTTCTACAACTTTGAGCTGCAAACAGGGACTTGGATTGCCTAGAATTTTTGAGCCACCCTGACTACATGATAAGTAACAGAAGATGGACATTGAAATACAGGATGCGGTAATTGATTTGATAGATTTGATTTTAAAGTAATGTTTTCTTATTATGATACTTCCATTTTGATGTTTTATCTTGTTGAAGTATTTAGCATATTTTGATTTGATAAGACTCTTATAGGTAAAAGATTTGAGACATTTTTTAAAACTTTCAGTTCCAACATTTTAATAACTGAAGTTTTAATGAGAGAACATTTTAAAATTTGTCTATGAGAACTTTGAGATTTAAAATTAATAAAATTAAATGTATTTATATTTCTAAGATAACTTTTAACACCTATGGAAACAAGGATTGAAAGTTGCAGTTTAAAAGTGCTATGTTTTTGTGTCACGTTGACAAGGGGTGGAGTGTCATAGGTAGGCAGGGGTGTCAAGTTGATGGTTGAGGGTTTGAGCTCTGGGCACATTTGTGGAGAATTAGTGGTTGAGTTGGGCTCAGAGTAAGCCTGCAGGAGATTGTCTAACTGATGGGGAGGGCCCAGCCTATGGTGGGTGGGATTAGGCCCTGGAATAAAAGACAGAGGGCTCCTTGAAGGAGTTTGCATCCTTCTGTATACTTGGCCAGACGTGCTGGTCTGGCAAATAAGGATTGTCCATCTCTCAACCATTATGTGGTAATAGTGTGGTCAGTTCCCTTGGCCCTGGTGTTGGTGCATGCTCTCCTGTCAAGCTGGACTGGGAACTGTAACCAGAGAGTCATAAGGAAATAAACTCCTTGTTTCCTTAAGCCATTTGATGATCATTTGTCGACAACCATGCAGGTGAACTGCAACACAGTGTTTGAAATACTTCATAATTTTAAACCTGAACAAAAATTATGTTAGTCATAGTACGTCAAATTGAGTTAATGAAAACTCAAGAAAAAGCAAGATTTCATAATAGAGCTTTTCTCATTTGTCATGAGACACTTTCTTCTTGGTCTTCCTTCCCAGAAACCAAGTGAGGCTTTGTCCTCTACTTCCATTTTTCTACACCTTTTTCCATATTCAAATTCTACCAAGTCATTCCTTGATAACAGAGACAAGATGACAGTACATCACCTGGCAATATTTTCTCTCAACTTTTTATGAATTTTCATTTTTGTCTTTTTCACAAATAGAAAGTTAGTATTCCATACTGTTCTTCAGTAAGGTATACAGACATGCTGTATAAGTAATTAGTAATTTTTAACAGCTTGAGGTATGTCTCACATACCATACATCTCACCAATTCAAGAAATAATCCAATTAATTTTGTTAATGTCACATTTCCAACTTTAGTTATTTTGAAGTCTGCAATGCAATACCTTAAGTCATCTACAATTTGATATACAAATTTCTTTTAATCACTCTAGACAAAAACCATCACACTTATTCTAAGTTTCCACACCAATGTGTGCATTTTTTGAAACATTAAGCATTCCTTTTCTCCATGCCTACACATTAGTAACTCAAATTTAAAATAAATTTTGGAAGATAAGCATTGATAAGAGTAAAATCTGAGAACCATATCTTGACATTACCTGGTTAATGTTAATCATAAAATTATTATATGACCCAAAATAATTAAAAACAGGCATTCAAGTGTATATACACACACAAATTCACAGCAGCAGTACTTACAGTAGTGAAAGATTAGAAACAACCCAAATGTCCATGAGTGGAAGAAAAGACAAATCTGATTATTCATATAATAGTCTATGGGCCACAAAAAGAACAGTACTGGCACATGCTGCAACATGGATGGATGTACCATGAATCTGGTAATAAAACTTAGATTTATAAACTAGGATCACCATCATCTATATGACTTGGGTCAATTGAGAGGTAACAAACACAAAGACAATTATGTTTAAAACCAAATGTTATCCATAGACTTCGGAATAAAAACTGCAGAAGTAGAAATGAAAAAAAGACCAGCTGTCAGATCTGCCGTCACGTCTGAGTGACAGACAGGGAAAGCAGCAAAACCATCATTACTACTCTTGCAAAAATCAGGAAGATTTCATATGGCATTTATTAATTTATTGGTTTAATCATTTGTTAGGTTTTCTTAAAATCATAGCTAAACCAGACTGACCTTGAGCTCAAGATTTCACTGCCTTGGCCTCCCAAGGAATGTGCTAGCCATATCCTACATCATCCATATGAATTGAATATGAACTGATTTTGAGTAAACTTGACTTTAAAACTGATCCTTGTATAACTGGTGCTTGTCAATTTGGATTGTAAGACTGACCTATAAATGGCAATCTTCTAATGGCATTCAAGGATTCACAGTTCTCTGAATTTATGTAATTGTTTTTTAAAACTGTGGAGCTGGAGGCATATAGCTCAATGTTAGAACATGGACCTTGCCTTTGGGAAGTGCTGGATTCAATCCCCAACTCCAGAAGAAAAAAAAAAAACTAAGCATATGTATCTCCCATTTGTAAATTCAAACCTTGTATCTAATAAATTATCTAAAGAGCTACCTAAATAACTAAAATACAAAGCAGATAAACAGCAAACAGTGCTCTCTGTACTTCTTGGCCATAGACATCCCATGAGTCAAGTGCACAGCTCAAGCCACTGAGCCAGCCTACCTCAACAGCTTGTCTACCTAACTGGACCATGCAGTTCTATCCTTCAGAACAACCAGGCCTGGTAGAACAAACCTGTGATTCCCTACTGTGGAGGCTGAATCATGAGGACTAAGAGTTGTAGACCAGCCTGGGTAACACAGGGAGACATGCTGTCTTAAAATAAAACCATAAAAAGTAATACATACTTGCTTTAAAATAATTATAGAAATCATTGAGAATTCTCTAAGCAACAATGTTATCATTAACAGTTCGATTTTTCCAATTCTACTCTTTTGTATACTTACAGATATTTACTTAAAAATAAAGGTCAAGTTAAATGTATAGTATTTAAAAAGCAGTTTGTAAGCAGGGTGAGGCAGCACTCTTTAAGTCCTTGTGCTCAGGGGCTTCTGGCAGGAGATCTAGAGTTTAAAGTCGGTTTTGGGCTACAGAATAAGACCCTTTCTCAAGAAAACTTTTTTCTTTATGTTCTTAAATATTCCTTAAAAGCAATTTTAAATAGCTGTGCCTGGAATTCCAGCATTTGGGAAGTGGAGACAGGAGATAAAGTCATAGCAGCTCATAGCAAGTTCAAGACCACTCTGGGTACACCAGATCTTAATCCAGCAAAAGGTACTTTTAAGTGGTCCATACATCACTAAAAGATATAGCGTATTTTCTTCTTCACTTAGCCTATTCTACTTACAAGTTTAGATGAAACTTAGATATCAAGATTCAAAAGCCGAAAATATTCCTCCAAGTATTTAATTTTTTTCGCTTTTCAGGGTTTTATTTTTTTATCTTTGATATTAGTTTTATATATGAATATAATACTTTAAGTAATTTTCTACCCATATTACCTGATCCCATCCCCCCTCCTTCTCCCATTGAAAAATCTTCTCAACCAGTCTCCTACTTCCATGTTCTTTTGTGTGTGGACTGCCGAGCTTCATTACCTCCTAGTATTTTAAACTTACTTCTGACAAGTCCTCCAGTATCAGCACGAACTTCACTCACTCTTCTGGGAGTCAAAGGAGAACCAGCAATACACATTTCATCTGGTCTTTCTAGGTTCTGAGGCGGCATGACCTATAAAGAATTATTTGCATAAATAATAATAGCCACAAAATGTATTTTATTAGAAATACAGTAATTATTTAAGGTAACAGAAAATAATTTTGGTTTATTAATTCTTTAATAAAATTAGCTACATTGTCCATTTTCATACTAAAGTTAAAGAATTTCCCAACTTGATAGAAATCAATTTTCATTAGAGTCTGGAGAGTAATAGTGGAAGGAATGACCCTTGACCAGGGGATACGGGAAGAACAATGAATGGTCCTCTGCCATGGAAGCTTGGAGGCCAATCAGAAACTATCCCTGATCATTGTTTCCTCTTAGATGTAAGAGGAGTGTATTGACTTCTGCCCCCTAAGGTGCACACTAAGTATAACTGCTCTGGTAGGTGTTGAGGTGCTTTCTCAGAGAAAGATGCTGACGTTTTCACAAACCTCTTCACATGTAGGGACTCTGTTTTCATTGTCTCTGATTCTGTCCCAGAGGGGGGATTCTGGTTTCCATGCCAAATGATCTAGAATTTGCTCTTCGATCTGATTGAGGTGTTTTACCACTTCTCTGCAGAGGCCATCTTCTGCTCTAATGAATACTTCTATCACCTGAAACAAAGAAACATTTCATATTAAATGCCATAATCTTATACACTAAATTTTTGTTGAATATAAAAGCAAACTGGAAACGTGTACTTTTTTCCTCCTTTATTTTCTGTGTATTTGCAGTATGCATGGGCATGCATACACTTCTATTGCATGTGTATATATGTGCATGTGAAAGTCCAAATTTGTCTGGATGTCTTCTTCAATTGCTCTCCATTTTTACTACTGCAGCAGGGTCTCAGTTGAATCCAAGGCTTACCAATCAGCTACCTTACTTCAATGATCTTGTCTTTGCCTCCTGAGTGCTAGGATTAGTCAACTGCCACTGCCCAACATACTGCTTTTACGTGCGTGGGTTCTAGGGATGTGAAATCACGTCTTCACTCTCATGGGGCAAGTACCTTATCTACTGAGAAATCTCTCAAGCTCATTTTTTTTTAATTTTTTAATTATTTATTCAATTGTGTGTGTGTGCGTATGTATGTGTGTGTGTGCGCGCACGTGTCTGTGTGTGTAGAACCACGGACAAATTCAGGAACCACCATGGACGCCTCCACCTCCTTCTGCCCCGGGATTCACAGGCTCCGCCTACCAGGACCAGAAGCGCAGGCCGCCCCCGCTTCCACCTGGCGTCTATACGTGGGATCTGGGATCCGAACTCAGGACCTTCCGCCTGCAAGGCAGAGGCTTAACCCCTGAGCCATCTCTCCAGCCCTCATTTTTCTTTCTTTTAATTTATTTTCCATTTTCATGTTTGTGTGGAACATCAATATGGATGTATGTTTTGTGTGCAAGTATGTGTGCATGTGTGTCCATGTAGATATTAGTGCATGTGGAGGTCAAAGATTACAATCAGGAATTATGCTTACGAGCTCTTCTTTTTGGGCCTGGGTCTCTAACTAAACCCAGAACTCACCTATAGAATAGTCTGGTTAGTCAACTTGCTCTGGGATCCCTAGACTCTGCCTGTTGAGGCTGAGAGTGCAGGTTTTCACCCTTGCCCAGCATTTTATGGGGGAACTGGCTATCTAATTCCAGTTCTTTTGCTTGTGTGGCAAGTACTTCAACTGCTCAGACACCTCCCCAGCCCTTTTTATTTTACAAAAAATTATATTAGTTTATAAAGAATTAGATTTCTTACGGAACCTTTCAATGTTTGAATGTTTTAAAAACAATTAGACAGGGACTGCAGGAGTAGAAACATTGCCCTTTCTGTCCCATGATTTGGGGCAATAAAAGTATTACTGATATGATTGCCCAGTTTTACAAGCATCTTATTTCAAAATGTTTATCTAAAATAGAAGCTTAAGATTTAAAAATATAGACTGTCAAAATCTGAAATAATTACTTTTCTTTTTATTGTTTATGTATGACATCTAGATACATGAATTACATGAAAAATTTTATATAGTGATACATTTCAAGTTCTAAATAAAAATATGCTTTATACTAGACATGAGAACATTACTCTTAAAATTCCATGTTAAGTGACTGGGTGTATGGTTCACAGGTTAAGTATATACTCAGCATGTATAAGGTCACAGATTCACTGTCTAGCATCAAAATAAATAAAATCATTATTAAAAATTTAGCAAGATAGTTCATCAGGTAAGGTGCCTGCTTGCAAGTCTGGTGGCCTCAGTTTGACCCCTAGAAGACCACATGGTGGAAGGACTGACTTTCTAAAGTCATCCTCTGACCGCCGCCTGTGAACCATGGCATGAATGTATGTAACGTCTCTTTTTTTCTCTCTCAAATAAATGAATAAATACAAAATTTCATTTTAATCTTTAAGCATAAACTGGACATGGGAACATGCTCATGCCTATACTCCCAACAATCCAGAAGTCAGGGTATGAGGACTGCCACAAGCTCAAGGCCAGCCTGAACCTGTCTAAAAACCGTGCCTGTCTCAAAACAAAAACTACGCATGGTGCAAACCCTACAGAAATAAGTTTCGAACACTTGCTAAGTAAGCATCAAGAAGGGAATAGTCATAAGATCAATGGTTTATAAAGTGACAGATGCTCAGAGGCTTGGGCAGCAGGACTGCAGGATAACCACAATGCTCAAGGCCAGCCTAGGTTACCGAGTAAGACTCTGTCTAAGAAAGTAATCTGGGATTTAGATCAGGTCATCAGATAACAGCATGCTTGCCTGGTGCACATGAGGTTCTATGTTTGATCTCTAACACCCCTAAAACCAGGCAAGGTGGCACATGCTTAAAGGTGAATGCAGAGGGATCCAAAGATCAAGTTTATTTTTACTTATTCAATGAGTTGAAGGCAAGTATAAGCCACATGACAACCTATCTCAAAAAATAAACAAACATGATGATAGTAAATTTCTTTTATTTCCTGAAAGATGCTTGCAGTCTTATTTAGCTTCCAAAAAATAAAAGTTACAAAAGACTAGAGACATCTATACTACTTTCTCCTACCCGCCCTTTCCTTGCTTCCTTTTTGAGACAGGGTCTTGTTATGCAGTGCAGGCTGACCTCAAATTCACTGTGTTGCAGCCTCAAAGTTTCAATTTTCCTGACTGCGTCTCCCAAAATGGGATTACAGATGCATATAGCCATATCTGGCCCTTCTTCACTGGCACCCAGTATTCTGAAATCCTTTATAGGATAATGGAAAAAAGCAATGACATTTTCAAACTATTATACAGTAAAAGAATTTATATAAGTCTTAATACTCTTCTGTTTCTTGGTTCCCTACACAGAGATTACATATGTAATTTAAAACAGGATAACTATTTGTTAGAGTGAACTAGAAGGCTAACAACAGAGGTTGGTCTCATTAACAGTCATCAGTAAAATCATTTAAATACCTTGTAAAAGTGATAAAGTGGTACATCAAATATTTCAGCAATAAGTGGAAAACTCCCAGGAGGCTTGTAAGAAAAAGTAACGACCTCCAGACAGCAGGCCAAGAGTGATCTATGGAATGCATCTTGTTCCAGAATATTCTAAGAAACAAAGTTAATAACATTTAAAAAATTAGTTTACTCTAAAAAATTTTTCTATCCAGCCCCTTAAGTATTTTCTGAGCTAGTGAGAGTATGTGCTCACTGTCTTGAATATACTTTTTACACTCATTGAAAACTATAAATCCAAGCAGTGCAAAGAACTTTCAAACATTCTGTTATGAAATATTTTATAAAAGAGATTATGGAAGGGACACACAAAATAATCAGGACTAGGAACATGTGACCAAAAGCACCCTAAGATAATGCTACAGGGGCTTGGGGTGGGGATGGCCAAGTACTGCTGTGCAAGCAGGAGTGAGATCCACAGAACCCATGTTAAAAAAAAAAAAAAAAAAAAAAAAAAAAAACACATCACTGAGAGGTCAAGGGTCAAAGCATTTGCTTTGCAAACAAAAGGACCTGAATTCAGATCACTTGTTGAGTGGAAATGCAGTGGCCTGTACTTCCAGCCCTGGAAGAGGGAGTCTGGGAAACCCTAGAGCAGAGCAATAAGGAGGTAGAAGAATCTAGGATGATTCCTGATGTCACCTGTGAACCTCTACAGGCATACACATTCAAAAGTCCTCTGGTGTACACACACACACACACACACACACACACACACACACACACACACACACAAAGAAAAAAAAACATTGGGGAGAGTGATGGGGAATGGCTTGGTGATTAAAGCCTCTGCCACGAAAACAAAAGGAACCAGGTGCAGATCCCCAAATTCCATGTAAAAACATGGCCTGTAATTTTGGTCTTGGGAAGCAGAACCTGGGAAACCCCAGAGCAAAGCAATAAGAGGTCAGAGAAATCTAGAATGATTCCCAATGTCACCCTTGGGCCCCTACAAGCACTCCCCCCCCCACACACAAGTGTCTTCTTGTACATGTCTACACACACATACCCACGCCCACATACGCACCACAGCCATACAACAAAAGGCCAGTGTGGTGGCATGTGTCTGTATTCTAGCACGGGGGAGGTACCGACAAGGACCTATGGTGCTGGCTGGCCAGTCAGTCTAGCCTAATTGGCCAGCTCCAGACCAGTGAGAGACCCTGTCTCAAAGGACATGGAAGGTACTCCTGAAGATAATTAACCAGAGTGATCGCCAGCCTCCACATACATATACATGTACAAGCATACATGCAAACACACACGTGCACATACACACATACATGCACAGTAAAAGATACTACTTTGTACTTAGGATGAGCATTTATTCCTGAAAATTATTTTTAAGAACTCTTTGAATGTATATATGTGTGTGTGATGTGCCCAAGTATGTGTGAGCCGGGGGCAGCCACACAAGCATAGCAGGCAAAGGACAACCTTTGGGCAACATTCCTTAGCTTTCCACTGTGCTTGACACTGGGTATCTTCAGCACTGGCGTAAGACGGGATGGATGGCCCTCAAGGTGCTGGAGGTTCTTGGGTTTCTGCCTGTTTGCCGTAGGCATGCTGGGATTAGACACTCAGGCCACTGCCTCTGGCTTTCATATGAGATCTGAGGACCTCAACTCAGGCTTGTGCAATAAGCATTTGACCACCGAGCCATCTCCAAGCCCTTATTTTAAAAATGAAAAACAACTGTTTTGAGGATATAAGAAAAGGAAACCCTATGGATTGCTGGTAAAAATGTAAAATATTATGGCTACATTAGAAATCAGTATCACAGCTCCTCAAAAAGTGAAATGCAACACTTCCCCATGAGGTGGCGTTCCACAGACCTTGTATATGCTAGATGAACCCCTGGGCTTCATCCCGTCAGTGCTTCACTAAGCTGCCCAGCAGGCCTTCAATTTCTAAGTCTCTTGCTTTAGCCTCCAAGTAATTATGAAAACAGGGGAATCAACATGTCTAGCTGTTGGTATTTCTAGACTAGTCAAAGTCTAAGAAAAATAATCATCTTACCAAGGAAATGGTGGAACACATATGTTAAAGTCCCACCCAGTCAGTACTTAATCTGTTCCTCTACTTAAGGTTTGTACATAAACTCCACTTCACTTTAACAACTCCACTAAGGTTTAACTTTCCTATTCTAAAAGGCATATGCTATAGTACGGACCCACCATAAGGAAACACACTAACTTCCTGCATTTATGCATCTTATATTGATAGGGCAAAGGTAAGAGGGTTCTGCACGAAGGTCCCTGAAGTGTTCATCTTTTTCCCTAAAGCCATATGTCCTTTCTTTACAGGGCCTTTTTAGGGTGGGTGGGTGGGTGGAAAAGTTAAACACACTAATTACTGTACTTACAGATAAATCCATGTCTCCCAGTCTTTTTTGTTCCTGCTCAATAACAGACTCCAATACTTTATAGTAAAGCATTTCTGCAAAGTGAAAATGTTTGCTGGTGGTTTCTGTAAAAATGAAAAACATTACAAAGGAAATAAATACCATGGAAATTGAAGATCTACACCCCTCTCTTCTTAACCTACAAAAATAAAATCTAAAACCCAACGTACTTTCTACAGAGCTACTTCAATATCCCTTAAGGTTGTTTTACTACAGAGAAGTATCATTCTGTGGTCAAGGCTGGCCTTTGCCTCCCAGGTACGAGTGCAAATAATACTGAATCTTATTACCTTTTGCAGAGTTACTAAAATCCTCATCTGATTGGGAGTGCTGAGAATATATCTCGTGCATTTCTTTCAATCTGTTAACAATAGCCTGGGTTGGATCTCGGGAACACGTCCTAAAACACAGAAAGGTATTATCTAAAAGAGATGGTTTGCCAAGTCACACAGGGCACAATGTTATAACTCTGTAATTTCATTTACACATGAATACAAAATGCTTTGAACGAAATTATATAGTTCCAAATTAATACCAACAACCCAAACCTTTCCATTCAAAGGTGAAAGTACTTCCATTTTGAGTGAAAATAAATTTTCTATATGAGGTTACACATTTACTGCAGTAAGTTCAGTAAACAATCCTGGGCTCATCTGACCCCTGCAACCAATCACTGTGGCAACCAAAATTGCCCTCTAAAGAATATAAACCTGGCAGTCTGCAGCTAGGGCTTCCAAGATGTCTGCGGTGACTTAGCCTCCTCCAGCTTTGGCCAGTCAGCCATGCCACCTCTGCTTTGAGAGACCTCCCCTCTGGAACCGTAAGCCGAATAAACCTCCCTTTCTCCCTTAAGTTTCTTGATTATGGGTGTTCTCTCACAGCAGTAGTTAAGAGTAACTGTTACAGAAATTGGTACCGGAGAGTAGGGTATTGTTGTGAGATTAAAAACAGCTGGTACCACAACGTGAAATTGTTTGTGAAGCTGAGAGATGTTGGTACCCAGCAGTATGGCCAATGTTGTGATGTGGCTAGTGTGCCTTTGGAACTGTTCGTTGGGAGAAATGTGGAGAATTTTGGGACTTTTTGCTGGGAAAGTCTTTGCATCTGAGCAAGGGGGTCAAATGGGCCTTTCTCGTGAGAGCTCTGAGAAGAGCAATGCTGTGAGAGACGCAGCAGTGGAAGCCCAGCTTGTGATGGTCCAAAGGGGAACAGAGACTGTGTTTGCAACTGGACGAGTGACACATGGAGCCATGTGTTGGCCGAGAGTTTAGTGAAGTTTTGCCCTCGTCCTGAAAGTTTGCCTGAAATTAAGCTGGAGTGCTTGGCAGAGGAAATTTCAAAGCAATGTAGTCTTGACAATGTGACACGGCTACTTTTTAGTTGTCTTCAGAGTTGTGAAAAAGAGCAAAGAATCAGGCAGGAAGAAGCAAAAACTGTAAGATCCAATGATGAAAAATACAAGGCTAAACTTAAAGAGTCAAACCAGGAAGAAGCAGAGAACAAAATGGCTGTTGAAGAGATTAGCTCCATTTGTAAATCAAAGCCTGCTCTCAGTTTGGATAATTGGAGAGGCCCTAGCTTGAGAGCAAGATCCTCAAGGAAGGCTCCCACTCATAAGAATACAAATCCTTTCAGAAGACTGGAGCTAAAGGGTGGAGTTCCAAAGCAAGAATTGTTTTCTCTTACCAAGCAACTGCCTAGGAGTGAAAGAGATGGTCAACATAGAGAAGCAGAATCAGCTGTGATTCAAGGGGCCAGTCTTGGCAAAATCGTCCACGTGGTTCTGGTTTTAGAGACATCAGTGATGCAAGAGGGAGGAGATCATGGAGTCCCCCTCCAAGATTTCAAAAATTAGCAGAATCCAGGCATCATGAGGCAAGAAGCCTGCAGTTTAGAGGCCCAAGAAGGGCAGTTTGTGCTGTGGAGTTAAAGCCTGGTTTGCCATTGAGAAGTAAAGATGTTAGAGATTCCAGACACAACGTGGGACACCTGCCAAGGAGAGCTGTACACCCTGGGAGGAGTCAGCTCAAGAGACCAACGTATTCTATGGGCAGCTGCATTGGAGGGGTGGAACCAAAGCCCTTTGGAACTGAGATGATTTCAACAAGAGGCTCACCTGTTGGACTTGCGGCTACAAGATTTGGAGTTTGTTCTGCTGGTTTTTGGTCTTGTTATGGACCGATCTTTCCTGGATATGTCCCCATTCCTTCCTTTTGGAATGGGAATGTTTATTCTGTGGCATTGTGTGTTGGAAGTATGTAACTTGTCTTTTGATTTTACAGGAGGCTTTGGACTTTGGACTTTTGGTCTGTGTTGGGAATACTAATGTAGTCTATGAAGACTTTTAAAGTTGGACTGAGTATGGTTTTCATAATGAGAGGCCAATGAGCCTGTGGGGGCCAGGGGTAGAATGTCATGGTTTGAAATGTGTCCCCCACAGTCTCATGTGTTTGGCAAGATCATGGCACCTTGAGAGGAGAGCCTTGCTGGAGGAAGGCAGTCACAAGGGGTGAGCCTTGAGGTGGATTAGTCCCACCCTACCTCCAGGAGAAGTCAGCCTTTGCAGCAAGCAGTCTGCAGCTCTTGGCTTTCAAGATGTCTGCGGTGACTTAGCCTCCTCCAGCTTTGGCCAGCCAGCCAGCTGCCTCTGCTTTGAGAGACTTCCCCTCTGGAACCGTAAGCTGAATTAAACCTTCCTTTCTCCCTTAAGTTTCTTGATTTTGGGTGTTCTCTCACAGAAATAGTTAAGAGTAACTGTTACAATGATCTTCCCAAACATGACAGCTAAGGTTCACACACATGAGCCTGCGGGGAACAACTCACGTTCAAACCATGACAGCAGTCAACCGCTATCTTAAGGAAGCCCCCGGTGACAGTGACCGAAGCAAGATATGTATCCATTCCAGTTAAAGTGGAGGTAGTCATCTAGAACTCTTAGGGATAGCCCCAGCGTCAAAAACTCAATAGACGTCCCCTTTTGTACCATGAGCACAAAGTCATCTTTTAATCCAAAACAGCTGCTGGAACTCCAGCTATTAAATCTCTATTCTAGTCATGTGAGCAAAGGAACAAAGAAATTGGTTAAAGGACATATATGGTTAAAGGATCTTTACTGGAAATAAAGGGAGTTTACTGGAAAAAAAAAAAAAAAGAATATAAACACCATTAAACAGTTGGTGACATGGTTCAGCAGGTAAAGGTGACCTGGCAGCCTGAGTTCATTCCCCGGAGTTCATACAGCAAGAGGAAACCGAATTCTCAAAGTTGTCCTCTGACCTCTCCACATGTAATCTATGGCATACATGTGCTAGTTCTCTCTCATGTGTATGTAAGCACTTCAGTGGAGAACTCAGGAAAGAAAGAGACTGAAGAGCTGTGGAGCCTTTACTATATAAGCCTATGCTGGGATTCTTTCCTTCCCTCAAATGAGGTTTCTTTCACTGACTTTTTATAGTTTCTCTTTATGGGGTATATGGGAATGTGTGCATGTTCATGTGGGAGTGCCTGCGTATGGGTCCCATTATGTGTGGAGCTCAGGAACCAACCTTAGGTGTTGCTCTTAAGGAGATACCCCACCTTAATCTGTCTCTGCCCCCTCCCAGCCCTGGGATTAGTAACATGCACCACAAAACCCTACTTTCACATGGGTGCTTAGGGATTGAACTCTGATCTTCATGTTTGCATGGAAAGCATTTTATCAACTGAGCACCTCTCCAGTCTCTTATTTCACTAATTTTATTTTTAATTATAGCAATATTATGTTCAATGTAAAAGTATACAAATCATTATCATTTGGACTTGTACAACTACTATGTTTTCAACTTGATTTTATATCTTTTTTCATTGCAAAAATATAGTCAGTTTATAAAATCACAAAGGAAAAAATTTCCAATCTTGTTTGAAATCACTAATGAATATAAAATACAAGCAGAATTTTTTAAGCTCTTTTATATTTTACTTACTTGAGAGGGAGACAGAGAGAGAGAAAGAGAGAGAGAACACAAGAGTAGATGCAAGAGTAGATGCACAAGAGAACACAAGAGTAGTCAAAAATGGTGACTTTACCTAACACCTATTGCTAATATTTAATCCCATTTAAGAATAGCAATGACTCATCATCATCATCCAAGTAACATCTGGACTGGTGGTTAACCAAATTGGATACTGTGGCTTAACTAAACTAAGCTGGCACATATATGCAGAAAGACTGGAAAAGGAAAGTACTCAGGATATACATCAAGAAGTATGTGCCACCCAAATTCCTAGAACTTTCTGTAAATTGCTCACTACCTAATCAGAAAAATAAAAATGAAATTCTCTTAATTCAAGGCAAATGAAGTCACCTGAAAAGAAAGATTTTGGAAAAGTCCACAGGATCATAGCTTTCTCACTATCAAGTTTAGAGAGAAAGAAAATTGTGAAATGAAAAGGAAAACTAATCCTTCTTAAAGTTCGATGAGCATCACTACGGGAGGGAAATTACCAAGATATACATACATATATGTATTAACAACTGATAGACACAGAGGAAGCTATGGGTTCAAACCCCAACACTGCATGACACTGGACATGTACACATCTGTAATCTCAGAACTTGGGAGGTAGAGTCAGGAGGATTACAAATGTCAAGGTCACCTCAACTACATAGTGAATTTGAGGCCTGCCTGTCCCAAAAAACAAAAAGCAAACACAGAATTACACTCAAGTGTCTGTGCTTTTCATGAAAACTCCCACATAGTTCTCTTGGTCTCAGGTCCAAAAAAAAAAAAAAAAAAAACTAAAAGCAGTTCCTCTTCAGGCTGAGAGTGTTTTGTAAAGCTTACAAAAGTTACAGTGGCTTTGCTCTTGCTTTATGAACACATGATCAGTCTTTACAGATCAGATCCACCCATCAGAATTTTGCTCAGGGGCAATCTTCTTGATGGAGTTCAATGGAAAGTCACAGCTGGTAACAAGAGTCTGGGTCCTTTGTAGCCACCACTGTTGAGTAACTATGCCTCCCCTAGCTTGCAAAGCTCCCATAGAAGGGGAAGGAGAAAGTCTTACCACACTCACATAAAGTATACTGTCCACAAATAAACCATGGGAAAGCACCTATGCAACAACTAGTTACAAACAGCACTTGTAAAAGTGTGCCCCTACTGGAATTCCATGTGAAGAAACCTCATTGCTACAGGCCACTGCTATGTCTCTCCATGAAGCTAGACATTATCAGAACTTCACAGATATTCTTCCAGCATTTAGTGCAAGAAATCACTCAGAATTTCAAAAACAGGTATGCACTTTCAGACAAAGCCTATGGCACTTTGAAAGGGACAAGTGATACTTGAAGACACTGACCTGTGTGCTACTCATGCCAAGTGTACAATTACGCCAAAAAAAAAAAAATCCAGTCATCATGCGCCACACAAAAAGAACCTGCTTAAGAATCCACTGTGAGTGGCACAGGGGCTCAGGGCTGGGTCCCGCACTTCAGAGGTGGGGTGGAGCATCAGGTCAGGGCCGTGTGCTGGGCTCCCTCCACAGCATGCGGTCGGCCTGATTCGTGTCGCCCCTGACTCAAAAAAATTTTTTTCTTCTATTTTTCCTATGATCAGTAGTTCCAAATGGGGTCAAAGATACCTAAGTATATAAAGTATGTGATTGTGAGTAGAAAAAATGGAAACCAGGTGTTGGAAGTTTTACTATTTTCATTTGTGTGTGAATGGGAAGATTCTAAGTTTAGGGATAACCTGGTCTCCTTACTGAGCTCCAGGCCAGCCAGGGCTACAGCAAGAGTCTATCTCAAAAAACAGAAAAAAAATGATTTAACAAAGTTTGTAACAATAAGTCTGTCAATTTTTTCCAGAAAACACCAACATTTGAAATTGAAAAAAATAAGAAAACTCCTTACTAACCACAACTAATTTGATGTTTGTAAATTTTTTAACCACATAATAGATACCATCCATTTATTGTATGTTTTATAAAATACAAAAGTTCTACATACAAACACATGGGGTTGTACTGTTGTTTGCTTTTGGGTAGTTGGTTTTTTTTTTTTTGTTTCGTTTTGTTGTTTTTTTTTTTTTGGTCTTATGTATCCCAGCTAGTTTCAGATGTATTATGTAATTGAGGATGATGGTAACTCCTGATCCTCCTGCCTCCACCTTCTACTTGAAACACATATTCTTAATGTTGTCTGCCTGCTGTACTTTTCTGTTGAGTTTGCTATTAAAATATAACAAATTGGTCTAGGGAGATGGTTCAGTGGGTAAAAGCCCTTGCCACATTAGCATGAAGAACCAACTTTAAATCCCCAGAACCCACATAAAAGTCAGTTGGGTGGGGTGTGTGTCTGTAAACCCAGCATCCCCATGGGAAGAAGAGTCAGGAGAATGCCTGGTAGCCTGTGTACACACACATACACACACACACACACACACACGTAAAATTAGTTAATGTTGACGCATCTGTGTTGCTGTGCCCTGTGCTGACTAGCAGGTCTCAGTGTCCAATCAATGTCAGATTGCAACAGAGCAACGTAAGGCACTGAGTGAACAGTTCAACAAGCACGTCTGGAGGCAGAAGAGATGTACACTCACCTGAGGACCTGCTCCAGCTTCTCGCTCGGTGCGCTCCTGAGGCCCGACAGCATGGTGTGGAGGCGGCTCAAGCTCTGTTCGGCTGTGGAAACAGGGGTCACACAAGGGCTGTTCTCCTTAACATACCTCACGGCAGTAAGTGGTGTGGAGATTCTAAGAGCTTTAGACTGGAAGAAAAAGATTAAGTAGAATTCTAGAAAATTATTTAGTTCAAAAAGACTTTACATCACAAATAGAAATTACACCAAGACTTAATGTGGGTAAATTTAGTAATTCAAATATCATTGCTGGAAATTGAACAGAACTCCACTAAGAATTCCCATTATCCCTACAAAATCATGTGAAAAAGCAATGTATATTCTAGCCAGCTAAAAGTCTGTCTTGTAAAGTTACATATTTAAAGATATGGTCTTATCTCTAAAATGTTAAGCTTACTTAACAGCACTTTTTAATTTTTAAAATACAGCACATTTTCAAATAGTAAATGTTCTCATTCTAGACTTTTGGAAAAACTTGGTTAAGTTTACTTAGCAACAGAACAGAGAATCCAATTCCCAAAATTCAGAAAAGTACAGAAACCGATCTCTGTGCCCTACGGTCTCGAGCGCAGCAGAGGAAGACCTCCCTGCTACTACAAGGAAGCCCACCTGTCTGGCTTCCGGCCTATACACCCACAGGACTGGGTGCCTCAGCTCTCCCAAAGCCCAGTGTTCAGGGCATGAACCAGAGTCTGCCCCGGATGCATAAGGAGAGAAGAGCAGCCAGCCACAGCCAGGGCGCCTGGGCAGCGGTAGTTCATGAAGGAAAGCCATATGACAAGCACGACAGACAGCGTTCTGGGTGTTGTCTGAGGTCACAGGGTGCTTCTTGGTTAGTGTCGACAGAGGTGTGGCTGTGAAGTCCCAAGCATGCTCAGCTGCAGAGTTCTTCTGTAACTCGGGCACTGACACTGAGGTCCCAGTATAAAATTCTTCCCCAGGCAAAGAAGTAAATTTTGGAGTGTTCCAGAGCTCTACCCACCTTTATTTTCTCCTCTGCTCATGCTAAGTCTCTTCACGATCTAGCCATATCCTGATGGTTCCACACACACACATGCACGCATCCCCAGCCTCCTTGGCCACCCTGTGAGTCTACCAGAATGCCTCAAAGGCATCTCAAACATGCCGCGCCAGTAATCTCCCTTCTGATGCCATGGAAACAGTCAAACTCCGGAGTAACAACTGCAGGACAAGCACCCCATACACTACTGGTCACAGTCCTCCTGAAGCTACACTTCCATCTATCTACCTACCCAGCTGGTGTCAGACAGCAATACTACGAGGACGCTGAGAGCAGAGTGAAGGGTTATTATTACCAGGAGTCAGGTTATCAGACCAGAAAGAGGAGGAAGCAAGGAAGTGAGAGGCCTGAGTATCTTGGAGAAGCATCTGGGGACAGAGGAAATAGCTGCACATCTCAAGAATGAACAGAGGGGCTATTCATAATGGTGTCAAGAGAAAGCGGAGATGAATGTAGGGTGACAGGGCCGCCTCACTCAGGACTCGCAAGCAGCTGGAAATCCTTGTGCTCTTATCATTCACCTACACAACTGCCTCCAAAAATTTTCGTAGGCACTATCTCCAAAATGTGTTCCAACACAACTGTTTATGCAAACTAAGATGCCCATGAACCACCAGAGTCACTACTTTCCCCTGCCCTATCCCTACTTTCCCCAAGACTTTCAGAAATGCCCACCAGATCATACAGGAGTCACTCTCTGTAAACACAGTCTCTAAACTTTGCATCTCATTTGCAGTTAAAGTCCTGGCAATGGTTTCTAAAGCCTACATGGCCTGTCCTGTTCCCCACTCCCTTCACTGCGTACCCCTCTTCTCTCACTCTGTGCCTCCAATAGGCCAGTCGCGTTCCTATCTTGTGGCTTTGCCATGGCTGCTCCTAACTTTCCCCAGCTCTGACCAGGGGTGCACCCTCAGTTGCATCAGGGGAACCCCATCCCCAGACACTTTTCCCAGGCACCTCCTCTACACTGGTGCTGCTCCCAGTACTTTGTATTACTAATCAAATTTATTTTCTTCATACAGCATCATACAACATATTATATATTTAACTCTGAAGTTATCTACTGCCTGTCTCCCCACACTAGACTACAAGCCTCTCTGGGACAGGGTATTTGTAGCTATGTCTTCCACTGTGACTTTCCCCTGCCCAGAACACAACCTGGCATATAAAAATACCATTAGAGTATTATTACATGAGCCAAGTATGGTGACTCATGTCTGCAATCTCAGCATTGGGTAGCTGAGACACAAGAATTGCCATAAGTTAGAGACCAGCTTGGGTTTATAGGAAAGGAGGAAGAAAGAAAAGGAGGGAGGAAGGAGGAGAGGGAAAAAGTAAGGTGAAGCAGGAGGAAAGGAAGGAAGAAAAAAGAAAGAAAAAATGAAGGAAGGAAGGAAACGATTATTATTAAATGAATAAGCAAACCAGTCTTAGTCTGAAATGTCTGTTACAAGGAAGGGACACTCTCATTCTCTAGTCTGTATCATCCTAAAAGTCAGTTTGGGTTCAGTAGGATTTTCTTGAAGACTGACTATCGACTCTCAGGTTCTGCAGACTCCTAACCAAGTCCCCACTCAAGTTAATTAACTTGTGCTAAACGCCCCCTATGCCCACTGTGCTGCTCCTTATTAAAATCAAAGTTAGAAGGACATTCTATCTGTTCAAATTCATAGCTAAATTCTCTATTCAGCCTAAAACCTTTGAAATTTAACATCAACTAAAATTAAACCAGTAAGACAACTTTTTCAATTAAGATAATAACAGCTTTCTTACCATGAGTATGAAAACTGCACATATGAACACATTGGCATGCACACACACACACTCACTCACACACACACACACACACACACACACACTCACAGATCACAACACAGCAGGAGAGCTCGGCCAGCCCTTCTCAGCCACTGACCCACCTCATCGAGGTACACGTGTGCACACATTTGCACATGCACACATGTACCTGCACACACTCACATGCATGCACACTCGCAAGCAGAGCAGCAGCTCAGCCAGCCCCTCGCACACCACTGACCCACCTCATCGAGGTGCTGCTGCAGGACGCCCTTTATCCGCACTTCAGCACTCTCCGTAACTGCAGCAGTGTTCAGACCCCGAGAGAGAACCCCAATTTCCTCCTCGGCATCTTCTCCAAGAAAGATGCGTTCATCCAGATTTCCAAGGGAAAGAACGTGCTCTTCATAAGCCTTACTGATGGCTTTGCTGCAGGAAGGACAGAGAAGCGCTCACGGCACAGCCGCGGGCTCTGTGGCTTCACAAGACTCACTTCATTTGTTTTTCTGCAAGATCTAATAATTTTACAAAAACTGAAGAGAGTTTCACTCTTGTATCCAGCACTCAGTGAGTGTCTTTGGCCTTCAACGAGCTAATGATAGTAATAGGTAAGTAGGCATTCGGTTAACTAAATCATAATAAATAAATACAAGCACTGGCTGGTCTGGTCATAGCAAGACCAGCACCAGAGGCACAGGCAGCGCATCCCTCTGTACGGTCAGTTCTGAAAGCGCTTTCTCTCATTTTTTTAAGTTTCAATTTTTTCTAACACAAGATTTCACTATGTAGTTCAGATTGGTCTCAAACTCAGAATCCTTCCACCCCTGGTCCCAAGTTTTGGGACTATAGCCATGAAATGGGACTATAGACAGACAGGCAACATGACTACAGACAGACAGGCAGGATCTGCAGAAAAACAGGCGGGGATTACACACAGACAGGCGGAGACTACAGACAGACAAGGACTACATACTGATAGGCAGGGACTACATGTTGACAGGGACTACAGCGAGGCAATAGCATTATTGCCTGCACAAGTATTTGTTTCAAAAGTTATAATACAACAGGTTGGCTAATAAATCTTTAAACAAAACAAACAAGCATCATTAAATTTAAAGGTGTATGATGATAGAAGCGGGCAAAATTGTTATGACTCCCAAGTATTCCTCCAAAAGCACTGAAATTTTCCATAGTTTGAGCAATAAAAACACTGAATTTAGGCTTCCCACATGAATAACTGCAACACCTACAACACACAACAGTCCGCAACACAGATACTCACAAACTCTCTCCAAAGTTCCCAGGTTCCAGAAACCCAGTGAGGTTTTCTTCTTTTCCCTTGAGGAGCTGGGATGAAAGGAGAGGTTGGTAACTACACGCTGGGAGGACTTTCAACAGAAAACACTGTCATGATGAGAGATTCACAAACCTTTTTCTCATAAAGCTTCCTAATATAGGGTTTCCAGAAATGCTCCTTTATTCCTTTGGCTTCCAAAACTAGCCCATCATGTAAGGAACAGAGTTTTTCAATGACACAAGGTGGGTCAGAGGAGAGTTTGCAATCCTTAGGGTGAAAGTCTTCAGACAAGCCTATGATGCACAGAGTCACCAAGTGGAGACACTGGTTAGAAAGCAATAAGCCAATTACAGAAAGCTGAAATATAAGTCACAGTGAGCCTGACCAAGATATGATTGGCATGTGAATATATAAAAAACAACACATATGGACCTAATTTAACTATCAATATTCAAATATATGTCAAAATGGAATAAGTTAGAGATATAGCTCAATGTAGTGTTTGGCCAGCATACAAGAAGCCCTAGGTTCAATCTTCAGGATTAAAAAGATAAAAGTAAAATCACAAAAACCACAAGCATTTTAATTCAGGCATTGTGGCTGAATCAAGGATATGAACCATAGAGTGAAACTTTGTCATAAATAAATAAATAAATAAATAAATAAAGTAAATATTCTGGAAATTGAAATAAAAAATACTATTCAAAAGATTTCAGTTTTGGTCAGAGAGATGGTTCAGGGATTAAACCTCGCCTCGAAAGCAGAAAGTCCTAAGTTCAGATCCCAGATATCATATAAAAATACCAGGTGGAAATGGCAGTAGCCTGTACTTCTAGTCCTGTGAGTTGGAGCCTGGGAAACTGCAGAGCAAAGTAAATACGTGGTAGAAGCAATCCAGAGGCACACGTAGTGAGAGCCCTCTTATCCACACATACAAAAAATATTTTTTTAAAAAAATATCTCAGTTATTCAATTATCTTTTTGAAGATGGGTGGTTAAACGAAAAAAAAAAATTAGGTTATTTCTATAAGATGCAAAAAATAGGGGCTGATAAGATAGCTCAATGGGTAAGGCACCTGTTTTCACACTTGGCAAACTGAGTTTGATCCCCAAAAAGAAACTAACTTCCAAAAGTTGTCCTTTGACCTCTACCTTGTGCTATGTACGGCAAGCATGTTACTCTCTCCTTCCTTCTCTCTGTCTTCCCTTCTTCTCTCAAATAAATAAGTTTTCAAAGATTCAAAAAAGCATAAACATTTTATTCTGCAAATAAGCTTTATATTCAAAAAGCACAACATAAAAGATCACAAGGGGGTCAACAAGAGGCTCAGCCAGAAAATGTGCTTATCACCAAGTGTGATGGCATGAGCTCAATCCCCCAGAGACCACACGACAAAAAGAGAACTGACCCCTGCAAGGTGTCTTCTGACTTCCACACACAAGTTGTGGTGTGTACACACCCACATGCACATACAGATAACTAATGCTAAATTTTTTTAATTACGTGGATTTTATTAGATGTATTTATCACAATAATATTTACAGTGAAATCTTGCATAAAAACAAAAAAGTAGCATAAAATAAAAGAAACATGTAAATATATAAAAGGGAGGGGCTACAGGTAAAGCACATAGCTGATGTGTCCTGAATTCAGTCCTGGCAGTAATAGCAATAAAATGAAATAAAATGGTGTTAAGAATGACATGCATACATAAACACACACACACACACACACACACACACACACACACACACACCAAAAAGAATTTTCAGGATTTTGGAGTATCTGCATTATCTTTACTGGATGAACCTGATTAATCTAAAAAACGTTAAATAAAATATGGAACATTTTCTAAGTAAATTTTGTTTTGCTTTGTTTAATAGCACTAGACAGCAAACCCAGGCCGTATGCATGCTGGAAACATATTCTTACTGACCCACAGTCACAAGTCATAATCGAAGTAACTAACTTCACTAATTTCAAATACCAACCCTGACATGGAAGTTGAAATTCTAATAGAACCACTCCAAATCAGAATCATATCATGATGTTCCTCAAAAAAAGAATCAGTTATATATTAATTTATAAATACTTCATATATAACTCAGAAATTTCACACTATATTTTTAATTTTTTTCATTAAATTTCATGCTTTAAAGCATATCAAATACATTGCCAAAATTGTTATGATTCTCAATGTTCTTCTGGACCAAAAAGAAAATAAAATGAGATCCTTTCAGTAAATTCTTTTTGTCTTCTATGGTGTATTACGCACAAAAACTTACCAGTGTTGAAAATACTACCACAATCTAATGTCACCTTTGCCACTTCAAGTTTCTAAATGCTTCTCCTTTTATAGTATATATTTTAAATTTTTCTGAAATTGTCATTTATGACTAAACATCGTGATACTGGTTTTAATTTTTTTTCAAAAAAAAAAAGTGAAATAAACATACATATAGCGTGGAACTCTTGACTATAAGCACCTGGGAAACTGCTGGAAGCCAGAAGCTTTCCAAATGCTCAAGTTCTCTGAGGCTTGCAAACCTGTGTTCTACATACAGCTCCCAAGCAAACACAAGGCAGGAATGGAACTGTCCAGAAATGTCTGGTACACAAACTTACCTTTAAAGTTAGGGTTCACAAGGTCTTTACGATTTGAACATTGTAGGGCATTTCCATAAACTAAGTCTAAAGCACACAGCAGAAGATGATAGGAATTGACCAGATCGTCGCTAATCATGGGGAAATTACCTATAGAATTACATACATAAAGAGTTAAATTAACATTGATATTTTAATATTTTAAAAACAATTGCTTCCATTAATTATAACATTATATGAGGTCACACAAAGTTGACTCAAGGGTGACAGAAGTCTGTTTCAGCAAACATATTTGTGATATTAGTATTTTAATTCATTTCTAAGAACTGAATGAAAAATAAAACTTTATTAAAATATCAAAAATAAAATTTTATTAAAAATACCATGTAGTCATTGAATATCCATTAATAAACATCTATTAAATACCTAGCAATAATGAAAACTTTAATTAACATTGTGCTATTCTTCAGAAACACAAAAAACATTATCAATTATTTTAAACTGTAAGAAATCAATACATAAAGTTTTTTGTCATAGAGATTACCAGAAATATTTAGAGACAGTCAACTAAAAAAGGATTCATATAATTGTTTTTCTTCATACACATACTCTAAAAATATAAATTTCATCACAACTCCAATGGTAACATTTCTAATTACTTTTCTAAGTAATAATAGTTGTACATAAACCCCAGAGGAACACAACTACCAATATTTAACTTCAAAAGTTACTATCCCAAGGATAGTTGCTGATACTGAATAGCAAAGAAACAAACATAAATCCAAAACTATAAAACATGTCCTTCCAGCAGTGCTGGCTTAAGTTTAACACTGACAAACGTTTCTAGTTACTGTGCAGTTACTTTTGGTGCTATGCAATTTTTTTATTTTTAGAACTGAAGATGTATTTCTGTTTTGTTTTGAAATAGCATTAAGCTTATTTTTTGTTAACACTGAATATATGTGCTTCACACCATCTTTAGCATTCTTCTAATATCGGAAAAATTCTACTTAAATAGCAGACATATACCCAAAGAATTATTTTCACATTTCAGCATGGTGATAAATAATGACAACCCAATGCATGCATCTCAAGTGCACGAGTGCACACACACACACAGAACTTCACTTCACTTTTTCCCCTCTGCTTTCTTCCAAAGACAGTTACCACATACTTCAGCTATCAGGATGTGTAATTCTTTCTTCTTCTTTTTTGGTATGATGAAAAGATTCAAAAACTTAACTTGGTTTTAAGCAGAAAAAAACACATACAAAATTCTCCTGCTGCTGGAAAGGCGAATGATTACTGCATGATTCAGTTCTACACTGACATATCCAAACTAATTTGCTTGACTCCACTGTGAAAAGGCTTGATATGAAAGCAATAGTCCCTTTCTGGTACGCAGATCAGGAAGCCCCACCTGCTGGTGGCAAGCTACAAAGCCCACCACACTGAGGGCCTGAAGCAGCCATTGGTGTGCACTTGCCGTAAAGAGAAAGTGCGGTGCTGTGCATGCAACAAGCTGCAAAGCCCCAAAGACCGGCCCTAACCTAAATGCTAGGATTGTCCAATGCAACAATACCTTTGATTTCAAATCCTGACTTAAAAATAAATCTACTTTAAGGGGTATTTTATTTTTCAATCAAAAAAGAGAACAGATATATGGGAAGCTGTTCAGCGTTGGTTTGACTTACTTGTCAGGAATGAGACATGGTAAGTAAAACAGGAAGTGGTACTTGTTGATTTTCTGCTCAAAACACAGTGCATGTGAGAAGCCCATATTTGTCAGTTGCAAATGAAAGCAATAGACAGAAAAAAAATTTGCTTATTTACTGGAATGAGATCATCTAAAATGTCCTTATTCTCCAAGCAAAGTTCTCCTCCCAAATAGATGAAGAAATGAATAAAACCAACTACGCTATTCTATGAGAACCAATCCAAACATATCACACACATACACACACACACACACACACACACACACACCCACACACACACACACACAAACAAAAAAAACCTACAGAGCTATACTATGCACTGGGATACTGTATACAAAAGGCCGAGGCAGGAGAATCTTAAGTCTGAAGCCAGCCTGGGCAACATAAAATCCCCATGTTAAAAAAAAAAAAAAAAAAAAAAAAGTTGGGCTAGTGAGATATGCCTATGGCCCTAGCATTTGTGAGGCAGAGGCAAGAGCATGGCTCCAAGTTTCAAGGTGGCAGGAATATACTGGGAGACTCTGCCTTTAAGAAACAAAATCAGCCTGAGGAGTTGGCTTGGTGAATGCCACCCAAGTATGAAGACGAGTTGGGATCCTCAGAACCCTCATGAAAGTCAGATGGAGGTGGCTGCACCTAGAGTCCCAGCCCAAAGCAGGCAGACTCAGGGGATCCCAGGACACACTCTGGGAGTTGAGAAACTGAGAGGCCTTGCCTCAGCAAAATGAAGAACAATCAAGAAAGACAAACATAAACTGCCTCTACATGCATCAGCACACAGGCACACATCTACGTACATACAGACATGCATACCTGCACAAAACTACATACATGCAGACATGAATACAAACATGTAAGCACCTACCAAGCATGCAAACATGCATACTATATATACATACAAAAAGAAAAAAATCATGAGAGAGTCAAAAGAATCAAATCATTATAGTCTGAATTAATAAAATTCAAACATTAAGTTAGTTGTAAAGACAAAATACACCACCCCAGTAGATCAAGCAAAACTAAAGTAAGGATGGTAAAACTATTTTAACAATTTATATAGGACAAATACATTTGATGCTAAGTGCATATATGCAAAAGATAAAAATCCTTAAAGCCACACACACCTGCCCAGCACAATCATGTGAAAAGATTACTATCATATGTGACACCAACCACACAACCTGTGGCAGACTTTACAGCAAATGTACACATTCCTAAGCCTTTACTTCATGTCTTGTTTATTTTACTGGGGTGGCAACTAGACTGAGCACCAGGCAGGCACTGAGCTGTCCAGCCAGCTAGTGGTGCCAACCTTCCCTCTCCTAAAAAAGATGCCAGCAGGATGGAGCTTCTGTTCACACTGGCCAGGAGAAAGATGCTTCCTTCAGCTGTGCACCCAGCTCAGAGCAGAACAGAGAGGGTCTGCCACAATCAAACCACATCTAGAGACCAGCAGCACGACATGGTCTTGCAGGCAGATTCACACTCAGCACAAAACCAGGAGGCACGTGACGCGATCTGGCTTACCTCCTAGGGCTGTTCCTAACAGCTAGTTTCTGGGCTTAGATGACAGGCCCCTAAGTAAGTTGACACGCCCAATCCAATAAAGGAACTCTCTTAGAGTAACTCCCCCTCATCCATGGTTTTGATTTCTGTGGTTTCAGCTACTTCTAATCAACAACAGTCCAAAAGTGTTAAATGGAAATTTTCAGAAATAATTCTTGGACAGGTGCAGGTACTTGTGATCCTATCACTTGGGAAGCTGAGGGCAGGGAGGAGGACCATGAATTCCAGCTCAGTCCAAAATGCCTCAAAAAGACAAAAAGAAATGAACTTCTCCCTCATCTGCTCTGGCTCACCCCCACCTGCGACCCCCATCCAGGACCCCACTCAGGACATGATTCATACCTTTATATATAGGAGATGCCAGGGCCTAGGACCAGCTCCCTAAAGATGGAAGACATGGTGAGGCCCAAATCTAGGCTAAATATACAATCCTTAATCAATTGATCATTTTCTTGACTATTTGGCCCATTGTTCCGTAAGGTAGTGCTTTCGTTCAAATAACTCTTATTTGATAATAGCTACAAGTCATGTGGTGATGCCGGAAACTTGCCAAAGAAAAGCAGCAAAGTGCTTTTTTTTAAGGGAAAAGGTGAAAGTTCTTGACATCACTAATCATCATATCACTAGCTGATTTACGGTAAAATAAAATAATTGAGTGGTTAAGTGGCTCAGTGGGTAAAGCTGCTTGTTACGAAGCCTGAGTTCAATCCCTAAAGCCATGTGGTAGAAGAAGAGACCAACTCTGGAAAGCTATCCTCTGACTTTAATGTATGCCATAAACATGTGTGCCAATATACACCCATATATACATATACACAATAATGTAAAGATCATAAGGCATTTATATAACTTTTATTATGCTACCATAATTGAGCTATTTTATTATCAGTAGTTGTTGCTAATCTGTACTTAATCTATGAATTAAAGTTTATATAGCTATACAAAGAAAAAAAAACAGTATATGGGGTTTCAGAACTACCTGTGGCTTCAGCCCTTGGAACGTATCCTCCACAGATGAGGGGAAGGGTACTCCTGCACTCATGAAACTCCTTCCAGGTCAATGAGCTGATCTTTGTTCCTAACTCTGGATCTTATTAGGCTATCTAAGTGACAAAAGTATATCATCCAGTCGATAGAAAAAAAAAAGGTTATATAACTAAGATAACTGTACTTTTTTCTTCCTTAGATTATGAATAATTACTCCAAAATGAAATAGAGATGTACTTCAATGGATGTGGATTTTGGATAGGTTAAATGGGATGAGAAGAAAAGAATAGAAAATAAATTGTATCTATGTACTTCAGTAAGTTTGGTTAATATGCGGAAACTACTCTGAACTACTCGAGGATTAGTCCCACCGAGGTAACTCAGATATATCTCATGAAATCCACAGCTCCAAATACAAACTAACATACAGAGTAAGGTGGTTTTGTTGACAACTTGAAAGAATAGCTCTGAGTCAAAAGATGTGGGGTAACAATACAATTAAAGGAAATTCCATTGGATAGTGTAAGGAGAGAAAAAAGACCCATTATGAAAAGTGAGAATCTCTTCCTGATACATAATACGGGCTGAAAACTTAGATGGATTAATTAGTGTCTACATAAATGCTACTCTTTTCTTACCTTTTGCATATATAAAAAGCACCCAACAGAAGTGGAAAATTTCAGACACGGTACAGGGCTGTCGCCTTTAGGGAAAGAAAAACAAAGTCATGACACAAACAGAAGGCATTCATCCCGATTTTACAAATTAGGTGTGAGTCAAAGCCCACATTTGGAGGAGTGGTACCAGATTCAACCTCACAGGGAAAATGGACAAGTTCTGGGAGGAAGCAGCTGGGAGCTCAAGAAAGTTCATCTCAGAAAGAGAAAGGCCAATGTAGGTGAGGTGTGAGGTGGAATGAAAAGCCATAGCTCCTTCCACGATTCTGACAGTTAGTGCTGTTTCAAAACCCTAAGGTCAGGTACTTCCCCATTTTTCCCATCACAGCTGATGAGTGTAACCCTCTCTCCCGAGAAATAAGTCACACTAGAGTAAGGCAAATCAGGCGTTTCTGCTGTCCAGTCTCACCTGCCCATGGTCCCTACACTTCCACCCAATGAGAGCACATATTCAGCCCAGTTGTCTGTTAAAGAGGGTTTGGGACCTGCTCTAAGCCTGACTCTTCTGCCCAAACTTCTGCCAGTGTTAAGACAGGCCACCCATGGTCTCCACATACCAGCAGACTTCTCTTTTGCTTTGTTTTGTTTTTATAGATAGAGGTCTCACGTAATCCAGATGGGCCTGAATTTACTACCTAGAGAGCATGATCTTCAACTCCCCACCCTCCTGCCTCCACCTCCCAAGTGCTAGATGGCAAGTGTTTGTCACCACACCTGGCTATACAGCAGCTCTGCTCTAAGGAGGAGTCAAGAATCACAAAATACCCTGAGGAAGAGGAAATACTGGACTTAATTCACTACACCATAATCAAGTAAGGGTTAAAGTCCTGTTTTAAAAAGTAGTTTCCAGCTACTCAGGAGATGGAAGCCCAAGGATCAGAAGTTCAAGGTCACTCTCCACCACATAGCAGGTTCAAGGCCAAGGCCAGCTTGAATAACATGAGACACTATTAAAAAAAAAAAAAGTAGCACTACGGTACATGATAAACTATTCCTGATTTTGATTGACTACCAAAATAATTTTAGCTTATAATACTTAAGTATATAATTCTGGCTCTGAATCTTGGGAACCCTAGAAAAAACTTAACTAAACTACTTGTTCCCAAATCTCGTGTGTGCTGCTTCTGCATCTATTCTTCCTTTCTCTGTGAAGAAAACTCTATCCACTATCTCCATACTCCCCTGCCCAAATTCTACCCCATCTTTTATGACCTATTTCTATTTATACATGTGGTCACAACTGAGGGGCTCATCCAGATCTATTTTGGTCTTAGAAATCCTATGTTCCTATTATCTATTGCACTCACTGCAAAACTGGGGTCTCTGCCTGCTGCTTCTCCCTGACTACACTGTCAACTCTCAAAAGACGGATCATGGGTGTCACTGACTAGATGCATACTAAAATCTCAGAAGAGTCTCTGCCTCCACACAGACACACAGTAAGTGCTGTCCGCTAGAGCATCCCTATTACAGAAAGTGCTAATGAAGCAAGCTGGCCAGCCTGTGTTCACATTGAGACTGTAGGGCGCCACCTGGAGGAAAGTGATGGCTGGGATGCCACCCGACAAGGGATTTCACAAGATCTGAGGAATTGTGCACTAGGCTGATTTCTCCTGGTGTCACAGACTGGTTGTCTGAGCATGCTCTGGCAGCTAGGAGGACTCTCGTTTCCCTATCTCTCTTTTTCACTAATCACAAATCCTTCGCCCTTCGCCCAAGCTTACAACCTGATCCCCATCTCCCATTTGCATTCCTGTAAAAAATAGTTTTAGGAAGTAGGCAGCTGGACAGACCTCCATGAGACTGTGATATCTGCCCACCCCACTGAATTTCTTATCTATCTTGTCTCCCGTGAATTTTTTCTTCTTTGTCTGTTTTTCTGATTACCCTGGGATTTATCTGTGAGTATCATCCTTTCAGATAAATTTTAATGATATTAAGACAGAATAGATAAACATTTTATAAACTTACATAAGACACTGCAAAAATAAAATTAATTGCAAATAGTCAACTTTAGCAAACTTCAAACCAGTAAGTTCAGCTGCTTCTGTACCAGCCATGTCAACTACATAAAAATGCAATAATTTTATTTTCAAGCACTTACACTTAATGTAACCATCCTACACTAATTGGGGAAGACTTTATACTTAAAGAAAAACAAATATTAGTTATTCTAGCATTCTACCCAAACAATTACAACTCTTTATAACTCCTTTTCCTGTTTGTTTGTTAAGATAGGTTCTTTCATGTGTCCTAGGGATGCTAGGATTATAGGCTTGAACAACCACACGCAGTCTCCAATACATTTCCCTACAAATTTCCATTTCTATTTAGTAAAAGCTTTCACACTGAAGGAGAATTGTCCTTAGTTGTGAGGAATAAATGCCAATCAGTGCTGGCTGTTGACTCTGCAGACCTGATCAGAAGCCAATTCACAGTCGCTTTGGTGCCCCAGTCTTGCAGCCCGTCTTGGCTGACTAAGAACATCAAGGTCACCTCAGGGTAGTATTACTATTCAGTTTGACACAACTCGAACAATACAATAGGAAATATTACTATGTGGTCCACACTGTGGAGCAAAAAAGTTCATATAAGTAAAGACACCTTACATTTTACAAGATGAAAGAAACCAGATTTTCCATAGCTAAACTATGGCAAAAAGTGAAAACAGTTATCATGGAAACTCTTGGAAAAGAAGGTCATTTCTGAAATCACGCTTCTCTCATGGAGGAACAAACTGAGAGCCGAACTGTCACAGACAGGTCTGCTCCCGGCAGGTGTGAGGCCTACCGCTGCTTCCTTCCTCGCTGCTGACGAGGGTGCTCCTCTTGGGGATACTTGAAAATGTCTTGGAAGATGGGTTCATACTTCTTAAAAACGACAGCAGAGACAGTAAAGTTCCTTTCTAAGCGTTCAGTGCGCTCTCTGAAGTGTGGGGGGAGATTTGCCATGTCTTCCCACTTCTTCATCTTGTTGAAAAATTCAATTAAGCTGATAGAAATACAGAGGCACTTTTATAACATACAGGTTATGAGAATATAATAAACAAATGACAATTATAACATTAAATTACATTTACACAATGATCAAAACCACTGTTTTTGACTACCTTAATCTCCTACCAACTGGCTTATTACTCTGATACTCTTACTTATTTTCTATTTATTTTCAGATTATCTTAGGTTAGATTTTGTGTGCGTGTCTTTATGTGTGTGTGTATGTTTGTGTGTGTTTGTGTGTGTATGTGTATGTGTGGAGACCAGAAGTTGGTGTCAGGCGTTTTCCTCTACTATACTCAATCTTTAATTTAAAAATATTTTATTTACATGAGAAAGAGAATAAGAAAAAGGAGCATGCATGCATGTCATAGCACATAGGTAGAAGTCAGAGAACAACTTTCTGAAGTCAGTTTTCTCCATCTACCATACAGGCTTCCAGGAACTGAACTTAGGTTGTTGGGTTTGCAATCTGAGAACAGGTACCTTAGTTGCTGAGCTATCTCACTGGCCACTTTCTCAACCTTAAAAAGTGTGTGTGTGTGTGTGTGTGTGTGTGTGTGTGTGTGTGTGTGCGTGTGTGTGTGTGTGTACCCATGCATGTGGAGAACACAGGACAACTTTCAGGAGTCAAGTTTGCCTTCCACCTTTTTGATGCAAGTCTTGTACAGTGTACTCCAAGCTAGCTGGCTTGGAAGTTTCCTGTCTCCACCTCCCATCTGAGGATCAGAGAGCTGGGATTATATGTAGGTGTACACTGCTGCCTCTGGCTTTTTATGTGAGTTTTGGAGATCATACGTGGGGTATTGGGCTTATGAGGCAATGCTTGTGTCTTTTGAGTCATCTCCCTGGCTCTCTGCCTTATTTATTGAGACAAAGTCTCTCACTGAATCTGGAGATCACCCAGCAGGTAAGGCTAGCTGGCCAGCAAGCCTCACAGAGCCTCCTGTCTCTGTCTCCAAAGCACCGGGATTACCTGTGCTTGATGCTGGATTCAGCTTCTTTTAAATCCATTTTCATTTACATATGTGTATGAGGTACATGCATGCATGTATGTGTTTTCATAGGGATGGGCACATTTGGGGGGGGAGGTAAGCATGCACCTGGAGTATATGTGCAGACCCAAAATTAATATCAGGAATAATCATCCTCCATCACTTTTCCACCTTTCTGTTTTGACTCTGAATCTTTAATTAAACTCAGAGCATGTCATTAGAGCTAGTCTGGCTAGCCAGCTTGCTCCCGGGATTCCCCAGGCTCCTCCTTCAGAGGCTAGAAGTGCATCTGGCCCCTACAACTTCCTGGCATTTTACACAGGATCTGGGAATCCAAACTCCTTTCCCTTTGCTTGTGTGGCAAGGATTTAACCACTAAGCCATTTCCTGGACCCAACACTTAGTTTGGATGTTGAGTGCTAGGGACCTAAACACAGGTGTTAGCAAGCTTGTTACAGCTGAGCCATTCCCCCAGTCTTAGGGTTGTTCTTTAAATTATGGAGTTATTTAATTATAAAACGAAATTATGCCGGACTTCTCAATTGATAGATCTCTTGCATGGCATGAAAAAGGTTCAGGGTTCAATCCAAGCAAAAAAAAAAAAAAAGCAATTAATAACAATGTATCCAAGATTAACAAATAATAATAAGCCCAGTAAACTCTGCTATGCATACTTCGCAGCATTCCCCCCCCCCCTTTTTTTTAGGGACTGGGTTTCACTCTATGCCCTAGTCTGGCCTGGAACACCACCTACAGCATCTCTAAAAATTTCTGAATACCCTTATTTAAATTTATACCAATAGGATCTGCAAGATGACCCAGTTTCATTCCTAGAACCCACATAGTGGAAAAAGAGAACCAACTCCTGCAAGCTGCTCTCTGACCTCTACATATATGCTCCTCCCCCCCACGCACTATAATTTTTTAAGTGTAAATAATAAATTTATACCAACATTACACAATAAGCTATGACTTTTAAAAATAAGATCTTCCATACAAGTGCCTAATGCATTAAAGTCAAAATATATCCATCAAATTAGCAAAATACAATACTAACTTTGAAATGGCAATTGAAAAATCATAACCTAGATCTAATTTCAACAGTCTACAAATATGCATGCTCGAAAATAATGAATAAGGAAAATTCTCATTATCCACTATGTTTTGCAAACTTTTATTTGAGCTACATTTTGCTTTGCAAGGGTGAATATAGTTACCTCTGCTCCGAGCACCTCAGGATTCTAGTCAAAGACACGTAGTTCCCTTCAACAGTCCCTTTGCTCACAGTGGGGACAGACTTTCTGCAAGCCACATATAAGGCGCACGCCAACCAGTGAAGGTCATTCCCCTGTTTAAAAAAAGTAGATTTTGAGCTAATGAACTATAAACTTGTTGCATTTATACTGAAGGTGTTGTTTAAGGCCAGCGAGACAGCTCCGAGAGGAAGCTGATGAGGACAGTTTCATCCCCGGACACACCTAAAGGTGGGAGGAGAGAGGCCCGGAGTTGTCCTCTGACCTCCACATGCGGGGCTACTCACACACACATATTTTTTTTTTCAAGTTATCACATGATTTTTATTTTTTTAATTTTTTTACTATTATTTATTCAATTGTGTGTGTATGCTGTGTGTGCGGGTGTGTGTATGTGTGTGTGTGTAGAACCATGGGCGAATTAGGGAACCACCATGGACGCCTCCACCTCCTCGTTTACTCTGCTCCGAGGCTCTGCCCTACCAGGACTAGAAGCACAGGCCGCCCCCGCTTCCGCCTGGCATCTATAAGTGGGGTCTAGGATCTGAACTCAGGACCTTCCGCCAGCAAGGCAGAAGATTAACCCCTGAGCCACCTCTCCAGCCCTAATTTTTTAAGTGCTGCTTATTTGATGGTCCTATGCCATGTGCTCCTCAGGCATACTGACATTAACATTCTTCCAGGACAGGCAAGGGTCTATGGTCCTTAACTTTGAACCTGGATGAGGTCCTACATCTCTTTACGCTGATTACCTCTCCCCCTAATAACACAGCTAGAAGTGATGCTATATAATTCAGAGTGATAAAATGGGAGCTGGTGAGATGGCTCAGCAGGTACAGGTGAAAGGAGAGAACTGGCTCCTGCGAGTTCTCCTCAAGCCTCTATGAGTGCCACACACACAATAAATAAATGATTTTTTAAATGAAGGATCACAAAAGGGACTGCAGGTCTACTTGGCTCTCTCTGTGAGGACATGTCCCTTGGCAGTCCAAAACCAACACAGAAAAGGTCTGGCAACCCTGAATCACCAAGCTAGAGAAAGATGATATGTGGTGGGCAGAGCTACACGCCAGGAGACATCCAAGAGCCCTTGTGTCTCTAGGCTTTAGGTAAGGCCCAGGCATTTTGAGGCAAAAACATGGCACCTCCTTGTACACAGTCTTGGACTGTGAATACTTGGACCACAGGTACTTGAACAAAATCAATTGTTGCTTTATGCCAATAACTTTGAGGATATCCTGATACACATGTACATTGCCTGAAACAAGACTCCTAACTATATAGTGTTAAAACTTTGCTTAAAATCCAGAACACTAAAAGAAGTAAGTGAAAAATTGATCTTTAATGTACGTTGTCAATAATTGTATACCTATGAAAACGTATCCAAGGGCTGGAATGTACTCGGTTGGTAGACAGCTTGCCTAGAATGCATGAAACCCCAGCACTGAATAAACTGAGCATGGAGGCACATCCCTCAATCCCAGCTCTTGTGACGTAGAGGCAGGAGGATCAGAAGCTGAAGTTCATGCTCAGCTAACATGAAAAAAAAATGAAATAAAAAAACAAAAACCTCATGTACACAGATACATAAAACTTATAACTGTGAACTACTGTGATTCCAATATCAGACACTAGTCATAAAAAAAAAGTTTATTTTTGTGTGTGTATACCTCTGAAAGATTATCAGAGCTAGGTGAGGTGGTGCACACCTAGAACCCCAGCATTTGAGATCCATCTAGGCTTATAGGGGAGACCTTGCCTTAGAAATTAATTTTTTTAAATGACAACATATAGGGGAGAAATCCTATGAGGGCTTAACTGAAAGCTCTCCTTTAGTTTCATTGCATCCAATGGTCTAAATAAAAATTGGAAAAATCTGAGTCTATGTATCGCATGTTTACATAGACTAGCTGGAACTCCAGTCACATTTATTATGACACAGAGCGTGTGAGGAAGAGGGTTACATGTGTGAGTACGTGTCTGTGTATATGCCAGTGTCATGCAGGTGGAGTCCAGAGGTCAACATCACATAGCTCCCTCTGTCACTACCTACCTCGTGTTTTTTGTGACAGGGTAGGATCTCCCCGCACTGAACCTAGAGCTCACTGAATCAGACTCGCTGGCCAGCAAGCCGCAGAGATCTTCCCTGCTCTGCCTCCACAGCGGTGGAGTAACAAGTGTGTGCCAATGCCCCAATACTTTACGTGGGTGCTGGGATCCAAACTCAAGCCCTCATATTTACTTTCCCCATATTTTAGTTACTCCAGAGGGAAGGGAGAGAAGAAAAGGGAAAGGAAGTGTGTATGCACATCATGGTGCGTAGGTGGAAGTCAGAGGACAACTTGGGCTTCCGGGGATCGAACTCAGGTCAACAGGTTTGCAAGCAAGTACCTTTACCCACTGAGCTATCTCACCAGGCTCAAGACTTTTCATTTAAAATAAATAAAGATTTGTGTGTTGAGTTCTGTGTCCAGTGTGGCGCATAGAACTGTAATCCCAGCACTTGAGAGGAGGAGACAGGAATCCAGGCACTCAAAGCCAGCCTCGATTACAAATCAAGTTCAAGTCCAGCCTGGACTACAGGAGACCCTGTCTTTACAAAAAAAAAAAAAAAAAAAGCATTCTTAAAATGAACAATTCATCTGCTGGGGAGCGCGGCACTCGGCGGAGGCTCCGGGCGGGGCGCGCTGCTCCGGGGCGCCAAGGGCGCGCTGCTCCGGGGCGCCGAGGGCGCGGGCTCCGGGGCGCCTCGGACGCTCTGTGCGCCCAGAGTTTTTAAATCAAAGATGGGAAAGTCGGAGAAAATGGTCCTTCCCCATGGCCAGCTTGTGCATGGTATACACTTGTGTGAACAACCAAAGATAGACAGAAAAGCAAATTCAACTTGCCACTAACCAAGATGACCTCTGCAAAAAGGAATGAAAGTAACTTTTGGCAGGATTCTGCTTCGCCTGATACAATTCAGAAGCAAGAAAAAAAGCCTTTTAAGAACACTGAAAACATTAAAAATATTCATTTGAAGAAATCTGCATTTCTAACTGAAGTGAACCAAAAGGAAAATTATGCTGGGGCAAAGTTTAGTGATCCTCCTTCTCCTAGTGTTCTTCCGAAGCCGCCCAGTCACTGGATGGGAAGTGCTGTGGACAATTCCAACCAAAACAAGGAGCTGATGGCTGTACACTTAAAAACACTCCTGAAGGTTCAGACATAGATTTTAGATTTTAGTATGTATATTGAACATAGTTTTTCCCAAATCCCTGGACTCTAAAAGGAAATAGACACAAATGGAAATTTGCCATGTCACAGCATACAAGTGTAAAAGATGAGCTTAAAGATAACAAAAAACAGCTTGTATATTTTATATTTTGTAAATACTGTATACCATGTATTATGTGTATATTGTTCATACTTGAGAGGTACATTATAGTTTTGTTATGAAAGTATGTATTTTGCCCTGCCAACATGGTGGGAGTTTATATACACAGTGGAGAAATTCTGTGTGTGCTAAAGCACATGGAAGACTGATTTATTTGCACAGGTACTGAGTTGTTTTTTTTTTTCCTTCAAGAAACAGCTGTCAATCTCAAAGTGAAGACCTTAATGTGAACAGTTTGATGCACTACTGAAGTACAATCTGGCACAATCATTGTGAACTCGGGGTTTTGTCTGTTTTCTTTAAATTGATCCTGCCTTTTAATCTATAATTACTGGAAGACTACTCCCGTTTTTACCAACTTGATTTCTGGATATTGGTTATGTAGCCATTATTGAAATTTAAAATGTTTATAATTTCAATGCCAACAAAATTGGTTGTAATCAAATTTTAAAATAATAATTTGGCCTCCCCCTTTAAAAAAAAATGAACAATTCATGACCATACAATGTCCAGTCAGGTAGCTGTCTTTAAATTTTGACTCTGCTATAGCACTATAGTCAAATTAAGCTCAGAGGATTCATTTTCTTAGCTGACAGCTATGAGAATTAACTACAAGAACTAAGCAAAGAAAATACAAAATAATCAAAAGATAGAACTCTAAAGCCAGCCTATTCTGAGGGATGGTAAAAGACTGGTGCCAGACAGAAGGGGAGTTTCTTTACTTGATAGCTGACCCCCTGGTGGGTGGTCCATGCCCCAGAAAGTACCTGGGTACATGCTAATAGAGACATCCTGGATAAGGTCCAAAAGGTCACACATGCAGAGGGACATGGAAATGGGAGGGTGTTTCAGCCACTCTGCATGTCATCAAAAATTTCACGACAAAATGACTTAGAGGGAACATGAGGTTGTATTTCTTAGTCCAGGAGCCACCAACACCAGGGGCCAAGGGAAATGGCCATACCATATCCAGTGGACTGCTGAGAAAGGGGCAAATCTCACTTGCCACACATGTATGACAGAGGGAGAGTGTCTGGGAAAGAAACTGTGAGGTGAGATGAGAGGGGGACGGGAGGGGTATTACGGGATGAATACAGTCAAATTCATTATATTTATATATGAACGTTTCAGAGAATTACAAAATAAATAAATGTAAAAACATAAAACTAGAAATTCCAAAACCAACATTAAGTATTAAATATATGAATTTTATCTTCCACTATACACAGAGAACTGGCAGTCCATATTTGTTTACAGTATGCCTAATCACGAGCTCCCAAGGGCAAGGGGTTGAGGTTTTATTAATTTCTTTAATCCCAGCATCTGGGAAACTGTGGCAAGTAACAGGTACTCAAAAATATTTCATAAATGAACAAATATGCATGCATATAGAATAAGCTGGGCCAAGAAAGGGTATTAAAATCTCACCAGAAAAAGTAATCAAGCGTGTGCTTTCAGAAATAATTTACTAAGAGTCCATTAACTTGCAAAAGTAGTACCAGTAAAGAGATTTTTAACTCACAAAGCACAAGAGAAGCTTTGTGAGTTAAAAATCTCTCTACTGATTATTGAGTTCTGGTATTGTTTTCAGACTAATTACTTCAAATGTGCTTTTTTAAAAAGGGAATCCCATGAGCTTCTCCTCCCTCTACACCCCCAAAATGTTTGGGTTTTTTTTTTCATAAAAAACTTAATATTGGTTGTGTCTAGCGCCTTGGGTTTACAGTTTTTCCTTTTTAAATGTAAGAACTTTTCAGTAAAGTAGTGTTTGTCATCAGTTTGGAATTAAACATTTATAATTACTGTGTAATTATAAACAAAAATACATAAAGCTTTGAATGTAATTATGTAACATAACAGTTAAGGTTGAAAAAAAGTTAAGGCTGTTTACTATGACAATGGCATCTTAGACTTAAAACTATGCTAGAACTCAAAAACGGCAAAAAAAAATCTCTCTACCATATTGTGATTATTCTTGTTCTACTTAATTTACATGGCCATCTTGAAAGTAATATAAAAGTTTGTTTTGAGACACTTAGGCTCTTCAACCAAGAGTCCTTCTCTTTGGCTCCAGGAAACACTGAGAAGTGTCAAGCACACTGGGAGAGCTTTATAGGCAGACAACTCCACACTTCCTTCTTCTTCAGGGCAAATTGAGATAGATACAAAATGTCCAGCTTACACATAACAAAACTGAATTTCCCAGTAACTTGCCCAAAGTCATTCGGATCTAACAGATTCTAAAGACTCCATATTTCCCTTTTTCTGTAGCTATAATCATGTACAAGTGAGTAATTGGATTAAAACTCTATTCCACCTCTGAACAGATTAAATAACCTATTCGGGGTCAGAGAAATGGCTTACGAAGGAGCTAGCTACCCAGTGTGATGCCCTGAATTTGATCCCTAGAACCCGCAAAGTGCAAGGGGACAACCAAGTTCCACAAGTTGTCCTTTGACTCCACACTACGTACATGCATGAGTATGCCTATGTATGCGCGCACGCACACACACACACACACACACATTCTCACACACGAGACAAATGTTAAAAAAAAAAAAAAAAAAAAACCCTACTCAGCAAAACAAATAACACCTTAGTTATGACTTCTAGATCCTGTGCCTCTTACCCGGCACCTTCCATAAACATCTAGAAAACGACTCGGAACGTCCCAAGTTTAAATGCCACCGGCACCCGCAGGCCGACAGCGGGTAAACAACCAGGACTTCCGCGCCCCTTCCCATTGGCCCGGGCAGAGGCGGTGCCTGCACAGTTGACAGGCACTGGCTAGAAGGGCCATTTTTTTCTCTTCTGCAGCCGCTTCCAAATGAAAGGGTCTGTTGTAACAAACCGGTATCTTGGCGACAGCCAAAAAGGTCCCTAAGCAAGTCACCCTCCCTATTCCCAGCAACAAACGGGGTCGCGTCTATAACCGGTGGGGCAGGGAAGTCCTCCCCGTTCGGACCGGCGAGGACGCCCAGCCTGCAATTGTTCATACGCACATCAGCCCAGCCCGGAACTCCGCAAAGCGCCTGCTCAAACGGGTGCCATGCCTGGGCAAGTGGCACAATGGAAAACGACAGGAGACGCCCCGCGACCCCAGCCGAAGGCGCGTTCAGCCCCGCGCGGACGCCGGCCAGCCTCTCCCGCTGTCCGCTCCGCGGGACCCGCACACCTGCGCCCGCCGCCAGGTGCACCGGACCCGGGGTCGCGCAGACCGATCCGTGGTCCCGCGGCACTGTCAAGCCGAGCGACTTCTGGAGCTATGCGCTCCGCTGCCGGGCGCCGAGGGAGCCCGGGCCCCGCGCCCGCACCCGGCTCGAGGGAGGCTCCCGGCGCCCGCGGTCCCGCGGCGCCCGGGCCCGGGCCCCTCTCCCTCCCGAGCGCACCTCCAGCGTGTAGCTCTCGCTCATGCTCCGGTAGCTGTCCCAGGCCTCGGCCCGCGCCGCCTCGTCCATGTTGAGGCGGCTGCACAGCTCCTCGAACCGCTGCTGGATCTGCGGCACCGGCGACCCGGCCGGTTGCGCGGCGTCCTCCTGCTCGCCGTCCTCCTCCTCCTCCTCCTCAGAGGCCGCCGGAGGAGGAGGCGGGGGAGGCGGTGACCGGTCGCCTCCAGATGGCATAGCGGGTCCTGGGCAGCCGGTCCTCAAGTGAGCTCAGGGCCCGGGCCCGCAGCCATTCAAACCGCGAAGCGCCGCCCGTCGGCAGCCCGCACCGCGACTGCGCCGCTGCGGGAAGCGCCGGCCTCCGCGGGGAACCCGTAGGCCTGAGCACTGCCTGCTGGGAAATGTAGTCAATGCGGGGATGGGTGCGCTAAAGACAAGTCACCTGCATTTCATCTGGGTGAAAGAAAAGCTCCTCCTCCTCCTTCTGAGTATTTCTCCATGGTGAGCCAATCAGAAGGCCCTTCTGAAGAGAAGCATCGGCAGGGGAAGAAGTAGTATCCAAGCGATTACCAGAACTACTGCCTCATCATGCGAAGAGCCTTATCCAAAAGGCAAGGACTTGTCTGCCCCAACTCAAGTCTCAGTACCACTCCTATTTTGACGTTGTGAAAGCCAGAGGAAATTCAACTCAATTTGGAGTTGCAACCTCAGACTCCAGCAGAGCCTGTGATTGGGGAGCCGATTCTGGACAGCCAGAAAGAACTTCAGGACATCATGAAGTAAAGTTATGGAATTCGCTGATTGAGCAGAAGGACTGACTAGACTCGAAGAAAGTCAATTGTAGCTGTTAAGAGTTGTGCATACATGTAACCGATACATGTAGCTATATACATGACCAAAAACCTGTCTACATCTATTGTGGTAATCACGTGATCTCTGTTTTTGAGTCTACCTGTGATCTGTTACAATTTGTATCATTTTACATAATTTGAAAGAATATACATGCATGGCATGGTGCACTCACTGTTGGGAGATCATTCCTTCCACCATATGGGCTTCCAGGAATAGAACTCAGGTGACTAAGTTTGTGTACCCACCTGAACACTGTCAGCAGCTCTGATGTATGACATTTATTGATTTGCATATGTTGAGTCATCCCTGCATCTCCACAATGAAGCCAACTTGATGATGGCAAATGATCTTTTCAATATGTTTCTTTGTGTGTGTATGGGGGGGGAGTGTATACGCATGTGTAAACTGCTTCAGCAAGCATGTGGAGGTCGGAGAACAACTTTCAAGAGTAGATTCTCTTTTCCATTCCATGGGCTTTGAGGATCACACTCAGGTCATCAGACTTGCCTAGCAAGTACTTTTACAGGCCGACCCATTTTGCCAACCCTTCTAGCTTTTTCTTTTGAATAGGTTTGGCATCGATCTTTATCTTTTCAAAGAACCAGCTTGGTCTGGGTGACTCATGTGGGGCAGTAGCCAAGTTACCTTACTGTGTCTGCATGTAGTGCTGGCCGAGGCCTCAGACTGGGAAGGCCTGCACCTACTGGGGTAGAACTGAACCATGGCCATTTTGTTTATGTGCCCTCTCATGCAAAGGCCTGCACACACATGTACAAATCTACCCACATTCAAAACACAAACACACATGCAAAAATAAAAAAAAAACAGAGATGAACTCTGAAGTCCTTTCTGCTGTAATGGGAAATATTTTTAGTCACTTAGTAAAAGCATCCACTAGAACTGGTAGATATCTGAGCGCCTTTGCAGTGGGACATGTGAATGAAATCTATTTGCCAATCTTCTCCAAGCATAGTTTCCCCACACCAGCCAGACTACAGAAGGGGAGGGATCTAGAAGCTCCCCCAGGCAAACAACTGTAGGCTATTTTGGAAATGAACTTCATGGTCTGAAGAAGTTCCATGCCTATAAAAAGAGGCTCCATTAAATGTGAAAAGTTTGGGCCACTGACCCAGAAAGCAACAACTTGTTTACTTGGCTCCATAGCCTTTCCCCTCGAGCAAGTCTCCTGAGGGGTAAACTGAGGACCAGGGAGAATGATATTGGGAACCAAGGAAGCCTGGAGCAGCTGACTAATTGGTTCAGTTGTTCCCCAGAGAATGTCAGAGCAGTCATTTCAGAGGGTCTTCCAATGTATAATGGCCACTGCACTTGAAATGCAGATGACTTCTGGTAGGGCAAAAGTCTTAGAGTGCTGTGTGTGCTGTGGGGACCTTCCTTTCTCCAGCTGCCTGCTGTGGTTCTTCTTCTTACTGTGAGGCAGCACTCAGACCCAGGCAGAAAGGGATAGTTATTGGATTTGTGGTTCCGGAGGGGATATTGATTGGACACAGAAGCAGGAGGCCAGTTCAAGTCACCTCAGTGATCATGAAGGCAGAGAGAACAAGAGCAAACTGTGAAGAAGAAGGCCTGGCTAGCAAATCTCAGGACAAATCTCCTGTTGTGTGTCTGCCTCCAGCAAAGCTACACTTGGTTGCTTGACTGGCTCTTTCAGGAGATTTTAGGCAGCATCGGGATCCCAGGTGAGCCGTTCTGGATTAGAATCCTGGGGCTTGTAGGATTTTATTTTACGTACATATAATTGGTTCTACTTTCTTGTTGTGTGTTTAAGATTACATAAGTGACCACAATCTAACATCTTTAGATGGTCCATTGAAGTACCAAAAGGGATCACTTCAAGGACTGTCATAGATACATAGATACCTGAAAGTTGAAGGTTTGAGCTCTGGACACATTTGTAGAGGATTAGTAGTTGAGTTAAGCCCAGAGCAAATCTGCAGGAGATTGTCTAGTGGATGAAGAAGGCCCAGTCCATAGTGGGTGGGACTAATCCCCAGGCAGGTGAATAAAATGGAGGGAGCAGTTTGAAAAAGTGGGCATCCTCGTGTACACTTAACCAGACATTCTAGTCTGGCAAGTAAGCATCATCCCTCTCTCAGCCATTATGTGAAGGTAGTGTAGCCAGTTCCCTTGGCCCTAGTGTTGGTGTGAGTTCTGTCGAGCTGGACTAAGAACTGCAACTGGACCATCATAAGAAAAATACACCACTTGCTCTCTGAAATTGTTTGATGGTGATTTATCAGCAACATTGCAGGTAAATTGCTACAGGATTTGGCACCAGGAGTGGTGTATTGTTGATAAATCTGGCTATGTGAACTTTGTGGATTTTTGAATGGTTTTGTTGGATAAACTTTGAAATGTTTGAAGTTTTCAAGTCTGTATATTACAGATACCAATCTGTAAAGTTTAGATAAGGGTCATTTGGAGGATCGTGATGCTGAGAGAGTTGTGAATTGTTTGGGCCCAGTTTGTGATGAAGGGAATGAGGAGTTTGAAAAATATGAATTTAAAGATAATGGACTGGTTTGCTTGGTAGAAGAGAGTGGTGTTGACAGCTTTAAAGTCTCTAATGAAGAAAGGGTAGGCAGCAGAGCAGCAGAGACTATTAGAGAAATAAATGACATTGAAGCAAAACTTAGTACTCTGCACTGGGATGCTAGAAGACATGACTATCACTGTGTTGAGATTCTGCCCAGTATAGAGTTTCTTCCTAGAGTTAGCACAGAGAAGATGAATGAGCTGTGATTCCAGGGAGCCAATATCCACCTCGAGGTTGTGGTAGAACTTGACAATGTTGGTCACATGGTACTGGTTCTAGAGGCATCAAAGATGAGAGAGGGAGGAGGTTGTGAATCCCTCCTCCAAGGTTTCAGAGAATAGCAGGACCGCAGGCAGTGTGTGCAGAGGGCACCAAGAAGGGCATTTTGTGCTGTGGAGTTAAAACCTGGTTTGCTAATGAGAAAGGAAGATGTTAAGAGATGCCAGAGCCAATGTGGGACATCTGCCAAGTAGAGCTGTAAGTGGTCCAGAGAAATGTTATTTGTACAACTTGGAGCTGTAAAGAGAGACTGGGATTGCCCAGAATCTTTGAGCCATCATGACTATATGTGATGAGCAACAGAAGAGGGAATTATTTGATATTTTCTTATTGTGTCATAATACTTCCATTTTAATGTTTTTCTGTGCTGAAGTATTTAACTTATTCAACAGGATCTTATGGTTAAGAGATTTCAGACTTTTGAATTAAATGTATTTATGGATAAATTTTACATCTGTGGGGACAAGGATTAAATGTTACAGTCTAAAAGTGATATGTTTTGTGTCATGTTGACAAGGGGCAGAATATCATAGTTAGATACAGGTGTCAACTTGACAATGGAGGGTTTGAGCTCTGGGTACATTTGTAGAAAGTTAAGCCCAGAGCAATTCTGCAAGAGATTGTTTAGGATGGGGGATTAGGATCCACTATGGTGGGTAGGACTAGTCCCCAGGCAGGTGAATAAAATGGAGGAAACTGTTAGGTGAAGATGGCGTGGCCAGTTACTTTGGCCCTGGAGATGATGTGAGCTCTCCTGTCAAGCTGGACTAAAAACCAGACTATCATAAGAAAAATACGCCCCTTGTTCCCTGAGGTTATTTGATGGAAATTGATTAGCAATAATGCAAGGCAAACTGTTTTAAGGACTAAGGAGGAACCTTTTTGGTTCTGGTTGTTTCCTCTACCAGTCACATCATGTGGTGTGGCAGGTCAGCGTTTTACTGACCATATAGCTTCCCTTCGATGCACTGAGACATTCTGTAACGATTTTCCTCTTTGCAGAATGCATTCTAACTCGAGTCCAAACTCTGGGGCTCTAGACCTCCCTGATCAAGAGGACAGGTGACTTGCTGGAACTGCAGAAACCTTTGTCTCTTTGTCCCACTGGGACCTCCTTGACCTGGGAACTGTTACCTTATCCCAAGGAGCTTTTTGGGTTTGACCTCTACTATAGCTCTTGAGCACCCCGAAGGAACCAATAGTGTTTTGAAATCCAGCTGTTGTGTAACACTGGCAAATTGACAAAAAAAAAACCCCACAGGATTTTAAATAAATCATGGCTTAGAGAGATGGCTCAGAAGTTAAGTATCTGCCTTGAAAGCAGAAGGACCTGAGTAGAGACCCCAGATGCCTCGTAAAAGGCCAGATGGAAATTATGGCAGCCTGCACTTCCAGAACTAGAAGGTGGAGCCTGGAAAATCCCAGAGCAATAACTAAAAGGAGGTAAAGCAATTCAGGATGATTCCCAAGTCACCCTTGGGCCTTCACAGGCCCACACACACACACACACACACACACACACACACACACACACACTTTTTTAAAAGGACGCATTTCAAACCATGACACTTCACCCCTGCCCCACACAGGCTCATTGTCATCTCACTAGGCAAACCAAACTCAGTCCAACTTTAAAAGTCTTCATACACTACATCAATAGTCCCAACACAGTCCAAAAGGCCAAAGTCCAAAGCGTCCCGTAAAAATCAAAAAACCAGTGTTGAAACTCAAATTTTTAAGTAGTTCAAAGCCTGCCAAACTCAGTAGAAACTACTAGTAATTATCTTGACAAAAATAAAAATTTTGCTCCTTAACCAAGATTTTTTTAAAACCCATACCATTTTAAGTTAACACAAACCTGCTGTGAAGTATTTAACCTGGTTTTGTCCTCGACACTCTCTATTTTTAACAGTCCTTTACTTTAAGATAAAACTAATTAACTAGACAAAATGTTTTTTAATCCAAAATCATTTAATTTTTTTCAAGATCAAAAATGTGTTTCTACACCTATAACTTTTTATATCTCTTCCTCATACTTGTTAGTTCCTTTCTGTCCTACCTTTTTTTAACATGCATGTGTGCGTGTGTTTTCCTTGTAGATGTGTGTACATGCATGTAGGTATGTGCAAGAGGGCACTTGAGTGCTTGTTTGTGTAATGGTTACTCCTAACTATTGCTGTGAGAGAGCATTCAAAGTCAAACGACTTAAAGGAGAAAGGGAGATTTATTTAGTTTACAGTTCCAGAGGGGAGATATAGTCTTTCATGGCAGAGGTGGCATGGCTGGCTGGCCAAAACCAGAGTCAGGCTAAGTCACTCCCATCTGTGAGGTTGAAAGCTGCAAGACTGTTTGCTGCAAAGGCAGACTCCTTCTGGAGGTAGAGTAGAAATAATCCACCTCGAGGCCCATCCTGTGATTGCCTTCCTCCAGCAAGGTTCCCCCTTCCAAAGGTACCATAACCTTCCCAAAAATGTGAGATCATGGGGGATGCATTTCTTTTTTTTTTTTTAATTTTTTTTTTTTATTCAACTGTGTGTATGTGCGCGTGCGCGTCTGTGTTTGTGTGTGTGTCTGTGTGTGTATGTGTAGAACCACGGACGAATTCGCGAACCACCATGGATGCCTCCACCTCCTTCTGCCCTGGGCTTCACAGGCTCCGCCCTACCAGGACCAAAAGCGCAGGCCGCCCCCGCTTCCGTCTGGCGTCTATACATGGGATCTGGGATCCGAACTCGGGACCTTCCGCCTGCAAGGCGGAGGCTTAACCCCTGAGCCACCTCTCCAGCCCGGGGGATGCATTTCAAACCATGACACTTCACCCCTGCCCCCCACAGGCTCATTGTCATCTCACTAGGCAAGCCAAACTCAGTCCAACTTTAAAAGTCTTCATACACTACATCAATAGTCCCAACACAGTCCAAAAGGCCAAAGTCCAAAGCCTCCTGTAAAATCAAAATACAAGTTACATACTTCCAACATACAATGGCACAGAATAAACATTTCCATTCTAAAAGGAAGAAACGGGGGCATATCCAGGAAAGATCGGTCCATAACAAGACCTTAAACCAGCAGGACAAACTCCAAATCATGTAGTTCCAAATCCAACAGGTGAGCCTCTTGTTGAAATCATCTCAGATACAAAGGGCTTTGGTTCCACCCCTCCAATGCAGCTGCCCATAGAACATGTCACTCCTTGAGCTAACTCCTCCCACGTATACAGCTTTCCTTGTCCCATGTTGTCTCTGGCATCTCTAACATTTTCACTTCTCAGTGGCAAACCAGGCTTTAACTCCACAGCACAAACTGCCCTTCTTGGGCCTCTTAACTGCAGGCTTTCTGCCACATGCAGCCTGGATTCCACCATTTTCTGAAATCTTGGAGGAGGGATCCACAACCTCCTCCCTTTTGCATCACTGATGTCTCTAAAACCAGAACCACATGGACAACGTAGCTAAGACTGGCCCCCTTGAATCACAGCTGATTCAGCTTCTCTGTGCTAACAGTGGTAAAAATCTCTTTTATTTCTGGGCAGTTGCTTTCCCAGAGAAGCAGACCCTTGCTTTGGAACTCCACCCTTTAGCTTATTTCTTCCAAAAGGATTTGCATTCTTATGGGTGGGAGCCTTCTCAGAGAATGCTACCCTTAAATTAGAGCCTCTCCCATTATCCAAATTGAGAGCAGGTTTTGGTTTACTATTGGAGCTAATCTCTTTAACAGCTGACATTTTGTCCTCTGCTTCTTCTTTGTTTAACTCTTTAAGTTTGCCATTGAATTTCTCATCATCGGATCTTATAGTTACTGCTTCTTCTTGCCTGATTCCTTATTCTTTTCATAACTCTGAAGACAACTAAAAAATAGCCATATCACATTGTCAAGACTACATTGATTTGAAATTTCCTCCACCAAGCACTCTAGTTTAATTTCAGGCAAGCTTTCAGGATGAGGGCAAAACTTCACTAAATTCTCTGCCAACACCTGGCTCCATTTGTCACTTATCCATTTGCAAATACAGTCTCTGTTTCCCTCTGGACCACCACAAGCTGGGTTTTCACTGCCTGCATCTTTCACAGAATTGTTCTCTTTGGAGCTTTCATGAAAAAGGCTCATTTGGCCCCCTAGCCAAGATGCAAAGACTTTCCCAGGAAAAGTCCCAAAGTTCTCCATATTTCTCCCAACAAAGAGTTCCAAAGGCACTAGCCACATCACAGTATTGGCCACACTGGTGGGTACCAAGTTCTCTCAGCTTCATAAATAGCTTCACGTTGTGGTACCCAGCTATTCTTAATCTCACAGCAATACCCTACTACTCAATACCAATTTCTATAACAGTTATTCTTAACTATTGCTGTGAGAGAACACCCAAAGTCAATCACTTAGGGGAGAAAGAGAGATTTATTTAGCTTATGGTTCCAGAGGGGAGATACAGTTTTACATGAAGAAGGCAGCATGGTTGGCTGGGTGAAGCTGGAATCAGGCTAAGTCACATCCATCTGTGAGGCTGAGAGCTGTAAGACTGTTTGCCACAAAGGCAGACCCCTTCCAGAGGTAGAGTGGGACTAATCTACCTCAAGGCTCACCCCCTATGACTGCCTTCCTCCAGCAAGGTTCCCCCTCTCAAAGGTGCCATGACCTTCCCAAACATATGATACTATGGGTGATACATTTCAAACCTTGACAGTCTGTAACAACCAAGGGTAACACTGGGAACCATTCTAGATTGTTCTTCCACCTTTATTGCTTTACGTGGGGTTTCCCAGGATCTGCTTTCCAGGGCCAGAATTATAGATATCCCCCCAACATTTTCTCAGGTCCTTTTTTTCTAGCAAGGCAAAGGCTATAAATACTGGACCATCTCCTCAAATCCTCTATACTTTTGAAGTAAAATTCCTAATGGGATTTCAAATGTTTCATAAAACCATAGAAACTAGGATATAGACTTCATTTTTAAAAAAATCTAGCTGTAGGATGGTATTAAAATTTAAATTGTTGGACTGGAAAGATGGCTCAGGGGTTAAGCTTCTGCCTCATAAGCAGAAGAACCCAAGTCCAGATTCTGGATCCCATGCAAAAATATCAGGTAGAAATGATGGTGGCCTGCACTTCCAGCTCTGGAAAGTAGAGCCCAGGATACCCCAGAGTGACACAAATGATTCCTGATGTCACCCTTTGGCTTCTAGAGTTACACATACCTCTGATGCACACACACACACACACACACACACACACAAATTTTAAATTCTCATTGGTTAATTTTTTGATGTAGCTTATATTTTCTGGCAATATTGTTCATATAAACCCAAACTAACCATTCCTCCCCATTAAATTTGAAATAACTAATTTGTTAGATTTGTTTCTACCTTATGAATGAAAAGGAACCTGAATGGGTATGTGTACTCTTGTTTGCTTACAGTGCAACTTGAATTAAACCCTTTTGGGGGGAATCCACTATGTAAACACATCACATAGCCTATATTTAAAGGTGGGTACCAAGCATATGAAACCATAGACCAATGGCTGGACCAGTAGGCAAAGGACACATAGAGGGTTCCAGGAGAGCAACTATGAGCTTCCAACAGGAAACTCAAAAGAATTGACACCATTATATTTGATCAAAGTGTTTCCTTCATAGAAACAATATTAAATTGAAAGATGAAAGATGTGGAAGTTAAGCTAAATCTTTAAGAGAAGGTAGCTTTTAACAGTTTTTTCAATTCTTTGTATGAGATTCCAAGCAAGTGCATGACAGAAAAGGTACAGCAAGGTAGGGTTCAGGAGCAGTTGGACAGAGTTCCACAGCTTGACGCAAGGCAGGGGCTTGTACCCACCAAGGATGACCAGTCAAGCTGAGTTCAGGGGAGAGAGGTCAGTGAGAGAGAATCTAGTAAGACACATATGACATTCATCCCACAGCTGATCTTGTAATAAGGACACAGAGACCTGAACACAAGGAATCTCTGTGTTCCTTCGTGGGTTATGACCAAAAAGACTAATTGTAGGATACAGTTATAAGTCAGTGTGTCATTAAGTGGTTCACATTCTTGGTCCAGGAGCAGCTATAAAGACCAAATTGTGTTACAGAGAAAAGTAAGTTCTATGTTTTTGAGAGGCTGAAGATGAAAGTTAGACCAGTTTTCCAGAATACATCCCAGGCGTGAGTTGGAGGGAACAGAAGGCATGAAATCCATTGTGGGTCCTTATTAGTCATGTGCTGACCACCCTAGAAACACCCTTCTATGTGTCAGGGATGAGAGCTGGTCTCACCACACTGCCTTTCAAATTGGAGCATCCCCCAAGAGTAGAGTCCACCCATGTCATGGAGGTGAAATGTGTCCATCTGGTCAGGCTGGACTGACCTTGAAGCGACAGGATCTGAACTCAATCACAGATCAGCTGCAAGGGGAAAAGGGGTATCTCCCTGTGTTGGAGATGCAAACACCACCAGTCTCCCAGAGTGCTCCCTCCAGCTTTGAGTAATGCCAGGGAACTCAGGGCTGGGAAAAGAGATGCAGGGGGCGAGGGTTTGCCTGAATCAGCTGTTGATATTCTTGTACCACATGTTGAAAGACGGGAGGCTCAGAAAAGAAAGGCATCCCTGTACTTTCCCAAGGGGCTGGAAGGAACCGCCTCACTCTCAGGGTCATTTGTCTGTCCATAAGCACCACCAAGGAAGGAGTCCCCCAGTCAGGCCACCAAAATGATGTGCGGGAAAGAGGATCCTGGAGCTCAAGGCACCCAGACAAAAGTGAGTGAATTCTGTGAGGAGAGTGAGAGGAAGACAGAGAGGGAAAAAGAAAGAGAGAGAAAAGGAGATGATTAAACCTATGAGAAGGAATGGGATACTTTTATACCACTTAAGGGGAGTTGCTTGGCCTTGTTTGCTGGACCTTTGGTGCGGGATCATCTTTCAGCTGAGTCGAGAATGAAGTTTGCTATCTTGTGGTAGTACAGGTTACAACACCCTTGTATTCCTAGGACTGGCAACTTGGGAGCGGTACCAGCGGCCACTAGGAGTGAGACTGTAATTGTAAGACATTGCAAGCTCTTGGATCAGGCTCTGAGCAGCCAGAGTGTAGCTGACAGAGTGGGAGAATTTTGCTTTTTGTTTCTGGTCTTTTGTCCCGTTTTTGTGCAGACACTTGAAAAGAATACTTGTGTGCCAGGAGGACCATGTTGGGAAAGGCCCTCAGCCCAGCTCTGATGCACAGGTCAGTCCGGAAGGAGATCTCCAGCTGTCTCAACCTGTATGCTACAAGTGAAGTTCATGGGCAGTAGAAGCATTTTGTAATTCAGTGCAGATAGCTCAGCACCTATCACAATAAAACTAAGAAAGAAATTTAATCCATGTAATCACATGGAAAAAAGCAGATAAAGGGGTCCACTACCCTTGAACTGTATCCTCGGGATACTAACCAAAATTGTAGGCTGAAGCAGAGGAAAAACTGGGACAAGGGATGACCAGTACGCATAATTCAGCAGGATCAAGGTGTGGTCTCACTGATCATGATCTCTGCTGTGGTTCTGCAAAGTGGTCTGAAGAAGTTATCATTGTTGCTGCTTGAAGGGGTCAGTTTGATGTCTCCAGGATGATGGGTTCTGCTCCAGGACCGAACTTGCTTCTGTGGATAATTGCTTCCATTTTGTGGTAGTCTGTCTTCTTCTCTTTCTGGAATCCAAGGAGGCCGCAGGTGTAGATCAGTGACCTACTTGCATTTGTGCTTCAGTGTTGAAGAGATGCGAGTTAGGTTACACAGACCTAACTTCAATACTTGTCTGAGTCAAGCAAGAATTGGGCCCAAGAGAAGACAGTTGCCAAGCTTGGTGGGTTCAAATAGGAAATCAGTTGTTTTCAGCAAAAGCAGCTTCTAGTCGCCTGTGACAGCTTCAGGTAATAGCTCCCCTGCAAATGGCAGATGGAAAGCTAGTGATGTAGGCAGAAAAAGAGTTTATTAAGGACATTAACCAAGCGAAAGAATTTATTGATATTCAGTGCAAGGAAGTAGATGGGATTTCCCACAGAGGGGTCTGCATTGTGGAAAGGGGGCTACACTTTCGAGGTGGAGGCTATTTTTTGTAACAGTTAAGGGTGAGTTACTTGGTTTTATCTATCCCATGGGGCCACTTGTGTAGAGCCCATATCACTCTCATTAGTAAAATTTTCAAGTACATATTTTCTTGAAGACTGGCCACTTTGGTAGGACAGCTATGGGTCACTGCAAATGTTTGTACGACGTATCATAAGACACTGGGTTCAGGCTCCCATAGCCAAGGCCTGCGTTCAAGTGTCAGGATTTTTGCTTTTAGTTTGGCTTTCTGTCTCCCCATTGCCTCCTGCAGATTGGCAGCATCAAATCATTGGTAAAGGCTGAAACTCCATTTTCTGGAGCTGATTAGGAGTCAAGTAGGAGTGTTGGGGTGCTCTTGTGGTAGGGGCCTTTTCAAAACAAAGAAAAGATAACATGGCAGCATGCAGGTACATCCTTAACAAAGGCACATAACAAGGTCATGTCTAGGCTGCCTGACATGGTTAACCTGTATGCATAAATTTATCACAACCTGTGGGATTTATCATCATGTGTGGGGGGACAAAGAAATCAGACTGTGAGAGGAAGTAATAAGGGCATTAAAGGTTGTACTTCCTTGTTTGGGGCTGTCTTTTGGGTGAAAACATGTGGAACCTTGTACTAGCACACATGTAGCTACTTCCTGGAAAACAGACAGCTTCAGTGTCCTGCCTTCTTGGCATGATTCCTGCTACGGTGCTTGCTTGGCACTTCTGATCCACCCCACACTAAGGGATCACGGGTGCAGAAAGACTAGAAAGACTCTTGGTAGAGGGGAGGGAGTGGCCATCACATGAAGTTGAAGGCCAGAGTGGACATCAGCTTAGAGATTCATAGACTGATGCTCATGGTAGTAGTTGATATTTGTGGAGCTAAAACCATCTGAAACTTAGCCTGGGATCTGGAAGACACCTATCATAGCAGAAGGTTAAGGCAGCAAGGGTGGAAACATAAAATGGAACTAAACACAGGAAGAGGGACAGAATCATGTTGATGTATCAGGTGATCTGCGAGGTCCTGTAATTTTGCCCCATTTGATCCAATGTAATGTATGATGTCTCAGGACTGCTGTTTTGATCTTGATCTATGTGGTCCCAATAAATTCTAAATCAACAGAGACATCAATTATTTTATTTTTTTGCATGTGTGTATAGGTGCTAGTGTGTACATGTGTAGGGGTGCGTATGCATATGTCTGTGAATGTGTAGAAGATGGCGCTGTGTGTGTCTAGAGGCCCAAGGGTGACTTCTGGATTTATCCTGTACTGTTTTATTTCATTATTGCTCTGGAATTTCTTAGGCTCCACCTTCCAGGGCCAGAAGTGCTGGCTGCTGCCATTTCCACCCAGGGGTGAGATTTATGTGGGATCTGGGATCCAAACCCAGGTCCTTCTGCTTGCGAGGCAAAGGCTTAAGCCCTGAGCTGTCGCTCTAGTTCAAAACATTTTTAAAGAGCAAAGAAAATAAATGTGACTATATATCTAATTTAGGAGTGAAAACACTCTTATGTGGAAATACATATATATACATTTTAATATTTGTGTATGTTGGGAGCACATGTACACTGCGGCACGTATGTGGTCAGAGGATAATTTAAGGGAACCAATTCTCTCCTTCCATTTTCTGGTTTCTAGGGACTGAACTCAGGTTGTCAGGTTTGGTGGTAAGCACCTGGACCTGCTGAGCTATCTGATCAGTCCAGGGGGAAAGAAAAAAGGAAACCATAGAAATGGAAGACCGAAACAACTACATACAAAGTAAAAACTTGCACATTGAAGCTTAGAATAGTAGAGTGTGCCTGTAGCACCAACTCTAGGAAAGTTGAGGCAGAAATGTTATTTGAAACTGGGAGTTCCAGATTAGTGTGGGCAATATAGTGAGACCATCTCAAAGAACCTAATGAGTACTGGCAGAGGTGCCACGCAACTGTGGTCCCAACACTGTTAGGCTGAGGTAGGAGGTTCCGACCCAACCTGGACAATATGAGACCCTAGTTAAAACAAAACAAAACAAAAAGTCGGGGCTGAGGAAATGGCTCAGTCAGAAAGCATTGGCCATGTAAATATGCGGATCTGAGTTTGAATCCCACACACCCATGTACAAAGCCAGGAACTCTGATCTAGTACTTGGGAGGCAGGAAGGAACCTTAGAGCTGGCCGGCCTGCTAAGCTAGATGAACTGGTGGAGAGAGAAGACACCTACATGCTGACGCTTGGGAGGACACTCATGTCAAACCCTCACACAGTGCAGAAAGTGCCGCCTCTGGGGCAGCACTCAGGGGGCTTAGTCAAATGCTCAGCTTCAGGATGGCATGAGCTGCTCAGTGAACTGTGCCCCAAACCACCACCAGGATGAACAGAAACAGATTTTTAAAAATGCTTGCACATCGAAAACAAAGAGGCTGGAAGGTGGATCACATGTCTAGCCTGTGCAAGGCTCTTCCCAGTATTACGACAACAACAACAACAACAACAAAACAGGCAAATTGGGAAAAATAGTTACCACTTTCTCTCACAGTGCAATGAGCTTAGGCAATTAATACAAAGAAGAAATATAAATAGCATTGTAAAAGTGTTTACGAAGAATTTCTAGAACAAAAACTAAAGATTTTTACCCAGTGAAAAAAAGATTTCAAGAAGTTATATCATATTGGTCAAGGAGACCCAGGGAAGAAGGTGGCTTATGTCTCGGAGTAAGCAGTAAAGTCTTATGAGCTTAAAATTTGAACACAATTATTTAATATCTAGGCATTTTTTTCCTAATGCACTTGAGACACACTTGAGAAGCTGTGGCAAAAGGACTGCTGTGAATTTGAGACCAGCCTAGCTACATACATAGTAGTATCGGGTTAGCCAGAGCTACGCAGCAAGACCTGTCTCAAAAAAAAAAAAAAAAAAAAAAAGTACACAAAGACTTAACTGTAAGATATTGGGTTTGAGCCCCAGCAAACAAAGCAAAACAGAAGAGGAAATCAAAGCTGGGCAGGGGCTTTCATTATCTGAGTCACACTTAACAGTTACAGACAGGTTCTCAAAGTAAAGTGGTTAGCTAGACTCGCTGATCTGTTAGCTCTGAGCTCAACTGAGTGTCCCTTCCTCTAGATACGGTGGAGAGCAATTGAAAGAGATACCTATGTCTCCACACACACGTACCCGCATATTCATACCACATATACCACATATATACATGTTAGAAAGTCAGGGTGGAGGTAAGATAGCAAACAAGCCTGCTTACAGACCTGGTCACCTGAGTTGGATTCCTGGCAGTCTGTATGGTAGGAGAGAAAACTAACTTCCAAAAGTTGTCCTCTGACCTCTACTTTTATGCACATATATGTCTTTCTCCTTCTCTCAAATAAATACGCAATTTTTTTTTTAAAAACAGAGTGAGGACCAAATCCTCAGCTACTTAACAATAATCACATTATGTTCAAATAGCCCCAAACTGAAAGAAATAAAATATTGTATATGTATAAATAATGTAGATTATTAGAAAGTCCTTACAGTATAGAAGATTGCTTAATGACATGAGACTAGAATCATGACATAGTAAATGAAAAGCAGTAATAGGGGGCTGGAGATGTGGTTCAGTTGGCATAGTGCTTGCTTACCTGACTTGCCCCAGAATCACAAAAACCATAAGCCTGGTGTGGTGGCACATGCCTGTAATCTAAGCATGCTGAAGGTAGATACAGGAGGATCAGGTCATCCTTGGCTACATAGTGAATTTGTGGTCAGCCTACATGAGACCATCTCAAAAAAAAAAAAAAAAAGCCATCTGCATGTATAAATAAAATTTAACTACATATTTTTTCCCCTGTAAGGCAGAGTTATCATAGCAGCCCTGGAGCTATAGGTATGAACCACCAACTCCATTCTTATTAAAATAACAATATGCAGCATGCATATGCAAAGTTAGAGGCTAACAAATACCTGAACACCCCAAACTGAGCAATTAGTCTCATGTCATTATATCAGACAATTCTGGATGTCAGTAGGACCAAATGCCTTATTTTGTGCTTCTTTCACTCTCCTCAGACTTTCCAATGTCTCATTTTTCACTAAGAGAACTTGAAAAACACAGTCGAGATATTGTTTTTGCTTGTGAATTTAGCAAACACTCCATAATATTAAGGAACTGGGCTAGGAAAAATTACCAATAATCATTTGGGTCTCTAGTTGGCAATAACCCCAAAGCCTTCAAAACAGGAAGCAGGAGGCTAAAAACAGAACTCAGAGTGGGGTGTTTGCCCAGCATATGTGAGGCCCAGGGTTTGACCCTCAGTTCCCTTAACCAAGAGAGAAAAATGAAATATTTTCAGTTCTAGGAATTAGCAAATGTTCATGTTAAGTATAGGAATACATGTCATCTCTCTGAGAAGAGAGAGATTCCAGGACAGGAAAATACATTAAGAATACACACAGATAATGTGCACTATTAAAACTAATGAAATATGAAAATATATAACTTGCCATGCCTGACATAGCAGAATACCACAAACTACAAATCTTAACAGAAATTTACTCTTCAGGGTTGGAGAGATGGCTCAGGGGTTAAGACTCTGAATTATAAGCAGAGGGACCTAAGTCTGGATCCTGAAGTGGAACAATCCAAGGTGATTCCTGAAGTCATCCTTGGGCCTCGGGGAGCACATATGGTGCCCTCTGACACACATACACTAAATTAAAAAAAAAATTAGAGTGCTGGCAGATTTTTAAGTATCTAATTTACTCCTTGTGTTTCTTCTGGCTTGTCCTTGGTGTTCCCTGGCTTGCAGTAGCTCCCTCACTCCATTCTTTCTTTGTTATGTGTCCTTCTCTGTCAGCCTGTGTGTATCCTGTCCTCTCCTAAGAAACATTATGGCTGCTCAGACTCCACTTCTAAAATAAGGACATGATATGAATCTGGAAGAGTATTATGCTGACTATATGAAACACAAGAAGCTGAGTGTGTGTGTGTGCACGCGCACACGCGCATGCACTTGTATTGCAATACTATTTATCTATGGGTGAATTCATGGGTGATTTAATTATTTTGTGTTTCTTTATATTTAAAAATGAATGGTGTCTACACTGGTGTGGCATTTATACAAAAATTAAGTTCTAAATTTGTTGTAGAAGATGAAAATTATGCATAGCCATAAAAAACCACTCTTTTCCTTACCTCAAATACATTAATTTATATGTACACAATATATGTTTTCTCACATATGTCAAACATAGCCTTGGAGGACACTGTTTCTCTGGGTGAACACAGGATGGAGTTTATTTATGTGTTCCATTCTATGTAGTTCACTCATATACACACGAAAAGACAAAGGTTGGTTGTTTGAGTTAAATGAATATATAACAGGAGTCCATGAAAAAAGTCAATGAAAAAAGCTATTTTAAAAAAATGTTTTAAAAAATAACTAACAATGGCAATTAGGAAAAGTCTTAAGACTGACAGCTAATGAATGATTTCTAAAATGAATTTCATTAAGAGGTTAGCTATGTATCTGAGTCTTTCTGGAATTTCCAGAGGTTCAGGGGAACCTCTAAGTTTGGTCTAGGATATCCATTAATATAAATGGACTTCAATGATTATGGCTCCAGAAAGGTTTTTGTTTTTATACAAGCATCAGCAATTGATACTGGTAAACAATAAAATTTACACAAAAATTAGAAGTATAACTCATTTTTGTTGCTAAAAATTCTTCTACATATACTTAGTCCTGGACAGACTGGATGACTTAGATCTTGCAAAGAACTACATCAATTACAGCAAATTCTTCCGATATATATTATCCTTTTTGATTTGTGACTGTTGTTTTGTTCATAGTGAAGTAAATTATATATAAAGTTCAATTAAAAAGTATTGTCATGTACAGAGGCTGACATCATGGGTAGTCAAAGAATATGTTTAATAAAAAATAATTAAACTTCCATTTGCTCTATAGAACATCATAGAAAGTAATTTAATAAATTACAAATGACTTCTTAAGACGTTTGCTCAACTACAGAAAGCAAATTCAGACTACACAAAACACAACTGGTAAATATTGCAATATGTCCAAAAGAAAAATTGGACTAAGACTTGAGTCATGAGACCTGAAAAGAGGGCTGTAAATACAAGGCAACACCAGCTCTAATCTTTCCGTAACTATCAACACACACTGGGGCGGCCTTGCAAGTGCAGCTTTAGCACTAGGAAATTCTATTGATTTCTTTTCTTATAACCCTTAACTTTACATAACCATATTTGCATGTTATTTTCTTACCGGATGCCTGGACAATGTTCCCACAATCAATACTACATAGAAATGTCTGGAAACCCAAGAGTGTGTAAAGTTAAAATAAGTCCTAATGCTTTGAAAACTGTAATTGCCTTACTACATAGAAAGAGAATCAAATCACTAGGCTGTTTACCAAATTTATTTGACCATAATTAGGAAAATACTTTATTTTATAGATTTTGCTATAAATTAGATTTGAGTGACAAGATCTAGGGATTTTTCCTTTTTTTTTTTCCCAACTGGGGAAAGAAAGGAATAAGAAGTAGAGAAGGGTCGTATGGATGGGGCTGAATACTCCACCAGCACACTAGGTTAACTGCATTTGAAAACTTTGGCTATCTCATAGGTGTGCTCTAGTTAAACAAAAGTGCAGTACTGCCAAGGGAGCATACGAAATACTAACGCGCCACGTTCATGATAAGGAGTTGCTGCCCACTTCTTGGGGGCATTGCGGTGACTATTGCTAAGACATTGCATAAAGAACTATTAATTCAAAGTACTACTTTGGGAAACACTAAAATTAATACAATCCCAATGGAACTTACATAATTTGGTAGATACATATAACACTGTCTTCCTAATAAGGGGTTAGTTATTTTACATACAGAAACATAATTTACTGGTAAAGATCTTGGAAAACCCAATACAATTCCTTAGCCCACAATAAAAAACAGATCTATTAAAACATACTGACAGTTATTTTTTCTTGCAGGAGAGAACTAGGGTAATCCTCAAATTTACCTCTGTGAACTTTACCATGACTTATTTGGGCACCAGAAAATGCTAGCATTTATCTATAATTTATGTGTACTTCAGTTCTAATTGTTTTCAATGTATATAAGGTAAACTTTGGAACTCTACCTTGTCAGAATGATAGCAGCTTTAGCATGAGAAATTATCACAAATCAAATAGACAAATTTTACATGATAAAGGATTGTAAGAACTTGAACAGAAGCCTTGAACATCACAGGTATAGCTTGTACATCTTTTGAGATTAGTCAAAGTGCATTTTCAAAGTGAGCTCAGTATTTATTCTAAACTGATAACGAAACACTGATTCTAGATACATTTAGTCTGCTTACATCTAGAAACTCAAAGTGAATTTAGACTATCTGCATATTACTTTTCTACCTGTTATTTTGGAATATTTCCAGGACATAAAACACAAACAGAAAACTATACAAATAAAGCCAACAAACAACTTCTTGTACATGAAGGATGCTGTGTTGAAAGTTCTTGTCACTGGCATTTTATGCGTCTGCCCTTTCTGAACCCTGGAAACAAGACATTACTTATCTGAGACATGATTATTTTTAATAGGAGGCTGAACTTTGAAAAGTTAGAAATCTGTGTGTATAGGGTGTCAAAGTCACATGACACAAAATTATCTTTTATGACTTAGTTTTACTGATTTCCAAGTTAAGCTCAGCAAAAAGCAAGTCATTTTCCTTGCCAGATTAGCATGATATATAGGATGTGTCTAAAAAAACCCCTGAAAACAAGTACAGAATTAGAAACGAATGTAAACGTCCTAAACTAACTCAGCTGAGGTAACAGGTTGCCAGATAAATTGGCTGATTGGGAAACTTATTTCTTCTTTAAAACATACTTGTACCTGAATTGGAAACATCAGCAGTGCACCACAACACTAGAGCATTTTCATGTGATTAAAGCAGTGGATGGTGATGTAGAGTCTACAGCTTTCATGACATTCATTAGCTGCCCAAATTATTGCTGAGTTTTGATCTGTAAATTATAGGTGTCAAGGAGGCTGTAAAACTATATTCAAATTAAATCAGTAATATGCATAAAGTATTCTGTGTTCACTGAAATATATTAAATATACAACTCTTATTGAGCATAATTTTCATAAAATTAACCCCCAACAAAATTATAATGCCTTTTGTTGTAATTTTATATGCTTATGTATTTGATAGTACATACGAGTTCAGAAACGTATGAATTTTAAGAAATATTCCATGCAAAACACCTCTGAAAGCAGTTTGCACTTCTAAACAAATAACTGAAATGTTCGGTCAGTAAGTTATTGATGCACTCAACACTGGGATATTTACAACTAACAATGAAAGAAACCTTTAAAATCAGTCCGTAATTCAGCGCAGTCTGAGATCAGTCTTCATTGCTGGAACCTGAGTCCTCTGACGATGAGGAAGCGCTGTCAGACCCTGACGAGGCGTCAGCTTTCTCTGAGCCCTCATCCGTGCTGCTGTCATTCAGAGGGCTGGGGTCAGTCCCCTGCTTCTCTTCCTCATCTCCAGTTCTGCGATTCTCTTCTTTAATTTCTGCGGACTTGGAACCTAAGTCACTGCTCTTGCTTTTCCGTACATCAAAAGCGTTGGACTGAGACAAAGCTGGAATATGAAGATTAAGGCCTGGAGTGAGGAGCATCCCTGGATAAAGTATGTTAGATAGCAACAGTGGGTTGAGAGCTAACGGGTTGGTCGCTGCGGCTGTACTTAAGGCAGCCGTAGAGGAAGTTGAAGGAGAATTTGCCATAGAGTTCTCTCCACCATTCTCTGAACTTTGGCTCTCTGTCCTTTCTTTTGTTCCTTCCAGCTCCTTAGAGTCATTTCCCTTCTTTTCTTCCACAGTCCCAGGTTCTGAAGCCTTTGTGAGCAGTCCTCCCATTCCCAGCAGATTCGGTACTCCAGCCATTCCTGAGAGCAGCATGGGGAACACAGCAGCCATGTTCTTAGCATCTCCTCCAGAAGGAAGGCCGGCGGGCATGCCCATCAGCCCTGCAGTAACCTGCAGCGACTGAAAGTTTTGTAAATTTTGTTGTAAGGCCTGAAGAGCTGTGAGATCCACACCTGGAAGTAATCCATTGGCCAGTAAAGGCCGGCCAGCAGTGCTGCCCGCAGTAGCTGCTGCAGCCGCAGCCTTTGCAATTCCACTTTTAGGCCTGCGTCCCCGCCGGCTTACTTCCTCTCTTACAACAGGACCAGTGAGAATGCGTTCATACATACTTTCTGGAAGAAACCCCTGCAGAAAATACATATGCATGAATAATAGTTACATGAAATTACAGTTATCATATTTGTAAACTTATTCTTGATATGAAATAATTAACTATGAAAGATAATATAATTTTATTCTAATTGTGTCTTTGGCAATCTTTGGCTGCATTTGAAAGCATTTCGTCATCCCCTAAAAACTGTAAGGCATGAAAATACACACAAAAGAACTTTCTCAAAGGTACTTTCATAACCCTTTGTTGTTTTACAAGCAATTCATTGGCATCACAAGATCATGAACACTTAATATGGGATATGATGAAATATCATCTAGTCTCTAAAACAGTGAGTCAGTACTTGAAAAATACTCACAGACTGCTTCACGACATCTCCCCATTCAGGAGCTACGCCGTATTCTGAATTTTCTTTTAGGAATCTACATAAATCCTTCAAAGGGGGAGCAAATGCACCCCCCACCTATAAATGAAAGACAGACTGTTAGCATACTATTAAGTATGGAATTACCTGCTTTTATTCTGGAGTTTCTTTAAAATATGCATTCATGAATCATCAAGCAGAGGAGTTCCATTCATGTATGGTACCTTTTCTTAAGACCTTTGCTTTGCTTTTATTTCCATCTGTTCGAAAATTATGTATTGTACAAATTTGATAAAACAAGATACTTCCAGGTCCTCCAGTGGAAAATTACACTGATAAAAACATGGTCAATTTATAAATATAATGATGTCTGTCTGACAAGGTTCCTCAACTTTTGGCACTAGACATTTTGTGTGGGTACTGTGGGTTGTCTTAAGTACTGGAGGAAACATGGTCTCTTCCCGAAGATAAGCTCCCTTACCACATGCCCCATCTCCCCACCATGCTGAGTATGTGTCTCCACATCATCAAATGCCCTGTGAGGGGCAGAATTGCCCCTGAGAGATTTGATGTCCTTGCATAGTATACAGTTACCAGAGATGGTGTGGTTTACAGTGTTGAGCTTATTATTCATTTCATTCACTAGTTAGCCAGGAGATTTCATATTTGACCACACAAAATTATCTTGCATGGTTTTCCCCACAAATGTACTAAGTTCTCTGGTCTGCTAGAAATAATGCACAATAAAATAATTAAACATTGAATCAGTGTAAAAGACTAACAAGAAATATGCAAATACCTTTCTGGCATTTCTTCTGTTAATCAGCTGGACACGTTCTTCTCCTGTCAGACTATTAACATCTAGTTTATTGGGGTTTCTGCAACGATGCCTTTTTTGTTTGGGCCTTCCCTCATGAAACTGCACTCTCTAAAATATAAAAAGAAGTATCTTTTAACTTTTTTGCTAGTGTAATACTATTCAAAATACTATTGACTTAGTCCTGTGTTCTGTAAGAGCATTTATTCTTTAATCACACTTTAAAAATGAAACTTTAAATCTTTTAGTGAGAAAGTATCACAACGTTTCTTCAAATTATATATTCAGGGTCATCATAATGATCACTATTTTGGTCCTCTCCTGAGAGACCACAGAGTATCCAGATTAGACCCCTGAAGGGGTAGGCAGAGGTAACAGAGGTGCTTCCCCTGAAATGTCATTCAGAGCTTTTCACAGTTTTTCTCAGTAAGTTTGCCCTCCAGTGCCATGTCTAGGAAATGTAACCTAGACTGCCTTGAACTCATTATAAGCTAGGGCTGGTCTTAAAATCCTGACTCTGCCTCCCAAGTGCTGGGATTACGGGTGTGTGCCACCATGTACAGCTATGGCAATTTGTAATTTTGCAGTGTGCTGGGGAAGCACAGCATGTATAACGCCCAGATCTTAGGATCTCTGATGCTGAGTTTGATCACATTATTGGAAAAAAATAAAGATTTAAAACAAAAACAAGAGCAAAAACGATGGAGAGTGTGATGGGGAGATGGACCCCAGGGTAACATGCCAGATGCATCAGCATAGGGATATGGCCAGATCTCCAGAACCACAAAAAAGCCAGCCATGGCAGTCTGTAGCTTCGACCCAAGCACCAGGTGGGGGGTGGGGGTGGGGCAAGACAGTAGATCCTGAAGCTCATCATACAGCTATGCTAGCTGAATTGATGAGCTTCAGCTTCAGTGAAAGATCCTTTCTAAAAGAAATAAAAGGTGGGAGTGATCGAGGAAAGACCTCAGTCTGTGGTCTCTACACACACACATACATTAAGAAAATATACGCACTCTCTATATAACACCACCCCTACAACAAAGATCACTGAAGAACAACCAAAAAATCCAAGCCCTTATATCTGGTTATAGAAATTAACTCTTTCCATTAAATCAGCATACTTGCCTCTGCAACTGTGGACAAAGAAGGCCTTGATGTTTATAGCTATTTCAAAGCAACCATAACATTTCAGGAAACTAAAGGTTGATTCTGCTGGTAGAAGGCATTCTCAGGCCATGCTTCAATGCCCCTTCCCTACACAGGAGCTGGGGCACCAGAGCAGTCACTGCTTTGGAATGCGTCCCATGGTTGTCTTTTAGCTCTTCATAACTGCTCTGCAATGCCTACAATAACCTCCTCTGCTGCTAAACTGGTGGATGCTAACATATTCTTCTTTACCTGTTATCCTTCCTCAGAGAGTTTACTCTGCATAGGCAGCTGACTGCTATATGTCACCATGAACTTCTGTTAGATTGTGCTATACCATCTTAGAACAGCTCAAGAAAAGCCACAACAGTGGGCAAGACTCAAGAAGTCATAGATGTACAGTACTGTTAGAAAGGCATATAATTTATATTGAGTATTTTTTTGGGAGCAAATTTTGCCCTTTAAAAATGTTTTTTAATCTTAATAAGTTAATAATAAAATGCTTTGATAAAAGGTATATTTACAATGACAATGGTGAATGGGTATAAATGAAAAATAAAAATAGTAATACAATCTAATAAAGCCTAGAGACCTGAATTCAATTCTTATCAAAGCCCATAGATGGAAGGAAAAAAATCAACTTCTGAAAAGTTGATCTTTGACCTCCACACATGTACTTTGGAGGGCAGGAATTTTCTTTATACTGCTTATTACTTCTTTATTTTTTATCAAACGAATTGTAACTAGCGTAAAGTAGTCACTCAAGAAAAATGTGTTGACTGAATAAGAAATTTTGTTTGAACATGTCATAAAATTGCTATTCATTGTATTTAGAACTGCAGTATCCACTGTCATGCCTGCTTCAGTTACTGGCAATCTTTCTCCATATAACCTTAAGAGTATCTAGCAACAAAATCAGAAGGAATTCAAAGAAAATAGAGTTTGTGGTAGCCTTTGCACAAACTATAGATATGAAAGGCATCTAAAATCCCAGACCAAGGTTTTTTGTTTTAGACTACCAGGCTGTTTCCTAGAGATAAACCAGAAATATAAAATAGTGAGTCTAAATATATGCCATGAGTACAAAAGCCATTCTACAGACTAAAGCTTTTCTAGCTGCTTTTCACGGAAAAGTTAATTTTATTTGCTGCTAATGATCATTTTACCTTTATATAGCACTTAAACTTATAGGCAAGGACTTATGCCCAGTCTTGAGGCACACAGGTGAACAATGCAGTCCCTAAGGAGTTGGCTCTCTTGCCAACTTCTTTTTTTCCTTTTTTTTTCTTTCAACATGATGACCTTAAACTCACAATCTTCCTGCCTTAATCCTAAGTGTGGAGTTAATAGGAGTGCACCACAATACCAAGAAATATTATTAAATATTTAAATGCAGAAAATAAAAATTATATCTTGGGAAAGATGGTAATTATTTCTTTGGCACATTTTCTTAAGTCTTAGGCAGATACACATTTGACAGAAAAGGAAGAGAATTTATGCTTTGTCATTACAACTTTAATAAATTAAAAAAAACACAAAATAATTTCAAGGATTTAAAATGTACCTACTGGAATAAAAGCTCCTAAATCTTCCACATAACCCGGGTGTTCCTTCAGCCACTTGTCCAAATCCTTTCTCTTCGGTGCATCATCTCCTGCAAGTCTTGTCCCATCTTTAAGATTAATAACTGGGACTGGACTTTCCGTGTCCGGAACTCTTTGAGACTGAGCATAGGACAGTGCTGGGTTTATCCCTGTGGAAATCTGTGAGGTGGTTAAGCCTAAAGTAAACTGTAGAAAAACACCAAATGAAATTTTTGTTTCTATGCTTTTCTATTATAACTTTGGTTCAATAAAATAAATTTTTTTTTTGAGAAAAAGTTTCATTATATATTCTCGATTGGCTCAGAGCTCACTATGTAGATGAGGCTGCCCTAATTTAAAGTGATCTTCCTGCCTCTGGCCCCTGAATATTGGGATTATAGGCACATGCCACCATACCTGGCTTTAACACACTAATTCTTGTTCAAAAAAAACACAAGTACGGTGATCAGTAACACTCATAACAAATGCTTATTTTTCCAAATTATACACACTATGTCCTACACACTATGCTCATGTGAATAGCAGTTCTAAAATGCATTTTAATTCCAGCCAGGTTTATTTTACCACTGAAGCCGAGTTCTTAGCCTTATTAAATAAAGTATAAAAGAAAGTTAACTTAGACAAATTTTCATGAATACTGACCAGAGTCAAATTCTACTAAGATACAACTTAACGCTACATATATGGCTTTCTAAATTCCATATTATTTTTCAAACATTATATATTAGGATTGAATTTTATATTTAAGTTTCTAAGTCACTTTAAGTAGTTTTTTACTTACATGATTAGGTGGTTTACTTCTGTTTAAAAAGAGAATGTCAGCCCCTTCGACATTCTTTCTCCTCCCCCGTCTTTTTTTCACTATTGGCTGGTTGTCTAATATGGCTCCATTGGCACCCAGAGTTGACTGAATGGAAGAACCTGAGCAAATTAAAAAATGTAAAGGGCAATAAAAACCTAAATGAATTGAACACAATAATTTTTATAAACATATGGAAGCAATTACTTCTTATACTGGCTATATGAAATCAAATAGTTCTTAGATTAGATACATCACGCTCATTTCTCAATTAAGAAAACTGAAGATTTGGCTTATTTCAAAATAGTTTGAAAAAGGGCTTGCTGTATAGCTCAGGTTAGCCTGGAACTCTCAATCCTCTTGCTTCAGTCAACCAAGTTCTGGGATTATAGACATGTATTACCTCACCTGGACTTGTTGAGCTCTTTTTTTTTTTTTTTTTTTATTCAATTGTGCATGTGTGTGTGTGCGTGTATTTGTGTGTGTGTGTGTAGAACCATGGGCAAATTCGGGACCCATCATGGACCACCTCCACCTCCTCCTTGTTTACTCTGCCCTGGGATTCACAGGCTCCACCCACCAGGACCAGAAACGCAGGCTGCCCCCGCTTCCGCCCAGCGTCTATACATGGGGTCTAGGATATGAACTCAGGACCTTCCGCCTGCAAGGAAGAGGCTTAAACCCTGAGCCACCTCCCCTGCCCCTTGTTGAGGTCTTTACTGACCTCTTCATATATAAAAACTGTTTTATTCAGTCTACCTAAAAATATGACTCCTCCTTTTTCTCCCAGGCCATTTCACAAATAGTATAAAGGCTGGTGTTTAAAGATCTCTAAAAAGTCAGGTAAGGAAAATAAATCCAGATTTCACATTTATAATTATTAAGATGTATGATTAAAATACTCTGTATAGCATTAATATTGAGAATGTAAAATGGTTTTGTACAACTTTAAAACTGGTGTTAACGTTTACTACTGAATATTGTTAGAAACAAAATTGTTTATCAACGAATTACTTATAGATGAAAACTATACAGTCTTCAGCAGCAATACCACTATAACTCACATGAGAGAGGGACTGATCTCACACTGGACTGGAGCTGATAGAGGTGAGAGAGGTGACAGCAAACTTACTCAGGGAAACAAAAAACAGCTTATTCTCCACATTTCGCCCCAGGTTTTAGTGGAGAAGGAAGGAGTTCTTGAGTGAAAAAACTGCCTACTGAAAATGCTAACCTGGGGACCTACACATCAGTATAGAAGTGAGGCTCAGTCATGCTGACTGAGTCCACAATGAAATCATACCGAGGCTATGAAGTTGAACTAACTGATGCCTGAAAAGTGGTAACAGTAGCAACTGAAAATGGTGATCAGTAACACTCATAACAAATGCTTATTTTTCCAAATTATACACACTATGTCCTATACACTATGCTCATGTGAATAGCAGTTCTAAAATGGTTGCATTTTAATAACAGCCAGGTTTATTTTACCACTGAAGCCGAGTTCTTAGCCTTATTAAATAAAGAAAGTATAAAAGAAAGTTAACTCAGACATTTGTTTTACTTAAAAACTAGCATTCTGGATAATTAGTATAAGAGGGTGAACATACTGAGACTTAATGGATTTTAAACACAATTCTCAATTCTGGATACATTTTCTAAGGATGACACAAAGCACAAACCAGCCAGGATAAAACAATGTCTGCTGCATGTTTCAATGATTACAGACCATGGGACATGCGGCACAGATTAGGTATTCAGCAGATAATGTTCTAATTCAAATTGACAAAAGGTTAGAAGAAATATAGAGAGGGAAATGCAATAATTTTTTAAAGAATTTATCGTTTATCAAGCAGACATAAATAGAACAAGGTCAATACTGAATGTCTTTAATTTTTTTTATTATTTATTCAATTGTGCGTGTGTGTATGTATATGTGTGTGTGTAGAACCACGGGCGAATTTGGGAACCACTATGGACCGCCTCCATCTCTTCCGCCCCACCAGGGCCAGAAATGCAGGCACCCCCCTCCTTCCACCTGGCGTCTATAAGTGGGGTCTACGATCTGAACTCAAGACCTTCTGCCTGCAAGGCAGAGGCTTAACCCCGGAGCCACCTCTCCAGCCCCAATTCTGAATGTCTTTAAAAGGTGGCTTCCAATGACTGAAAATAGTTGAGAACAAGAAAAATTTATATCCAAACTATGAAGAAATTCTGATACTTAAAACTGCCCAAACATATACACGCAGAGGCTATTTGAGGATGGGTAAGAGCTCAGAGGTAAGGAAACTATTCTTAAACCTGTACCTGACCTCCACCCATGTTCCATGGCATATATGTATATTTCTCTCCCTTTCTCTCTCTGCCTCCCCGAGATCTTTTTCTCCCCCTCCCATTTTAAATACTAAGGACTTTGTTCCTACAAGAATTCTGAGGATGAAAGGTATTTGTCATAAATGGACTCCCTTTAAAAATCTTTCTAAAACTTCCCACTTATACTGTTTATATGAATCAAAAACTACTTGTGATTTTTAAAATAAACAATATACTTTCTACGGAAATGCTACTTCAACTTTTGTAATAGGCTACTTGACAAAATATCTTCATCCAAATATTCGAGTCTATGATTACAATGTAATATGTCTATGATTGTCTATGATTACAATGTAATACTGAAAGGTGAAACAGGTAGATGGGGAGATGGCTCAGTGGATGAAGTGCTTGGTTGCCATGCAAGACTGAGGAGTGTAGCTTGGCGCCTCCTATACTCCCAGCACTTGGGAGGGAGAGAAGGACATAATTACTAGCTGTTAGGCCAGTATTGGTGAGTGTCCAGTTCAGCAGAAAAACCCTGACTCAATAAATACAGAGAGAACGAGGAAGATACCACATCAATTTTGGGCCTCAAGGTGCATCTATACCTTTCCACACCAAAAAAGCAAGATGTTGAAGGGGGAAAGGCATTTTCCACATGAGCCTGACAATCTGAGATTAATCACTAAAACAAATAACCAATATAAAGGCTGGAAGGAACTCACTCCACAAAGCTGTCTTTACCTCTACATGTGTGCCCTGTGTCATCATGCCTGCTATCTACCTGTCTTTCTTTTTCTTTTTCTCTGTCTCTATCTCTCTCTCCATATGCACACAACTACACACGCACACACAATATTTTAGGTTAAAAAAGGGTTAAAGCCTTTGCCTCAAAGACAAAATGAACTTGGGGCTGGAGAGGTGGCTCAGGGGTTAAGCCTCTGCCTTGCAGGCTGAAGGTCCTGAGTTCGGATCCTAGACCCCACTTAGAGAGCCAGGTGGAAGGGCAGCCTGCGTTTCTGGTCCTGGTAGGGCAGAGCCTGTGGATCCCGGGGCAGAGTAAACAAGGAGGAGGTTGGAGGCAGTTCATGGTGGTTCCCGAATTCATCCGTGGTTCTACACACACATACATATACACAGGCACATAGGCACAATCGAATAAATAATAAATAATAAAAAATAATAAAAAAAAACTAATACAAAAGGAACTGAGGCTCTCCAGATAATCATGCTTTAAAAAATGCTGGGTTGATACAGTAGCCAGTAGCCTGCCACTCCAGCCTGGAAGGCAAAGCATGCAAAATCCCAGAGCAGTACAATGAGGGTGAACATTCCAGGATGATTCAGTGTCATCCTTCGGCCTCCACAGGCACACACACTCAAGTGACTTCTTGCACATATGCATTCACACACACATGTATGACTTCTTGCACATATGCATTCACACACACATGTACAAAGAAAATTACATTTTGGGGGGAGGTGAGACAACAGAAAGATTAAAATTCTGTGGTTCTAGTTTATTCAGATTAGAGGTTGAAACTTCCAGCTTTACTCCCATCCATTGTCTATTGTAATTGGGAGATTTAAGCATCACTAGTTAGTATTACAGTCATGCCCACAGAGCAAAGCTCATATATAAGGGCTGGAGCTGTGGTTCACTGGTAGAACCCTTGCCTACTATGAACCAGGCCCTGAGTTTGATCCCCAGTGTTCTACAACAAAACACTAACAAAGGCCCTTTCAACAATGAGATGCAGGAGTTTGCAGATCTGTGGCCAGACTAAATTTTTCTTTTTAAAGTTCTGGGGCTGGTTCAGTGATCAAAGCACTTGCTATGCAACCAAAGGAACTGAAGTTTGGATTCTCAGATTCCATAAGATGCCAGTTGAGTGTGACAGCACATCTGTAACTCCAGCTTTGGAAGACACCAAGAAACTAATTAGCCAGATTAGTCCTGGGTTTGATCAGAGAACCTGTCTCAAAAGCATCAAATGGAAGCATGATCAAGAGTGACTATCAGAATTAACCTTGGACTGTGGGCACACATACATGTATCCACATACATACAAACATGTAAATACAGGCACACATCTCCCATATACACATGAAAATGGAAAAGGAAAAAAAGAATTCCAATGGGACTGGAGGTATACTTCGGTGATAAAGTGATTGCACAGAATGTATGGGAGCCCTGGGTTTTGCTCTCCAGCACAGCATGATATGAAACACTTAAAAAGCTACACAGTGTTAATATTTTAAGATGTTTTGTACAGCTTTAAAATTAGTGTTACAATTTACATTGTTATTACTAGAAACAGTACAATTTGCAGCTACAATAACAACACAATCTCCTCATGAAAGAAGTACTGATCTTGTCTTACAGAGTGGAACTGTTAGATAGGGAACACATAAACATATAATAAAATAAACATAATAAAATTTCCAAATCCTTTTATAGACTCTTCCAGTAAAAATTCAGTTTTACTTTACTGTTGGAGACCTCAACAGTCTTGAGTTGGAGATCTGAAGTCTATAAAGCAGTCAACATATTGTTAAATCTTAATATTTATTGGCATAGTGGATAAATGCATCTGTGTGTGAACTTTTGGAGATCTGAGCTCAATCCCTAAAAGTCCACATGGATGAAGAAGATCACTGACTTCTGAAAATTGTACTCTGATCTCTACATATATGTCACTTTTCAAATTAAAAAAAAAAAGGTACTACTTACATACTTACCTGACACTGGTGCAGATTTTGGGTAAGTGGCAAGGCCTGTATCTGACGAGCTCTGAAGCCCCCGGAGCCGAGTGAGGTACTGCTGCTGTCCTAGAGTACCATCTTCACCATCAAAAGGTCTTTTCTGAGCAAGACCCTGCTTCTGAAATGTCAACTTCAAACCACCTTCCTATTGAAAGAATGCCATTGTTTAGACAAAAATCTTACTGCAGGATAGGAAGAGAAATATTTTACTTAGAAAAAGTGAGGAGAAAATCCTTGATATACTAATGAGATTTTCTGGCTCACAAGTCAATAAAAAGAAAACCATTTATAATGAATACAAAATTTTTTATGTTAGGGAAAAAAATTCAGGTAAAGCATAAACCTTTGGGACCCAAACGACTTTGAAGGAATTTGTAACTGAAACACTTTCATTATTCATATAACATCTTTAAAGGACATTAACCATATATATATATATATATTTTTTTTTTTTTTGAGGTAGGGTCTTGACATACAGCCCAAGTTGGCCTCAAATCCTCAATCCTCCTTTGTCAGCCCCAGAAGTATTGAGATTATAGATGTGCCACCACACTCAGTTTTACTGATATTTTATATACCAAATGATTCAACTCAAAGATCATCTTTAAATAAGCATTAGATCACAAGGCATGCTAAATGTTTAAAAGAGAAAGTGCACCGACATACCATATAAATATTACATAAAAGAATCAAAACAGAAACTGTCACACTGCTTAAGAAAGGATCTTGTTCAGCAGGAGCACTCTATGTTCAGAAGGAGAGCAAGGTATTTAGTGACGATCCCTCTAGTAGAATACTCAACTTTAACAACCTAGACATCAGAAAAGAGAACAGTCCAAATGCCAGAAGACAAGGATGTGAAGGAAGAGTAAGAGCAGGCCGCCATTTGCAGGAAAAGCATGCTTCACACCGCAATCGCAATCAGGCCCTAGGGCAATAAAAATACACATACGTCTTTGATTCTCACTGTAAACTCCTTTTCTCGCACATGCTTCTTCACCTTTGACATCTGTGGCGACTGCTCATGATCTTCTTTGCCACCAGCACCCTGGGGAGTGGGCACACTGGGCTCACTGTGCTCTGCAGCTGCTCCGGGGCTGTCCAGTAGTTTTGTGGTATAGAAAGAAGCCACTGTGTTGGCATCGTAACTTCTTCTAGCTGAAGGCCACTTCCCTTTCAAAACGGTTTGACAAATACTGTCCAAACGGTTGATCATTACTCTATCCTAAAAAAAGCATGCAACAAGGAAAGATAATGTTAATAATCAGGCCATACCTTTGGAGTTCAAAAAGCCAAGAACCTTGATGTCCTAAACCAAGTAGAATATAGTGTATGTGGTTTGTATATCCACTCCCACGTACATATTATATTTTGGGTCTGGCCTCCAACTTATTGGGTATCCAAGGCTGACCTTGAACCTCCACCCCCCAAGCACTGGATACAGAGCTGTGCCACCAAAGCCAGTTTCCCATAGTGCTGAGAACTGAACCAAAAGGCTCTGTGCTCTAGACAAGCACTCTATTGACTGAGCAATACGCGTACAACAGTAATGCAGGTTTCTTATTAAAGACAGAACAAAACAAAAAACAAAGCAAGTATATAAAAAAGAATAGAATACTCTTATTTTTCAATCATATATTGGAAGAACTGTATTAATCGAGTCTTACCAGTGAATAAACAGATCTTTAAATGATCTTTTTTGGAGGTTACAACTAGTTTCTATAAATTTCTTCACAGAAGAATCTTTTGAAAGCATCAATTTCATAAAGAAGCACTAGAACATTACCTTGAAGGTAAGGATTAATTATCTTTTAATATAAACATGCTATGTTATGTTGAGAAGCATACACATTTAAGTATAACTCATTTAATAGTCAGTAGTAGTTTATATTTTTGATGTTAACACCAAAATAGGATCCTGAATTTGCATTGATAGATTTTTTTCAGATAAGGGAATGGCTACCATCAGAGTTATATAGAAAAATATAAAAAATGCTCTATTTCAACAAAAACTTACTGCTTTACCTTTGGCCAGTATGAAGCTGCCAGCATGTATCCTCCTTGTAAGAGATAAGTGGACTCTGGTGTCCCATTGCTTGCCAGGAAACTGTCCTGGGTTTCGTCCTGGGTGGTGCTTAGCGAAGCAACACTTTCTTCATCATAAGCTTTTACATGAGCAGCACCTTCTACTAGAAACAATTATGATTATTTTTAAAAGACTTCATAGGGCAATTTTACATGTACTTTTAAAATCTTATGTGATTATTCAACTTGCCAACAGGAAAATCATAGTTCTCTAAATAAAGCAACTCAGAATTGGGAGTGTTCACGTGGCAACATTAAAAGTTGGGCCTAGAAGCTACTATTATATGGTTCTAGGAGTCAAAGTGGTTCCTGTACATGCTTCATAATGGCTCCCTTCATGCATTAGAACTGCTATCTTACTGCAAAGATATCTGTAGAAGAGGACTGCCCACATTATGCTGACCAGCTGGGATTCATGCCTGACATCTTTTGAGAACAGGTGCCATGTATATAGCCTGTGGTATTCTTGTTTTTCCTTTTAATCTAAGATTCCTGGTGACTGCTATACAATATTATTTTGATACGTTCATTAATATAACCTTACTCTTGGGGAAAACTGCAAATTTAAGGCAACCACAGAGAAAATAATTATACAGAATCTTAATTCAATGCTTTGAATACTAATTAGAGACTTTATAGCAGTATTTGTAGTTTCCCACTTAAAAATATTTTTCTAAGAAATTTTGTAGGCATAAGATTTAAGCTAACCATTTTAAGCATGCTGAAGTTACTGAAATCGAGTACATTTTCACCTGAAAAACTGTCTTAAAAAATAGCAAAATTATGCACACACCTCGTTTTTGGACTTCTTCCTCACTGTCACTTTCTTCTGATGACGATGAAGAAGAAGATGAGGAGGAGGAAGATGAGGAAGAGGATGATGATGCTGAAGAACAAGATGAGGATGAAGAACTAGAACCTGATCGAGAGCAAGAGGAGGAGGAAGATGAAGAAGATGATGATCGGGAAGAACATGACGATCTCTCAGAATCAGAGTCAGAATCAGAACTAGACTCTGATCCTCTTTTGTGGACTCTTTGTTTCTTAGAAGATGGATTTGGAGTTAGGGGCTCTGTTCTGGCCGCAACCATGCGTCTGTCTGTTTCACCTTTTCCTGCAGATTTCTGGTCTCCAGCAGTCTGTGATAAAACCCCGTTCTTTGGACTTACAGGCTCTGACTTTACCCGTGTCCTAGTTCCCACGGAAGACACAGACTCTTCTTCAGAAGACTGAGGCTCTTCTTTAAGGTTGTCACTTTTTGTTTTTGTGTCCTCTAGCCTAGTAGTTTTAGTGTCTAGGATCCTAGGTAATGAGGTAAGAGGAGAAGCAGAAAGTGCCACTTGATATTGCTGTAGAAGTGGGGCAGAAGTCCTCGACTGAGCCATCCTGCTGTGACTGTAGCTCCTTTGAGCTGTCATAAATGATAGTTCAGGATCACGAAGAATGTGATAGTCTGTGCGGCTCACTCCATGCTTGGCCGCTCCAATAAGCAAATCCCGGTCATGAGTGCCACATTCCCACCAGATGGGTAAGTCTGAATTGGGACGACATAGTTTCAAGCGTTCAAACAACTGTGGATGCCGAAGGGCTTGCTCTCTTACTTTTCTTAGAAGCTCAATGCGATATAAAGTCCTAGAAGCACGTTCTTCTGTGATCGGCTGGATAAAAATACTTGGATCCACCAATTCTATAATGAAATAAGGATCAAAAGAAATGGATGAATTCCTAAGTGAGAACAAATTACCTAAATTGAATCAGGAAGCTTTGAATTATTTAAATAGTCCTATAACATATGAAGAAATCGATGAAGTAATCGTGAATCTTCCCATCAAAAAGTGAACTGGACCAGATGGATTCAACACAGAGTTCTACCAGACATTTAAGGAACAAATAACACCAATATTCCTTAAACTGTTCCATCAAATAGCAAAGGAAGGAATACTACCAAATTCTTTCTATGAAGCTAATATCATTTTAATCCCAAAACCAAATAAAGATACACTTAAAAAATAAAACTATAGGCCAATCTCTCTGATGATATAGATGCAAAGATTCTCAACAAAGTCTTAGGAAATCGGATTCAAAAACATATCAAAAAGATCATTCAAGGTGATCAAGTAGGCTTTATCCCAGGCACACAAGGTGGGTTCAACATATGCATATAAACCAGTTCAAAATCCAAGACCACATGATACTCTCGATAGATGCAGAAAAAGCTTTTGACCAGATCCAACAGCCTTTTATGATTAAAACCCTAGAGACAGTAAACTTTATCAATATAATAAAAGTGGTATACAACAAGCCAAAGGCAATGGGGAAAAACTTGAAGCATTCCCGATTCTATCAGGAAGTAGACAAGGCTGTCCACTCTCACCACTTTTATTCAATATTGTACTCGAAGTCTTAGCTGGAGCCATAAGACAAGAAAGGGAGATAAAAGGGATTCAAATTAACAAGGAAGAAGTCAAGTTATCTCTATTTGCAGATGACATGATCGTATACCTCAGTGATCCCAAAAATTCCACCAGGAAACTCCTGGAACTAATACAGAAGTTCGGCAGGTTGGCAGGATACAAAATAAACATACAAAAATCAGTACCCTTCCTCTATGCCCAGGATGAAAGAAGTGAAAAAGCCTTGAGAGAAACAATCCCATTTACTATAGCCCTTAAAAAAATGAAATACCTTGGTATAAACTTAACCGAGGAAATAAGAAACCTTTACAATGAAAACTTTAAAACCCTAAAGAAAGAAATTACAGAAGACATCAGGAGGTGGAAAGACCTCCCATGTTCCTGGATTGGAGGAATCAATATCATAAAAATGACCATCGCACCAAAGGCAATACACAGATTCAATGCTATACCAATCAAAATTCCAAAGCAATTCTTTAAAGAAGTTGACCAAACAATCTCAAAATTCATATGGAGGCACAAAAGATCCAGGATAGGAAAAACAATCCTGAGTAACAAAAACACTGCTGGAGGTATCACCATACCAAACCTTAATCTATACTACAAATCCATAGTTATAAAAATAGCCTGGAACTGGCTCCAAAATAGACACATAGATCAATGGATAAGGGTTGAAGACCCAGATATAAGTCCACACAATTACAGCCATTGACCTTTGACAAAGGCCCAAAAAATCCAATGCTTCCTTTAACAAATGGTGCTGGCAAAACTGGATGCCCACATGTAGAAGATTAAAACTGGACCCATACTTGTCACTATGTACAAGACTTAATTCCAAATGGATCAAAGACCTCAATATAAGGCCAGAGACTATAAAAACCTTAGTTGAAAGGGTAGGGAACTCCCTGGAGCTGATTGGACTAGGCCAACAGTTCCTAAACAGAAATCCAACAGCACAGTCACTACAACTAATACTCAATAAATGGGATCTTATGAAATTAAAGAACTTCTGTTCAGATAAAGAGATTGGAACTGGAGCACAAAGGCAACCCACAGAATGGGAGAAAATCTTCACTAACCACATATCTGATAGAGCTCTGTTATCCAGAGTGCACAAAGAACTTAGAAAACTAAACACCAAGGAAACAAACGACCCAATTAAAAAATGGGCCTTGGAATGCAAAAGAAACTTTACCAGGGACGAAACTGAAATGTCTAACAAGTATTTTAAAAAATGCTCCGCATCCTTAGCCATCAGGGAAATGTAAATCAAAACCTCCCTGAGATATCATCTCACCTGGGTCAGAATGGCAAAAATCCACAATACAAACAACACCAAATGCTGGAGATAATATGGCGAGAAGGGAACTCTCCTACTGCTGGTGGGAATGCAGGCTTATACAACCACTCTGGCGAGCAGTCTTGCGACTCTTAAAAAAGTTGAAGATTGAAATGCCATATGCCCCTGCTATTCCACTTTTGAGAATAATCCCTTATACAGTAAAAAATTCACTTCAATGGCACAAGCACGACCATGTTCATAGCAGCACTGTTTACAATAGCAAAGTCATGGAATCAACCCAAATGCCCAACAGTAGACGAGTAGATAAGGAAAATGTGGTATATTTATACAAAAGAATACTACTTAGTCGTCAAAAAAGATGAATTAATGAAATGTGCTGGGAAATGGATGCAATTAGAAAAAATTATATTGAGTGAACTATTCCAGACACAGAAAATTAAGCGTCATATGTACTCCCTAATAGGTGGATCCTAGTACCAAACCCACTTAGTGACATACTCAAGATAAATCTCTCTAATACCTACAGTAATTGCAAAGATTATAAACAGGAGGGTAGGGGAAGGAGGGCCCCACCAGAAACAAGGAGAGAGGGGATCATGCTACAGCAGAGAAAATAGGCCAGCATCAAGTACTGCAAGTAAGTAGTGAGATATCTGGTTAAGCTCACAGACTTTCCTTCCTGGTCACTGAGGGGGTTTGATCTCACCAGTCAGGGAGGGTATATTGGCTGGCAGGTAGATGGTAACCATCCTGCAAATGGAAGACTGACCCCCCCCCCACCGTGGTCTCCTACTCTTATTCCAACTACCTTTGAATCTACTTTTATAGTAAGACTCTATTTTAACAGCCTTTTATCTCTGGCTAGGAGGAGACATCCAATACCTATCAGGATGGAACCAAGGGCAGTGCAGGAACAGCAAAACTGAAACAACAACAACAACAACAACAACAACAAACCATAATTCAGAACATCAGAGACCCTACATTAATCACCTGGAACCAGGCCAGCCTAATCTCACCCCATCCTAAAGCTCAAGGCAATTTGTGGAAGAAGGAGCGGTAAGATTGTAAGAGCCTAAAGATGGGAAAGAGCAACGATATGCAAGATACTCCACACAAGTTAAGGCCAAAGTAACTGTAATAGGACTTTGCATGACCTGTGCAATGACCGACATATCATTGACTCCCCCCAAAATCTAGCACGGATCATAGGCACTAGATTATTTTAGACTCTGCCTCATAAATAGAAGGTTCTGAATTTGGACTCCAGGCATCACATAAAAATGTCAGGCGGAAACAGCGGCAGCCTGTACTTCTGGCCCTGGTCGGTGAAGCCTGGGAAACCCCAGAATGAAACAAAAAGGAGGTAGAAGCAATCCAGGATGATTCCCGAAGTCACCTTTGGTCCTCCACAGGGACATACAATGACCCTTGATACACAGTCACACAAATTTAGCCTGGGCTAAAAAGTGATTTCAAGGACGTCTTGGGCTACATAGTAAGACAATAGTCTCAAAACAAACAAACAAACAAACAAACAACAAACAAAACCAAAAATGTATAGAAGTAAAAAAACTGGTAAAATTCTAATATGTGAATCTACATCTAAAGATTTAGCCAACGTTTAAGACTGAAAACATTTAGGTGTGAAACTGTGTCTAAACTGAACACACTTGTGTTCCTTGTCACTCCCTAAGGAACCATGCCAATAGCACTAACATCATGGTAGGTATCACAGACAAAGCAGAAGACAACCTACTGGAGTTACCTGCCATTGAGTAATTAAGTGATAATCTACATTACTTAGTAGACGGGGAAAAATAAATTAGTTAGGAAATAAAAGAAAAACAAGAAACCCTTCTGAAATTGAAGGATTGTAATGTACTACTTATATTTTACTACGAAATCATAAGAGAAACAGTGAGTGAAGAACAGAGAGGGAAGTGCTGGCAGGTCGAGCTGACTCTGGTTTTGCGATAGTCATTCAGAAGCTCTTAACTGAGGATCTGATTAACTTATTTGCTATCTTCTTTCAAAGATATCTCTGTACACAGTAGGGGCCTCATTTTCTGCAGAATGATTAGGTAAATAATCACTTTCAACACAGTCCTAGAAGATGGACTCAAATTATAAATTAATTCTGCTTACTGGAAACTATCTTTTATCTTCCTCTTCTTATCATAAATCTATTGCTAAACACAAATTATTTTCTTAAAATCTGGTGTGCATATTTATTCTTCTTAGACCTCATTGTAATAACAGGTTTTAAGGAACAGGGAATCTTTAAATATAGTTTATTTACAAATTGTGAATATTTGGAAATTTATGAATACCAATGATTTTATTTCTTTGACCCAAATAAGGGGAAAATATAAACATACCTTCTTTGGCAGGAAGACGACAAACCCTCCGACACATGGCCATGAATGCATACAAATACTTTTCCAAGCTCTCGTCAGTTTTCTTGTGTAGTCTGGCCATAGCTCTGAATTTTGTCCAATCAAACTGACCTCTGTCAGGGTCAAAGACTACTCCAAATGTAGATACAACTCTATAAAAGTCAGCTTCTTCTCTTCTTGTCCATCTATTTTGAATCAGATGAAGAAAAGACCCCCATAATGGTTACTAAAATATTTAGTTTTGAAAGTAATGACTATAATGCAAACTTCAAACATTTCTAGTATATAAAACTCCAAAGAATTAAACCCTGTGTTCTTGACTTGCAAATATATTTTAAAATTCTAGTTGCCTCATCTACCTAAACTGTATCTCTAGTAACAGACACTGTTCCATCTGTTATTGGTAATAGGTTTTTGCTGTTTAATGTGTGAGATAATATGCACAGGATAGAAAATGATTATTTAAGATAACTCTAGCCTTCAAAAAAAACAAATATATTTAGATAAATTTGCAGGAAAAGGAATATTATGTATTTATTTTGTGTATGATTGTGTGTGCTAGCATTAGGACAACTTTAGAGAGGTAGTTCTCTCTATCTACCATGTGGACTTCAGGAACTGAACTCAGGTCGCAAACTCAATAGGTTTACGTAGCAAGAGTCTTTACCTGATGAGCCATCTCAGGCCCTAATGTAGTATTTAATGCTGCACGAGTTATAGGAAAAAAGAATTTTAGGGAAACAAGGGAGGAGGGGTCAGTTTAGACTAGACCTAAGCAGTTAAGAAAACATTATGGGATAAGTTGTATTTTGAAAGGAAGAGACAGGGCTACAACTAGGGTGGGGTTGAAGATGGTAGAAGTGTAGACTAGCAAAGAGAAAGCATTCTGCATTGAGGGCCAAAGGGAATTTCCAGATTGAGAAAAGTATGACTTGTACTGGAACAAAACAAGAGCGAGCAGAGGTCTAATTAGTAAATGCTCTGAAAATAAAATTTTCATTATTTAATAATAAATTGTTAAATGCTTTAAAATTTTTCTTTTCAAATAAAGCCTCTGATCCTGTAAAAGGGTAACCCCAGATCTCCCATATGCTATTCTCTCCATTTGCACAATGGTCTTCTTACATAATTCATTGAGTTCCATTCCTAGAACCCACATATAGAATCACATTAAAAAGATCAATGCAATTGTGATATAAAAAGAGCCTGAGAATTCAATTGAGTCATATGAATATGAAACTGTGTGAGAAGAATAGGAATGGAAAATAAAGATTGAAAGATTACACCGGACAGAAAAAGAAATGACACACTGCTTATCCTCAAAGAAGTCAAAACTTAGAAAGACCAAGGTATAAAGAACATACATGTCCTGTTTCTTCTCTTGTGACAAGTGAGCAGTTATTTAGGTGCTAGATTATACAGAAAAGGAGGGAGTGCTGAGATTCAGACTGGCTGAACAGCCAGATGAGACATGGGTTAGATCTGAAGGATAGGACAAGTATGGTCTCCAAGGTATGAAGGAAAATATTTCAGGTAACAGAAACAGCATAAATTTTATTATAAACCGAGGGAATTCTAATACATAAAGTTAGAAATGCAAACTGAGACCTAAGATCTTTGATCTTAAGACTTCAGAACATAATATTTTCTGCCTTATTTTAAATAATTAGCAACCAAGTGACATGAAAGAACTATTATTAGAATTTTAGAAAAATTAATTCACATATAACAGACTCAGGGCAAGATATAGGGTATATTATTAGACAACTATAAACTCTTAACTAGTTTTCCCATTGAGAAGTGAAATTTATTTTTTTTTCCCCTTGGCTCTCTTTCTCATCTGTGCATGCAATGTGACTAGCTGCCTAGAGGTCCTGAGCTCTTAATATCTCTGTTATGATGAGCTATGAGCTGGAATTAAACCCTTTCTCCCTAAGAGTTTTTTGGCAGGGTGTTTTGTCACAACAACATGAAAATAAATCAAGACATTGTGTATGTATGCAAGTCCTTTGCTTTGACCAACTAGAATGAGAACGCAACAATTTGAAAACCATTAGAATGAACAACGTAGATACTGAACATCAAACGCTGCTATGTCTTACCTCTGCTGTCTTTCAATCTTGGCTGCCATCTTAGGATTCAGAGTTGCTTCCTCATAAAGAGGCTGCACCACATTGGCAGGCATTGAAAAGGCTGGTGGAACCTGCTGGACCTGCTTGTTTTTATTGGTTCGCTGATAGGCAGTGATAAGACGTCTCAGCCTTGTAGTCAAAGCTGACTGAGTAGGCCAATAAACTTTATCCCCTTCCATCAACTGACCATCTATATTTAAAGAAATCAATAATAACATATATTAAAAAAACAGAACAGATACTGTATGAAGCTCACAAAATAACAATTTTTTATGCTCATATATTTTTCATTAGTTTGATTATAGGAAGCTTAACCAAATATTTTATTATTAAATTTTTTAAAAAATTATAGTTCTAAAAAGTATTACAAAAAACTTTAAGAACTGCTCAATGATCAATACAACAAAAGAAGAGTGACGATGTTAATTATTTAATGGAATTTCTCTTACACGCAAAATACAATGCTTGGATTTACAGGACTAATATAGTATTCTGACTTGCAAATACTCAATGACTTAACTAATAAATTAAAAACCAGTGGCAAAGTGTACACTCTAAACTGAGTAGAAGTCTTTTATATTGAATTTATCTCAATTCAGAATCAAAAACATTTTAAAAGCCATATATATACTAAATATTCACTCTGGTGGGGGAGAGATGTCTATGAAGATATAACTCAGTTGTTAGAGTGCTTGTTTTTACTCACCATGTAAGAATGCAAGCTTTAGAGCTGGTAATGTAGCTTAGTGGTACAGCACTTGCCTAATGTCCCTAGTGTGAGGATCCGGGTTTGATCCCCAGCACTGAGAAAAACCAAAACAAAATGAAGTGCAAAATCTATTTCCAAGGTGTAATGGGTTTAGTCAAACTGCATGCATTCCCACTAAACAGTTTCCCGTTTTCCTACATTAGGCTGTTCAGAAGAGCTCAATCTGCCTGCCAAGTGGGGAATGAGTAACTTCAGCAACAGTGTGTTACTTTTTAGCATCAGAAAGCAGTAAAGTAACACTGGGCACAGGAGCACAAACATCATTCAAAGCCATATCCTAAAAATAAAAAACAAAACACCCCCCCAAATCTCACAAAACAGTAACAAACAAACAAGAACAAAAATGAAGTTAAGTGGAAAAAACAGACTTTGCTCAGAAAAGCTTTGTGAAACTTGAGTTGTAAAGAGTGGTTCCTCATATACATATAGAATTGATAAGAAATTAAATGCATTATTATGGTAGTAACATTTAATGATGAAATCTCACACAAGTTTAGTATCCCACCATGAAGCCATTGCAGCCTAAATTACAGAGTTCTGTGAGAACTCTTAAGTCAATGCATGAAGACTTGCAAAAACTAAACATACTGTTACGTTCCAAATCAACTACTTAGGTTTGGTACCAGTGGTGTAGCTGATAAATCTGGCTACATAGCTTTTGTGGATTTTGTATGGTTTTGTTGGAGAAACTTAGAAATGTTTGAAGATTTTTTTTATTATTATTTATTCAATTGTGCGTGTATGCATGTGTGCGCGTGTGTGTATGTATGTATGTGTGTGTAGAACCACGGACGAATTCGGGAACCACCATGGACGCCTCCACCTCCTCCTTGTTTACTCTGCCCCGGGATTCACAGGCTCCGCCCTACCAGGATCAGAAGTGCAGGCCGCCCCCACTTCTGCCTGGCATCTATACGTGGGGTCTAGTATCCGAGCTCAGGACCTTCTGCCTCCAAGGCAGAGGCTTAACCCCTGAGCCACCTCTCCAGCCCCCAGAAATGTTTGAAGATTTTTGAGACTGTGGATTACAAACACTATTCTGCAGTATTCAATGGCCAATTTGGAGAATAGACATTCTGAGAGTATTATGGATTGTTTGGGCCCAGTTTGATTAATGGGACAAGGACTTTGGCAATGTTAAATTTAAAGATGACAAACTGGTTTGCTTGGTAGAGGACGGCTATGTTGGCACACTGGAAGCTTTGGATGTGAAAAGATAGGCAGCAGAGCAGCTGTGGCTATTAGAAATACAAACATCAGTGAAAGAAATCCTAGTGCTTTATACTGGACGGTAGAAGAAATGAATACTACCGTGTGGAGAGCCTGTGGCTTAAAGACCCAGATTCCTTCAGGACTAAAAGCCTGAGTTGAAGCTGTTTCTTGCCCTTCAGATGATTTGACTGCCTGGAAAAGGTCTATTCCAGGATTGGCAAGTAAAGTTGGTAAAACTATGGTTTGCCTAGATCAAGCTACATTTCAACTTCTCTGAAGAATTTTTCAGCACACTTCAGATGGATACTGGCTTTATGCAAGATTAAGGGGTTCACGGAGAATGGCAGAAGTGGCAGATTTGGAGTTTCTGCAAAGGAAGGCGAAGCTTATAGCTGCAGAGGCAAATTGAGAATGTTGTTTGAGATGCTAGAACCATGGGATGTGTGCTGAGGGCGGCTGTCAGTGCAGATATGACCTGGCCTAGAGAAACATTGCTTGAGCGTAAGAAGGGACTGGAATTACCCCAAAACTTTGAGCTATGGTAACTACATGCTGAACAACAGAAGGTGGACAATGTCCTAAGGAATGCTGTATTTGACATGGTGAACTTTGGTCTTAGTTTGATATTCTTGCTTTGACTTGATGCTTCCATTTTAATGTTTATTCTGTGTGGAAGTGTTAAACTTAATTTGAATTGACAGGACCTGATGGCGAAGAGATTGTGGACTTTTTTTTTTCAAAAGAGATTTTGAACTTTCAAAATGTTGGAACTAAACTCTTAATAGCTGATTCTTTAAAATTGGACTTTGAGATATTTTTAGCTTCAATTTTTACAATTATAAAATTTAATATATTTTACATTACAAGATAAGTGTAATATGTGTGCAGACAAGGATTGAAGGTTATGGTTTAAAAGTAATATGTTTTTATGTCAAGTTTACAGGAGGTGAAGTGCCATAGTTAGGTAACAAGTTTCAACTGTTCATGGTTCAGGGTTTGAGCTCTGGGCACATCTGTAAAGAGTTAGTGGTTGAGTTAAGTCCCTAGAAAGCCTGAAGGAAATTGTCTGATAGGGAAGACCCAGGTCACGATAGGCAGGACTAGTCCCTGGGAACTGGTTGAGAAAGTGGGCATCCTTAGTGTACTCGACCAGACATGCTGGTCTAACAAGTCATTCCTCTCTCAGTCATTCTATAGCTAGTTCCGTCTGCACCTGATGGTGTTGTGGGCTCTCTTGCCAAGTTGGACAAGCACTGTAACCAAACTATTGTAGGCCAGAATAAAAACCCTTGTTCCCCTAAGTTGTTTGGGTTAAATTTATCAGCAACACTGCAGAGTAACTACAACAGAATGAGAGAATTCATGAGAATGACTATACTCACTAAAAATTCATATAAATTACTAACATAAAATGCAACCGTTGGATCCCATAATATCATGAGAGAGTTAACTTACAAGATACCAAGTGAAACAAAGTAAAGAAGTAATGCAATTTACCTCCATCTGCTATAATAAGATCTCCAGGTGAAGAAACATCATCCTTTAAAAAAAAAAAAGGTATTTGTCACAGTGTCATTGAATTGGTGATTTAATTGATATAAGCATAAGATGAAAAGGGAATTAAACTTCCTTGAGATTCTTTTTCTGGGGGGGGAATAGGATTTTTCCATGTTGAGTATCTAACATAAGAACTCACTGAGATAAGCATTAGTATTTTTTTTTTTTGGTAAGCATTAGTATTTTTAATGTAATTATAGCAAAAATAAAACCTGTAATCCCTTGATCTCGATTCTCAGTTTCACATTTCTTTATTGCTCTGATTTAGTTTGTTGACTAGTTACTTCTTTTTCTATGAACAAATCCAGTTCTATCTTGTCCTCTCTCTCTCCATTAATTTTGAGTGTGCCTTGGGATGTACTATTAAACTACCTCTTCTTCTGTATCCCAATTCTAAGATATTATTATTCAGCATAAGTGGCAAACTGAAATCTTTTCTTTAGCTCGCAATGCTGTAGATACATATTTAATCTGCCAACAGAACACATACATTATTTTTTAATTTTTTTTATTATTTATTCAACTGTGTGCATGTGCGTGTGTATGTGGCGCGCATGCGCGCACGTGTGTGTGTGTGTGTCTGTGTAGAACCACAGACGATTCGTGAACCACCATGGACGCCTCCACCTCCTTCTGCCCTGGGATTCACAGACTCCGCCCTACCAGGACCAGAAGCGCAGGCCGCCCCCGCTTCCGCCTGGCGTCTATACGTGGGATCTGGGATTCGAACTCAGGACCTTCCGCCTGCAAGGCGGAGGCTTAACCCCTGAGCCACCTCTCCAGCCCAACATTATTTTAAATAAATAACTCTGACAGTGAATGCTAATGGTCTCTAATTTCCATTGGTTCAGACAATCTTGAGGTCAACACAATCCTAGCCAGATGTAGAGAAGTCTCTCACATTCTGGCTGTCCTCACGCCACCTTGGGACAACCACAGTTTGATCAGATTGTGGGTGTCCTGGCAAGATTCATTTAATTTCTTCACTCTGTCTTTCAATGTCTGAAAAATTTTCAACTCACTCAATCTCTTGTACTTGACCAAAAGCCTAAGAAGTAATAACTACTATCTCTTGAAACAGTGCTTTTTTTTCTGTCTAGTTATTCCTTCTGGAATGTCAATTAGTTACATGGCAGATATATTATCCTGTCTTTCTGCTTCAAAGTTATTGCTGCTAAACTCATATTTTTCCTCGGCCAGTCAATATGATGTTAAAAGGTCTGTCACAGAATGAACTAAACCAACACAGTAAATCCTTATCTCAGCCCATGTTGGGATGGGAGTCTTTCTTGAGTGCTACTGGAGCTACATTCTTATTTGTTCCACTTTTTATTAGCCAACCTCTCATTATTTCAATCTCCCTGTTACAATTAGAAATTATTTACATTAATCTTTCCCATTACATGACTATATGACTTTTTGACATCATGATTCCAGGCTGATCCAATATGCCACTGTTTGGATAATTCCTGCAGGTAAATATTTTCATTATTGTTTGTTCTCAAGTGTTTGCTAATCTGTGGTTCAGGAGAATGCTTAATCTATTTATTGATTTTACAAGTCAATAACTATACTCTCTGCTTTTCATATCTTCCTAGTGTTTTATTTCTGTATTTTTATTTTTTTGAATTGAGATCTCACTATGCTGCCTAGGCTAGTCTTGAATCACAGAGCTTTATGTGTCTTCAATTACAGCTTTCCTAATCTTTGAAAGCATCTTTTTCCCCCTTTTATGTTCCTAGTTCTTTTGTTCAATGTCTTTAATTATTTAAAAATTTGCCAATTTCCTACTTCATTATATGCATTAGGAGAAATTCTCAAGGGCCTAATCTTGTTCCCTGATCCATGCTAACACTCACTCCTGGAAACTTTTTCCTCATATATCTTGAAATGTCATATATTCATTTCAGCTCATAAAAGGTTCCATCTTTGCAGCTTGGGGAGCCAGACATCTTTTTAAAGAAAACAGGCACCCCAGGTCGTGTAGTGGTGCAGCACATGTCTAGTATGCAAAGGCTGTGGATTCAATCACTACTCGGGGACTCTTTTACCTTACGTTTTGGGGTAAGGGTTCCAAGACCATGCAGCCGAAGTAAAGAATAAAACCATACTCTAGAGAATGCAATTTGTGATTATCAACTTTCAGAAGCCCAAGCTGAAGTAAGCTTCCTTATTGTTTAGTGCACATTTCTTGGAGTGTATTGGTAATCCAAAGCCCTGACTTAAAACATAGTTGCAGTTCTCAATAGCCAACACTGACATAAGCTTTGTCTTGACCTTTATTAGCTTCCAAGAGCAGCAAATTCTACCTGACAACTAAGTGGCAACATCTTAAAGATTTTTTTTCCATGCTCTCATAGCACTGCAAAATTTCTCCATTTTTCTCAGTATTTTTCCCCCCCAGAGACTATTTTCTGAAGTTTATCCCCTTCTGACAGGCTATAAACTTACAAGATGTCACAGCAGTTTAGAATCCTCCTAAGTTCTACCCTCTATTTCAAATCTCTTTCTGTAGTTATAATTTCTATTTCTTGCTTTTTATCTTTAATGTCTACTTTCACTTTGTCCGTAGATACAGTGTTTCTCACCTCTAAGAAGTCTGTATATGAGCAAATCTCATTACATTTACTTGTTCAAATGAGTTTTCATTGCTCTAAGATGGGAAATCAGCAATCTTTGAATTAGAACTCATGCTGATCACTTGCTTAGCTAATTCTATGAGGATGAGGGAAATTACATATAGTGAAACAGATGTAAAAGCATGCAAAAGAAACACAAATGTGGTATACATAAAACTGATCAAATATCAATATCCAAAACCTACCTCTATATCATCTTTAAAGACAGCTGGGGCAGGTTTGTATTCTGGATCTTCCACATCCCTATTAAAATAAACAAAGGCTCTAATTATTCTAATGAAATCATCGTTTTACAGTTTGTCTTAAAGGTCAATGTGAAATCTGTTCTATAGCCAGGAGTCTAGGCCACAAGTTAAAGAAAAAGAAAGTCCGTTTTAATTTAGTCCACAGTTCAATACCGAATTCATTACTGTAAATCTCAAACTGTGAGAAAAAGTATTATTTAGGCCTTTACATGCATTTCTTTTGAACTGTAAATATTTTTTGTTTTTATGGACTAAATGACTATGATACACTGCCACTAGAGAAAAAAAAAAAAAAAGGACTCATCAAAAGTACCAATATTGACTAGGGTTGTAGTTCAGTGGTGAAACGCATGCCTAGCACACACAAGACTGCAGATTCAACCCTTGGTAAAGACAAATGCCAGCTTTTAAAATTAAGATTAGCTCTTCAAAATATAAGATCTTAGTTATGGATCACTTAAAGACAACTTTTCTGTGCTGGGGAGATACTCAGTTAGTGACGTGCTTATCACATAAACATGAGGACCCAAATTTGCTCCTAACATTCATATAAAAAGCAAGGCATTGTGGTCCCTGCTTGTAGTCTCCCTGACAGGGAGGTGGAGACAGGAGGAACTGTGGGTTTGCTGGCTAACCAGCACAGCATCATCAGAGGCCTACATTCCAGTGACATGGTAGACAGCTTCTGAGGAATGACAGACACATGAGGCTGACTTCTGTCACACATGCACACTCCACAAGTGTACTCATGTACACGAGATAAATCTCATTGCTCAAGAATGTGCTCACACTGAGAACAAGCCAGTGCAGAGAACTCATGGGTCTGAAGAGCTCTTACCCGTCCATGTAGTCATTTGCTCGCTGCTCAGCAGCCACTGCTTTGTCGTCAGGTTTCCCCACTCTTTCCAAGAAGCATAATGCTGGGTCAGCTCGGATAGTGTTGTACTTTTCATAACCTGGGGGCACCACCAATTACAAAGTACAAAGAATACAAAGAAAGTTGCATGAATATATTTCTTATATGTACAGTGAATGATATGTCTGAGCTGAAAGAACATTTATTTTAAGTGATATAAGTTAAGTATATTTTCTCAAAATCATTTCAAATGTTATACGGTCTAGTAATATAAATAAAAATGTAGACGAAAATTACTTGTTAAGAAGAAAAATAAAATAAAAATTCAAGCATATATTTCATGTAAGAACTGATGTTAAGAGAGGAAAACTGTACATTCAGAAGGAGCAGACCACATATATCACCCTCTCATTAAAAAAAATGACTGGCAAACAGTTTAACAGTGTATGAGTTTAATACTGTATATAAAAAGGGGTTACTGAAAGAAAATCAACAAACCACAATCCAGAACTTCAGAGACTCTATATCAACCACCTAGAACTAGGCCAGCTTAGTCTCTCCCCATCTTGAAGCTCAGGGAAATTTGCGGAAGAGGGGGCGGTAAGAGTGTAAGAGCAAAAGGATGGGAGGAGCAATGATATGTAAGATACTCTATACTAGTTAGGGCTGAAGCAATCATAATTGGACTTTGCATGCCCTGCGCATTGTCCAACACACTGTTGACCTCACAAAGTCTAGCATCTGCTAAAGGCACCAAGAGCCTTGGAGGTAAAGGATTGGCAGCCACAGCAGTGTTCCTATACCTAAGGGGAACACGGGAAAGGGTTCAGGGAAAGGCCACTGGGTCCTTGTACGTCATCGGAGAGGAGGGCCCAGAGGAAAATCAGACATGCACAAGAAAGGACTCTCTGGGAATTGGGGCGGGAGGCACTGGGGGATGGGGAGGGAGAGGGGTGGGGAAGGGGAGCAGGGGATACGGGGGGGGGGGGGAGGAGGAGGAAGGGAGGAAACTGGTGTACCTAATAAGTTTATATGAGCTGAAATAAAAAAAAAAAAAAAGGGTTACTGGAGTAAATCATAAGTGAGAACTAAGTACATGTATAGAGAAAGTGCTCCAATTCCCCTTACTTTTCACTCACCATGTTTAAAAACCCCAATAAGGAGTGACTTGTCAGCATCAAAGTCCCACCACTCAGCAGGTACTTCTGAATGGTCTGGTTCTGGTACCCAAACATCAATGTCACTGAAAGAGAGAGATGGCATTACAAAATATGTAAAGAAATTTAACGAGAGGCAAGTCTTCACCTGAGGTTAAAAAAATTTGTAGGGAGTGTGTGTGGTGCACATTTGCGCTTTGTGTATGGGCACACGCATTGAATGCAGATGCTTGACGGCATAAAGACAAAGGCTGACATGCAGTATGTTCTTTCAGTATTTTTCTGCTTATCTATGAGGTTTCTTGCAGAACCCAGACCTCCCCAATTAAGTTAGTTGAGTTCAGCCACTTGCTCAGGGGAATCCTGTCAGCTGAGCCCTGGGTGATAGGCTGGTCACCATGCTGCCAACCCAGCATTGAAGCGGTGTTGGGATCCAATTTTTAGTCCTCGAGCTAGAGCTTCTCCCAGTGAGTTATCTTCCCAGTTCTCTTTTATATAGCTTTTTAAAGCACTGCCATTTTTAAAAAAAGGAGAATAGAGCTTTATTTTACAGATTAGTTTCATTTTCCATAGACACTACTAAATAAAATTATAAAACTACTCAACAGCAACCAAGATAAAAACTGACCTAATTGAAATATAAGACGACCAAAGTTTTAAGAATTTTAGGGGAAATTAACTGCTTTATAATGCAAAATAGGTTATGTCTCTTTCCAGACAAGATTTAATAAGAAAATTATGCTGAAAAACACGTTTTGATTTATAAATGAACTAAAATGTATAAAATACTATGTCGTGCTTATGCAAATAGAAGCATGTTGCAAAGTGACAATCTACGATTATTAAAAATGATGATGAGTACACGGCGCTCTGGCAACATGAGTCTTCAAGAACAGCAACACCACAGCACAGTAATACAGCACAGGCGTTCTTTCCTTTCCCAGCTCTAGTAAGAATCTTCCTTTTGAAACTTTCCCCAAGTAACACAAACATTTTTTAAAATTTTTATTTAGTGTGTGTGTGTGTGGGGGGGAAGGGGACACGACTGTGTGTTCTGTGGAAGATCAAGGTTGACTTCAGGAATCATCCTGGATTGCTTCTACTTCCCTTTTGCTTGGCTCTGGGATTTCCCAGATTCTGCCTACCAGGGTTCGAAGTTCAGGCAGTTGCCTGGCTTTTTTCTTTTTTTTTACATGGGACCTGGGATCTGAACTCAGGACCTTCCGCTTGTGAGGCAGTCTTGATCCCTGAGCCATCTCTCCAGCCCACAAACAACATTCTTACAAAGATGTCACATGTTGCATTGGGAAGATGACTCAGGGTTTGAAGCCTCTGTCTCAAAAGCAAAAGGACTTGCTCTTGGATCCCCATAAAAATGCTGGGTGGAAGTGGGGGCAGCCTGTAACTCTAGCCCTGGAAGGCAGAGTCTGGGAAACCCCAGAGTAAACAGTAAGGAGGTAGAGCAATCCAGAACACCCCAATGTCCCCTTTGGGTCTAAGTCGTCACACACACTAAAATGTTCTTTGGTAAAAACACGTACATACGACTGTGTGTATGTATGTGTGTGTGAGTGCGTGTATCACAGGACACTATGTGTCCCTGAGGAAGACTAAGGGTGACGTCAGGAATTATTCTGGATTGTTTCTATCACCTTTTCACTTGGCTCTGGGATTTCCCAGGCCTTGCCCACCAGGGCTGGAAGTGCAGACTACTGCCATTTCTGCCTGGCGTTTTTAGGTGGGACCTGGGATTTGAACTCAGAACCTTCTGCTTGTGAAGTGGTGTCTTAAATCTCTGAGCCATCTCTCCACCCCTAATCTGTTCAGTTCTTTATCAAAGTGATTTAAACCACTATGTTCCTTAGTAAGTTAGAGGACACAGTTAATGTTTTAATGGTTAGCAAGTATCAATAAAGAATGGTTTACATTTTCTTTACTAAATAGTGAAAGAAAGGGTAAGGATTAGATGGAATAAATTACAGAAAATCAAATATACTTAATGAGAATTTTCCTATTTGATATGCATGAACTATATAAAGTTTCAAAGAATCAAACAATATAACACAGTATGGAAGGTAATTTACATCTCTCTCTTATCAGTATAATTTTCTAAGTAATTAGTAAAGACCTAGAGATTTGAAGAAATGGAAAATTGCTTATTTGTAATTAAATCTTTTTTTAAATTTTTTAAATTATTATTTATTCAATTGTGTGTATATGCATATGTGCGTGTGTATGTGTGTGTAGAACCATGGATGATTTTGGAAACCACCATGGACGTCTCCACCTCCTCCTTTACTCTGCCCTGGGATTCACAGGCTCCGCCCTACCAGGACCGGAAACGCAGGCCGCCCCCGCTTCCGCCCAGCATCTATACGTGGGGTCTAGGATCCGAACTCAAGACCTTCCGCTTGCAAGGCAGAGGCTTAACCCCTGAGCCACTTCTCCAGCCCCATTTGTAATTAAGTTCTATAACAAAAATTCTTTTGCAACTTTCTGCTTTTAGAACTCAAAATAATTTTCTTCTAAAAACAAGCAAGTGAAAAAATGGCCCACATGCTCCTGAACTAAGAATGAACCCTGCATGTGACTACTAACATGCTTAAACAAAGACAATGACCTACAGCTTGTAGGTCCATACTAAGTTAAAACTTTTATTTTTTTGTTTTGTTTTTTTTTTTTGAAATATTTTTTATTATTTATTCAATTGTGCATGTGCGTGTGTGTGTGTGTGTGTGTGTGTGTGTGTGTGTGTGTGTGTATGTATGTATGTATGTGTGTGTGTGTGTATGTGTGTAGAACCACAGGCGAATTCGGGAACCACCATGGACTGCCTCCACCTCCTTGTTTACTCTGCCTGGGGACTCACAGGCTCCGCCCTACCAGGACCAGAATCACAGGCTGCCCCTGCTTCTGCCTGGCGTCTATACGTGGGGTCTAGGATCCGAACTCAGGACCTTCTGCCTGCAAGGCAGAGGCTTAACCCCTAAGCCACCTCTCCAGCCCCTAAGTTAAAACTTTTACTTTTCACAAATATTGCACCAGACTAACACCAGATGAGAATGTAGGTGAAGATGCCTCTAGGGTTTGTTAACACAATAAACCAACACTTTGTATCTAACATAAATAAGTCATAAAAGAAGTCACAACAGACAATGTTTTTTCTGCAATTTGTCAATAATTTAAAAAGTGATAAAGAGAGTCCGCTAAAGAAAATATTCATTTCTGATGGGTTTTTACACTAGAATTAAATGAGGTATTAGCACTTGCAGACAAAGGAGAATTATACTGCAGGTAAGAACCCAGAGAGAGGACAAAACTAGACTGGGCCATTTCCTTTGCCAGTCATTTTGTGGCACTGTAACCACTCCTAGATGGAAAGTTTCTGGCTTATGAAGAGCTAGGTGTCCAATAATATAGAGCTCATGGTCCAAATCTGAGTATCATATGAATGCTGGTTGTTTGTAAACCATTAGCAAAGGGGGCATAAGATACACTTGAATCTGATGATGATTTTGGTCATTATTGATTGCTGCTGCTACTATTTTGAGACAGGGTATTGCTACCAGGTAGCCCAGGCTAATCTCAAACTTCTGGTCATCCTGTCTCTGTCTCCCTTTAACTTTCTTAAGCTCAATCGGAGTATGTTGAAATAGAAGTTGCCCCATCCCAGTAACTATAATAAAAAATTTAAATGAATGACCCTCCTTTATAAAAATGTACTTGAAATACTATAGGACTAGTGCTATGAAATGGTACTGTACGAGCCCAAACTCAAAGAAGTCAAGAAATGGAAGAAGTCAATAAAGGGGAGAATGGAGGAAAGAAATAGAATATTCCTGGAAAAGTGCTAGCATCTGGAGGCAAGGTCAGCCATAGCACATTGACAGTGTGGTTTCAGTGTTTGCAGAAAGACATGGGCTAGAGAAGGTGATTTGAAAAATCAGCAGAGAAATAAAAATTGAAGTCACAAAGATAAGTTCATACTAGAAAAGTTCCTGTAAGTGGCAAGAGAGAGGCCTATGTGAAACAATACAAAGAGCCTGAAAGGAGCAGAGGATATTAAAAAAAGAAGTATATGGGACTGCACCAGAAGCTTTTAAAAAGGAAGAAAAATCAAAATAAGCAGTTTCCAAATTTAGGAGCAAGAATACTGTGAACAATAGAACTGGAAGGTAGAAGTTTCATTGTGGTAGAGTACACAGGGCATAGGATGGAGAGAACAGCATCAAACACAGAGAAATTGATCTTTTTTTTATTAAAAAGGTAATAGGTTTCATGATGACATTTTTTTATTTCCTCCTCCTTCTTCACTCCCCATTTCCCTGCTTCCTCCTTTGACCCATCTCCCTGTTTACCCCTCTGTCCTCCCCCCATATCCCTTTTTCCTCTTCTGATCCCCTATTTCCCTGATTCCTCTTCTGATCCTATTTTTTCCCTCTTCATCATTTTATCTCCCCCTTAAGATTTCTTTTGCTAATGTCATGGCTACCTTTCTAGCTTCATGACTTATACCATATCATATACACAATATGAAGGTGACCTAAAAATTTACAAATTAAACTATCATATGACCTAGTTATTATCATTCCTGAGTATATATGTGTACTATTCACAATAGCTAAAAATAGAACTAGCCTAGAAGTCCATTAAGAGATGAATGAGTAGAATGTATTATGCAGCCATAAAAAAAAATGAAATCCTGACATTTCTAGGAAAATGGGTGGACTGGAAAGAAATTATTGTTTAACTAAGTAATCCTGACTTAGAAAGATACCTATACTTCTCAAAGAAGGAGAGTAATAATATAGTAGACCAAAGAGATACTGAGTTCACAAGTGTACATGTGTGCTGGGGAGTACAAATTTATATTTAAGATGACAATAGGCAAACTTGATAAAATCCAATGAAAAACCAGAGGGGCAGATGAATTGTTAAAAAAAAAAAAAGGAAAGAAAAGGAGGGAGGGAGGAAAAGAGATGAGGTTCTTCAAAAAGATGTGCCCCAAGGCTGCTGAGGAACTGTCCTGAAGGAACAGGTGAAACTACATGCAAGCAGTGCATGGCTGACTATTTCTGCTTTTGCAATGACATGTTGTGAGGGCATCAATAGGTATTGCTGGTAAGAGGTTGTAAGGGTGCTTTGAAGATACAGATAAAAAATGATCCTCTTAGAAAGTAGGAAAGCAGGCCAGAAAGGAGGTTAAGCCTGTGCCTTGAAGGCAGAAGGACCTGAATTCGAATTCTGAATCCCGCTAAAAATGCCTAGTGAAAATGGCAGTAGCCACACCTCGTGCCTTGCAAGGTGGAGCCTGGGAAATGCCAGAGGAAAATCAAAAGGAGGCAGAGCAATCCAGGATCATACCCCAAATTGTCTTTAGGCCTCCACGGTACATGCAATGTCCTCTGACACACACACACACACACACACACACACACACACACACACACACACATACATGCAATGTCCTCTGACACACACACACACACACACACACACACACACACACACACACACACACACACACACAGAGAGCCAAGCACCAGCCAAGGTGCTCAAATTGTCAACTTCATTTCATTTGACAGCTAGTACTAATGAATTAAGTAATTGCTTATTTTTTATTTTGCTTAATTTTTATTTTGGCAATTCTCAGCTATTTCAGAATGGGTGAGAAGTAAACAGGTAACTGGATTTCATGTAAACTGAGGTAGATGGAATATCAAACAGAGTTGGCTCCTTGTCCAACTCCTACTCCCTAATACATAAACTCTTTGAGAATGATCTACTTTGTTTCTACATTCTTAGTGAATGTGTATTCACAGTGCCTGAGTTTAGGGAGTACTCAGTGTCTCTGAGCTTAAGGGTGTGGTTTAGTGCTGAAGCACTTGCCAGCACAAGGGCCCTCCCTGGGTTTAATCCTAACATCACAAACAAAAGAAAAGCACCATAATGGTTCTAAAGAAGTAATAAATTATTTCCTTTTTGTCAACTAGGAAGGGACCTTTGTACACACTCTTCTTCATGTTACTTTATACTTAGGAACAAAGTCAAGCATAAGAGTAGCAGAAAAAAGACTCCAGCTAGGGCTACTTTGAACGAGGGAACCAATGCCCATGCAATTCTCTGTGATCATGTAATTTTTACTTCACACTACTACAGAAAAATAAGCACAGATACTTAATTTACCTTGCATCAACACCATCAAATACTTTTTGACACTCGTTTCCAATGACTTCTTGTTTTAGATAGTAGAGCATCCTTACACGAAGTAAAACTCTGGAAACAAGAAAATCAAAAGGTACAAAGACATTAAAAAAAAATCACACATTGGGTTCATATTAGGAGGAATTTATACATATATTCTCATTTATTTAGTCATTTTTATTTTTTTGAGACATAGTCCTGATGTGTAGTCCTGGCTGGTCTTGCCATTGCTGTATAGATTTGACTGGTCTTGATCTTACGGAGATTCAGGCAGGAATGATAGGTATATGCACCCCCACATCCGTTTATACATAGTTTTTTTATTAATGAGATAATGATTATGTCTGAGTAAATGAGACTCTCTACAGTTGACACAAGGGTTTACTATATCTACATAGCCACCATTATTACTATCCTAGCAAGACATGAGTTTTATTTGGAGACTCAAATGTATAAGATTTAAAAATTAGCCTATGCCATGATTATATATTCTGTACATTAGTTTTAAGATCAATAAATTTAAAAGACAAGCTTCAGAGATTGCTACCTACTTATTGCAGTGGTGTTTTATATGCTTTTTGTAGCCTTCATCTTGAAGTAGCTGCTCAGGATTGTATTTTCGAAGCCACTCTGCTTTTTGTATATCAAATGAGCTTGTCTGTGTCTTTACTTTCTTCCCTTTTCGTCCCCTGGGTACAGGAGCTGATAGGCCTGTTAGGATGAAATATGCATAGGAAATAAAAAATAGTTTTACAAATAGCAGCAACTGGAAAGCTTCTTTTTCAGTGGAAGAAACATTGATGTAGACTTCCTGAAGGCTGTGAGGGATCAGAAATCTCTGAAATATTAGTGATAACAGTATTAATCACAAATCAAGATAATAGTTTTTACAAAAATTAAGACAAATCTGACAAATATAGGACAATCCATTACCTCAAAATAGAATGATCATATTGGTTTTCTTTGGTCTGAAACCTATTTCCTTTACTTGTGCCCCTAGTTACCAGAAGATGTGCTTGTCTTCTTGCTTTTCAAAGTCTGCATTATTAGTAACATTGACTGGTTTAGACTAAAGAAAGCTAAATTCATTTCCTTGAGATTTTTCTTACAATTAATTTCTTAAATAAAAAAAATTTTTAATTAAATACTTTTTTATTTAAGATCTGTTCTGATCCCAAATTCTAAATTTGTTCATTTTTCAGTATATGATATAAAATAGCCAATATCTCTACACAGTCCTTTCCATACATCTTCAAGGGAAATTATTACCTGAGTTTAAGTCTTATGCTATGCATGTTCATAGTTGCTATCTATTCTTAGAAAATATTTGGATTTCCATATTTTATGTTATACATATCACCATACAACTTAATCATTAATCTTGACATTTTCAAAATGTATACATGCTGACTCATGAGGTATTAGTTCATCAATTTCAATTGTTATGCAATAATTTGTTGTACGCTAGAAGATTTCATACTTATTAATCTTTCAGGATGCCTCAATTGTTTCACTGTAACTGTTAACAATTATTAATGTAAAATTTAATTCAATTTTGACTACCTCTGATTTTTATCTCCTTTACTTTCTCCATACAATGTTATAGAAGGTAGAATTTCCACTACAATGGTAAATAGAAACATTAAGTTAGAAGGAATTTTTCTTTTTTAATTAATTATTTTAGTATAGAAAATAGTGGGTCACATATTTTCATACATGCATGCCACTGTAGGTTAGTAACCATCCTTCCCATTGCCCTTTCTTTTATGTATGCACATGCGTACATGTTTTCGAGTGCTTGCACGTGGATGAGAGTATGCAGGTGCATGTACGTATACCTGAGTACACTTGAGTGCCACTGCCTTTTGCTTCCACATAATATATTTTTGTTTTAATGTGTGTTTTTACTGTATGTAGATTCTGAATATTGGAGAAACACACCATCTTTCCTCTTCCCTTCAGACCCCTCTTCTTCCCACAGTCATTAGTCTTTAATGTGACTTAGATTCCACATAGGAAAGAGGAACATGTGACATTTGTCTTTCTGAACTTGATTTATTTTGCATAAATCATCTCTCTGGCCCCTATACATTTTTCTTTATCCATTATTCTCTGCTTCTATGTTCCAAGACTTTTGTTAAGTATATAAATAAGTCCATATGTGTTTTCCTGTAAATGTAGCTCTTTTTTATTATTACTTGCTAGTGTGCCTTTTTTATCTCCAACTTATGTCTATTTTAAATTATACTTTGCTAATATCACAGGAACACTTCTGTATAATTTATTTTTGCAATGGTGTGAGTTTTGCTAGCTAGTTATTTTCAAGCTTTTCTTATTGAAGTCTAAAAATACTGATCTGTTTTTGTTACATGCTATGATTTTGAATACGTAAAAATATATATAATGGGCGTATTTGCAGGTAATTTTATTATTTTATGCTTTCTCTCTTCCTCTTCTTTATGAAGTGATAAACAATCTTGTATTCCAATCCTCTTACTATTAGTGATCTGTAAACTAAGCAGTGTATATTTTGAATTATACAAACATCTTTTAGATATCACTGAGTGATATTCATGAATTAAATGACTGGTAATTTTCTCTGTGAATAAATGCACCTACATGGAAACCTGGTGACCTGGTTCAATTCTTAAGAGTCCAAATGAGGGAAGGAGACCTCTACATGTACACTGTGTCAGGTATACACTTCTCTCTTTCTCCCTACCTCTTTCAAATAAATTAATAAAATGCTAAAATATTAAACTAGGAGAAATTGGAAAGCAAACACAATAAAAAGGAAGTAAATCTGGCCCTGGGTTGATGCAGCTGGGTAATGACAGTATATGAGAATCCATCGTATCTTTCCATTTATTTTTGCATATATCTGTAGTCCACAATTTAAAAATCAGCACATTCCTTGAAATTAGACAGAATAACAAAGGAAATAACAAAATTTTGGAAACTTAAACAAATAGGTTTGTGCTGATAATTTAACTGACCTTAGAGAATTGACTGTTAATACATGAGTTAGAAATGGGAAACAAACAAACAGACAAAACACTGATTTGCTTCACATTTATTTCCTCAGAATCCTTAGACTAGAGGCTCTAACTAAAAGCTAATCAACCCAGGATTCCCTTTACTCCATGAAGTCAGATTTTTAAACTGGCTGAATCTTGTTGAAAGTCTTTAGGTTGCATCAGTATCTGAAATTATCATCTGTGAAATTATCACTAAGTAAGTGAATATACCAGCTGCTGCAACACTTGAGGTTTGAAAACTAAAGAATTTTCTCTTTGAATATGACCAGGCCCACATCTACAGATAAATGGGAAAAAAATTCCCAGCAAAATAACCTTTCCAGATCCCTAAATCACAAATTCTGCTCTTTCAGACTGCCTATCCTTAATTTCTGTGAACACAGGTTATAGAGTGACTTCAAAAGAATAAGGTGTTTCAAAAACATAGCTGATTTACAAATAATAAACTGACCCCAAATGCCACAGTCATTAAAAGTGAACAAAGGAATGAAATGACAAATATAAGAAAGCCAAGCTAGGAAGACTAGAAATAAATATGAAAAATAAATAATGTGTGACTAATAATTTGCAACACAAATTTTTAAGCAAACTAATTTTCATTTACAAATAAAATGGAAAAGTTTGTATTACAAGAAATTATTATATATAAAAACAAACATTCTGTGAGCAAATTTTTAAAATTTTGCCTAGTATAGACAGAAATTCCGTTAACAAAGATGTGGACAAAAAAGTACTTGCACACTGAAGGGTTGCAAACTGTCAGGTTTGAAATGTGTCCCCCACAGTCTCATGTGTTGGCAAGGACATAGCACCTTGAGAGGTGGACACAATATAGGACATCTGCCAAGTACAGCTGTATACCCTGGGAGGAGTCAGCTCAAGACAGCAACGTATTCTATGGGCAGCTGCATTGGAGGGGTGGAACCAAAGCCCTTTGGAACTCAGATGATTTCAAGGAGAGACTTGCTTATTGGACTTGGAGCTACAAGATTGGAATTTGTCCTACTGGTTTTCGGTCGCCTTATGGACCAATCTTTCCTGGATATACCCCATTTCTTTCTTTTGAAATGGGAATATTTAATTTACTCTGTGCCATTGTATGTTGGAAGTATGTAAATTGTGTTTTGATTTTACAGGAGGCTCTGGACTTGGGACTTTTAGACTGTGTTGGGACTATCCATGTAGTCTATGAAGACTTGGACTGAGTATGGTTTGCAAAATGAGATGGCAATGAGCCTGAGGGGTCCAGGGGTGGAATGTCATGATTTAAAAATGTGTCCCCCACAGTCTCATGTATTTGGCAAGGTCATGGCACCTTGAGAGGTGGAGCCTTGCTGGAGGAAGGCAGTCACAAGGAGTGGGTCTTGAGGTGGATTAGTCCCAGCCTACCTCCAGGAGAAGTCTGCCTTTGCAGCAAGCAGTCTTGCAGCTCTCAGCTTCCAAGATATCGGCAGTGACTTAGCCTCCTCCAACTCTGGCCAGCCAGCCACGCCACTTCTGCTTTGAAAGACTGTATCTATCCTCTGGAACTGTAAATTGAATAAATCTCCTTTCTCCCATAAGTTGTTTGACTTTGGGTGCTCTCTCACAACAATAGTTAAAGAGTGACCATTACACAAGCTAGTCACATTGGACAGCAAATTAAAACATGAAGAAATTTGAAAATGTGTATCAGTGCTTTACAGACTCAATATACATGCTAATTGCTGAAGATCTCATTAAAATTCAGTAAGTCTGAGGACTTAACATTCTGCATTGACCAAGCGATACCACTGACACACAGACCACATTTAGGGCACTAAGGATGAAAATATACTTCAATAATTCTTATGTCTAGCTACTTTAGTACAAGAGGGAATGAACAAAGCTCTGCTGAAATGTGCATTTAACTGTTGAAACTGAAAATCAGGATACTAGACAAATTACAAAATAGCCACCACACCATTGAATAGTAAGCAACAAACTTAAAATGAGATATAGCTACTTGAAAAACCTCTAAGACACACTGTGGCATCAACGCTTATGAAAGTGACATGAACATTCACAAAAGTATATAAATCCCCCAAATGCACAAAAGTAACTCAACACTGCATTTCCTAAAGTTAGAACTTTCAGTTTATAAAGGTTAAGTTCTTCAGCGTTTTCTGGAATGCATAACAATATGTTAAGTATTACTTACGTAACAAAAATCTTTAAAGTAAACAAAAGAATTCTTTAAAAGGAAAATGTTCTTACCCAGATGATTCTGTAGCTCACGTGTCTGCCCATCTTCTGTGGGAGTGATGAGGTCCCATATGAAACCTTTGATTTTCTCATCACCCCGGTAGTGCACAAGGCAATAGGCCAACAGAGCGCGGCAAATGATTTCCACATCATGTTCATTGAGCTGCCTTTTAAAACGCCCATGAGACAGGATCTCTCTCCATCGGCCCCACCTGGAAGAAAAAGAAAAGCACAACTCATGAATAGGTGGAAGACTGTCATTCTCAAGTTGTAGCTTTCTGCTGACTGAGTGTGAGGCCGACAGGCATAGGGGAGTCATTTTAGCACCTCAGTCTCAGACAGCAACATTATCACTTTGCATTATTAAACATGCCAATGTAAGAACAAGGAGCTCAAGGTTAGTGGTATTCTCATAATTTAAATACTTAAAGATGCCCCATATTCTATTAAATATATGTCGAACATAAACTCACAATGCTTTAAAAATGAATTTGATTGATTCTCAAAGATAAAAGAATACTTGAAAACCATATAAATTTTTATGGACGATTACTTAAATAAACACTAAATGAAAAACACTAAGAATCTTTTACCCATAAACCAGCAGGTTTTTCTCTACTCTAAAGCATTCAGTTCTTCCATAGCCATTGGAACGGTCACAGGGTCTCCGGAGTTTGGGCTTTTCTTCTCCTTCACTTTCAGCTTCAGATAATTCAGCCAATTCATCTTTGGTGGCACTGAAGGGTCTTGTTTGCTTCCTAATTCTTGGGGTGTCAATAACCAAACTGTTCTGTAAAATGTAATGTTGTTAGATGAAGGTCTTTTAAAAATAATTGTGTTCATGATAACATAATATTTTTTCACCTTTAAACAAAAATAATTATAGAAAGAAAAAAGATCCATTATTTGATCAAATGACTTGATCAAGCCATTATATGCATCATTGGTGTTTTTGTTATTAATATGCAATTATTGGGCTTCAATAATCATAAAATATATTATATTTTAAGTTGAATTTATACCTTACAATTTGCTTTACTTAATAATTTTATTTAGATTAATTTACAATAAATACTAAAGTAAAATGTTTGATCTAAGTCTATCATAAAAATAAATATAAAAAGGAAATATACAGGAATTGAAAGATGGTAAAAAGTTATAATAAATATTCTTACATCCTCTACAACATGGTTATACTGCTATAGGTGTCCTAAGCTCCTGTGTCTCAAAAAACTCTCTGATGAATAATAGGTATGGAAAGCAGGAAGACAGTCCCATAGGAATCCATAGCCTTGATGGTCAGATAAATAAGTAAAAAGGCAAGTACTATTCAGGATAAAATGCATTATAATGTAAGAAGTATATAAAGAAGGCAGGGAGTTAGATAAAAGGAATTTTTAAAGAATTAGAATTTTTCATGGGAGCTAAGCAGGAAATAGTAAGGGGCCAGAAATAACAAGAGGTACTTAGGAAAGTCACAGAGGAGAAAAGGCTGTACCATAGTGGAAGGAACCAGGGTCAGAGTTAAAGGTTTGCATACGTCACAGTTGTATACCTAGTACATTATACTTAAAGGGTGCATAAATAATGCTGATGTCTTATTAAATACAAGTAAGCTTTATCAAGTTTCTCTAGTACAAAGTTAATAGTTTTCTCCAGGTAATTAACATATCTTAAAAGACAGATTTCGAGAATAAGAAAATAAAGTATTTTTTTCTTAAACTTTAATCTACTGATCTTAGAATACAGTTTTAGGAGTTTATCTGTTGTGATTATTATCAGGGTAAATTAAAGGTGATTTTATATTTCCCTCATTCTATGGTTATTTGTAATTCATGTAAAGAAGAATTGTCTCCTTTTCCTTCCCAAGTTTATTTTTAAATGACTTGTGTCGAAACAAACTTAACGTTTATGTACCTTCTGTATGTCTACGTGGTGTGTGTGTGTGTGTGTGTGTGCGCGCGCGCACAAGTATGTTCCATAGCACATGTGGAGCAATCAAAGGACAACTTATGAGAGCCAGTTCTCTCCTGCCACTATCATGTGGGCCCGAGAGACAGAACTCAAGTTGACAGTCTTGTACTAAGTGCCTTTACCCTCTGGGCCACCTTGATGAATTTCTAATCTTATATGACTATATATTTTTATACAATGGAAATATCAACTTACACATACATCTACTACAATTTTAAGACTGATTGTACTTTCAAAATACTTACTCTGCCACTGATGGCATCTATATCTATTTCTGCCTTTTTAGCCCATTTTTGCCAGAAGTTAGGATCATCTAAGGAAATATCTGTCCTGTTTCCAGATGCCACAAAACTTGCCTGAAATGAATAACAGGGATTTAAATAAAACACTTAGAAATTGAGAGACAAACCTTTGAAATAGCCTTGAACTATAATCTCTTCATATTTACTGGGGAAAGAATTTGAATTCATATGCATGCATAAAAACAGTCAAGATGCTTTCCACTTAATGTCTTAAAAAATTACGTGGTGTTTAAGGCAAAGACTTGTTACTAGCAATAAATGCTACAATACAGAATCAGAGATACATGAGTTACAATCATCGATTCATTCTCAGGCTTTAACAAACATAATATTTTCTTTTTAGTAAGGAAACTACATAGGACAGAGACAGAGTTCCAAAATACTGCATGAACATTAAGAAATTAAAGGAGAATGAGAATTTCACAATCTATTTATATATAAAGTTCATTTTCTGGTGCACTCCTACTGTATTTTTATCACATCTTCAGGTAATACAATGTATGTTATAAAACATCACTCTGCATTGTTGTGACTTAACATTAGGTTCCAGAATTCTCTCAATCTATGTTTATTTACCTCCACCTCATTTTTTAGATTCGGCCTAGTATTCCACAAGAGAATATTTCAAATTATCTAAATATTTCAAATTATCTAAATATATCAAATTAATCTAAAATTGTTAAGAAAATATTCTTACTAGAATGTCTTTCTCTTAACAGTCTACAGATTCAGTACTGAATATTCAATAAATTTGTTTCAATCACTCATCGGCTTTTGTATCCTACACCTTTTTAAAATGCATTATCTACCTTCTTTCTGTCATTGTTCTTTTCTTTTCAATACCCATAATGACATAAAGCTGGGTGTGGCAACACACACCTTCTTTCCAGTATTCTGCAGATGGAGAAAGGACAATCAGACAGTCAAGGTCATCCTTGGCTACATGAGAGTCTGTCTTGACAAATCAACCAGCCATTATCTATAGTTGAACTAAACTGAGCTTATCCAAAAACCAAGAGAAAATTAAATACTTTCAGCAATGAAGACTTGGATGCTACTGCTCAATTTGTTGTGCCTCGACTTGTTACCTTGGCAAATGTTGACCCACGTCCTTCTGATTCAATAGTAATAGTCTTTGTACGACGAAGTAAAATCTGATCAATATCCTCTTCACAGAACTTAGAGCCTTCATCTTCCTCCTCCATAATGGCACCATAAGCACCTCTTCGAAGCAGATCTTCTATTTCTTTTTTGGAAAGCTGCTGGATCTGAAGAGAAAGACATTCTAGTAAGAATATTTTCTTAACAATTTTAGTGTTTTTGTGTGGTGCGGGAGTGAACAGTTCAGGGGCCAACTCTGTGGAGCTCATTCTCTCTGTCTTTCCACTTTTATACAGGTTCAATTGGACTCAGGTTGTTAGGCACACACTACCACACACTCGTCATCTCACTGGTCCTAGTAATACAATGATTTTTTTTTTTAGTTAATAAAAAAAACAAACAACCAAACTATGCCTAAAAATGTCAAAAATATGAGCTGTCTTATTTAAACTGACTTAAGATATATAAAAGAAAGAATTCACTAAAATAATATACTGAAGCTATTCTTCACAAAGAGAATAATCATCTAAGTAAAAAAAGGTATCAACGAAACCAAAGTATAAGGGGCAAGTAATCTCTCTTTTTGTTCCTATGACTCTGTATTTAAAAAAAAATATTTAGGATGAAAAAAATAAAATAACCCTAAGTCATATTTAGAATAAGATAATGTTAGAACCTTGTCATTTTGAAAAAATAAATGAACTGTTTAAAGTGTTTATATAAGTAACACAAAAATTCATAAATTCTAACTAGCTATAACATGATACCAATGTTCACAAAAAGATGAGACATTTCTACTTGTAAACATATTTTGAAGCTAATAAGCAAACCAAGAAACATTCCAAGGTACTAAACAGCACCATTCTGAAAATGTCCTGTGCATGAAGCATTGTTAGAGGCTCCTTGAGGACCAAATCTGAACAATACAGTTCTGAAGTAAAAATAAGTGCAGGAAAAGCACTATACAGCTCAACGAAAAAAGTAGTATACGTACACCACCACCGTTATTTTCTCTTCCACTCATGCTCTGCAGCACAGCTTTGTCTAGGCCCAGTTTCAGACTGGCTCGGTCAAACATCTCTCTCTCATATGAGTTACGAGTTACTAATCTATAGACTTTAACTGCTTTGTTCTGGCCAATTCTGTGACAACGAGCTTGAGCCTATTAAAAAAAAAATACAGTTATAGATAGTGGAGTACTTTTTTCACAAAAGGTATTTGACAGTGAACTATATACAGAGTAAATGAAAGTATGAGAGAATATTTAGATATATTTGGTACTGAATTAAGTACATCTCTTTCTAGATATTACAGTTTACAATGATGAGAAAGAATTTCACAAATGGCATTGGTTAAATTTAAGCTTAATTTTAGAAAATATAAAACCCTTAGTGATTATAGTTTTAATTAGGGTATGGCCCAGTTTGAAGTCATCATGGGGTACATAATCCTGTCCATAGTATGAGATTCCAACCCTATTCTTCACCCTTCAACAAACAGCAAAATCTGAAAAAAAAATCTAAAAAGTTTCAAACATAAATATGACATGACAAGTAGAAATTTCCATATTGGCCTGACCTGATTTAACAGATCAGTGAAAACTCAAAATATTCTGAAATTTTACACAAAGTATCTCTGAGCCATGTTATAAAGTGCACTTGAAACATAAATTTCATACAGAGATGTATAATCCAAGGTATCTTATTTAAAGTATGTAAATATTAAAAAATACAAATAAAAACACTTCTGGTCCCAAATGTTATGGATAAAGTATATCCAACACGTAACACAAAATCTAGAAATAAATGCTCAATTGATGAAAACTCAATCTTCAAAGATAAAACACAACCTCAAATTTCTAAATTTTTCTCTAATACCCTATTGACAATCTTTTCTATAAATCCAGGTTGTAGGACATCTACATTTCTTTAGACAGAAGAGCAAATTCTAGTGCATGCCCAGCTTAGAAGTGGAGACAGGAGGCTGGGGAGCATTGTACTGTATGCGAAGCCCTAGGGAACTCAAAATTTGAAGAAGTCTTGACTCCAAAGGCTCTACAGAATCTATAGTCTTTCTCCCTGATGTTAATTATTATCCATTGTCTTGAAAATAGATTAAAACAAGTAACATGGCTTTACAACTTATAAGGGCAACTGAGCCTGATGATGCATATCTATAATCTCAACTACTTGGGACACTAAGGCCAAGAGAACTCAATTTAGAGACTAGATTGGTACAACAGTGAGACTTCCATTCAAGGAAATAATTAGGGGCTAGAACTATAGCTCAGTGATGCACCATTTGGTGGTAATATATGCCTGTTGTTGATAACGTTATCTATATACACTTTTTTACACTATATACGCTTTTTTACACTATATACGCTTTTTTAAACCTTAGCCCATGTTACTCTCAAATACTTATCCAAAGTATTTACATAAATTGTACGAGACCTTTATGAATAATAAATGAATTTCTCTTAGAATCTGTTCTTATTTCACAGCCCTTTCTAAATGTTTAATCTCATAAATTGAGCCTATTTAATCACTCTACTATCTGTGTCGATAAAGACCAATATACATTTAATACATGCCTTCATTTCCTACAGTATTTAACAAAAAATTATACTATGCTTCAATTGTACATATGCTATATGATGGATGGATGACATTAGGATAAACGAGTACTTATTTAAAAGGAAGGGAAATTCTGAAGTTTTAATTTAATTACGAATGATATATATATATATATATATATATATATATATATATGTATTTATTTATTTACTGTGTGCGTGTGTGTGTATCAGAGGACACCTTGTGTTCCTGTAGAGGACCAAGGGGGTGACTTTGGGAATCATCCTGGATTGCTTCTATCTCCTTTTTGCTTTGCTGAGGGATTTCCCAGGCTCCACCCACAAGGGCCTGAAGTGCAGCCCTCCACCATTTCTACCTGGCGCTTTTACGTAGGACCTGGGATCTGAACTCGGTACTTGTGAACTCACAGGTACTTGTGAGGCAGAATCTAAACCCCTGAGCCATCTCTCCAGCCCCTATCCTTCCACTTTTAAAGAATACAAATATTATACTCAAACATGCGTACTTCTGTAAGTTATTTAAAACATTAAAAGTCACATTTTATTGTATTTTATTAAAGTAAATTTACCTTTTTGTTTTTATAAAAGTAATTTTATTTGGCACAGGGGTTCTTAGGAAAAATGCACGTTAACTTATTTGGATAAAAAAAATGTGGGCCATGTATTACCTGGAGATCATTTTGAGGATTCCAATCAGAATCAAAAATTATACAGGTATCGGCTGCAGTTAAGTTGATGCCTAGACCACCAGCTCGAGTACAAAGGAGAAAAACAAACCGATCTGAATCAGGCTTACTAAATCGATCAATAGCAGCCTGTCGAAGATTTCCTCTGACTCTTCCATCAATCCTCTCATATAAATATCTATTCAAAAGAAATATAACAGATTTAAATGATAACTACGAAAATGAACATACATTCTACCAAGGATAAAACCAGCTTTCTTGTACTATTACATGTACTATAAAATAAGTAAGTAATATCATCACAATTAGTTTCTAAAGATTTTTTCCCTTGGCATTAGTTCTAAATACAAAACATAGTAATATAAAGATATAAAATGTTTACATTCCTAGATGCATATATAAAATATGATTAGAAGAAACACCATGGTTTGACAAATAAAGGAAATTGGAGTAATCAAAGATCAACCATAAAAACTATTTTGCTGCTCTGATCCTATAAATTACTTTTTCACTAATGAATTTCCCCAAACCACAGAAGTTATCTATGGTGCCCTTGCTTTTTTAAACTTTAGACCATGTTACTTTCAAACAGTATACTGTAATCTATTAAAGGCAAACTGAAATGCTCAAGTCCTTATATAACTTACAAGAAAAAGATGATTTTTAACTTTTAACTTTCCATGTTTAATATATAAAAAATTAGGGCCACCAAGATAACTCAGAGGTTTAAGGCTGACAGTTTACAAACCTGGTGACCCCATGGTAGAAGGAGAGAACTAACTGCCAGAAGTTGTTCTCTGAACTCTACCTGAGCACCAAGGCCATGTTGGTGTGTAAATAAATATACAAATATTTAAACATTGAAAGACATCAATAAAAAGTAAATATATATAACATTTCAGAAGCTATTGTGGGAATTTCAACAGTATTCATCTGACATTTGCCATACTTCCTCTGATTGTTCCACCATTGTTAGAATTTCAGTGATAGAAAACAGGAATTTCTGGGGCAGCACGATGGCTCAGTGGATGAAAGTGATAACTCTACAAGCTTGACAACCTGTGCTTGAGTCTGAGAACCCAAATAAAGATGCAAAGAAATAACCAGCAATATAGAGTTGTCTTCTGACCTCCGCATGTGTGACATGACACATGTGCCCACATGCACACATCATACACACAGAGACAATAATAAATACATATTTGCAAAAAGGGAGTATGAGTTTTTATAGTGTTACTCATTTAACAATAAGACAGGAGTTTCCATGAAATTCAAATGGATTTATCACTGTATTGTGTGTGCGACAATGAAGAGAATGTAAGAATGGATATTTTTAGAAATATTTCAACTTAATCATTGCTTACTTATTTTTGTGGCAGACCACAGAAGTGGGGATATTGTTCAGAGCTAGAGAACATGCTTAGCAAGTATAATTCACAGTACGATGAAAAATAGGTATCAATGGAGCAGGGAGATAGCTCAGGAGTAAAGCACTGGCTGTGCAAGCACACGAAACAACAGGGTGTCAAGACATACTCCTGCATCCCAGAGCTAGGAGCTGGAGACAAGAGATCCTGGGGGGTTACTGGCTAGTCATTCTAGCCAATTACTGAGCTCCAGACTCTGGCAGAGACCCTGCCTCAAAAATAAGGTGGACTGAGAGAGAGGAAAACACTCAACATTGACCTCCGGCTTCTGCTTGGCCTGTGAACACACAGAGAAATGCACACACATGCAACTAAAATGAAATTTAACAATATAATTTCATAATATAAGCTAGTTTGAACCTTTCCTTGTAGCGATCAAAATATTTTGAATTAAAATCTACAGTTTTAAGTTATATTCTTTTCCATAATACTTATTAATATCAGAGCCAAACTCTACTACTAAATATTATATATATGGTCTATTTAAATTCTGGTTAAACCAAATTCAATACCATTTTATAGTAATGACAAAAAAAACTGAAACAACAACAAATTCATATTAAACAAACCAAAAATATTAAGATATGATTATATTTACAAAGTATATGATAAGAAACAACTCAAAAGTTCTAATAATAACAAAAAAAGGACTAGAATGGAAAATGTCATTCTTTTATATAAATGTACAAAAATATTTGCATACACTTAATAACCAACAGCATAATTTGTAGACTGATTAGATATATTACAATGTTTTTACCTTTTATGTATGAGATAGTCCTCCAGGATGTCAAGACACCGGACCATCTGAGAGAAGATGAGCACTTTATGACCTCCTGCTTTCATTTTGGGAAGTAATTTATCAATAAGAACCAATTTGCCAGCAGACTGGATCATTGCTTGGAGATGAAAATCGGAAGCGGATGGACTGTATGTATCTCTAAATTCTCCAAGTATTTTTTCCTCAGCACCTATCAAAGAAGAAAATACGAACAATGCAAGCGATTCTTAACTATTTCATTAAAACCAGGAAGAGTAGTGCTTTTTATGGTGATTTGAGTTTGTGGCTAAATCTCCACCAGCCTGAGATTGCTAACTTAACTTTAGGGACATGCACTAAGGTCATATCACGGGTGCTTTCTACCTCTGCAGATAAGCTGACAGAAAACTTGTGCAGATTTACATTTGCTAACTAGTTACTGAGTGCTATGAGAGAAAAAATGAGCATAACCGGTCCTGCAAGACAGAGGCTCTCACCTGCACCTAGGCTGCTCAGGTGGAATGACTGCTATGAGTTAAGGAGTATCCAGCAATACTCTAATTCAAACACATCTCCTCAAACAAACTGTAATTCTAATCCAAGTTAAAAAAAATACAAATATTTTTAAATGCACATTTTTAAACCACTCAACTAATGTTTAAGTAATCTCAACAACTGTTATAATCAAAGGATGATCATAATAAATTTGCAGGTGTCTGTGAGCATTGTTAGTTATTAAAATAAGGAAACAGGAAAAGTTAAAAAAAGGAAACCGCATTGACACATAAGTCCCTCAGATAATCTAGTAAAAATTAATGAAGCTTTCTGTGTTCTCTTCTCAGCTTTCCAGCCCTAAAACTGCATGAGGGTTTCAACTAGTTTTTGTTTAGGATGCAGTAAGTACAAGGAGGACACCAGCAAGAATAAACTAAAAGACCTATGCACTACACAAAAAACACCACAGAGACCTGACCACAACTTATAAAGTACTAGTGTTAGTATCAGAGACTAGAAATTGAAATGCTAACAGGAAAAAAACAAATGCAAATGCTCAAAGATGTATCTGACTGACTCTATCAGAGGCAAGGCTAGACTGGAGAATTTCACTGGAAGAACTCTTGCTCTCTGACCTGCTGCTCACAGCAAACAATAAAGCAAAGCAGTCACATTGTTGCTCCCATTCTAAAATGCTTTCTGACCCAGCAGAGCAGATACTTGTTAGCATCACTATGGCTGCAGTTTTGGTAATTTTCATGACTATTCGGAGAAAGGGAAACATGCTGTCACCCGCCAACTACCTTTTATAAGATAGGGATGATTACAGCACTTCCTGAGCTCCATCATGGTGTTCACCAAGTTAGGAACATTTGTTTGTCCTGCTCCTTTGGATAAAAATGAAAAGTTCTTCTCTAAAATAGCCCTGTAGTATTTCTTTTGAATGTTAGTAAGTTCTACTTCAATGATAGTTTCCTCCTTAGGGGCCAATTTCTTTTCTACGTCTTCTTTTAATCGTCTCAGCATCATTGGCTTCAAGATAGCTTGAAGTTTTTGCACCTGAATAAAATATGATAATAACAGTGCATATTTAGTTACAAATACAAAATAACAAAGAAATTTGGTATGTTAACTCACAAAGAGCAATAGGATACCTGTTCCTCTGTTTTCAGATCTCCAAATTCCTGCATAAATGTTGACTCAGAAGGAAACCTTAAGGGTTCGAGAAAGTGAAGAAGACTGAATAGTTCTTCAACTGTATTCTGGAGAGGTGTGCCAGTCAAAAGCACTTTGTGTTCCTAGAGAAAGCAAGAACAATTCCAGCAAACACCATGCTGCCAATGGAAGCTGATATAGCTTATCAAATGTTCATTATATTAATAGCAAGTATTTTTGTGATCTCCATTTTCACAAATTGACTCTGTCTGATCACTACACCAAAATCTTCAACAAAGTATCATCCAACCAACCTTTTAAAATTCTGTATCTATTGTGCAACTTATCACCTTGTATGCTATATCGACCTATTCATAGTTTATATAATAACTTGTCAAATCACTTGAGGGTTCATAATCCAAAAATATAAATGACTAATTGGAATATTTGTAAAGGACAAGTCCACTGAAAATTAACCATTAACAGTAATAGAAGAAAATAAACAAACCACTTTGAAAACATGACATAACAACCATTTAAAGCTTGATTTGATAATATTTTAAATGTATTTTAATGTACTTATCTATATGTATCTGTATATCTCCACATATGTATGATTAAAAAGTAGTCTCAAAAAAAGACATATATGTAAATGCTAGAACGATGAGTTGAAGTGGGTAACCACATGTATGAGGAATAAAAAACACTTAGTTTTTTTTAACTCTGTGTGTGTGTGTATGTGTGTGTGTGTGTGTGTGTGTCAGAGGCCACTGTGTGTCCCTGTGGAGGACCAAGGATGACTTTGCTAAATAGCTTCTACTCCTTTTTGCTTCACTCTGGAATTTCCCAGGCTCTTCCCATCAGGGCTGGAAGTGCAGGCTGCCACCTTTTCTGCCTAGTGTTTTTAGGTGGGACCTGGGGTTCTAACTCAGTAGCTTCTGCTTTGGAGGCAGAATCTTAAATCCTGAGGCATCTTTCCAGCCCTTAGATTTTTATTGTAGGTGTTTCTGATAATTTGTAAATTGTTCAAGTATTGATGAACAAATTATTTAATATGGATTAAAACAAAAATGCTTAAAATGAGTATCTTATACTTCATTACTAACTATAAAAAATGTACCAAGTACCAACAGTTGGGTTTTCTGTCTATCATAAATGACATGAAAAACTCAATAAAATGATTTGAAATATTTGGCTCTATTTTCTTTTCAATGATGCATATGTATAGGTATGTATTTTTATTTCTGGTCTTAGATGTGGTGAGATTCTGTTCCCCATACTAAGGAAGACCCCCCCAAAAATAAAAAAACACACCTCAATTAGTACTGATAGGATTCAAATTGTTGATACTAGAAAATTTATAAACAACAAGATTTTAGCATTAGCTCTGACTCCTTAAGACCTTTTCCAAATCAAACTAAGCCAAAATGGTTTTTTTTTTCAGTCACTCACCAGATTCATAAGTTTCAGTCCTTCTAGGAGTTTGCAATTTTTATTTTTTAACCTGTGTGCTTCATCAATAATCACACATCGCCATTCAATTGCATTAAGTTCTCCACAGCCTCCAAGAATCATTTCAAATGTAGTGATGATGGCTTGAAATCTGTATGCTCCTCGGATGATGCGCCCCTGGGAATTACAACAGACAATATTCTGCCAAGATGTTTCAATCTCACTTTTTATTCCTGTTAACTGACATGAAAATACAGTAACATTTGCTTTACGAAACATCTTTCCAAGAATTTTTACATATGTTTAGAAAGAGTTTCATCATTAGAACCATGTTAGGTATTAATACCACCAAACACGCTGGGCTGGGGATATGGCTTAGTGCTAGAGCTTGCCCATCATAGGTGATGACCTATGTAACTAAAAAACATACAAGAAGAACAACATGGAGCTGCTCAGTCAGTAAAGGGATCAGAGAACCCAAGATGAATCTCGAGTGTAAAAGCAGGGCAGGGCACGGTAGGGAGGTAGAGATTGCAGGAACCCTGGGGCTGGCTAACTAGCCAGTGCTCTAGCCTAATTCAAGAACTCTGGGCCAGTGAAAGATCCTGTCTCAAAAGAAGAGGGCAGCATTCCTGAGGATGACATTCATGGTTGTCTTCCGACATTCATATGCACGCACACATGTGTACCCACATACACATGTACACCTGCATACACATGCACATTGAAAAAGGATGTCTGTTGAGGTTTTAGTGATAGTGTTAATTGATACTTTACCTTTATTGTTCAGAGAATACATTCATGATTTTTGTGCTGGCTTTACTATTCCAACTGTGGCTTGGATGTGTATCATTATCAACCACTGATTTTTTAAATTATTCATTGCTAGTAAATTTGAGTTAAGAGTTTCTGACGCATATGCATCTCAGATTAAGACACCATTAGAAATTAAAGTAGTAACTGGTGAGTATCTGTAATATTTTTGTTTTTACCTGAAGTAGCATGTTTAAAACAGACTTCATCACATGCATTTACTCAGAATCTCACTCCCTCTCTGTGCACTACAAGCTGTGATATGGAAACCTTATTGTACTGAAGATCTATTGGTCATGGCTCTGAAGACTGACGTTCTCTCTGAACACTGGTCACTGCAGCAACACTTATAATGTGAAAAAGAAGAAAAAGGCCCCAGAGGTCAAAAAATTTTTTTTAATTATATAAATTCTTATGTAAAAATGAAACTAAACTTTGCTGTGATGTTGTTTTCTCCTCAGAATTAGACAGTACAGGAACCATAATTCAAAGACAGATGGCAGGGGAACATTTGAAATCATACAAGGAATAAGCTATATTTATGGGGCTAAAGAGTTTATGTTTCATTTTAATAGGGAAGATTTTTCTCCTCTAAAATTATTTTTGGCATGGAAAAATTATTTCCATTATTAAAAAATTGAAGTTCCTAGTTGATATTTATGTGTTTTTTATAACATGGTAATTTTTTTAAAAAGTTAATTTAAAATAAACATGTATACTGCCATGGTTTAAATGTGAGTTATCCCTCACAAGCTCATGTGTTTGCATCCTTAGCTGCTATTAATGTTTAGGAAGGTTGTGGTACCTTTACAAGGCATATCCTTGCTGGAGCAAGGCACGTCAAAGGGAGTGGGGACTGAGGTTGCACAGTCCAGCCCTGTTTCTGCAGCAGTCTGCTCTTGAAGCGATTGCTTGTTCTCTCTGCCTCCAAGATAACGGACTAAGCCTACCAACCATGCCTTTCTGCGACAACAGAATATATCCTCTTTGGAATCATAAAAAAATCTCCTCATTCTCTGGCTTCTTTTTTAAATTTAAAAGATATTTTAGTTATTTACTTTGTGTGTGTGTGTGTGCATGTGTGTGTCAGAGTGCACTTGTGTCCCTGTGGCGGACGAAGAGTGACTTTAGAAATCATGCTGGATTGCTTATACCTCCTTGTCGCTTTGCTCTGGGATTTTGCAGGCTCCACTAACCAGGGTCGGAAGTGTAGGCTGCTGCCATTTATGCCTTACGTGGGATCTGGGATCTGAACTGAGGACCTTAATTTCTCAGCCATCTTTCTAGTCCCTGTTTTTTTTGTTTGTTTGTTTGTTTGTTTTAAATATGGAACACTTCACAAATTTGTGTGTCATCCTTGTGCATGGGCCATGCTAATCTTCTCTGTGTTGTTCCAATTTTAGTATATGTGCTGCCGAAGCGAATGCTCCTTCTTCTCTCTTAAGCTGGTTGTTTGAGTGTTGACTCACAGTAGCAGAAAGGGTAACTTTCACACCTACCCATTTATATTATTTAAAATTATACATATATAGAAATAATGATTTCCTTGTAAAATGTTTAGAAAAATTTTAAGGATTATAGTTAAAATTTTAAGTACATAAGCAAATGATCCTTATAAAAATCTGGCCAAAGATGTTTTAATACTGGTAATTATTATTTAAACAATGAATCCATATTTATAAAGGCAAACAAACCATGAATACCAAAAATTAGAAATGTACATAATTTAATAAAAAAATACATGTTTAGAGAATAATTGCCAGAACTTTCCTAATTTTTCAAGATATAAAAGGAAACAAAACAAACCAAGTAATTAAGTGGAACCAATAATCCTAATAGAGGGCATGGCGAATAAAAAACAAGCTACTTTTTTTTTTTAGTTTAGAAAACAGTAAGAGCTGTGGCACAAAGGTATGGAATGAAAGCATAGTTAAATATGAGCACCGACATTTACAGTGATTGGGAGATGTGGTACATGAACCAAAATGGGAAAAGGGGGGAGTAACGTGTGCTGGTGGTATCTAGGGATCTGGAGAATGCATTCCTGGTAAGGTAGAAGTTTTCTCTGATAATATTCAAGGAACAAAAAAAAAGAGAGAATGGTTGAAAGCCTGTGAACAAGGAGGCATATGGCAGACACTGTTGGACCTTGAAATTGGTACTAAAAATAGTAACTCTCTGGCAGGCAAGAAAGTAAGATATTTTAAGTATTTCTGGCTTTGTGGTAAAAACAATCTAAAGAGGTCAAGGACAGGAACATAGAAACAAACTAGTTAGTTCATTTATTCTCAACCTAGACAGGCAAAAGTAGAAACCTATGCACCTTACTTTACCTATGATCACACCACCTGGCCGCATTTACAATATCATTTCAGAACAGAGAAGTAAGTAAAAGAAAGGAGAAATAGGTGCAACTGAGGAAGAGCACTGGAAAATTCACTGGTGTGAATTATATTCATTGTTTTGTTTCTTATTTCTAAATAAAGGTTTTTTTAACCTAAAGATTCGTAATAACATTTAAGACAACAACTTGGAATTTCTTGTTTACTAATCTTAATTGCCTGCTAGAAATCTTTCTTGCATGATCATTCATTTGTTTTCTCTCTCATACACACGAGGGTAACATGCACAAATATGTGGGTGGTCTTCTATCACTGAGCCACACTTCCAGGCTACAAGCCAAATTAAACCCCTGTAAATGAAATACCTCACAAGTAGTAAGAACCTGTAAAGTGATATCAACAGGCGCTTGATCCCCTTGCACCCACTGAAAAGTACTCGACGAAAATAGGGGGAGTAGATGAAGCAAGAGGACAAACAGAAGCACAGTGGTCTACATACATGTGATTTAAAAGTAATTTGCAAAATAAATATTCTAGTTAAAAAATTAAAAGTTATAATCAAACTCATATTGATATACATCAACATACTTTGCTATAAGGCAATAAGACAAACTGGCTTTAGTGATTGTTCATTTTAGCTGCTATAATTTATTGCAATACACATATGAAGGATAGGAGCTTAACCTGAGAGTTAAGAACACAATTAAAATCTATCTCTGGTCTTTGAACAGCAGGCATAATTAGTAGTAACATACCTGAGAGTCCCTGAAGTACATTTCATATTGCTGTATCATCTGTCTGCTAATCAAACTCCCATGATAAACCACAACATTAATATCTGTCCACGTACGAAATTCTCTTTCCCAGTTTGCAATGGTAGAAAGTGGTGCAATAATAAGGAAAGGTCCTCTTATACCCGTCAGAAGGATTTCGTAAAGGAAGGTAATTGATTGAATAGTTTTGCCAAGACCCATTTCATCTGCTAAAATGCAGTTTCGTCTGAAATAAACAAATACATTAAACATACATACAATGGGATTTTCTAATACTGTAATATTTTGAAATATAAATGTACAAAAATAAGCAAAAGATCCAATTAAAGTACTTGCATTTATAAAAACATAAAAGGTGCTGAAGTGCAGAGTAAGCTCAAGATTACAATTTTATCATAATCCTGTAAAGGGAAAATTAAAGATTTTCAAAGCTCCAAATAAAGATATTGCCCATAAGGGTTTGATTCTTTTTAAGAGTGAAAAGGCAAGAGCAAGGCAAAGTAAATATTTATTCAGGAAGCATTTATTAAATACCTTCTATTATCTCAGGACAGTATGAGAAGATGGGATACAAAAAAAATAGAACATGTTCTCTGCTTTCCAGGGACTTGTATCTATTAGAGAAGCAGACATGCAAATACATAAATAAATAGTCATGCAATGTGCTGTTGTAGAAGAACAATTTTAGCACTGGTTTTCAACCATGGTTTGTAATAGAAGGCCTATGAAGCTTGAAAAACCAAAGACTAAACAAGTAACCAAGTCCCTTCTCCTACACACTCTGATTCAGTATGTATGGAATAAGAGAAAATCAACTGAAATTTTAAAACAAGTCCCACAGATGATTATAATATGTAGACAGGGAAGAATAAACAAAATAAAATTTCTTAAGGAAGCTCAGGGGAATGAGCTGTAATAAATGACAAACTGACTAGAGCAGAGCTTGAGAAAGCAGCATTAGGAGGCCAGTTTTGAGAATGATTTGCCAAAAGGCAAAGCAAAGTACCAGAAGAATAGAAAAAAAATCACCAACTGAGGGAACAAAAATTGTTCAATATTATTAGAAAGGGAAGGCAAACGGAGTAGAGATTGTGAAGTAAAAAGGTGATCATAAACATAGAGTTAAGGCACCATACTTTATGCAAAGCCAGGCACTGAAAATCTTAAGTCTAGTGAAGTTCAGTTTGTATTTTAAGCTTTGTTATGATGATTGTGGATAGTAGAGGATAAGATGACTAGAATGGGAACAGTGTGTGGCAGTGTACTGCAATAATGAAGAATGAAGTTGTGGGCATGTGGGCTAATGGAGAAGAAATGAAGAGGGCAAAACTGATGTCAGAGATAATTAGAAGAATGAATTGGGCCTATGTGTGTATGTGTGTATACATGCCATTGAACAGGTGTACAAATCATAAGACACCTTGTGGGAGTTCTCTTCTTCTACCATGAGGGTTCAGGGTATCCAAAGTAAGGTCATCAGGCTTGGCAGCAGTCCCATTTATCCAATAAGGCATCCTGACAGTTTGCATTATTATTAACCATATGAAAAAAATAAGTGTGGGAAATAGGAAATAAATGAATTTTTAGTCTGCTGAGTCAGAGAAAAACAAAAATATAGGACTAGAATCCAAGGCCTTTGCTATAGAGAGACAAAAGAATAAGACCATTAAAATACTATTGTTAAGTGTTGATATGGTCAAGGGAGAACAAACATGGAATTCGAGAAACAAGCTGAAGACAAGTCTAGGGCAAGAAAAGCAAAATAACACGTGAAAAAAGGAACCAATAAACTGATGAAGAAGACTTCTTTCAGCAGTCACAGGGATGCTGGACAGCGAGGACAGTCATCATGTATGTGGAAGCTGTCTGAATGAGCCTGGGAAGAAAGATGAAAGGAAGGAATGGAAATTTCTAGCCATCTGGTGCAGGAGTGATGATACACAGCTAAAGAATACCTCTTGAAGTAGAAAGCAAAGAGCTTCAGTGAGGTGTCAGAAGGAAATGCAAAGCTGGACATGGCAGTACACATCTGTGGTCATCAGGAGGCACAGGCAGGAGGACCGCCATGAGCTTCAGTACAGCACAGTATCTACAGAGTTCCAGTCAGTCTGGGCTACAGAGAAAAACCCTGTCTTGATAAAACTAATAAACAACAAAAGCATCTAGATTGTAACAAACTGAAACAAATACTAGAGATGAAGAAATGGGAAGAGAAATCATTGCTTATGAAGTTCCCTAGAAGAAAAAGCTGAGACACTTAGGCTTTTCTATCTTATTTTCTATTCATTTTTTTAAAATAAGTTAAGTATATCAGGACAGTGAGATAGTTCTGCAGGGTAAGGTGCTTGCTGGCAAATCCAGAGACTTGAGTTTGATCTCCAGAAGCCCACACGGTGGAAGGAGGGAAATGTCTTTTGAAATTGTCCTCTGACTTCTACCCATGAACCAACGCATACACTTGTGTGCCTTCTCTCTCTCAAGTAAATAAAGTTTAAAAATAAAAAAGTTAACATACCCAAATCTGTTCATAGATTTAAGCAAAGAAAAGAGTCCTCCAGAACAGTTTGAAGACAAGGGAAAGGACAACTGGGCAAAGTGAAGCTCAGAGGCGGCTGCATGAGACAGCCCACAAGGTTGAAGGGCGGAGGTCATGATGGTCTGGCATATGAGGGTAGAACTTTAAATGGGTGGAGAACACTTGCAGCCTTGGATGTGAAGGCAGGCAGAAAATTCCTAAGAATAGGAAACCTATGGAGCAGTTATACACAGAAAATGAAGGAGACAGTAGTGATAAAGGACCAGAGGAAATTGGTGAAAGTTAAACATAGGCAATGTAAATGAAGAGTCCTGACATTAGGGAAGACAAGTTTAAAAAAATACATGGTTAAGTATTTTACCTGGATAATTCTCTTGGGGAAAATGGTGATTAATTTTTAGAGAATATAAATTAGAAGAAAGAGCACCACAGGCTAGCAGATTATTCTCACATAACTAACCAGCACTAAGTGTAACAACTCAGAGGAATGAAATGAGAATTGAAACATGGAAAATGGATTTAAATAAAAGTGTCAGTAAACTTATGCTATTGTTTTAGGCAGTAATGTCTGTAATTTGCTATTCTTAGTTATATCATTTTGTGATTCTTTTTTAATATTCTTTCACATCAATAAGAAACTTATAAAAGATTTAAGTAGCTTGGAAAATGGATAATAAAGGGATAACTCATGATTATGTTCCCATAGATTCATGTATTCATAAATTGCTGACAACTTACTTCATTCCAGACTTACATTAGAGAGCTACGTGAGTCCTAAAAGTGTTAACATTCTCACAAGCTTATTATTTGAAAACAATTGTTCACACAAAAGTGTAAGTTGAATAGATAAAATCACAGCAGATATTTCAGGGTTCTAGGAAAGCTATGTTGACTTATTGTTAATCAACATATTTGCCTGATATATATTTAAAGGAAGCAAAGGTAGCTGACCTCCTAAATTATTCTTCACATAATTTTCTAAAGTAATTTCACATTAAGTAATAAAGACTTCATGGAACAAAAAAAAAAGCAACATAATTGTCTATTTTAATTAAAGCATTTGGATATATACCAAAAAAATGTAACACTAAACTTTTTTCTCAAGATATGCTACATACCTATTGTACCAATTGAACAAAAGCCAGTTGAGTCCTTCTAGTTGATATTCCCTGAGTTGATTACCATTTTTATAGTCCCTGGATTGGTCTATTTTCTTCCAAATATTAGAGGGAGGACGATCCTTTGTGAAAAAAATAAAATAAAATGAATGATGCATTAGAGATGCTTAATCTACATAACTTAGGCAAGAAGAACTGCTTATATTATAATGCTAGATGCCTAAGTTTACCTAATATATAAACATCAAATTAGTGATGTAAACATCAAATTAAATTTCAGAAAATGGAACAATAAATCTTATTTTCTAACTCGTTCTGTAAAACCCTGGAAACAAAATCAGATGGCAACCCAAAAAGTTACAGACCAATACTTCTCATGAACAGGTATTAAAAAGTTGCAGACCAATATTCCTCATGAAAAGATACTAAAAAGCCACAGACCAATACTCCTCATGAACAGGTATTTAAAAGTCTTAGGGGAATGTTTTACCAAATACAAAAAGGACAATACATCATGAATAACTAGGGTTTTACCAGAAATGAAAAGCCAGTTTAAAACTGGAAATCAGGGACTGGTCAAAGGACTAGCAGGTAAAGGTATGTGCTTTGCAAGCTTGGCCATTTGCATTTGGTCAATGCAACCCACATGGTGGAAAGAGAGCTTCAACTTCTAAAAAGTTGTCCTCTGACTTATTCATGTGTACCATGGCATGAACACACACACACTAAAAAAAAATTTAAATAAGTGATCAACAGATTGAGAAGAAAAGATACTCTCAGCAGATACAGAAAAGGTATCTGAACATTTCAATATTCATTCTAACAAGACTCTTAAAATTGTATTACAGTTATAACAAGCATAATCAAACAAGGAAAATATAAAGTCATCAAGAGCAGGCAAAAAAAAAAAAAAGGGTTGAACAATTGGTCTACAGGATGCTGCCTAGGACTAGCAGCAGTGGAGCAAGGGCTCTGCCACCTTGCCTTACACACAACTGCCCTTTGGCACAAGTATATACTTCCACTGAATCTGCCACCAAGCTGCTGTCTCACACAAGTGTGTACAGAGTAGGTGAGGAGAAGGTCAATGAAAGAAGATAGCCTGCAGGACTCCCAGGTAAAATAAAAGTTAGCAGTAATATTAACAGCAGAGATCCAGCCTCAGTTCCCTGCTGAGTAAAGTGACAAGGAAAACACTTCCTAGAGCCCAATATGGTCTGGACTGAGCAGCTCCAAGAGTTCTCCCTGTGACAGCCTGCTTTGCTTAAACACCAAGGAGACAAACATGCACATCAAAGGAGGAATAAAAGAAGTCTGCATCTGAAGAAGATGATACTGAGAGAAGAGATCGAAAGCATCTTGAAGAAAAGACTAAAGCTGAATATGGGACTAGTCAACTTACACAGAAAATACCCACACGCAAGTTCCTTTTTAAATACCTGAAGTATACTGATACTATCAACATGAGAAGAAATGGGAACTAGCAAGATGGCTGAGAAGGTGTCTGCATACAACCTGCCACCTCAGTTTGATCCCTGGAACAAACCTGGTGGCCTGAGCTCCACCCTCAGAGCTCACCCTTCAGTCCCTTTCCTTATTGTCCTCCACTCTCTTTGGACCTCTTATTCCCAGCATGTTCCTTCCTACTTTTGTGATGTGCTTACTGGCTAATCCTGTAGACGTGGTTATAACTCATTGCTTTGTGACATTCTGTTTTACTAAAGTACAAATGTCACGTCACAGCACAGTAAACACTAATGGTGTAGCCAACCAAGAGTCAAGATAGTTTTTCAGATAGTTGTCACAACTCAGATAGGATTCTTTGTGAGCAATCGACATCCAATTCTTTATCAAAGCTGCTGATGGAGGCTGTCAGACACCTTCTAATATAGATTCCCCAATTCAGTAGACAAAAGATAAGAAAGAAGTGGAAATGGAAGAAAAACCTTTAAAAATTCTGCTGAGAAAAATGAACACACAGGTTCATTCAATCACTGACTGAACATATAGTTTCAATCAATAGACTTTTGATAATGTTAGAAAAGCAGTTCAGTACAAAATGCTTTTGTTACCCAAAGAATAGTACAGTAGCAATTGAATAACTATCAAACAAACAATGAATTCTGAGACACTCATTGCAAAAATGAAGGCAAAGGATTGGGATGCAGTTAAGTGGCAGAGCACCACTTTGACTGACAACGCCAGACTCCATATTCAGTCCTCCACACAAGAAAAACAATCAAAAAATTTAAAATGGAGGATTCCTAAATTTTACATGGAACTACAAAACTTTCAGGGGAAATTTTTGTGAGCTTGGGCTATAGATAAAGATTTCTTTTTTTAAATTTTTTTTAAAAAAAATTTTTATTCAATTGTGCATGTATGCATGTGTGCGCGTGTGTATGTATGTGTGTGCATGTATGTGTAGAACCACGGGCGAATTCCGGAACCACCATGGACTGCCTCCACCTCCTCCTTGTTTACTCTGCCCTGGGATTCACAGGCTCCTCCCTACCAGGACCAGAAACGCAGGCCGCCCCTGCTTCCGCCGGCGTCTATACGTGGGGTCTAGGATCCGAACTCAGGACCTTCCGCCTGTAAGGCAGAGGCTTAACCCCTGAGCCACCTCTCCAGCCCCGATATGAATAGTACGTTTGTGAGTAAAAGGTAAGCTAAATTAAAAAAATAGGAAATTATCTTCAAAAGACAATTATTAAGAGAATTTAAAAAAAGTTACAGACTAGGAGAAAATATTTGCAAATCATAAGTAAATGATTTATATTTATGTAGATAACCTTGATAATCTTATTTCTTAAATAAACAAATAAGTCAGCAAAAACAGCCAAAATATTTGAGCAAACTTAAAGAAGTTGTAGTAATGACAAACAAGCACATGAAAAGATGTTCAGTATCATGAATTATTAGGCAAATGAAAATTAAAACGACAATGCCACACTCTTACACACTAAAGCATCAACAAGCTTGTTGGTTGAACCTCTGAAGGAACCACTGATCTAAAGACATAGCTTACTTGATGAGGTCAAAGGTCAGGTTATTATTAACATATAGCTCACAAATTAAAATCCTTCCTTTTGACAAATTCTCTTATTCCCTTCCCCATGAATTAGTTGAGGAGTTCTTTCTTGGATCACACAGAAACATTTAGAAATCAAAAATAGTAAGAATGAATTGCTGTAGTTTTGGCAACAGCCTATGTATTTATAACTGAAGAACAAAGTTTAAACCCAGAAAATAATTATAAAAACAACAGGATTTCTTGCACGAACTATTTAATTCTGTTTCTGCTGTACTTTACATCTGCATACTTATCAGGAAAACATTCCTCACTAGGCTTCGGGACAAAAAATAATCTGCAACTGCATTTTCATGAACTCTTTCATTAGTGGGAAAAAAATTTCTATAACCAAATTATATTTAAAAGAAAGCAGAACAAAAAACTTAGCGAATACTGATTTAACAAATGTCTTCTCAATGTTAGTTTCTTTTACTTGGCTCACAAACTAAAAATAAATCCATGGTTAATTTTATTTATTTTTAAATTTTTATTTATTCAATTGCTCGTGCGTATTAGAACCACGGATGAATTTGGGAACCACCATGGACCGCCTCCACCTCCTCTTTGTTTACTCTGCCCCAGGATTCACAGGCTTCCGCCCTACCAGGATCAGAAACGCAGCCCCCCTACCCCCCCACCCCCCCCACTTCCGCCTGGTGTCTAGGGGTCTAGGATCTGGCTGCAAGGCAGAGGCTTAACCCCTGAGCCACCTCTCCAGCCCCCTTATATGGAGTTTCAACAATATTTTATATAGGGCTGGAAGACATGGCTCAGGAGCTAAAACCTTTGCCTCACAAGCAAAGGGATATGAATCTAGATCCTCAAAATTTGAGATGGATATGGCAGCAGCCTGCAATTCCAGTCCTGGAAGGTAGAGCCTGGGAAAAACCAGAGCAATGCAACAAGGAGGTAGAGCAATCCAGAATGATTCCCAACGTCATCCTTGGGCCTCCACAAGGACACACACTCAAATGTCCACTTTCACATACGGTCACACACACACACACAAGAAAAAAACACAAAACAATTATTTTACATAAGAAATAGTAATTTTCATAGGCACTTATGTTATGGTACTGAGTTGAACTTAAGGCTCTGACCTACTAGGCAAATAACACTTCAATATTATTATATGTAAAAGGTTCTTCTAAGCGATTACTTGGGACTGGGTTGGAAGTTGGATATATGGGGGCAAAAGTAGAAGTAATTGAGAGTAGTAAGTCAACTCGTGATGTAATGAATTTGTAAACTGGGATGTTTGAATATGAAATATCCCTAGAGACTCACATGTGCAAACACTTGGTCCCCAATGGGTGGCAGTATTTTAAGAAGGCTGTGGAACTTGGGAAACATGAGTCCTAACTCCCTAATGAAAGGAATCACTAGGATTAAGTCTGGATTTCACACCTGCCTCTGGTTCTGGCTTATATTCTCTGCCTCTTTCCTCACGAGGTAAACAAGTGCCTACTGTGCCTCCTGCTACCAAGGATGGAGTCTCTCTTCCCCCCATGCCTTCCCTAGCACTTTGAACTAACCTCCCTCAAGTTGCTTCTTCGCAGGTTTAATTCCATTGATGAAAAAAGTAAATAGTACGAAGTATCAGAGTAAATACCATTACTCACATAAAAATTTTTTAAAGTTCTTCTAAAAAAACAGAGCTATAATGGAAGTAGATGAACTGTATATTTATGAGAAAGAACTGTCAGAGAAAATAATGAACATGTAGGCTTAATATGGATTCTTTTTGTAGAGACTCGAAATCTCCAGAAGGGTAAAACTTACATGAATTACGTGAGCAAGAGTGGGAAACTTAATTTCAGATATAAGGTAAAACTGGGACAACTTTGTGGGCAAATTTGTAAGGAAATACTTATCAAAGGATACATATACTCTGATGAATAAGCTATATTTATAATGTTTTACAGAAATTGTACAAAGACTTAAGGTTCAACATGGCCTTGTTTATAATAACACATAACAAAAATATATACAAATGTAAGAGCTAAATTAGTTACAAATGCAATATTGTATAGTGATTTTAAAAATTACTGTATTAATTGTATACCAAGGACTAAGTTAAACAATGAAGGTTTGAATTGTAGATCTAATTCAATGGTGTGTATATTTACATCAGAAGAGGTAGGTTTGAATCTATATACTTCAGACATAATTATGGAAATTGACAGTAAACTTAGTAAGTGTTAAGATTTTATAAAGCTATCTAAGTAAGACAAGTTCTTACCAAATGTCTGGTATCAGGCCTTGAAGCTTGCAATTGTTCAAACTCTTCTATTTTTGCAAGATCTACATCTTCTTTTAACTCCCACGTACTGTCTTCATATGGTAATGAACACCATTTTACCAAGTAGTAAATAACAGACTGTAAAAGAAATTTGTTTTTCATTTCAGCACTTTATAAAGAAAATATTCAATAGTTTGAGTAGAAAATGGTTACAATCAATTTAAATATGACACTAACCTCTATCAATAGAAACATTTTAAAAGGTGTTTCAAGACCTCAGCTTTTAAGAAAGAATACTACGTCTGAATATTTAGAAATTTTAAGATTTTTCTTAATTAAAAACTATTTTCACAAAATAATTACCTCACCAGTATCTTTATCTTCACAAAAAGAAACTTCTAATACTCTGTCTACTTCAACATAGTCTGGATTAAAGGGGTCTTCTTCCATCTAAAATTAAAAAGCAACTTTATTGACATCTGACAAGGAAGTGGATTGACAGAAATAAAAACAAATTTACTTCTATTTTGCCACATGATAAACACATCTGCTTGATTCCAATGAAATTTCTAATACACAAGATCCTTCCAATTTAATTTCTGAAATCACCCTGTTATACAAATGGACAAAGAGCACTGAAAAATAACGTTAAGTATGTTTTAAAAAATTCCTAAAAGCAGATTCTGCATCTTAGCTTATCTAGTCTATTCTAGTCTATGTCAGAAAGATAGACCAGGCACCCTGCCACCCCATGGGCTGGTGCTTATGGTGCTCATGAGACTCTTCAACTTATGTGATGGGTTTGTGCTTACAGCCGCTGTTCAGCTGAACAGTAGCTCTTTTCTTGGCCCATTCACTCTTCACCCTATAGCTCTTCCTATATTTTTTCACTGAAGAAATGGAAACAAAGCTACTAATCTGTACCCCACGCTGTTACACAAATCAAAAATGGAAAATTTGTGTTGATTCTGTCCTTCTCTACCACCTCCCACCATCTGATAAATCAGTATTTGTATTTGTACAGAGTCTCTCTTTGTGTGGTCTTTTCTCTTTTGTTTTTTTTTGGAGGGGTGGGAGATAAGATTTTGCTATATTGCACAAGCTGGATGGTAACTTAGGATCCTCCTCTCACAGTCTCTAGAAGATGCACAGGTTCGGTGTACGTGTGTGTGCTGCTGGATATAAAACCCAGAGCCTTGAGTGTGCAGTATAAGCACCCTACGACACAAATTTATGTCCTTATCTGGGATTCAGATTGGTTCTTTCATCCTTACTCTTCCTGCACATCACTTCCTGTGTGGCTTTTTCCTCCTAAGCTGTCCCCAGACCACTGCAGTCACTTCCTTTAGAACTGTCTTTCCCACTGCCCACAGCACATGTAACCTTTCTCAAACATAAATATACATGGTTCCTCTTCCTTAAAATCCATTGCTGATTTCCAGGTATGAATTAGTATTGTGCAATGACCAGGCCTTCCTTTTGTTGCAGGCTCTTCTCCCTAACACTTACTGAACTTTACTTGAGATTTCATCCACTAAAAAAAGAAAACAGCATATTCTGAAACTCCATGTTCTGTCCCAACACTGTCTTTTAGCTTTCTCATGACTAGGTTGCTATTTCTCCATTTGTTTTCAAGAGCAATTCCTGTTTCACTCTGCAAACTTGACTTTCAGCAGCTGCCCTAGCTTTACCTGCTTTGACTCTAAATGCTGAGTATGCCATACTCATACTCTATTCACTGTATCAAGCACCTCCACTGACATTGCAAAGCTCGTGCTTTCAAAATGTAAAATATGCCTGTGCATGATGAATATAGCACGATGGGAGATGGTATTTTTTTCCTTCTATTTATTTTCTTTATGTATATGTGTGGGTGTGTGGATGTGGATGTGTGTGTGTGTGTGTGTGTGTGTATCACAGGGCACTGTGTGTCCCTGTGGAGGACCAAGGATGACTTTGGGAATCATCCTGGATTGCTTCTACCTCCTTTATGCTTCACTCTGGGACTTCCCAGTCTCCATCTGCCAGGGTCAGAAGTGCAGGCCATTGAGATTTTTCACCTGGCATTTTTACATGGGTCCTGGGATCTGAACTCAGGACCTATTTTGCAAGGCAGACTCTTAACCCCTGAGCCACCTTTCCAGCCCAATGGTAATTTTTTATTGAAAGAGTGTATGTAAGTGCCTTTTAGTGCACATTCATTGGTTGGAGGTGATTATTTCAAAAGATGGAGGTACTTATTCATCTAAAGTGATTCCTTCTCTATGTGCATAAACCTGACAACCTAAATTCCATCTCCTCAGCCCATATGGGAGAAGGAGAGAACTACTTCTAAAAGTTGTCTTTGGACTTTAAACATGCATTATGGCACATGTGTGCTTGAGTGCTTCTCTCTTTCTCTCTCTAGTAAGTAAACAAGAAAAAGAAAACAAACATTGTAACTTATGTTAAAAATGGATCAGGAAAAAGCTTGTGTGTATGATGGGAAGAGCTGAGACAATGAAAAGGAAAAAAAAGTTTTTATTTATAAAAAGTTTCTATTTGGAAAATGCAGCTAAACTGTGCAGGAATTTGAGGTACTATTTTTATTTATTTATTATTTATTAAATTGTGCATGTATGTGTGTGCATGTGTGTATATATGTGTGTGTGTATGTGTGTAGAACCACGGATGAATTCGGGAACCACCATGGATGCCTCCACCTCCTCCTTGTTTACTCTGCTCCAGGATTCACAGGCTCTGCGTCTATACTTGGGGTCTAGGATCCGAACTCAGGACCTTCCGCCTACAAGGCAGAGGCTTAAGCCCTGAGCCACCTTTCCAGTCCCTTGAGGTACTATTTTAATAGCTATTTTGTTCAAAATAAGGTTTAAAATTTTTCAAATTTAAAAAACAACAACACAGCCAGGTGGTCATGGCTAATGTCTGTAATCCCAATACTTCTAATTTTTTTCACTGACACTGCATGTAAATAAAGAAGGTTCATATATTCATGTGCTGTAAGTTTCTTTCCCATTTGTATGCTTCATGAACCCTCCCTTTATTTGAAGAGCACATTGGCACATTCCCTATAATAGCCACGCTCAACCTAATCAGTAGAGTCTTGCATGCACATTAAAAAATGGAAGTGTTTGTTACTGTTCTGAATTGTAAGTGCACTTATTTCAGGGCCTTCCAAGCTAATTTTGAAATGAGAAAATTACTGTATGTAGAAAACATTCATATTTAGATATTGATATTGGAAGTTTAGGAAAGAAGTATTTTTGTTTTATTTTTATGGTGCTGGGATTGAACCCAGGGCTTTGTACTTTCTAGACAAACGCTTTGTCACTGAACCCTAGACCATCCTTGTGGTTGAATAAATACTACTGCATTAGTGAGGATTGGCATATGGTGGCTGATTGTCCTTACGTCTGCTAATAGATGTGCTCTCTGTGCTTGTCGCAGCTTGAACCGCTTAATTTTCTGCTGGATCCTCTTGTCTTTCAAAAGCTGCTGTTCTGTGGCCCATTCACAGTGAAGATAAGAGCTAGAAGTTTATACAAGCAATGTTAGGATGATACAGAAAACCATATTTCCTTTTATGTATTTTTTACATACAATACTCTCTTCCACAAAAAAGTCATCTTCAATTTTGCACACAGGTAACCATTTCATTTAATTTCCTGAGTTTTTCTAAAATAGGGCCACCACCACATCTAAATAAATATACTGCTATATGGTAAGGACACTATAGCCAGGACTACATACAGATATAGAAAGATAAAATAACTAAAAATGTAACATTAATATATGGCCTATCTTTAATTATAATGATTTTGTCATGATTAGAAAGACAACTTGCATTAAAACCAAAGTAATTTTCTTTAAATATTTTAATGGTAGCAGAGATAGAAGCTGGAAATGCGCACAAATAAACACTTTCTCTAACCAGTGACTCCTTTTGATTCAATTCACCTATATCCAACATAGAAACTTGGAGTTTGAAAATCAAATCATCACACTGTTTAAACCTACTGCAATAACCTTAGAACCAATGCTGTATATAAGAAGAATTAAACCGAAAGCATTCAGAACAGAAAACAGGACACTCAGCAGTACATTTTGTTAAGATTATTGCATTCTGATACTAATTCCTGAAACAATCTCAATGTTAACATGAAAGGATTTTAAATACAGTCTTTTGATTTTTTTGGTTCATGCAAATATAAATAAAATGTTCATTAAAAATTATAGACAAAAAGAAAATCTATTCATTTCAACTCAATATATTTATAATTTAAATAAGTAATGTATTTTTAACTAAAAAAGATCATATTGTTAACTGTAATACTTACTAATTTTTATACTTCACAAAAAATTCTTCTGTATCAATCACAACTCCAGGTGATATCTACAAAAATAAAATTAATAACTGTGATCTAAACAGGCCACAAAATATAAAGTGAAAAGTAATATGCACTGTAACTTACTTCCTTTTTGGCAGTTCTAGAAGACAGTATTTTGTCTACAATTGCAGCATCTTCCTCACTCGGGTTTTCCTATGGAAGGGAGGGGAAAATATCTGAAGGAACTCATTCTGAAAAATATTTCAGTTGTGACTTTAAGTGTTTATGAAAATTAAAAATTGACAAGTCATTTGAGCACCTGTGGTGAACACTATCTTAAATACTAGAAAAAAAAATATTGTTGGTACGATCCATGTCCTTACCAGGACCACCATCTTACCAAACACATTGCTTTCCCATGTGCTGGGCATCGTTTTAGACACATGGAACTACTAGCAGTGAATCTACTACTCACAAACCTTCCCTTGCATCCCCTCCATTGTATTAGTTAGGAAGCTCAGTACAGACAGGATAAACACTTGCCCAAGGTTCTGGCTTAGTCAGATCGTGGTGAGTATGTCTGGGTCACAGTGCATAAAAGAAAGATCAAAAGTAGGCACATAGAACACGTGCTCATGAATTAGCTGAGCAAATCAAAGAAAAGAAAGAGAAGGATATATTCCTAGTATATCAAAGAATTTGTTCGTCTGAAATGTGTCACAAAGCCACAAATGTCTTACCACAAACAACTGCAAGGGCTGTTCACCAGGTAAGGGAACAGGGTTCTTTCTCATCTTGACAGAGCCTTTAGCTTCTTCTTCAGATTGCTTCCCTTCTGCATCTTCAGCATACTTTTTTCTTTTAATTTGTCGATTTGACCTTCTTTTCTGTAATGAACCACAAGGAACTGATTTATACAAATTAGTTTTAAAAATATTATTCCTAATATTTGCAATTTAAAAGATTAATAATGACTTTGTTTTTCTTTAGAAATTTTAAACAAAAGCAAGATTTATTTAACTATTTTACAAATTGGGCAAATTTACAAATTGCATTAGTTTTCTTTAGAATTTATTAGTTTTCTTTAGAAATTATTCCAAAGATTGAAGTTAACTTATTCAACTATTTTATACCTTGGATATGCACATTTTAAACTATAAATACTTTCATATTTTTTGCCCCAAACCTAAACCTAAAAAGCATATAAAATGATTATTTATTAAGTAATCAACTATGAGCATGAACCAAGAAGAAATTAAACAGTTGCCCAAATACATGTAAGTAAAATGAGATGAAAGATTTAGAATAAAATATATAAAAATTCTATCTATTTGAATTTAAATGCAGGACTAAGCAGTGTTTCATTATTAGCTCCCTACAATAACAAAATCATATACCAGAAGCTTTTTTAAAGGTACTAAATGTAGTAACAATTTTTAAATAATTTGAGCAACTTAAGATCAGAAACCAAATATATATGGCTTTACTTACCTCCCTAAAAATCTAATAGTTGTTTTGATAGGTTTATATCTCAAAGAAAATCTCATAATAAAGTTACACAACTTTGATATTTTCACTAAAAACTCAAAAACTCAGGTTGGTCTGAAAATCCAGAAGCACTCGTTTGTTTTTTTGCCTATAAAACAACTAAAGATGGAGGCACCTGAGTCTATGGTTCTATTGAGCAGTATTTGATAAATCTGACCCTTCTTCCTTTTCTATTCCACTTCTTTGATAAACTGAGTAATTTCGAACATGCCAGAAACAGAGCTAGAAAACAACCCTTGTGTTCCTGCTTTGGTACCGCCAGTGTCTTCTACGGACAGCTTTTGCATTATTTGTCATGGCCATTAACCAAACTGGCTAAATCTGCAGAGCAAAGAGGCTACAAATCTTTTTTTCTATCTGGAGGTTGACAGTAGTGGTCTTTGTAAGGTAATGTTGGCGGGGAAGGACAGTCTTCTGGGGGTCAATCCCAGGGCACCACACATGCCAGACAAGGACTCTACCACTGATGTACCAAACCCAGCCCTAAATATCTCTTTTGTCTGTTTGCTTTTTTGGAGGGTCACCATCTGTTGGACAAGAACACAATCATGTTTTCAAATATCAAAGGAATAATTTTGCTAAACAGGAGACAGGAAGGTAGCACAAGATTATAATAAAATTCATCCATATACTACTTTGGAAACACATGAAATATTTGTTTCTCTAGAAGGGAAACCATGGATTCAGGATAAATGGATGTTTAGAATTCTATTACAATCATAATATAGATTTTAATATTCACTAAGTTAAAATTAATAATTAAAAGTGATATGCATTATATCAAAAACATGTATATCACCAATATCTCACTATGTATGATTTCTAAACAGTGAAGTTTGAGAATATATCAATATATTATTATAAAATTCTGTTAGATGTTTTCAGCTATCTTAGTTTCCTTTCTGGTCACTCAGTGGTTGATAATACTTAGTAAAAGATAAATGCATGGTTGAAAAATCTTTCATACTCCAAAAGAGCACATTCACGTAATTCCTTCTGAGAGAGCATGAGGGCTACTTCATTGTAAACTGTTTTTTCATTCTATGAAGATTTTATCAGTCTAAATTAAAAGTCTATAAACTAGCAGACTGCAAATGATTTTACCCTAAGTTACATTCCACTAAGGTGTACAGTAGCATATCAGACAAAGCTAAATTAGGTGCCACTCTTGGCAACTCTTTTTCTGACATACAACACCTATAAATAGTTTAAAATATATGACAGCCACATATTTGAAAATGTACCTTTTCCCTAATTTTCTCCATAACAATGATTTTAAACACTAGCAAGTTCTCTCTTCTAGCTTCTTCTTTCTAGCTTTTGTGGTCTCATTTCTCAAGAGTATCTCACAGCACTATACATAAAGAAATCACAAGAATTATGCTTTTAAGTGATTAATCGTTTTTATGACATCATTGGTTTCTTAAAAGTATATTAATATGATTTGTTGACGGGGCTGAGAAAATGTAGATCTATAATGTTGCTTAATTATTCAAGTAAAAAACTACATAGCATATTCATAACTCTAGATTTTCTACACTCCAAAATTTAACCAATTTAAGAATTGAAATTTTGATAATCAATTGTTGTTGCTGGAAACTACATAGACTTTTCTATTATTTTTATGTGACACATGAAATATTAAAAAATATCCTCTACTGTTATTTAACAACATACTTGAGGAAGAACCCTAACACTACAGTGAAGAGAAGAAATGTTTATGAAGAACTAAACTAGTGTTTCATTGTTTGGTAACTACAAAATGGAAAAATGGCCAGCATTATTCTAGTAAAAATTAAATTGCAATCTCTCTTATTGAGTAAGTTAAATATCAGTGTGTCTAGGTTACGGATAGCATATGAAGAAAAGCCAGGCCATGTGGTATTAGGAGCTTCGGTCACTGCCCTTACCTCAACTCTTGCAGCAGCCCAGGAGCCTTGAGCCACTACTCTCCCATTGGATAAGAAGCTGCATAAGGAAGAAGAAAGGCCATTCAGGGGCTTTCTGGCCCCGTAATTCAACAATTGCCACCACCCCTACGGCCTACAGTAGTATTTTAAGTGTTAAAAAGCAGAGGGTGGCCTGAATTATTATGACCTTCACTATACATATTTCCCCCACAGAATTATTTTGAATATCTACTTATTTTTAAAGGCAAAATGTGCAATATTTATGAATATGTTAGGGGATTTTTAATATCATTAGCAATCTTTGCTTCAACATAACCAGACAAAAGGAATTCTTTCTAGGAATCTCAATCTATCTGTTCTGACACTTGTATATGACTTTTAAAATTATTATCTCTAGTATTCAAAAGCACTCTGTAAATCCAGGACATCATCAGATGCTTCTCTGTGTTAAAAGTCATTGAGGACTTTCTATTGTCAGGACTTCAGCTTCATTTCTGAAAAATGAAGGGCTGAGAATATACACATTTCCTCCCATATCTAATATTATATGGTAATACTCTTAGATTAATGCTGTCCTACAAAATCTACCATACAATAAGGTGAACTTTACTAGTAAACTATAGCGTAAATATCCATAAAGCAACATTAAACTACCCAAGTAATTCTAATAGTGTTTCATTTCCCAGGGGCAGGGGGGAAAGAGGAATTAATACTCACTTGAGAGTCTTGATCTTTGAATTTATGCTGTGGCATCTGCTCCACATCAGATATTTCGTCTGAAGACTCATTCTTTCTTTTTTGTTTCTTACCCAATGTAATAATGAGTTTGCTGTTTCAAGAGAAAAAGAGTTAACATTAAGATAATTTTTTTCACTTTGGGTTAAGATTGCCATGATGAAAGTTACACTTCATATTATACATATCCAATCAAATATAACAATCCACTGGAAATCTATCAGGGCATGTTCAAACCATAAACTATTCTAGTGACTTGAGTACAATCTATACTACAGTTAGTGTTATTTGTAAATACAGGAAGTAAGTCAAGTCTTCAGCACTTGCCTTTTAGGACCAAGATGTACTTAGCACTGGAAAAATTTCATGTCACTTGAGTAATTATTTTATTTTACACATTTGGAATACAGGACTTTTCCTTTTCTACCTCTTATTAAAAAGCCACTTCTTGTGTTTGAATATCACATTCCCCAAAAGCCTCAAATTTTTTACACACAGCACTTGGGACATTAAAAGTAACAACTAATCTTCAAAAGCTTTCATTTTAGGTCCAGACTTATCTATATCTAATTATAAACAGGAGTAACAATGCTACTTTAAAGATTCTTTTTTATTGTTACATGTGAGTGGGCACATGTGTCACAGCTCACGTATAGAAGTTAGGCGATGATGTAGTAAGGTCTAGTCAGTTTTCTCCTTTTCACATTTATATGAGTACCATGGATTAAACAAGGTTGTCAGGTTTGTATGGTAAGTACCTTTCCAACTGAACCATTTCACAGTCTGAGAAAGAGTACTTTCACATTCTCACAGTATGTGTGTATGTATCACTATAGCTTATATCTGTTTTTACAGTCTAGTATTTAGACATAACAGATATTTATACCTGAATTGTTTTTCTCTTTGAGAGTATAAGCACAGAACTCCCAAATCTCCTTATCTACTTCAATAACACCATTAGCTTAAAGTACCATATTAGTAATGAATCATGGTAGTCATTAACTAGCAAAATTCTATTTTAAATATCCATACTTCACAGTATATAAAAAGATCAAGATAGACTCTCTCAACTATTATTTGCAATCTGGGAAGACTTGGAGTTTCAAAATATGATGAAATCACAGGTTCAAAGATTTAGACCTGAATATACCAGTCACCTACCTTGGAAGCACTCATCAAATTACCCAATCTATTCTGGTCTTAGTTTCTTTACCAGGAAAATAAAGATATTGCAATACTACCTTGCTGCTGGGAATTAAGTGTGATAATACATATATTGTGTCTGAATCCCCACAGGCTCATATTACAAGTTTGATCTCCAACTGATGGAACTTCTGAAATATATATGCCACTAGGGGTGTGGCCTTGAAGGGAACATGAGACTCTGGCCCCTTCTCCATCTCTCCCCAGCTGCCATTAGGCGAGAAGCTTCTCCTACCACCTGCTCTTACTCCAACCCTGACCCAGAGCAGCCAACCCAAAGAGTATGGACTGAACGCTCTGAAATAATGAGCCAAAGCAAGCCTTGCTTATTCAAGGTATTTTGTCTCAGCTCTAGAGAGCTAATACAGTATATCAGCTCTTAGTATAACCATCACATGTAATAATTTCTCAACTAGTGGAATATACAAATTATTCTATCAATTATTTTCCTAGGTTCTCAAACTTGGAGAGAAAATGACAGTTTTTAACTTTTCAGAATCAAAAATAATGGCTCAGATAAAAATGCTAAAATAGGGGATTCAACATGAATACTCAAAAGTGCTTATGTACAGGAGATTAAAGGAGGTATTACAGGAAAGGAAGATTTGAGAAGTCATCTGAATGAAAATGAGCTTAGCTGGGGATGAAGGAGCTATAGTGCATTCCTGGTGGAGGATAATGCAAAGAAGTGCAGCAGAAACACAGCAGTCATAACACATAGTGGACACATAGACAGGAGAAGCAGAGAGCTGGACAATAAGCAGTGAGGCTCACAGAAGGCCTGGGAAGGGTATGCAAAGAGTTAAAATTTCTCAACTTGGGAAATGCAAAGGGGACTAATCAGCCTGTCCTGCTCACCTTCAACAACAAATGCTTGGTGAAAGGCAGTGAAATGTTCAAGAAATAAAAACAGCAGCAATAAGATTTAAGAATTTTAAACAACGGAGTAACATGACTAGAAGGAAGTTATATATAAGAGGGAGAAACTAGTGATCGTGCAAGTAAGCAGCCATTCACGTTGACATAGAAAGGACAATCTAGGGCTAGAACATTGTGGGTAATGAGTGAAGAAAGAGTCAATGTTTCACTATGGGAGAAAAACAGGTATGATTTTCCTAATTAGAGGTGAAGTGATGGAAAAATGCAGATTTTTCCCCTGTGATAATCTTGTATTTGTCATGCTCAACAAGATGCTGGTAACTGCTACTTGGTATTATTGTGGATTGTACCAAAGATAAGTAAAAGGAAAAGGTAGTTTATCTTTGGAAGCTGGAAAGCAGAGGAGATCCAAGAAAACAATTTGAAACAAAAAGAAGGAGCCAGGCATAATTATGCTCCTCCCATCTCCACTTTCACTACCTATTTCCTTCCTGTACAGTCACAGTCCTTACTTGAGTTTGTCTTCTCATATAAAAATCTCTCTGAAGCCATCCATATCTACTGCTAGACCCACAAGACCAAGGTCATGTCACTTCCTTCCTCAGTTACTATGATCTGAACTCTCAAAACTAATTTCACAGTCCAAGCTCAAAAATCACACAGATTAAGAAGAGAAACAGAAATTAAGTGTGTATTATTCCAAAACTGAACTCCCATATTCTATGGCCACAAATGACCTTTGAAATTACAAAATCCAAAAGAAAGTCTTATTTATAGCCTCCTAACTAGTTATCATTTCTTCTTTTGTACCCTGGCTTCTGGACACAGCAGTCAAATTTCTTAGTACATGAAGACCAATTCCTCTTTTTCACCTGCTCCTCGAAAGTTGGTGTTCAGCAAAATTCAGTCCGAGTCAACTCTTCTCTGCCCGCTTTGTAAACTTTGGTTTTTCTCAAAGTTCTATACTTAGAGCACTTTCCTATACATGTATCATACCTGAAAAATGTAATTTAATCTAGAGTCACAAACTACATAATGTTCCACTTATAACTCTAAAAAATTATGTAGGAGTTGAACATTCCTATCCCCTAGTGACTTCATAACTGGTCTTTACTTTTTTTGTTACATGTGTTTGTTGTAATACTGTTGTAAATAAACCTACTATACTGCCAATCACAGAACATAATTCTTGATGGCAGGATTTAAAAAACTGTTTTGATTTGTACATGTACAATGTTTTGTCATTATGTCTACTTGAAATGCTTTTAAAAATAATAATTCTGTTGCATGGATGCTGATAAATGACCATCAAACAGCTTAAGAGAAGAAGGGTTTTTATTCTCTCTTACGATTCCTGGTTACAGTTCTCGGTTCAGCTTGATGGGAGAGCACACACCAATACCAGGGCCGAGGGAACTGGCCAAACCATCACCACATAACAGCTGAGAGAAGGTCAGTCCTCAGCATGTCTGACCAAGTGAACAGAAGGAGGCTGACTTTCTCAACTAGCTCTTTGTGATTTATTCCAGGGCCTAATCCTACCCACCATAGGCTGGGCCTTCCCCATCAGCTAGAAAATCTCCTTCAGGTTCACTCTGGGCTTAACTCAACTACTAATTATGTACAAATGTGCCCAGAGCTCAAACCCTCAACAGTCAAGTTGACACCTATGCCTAACCATGACACTAATTTTAAGATAGGTTAAAGGAGAATGTGGCGAAAACATCAGAGATATAGACATAATAAAGTAATCATGTCATATAAACCTTGCCCACACCTGTAAGAGTCAGAAATTTTCTTTGCTCTCTGAAACTTCAGGAATCCATCATGTTATGTACAGTAGTACCTCTCTTAATAAAGTTCCTCTTTAGAATGTAAGGACTGATCAAACCCCATCTCTTGAAAAAGAAAAAGCTCTTTGGAATGGGGAAACCAAACCAAACAGAAATTAGTTTACATAAAATAACACACCATGCTGCAGTATGACATTTATACTGACAGAGTCTGTAGAGACTACATTGATAGACAACCACACGATTCAAGTTTGCATTAAGTACATTTTATGACATTAAGAACAAAGTAAAAAATGACTTAATGGCGTGTGCAGTGACCTATCAACTTATGTTTTTAGGTTATGTCATCAAAATGATAAGATGTATAACTATTCATAGTTGAGGATAACTCTGAACTCCTCATTCTCCTGAACAGAACTTGCCTTGTTTTGTACTACTGGGAGCTGACCCTAGGGCCGTGTTTACTATGCACAAGTATTTGACTGTTGACCTATGTCCCCCAGGTCTCTTAATTCTACTTCAAAAGTTTCCCTCAAGCTTCAGTTTTATAACCAGCAATCTACTAAACATCCATGTGTATCTCCTGGTACTACAATCACAAACTGCCCCCCCAATCCATCTTCATACTTTTTGTATCTAATAGTGCAACAATCTATATAAATTCAGAAGTACATATCATAAAAGAGATTCATGAATGTTCTCAAACTAGAAATACTTAGGTAACCAGCTTCAATACTAAGAATAAAGACATTTAGTTTCTTCAGAGTAACCTATTCTTAGAGACACCTGAGGTCCTCTTGTGATTATGGGACACAGTCTAAAGCACTTGTATAGAAAACTTTTAATAGCAAGGGCAGTAAGTAAAGCTTGGTAGACATTCCCTCTTGTAACCATCTCCAGCTTCAACCGCGCCATGAACTTATGTGCAGTTGAGAGGATGTGTGTGAAGAGTTTCATTTCCTGGGAAATGTGAGCCAAGGTCTGCCAACACCTAATAGTACACCGCTTTGAAAGGTATACACTTATTGTTTAGGTCACATGAATTACGTGAAATAAATATTCTTATATAATACCTATGGGTCAGTTTGTAGACTGAAATGCCAGTGAATAAAAACCTGGAAAATTAAGACAGATATTTACATTAAAAAAAAACTATAAATGACAAAATGCTGTTCATTTCGAACACAAAGATTCTCAAAGGACTAAACTGGTTAAATACTATGTTTTAGAAAAATATTGCCTAAGTTCCTAGAAAAATACTGATTAATAAATACCACCAATTATGTTTTTCAGGATAGTGAGGATTTTAAGTGTCTGAAACAAAGATTTAGGTAAGCTTTTATTATATTTTTTAAAAATTTTACTTAACCTGAAAACAGAAACTAAAATTTTTCTACATGTTTTGTATTTTTCTCCTAACATAGGTCTAGAATATTATCTTATTTTATGAATTTACCAAAAAATGGGGAAATAACACAGGTGACAATTTTTTTCAAATGCAATTTTAAACATTTTTGACACAGTTTTCTACTCAGTCCAGTCTGACCTTGAATTTAGTAAGTACTTTAGATAATCCTCTTGCTTGGCCTCACGCATGGTGAGAGTACAGTTGCAAGCCTTCACATCCCACTGTGAATCTAATTTTGTAGGTCTCTAGTTGAGCGGAAGACTGTTTTGCTTGGCCATGAGCAAGGCCCTAGGCTAAATTTCCCAAACAAACAAAGCAAGCGAAACTCTTGACTTTGCAGTAGATATTTCAGGTATAATAATTTCCTACTAAACTCAAATCCATAATATTACATAACTTCTGTTTACAAAAGACAGATTTCTAGGACAGAAAAAATGCGAATTATGACAATCATTCTTAATGCTCTTAATGTTGGGGGGAGAATACACTGGAAGAGTTCAAAACCAGGTTATTACACACAACACTGATTAGAAACTGAAGTCACATTAGTTCGCTGTAGGGAATGCTACAAGGGAGAACAATGACATCGGTCGGGCGTCACAAAAAGTAGATCAAACAGCGGACAAAGCCACAATGAGACGACTCTGCAATAGCTGACCAGGAAGGCAGAGGCAGGATGACTGGGGTTCAAGACGAGCTTGGGTTAACATGGATAGACCTATCTTTAAAAAATGAAGGTGTGGAAAAGAAAATCACTAAAAAACAAACAAAAACAACCACAGACTGAAGAATGATTCCAACTCAGGGAGATTAGGGAAATACATGAAATAAGAGAGAGAAACTGAATTGGAGACACACACATACCACAGGGAGTTAGGAAAGGAGAGATGAAAGAAAAGGAAGAAGAAAGGAGGAGAATATTTGCATGAGACCTCTGTTGACAGGATTGTATAAATGCTGATTTCTTGGATTTGATAACTATGCTTTGGTACATAAAATGTCAACATTTGAGGAAGCCAAAAATACAACCTAAGGGAACTCTAAGTCATTTTTACAGATCAGAAAATACTTAAAGTTAAAAAAAACATGGGCTGGGGAAAGATAACTTAGCAGGAAAGAACACTTTCTGTGCAAGCATGAGGACTGAGAGTTCAAATCAGTAGCACCCAAAAATGAATCTGAGCTTATAGTCAGCACTGTGCAGCCAGCTTGCTGACTGCTAGCCTACTCCAGGCTCAGTGACACAAAGTAGTAAGACAGAGTGATACAGACAGACTCTGATGTTCTCCTCTTGCTTCTGCATGTGCACAACAGCATATGTACACACTCATGAGCACATATGCCACACACATATACCACACATACAACTTAAAAATGCAAACAACAAATCTAAACTGCTATAAATAAAAAAAATCAAATAAATATCAAGTTTGTGGGTTCCATCCATCAGAACTCTTATCTAACAAGTGTAATTTAAATATACTGATATTTAACCCAAAAGGAAAACAAATACTACCACTTAGGGATATCTGGAGCTCTTTTTAAATATTTTCTCTTGAAACAGGATCTCCCTAAGTTGCCCAGGCTGAACTTTAATTTGCAACTCTTATGCTCTAGCTTCCTTACACATGGAAAGTATGGTAACTGGCTACAATTTGTAAAAATTTCCTCAAATGATTTGATACTCCAACAGGTTTGAGAGCTGCTGGCTCAAAGAATGATATCTAGTGTTAAAAAAAACCCAAAACTTAAGAATGAACATTCAGGATAACATAAAATTACTTTGTCTTTATACAACTCTTAAAATTTCAAAGTTCCCTTATCTACAATAAAATTCTAGTCAAAGCAGGAATGGTGCACCAACAGAGAAAGATCAGCATCAAAAGATATATGCAAAGCTGCCAAACTCTCAATCTCAATAAAACAAGAAAGGTTGCTTTTTTTCCTGGGTTATGAACTTTCAAGTTAATGTGCCAATTTTATTTTTTTTAACTTTACTTATTTATTTGTGTGTGTGTGTGTGTGTGTGTGTGTGTGTGTGTGTGTGTGTGAGAGAAAGGGCACTGTGTGTCCTGTGGAGAACCAATGGTGATTTCAGGAATCATCCTGGATTGCTTTTATCTCCTTTTTGCTTTGCTCTCTTATCATTTTTGCTTTTAGTCTCCAGATTACTGAGATTATAAGTATGAGCCACCATGTCTGGTCATTCCTCTACTTTTTCCTGTAGATTGTATTTGATTTTATTTTTCCTTTAAATTTTATTACAAAAAAAAATCACAATGACTCTAAAGACATATGTACTATATGTGTGTGCACACACGGGTGTGTGTGTGTGTGTGTGTGTGTGTGTACTGGTAGGTGTTAACATATGTTATTTTCCTTATTCAATCTTGGAAGTCTAAAAGAGTACAGCAGAGAGATAGAGCCTTTGATTTGCATATACAAGTCTGGATCTATGTTTGTTCCCAAGAATGAAAACCAAACCAAGCCAAAATGACTAAAGACTGTAATAAATTGGGCTGTCTTTTTCTCTCATAATGCATTTATATGAACTTGATAAATATTTCCAAATTTAGGCAACTTTTGCTACGACTAAAGAAAAATTACTTCTAATATTTGATAAATAATAGTCCTTTAATAAAATAGAATTATGAGTAATACAAAAAAGAATTTAGCATAAAGGACTATAACTGATTAGACGTGTACAGCTGTGAGAACATTTCAAATACCAAAGCATTTTATTTATGCAATCAATAATCTGTAAGACAAAAAAGTAAATTCTGACAACAAAGAAGTATAATTTAAATGAAAAAAATGTTATGTGTTTCAATCAAATCTTGTGAAATCCTATTAGCATCAAACCAAGACATAAGAAAATTTCACTGTAGTGGTTAAGAATGTGTTCTATTAATATATTTTAGAATCTAACTCTGTAGCGTTACTAAACAATTATTTATATATCTGTGGATCTATGAATAAATTAGTGTTATCATTGTTTTCAATTTAACAAATTCAACCATTTTCCATTCATGAAGCACCATTTATGCACCATCATTACTGAAGGAGTAACTTATTCTTTATGAAAATCAGCTGTTAAGAAATTGTTCAAAATCATGAAGCAGGGGCAGGGGAGATGGCTCAGTAGGTAAAGTACCTGACATGAGATTAGAATTCATATCCCCAGAACCTATGTATAAAAAGCTGGACAAGCATAGTGATCACATGTACCTAAGTACTGGGGAGGACAATGGCATCCCCTGGGCGAGCAGGTTAGAGTGATGGGAATGGGCAAGCTCCACATTTGGTTCTGTGAATAGTTCAGACTTCAACAAATAAAAAGACCAAGGAAGACACTCAATGCCACCTTTGGACCTGCACGCACACACACACACACACACACACACACACACACACACACATACACACACACTACATATATGCACATGCCAAAAAAAGTTTAAAATGCTGTTTTCCAGTCCAATCTCACTCTTTCCTGCCATTTCCATGTTGATCACATCCTTCCTTGCACACAGCCATAGGCAACTCTCTTAAATTTTAGACACATTTCTAACAAAATTTACCTATATGTCTCAAATACTACTTTCCTAAAGTCACATGAAATTGACTACAAATAAGTTAACTTGGGTCAGAAAGATGTCTCAGTAGGTAAAGATACATGCATGTAAACCTAAATACCCATGTACAATCACTGAATCCCAGAAGGTGTCCGGAGAGAACCAGCTAGTCAAAGTTGTCTTATGACCTCTACACAAGTGCCTTGGCTCGCAATAAACAACTTATATTTTTAATACTTTTAAATTTTATTTTATTTTTATTATTATTTATTCAATTGTGTGTGTGTGTGTGTGTGTGTGTGTGTGTGTGTGTGTGTGTATGTGAGTGTGTGTAGAACCACGGATGAATTCAGGAACCACCATGGACGCCTCCACCTCCTCCTTGTTTACTCTGCCCGGGGATTCACAGGCTCCGCCCTACCAGGACCAGAAACGCAGGCTGCCCCCGCTTCCGCCCAGCGTCTATACGTGGGGTCTAGGATCCGAACTCAGGACCTTCTGCCTACAAGGCAGAGGCTTAACCCCTGAGCCACCTCTCCAGCCCCTTTTAATATTTTTAAATATTCCGCCCAGCGTCTATACGTGGGGTCTAGGATCCGAACTCAGGACCTTCTGCCTACAAGGCAGAGGCTTAACCCCTGAGCCACCTCTCCAGCCCCTTTTAATATTTTTAAAAAGGTTAATTTATTCATCTTCATTAGCAGCAAGTGTTGGACTGGCAGTTTTGCTCAATGAGAGCTTACTAGGCAACACATGTCAAGACCCTGGGTTCAATCTCCAAAACCAAAAGAGAAAAAAGAAAAAAACAACTGGTTTTTGTTTCTTTGTGTTTGATTTTTAAAGGGACTTTATTGAGGAACAAAGTCAGAACGGGGATGGAATCTGGGTGGCTGAACCAGTTCAGGCTGAAAGTAAGTCATCCAGCTTCTAGCCTCCTCTTTTTTTTTTTCTTTTTCATTCTTATTGCACTTTTATGTGTCTGGTGGGGGGATGCATGTATGCATATATATTTCTCATGTACACAGACTTACATGTGTGTAGATACTCAAGGCCAATATCAGGAATCATCCTCAATTCTTCTTCCACTTTATTCTCTAATCATACAGAGCTCACTGATAGAGGGTTATTCTGGCTAATCAGCTTGTTCTAGGTATTTCCTGTCCTCCCCTTCTGGACTGGAGTTACAGGTATGTTACCACACCTGCTGGACAATTTCATCAAGGAACTCCATTTCTTTTGCTTGCACAGCAAGCACTTAGCCACTGAGACATCTCCCTAGCTCCTTTGCTTTTTTTTTTAAATACTATATGCTATTTATGGTCTCAGAAAATAATTGCTAACATTTACTAATAAATATTTCAGATATTGTTTTAAATGTTAGCATTTCCCCTCAAAATATTACCATGGAACTATGATTATTTCTGTCTAGAGATGCCAAGTAAAGTATCTTGCAGAATTACAGATTATAACTAATAAAATTGGGACCTCAACAAATGCAAATGTCTCCAGAGTCAGAGAATTTAATAACGTTAACATATCATTTGCCTAATCTAAGTCAAATTATTGTTAAAATAAAAATTCAATGCTATGAAAGGGCTCTGAAAAGGAAATCCCTTTACTCATATTCTAAAAACAGTAATTTGAGTGTTTAGGAGATGCTCAGTTGGTGCAGTACTTGTTGTACAACTATGAGTACCTGAGCTTGGATTCCCAGTACCCATAAAAAAGTGAGAGCTGTAGAACACACCTCTAACCCTGAAGGGCAAAGACAGGTAGATCCCTGAAGCTCGTTTGTCAGCCAGACTAAATTAGTAAGCTGCAGACTCAGGGAGAAACAGTCTCAAAGAATAATATTGAGAGGACCAGTGAGACAATTCTGCAGGCAGGGCACCAAGACTGAAGACCTGAGTTCAATCCCCAACTCGCATGGTAAAGGAAGACAACTAACCTACAAACTGTCCTGACATCTACGTATCATGGCATGTATATGTACACATGTGCACATACCACACACACACTCTTCTGTCTCTGTCTCTCTCTCGAATGCATGCACACAGACCACACGCGTACAAATACACTCAAAATAAATGCAAAATACACACATTCATACTCACCTGTACTCATAAGTGCATGCATACAAGAACATGTACACCACACAAATACATATTCCACACAAGCACACACATATACAAAATATCAAGATTTAAAAATAAAAGTTTTAAGCACACTGACACAGTATTATTTTCCTTCATATTATTCTTAATTATAACAAAGCACAGCTGTGAGTTAAATAAATATCAGTCTGAATATCAATCATAAATTACAGTTAAAAAACAAATGTATTTTTAAAATTTATACCTCAAACTGCCTTCAAAATTATCTGGTGTCAGGCCAGTGAAACAGCTTAGAGGGTAAGGTGCATGCTCAAAACCCTGAGGACCTGAGTTCCATCCCTAGAAGCCCACATGGTGAAAGGAGTTATCCTCTGACCTCCACCCCATGCACCAGAGCACACATGTGCATTTTCTCCCTCAAATAATTAAATAAATAAATAAATATTAAAGGAAAATTATCAATAATCAGAAATTTGATAAAAGACCAATCCTTCTGAAGCTGGTAGGAAATAAAGTATTTCAAAGAAAATGTTCATTTGCCATAAAATGCCTGCCAGTTAAATAATACACACTGATGTTTAAATGACTCCCCACATGAGAATTAGAAACTAGGACTGGGAATGTTGCTGAGTGGTAGAATGCTTGCACAGCATGCACAAGACCTAATGCCCACACACATAACTGCAATAAATAAGCAAATAAATAATTTAACAAATTCAAAAGAATAAAGCACAATGCCCAAGACTCTGAATTCTACATTAATATACTCTGAATTCTACATTAATATATTTTATTCTAAGTGCTTTTTTCTTTCAAATGATAATTTTTGTTTCTGGCTAATAAAGGTAAGATTATTTACTCAAACAACTTAATAAAAATATAAACTTTCATTATGCTTACTTGCCTGTAACTAATCGATGCCTCTGCTGAAATGTCCTAAGAATGGGAATGTAGCTTAGAGTAGAGAGCTTACCAAGGATGCAAAAAGCATTTGGTTTGATCATAGAATAAGCAACACACGAGGCCTATAATACTCCCAAGTTTTACCTTGTAGCAGCTACTTAATATCTCAGTATGCATTTAACCATGACTGAAAGAGGAAGATCACTTCCAGTAGGATTCTAATATTTTTTCTTTTTTCTAGAGATTGGCACTTTTTTCTGCATGTGTGTTGGGACAAGGGGGAACAGAGAGATTAGAAAAGGGGGAAAAATCACTAAAGTCATTAGTGTTATAGTACTAAAATTATCTAAAATAATCTACCCACTTCTAACAAAAATACAGCTCTGAAAAACTAAGGACTGGTCTGTGATCTCAGAACTTGAGAAGCTAAACAGAATTACTCCAGATTGATCTAGAGAACCCATTCCAAGTTAGCCTGGGCTATATAACATGACCTTGTCTCAAAACACAAAAACAAACAAGCAAAGAAAACCCACACACAAAAAGGGCAGTTCTCCACTGTAATGTTACGACTTCCAATAATATTAATTCATTCATGTTTTAAAACTTTGTGTTTCTTCCTAATTATATATCCATTTCCTTTTTGTCCTTTCCTCTCGCCCTCAATGGCTCTGGTCTATCTCTCCAGTTGCTTGAGTCCCTTTCCCTTCAAGTATAAAGCAAAAAATAGCTACCATAGCTTCTGAAGTTGAACTACCAACTTCAATTTCACTGTTTCCAAGGTATTATTCTTTCAAGTAGTATATGACTCTGCCCATATCTTTGAATAATTTAGATTGGAAAAAACTTGACAATATTAAATTTCAGTTATGAAAGATTAAATATCAGCTTCCTAAATTAAAATTACACATAATTTTTTTAAAAAGACATTTGCATACAAAAAACTTTAATAAAAATATATGCATGGTAATCTAATTTCAGACTTAATTTCAACTATCTGCAAATCAAAGGTAATATCAATAATATTACATATTAATATATTATGACCAGAGTCCATATTATTTAATTAATTGGCATCAGAATCAAAATGAGTAATTCAATCCAGTAGCAAAAATACCAATAATTTAAAAAAATGAAGATTTTTCATAACAGGAATTATTTCTTTATGTACATTTTTGTGTGATAGATTAACTTAGAGTTAGCACTTTTTTCTTTGCCCTTACAATTTTCTTGACGCATTAATGCTTGCCTGACTTTTTCATTTTATAAAGTAACTCAGAGTCTGTATGGCAGTAATCAACAAACACACACTGATTACCCCAAAGTTTTTGAGTGGTGGGATTTAAGAAAATGCTACATTTCATGCTTTTATTAAATACCTTGTGTGCACAGTACAACTGAGGAATAAAGAAATCTTGAACAAAATTCAAAGTAGGTCCCTTTTAAAAAATGTGAACAAATTTTAAAGAATGTTTGTTTAAAGAAAGTAAATTTGGAACTGGCACTAGTCTTCATAGTTTTTCATCAATACTAATTCACAAAAAAGCAGTTAACAGAACAGTAGATCTAAGGAGATGTCAGAGAATTACCTAACTCATTCAAAAAGGAAATACTGACTATAGTGAGGGAGTCAATGTATCTATCAGACTCAAATCAAAACAGGAAAAAAAAATTAAACAGGTTGGACTTAAATCAAAAACTTTAACAATTAATAAACCAAACTTACCCAATTTTTGCCTTCTCTTTCAACTTTGAACAAGTTTTTGTTTTCTTGTTGCTTTTGTCTTTTGGTTTAGATTTCATCTTTCTACCTTTCTTTTCTTCTTTCCCGTCAACAGAAGCACTAGGAAAGTTGTCAGGGCTCATTACTCGTGGAATATTTCGTTCCCCACGCTCTTTTGCTCTTGCTATGGCCTCTGATATTATTCGATTAGCCTTTTCTTGCTTGCTTTCTGATTCCACCTTTCTTCTCGGCTTCTTCTCAGACATGATCCTCACCTGGGTATTCTGCAACTTGGTATATGTCCCAGGACAATCGTTCTTCTTGGAAGATGGAGGCTGGGGAAAACAAATAATAGAATATAAATATAAAGCAATAATAGAATATACCAAAATGTGTGTGTGTGTGTGTGTGTGTGTGTGTGTGTGTGTGTGTGTGTGTGTGGAGAAAGAGAGAGAAAGAGAATCTGAAGATTTAAAGCTGGACTTAAATCTGAGCAAATAAGTTGAGTGCTACAAATCAGTGTAAAATTAAGACATTTTTGCTTATATAAAAATTAGTTTAGGTACAAAATAAACAGCTCAACTACTACTTGTAAATTTAAGGTTAAGGAAGGATATATTTTCATTGATATTTTTGTAACATTCTTGGTTAGCGAATCAGATTTTATTTTGGAAATGCAGTTGATTCGAATTTTAATTCTACATTTTTTTTTGTAATTGGGGTCTTTTTCTTTTCTTTCTACTCCAAAACTCTAAAAATTATTAGTAAATTCAAAATTTCAATTTTCACCTAGACTTACCAGTCCTTATAATGAGTTTGAAAAACAAAAAATACAGCCTGTTTTAATACTAAGAAAACCTGAAATCACTTTAATTATTTTAATGCAACAACGCAGCTAGTTAGTAAACAGACATTCTCACTAAAAATTAAAGAAAGTTTTAGTTTCCTATAAAAGAGTTAAACGTGGATTTTTGTTCTTTTTTTTGTATCACAATTATTTTGCTCAAGCAATTTGAGAAACAAATTTTATAATTTTAAATTACAATTATTAATATCTTAGCAATATCACAGGAAGCAGCCCAGGAGCATTTTAAGAAGAATTTCCTCTTCAAACACACGGTCATACACATGTACTTAGGTCACAGTTTTGTTATGTTCTTACCCGTAAACATGCCTCTGACTACAGCAAAGGAAAAAAACATCAGGACTTTCCAAAGACACCTCCATGCTGACCCCAGTGTGCGCCACTGGGTCTCTCCTATGCCTGCCTCAGCAAAGGTCTCCCAGTAGCGCTGCAGCACTGGGGAGGGAAGCTAAAATGCCACCGTAAGGCCTACAGACTACAACAAATAACCAAGACTCGAGAAAACAGCAACAAGCTCAAGATGGCGATGCAGTACGACTCCCGCAGCAGCAGCCAGTAATAAGGAAGGTTATTCAATCCCATTAGCCTTTTAGCCCAAAGAACCCCTCCTCCTCCCACTCATTCAGGCTTTCACTTACCCTTCCTCTTGGCCTCTTCACTGAAGACATTTTTGGCGTCAGACAAAGGCTTGCCCTCTGCTTTTTCACCACCCCAGGCAGTGCTCAAGAAAAAAGCATTGAAAGAAGATTCCTAAATGGCCTATTTAGCAAGCTGCAACCAAGAGATGCATAACCTTCCACAAATACACATTTTGATTTATCAACACATTCGTGCTTTGCCAAGTTTCTACCTACTGTTCATCCTATTTAGCGATGATAGAGGCTGTAAGTCCTCCTAACAAGCGGAGTTTATCAATAGCTGTAAGCAGATAGCCAGATTCCAACAAAGCACAGAAAGAAATGAATGCACAAAGCATCAAAATGCATCAGCATGAATATTAGAGATGTCGTTAAAAATACTGACTCCTTCTGCGGAAGTAGGCCAGCAGATGGTGCTACCAGTTATTATTCCATTAGACTCTGCAATTTAACCCCCAGTGGACTGTTCTCCCCTCAGTGTAGCACATTAACTCTCACTCTGCCATTTTCTGCAGTAAGGCTTTTAAAATATACCATCAAGGATGGTATTTTAAAATCATCTAGAAACTAAAAAGGGGAAATGACTTTATGTGGCTACATGTACTTTTATTTAATCCAATTAAATTTTTATTATGGAAAAATATTCTTCTACACAAAATTCTAACAAATTTAAAATGCTGAAAGCAGCTGATGATGGATGAACAAAGGGTTAAAGAGCAGGTCATGCAAATGCACTTAACGAGTGACTTGTTAAGAAGTTAAGGTCTCCTGTGACAACAAAAACCTCCCTTACTTACAAAAGGGAGAAATGAAACTGTTTTTATTATATCCATGAACATTTATTTTCCTAACACAGAAAACCTATACTCTTTATGACCTTTACACATTGTTTTAACTACACTATTTTTAGATAAAATTAGTTTTTAATCTTCTGTTAAAATAACTAACAAATTAACTTGATTTTAATCATTAGTAAAACTTTCCCTTCTATAAAAAGGTTGTTTTAGTAACACAGTTCTTAAATAACTAACACAAAATTTCACTGTTTTAAGATCCAATTTGTCTTTCTCATTAGAGCCATTTTTCACAAGTCAATCGTCACCAGCTATTGGCCAACAAAGCATAGTGCTCCATCATTTTCCTCTGAGCATGAAGGTTTACAAGAAAGATGTCCCACCCTCTGAGCAGAGTCCTAGAAAGAGCAATCGGACAGTGTGAGAGGAAAGTTAAGGCAAAGAACCAGCAGCTGAAACGAAAGCATCTCATTGGCTGCAGAGATCACTGACAGAAAACAATGATAGTATTACTAAGAGCTAACATATACTTAGTACTTAGCAAGTGCAAGGCACTATTCTAATTATTTTATCGATATTACCTTAATCTTGAATAAAAGATAGGTAATAACACTGATAAGGCAAAAGAGGAGAAACCAACAGAAAAGGAAACTATTGGGGTCGGAGATATGATGACTGGACGTTGCCAGAAAAGTGAGTTTGAATCTCCATGTAAATCTACACAGTGTAGCCTGCATGCAACTATAATTCCAGCATTCCTATGGGAAGCACAGATAAGAGATTCCCTGGAAGTTTGTGAGCCTGGTAGTCTGGCATACTCAGTGCAGGTGGGGGGAAAGGATGGAGAGTGAAATGGCAAGAAACCCTGTCCCAAACAAGGTGGGATGTGATTTGACACCTAGGGTTGTCCTCTGAAAGCATGTTGTGGCATGTACACATCCTCATTTATACACACGTATACTCATATACATATATAGACAAATATGTAAATATAAATATACATACTCACTCTAGTGAGGGAATAACATGACAAAATAAAACATATATGAGAGCAAACCAATACAAAAAATAATGATAATCATTTTAGGAAAACAGTTAAGCTACTGAAGACCAGAGTTCAAATCCCTAGAGCCTAAGTAAAATGCTGTATGGGTGTAGCAGCCAGTCTATAATTCCAGTTTTGGAAGGCAAAGACTGGAAACCCCCAAAGTGAGCTGGCTAGCCAGACTAGCCCTGCTGGCAGGCAGACTGTGGGTTTGATTAGGTGATCTTGCTGCAAGGGGAAAAAAGTGTAGAAGAGCAATTGAGAATGATTTCCACTATCAATCTTGAGCCTCAAAACACATGTCCATGCACACTCAGGCACACACAAGCATGTATACACAAAAGCACACTCCCTGCACATACACATAAAAATAGAAAAAGAAAAAAATAGTAACTAACAGCTAATAAGAATGCTTATTTTATGTCAGGCACTATTTTCACTATTCCTAACATTTCACATTTTCTCTCGTATTTACTGTCCCAGTTAATATATATATATAAAAAAGGAAAGATCAAGGCAGACTGCTGCTTTCATTATGAATAAGGACACTTAAGTCAGAGAAAAGATTAAAAGATGAGAGAAATTCATTATAGAGATCATATTTTGAGCTACTATGTCATAAAACATTTGATTCAAAATGTATGTGGTAAAAATAATATTTGTTTTCATTTCCAATGCCTTTTCAAAGAAGTGGAAATCGACTAGATAAAATATGGTTGAGTTGCAGGCAGTTCAATATCTGATTTCGGGGCCAGGTGCTAGTGTAAGAGAAGATAAAAGAAATAGGGAATCTAGATGAGAAAGGGTGCATGTACATAATCTGTTCATGCTGAATTTCAAATGGAGAACTCTAACATTCAGAAATTGGGACTAGAGAGAAGGAACAGCCATGACTGAGCTGTAACATGGAGAATCTGGGGCTGGGGATGTTTGGGGCTGGGGTATCAAGATGTGGATTGGGCAACTAGCATGTGTAGACCAAGCTTAAGCCCAGCATGTAACAAGAGCAATGTGATTTTCTCTGCTGTTCTCTTTAATTACACTTAACTCTGTTGCAATATTCACAACCTGGGAGAATTCTACAATATCTCACTTCTCCTATAAAGTTAAGAGTTCTCACTACCTTACCAAGAAATTGTAATCACTTAAAAATAAATCTGAACAGAATAGTGCATCTGTGATCAAACATTTCTTCTAATACTAGAATACAGGACTTCAAAACTCTATTCCTACAGAACATCAACAATGAGATGATACCAATTCTGTTCTGTTCAGACAAATACAAATGTTCATTATATTTTCTTTCTCTTTCCCCCATCATGAGCACTAATAAAATTCTGTCAAATCTACTTAATTGTATTCTGTTTTTCTCTTTCCAATCCCCACGGACTTTCTTGGATTAATTCCTATTCACTCTCTTGGAGTTTTGTAGGAAATGTCCTTACTAAAGTTTTCAGGAATGATGGAGCATCAGGCAACCTGCAATCTATGCTCAAATGGGGTAAGGTTAAAAGATTCTCTTTGTAATACATTGCAAAAAAAAATTCTCTTTGTAATACATTGAAATTTTTCTTTAGGTTTGTGACAATTTCAAGACACAAGTTACTTAAAAATTTAAAACAAAGTTATAGGCCTCATTTCCTCCAAGAAGCTATATGCTAAGTGATGAAAGGTACGCATGTTATTTTTAAAATATTTGTAAAATAAGAAAAATAAATTTTAGCAAAGTAGCTATCTTGCAAAAATGCTTTGTTTATGATTTATAACACTAAGGATTAAACCCAGGCCTTACAAACACTGGGAAAATGTTCTTCCACTGAGCACTTATACAGCAACAAGGAAGAAAATCTAGGGTTATATTTCAGTACTGGATAAATTAAAACATTCATAGTCTGAGTGCTTTTTGAAATCACAGGTATATTCAATAACAAGTCATGATATGAACTGAACTGAATCCAGACTAGCATTTAAAAAGAGATGTAAAACTAGTATCTCTGTTAGCTGTGGTTAGAGAGGCTGCTTTCTTTTTAACTGGCCAAAGTTCTGGGATAAGTTATTGCTGAATGCTCATCTCAAAATGAAATATCAACATCATCCCATTCCAAGGCCTAGGGACCTAGGGAAAAGAGTTCAGAGAAAATGTGAGAGTCAGAGCAAAGGGCAAAGTGCTTGAAACACCACCCTCCTGGCATGACAAGCTGTTCAACTCTTGAATTCTCAACAGCTGTGACTACTGCATGAGATTGGGCTCCTTGACATTCTGTCATAGTGGGGAGTGAGAATGGAGCCCCATTCCTTGCAAAGCAGTTAGAAGTTGCTGGGGGAGAGAAAGACATTTTCCTTGGTGTTATAGTCTCAAGTTAAATGCCCCATGCTCTTGGAAGTAATCCTAATTAAATTCATTGGTACACAAAACCACAGAACATACAACAGATTTTTTTAAAAAAATCTGAGTATGGATTTAAATTTCTTTTCTTTTGGTAAAATACTTTTCTCAATAATGGTCAATTTTTCCATTTCAAATACTATAGTTGCACACAAACAAATGGAATGATAGAACCATTAGCATATGAACATTACAGAAATTATAAATTTCCAAAATAGAATGATCCATGCACAGAAGTTACATTCTAACTAAAAGACTCAGTATTCATCTACTAAGAATTATACATGTTCCACTTGACATATTTTTACATATTCTCAATGTTTACTGACATTTTAAATAATAATGTGCAGGGACTCATTGCATATCATAAGCATATCATAAGCAGATAGATATAACTCCCTAGTAAGTATAAAATACAGAACAAGAAGTTTTTCACAATACATATATGCAACAGCATTGTAGTAAAAATATTCCAGAGTTCAGAAAACAGAGAACTTAGGTGTCATAACACAGGACAAAATAGACAAAAGAAAGTAAAAAACAGACTTCATATAGCCAGGCTTGAGTAAAGATTCAGAGCCCTGAGGATGCACAAGGATATATCAGGTCCTCAGCACAGAAGAGGAAAACAAGCCCGACAGCTCAGAGAAGCAATGTAAAATAGCCAAAGACAACAGTAGTGAAGCCCAAATATGCCAAATTTAAAAGACTGGTAGATGAAGAGGTCTAAGAGGCAAGAGAAGAGTGTGGTCCCATGGAAACAAACTCAGAAAAGCTCAGTTACAAAGCTGCACAACTGGGCTGATGACACAGCTAAATGGGGACAGCACTTGTCTAGCATGTATGATGCAGTAGGCTCAATTCTAGGCACCATATGTGAATGAGTGAATAGACAGATTTCTGTAGTCATTTCTGAAGCAAATATACCATAATCATTTGGTATCGTATTTGACAAGGCATTTTAGTTGTCAACAGTAAAATAATATACTATTTTTAAAATTGTTTGAAAAACAATTAGTTATTTAAATACATCAACCAAAAATAAATATCAGACATTAGTGTAATGATTTTTTTTAATCAATGCACCTATTTTTTCCTTCAAGTTACCAATAAAGGCATACTTGTATTTTCTGTTTGATTGTGTTTGAGGAATTAGTTATTGTTTTTGGCTTTGGGAGACAGGATCTAGCAGTGTAGACCAATCTGGTCTTAAATTCACTAAAGAGACAAGGCTATCCCTGTTAAAGGCCTAGGCCTTTGGAGGGCCACAATTATAGGTTATGACAAACTACCACACTAAGCTAAGACTTGCTTTTAAAGGGGTGAAAAAAAGACTCACAAGGAAATTATACTGTTAGCCTTTTTTTGAATTCTGTCCTGTTTTGTTTACAGAGTTTACCTACAATGGACAGATATTTTGCTTAACTGTCTTCCTATCTGTGAACTGCCAGGTTTACAAATTAAATTATTTTCATCTTGTAACATGTAGTATTCAGGTTCCCCATTAGCTAATAATGACTTTAAAAGGAGTCTATAATCTTGAATTTATAGCGACATTATAGTACTTTTAAAGTAGTGTCTATATTTTAATCATCCACATAGCAGCTTAAGTGAGTAGATATTCTGAAAGTTGTGCTTGTAAATAATAAAAACACATTCCATAACTTAGAGGAAACACATGGGAATAGAGAACATGACAGATGCAATGGCAGAATCCACTAGTCGGGAATGTGTTCCATGGGGTGTACTCAATGGGGATGAAATCAATGGGGTGTACTCAATTGGCGATGTACTCAATGGAGTGTGACCAATGGGATGTGCTCAATGAGGTATACTCAATGGGGTGTGCTCAATGGGGTGTGCTCAATGGGGTGTGCTCTGCATATACTCAAAGGGGCATAGTCAATGGATGCACTCAATGGAGATAAACTCAATGGGGATGTGTTCAATGTGATGTACTCAATGGGGATGTACTAAATGGGGTGTGGTCTGACTTTCAGTTTCATTATTTACTCAACTTTTTCAACTGTAAAATGGAGATGATAGAAGCTCTACCCTAAAAGCAGTGGTGAATTTCATACCATTCTTACAGTGTTTGGCATGATGGCTGGTGTACAAAAATTCACAGGTGATAACCATTTCTACTATAATGTACTTAATAAGATTAACCAATAATTCCCAGGATGTGCTTAAACTGTATAGGGCAGATGACTGTTTTCCTCCCAAACAAACAGTAAGAAACAAAGCCAAGAAGGCAAACCACAGATCGAAGGATGTAAGAGTGATATGAATGACAGAATTCAAAAGAAAAATTAGAAACTCTAGAGATTTATGAACCAAATCCACTATGTAGAGCTTGTTTATGTTATGACATGAAGAAGTCAAATATACAAGTATATAACTTGGAAAATTTGGAATCTGACCAGATACTTGACTATAAAAGCAACACCAAGGAAAAAGCAGGTTTTACTGCTAGTTGGTAGATATTTTTCTTTGTGTGCATGTTAAATGTCAACATAAGCTTTAAAAGTTACATTCTGGAATAAGTAGATCAGTATGACAAGAAGACTAGATGCATGTGGAAGACTAGGCATTCAGGTAAGATTAAAACTGATATCCATCATGTTAAAATACATTCAAACTTTAGGCTGAAAGAATCAGAGAACCAGAGATAGCTCATTCAAGAGTAACAATCAGCTAGATGATAGCATACCTTATATTCTCAGTACTTGGGAGCTGAGGCAGGAGAATCACAGGTGTGAGGCAAGCCTGGCTCACACAGTGAATTCCAGGCCTGCCAAGGATATATAACAAGTCTCTTAAATTTCTTTTCAAAAATTAAATTTTTTTAATTAAAAAAAAAATTTCCAACACTTAGGAGGCTAAGATAGGAGGAGGAGGGAGGGAAGAGGGAATTTTAGATATAGACTTGCTAAATGGCTTCTAAAAATTTATTTTTATTTAGAAAAGGACCATATGTGCTATAAAAACATGCAGTATTTAACCACTTATAATATATATCACATATGGTCTGTGACACTTGCTTCCAAAGAAAAGAATATATTTACAACATTAAACCACAAACTTTAGTAAGTTCATTACTTACTGACAACAATAAATATGTTGTCACTCAGCTACTAAGAGTAATTCTTAGTATAGCACTCTGAATAAAAGAATGGACTTTGGAGTCAACTAGCCCTAGGTCTGACTTTCAGTTTCACTATGTACTAAACTTCCTTAACTGTAAAATGGAGATGACAGAAACATCGACACTATTTTTTTTTCAGTTTTGCTGCTCCTGCAATGCCCTTGGCTCCATCCTGATGGGTATTGGATATCACCCCCTGGCCAGAGATAAAAAGCTGTTAAAATAGAGTCTTATTATAAGGATAGATTCAAAGATAGATGGAGTAAGAGTAGGAAACTGCAGTGAGGGGTGGGTCAGTCTCCCATTGCCAAATGCCCTCCCTTTCTGGTAAGATCATACCCCATCAGTTGCAAGTGACCAGGAAGGAAAAAAAAATCAACCAATCATAATTCAGATCATCAGAGACTCTGTATCAACCACCTGGAATCAGGCCTGCCTAATCTCTCCCCATCCTGAAGCTTAGGGAAATTTGCGGAAGAGGGGGCGGTAAAATTGTAAGAGCACAAGGATGGGAGGAGTCATGATATGCAAGATACTCCACACAAGTTAGGGCCGAAGCAATTATAGTAGGACTCCGCATGATCTGCTCAATGACCAACATATCGTTGACCCCTCGAAGTCTAGCATGGACTAAAGGCACTAGGATCCTTAGAAGCAAGGGATTAACAGTCACAATTGTGTTCCTATACTTAAGGGGAACACAAGAAAGAGTTTTAGGAAATGCCACTGAGTCTTTACACCTCATCAGAGAGGAGGACCCAGAGGAAAGTTTGGTATACACATTAAAGGATGCTTCAGAGATGGGGGGAGGGGGCATTGGGAGAAAGGGAGGGAAGGGAGGAAAGAAGGGGAAAAGGTGGGAGGAAGCAGGGAGGTCCAGGGAGGGGTAGAGGCTGGGAGGGGATAGGGGTACCTATTACGTTTGTATGAGCAGAAAAATAAATACATTTAAAAAATAAAATTAAATTAAATTAAAAAAAAAGAAACATCGACACTATAAAGCAGTAGTGAAATTTCATAGTGTTCCTACAAGTGCATGGCATGGTGGTTGGTGTACAAATACTCACCAGTGATAAATAACCATTGCTCCTGTAATGTGATCTTGCCTCTCAGTATATCATACCAGAGAATAATAATATCAGAACATCTTATTACTGGTGATGTTAATCCTGATTACTTGGTTAAGTAGTGTCTATCACACTTATCCACTATAAATGTCTTCTTAGAACATGTATTTATGGAGAGCCACTTTGAGACTACAAAAATATATTGTTTCCTATATATATATGCCAAATAATTTCAGCAAGCATTGATGATTATTGCTGTAATAGTTATCACTGTAGCGTTTACCTAATAGAAATTTCCCCTTTCCATCATTACTCCCACATTCTTCATTAGATTCTGTGAGAAAGAGCTCTCACTTCCTATTCATTCTTCCAACCATCTATTCATTTACTTATTCATCTATTTACCCATTTACTCACTATATTTGTTATAATCTGAAGCTATGAATATTTGTTGCTCACATTACTGTACTCTAGTTATTTAGAAATCTTTCAAGCTGGTCTCTGTATTTACTGAACAAACCCATCACATTTCAAACACTTCCTTACTTTCTAGCACTGTATATTCTAGGTTCATGGAATGACTGAGATGAAAGCCACACATAGTAAGCTAAAAAGGAAATGGGCCCAGTGTGGAGCCACATGGCTGCACTACCAGCACTGAGGAAAGAGGTAGGAGGACAGCTGCAAGAAGGAAGCCAGTCTGGATTGTGCAGGGGCGATCCTATCTCAATACTCTATCTCACTACATAGGCAAGGATGACCCCAAATATCTCAGGAAGGGGGAGAAAAAGTAAGGGAAGAACATAAGTAGATAAAATGAACATCAAAGATCCATCCTAAATAAGCAAAAGGAAAATAATAAGTATATTAAAGTGGGAGCGGCTAAGACTATAGTCTTAACACTTGGGACAAAGAAGTAAAAAGATCATTCTTAGATAAGTAGTGAATTTGAGACCAGCCTAAAGTATGTAGAGATCAGAGAATCAGAATCTGGATGCTTGTGGAATGAAGTATAACAGATAGTAGAGTGCTGAAAATATGAAAGAAAAAAAGGAAAGAATATTATAACTTAAATATAAAATTAATGACATTACAAATAAAAATTTTAAATATTATACACACTGACATGGTGTGTCCTCCACAGACTCATGTGTTTGAAAAGGTCATGGCACCTTTAGGAAGTGAAGCCTTGCAAGAGGAAGGCAGACACAAGGGGTGGGTCTTGAGGTGGATTAGATTTACCATACTTCCAGGAGAGGTCAGCTCTTGTACTTGGTAGTTTTGCAGTTCTAAGCCTTCTGGATGGATGTGACCAAGGTCTCTTCTAGCTTCTGCTGCCAGCCATGCCTTTTCTGTCATGAAAGTCTCCCCTCTGGAACCGTAAATTGAATAAATCTCCTTTCTCCCTTAAGTTGCTTGACTTTGGGTGTTCTCTCACAGCAACAGATAATATTAACGGGTACACACAGTGATTTGGTAACTAATATAATTTCTATAGTATATTCCCCCTTTCAGAAAAAGTTTTTAATATCAACATGTCAAGTACATTTTTGTGAATACAATGTTACTTTATTATAAAATCCTTAATTTTATAAAGTTTCCAACTATTTAAATTATCAAGAATCCCATTAATGGTATAAACGTGATTTCTACATTACATCAAAATTAAAATTAACCCATATTCTAACACAGAGAAATAAAAACAGCACATCATAGTATCTTTTAATATGATGCTTCTGACAGGGATGAAAGTAGAGGTCCTAAGTATTTTTGTTTTTGTAATTTTTGGAAGTAGTAGGCACTAGAAGCAGCTCAGAAAGCATGTTTAGCAGGTGTCTTACCACTAAGTACATACATCCCAGCCCTTTTAATTTTATTTGGAAACCTTGGACTCAAGTCCTTCCTCTTTTAAGGTTGAGTTTTACTCCCTGAGCCATCTCTCCACTCCAAACATTTTTTCCCATTGGACACATCAGGTAATACTGCATAAATCAGAATTCTTGCATATCAGCAAAAATCATTTGAATGTTTGTGACTATTAACATAATCTGTTAAAGTACTACCACAAATACATGTAAAAAGAGGTATAAATCCTAAACATAAAACATTTAAACCTTAACCTCAGTTTTATGCTGGAAGAAGTATAATTTTATAAGATGCTACAGAATAATCATATAAGGTCAACCTGGGTACAATGTCGTGTCTCAGCTACTTGGGAGGATTTCTTGAAGTAAGGGGCTCAAGACCCAACTAAACAATATAATAAGACTCTGTTTATTTTAAGCTAATTAACTACATGATTGAGAGAGGCTTTTTTATATAGGTCATATTAAACTTGAACCTGATGAACCTGTAGCAATCCTCATTGAGTTTCCCAATGGGAAACTGCCTTGGGATTTATAGGTGTGCAACTGGTTTGGCAATTTGTTGCTTTGCTGTTTTGTTTTAGTTTTTGTTTTGAGCTGTTGAAGTTCGCCTGCATGGTTACTGATAAACCATCATCAAATGGCTTAAGGGAATAAGGGTTTTGTCTCTTATGATTGTCTGGTTACAGTCCTCAGTCCAGCTTGACAGGAGAGCTCACGCCAACACCAGGGCTGAGGGAACTGGCCACACCCATCTCTACGTAATGGCTGAGAGGGATGATCCTTACTTGCCAGACCAGCATGTCTGGCCAAGTATACACAAGGATGCCAACACTCTCAGTTAGCTCTCTATTTTATTCCAGGGCCTAGTCCCATCCACCATGGGCTGGGCTATCTCCATCAGCTAGACAATCGCCTGCAGGTTCACTCTAAGCTTAACTCAACTATTAGTTCTTTCTACAAATGTGCCCAGAATTCAAACCCTCAACCATCAAGTTGACACCTGTGCCTAACAATGAGCCAAGGCTGACTTCAAACTGGCTATATTAACCAAGAATGACCCTAAATTTCTGATCCTCCTACCTCTATCTTATGAATGCCGAGATTACAGGCACATACCACCCACCAATCTTGGTCCATGCTAGGCAGTTGCTTTACCAACTGAGCTATATCCCTAGCCTGAGACCTATATCTTTATTTTTTTTAATTTTTTTTTACTATTTATTCAATTGTGTGTGTATGTGTGTGTGCGCGCGTGTGTGTATGGTGTATGTATGTGCGTGTATGTATGTGTGTGTAGAACCACGGACGAATTCGGGAACCAACATGGACGCCTCCACTTCCTCCTTGTTTACTCTGCCCTGGGATTCACAGGCTCCGCCCTCCCAGGACCAGAAACGCAGGCCGCCTCCCGCTTCATCCTGGCATCTATACGTGGGATCTAGGATCCGAACTTAGGACCTTCCACCTGCAAGGCAGAGGCTTAACACCTGAGCCACCTCTCCAGCCTCGACCTGTATCTTTATTGAAAGAAAAAAAAGTGGTGGGGAATGGAGGAGGAGGATATGGCTCAGTAGTTACAGGGTTAAAATGTTTGCCACCCAAGCAAAAGGACATGAGACTGAACCCCCAAGATTGCCAGATCTAAGGAAAATACTAGTTGAGTACAACAGCTTGCCTATAATTCTGTCTTTGCAAAATTCTGTCTTTGCAAGGTAGAGACTAAGAGTCTCCAAAGCAAGCTGGTAGTCAGACTTGCCTTATCGGGGAGCTCTGGGTTTCATTAGAAACCTTGCCTCAAATGAATAAGGAAATAAGAACTATGTCTCTGGATGTAATCTACTACGTCTCTGTAGAAGTAGAAGTGGTGAGCACTCTGAGAAAGCAAGACATGTCCAACATAGTACTATCATTCTAAGCATAGGTGTTTGTATGACAATCTTTATGAAGGATAAAGAAAAAACTAACATGTTACTATCTGAAACTAAAGGAGAACAGGCACATCATCAGTAAGGAAAGGAAGTATAGTTCAGTCAGTCAAACTCAAACTTTTAACGATAAATTTAAACCATTTATGGTTTATTGAATGGTTTATTAAAAAGTATTGGTTATAACCACACAGATTTCAAAAGGCTGAGCATAAACTACACAGAAGAAGGCAAAACACTAAGAAGTGTTTTAGTGCAACTGACCATAAGAATAGCCAGGAAAGTGAAGTCAACAATATATATACATCCAACAAAATGACTGGGTAACAGCAATGCTTGTGGCTGACTGGATGGAATAGCAAAGATTTTGAGAGAATCTGTGTGCAGTAAGGAGTATAAAGGAAACAGGCATAAGAAGGGGAGCAGCCCCATCCTGAAGCTCAGGGAAATTTGCGGAAGAGGGGGAGGTAAGATTGTAAGAGCACAAGGATGGAAGAAGCAATGATATGCAAGAAACTCCACACAAGTTAGGGCTGAAGCAATCATAATAGGACTTTGCATGACCTGCGCTATGTCCAACACACTATTGACCCCACAAAGTCTAGCATGGACTAAAGGCACTAGGATCCTTGGAGGCTAGGGACTGACAGTAGTGTTCCTAAGCTTAAGGGGAACACAGAAAAGGGTTCTGGGAAATGCCCCTGGGTCCTTGCACCTCATCAGAGAGGAGGACCCAGAGGAGAGTTTGGCATGCTCCGGGGATTGGGGGGGGAGGCACTGGGGGATGGGAAGGGAGGGGAGAGGGAAGGGGGGACAGGGGGGTTGGGGAGAGGTGAAGGGAAGGAGGGGACCGATGTACCTGTTAAGTTTGTATGAGCGGGAATAATAATAATAATAATAATAAATAAGACCAGGTGTTCAAGATCAGCCTTGACCACACAGTTAGTTCAAGGCCAGCTTGGGCTACATGAAACAGTCTTTTAAAAATAAATAAATAAAAGATGCTGTCATTGTGGGAAGCTAAATTAAAGGTACACTGGATTTCTCTGTATTATATTTTTTCTCTTACAACTGCATATGAATCTGCAATCATCTCAAAATAAAAAGGAAGGTTGAGAGAGGGGAACAGACAGACACATGGCCCAAGGAAACAGTGGGATAATAAGTGTGTGTTGTTCTAAGCCACCGAGTATAATTTGTATACTATACAACACTAGATAATTGATACAAGGATGGGGAAATGGATCATCAAAAGAAATCACTTGCTGCATAAGTCTTACAGCCTGAGTTCAGGACTCACACAAAAGCCAGAGGGACGGGTACAAATATCTACTGGAAAATGGGAGCCAGAGACAGGAGAACGAAGAGTTGTTAGAAGAGACCAGGATCTCCTCAAGAGATCCTATATTAAACAAGGTGGAGACAATGACCTACACAATATTGCTCTCAACTCCACATGTGTTGCCATGGCTTACACTTGCACTCATCTACAAACAAGCACACATGTATACACAATAATATAAAAAATTCAATTTAAATAAAACATAGAAAATGGATGCATTCATATATGTGATAATTGAACAGCTCCATTTCTGAGCATGTACCCAATATAAAGGCATAAAATATATAATAATACAAAAATTTTCTAATGAGGTTGTATCAGAATGGTGGCTATTTTGGTGGTGAGGATAAGTAATGACTAAGAAGAGGTTAAAAGAGGTGCCTAGAAAGTGATAATATTCTATTTCCTTTTATTTCTTATGTGTGTGTATGTGTGTCAAAGGGTATTGTGTGTCCTATAGAGGATCCCAAGGGTGACTCTGAGAATCATCCTGGATTGTTTCTACCTCCTTTTTACTTTGCTCTGGGATTTTGTAGGCGCCAACCACCAGAGCCAGAAGTGCAGGGCACAGCCCTTTCCCTTAATGTTTTTACATGGGACCTGGGATCTGAACTCAGGACCTTCTGCTTGTGAGGCAGATTCTTAACTGCTGAGCCACCTCTCTAGCCCAATATTCTATTTCTGGATGTGTACACTGGTTACACATGATTGCCCACTGAAAGTTTATCATATTGTTCATTTATTATTTGCATGTTTTCTATACACACATTAAACTACAAAAAAATCACAAAGACATCAAACACAAGAATATTATTCAATCTTATTGTCATTCATCTTAGAAAACATCTAATGACACAGAACTATTTAAGGAAAAGTCTATTTCCTATTTCAATAGCTTGCTGCTGGTGGATACTCAGTTTATAAAACATTTACTAATAATATACTGCATATTAAGACAGTGAGATGGCTCAGTGGGTAAGGCACCTGCTCAAAAACCTGGCAATCTGAGTAGTTTCATCCTCAGAAGGAGAGATCTAATGTCTGAAAAGTGTCCTTTCTCTTTCTCTTCCTCCCTCCCTCCCTCTAAATCCTCCTGCCTGTCTCTCTCAAATAAATATTTCAAAAAATAATACTTTAGGGTTGGAGAGATGGCTCAGGGGCTGAGACTCTGCCTTGCAAGCAGAGGTCCTGAGTTCGGATCCCAGGTTCCATGTGAAAACAACAGGCAGCCTGAACTTTCAGCCTTGGTGGGCAGAGCCCAGAAAATCCCAGAGCAAAGCAGGAAGTAGAAGCAATCCAGGATGATTCCATTCCCAAAGTCACCCTTAGTTCTCCACAGGGACACATGTGCCCTCTGATGTACATACACTCTTTCTCTCTCTCACACACACACAAACACACACACACACACACTCTCTCTCTCTAACTGAATGAATAAATTTTTAAAAAAAATATTGCATACATGTATAATATTCTCTAATAAATATATAAGGATAGGATTGAAGGCTGCCTCCCACAAGCCTGATATTGTCATCAGAAGTAAAATACAGAGAACACAATGTATGAGAAAGCAAGTAAAACAATGTGATTACATATTTGTAGAAGCAGGTAAATCAATATGAATGGAAGAGATCCAGATTGTCTTCTCAAGTTAATTTTTACAATGTTGAGATGATAGGAGGAAGGAGGATAGACAGGAAGGAGGAAGACAAGCATAAGAAAAGGCTTATTAATATGTAGTGAAATTTTTGCCAAGCAAAGTTTTTGAACTATAACCTAAGAAACTATGACAAGTCAAAATGTTCACATTCATGTAAGATTCTGAGAGATGCTTCCTTGTCTTTCCGGCTTTGCAGAGCATAATGATAAATATATTACTTGGGGACAGAAAAGTGGTTTAGTGGGTAAATCTGTATGACCTAAGTTCAATTGCTGGAAAACAGATGGTAGGAGAGAAACTTTTTTTTTTCTTTCTGAGTGTAGATGTGGATGTGTGTGTACAAGAAGGCACTATGTGTGTTCATGGAGGCCCAAGGGTGACATCAGGAATCATTCTGGACTGCATTAACATCCTTATTGGCTTTGCCTTGGGGTTTTCCAGCTCTGTCTTCCAGGGTCAGAAGTACAGGTCACCAACATTTCCATCTGGTATTTTTACATGGGATCTGGGGATCTGAACTCTGGACCTTTTGCTTTTAAGGCAAAGGCTTTAACCCCTGAGCTATCTCCCCAGCCTGAGAAAAACAACTTCTGAAAGTTATCCCATGACTACACATGTGACTCTCACATGTGGCTCCCTATGTTCCTCTCTCTCTCTTTCCCTTTTTCTCACACTCTCAAATTAACATTCTAAAATAAATAAAATAATTTAAAAGTTAAGTATCGTATTCCTCATTCTTAAAATGTAAAAGTGAACTGGAAAACCAATAGAAAATGAGCTGAATGGACTAGATGAAGCATAAATATGAAAAATCTTTGATCCAAACTGTACACAAACAATTCTTACATATTTTAAGTTATTCTGTTTCTCTTATAGTACAACATGGTTTTGAAAGTAAAGAACAAAATCAGGTTTATCCCCACTCTTCTCCACATAGAAAGAATGCTGTACTGCATGGTGCTATTAAATAAGCAAATCAGGAGCCAAAGAGATGGCTCAGGGATTAAACCTCTGCCTTGAAAACACTAAGTCCTGAGTTCCACATTAAAATGCCCCATGGAAATGGTAGCCACTTGTACTTCCAGTCCTGGAAGGCAAAACCTGGGAAATGCCAGAGCAAAGTAAATAGGAGGTAGAAGCAATCCAGAATGATTTCTGAACTCCACCTTGGGCCTCCACAGGCGTGTGCGCGCACATACGCGCACACACGCGCGCGCACACGCAAAAATAATAAAATATATTAAAAAAGCAAGTCAGCCTTCAATATGACAAGAGGCCTTAAAATGAGTTTAAGAATCAATGGGGACCATATTTGTCGGCTTTGTTGCAATTTGTGCTAGCTCAGGAAGTAGAGGGGGACTTTTAGGATACACAAGTATTTTCAGTAAGAGACTGATAAAATAAATTTAATTTAATAAACATAAACACCGAACAAACATAATTTATGGTATATATGGTCAAAAAAAGGAGGTACAGGCTAGATAGGAGGTATTGGTTAGATGGCTTAGTAGATAAATGAATATAAACCTGAGTTTGTTTGATCCTGGGAACCTACATGATGGAAAAGCTATCTCAGGGGTATTTCTTTTCTTTTCTTATCTATCTATCTATCTATCTATCTATCTATCTATCTATCTATCTATCTATCTATCTATCTATCTATGTTATCTATCTATGTTATCTATCTATCTATGTATCTATGTATGTATGTATGTATCTATCTATCTATCTATCTATCTATCTACTTATCTATCTTCTACAATGAATAAAAGATCTTGGTCCAATGGGTTAAAATGACATAAATTGACTCTATTCATGTATGAAACTCTAAAAAAAAAAAAGTAAATTTAAAAAATCTCAAGCAGGAGAAATGGTAACTTTGAAGACCTATGTAAAGTAAGAGGTCATCTAAAACACAAAGTTGTTTTCTGACTTCCACACACGTCATATCTACTTATGATCAATGAGCCTATGAAAAGATGCTTGACATAGTCAAGTGAAACCACAAGAAGAAATTACATCCCTAAGGCAGCTTCTTAACTACACAGACTAAGAGTTGGCAAGAATGGGGAAGTTGCAGCTGTGCTCACTAGTGAGAATATAAAGTGGTACTGCTGGTCTGGAAAAACCATGAAGTTAATCAAGGTTAAATAGAATTATATGACCCAACAATTCCATTTTTACATATATACCCAAAAAAAATGAAAACTTGTACATAACTCTCATAGGGTAGCATTCATAATAACCAGAAAGAGGAAAGTTCAAATATGCATCACTAGTGAATAGTTAAAACAAAACATGTCAATACAATGAATGTGATATGAAAATAAATAAATAGGCATGACTATTAGTGGGTACTGTTTCTCTTAAGCCTTCAACTTGATCCAGGTAAGATGGACATTGTAACAAATGACTAAGATCCCAGCACTTCACAGGGACAGGCAGGAGGATGAGGAGGTCAAGATCAGCCCTGGCTGTACATCCACTCTCATGCCATCCTGAGCCACATGAGACTTTTTCTTAAAAAAAAAAAAAAAAAAAAAAAGATTGATCCTAGTGATGGTCCATAACTATAAATACATAAACTCTCCAGTGTGTATTGAGTAGATTGTGCAGTATCTGAATTACATCTAGAGAACTAGATAGAGAATAATGAATATTAAAATAAAGCAACTTTATTTTCATTGTTTATATAAAGTTCACAAAGTTTAAACAGGTTGTTACTTACAAAATATTGTTATGGTCACTTAATGGAATAGCTTTCTATTCTAATGTGTTCCTTTATTTAATTACATAAATACCAAGCAATCCTTTGTTAATGAAAGCCCACAAGACCTTTCCATATAATATCTAGCTGAAATTAAAACTAAATTCTCAATTACATGGTTAAATTAACTAAGATTGCACAAAATACCAATAGCAATTTTTTCTGCATAAATGACATACTTTCTAACTTTGTTAAAATACTGATTAGAATTTTTAATACTAATAATAGTATGCTATGATCCTGGATGTTTTCAAATGTAAGGTTAACATTTTAGATGCTTATTGATATTTGGCTTACTTTCAGCTTAAAGTTATTCCTTTCCTTACATAATGGGGTATCTCGATGAGCAGTCTACAGGTTACATTCTCATTTTCTTAACACTTAGGAATTTCTTTTGATTTGGTTCTTGTTTTCCATAGTCTACAAAAACCCTTTCTTAGGGGTACAAATTACTTGTGATGGCTACTCAATAATCTTTCATATTTAAATCCTCTTTAAGCATCCAGTCATTTCTCACACTGTGTGGCTCAACATTTTTTCTGGAAGTCTGTTTCTGAGGATTCCAGAAAAACGGTCTCAGAACTAGTTATTCTTCCTTTCATTACTTTGTTCTTTTCTTACACTGTATGAATTTTTTATTTTCTTTTTTTTTTTCCTTTCATGTACATGTGCGTGGGCTGTGTGTTTGCATGTGGGTGGGATGTACATATGTGTGCAGGTGGGTGTGTTCCTACATCAGAAATTGTCTTCGATCATTCTTTCACCTTACTCTTGTGAGCTTGGGGTGCTAATTAAAACCACAGTTCCTCACCAGGGCTAGTCTGGCTAACCAGCTTGCCTTGGGGATTCCCAAATTCTGCCTTCCAGGGCTGGAATTAAAAGCCGCCTCCATGCTTGTCTGGGCATTTTTACTTAGGATCTAGGGATCCAAACTCAGGTACCTTTGCTTGCAAGGAAAGTGCTTTAACCACAGAGCCATCTCCACAAGCTGTAACTTTAAATTAGCATATAAGGAACTGGCTTCCTTGTGGCTATTTCACACATACTAAATTCTAGCTGAATTGCTCCCATACTTCTACTCTGCCCTTCACCCTATCTCCTTGTAGAGATTCATTTCTACCCCAGGTGTCCTATGCTCTGTTGGCCTCCTCATTGAGCCTCTTCCAAGCAGGCTGCAGCAGTTCACTCTCCTACCAGTGACCAGGGCACCTCCCCCCACCATCCTCACTAGCATCTGCTGCCTTTTGCTTTCGTGATGACAGCCATTCTGACTGGAAGTGACTCTCAAAAGAGTTTGAATCTGCATTTCTCTGGTAGGTAAGGATGTTAAACAGTTTAAAACAATACATATTGGTTATTTGCATTTCTTCTGTTGAGAAGTGTTTGTTCAGTTCACCAACCTATTATTAATTAGCAGAGGTTAATGTTTTTGCAGTTCTTTATATATTGTAAATAATCTCTTTTTGAGGTACAGTTGGCAAAGATTTTCTCTTATTCTGTAGGTTGTTGGTTCTGTTGACAATAACTTTTTTCTGTGCAGAACCTTTTCAATGCTGTCAATTACTCGCCATTTCCATTGCTGTCATGGTTCTCTTTAGGAAGTTCTGATCTACACCTGTCCTGCAAGTGTTTAATCTGCAGCAGCTCCATTGTTTTGGATTTTAAAATCTTGGGTCCAATTTGAATTGAGTTCTCTTCAGGGTGTAAGAAGTAGGTCTGATTTCACATTCTGTAGGTGGATATCCAGCTTTGTCAGCACTACGCACTCAACAGGCTATCTTTTTTTTCTTTTTTCACTGTATGCTTTTGACACATTTGTCAGAAATTAAGTGTCCTCAGCTGTATGGACCTAGCTATGGTCCTCTTGTGTGCTTCTGCTGATCTGCATGCCCGCTGTGGTGACCGTGTCATGCTGTCACTGTCACCAAGGCTCTGTGGGATGAGGTAAAACGTGGCATCTCCAGCTCAGTTCTTTCTGCATTATTGCTTTGGCTATGAGAGTCTTGTATTTTCAAATGAATTTTAGGTTGTTTTTTCTGGTTCTATGAATAGTGACACCACAAACTTGACGGGGATTGCACTGACTCTGAAGACTACTTTTAGTAATCACCACATTGCAATTACGAATGCTGCTAATGAAGAAACATGGAATGTCTGTTTGCCCCAGCTTTCATTCGGACAGGTGGTTATTTTGTAAAGATCAAACTCCAGTCTTTACTGCCCTACTTCTACAGTAACTTCCTGGCAAACCCTTAGCAACTCTCAAAACTATAAAAGATTGTAAACACCCCACCCAGGGTCTCTCTTTTCTCCTCTCCAAGCTCTCCAATTTTTCCACCTGTCCTTTCCTCTCTTCCTCCTTAAAACAGACTGCCACGGTGCCTCCCTCTATTTTATGTTCTAATGTTCTCCCCCTTAAAATTAAATCATGCTTCCTTTGGCCACCAGACCCTTAACTCAAAATAGTCTTGGCTTCATGTAAGTTCCCCTTTATCCATGGGCCTCTACATGGCGCCTACACATGGTCCAAGTTGTGCCTTGCTACTCCCCTACCTAATTGTCTTCGATCACTTCATCAGCTTGATTTCTTTTGCAGTGTCTTGGAATGCTCCTTATAGAAGTCATTTATCTTAATGGTTAGGTTTGTAACAGGTTTAATTTTACTTACTTATAAACTTTAAGATATATATTTCCCTGATTTCTTTCTCAGCAAGTTAGTTTCTGATATGCATAAAAGCTACTGATTTTTAATTATCAAAAAAAGCTTCATTTTTTAAACATTTTTTTATTATTTATTCAATTGTGTGTGTATGCATGTGTGCACGTGTGTGTATGTATGTGTGTGTGTGTGTAGAACCACAGACGAATTCAGGAACCACCATGGACTGCCTCCACCTCTTCCTTGTTTACTCTTTCTTGGGATTCACAGACTCCGCCCTACCAGGACCAGAAACGCAGACTGTCCCTGCAGGCCGCCCCCGCTTCTGCCCAGGGTCTGTACGTGGGGTCTAGGATCCAAACTCAGGACCTTCTGCCTGCAAGGCAGAGGCTTAACCCCTGAGCCACCTCTCCAGCCCCAAAAGCTTCATTTTTATATGCTGATTTTGTATCCTAAAACTTCACTGAAACTGTTTACCTGATACAATTGTTTTGGTACAGTTCATGGGTATTTTAAGTAAAGAATCATGTTGTTGTCAATAGGGATGGTTTAACTTACTCCTTTTCAATTTCTTTTTTTTTTTTTTTTTTTGCATGTGTATGTGAGACTGTGTGTGTGGAGCAGAAGTGGATGTATGTAGAAAAGAGCACTGTGTGTGGTTGTGCGGGCCAACAGTGACATCAGGAATGGTCCTGGATTGTTTTAGCTCCTTACTGCTTTGCTCTGAGATTTTCCAGGCTCTGCCCTCCAGGGTTGTTAAAACAAGAGGGGTGGCCCATTTCTGCCTGATGTTTTTATGTGGCTCTAGGGATCTGAATTCAGGTTCTTTTGCTTTAGAGGTGAAGGCTTTAAGCCGAGTCATTTCCCCGGGTCCAATTTTTTATCTTTTATATCTTTGTCTTATTTTATTACTCTAGGACATCAAGCACTACACTGAAAAAGAATGGGGAAAAAGGGCACCCTTAAATTGGTTCGGATTTTAAAAGAAATGGTCCGGGTTTTCCATTTAGTATGATATTGACTGTAGATTTGCCCTTGTTCTTTTTCCCACTTCCAGTCCAATTCTTTTGTTTTTCCATGGTACATTTTCTACTTCATTTAGCCTGTCTCTTAATTTCAACAACTACTTATCATTTGGGAACAGATCTTATAATATGCTTATTTTCTGTACTCTTAAATTTTTTTTATTATTATTATTATTTATTCAACTGTGTGCGTGTGTGTGTGTGTATGTGGCGTGCGCACGCGCGCGTGTGTGTGTGTGTGTGTGTGTGTGTGTGTGTGTGTGTGTGTGTCTGTGTAGAACCACGGACGATTCGTGAACCACCATGGACGCCTCCACCTCCTTCTGCCCCGGGATTCACAGACTCCGCCCTACCAGGGCCAGAAGCGCAGACCGCCCCGGCTTCCGCCTGGCGTCTATACGTGGGATCTGGGATCCGAACTCAGGACCTTCCGCCTGCAAGGCGGAGGCTTAACCCCTGAGCCACCTCTCCAGCCCCCTATTTTCTGTACTCTTAAGTTTTACTTTTTTTCAACTGAAAATAGTCCTTTCCATCTAAAGAGATCATATTGACCGTTTTTTTTTTTTCATATATCCAAACTAAGTCAAACCAGATATGATGGTAGCCCCCTGTAATCCCAGCACTCTGAGGCTAAGGCAGAGAAGATCAGCAGTTTGAGGCAAGTCTGGTTAGGCAGAGACGATACTACGCAAATACACATGAATAAATGCAAATAAATACAGCTTATAAAAATAATCATCAAGGGTTTAGAGGTTAAGTAGCTCAGTGGCAGAACATTTACATAGCACATGCAATGCCCTAGGTTCACTACCCAGCACTACAATAAAATAAAAATGAGATAAAATAATTAAGTAAAATATGAAATTATAAAAAAATTAACAGTATTTCTGAAAAGTTTAGAAGACATTCAAAAATATTAGTCAACTAAACCAAATGCCACATTGATTGTTTCTTTTTAATAATGACAATATTTTACAGAGAATAACAATATCATCCATGTTTTGTGAAAGATAATACTACATTTGGTAAGTTGAGCAAACTTGCTCAAGGACACATGGCTAGTAAGTAGTAAGATGAGATTTAAACCTACATAACTCACATGGTATTTTCTGGGCATGATAAAGCTGCTGCCACCATGAACTCACTGCAATTGTGTTCACTTCTACAAGGTCTAGAAAAGATTTGGACCTGCTGACATGAATTCGCCACAGAAAGGGAAGATCTGCAAAAGTTCCACACCTCTCTGAGAGACTATTAAAGGTCAGTGCCGGATAGAAGGAGGGAAGCTACTTTCTCAATGACATACCTATGGACATGTCATCCACACTCCAGCAAGTACTCAGGCACACACACGCCAACACTGGCAACCCAGAAAAAACTTGATGGGTCAATGTCATGATTACCTATAGGTATCAACTTGATGGTTAAAGGTTCGAGCTCTGGGCACATTTATAGGTAATTTGGTAAGTTGAGCCCAGAGTGAACCTGCAGGAGATTGTCTAGTTGATGAGGCAGACTTAGCCCATGATGGGTGAGACTAGGCCCTGGACAGCTGACTAAAATACAGAGGGATGATTGAGGAAGTTGCCATTCTTGGGTATATACTTGGGCAAACATGCTGGTGTGGCAAATAAGCATTTTCCTTCTCTCAGCTGTTACATGTATATGGCCGAACTAAGAACTGTAAATGGACAATCCTAAAAGAAAACTGCTTGCTCCCTTAAACAGTTTTGTCCTGATTTTATCAGCAACATGCAGATGAACTGCAACAGTCAAACACACAAAAAGTATGAGGGAAACTGGTAGGGGAGAAAAGAAGTTGGGGGGGATGAGGGATTGGAAATTAAAGGGTGAGAATAACATGAATTTTCTGTATTCATTATGAAACTGTCAAAAATTAAAATTTGAGAGATTGTTTCTTTAAAAAAGGGTTAGAGAAAAAAAAAACAAAAAGAAGTGGAAAAAAAAAAAACCAACAGCTAGAAACTCATATTTGAATAGCCAAATCATTTTGAGTCTAATAGTTTTAAAAAGTTATATGGAGGTTGGGGAGATGGCTCAAGGGAAAACTGATTGCCACACAAATGTGTGCAATCTCTGAGCTCCATCTCTGGAACCCACAAAAAAGCTGAATGTGGGGCTGGAGAGATAGCCCATCAGTGGTTAAGACTGCCTCACAAGCAGAATGGCCTGAGTTCAGATCTCAAATCCCACATAAAAAATGCCAGGTGGAAACAGCAGCGGCTTCCACTTTGGACCCTACTGGGTAGAGCCTGGAAATCCCAGAGCAAAGGAAAAAGGAGGTAGAAGCAATCCAGGATGAGTCCCGAAGTCACCCTTGGTCCTACATAGGGACACACACACACACACACACACACACACACACACACACACACACAAATAAAGTTTTTAAAAATTAAAAAAAAAGGTGAATATAGTGACTTGGATCTGTAATTCTAGCACTCCTGCACACACACACACACCACACACACACACACATATAAATAATTAATTAAAAAGATAATGTGGGTGGTTGTGTATTATTTAATGAACCTGTGTTCTAGACTATGAGGTACATAAAAAATAGAATATTTACTTAGTGATGGATGCTTCCATTCCCAGCACTGAGGATGGGGGTTGGATTGTATAGTTGAATAGTGTTGCTATTACAAATAGTAAACTAGTTGATATCATCACAAATTAGCTAGAGGTATACACACAAACACACACATGCAATACATAGTTATATATTCATACGTAAATATATGTACTTTATCTGTTGTGGAGTTCTTATTCAACATAAATGAAAAGTATAAATGCTTCTTTTATTAATAAAATTAAGAGCATATGTTATAAAACTTCATTTAAGGTAAGTCTTTAATTAATTAAGCTAGTTTTGTTTATAGCCCAAATTCCTATATATATTTAAAATAATTATCAAATCTGATCAAATTCTAAAAAAAATATAAAAAATTGGTTGCATTCCCCTTGCAGTATATTAAATAAATTTTGTCTTCTGTTAATAAAATAACATTTAAAAAATGAAAAAAAAAAACAGGTTCACACATACAACTTAAACACTTAACTCAAACATTCTACTACAATAACAACACTAGGGTTTGGGAAGATAGCTTAGTGCGTAAAGTGCATGCCATACAAGCATGCAGAGCTGAGTTTGGATCCCCAGCACCGACATAAAAAGTTGGACATAGCTTTCATAGAACCATAAATACTATACAAGCTGTTGTGGAAGAAAAATAATCAACAATCTCATCAATCCATGAAACTGCAAGCTATAATAACCACCACCCTAGAAAGAGGTGACCATCAGTGTAATGATGGCATGAATGTCAAAGGGGCAACCAACAGTTTTCTGTTTGGATTTAAGGCCCTCACTTCAGCAGGGATCACATCTCTGGTACTATCAGCCAGGACAAAAACCTATGAAAAGGTAGGATAGAGGCCATGGGTGAGATATGTGTGTGTGTGTGTGTACCCAAACTATTAAGGTTTAGCTATAAAAACACTAAGTTAAATTGCTTTTTAAACATTTGCCATTAAACCCCTAGATTGCAGAAGGATTCAGCATTCAACCTAGAAGATTCCTTTTTTACAATGGAAGGTGTTTATTACAGAAAATTACAACTGATCAAAATGGAGAAAATAAGTGATTGAGACTATTTGGCCCTAAACACGACATTTAAACCCACCCCCACATACATCCCAAGTTTCAATGAATACCACTAAAGAGGAAGCAGTAAGATTGTAAGAATCTGAAGGAGGGCAAAGGTTCAGCCAGAAATGACAGGCCTGTTTTATCCATGAACTCATTGCAGCTATGTGTACTTACAGAAGACCTGCAGGGGGTTTGTCCTATCAACATTTCACCATGGAAGGAAAAGAGCTCAAGAGGCCCTGAGAGAGAATCTCTCCCTGAAAGACTGTTGAGACTAATGCTAACGGGAGGGGAATAGAAGATGCTTTCCTCAATGTATACCCACCGATACATGACTCATACTCCAGCAAGCACTTAGGCACATCCCTTCAAAGGCAACCCAGATGGAACTCAGTGGACCATACAAGCAAAAAGATAGGAAAATAGGAGTTGATACTGGTAGGGAAGAAGGGTTGTGAATGGAAAAAGAAGGGGGAATGGAATTGGGGATTAAGGTATGAAAATATCATAACTTCAATATATTCATGTATGAAACTCTAAAAGAAAAGGAAATTAAAAAAAAAAAAAGGGCTAGGCATAGCAGCACATGTGTGTAACCCTAGAACAAGGGAAACAGACAGGAGGATGCTGGAGTCCTGCTAGCCAGTGAATCTACCTGCACCAGAGCTCAGGTTCAGTAAGAACAAGGAGGGTAGAAAGCAACAAAAAGACATTCCAACACCAGTCTGTGGATCCATGTATATTTCTACAGGTGAGTACACCCATACACACAGTGTACGTGTGCAGACTGTACCCAGGCACACACATATGCCCAAACACACACACACACAAATACACACACACACACACACACACACACTCAAAAAATGAGGTCTATCTGGATTACATATGACCCCATGTGAAAAAATAAATAAGAAACAGACTCATAAAACTCAGTTGTAAACTCAGTTGAAGATAAAGGTATCTGAAGATAAAGGTATCATGAGTGAAATATCAGGTTCAATTCCCATTACCATGAAAAAATAAATAGCTATGGTCAAAAATTATATATATCCTTTCTCTTATATACCACTAAGCAGTTTTTGAATATTTATAATCCCATTAATGCATGTTTCCCATTAAGGTAAGAGAAATTTAAGGAGGTTTTCTTTTCTTTTTGTTATTTGAGACAATCTTATTCTGTATCCCATGCTGGCCTGTAGATGTTAACTTATGTTGATTAATCACAGGGCCACACTTCAATAGGCAATAAACCCAGTACTCTTATCGAAAACTTTGGGATCTTAAACCCATTTCCTAAAAGATTTATTATTCAATGCCAGAGATCACAAACAAATGACTGATGTCAAAGATAAAGAGGAAAATTATCTATTCCTCTCTTTTATAAATAGCTTGACTGATGACTAACTCAACTTTTTGATTACTATGGTCCAATGCCTGTGTGAAGACACTGCCACATGAGTACTGACTCTAAGAAGGATGGGAAAGCACGAGACACAGTGGAACAGACAGTGACATTCTCACACACGAAAAAACTACAGCTGCTTCTTATCCACAGGAAGAGTTCCTGGAAGCCATATGTACTCAAATCTGCAGATATTCAAGTTCCTTAGATTTAAAAAAAATGGTGTAAGGGGCTGGAGAGGTGGCTCAGGGGTTAAGCCTCTGCTTTGCAGGCAGAAGGTCCTGAGTTCGGACCCTAGACTTCACATATAGACGCAGGGAGGAAGCGGGGGCGGCTTGCGTTTCTGGTCCTGGTAGGGTGGAGCCTGTGAATCCTGGGGCAGAGTCAACAAGGAGGAGATGGAGACGTCCATGATGGTTCCCGAATTTGTCCATGGTTCTACACACACACACTTACATACACACACATACATATGTGCATACATGCATACACACACAATTGAATAAATAATAAGTATAAAACATTTTTTAAATGGTGTAAATATCTGCATATTGGAGGCAATCAATTATTATTGTGTTCTATAACATGGTATAATAAATGTTTTATAGAGTAGCATTGGTCTCATTTCTGGTCATATTTAAGCACTATGAAATTTTACCTATGAAAGGATCTGCTACATAGTTATGAGGTAACAAAATGATCATGAGCTTTCTTTTTTTTTTTTTTTGCTTTAAATCTGTGAATACAGTCAGATCTTCTTCAGTTCTAAAATTCCATGAATCCTGGGCCAGTAAAATAGCTCAAAGGTCAAGGGGCCTGCCTGAAAATCTGGAGACCTGAGTTCAATCTTCTGGAAGCCTAAATGATGGAAGAAGAACCGACTTCTGATAGCTGTCCTCAGACCTCAACACACACACTCTGCTTTACAAGCAGAAGGCCCTAAGTTCAGGATCTAGATCCCACATTAAAAAAAAAACAAAAAAACAAAAAAAACATTTCTTCCATGTCACTGCCAGTATATCACATGGTAGCAAAATATTTTCTTAATTTAAAATAACTCAGACTAGTAACTTGAACAGATAAGCCAGGTAATTCACTTTCAATATTACAAAACAGCTATGTATTCATATTACAATGGTAGAAATAAAACTTGATGACTCTGTAGATACACATTATTTCACACATTGAAAATGATTAAGTGAGCAGTCTTAAGCTATGTGGAAATGTAACTCATCGGTAAAACTAAATACAAAAAAATTGTTACTCCTACTTTGAATTTTTTGATCTTCACATACTGCACTTGGCAATTATCTGCTAAATTCTCACCAATTCCTGGGTTTTCCTACCCCTGGAATTGACTTCCTGTTAAACTCTCATCTCCATCGCTGTACTTTAAGGTCAATAGCCTTAAAATGTACTATTAACAAGTGGAGTTTCTAAGATTCCTAGGTGACAGTCCAGAGTTAAACTCCTCTACAAAATAACAGAAAATACACAGTTAAATAATTGCAATCAAATTTCAGAATTAGATAATATCAATAGTTTCTAAATTATAATAGAGCATTTTATTCCACAAGATTTGATGGAAATATCAAAACCAAATAATCCTTCCTATTAAAAGAAACTAATATTTCTCTTTCTCTTTTCCTCACAAAGCACTCCACTATCATCTGGAAAATCTACGTTATCTGTAACCAGTGATTCTCATATTTTGGGTGGTAAGGGAACTGTGCACATCATTCATAACTGTTGCTCAGGAGCTAAGCAGATACTATGAATGAAAAATACAAAAATTACAATCACAGAATTTTAAAAGTTGAAATAACTTATCCATTTAGTCCATTTTCCATCTACTATGGAAGTCCTCCTGTGGAATATCTGAGCTGTTATCTTCCTACTTTCAGTGAAAGAGTTTCTAATTCTGAATTCTAAAGTCCTTTAAACATTTGAAAATAATTATTGTATCTATCATTAAGGCATTTAATGTTATCTTATATACAATCTTGGATTTTTTTTTCTCTGCTAATCAATAACACCACTAGGAAGGATGCTCAGTCTTTTTCTCTTTGTGTGTGTATGGGTCTGTGTGTGAGAGAGAGAGAAGAAAAGAGAGAAAGAAGGGGGACACTGTGCGTACCTGTGGAGATCCAAGGGATATCTTGGATTTATCTACCTCCTTTTTACTTTGGGGTTTCTCAGGCTCAGCATTCCAGGACCAAAGGTGCAGGCCACTGCCATTTCTGCCTGGCATTTTTACATGGGATCTGGGATCCAAATTTAGGTCTGCCTGCTTTGTGAGGCACAGACTTAACCCCTGAGCCATCCCTCCAGCTCAGGATGTCAGTCTTCTATAAGTGAAGTTTCTGAACCAAGTTATTGCTCTATCAGTAACACTGTGCCTGCCTATCTGTGTGTCTATCTCTGTGTGTGTCTCTGTGTTTTTGTCTTTGAGTGTGTGTCTGTCTCTGTGTCTGTGTATCTGTCTTTGTGTTTGTGTCTGTGTCTGTGTGTGTCTATATGTGTCTGTCTCTGTGTGTCTGTCTCTGTGTCTATGTCTGAGTGTGTGCCTATGTGTGTCTGTGTCTGTGTGTCTATGTCTGAGTGTTTGTGTGTTTCTGTGTCTGAGTGTATGTCTGTGTGTACTTGAGCAGAGGTTAGAGGAGAATGAGCGATACCCTGCTCTAGCATTCTTTCCCTTATTTCTTTGAGACAGTGTCTCTCACTGAATCTGGAACTGGCTGATTTTAACCCCCAACAGTGTGGGTTTACAGGTTACACGGGTACTGGACATCTGAACTCAGGTCCGCAACAAGTGTTTTGCTCAACAAAGCATCTGCCAAGTCTCAGTCTTGAGTGGAAAAAGAAGAAAAAGTTACAGTGTACTAACATACTTTCAACTAAAGTGATAATGGAGTCAAATTAAGAGCAGAGAAATCAAATATAGCCATTTAGTATGTGCTTTGCCAAGTATTTTATCTTTTCAATCTTCAGTTTCCTCCCTTGTAGTTAAAGAAAATGATCACATGCAAATAAAAGGTTTGTTACAATGATCCAATATGTTAATATATGTCAAATATTTCAGAAAAGTGTTTGGCAAAAAGTGCTACATCTGTTAGCCATTACATATTTTTAGCATCACATATTTGTGATGGTATGTGCCTGGAACCCTTGCACTTTGGAGGCAGAGACAGGAAAAGAGAAGTGAGTTGTAGGTCAATCTGGTCTACACAGGAAGTTCAGTCAGCCAGGGATACATTAAAAAACCCTACCTCAAAATACAAGATGAAACAAGAACATCTTATTAAAATACGCCCAATTTAAATCGATTATGATAATGTATAAATTTTTACACACCTCATAAGGAAACTGTGGTACATCTATACAATGGAGTACTACTCAGCTATCAAAAAGGATGAATTACTGGAATTTGCTGGGAAATGGATGTCATTAGAAACAATTATATTAAGTGAAGTATCCCAAACCCAGAAAATTAAGCGCCGTATGTACTCCCTAATAGGTGGCTCCTAGTACCAAACCCACCCAGCCCACCTTGAGACATTTATAGGTAAATCTATGTATTACCTACAGTAATTGCAAGGATTATGAACAGGAGGGATGGGGTTGGAGGGACACACCAGAAACAAGGAGAGAATTGACCATGTTACAGTAGAGAAAATAGGCCTCCATCAAGGACTGCACCTTGGTGTGACACCTGGTTAAGTTCACAGACGATCGTTCCTGATTATTTACAACTAAGGAGGTATGATCTCACCAGAAGGGGAGGGCATATAGTCTGGCAGATAAAAAGTAACCAGTTTGCAAATGGGTGATTGACCCCTCCCTCACTGAGGTTTCCTACTTTAATTACATCTACCCTTGAATGTGCTCTTATAATAAGACTCCAGTTTAACAGCTTTTTGTCTCTGGCCAGGGGGTGACATACAGTGCCCAGCAGGATGGAGTGAAGGGCATTGCAGGAGCAGCAAAACTGCAAAAGAAAATCAACAAACCACAATCCAGAACTTCAGAGACTCTATATCAACCACCTAGAACTAGGCCAGACTAATCTCTCCCCATCCTGAAGCTCAGGGACATTTGCGGAAGAGGGGGAGGTAAGAGTGTAAGAGCAAAAGGATGGGAGGAGCAATGATTTGCAAGATACTCCACACAATTTAGAGCCGAAGCAATCGTAATTGGACTTTGCATGCCCTGTGCAATGTCCAACACACTATTGACCTCACAAAGTCTAGCATCTGCTAAAGGCACCAAGATCCTTGGAGGCAAGGGATTGACAGCCATAGCAGTGTTCCTATGCTTAAGGGGAACACGGGAAAGGGTTCAGGGAAATGCCACTGGGTCCTTGTACGTCATAGCAGAGGAGGGCCCAGAGGAGAGTCAGGCATGCACAAGAAAGGACTCTCTGGGAATTGGGGCAGGAGGCACTGGGGGATGGGGAGGAGGGATGAGGGGAGAGGGAACAGGGGGCTCGGGGGGAGGAGGAGGGAGGGAGGGAACTGGTGTACCTATTAAGTTTGTATGAGCTGAAATAATAATAAAAAATGTATTAAAATTTTTTCCACACCTCAACAATAACCTTATCTTTTTTAAAATGGAATTTTGTTTCTTTATTTTATCTATATAGACAACACTGAATTTGTGATTCTTCTTCCCCCATTGCCAGTACTGGGATTACAGACATAAACTGCTTCTCTTGGTCAATAATAACTTTATTTTTATACTATGCTTGAATAGGCCTATCAATTATCCAGCTACTCAAAGTAATTTATAGAATATATTTAATGAGATGAAGAATATAGCCAAAATGGTAAGTGGAAGATTATAAAGTAGTTTGCCACAAAGTATATATACATGGTGCTATAGTTTTTTTGTTGTTGTTTTGTGTTAAGACAAGATCTTCCTGAAATCTCCAGAGGCCCTCCTACCTGGCTTCTAACTTTGTTTCTTATTGTTACAAAATTCTCTGAGAGGACTTAAGAGGAAATCACTGGATACTTATATAGCAAAGTGTCAACAGAGCTGCCTGGCTTTTAACTTTGTTTCTTAAAATTGCAAAAACATATTGGAGAAGGGCCAGAAAAGATCTCACTGGATACTTAGGTAACAAAATGTTCAGTGGTTACTCCTTAGTAATATTACTTACTTTTTTTCTCCTCCCTGCCATCTCCTGTGCTCCATTTTTTCCATTTTGAGACATAGACTTACAATGTAGCCAAGGGTAGCCTTGAACTTGCAACTCTCCTGCCTTTTTCTCCAGAGTGTAAGAATATAGGCATACTCCAATGATGCCTGGCAATGACTCATTTCTTACCTTTTTTAAAAAATATCATTTAATTGCTTTAGCAATCATGTATTATATTTATCAGAAAAAAATTCATTATCTTAAATATACCCCTTTCATAGACTGCCTAAATATGTTAATTTTAAAAATTTTGTAAGTAGCAAATATCTCTATTCAGAGGGGAAAAAATTAACCAAAGTGAAGAAATAAAAAAAGTTAAGAATGTAAAAGTCAACAAAGCATTATACATAAGCATGTTCTAACTTTTATTTCATGTTTTGATTCTTATAGAACAGCAGAAAATACTTGTCATAAAAGAATAAAAGCATCATCACTGTACAATTAGTATAATCAACCAAAATTTTTTCTCCAAAAACTCAGACATAACAGCAAGCTAGTATATTCTGTTTGTTGATCTGTATAGACCATTATTTAGAAAACGCGTTGCAGCTTCCACAGGCTGTCTCCGCACTGTCCCATCCTCAGCCTTTTTCCTTCCTCCTTTTCAAGTGGTAAAAATCAAGAGTCAAATACAGAAACGATCCCAGTGATATCTAATTGCCTGAAGATATTTGGCATTATGTCTATAACTATGGTACTTAAGGGAAAAGAAAAGGCAAAGTTTAGAAACTTTAAAGATTCAACATTCTCACTAAGTTTTGTAGAATTTTGAATAATCATTCAAATGACTCTTCAGCAAGCAGATTAAAACAGGTCAACTATGTAGTATCCACTCATTTTCCAGAACACACGATAAAGCACAGATAAAAGCTTATATATGCCAGAACCTGTCATAAATCCCAGGTCTAAGACTGGTGTGTGACAATCAATCATCATAATCATACTCCCCTATCTTCTCTACCACTGCATTTCTCCTCTTCATACAATGAGAAAAAAACCAAACCAGTTCATTATGTTTTTAAAAAAGACGGGTTTTTTTACATTTATTTATCTGTATGTGTTTGGAAGCACACACACATGCCACAACATGCGTGGTGGTCAGAGGACAACTTGTGGGAGTTGATTCTCTCCTTCTACCATGTGGGCTCCAGGGACAGAACTCAGGATGTCAAGCTTGGTGACACACATCTTAATCCACTGAGCTATCTCACCAGTTCCAATATAACTTTTGAAAAATTATGTTTGACTGTGGGTGTGTATGTGAAGGAGGACAAAACCAACTTTGTAGAGTTGGTGTCTTGCACCATTACATGGATTCTGGGGATCTAACTTAAATCATCAGGATTGTGTGCAAGCGTCTATGTGTTAAGCCACTTAATTGGCCCCAACACTAAGAAATAACACTAAGAAATAACAGGAATCTTGATTAATAGATGTTTAGTAAGTCAAAAAGGTACTGCAAATGAAGTAACCTTTGTAAGTTTTTGGACATATATTTTATAACTTAAAAAATTCAAAAAGCAAAAAAAAAATTCAAAAAGCTAGGAAATACAAAATGAAAAGAAATTCATAAATTTCATTAGTTAAATAGTACAAAATAAGATGTATTAATTTACAATGAATTTAAAAATTTTTCATACACATGTATCTGTGTACATGTCTACATACATGTCTACATACTAGCAATTGAAGCTACTTCATTTATTTACATTAGCTTTCACTGCAAATGTATAAGAGAGTCCTTACTACATTTTAAAGTCAGGAAACATCTTCAGAAAACCAGGAAGTGATCAACAAAAACATGACGGTCCTTCAAAAGGCAAAATTAAGTTAAGAAGTTAAAAAGTATAATAGCTCATAGTTTCAATTACACAGAGGATAAAGCAGTCAAAACTAGTACAACTCTACATACAATTGAACAGTCAGTCCTAAATTCAATCAAGAGATTTTCCCAGGGTGCCGCTTGCTTAATGCTTGATCCTCCTCCAGTCTAGGAAACAAAATCATGATAGATCTGAATTGCAAGCTTCCTCCCCACGAGCCAGCCCTGACACAGCTAGAAGGTGTATGTTGGCTGCTTCAACAGAACTGTCATCAGCAGTTTTATGTAGCTCTGGACCCAGCATACTACAGTGACGATGAGTCTGTCATGGGTAACCAACCACTTTCTAGTTAGATTTGAAGCCTGCTACACAGGACAGAATTTATATCTGGTATCATAACCATGGCTCTGGAGGTCAATGAATCTAATGGGAACGTTTCCACTGTTGTTCTGCTAAAGGGATATGATGTAACCATCAATTGCCCTCTAAATATGTATGCTATGACCACATACTAGTGCTTCTGTCAGTGTTGCTCAGATAAGCTTCTTTACAGTGAGTAAACTACAGAGACTCAGAACTGATGGAAGTTCAGAGAATAAGTGACTATTCAATGCTTAGCCCTAACTGGTCATTTGTATTACTTCTCCAAGGCTCAGAGAACATTGCACAAGGAGCAAAACAGCTGAAGCAAGGGTTTGAGTGTTGCGGACACCGACTGTTGGACATGACAGAACTGTGTTACTTCTACAAGATCTGCACATGATTGGGTCCATCACCCTGGCCTGTGGTGGGAAGGCCTCAACCCTCCCTGAGAAGGTATAGGCAAATAATGGCTATTTGTAGAGGAGGGAGGCATTTTTGTCTGTGGTATGGTGCACAGACTCCTGTAAATGTCATGCTTAGGTAAGTGACCCTAATGAAATGCAGTGGGATACATAGACACACACATACAAAGACAGAAATCAAAAAGGAGACTGATTGAAAACAGGATCAGTGGTGAAAGAAGATTGGAATAGGAGATAAACATGATCAAAATACTTCACATACACGTATGAAAATGTCATAAGGAAACTTTTATGTTTAATTAATAGTTAATGAAAAAACACTTATAGTGTTCAAAATGTTATTTGAAATAGAATTAATCTTGGCCTTATAGTGTAGAACTAGAGTCATAACTAAAACACTTGTCTTAAATGAAAACTAGAAACTATAGGGATATAGTTCAGTGGTAGAATGCTTGCCTAGTACATATGAGACTTTAGGTTCAATCCTCAGTACCCCCCCCAAAAAAAAACAGAAAAAAGAGAGACAGAGATGGAGAGAGAGGGGGAGAGAAGAAAGGAAGGAGGAAGGGAGAGAGGGAAAGTAAATGAAGTTGGGAAAGGATTGATAACTTTCTCAAATACCTTTAAGGCTTTGAAATGAAAAACTTGTCCCAAGTATTTTATTATGAGAATCAAAGTGTAGGGATTGGGATGTAGCTGTATTGGTAGAGTGTTTTTCAAGCATGCATGAACCTCTAGGTTGATCTCAGCACTCAGGATGTGGAGGCAGAAGGACCTTAAATTCAAGTCAGCCTCAGCTGCATAAGAAGTCATAGCACAGCCTGCGATATAATTCACACACAAAAAAAATCTTATAGTATATAGTTCATTGTCCACTTATTCTCATAGTTACTGAAATGTTTTATAACTTAAGAATTCAAAAAATATTTACCCACTTTCGCCACGTGGGTCAAATTGATTTCAAAAACATTCTGTCAGTTTACAAAACTTTATAAGTACCCATTTCAACATAAATTTGTCTACACTGAACATGAACATTAAAAATGTTTCCATAGGGGCTGGAGGGGTGGCTCAGGGGTTAAGCCTCTGCCTTGCAGGCGGAAGGTCCTGAGTTCGGATCCCAGATCCCACGTATAGACGCCAGGCAGAAGCGGGGGCGGCCTGCGCTTCTGGTCCTGGTAGGGTGGAGCCTGTGAATCCCGAGGCAGAAGGAGGTGGAGGCGGCCATGGTGGTTCCCGATTCGTCAGTGGTTCTACACACACACACACACACACACACACACACACACACACACACGCACAGACACAGACACACACACGCGCACATACACACGCACATGCGCACAGTTGAATAAATAATAATAATAAAAAATTAAAAAAAAATGTTTCCATATAAGCGGAATGAAACAATGTTCTATACTGAATTTTTATTACAGCACCATAGTCTCTTGGCTTTACTAATTTGAATTCCTCCAGGCTTATGTTTTTGTTTTTGACACTGATCTCCTTTTGTAGTCCAAGCTGACCTAAAACTGCTGCTCATTATCCAACTGATAGCTAGGATTAAAAAGCTGTCTCAGTCACACCTGGATGCTTTGTAAATTTCATCCCATGTGTTTTATCCAGTTACCAAGTGAAATGTCAGGTTTTTCAACCACCCACAGAGCTGTTGGGATAGCTCAGTGAGTAAAACACAAGCTTGCAAGCCTGGCAACCTGAGTTTGATCCTTGAAAACCTACATGGTGGAAGGAAGGGTGACCTCTGACCTCATCTGTGCACAATGACATGATGTGTGCACATGTCTTCCCTTTCCTAATAAATAAAATACTTTTTAAAAATCCCAAGACTGTTCCTTCTTATTTATTTACTATGGTGATTCTGATTAAAGAACTCTCTTTTAAAGATAAATTCAAAAGCAGGCTGCGGCCACAACAGTGGTAGAGTGCTTGTTTCACATGCATGAAGTCCTAGGTTCAAGCCTCAGTGTTGTCAAAAAAGTAAACCTAGGGATGGAGAGATGGCTCAGGGATTAAGACTCTGCCTCACAAGCAGAAGGTCTTGAGTTCAGATCCCAGGTCCCAGGCAGAAATGGTGGTGCTTTGCACTTCTGGCCCTGGTGGGCAGAGCCTGCGAAATCTCAGAGGGAAGAAAAAAGGAGGTAGAAGCAATCCAGGATGATTCCGGAAGTTACCCTTGGTCCTCAAGAGTGACACATGCCCTCTGATACAAACACCCACCTCCAGATACACAAAATAAATAAATAAACGAACAAATGAAGGAACGAATGAAGTTTTTTTAAAACCTAAAAGGAACAAGAGGCTTTAAAACCTTAGTTTTCTAAATGGTTAGTCTACATCAAAAAATCACTTTTAGTTAAGACCTTAAAATAAAAACAAGATAGGTTTAAACCTATCAAAATGTGCATACATAATACAATTTTGGTTTCCAGAGATGTTAAATAGATCTCACTTAAAATGAACTGAGCCAAAGCTCATACTACCCCAATTTACAAAATAAAAACAAAGCTACATACCTGTCGTTGTAAACATAGACGGCTTCTGTCATGTAGATGCTGATGATTAGGCAGTGAGGAATGCCAGCCCCGAGCTTGATACTGTAAGTGAGGTTGAGCAATGTCAGAAGGGCGTGCTACAAGATGTGAAGTGAACTGACCATCAAGGTCATGATCCAAGACATGATTTGAATTATCTTGTGCAAAGGTTGACTCATCAAACTGGGGAAGGAGACCCTCTTGAAGGAGATCTTCTGGATCAAGTCCTGTGAATGGTTCAGCATGAGATTCCACTTGATGAAGTAAATTCTCGTCTAAAGATGAAAAACCATTGGTTTCTACATGATCATTGAAATGACCCATTTGAGCTCCTGGGTCAACAGGATCTGGGAAGCTCATGTGCACAGGAGATAATTTTGAATTGCTGTAATTACCCTGAGGATGCGATGGATGCAACATTTGAAAGTTATTTGAATTCAATGATGTATTGGGGTTTAGGATATGCTGAGTAGACTCTTGCTTAATTCCTCTATGAGGTGAAAAAGAGTTACTTCCAGTAAAATCAGATAAAGTCTGATTTGTATGAGTAGGTCCAAGAACTGCAGATGACTGAAGGAGACTGTTTGGCGATACATGATTACTGGAAAAGGAATAATGTGAAGAAAACTGCTGTGAATTACTGACAGAACAAGATGTCATATTTGGAGAGGGTCCATTGAAACTTCCTTCTTGATGGTTACTACACTTGAGAAAGTGTACTGAAGGATTTGATGTTTGAGAAAACTGCATTGAAAGAGGCTGCGGTGAAGTAGACGCATTAGTTATTTGTTGGTGATTAACACTGACTCTATGTGGACCAGAAACATTAATGTCTATAAAATTTTTAGACTGGCTAAGAGAATTCTGCCCTGGGTTAAGGTTATTTCTGTTCTGTTGTGAGCGTAGTGAAGTACATTGTGTGTGCTGCTCATTGGCCTGAAATAAGGCAAAATCGTGGTGTGACACAAAGCTTTTGTTTTGATGCATAGAGCGTGAGTGTCCTTGTTGGTGAAAAGGAGATCCATTTTGATTAGAAATGCTGGTAGCTGTCTGGTGACCCCACATTGGACTGCCATCTGCTACATCTTGAAACAAACCATTGGGTTGGTTTTGTGGGTGAATTGGAGAACAATTAAATTGAGAGTGTGGAGATAACACATGTTCAGCTGGGCTGCCAAAAGATTGATTAACTGGATGAAATTTCATTGAATCAAACTGATTTAACTGTTCAAAGTCAGTCAACTTGTGATGTGTTGGAGTTCCTTGAACATGGTTTAGTGAGTCTATGTGCAAAGGTTCAAACTCTGCACCCAAGTTCAATTCATCGACTAGTGAAACAGGTCCTGGCTGTGCAAATGCATCATCTGACAAACCTTCTAAAGTCTCACCAAAAAGATTAGCATCATCAAAAAAGTCCATCATTGGATCTGTCATTTTCAAAATTCTGTAACAATATGGGCTGTTCACATCCACAGCTACTCTGTGGAAGCTATTACTGAATCATTTCTGAAGGTCATCAGCTAATCCAAAGCAGGCCAACATTCATTATTGCTGTAGGTAATGGCATGTCATGATGCATCAGAATCCTAGGAAAATAAGACATTTAAATTTAGTAATAGGTATTCATTAAATTTGCATAAACAAAACATACATACACACAGTAATTTTTTTGTAATAGTTCACCATCAATAGGTCACCAATATTCTAAACAAGGGAAAAAAGACTCCTACAGTGGACATGACCACTTAAAAGTAGAAATGCACATTATTTTACTTTGAAGCACATATATTATAAAAGTACAAGGTAAGGGGCTGGAGAGGTGGCTCAGGGGTTAAGCCTCTGCCTTGCAGGCGGAAGGTCCTGAGTTCGGATCCCAGATCCCATGTATAGACGCCAGGCGGAAGCGGGGGCGGCCTGCGCTTCTGGTCCTGGTAGGGCGGAGCCTGTGAATCCCGGGGCAGAAGGAGGTGGAGGTGTCCATGGTGGTTCGCGAATTCGTCCGTGGTTCTACACATACACAGACACACACACACACGCGCGGGCACATACATACGCACGCACACACACGCGCGCACATACACACACATATGCACACAGTTGAATACATAATAAAAAAAAAAAGTACAAGGTAAACCTAGGAATGTCACACTATAGGATGAAGCATTTCTAGGCAATATACATGTGTGTGTATAGCACTTCAAAGTTGTGTCTGATTAGTAAGTACACTGCAACCTCTTGCTCTAGATTATTGCATAGAGATATGGATTGGTTTGAAGTACTGGTATAGTGTTCCCTGTCATGGGAGGGATAGTGATTAGTTGATAGCCAGATGATGTCCCACTACTGTGCCCTACTCCTGATCCTCCTCCCCTTCAAGCCTTCTTTTATGTAAAGACCTCTCTTTAATAGTTTCTGCATTGTTGGGTAGGAGAGGATCTCAACACCAAGATAGGATGCAGCCTTGTACAGTGAAAGAATAGCAAAATAGACAACAACAAACTACCTGAATACAAAACACTAGCAACCCTACAATGATTAATTACCTGGAACCAGGCCAGCAAAATCTCTCCCCATCCAAAGCTCAGGGAAGCTTTGCAGAAGAGGGGGCAATAAGACTGTAAGAGTCTAAAGATGGAGAGTTCTGTTGCTAGACAGGTCACTCCACTCAAGATAGGGCAGCCACAGCCAGGAACTTATGACAATGGAACTTGATCTCATCAGAACTACACAGTAATGGACATGTCAACATGCCCCCATAGACTGGCACAGACTTCAGAAGAAATAGTTTGGGCAGTAGGATCCTTAGGGACAAGGGGTGAGCTGCCCAAGGAAGGGCCTCTCTGTCTGCCACAGAGGCCTGAAGCCCCAAGAGAACAGATGAGACAGAGGGAACCCCAGGAGCCATAGAACCAAAGGACAGGAGACCAGGAGTAGACTGGGTCCACATAGGGATGGGACAGAGGGTGGGGTGAGAGTAGAAGGGAAAGATGGGAGGAAGGAGGGAACAAGGGAGGCAAGGAGCATGTATAAAAACATCTTAAGTTAATAAGTTTGTTTTAAAAAATAAAAAAGAGAAAAAGTGGTCCCATAAGGAGATAACCAGTTAGGTATCTGGTTAGCTGATAACACAAATATGCTAAAGGATATCTGGGAGATATCCCTCACATATTTCCACATGGTCCCTTTATTTATTTATCTATAAAGTGGTAGTCTTAAGATAAAATGAAAATTTACCTGAAATTTCTTTTTAAAAATGCTTTTAAGAAAGTGATGTGAGTTTTTCTTCCTCTTCTGGACATCAACCATGACATAATCAAAAATCCTTCAAAAATTATGGTTTAACATAACAGTAATTCCAGCTTTTAGGAAGGTTGGGGCAGGAAGATCGTTAGTAACTTGGTTAGGACCTCCTTAATAAAATTTAAAGGATGTGGTCCAGGGGCCAAATGCTTCCCAATAATGTATACAATCCTAGACTCAAGGAAGAGGCAAGCCAATCTTAAACAGGATCATTGTATCAACTGAGAAACTATTGCCGCCCCCATTCTCTTCTTTTTCAGACTAATATAACCTGAAGACATAACATCAGTTCCAGCAAAAATCAGAACTTATAGAGGGAAAAAATATAATTTATAATTGTTATGCAGAACATCTTACATTTTCTTTTACTGTACAATATAGAAGAACATTATAGAAAAACATATGGTTAGAGGTTTTAAAGCTATGTCTTGTATTTCTATTATTATACATACGTACATATCATGTATCGCACATCTATACATAGATACAGATGTGTGTGTTCTCAAGCTCCCTAGATAGTGGAGGGTGACTTTCCACTTCTGACTATTCTGTCTCTGCCTCCTGAGTACTTGTACCAATACATACCTCACCCCCTTATGCAGCACGGGAAACAGTCCAGAGTTTACTGCACGCTAGACTGGCACTCTACTAAGATACACCCTTACTTTAAATTTTAAAAGTACTCTTTTTTTTTTTTAAGAAAAAAAAATATGTTTACAGAGACAGTGGACACAATGACAGTACACATATGAAGCTCTGGCTTCAATCCCCAGTAAAGATAGGTGTAACTTTTTCCTCTTCGGGATAGCCGTCATAATGTTGTGTAACTATATAGGTGTACTATGCATTGCTGACATGTTTATGTTATACATTCAAGTTCTTAAATAGAACATAAGTTAGTACTCAGAAGAAGGAGCCAGTAGACAGTAAGTTTTAAACCAGTGTAGGCCAAATAGACTATTTCAAAAACACACACACAATGGTATACAATTCTGTGGTATGTATCTTAGCCTTAGGGATGCCCTGTGAGGGATTATACAGGATGATTCCTAAAGTCAATCTTGGGCCTCCACAGGCATAGGCAGTGATATACATGGACAGATAGACACACACAGGCACACACACACAAACACAAATACACACACACTAAACAAATAAATAAACACAAATAAATGGAAAAACTGGATTAACCAACATATTAGAAATGTATCTGTAAATATGTCAGTCACAGCTTAGTTGAAGGAGCTAGGCTCTGTAACGATGAGTGCTTTTTAGAAACTCTCAGTCTATTTCCTCATCTGACCATCTAAGTTACAAGGTTAAGACAGGTGGTTGATAATTCAAAACATCAGAGACTCTATATCAACCACCTGGAACTAGGCCAGCCTAATCTCTTCCCATCCTGAAGCTCACGGAAATTTGCAGAAGAGAGGGCAATAAGATTGTAAGAGCACAAGGATGGGGAGGAGTAATGATATGTAAGATGCTCCACACAAGTTAGAGCCCAAGCAATCATAATAGGACTTTGCATGACCTGTGCAATAACCAACACATTATTGACTCCTCAAAGTTTAGCATGGACTAAAGGCACTAGGATCCTTAGAAGCTAGGGATTAACAGCCACAATAGTGTTCCTATACTTATGGAGAACACAAGAAAGAGTTCTAGGAACTGCCACTGAGTCCTTACACCTCATCAGAGAGGAGGGCCCAGAGGAAAGTTTGACATACACATTAAAGGACGCTCCAGGGATGGGGGGAGGAGGCACTGGGAGATAGGAAGGGAGGGGGAGGAAAGGAAAAGGAAAAGGGGGGAGGGAGCTAGAGGCTCCAGGGAAGGGTGGAGGGAGGGAGGGGACTGGTATACCTATTAAGTTTGTATGAACGGAAATAAATTAATTAATTAATTAAAAAAAAGAAAGGTGGTTGAATTTAGAAAGAATATATTCAAAGTTCTGCAACATAGTTAGCTCGATAATCACTTTCCTCTTGTCCTGTAGAACTAGGAACATAAATCAGGATTCCTTGTTGACTTACTGAAATATTACTAAGACTGGAACCTATTATATGGTAATATTATACCTACTTTCCAACTTATTTTTGAAAAATTATTTATACTAATCGTTGATAATCATAATGTCTGAATTTATCTCTCACTAGCATCATGCGCACTTATTATTTCATCCCCTTTTAAAAAAAAAAAATTCCCTTTCCCATCACCTCATTTATTTACTACCGAAAGGAAATCTACATTTGAAGCACATGGAGATGCTACTTGAAATTTTTAGACTACATTAATTTATACTGAAGTTATAGGTGCCTATAACATTGCTGGGCTTATTAATCAGCTGTGGCTGAAACTGAACTCAGGTCCTTTATTTTGCACTTGGTAGGTGCAGGAAGGAGGATCACGAGTTCAAAGTCATTCTTGATACATAAAGAGGCCAGCCAATGCCACATGAGACCCTGTCTTAAAAACATAATTAATATATATATATACACACATACATACATACAATTATAAACATAGTTGAGGATATTTTACAATGCTTTAAAACAAATGAAAGTAGCCCCATTAATCCAATTTAAAGTTTTAATTCCCTCACTGAAAAATACTTTCAAGGACTGGCAAGATTGTAAAGGAATTAAAAAGCCTTTGCCTCAGATCCTCACTCCTATGTAAAAATGTGTGGTAGATATGGTGGAGACCTGAGATTCTGGTCCTGGAAGGAAGGGTCTGGGAAAGCCCATAGCAAAGCAATAAAATGAAAGAGCAATCCAGGATGGTTACCAATGTCATCCTTGGACCTCCACAGGCACAATCAAGTGCCTTCTTGAATACACGCACGCACGCACCCACATGCTCAAAAAAATTAATGAAGAGCTGGAGAAAATGCTCATTGGTTAAGACTCTGCCTCACCAGCAGAAGGTCCTGAGTTCTTATCCCAGATCCCATGTAAAAACACCAGGGGGAAATAGCACCAGCCTGCACTTCTGGCACTGGTGGGCAGAACCTAGGAAATGCCAGAGCAAAAAGAAGGTAGAGCGATCCTGGATGATGATTCCCTTCATCCTCCACATGGACATGTAGTATCTGCTGCTCTCTCTCTCTCTCTCTCTTTTTCTCTCTCTCTCTCTCTCTCACACACACACACATATTTTTTTTAAATTTATGAAAATCACTTTCAATTATTAATGAGTTTCTTGGGTTTGGTTTTGGTCTTTGAGACAGTGTTCATTCTACAGACACTCCCTGGATAACCCAGGCTCCATCCAATTTGTGCCCACCCTCCTGCCTTCAGTCTCCCATACACTGAAGTGATGGCTGAGGCCTGTTGTGCAGAAGTTGTATGTGCTCTGAAAGCTGACCAACATGGCTGGGATCTTGGCTTTATCACTTACTAGATATATAATCCTAGAAAAGTCAATTAAAACATTTCAAAACTTAAGCATTTCTTCATCTTTCAAAAGGGGAGAGCACAGTGTTCATGTAAAACATTGTAAAACAATCCAAGCAAGGTACTACATGTAAACACTATTTTCAAACTAAGCTTCTTGGAAGGCTGGATAATCTTTCTCCATTGAAAGGAAAACAGGAATTTAGATTTTCCCTTCTTCCGTTCCTTCACCTTGAATATTCTTTGGTTCATAGATGAGATTTCTAAAATTTTTGAAAAACAAAGAACTTAATGCTCATGTGCTGTTCCATATTATGAACATTTCCCTCTACAAATAGGCATTTACTAAGTTCAATCGCTTACTTTGTGGACATTAGTCTTTGCATCTCTCAAAAAAGGAAACAAAAAAAATTTTAATTGGTCTCTTTACTAGCTGAACAGAAAGTCACGCAACAATTACACATTTGTTGCTATTGAGAGAAGTCATAGTGTCTAACTGAAGTGGCCATGCATGTCAATTGCATCCACACCAAATCAAATATATACCGTAAGGCCAAATAAATCTGAACTAATATTAAAAATAGGAAATTGATTCAAATGCAAGTTTTCCAAGATTTAAAATACGAACAATAAAACCTGAGACAGGTAGGTTGCTTGGCTTAAAAAAGTCTGCCTGTCTACCATCTTTTCTGCCTCTCATGACCCTGAAACTTCTCTGCAACTCCCCAAATCTTCTGCTGACAATCTCCAAGCTGTCTTCCTAATTCCCCCAATACCTTATTATTTTTTTATTCACTTGATCTATTATGTTATATTACAATCGCCATTGTAATTTATCCTCAGGTGTAGTTCAATTTTCTGAATATTTGATATATTTTTAATACTTATTTTAGCCTGGTACCTTTTTAGTGAATATTCCACTTATATACTTTACTTTTAATTAACTTGCTTCCACTTAAAAAGGTTTTCAATTAATTTCTTTATCCCTTTAGACTATATTTTTATTTTTTCTCTCTCCCCAAGTCTTCAATACTAAATTCTCCCTTTCCACCCAAGAGCAGGCGCACTGCTAGTTTTCAGAGGTTTCCTACAAAAGATCCTCCTGCTTCAGTCCCATCCTTCCTAGGACCTTACTTCAAAGTATAACACATATTCCAACTAATATCTATCAAATTTACGTTGAGAAAAACTTTCCTTTGTCTACAGTGTCTTTTCCATGATTAAAATGTGAACAGGTATTTTTCATTCTTATAAATTGTATCACCTAAAAATGACACACAAACTGTTCAAGCTATTCTGTTTAAAGTTTTCTTTACATTTTCACATAATCTATTTTAAAAATAGCACTTTTTTAAAGATGAAGAAAATATAGTTCTGTCTAACCAGCACTTAAAAAATGCAAAACGGTGCTATGTTGGAATCTGCTATAATCCAACAAGCATGAATACTCATTGGTTTGGTTTGATTTGTAGTTTGGGATTTATTGTTTAAGTTTTTCCAGACAGGGTCTCACACAGCCAGACTAACTCAGATTTTGCTACACAGAAGGGGCTAGTCTCCTGCTTCAACCTCCTAAAGTGCTGGGACTATACCACACCTGGCAGACACAAATTTTTAAACTATAGATATGATTTTTTGTGTGTATTTTGCTATTCCCCTTGTTAGCTAGGGACTGATCCTAGGGTCTTGTGTATGCTAGGCAAGCACTCTGTCACTGAGTTAAATCCCCAGCCTCCTAAAAATATCTTTATATTTCTTGTCTTATTCTTTGCCTTATATTTCACTTAGGTAAAAATACTCATCATCAAACATTTATCTCTGAACAAATGAACATTAAGACTTATGAAATACATTAAGTTAATAAAAAAAAATCAATGAGTGTAACTCGCACAGCTTTAATGTGTGAATGCAACGAATTTGGAAACCTGTAAGAGAGATGAATAGTTGAAAACTGATAATGTCTACACTCAGCTTTTCCATTCCAACAACTCTATTCTCCACAGAAATGTAAGCATGTACACCAGGCACACACAGGAACGCTCATATCTTTTTCACAACATTCCAGAATGACACTCACCTATCAAACACTAAAGCCAAAAACAATGAAAATAAATGAAATGTGTTCCGCGGACAAATGGCCTCACAGAAATACTGTGCAAAGGATTGAACAGCACATTATTACATCAGTAAAGTTCAGAAACGGGCAAAACTAACCTATGGTTGTAGCAGTCGAGATAACAGTCCCTTCTGGAAAGACAGGGAGTGCTAATTAGAAAGCTGGGAGGGAATTTCTGGGCTGCTAATGATAATGTTCTACTTTTTGACCTGGGTGGTAGTTTCAGAGATGTGTTTACTTTGTGATAAATGCTAGAATTTTCTACATGTGATTTTTTTGGGCGTATCTGCTATAATTTAAATAAAGTTTTTTTTTTGTTTTTTTTTTTTTAAACTAAGCTGGGTACAGTAGCTCACACTGCAAGTGCCTCACTTAGGAGGCTAAGACAGGGGCATTGCAGCAAGTTTAAGGTCAATCTGAGCTTCAGGCCAGTGAGGGCTATACAGTAACACTATCTCAAAGGAAATTCAAGAAGCAACAGGGGGAAAACTCTCTAGGAACATGTCTGTCTGTGGGGTCACACACAGCTAAGCCATCCTGAGGCACTGTTGATCCCATATGACCTCAGCCTTCAGAACCATGTGTCTGGGATGGTGTTCAGGACCTGAGCATGTTTACTTCAGAAGTCACATACCATCCACTGTGTTCCTTGCACCGGATATCATCAATAAACCTTTGACACTTTTCCAAACAGCCATTCTGCCATGCCAATTGTGTCTTGTCCCAATCAATACCCTAGCTTAAAGTCTCCTCAGTTTCTCTTAAAATGCACATGCTAGAACATCTTATATGCAGGTGTGCAAGACAAAATCTTCTCTGCTTTATCTCTACAGCAGCCACACAAGCACCATCCTGTCCTAATTAGACAACCACAGTTGTTTTCGCTTTTGTCTTTCTTCAATCCAATGTTTGAGTGGTTTTTTGAAATAGGGTCTCCTGTAACTCAGGAAGGTCTCCAACCATACAGTGGAAGCTGGCCTTGAACTCTTGACCCTTTTCACTAGTGCTGACATAACAGGCATGTACCACTACACCAGGTTCCAAAGTGCTATTAAAATACAAATGAAGTTCTTCCTTTCCTCAGAGCCTTCAAATATATTTCTCTGTCTTCTAGGAAGCTTTACCTTTCTGGTTTATTTTTTAATGTCTCAACCTGGGGCCCTCTCTAATCACAGAATCTAAAAGCTTCACATTTGTCTCTCACAGTGCTATGTTGTCTCATTTTTACATTGTGCGTGGCATACATGCCACAGCACACATGTGGAAGTCAAAGGTCAACTTTCAAGAGTCTGTTTCTCCCTCTAATATACGGATTCCAGGGATTGAACTCAGTTTGTTACACGTGGCGGTAAGCATTTTCACCCGCTGAACCACCTTGCTGGCCAGCGCTGTTCTTTAATGAATTAATTGATCATAAACTGTCATTTCACATTTATTTATTTCTATATTCACTATTAGACTATAGGTTCCATGAAAGTGGAATCACTTAATACATTATCCACTTAACATATCTAATGAGGCAATAAATTAAGGAACACTTAGTAAATCTGTTTGATGAACACATGGACATGAATAAACAGGATCCCAAATAACAAAATACAACTGAAGGTAGCGTCCCCTTTTCTGCTTCTCCCACTGCCACTTGATCAGTTTTGCATTTGCTTCTAAAACAAAGAAGCAAAAATATTCCTGAAAACATAAAGGTAATGCAATGGAGAAAAATGTCAGGAAATCATACAGGGAATGTCAAGAAAAGGTGAAGGAGGAAAAGTTTCATGAGAGTGAAATCCCAAGGCGCCACATTATTCACAAGATATAATCCCACCATGCTTAGGATAGTGAAGTTCAAGAGTGGAAAGGTGTGAAGTGAGCCCCACATAGGAAGAAAACAGGCACACAAGTGCAGGAATAGTTATAAAGGTGGTTAACAGGCAATTTAAATGGCAAAGTAATGGTAAGAAATCTATGCCCCATACTTAGACTACAACAGCTACAAAATATTTAAAGGTTAAAAATAAAGTAGTCCTGTTAAATATCCATACATTCCTTCTCATTGTAATTTTTTGACTTTTAAGATTTTCAAACTCATTACCAACACGTGCATACAAGCTTTCAGCTTGACTAACGCAACAAGTTTCAAAATTCTTACCTATATTCTTTATTTATTTACTGTGTTATTATCTGATAAAAATCTCTCAATAGGCCAATTACTTCAGTCATAAGCTCTGACTTCTCCTGGATTTCAATTTTTCATTTCTGTATCTATTGACTTTTTTCTTAGACAATTTCATCAATAGCAAATACTTCTTTGTGAGACAAGGGGTCAATTTATATTCCAGGTTGATCTGGAACTCATATTGCTCAGGCTGGCCTTGAACTCAAGGTAATTCTCCTATCTCAGCTCCCCAAATCCTTCAATTATAGAGGTGAACTACCATGGCTGACTTGTAAAACACATTTTTAATTCATTAGAATCTCACAGGAACCAACATTTTAATTTCACTATTGATAGTAGATTCAATAGATTGTGTTTCTAATTTTGTAATGCTACCTCAATTCTTTAGAGTAAATATGAATTTTAGCCCCTTTCAGTTCTATCTTCGCTAAACCACAAAGATCTAGTACAGTAACTTGCATTCAGTTACCCAAGATACCACCCAGATAGCAATTCTGTGATTTCATTAATCTTGATATTTTCCTGTTTTCCCCCCCCCACAAAGGACACTACTTTCTTGTCTTTATTCATATTGGTTGACATTGTTTTCAAAAAGTAAAAAGTTTACAAAAACCTAACTATTGTTTTTATTCTTTTAATCTTGGTGTTTGTGTGTATGTATACGTATGTATAAGTTCATGCCTGGCCACTCTTTTCCAAAGACTTGTGTAGAGGTTAGAAAACAATCTCAAGTGTTAGTCTTCACCTTTCTCCTTCATGGAGAAAGGTCTCTTGTTCAAGTTCAACCCTACTTAGGCTGGGCTGGCCTGGCCCAAGAGCTTCCTGGGATTCACCCATGCATCCTGCCCACAGAAGCACAGAGATTACAGATGTGAAATACCCTGTCCAACTCTTCCATGGGTTTTAGGAATCTGAACTCAAGTGCTCATTCTTGTGTGGCAAGTGCTTATCCACTGAAACATTTTTGTTTTTAAACTTGTTTTAGCAATGAAAGTTTTTCTTTTAATTTGTGATAATGAATCTTGTGAGATAAAATCCTAAAATTAAGAAACCAGAGGAAAGTGCCTTTTTCCTAGAGAAAGCTAAGCTTTTACTCACTCTAGGTGCACCCCTGGTTAAGAGGTGAGCTTCATTCATTCTCCCCAGTCAGTACTTGATTTTACTGTTACACCTGACCTCTGGTTTTTGTTTTTTTGTTTTGTTTGACCTAATGTATCGCCTATGACTTTAGGACCACATCTCTTAATTCAATTAGTCACAAACTGGTAAATGGATGTTTGTGTTTCGACTTTAACTACAATATGCCCTTCTCTGAAAACTGCTCAAAAATGGCAGTTACACAAATCGGAAGGAAAGCTACTTTGCTTCCCAGTGTGTTTTATGGTACAAATGCACAGTCTATAGTCTAAAGGAAATTTTAAGGATTGAGATAGGCCAGTATTTTACATTATTTAAGTATTATTGTGAATTTTTGCTTTCCTTTCTGCTTTTTTGAGATAGGCTCCTGCTAGGTAGCCTCAGCCGCTCTGGAATTCATTTTAACTTGCAGGGAACCTCTTGCCTCCATCTTCCAGTGCTGGGATAACTCCTGCTCCCATGAATTATTGAAGGCACGTGAGAAACAGAAAAGCTTAGCACACTGTACTAAGTAGTGATGTGACTTGTTCAAGCTACGTTGGAAACGCACATCTTCCCAGACACGAAACACAAGTTAGTTAGCTTGCTCCAAGTGACAGACATATTTAACTAACTTATCAAATGTCCTATGTAAGACTATGCTGCCTACTGTTAGCAAAAAGGTGATTTAAGTTGAAGTTTCGGAAATTCGAGAAAGGAAAAGCACTAAGTTCATCCCTTTGCACTGTAAAGACCAAAATCTCCTTCCTCTGCAATGTGGAATCCTCTCTGTACACAAGTGTCTACAGACGTAGTGGGTAGAACAGTCAAAGAGCAGACTAAGCCCCCTCTTCTGTTCCAGTCACAGTTAGTGCAGTTCAACTGGTGAATCTTTAGTAGTCAGAGAAAAGAAAAGGGCGAAGAGCAGCATGTGGAACTGGGAAATTAGATTGTGATAGTGATGTTATTAGTAGAGATAAACTTTATTGAAGAGGGGAAATTTCTGAAGGTGTAGTCAGTAGTTCACATAACTAGATAAAAGTCACAATTATGTCAAATCCCAGGCTTCCGGGAAAATCGCGTAGCACTGTGAACACCACAACTACATCAACTTTAATGTCAGTCGACTTTGTTCTGAAAAGTTTTGTTTTCCCCTTTGAAAAAGGCAAAACACAAAACCAAAAAAGGAACAGGCGGATCCCTGTGCGAGATGGCAGCCGCGCCAGGCCGGCGAGACGGCCAGGCTTTCCGGGGCGAGCGCGGCTCGGGATGGATGTCCCGGAGGAGAGCCCGGGACCCACCCACCACGGCCCACACCCACCGACACGGAGCGCGGCGGGCCGCCGCAGCGCCGAGACGCCCGCGGGGTCGCGCCCCGGGACGCACGGGCTCGCGGGGCGCGCGGGGCGCAGCCCCGGGGCAGGAGGGGCGCGGGCGCCCGGCAGGCCCGGCTCCGGGCTCGGCGCTCGCGCGGGACGCCCTGTCATGAGTCACGGAGCGCGGGCGGGGACGCGCTGCGGGACGGAGCGAGGCCCGGCCTCGCGCGGGGCGGGGACGCGGCGCCCACCCGGTCCCCGGCGGCTCCCGCGACGCAACAGGCGCGGCGGCCGGGTCCCGACCCCCCGCGCGCGGCGGCCCCGCAGCCATGACAGGCCGCACGTGCGGGCGGCGCCCCCGGGGCCCCCCGAGCCCCGCGCCTCCCGCGGCGCGAGCGGAGGCACGTACTCACCGCCGCCCGCCGGCTCTCCACCGAGACTGACACGCGCGGCGGGGGCGGCCGCCGGCGACCCCCGGGACTGACGGAGCCCGCCCGCGCCCGTCCCCACCAGTTGAGCGGCGGCCGCTGCCCCCCGCGGCGCCCGGGTCTCGCTCCCCCCCACACTCGCCGGCGGCGGGGCGGCGGCACTTACCGGCGGCGCGGCCAGGCCCCCCTGTCAGCGCGGGGCCGGGAGGGAGCGAGGGAGGAGTGCAGGGGCGCCGCCCCCTCCCCCCCGCGCGCCACGCGCCCGCCTGATTGGCCCAGTTCACTCCCCCGGCGCGACCCCACCAGCCCCTGCGAGCGGCTCTCCGGCAGCCACCGGCGCGTCATTTGCATATTTGTGCCCGCGCCGCTGATTGGCCGGGGCGCCGAGGGGCGGCCGTGACCGCCGCGGCCGGGGTCGCGCGGTTCGGGACGCGCGGGGCTGCCCAGCAGGGAGGCTCCCTCCCCTCGCCGCTCGCGTTCTCACCTCGGCGACCCGGCGCGACCCAGGGCGCGGGGCGGCGAGGACGGAGGGCTGCGGGAGGCGGGGTCGCCGCCCTGCTCCAACATGGCCCCGTCGCGCCGCCGACCCCGCCGCCCGCCCGCTCGCCCGCCCGCGCGGTGACTCCCGGAGCCCCGGGCGCCCTCTGGCCGGGACGCGCGGCAGTGCAGCCGGCCCCGGGCTCGCCTCGCCGCCCGCGGGGGCCGGTGGCCACGTCAGGCCGCGCCCTCGGCCGCCGCCGCCCGCCACGTCAGGCCCGGGCCGCGAGCCGGCCGCGGGGTGGGCGCCGAGGTCGCCGGCGGGCGGCGGGCGGCGCGGGAGCGCGGCCGGTTCCTGGCCCGCGCCGCCGAGTGACCTACGTGCGTCCTCGCGGGCCTCGGCTGCCCGAGCAGGCTCCGCAGTGCCGCCCGGCTCGGCGCCCAGACCCGCACCTGACACCATACCTAGTTTAAAAGGATTTTCAAATCTACATTCGGGAGTGAGTTGGGCTAAAATAACTGAATTTTTGAACTTCGGTAAGCCTGATCAGTGAGCCTGTTTATTCAAAACTGTTTACTGTTTCCAAAGACTGCGCGGGTGAGATGTGGCGGCCCGCTCCCAGATGCTCAAAACCTGTACTCCTGTCTAGAAAGGAGCATGATTCACCTGGTTGGTACCTCACCAGAACCGGATGACCGCAGGATACATAGTTCCTTTCCCCTCACCCCCCTTTTCTGTCAGGGAACCCCCAGGGCCTCACACATGCTAGCCAAGCATTCTACCAACTGAGCTGCATCTTCTACTTTAGTAATCTACTTTTATTTAAACTTTATTCTGTGGGAACATGTGCACGAGTGGCAGGAGGGGGACAACTTGGTGCAGTGGATTTTCTGTGTGCTCCAGGGACATTCAACTCGGGTCTTGTCAGGCAGCAAGTTGCAGGCAAGCATCTTACCCACAGAGCTGCCTTATCAGCCCAGTAATCTCATTTTTTAAACGAGATAATAATGACCTGCAACGCAGCTCCGTGAGACTCAACTGACAGGGCTGGGAGGGAAGCGTGCCAGGAGGACTGGTTACAGTTACAGCTGTGATTCCCCTCAAGGATACTTCGTAACAGCCCTCGAACTGAACCAGGACAGCGATGGAGCGCCTGCTCCAGTGTGCCCGGCACTGCTTCTTATTGGGATACTGCTGTATTTTTGCAAACCCATCTTGAGTCAAATTTAAGACCAGTACTATTTATCTAGTACCACAGAACAAGACCTTCCATACAGATGAAAATTTGGGGCTGTTTTAAAGAACTTTCCTCCCCATCACCTAACGGAAAATTTGTGTTCTCTTGAATATAGTTTTCTAGAAATTACGCTAAGTGATTAAAGAGCACCAGGCATTACAATTGATCATGCTGTACCATGATCAATGAGTACCCTCAAAAACGTGGACTTTCTAATAAATGGTCTTCAGAATACTGTTTATGTTTAACTCACTACTGTTTCTGGTTTTTGTCCTTCCTTGTTGTACTGACACTTCTCAAAGCTTCTACCAAACAATTTTCTTGTTTTACTTTTTTGGTGTTCTTGTGCTATGAATTTAAACACGTTAAGTTTATGCTAGGAAGTTTCAAGGAAAGGTTTATATTTATTTATATTTATTTATTTATTTATTGTTGTGCCTTTGTGTGTGTGTGTGTGTGTGTGTGTGTGTGTGTGTGTGTGTGTGTCAGAGGGCACTGTGTGTCCTTGTGGAGGACCAGGGTTGACTTTGGCAATCATCCTGAATTGGCTTCTACCTCCTTTTTGCTTCACTCTTAAGATTTCCCATCCAATGTCTCTCAAAGTAAAAGGGCCTCAACAGTCATGGATACAATGATTCAGGTCTGCATGGATTCAATGATTCAGGTCTGTAGAGAACCTTGCTGCCAAACACAGGTGTCTCACACCCCTGGATACAATGATTCAAGTGCTGCCCCCCCCCACACACACACAGGTATCTCACATCAGCTACAATGATTCAAGGGATGTCACACAAAGGCATACCATGGATACAATGATTCAGGTTCTCAGAGAGCCTAGCTGTCACACACAGGTTCTCCACTCTCAAATGAAATGATACTATAGTCACTGACTGAAATGTAACCATTTCCAGATACTGTTAAAGGTTTATACTTATACTTTCACTTTGTTTCAACTACTCAATGAAGAGATTACTTTTTTCCATTTTAGAGATGAAGAGGATCTATCCAGTACCTTGCTCTAGTTACACAGTCATTAAGTGACAGAAATAATATTCAAACACATAACTATCTCTGTAATTCTTTACCATTACCCTATATACATCCATAGGCCTCAATTACCAATTCCATGTTTATTATGCTTTTTTTCTTCCTTCTTTGCTTCCCTCCATTTCTCCTTTGCTTCCTTCCTTCCTTTTCCTTTCTCTCTTTATAAAACTAATTTGGCACCTTAAGAGGAAGAAATCCTTGCAAAGACATTTTAATTCAGGTTGTCAATAGACTATTCTACAATGTAAATTTGTGGACTTTTCTCCTTTGAAGGATGTGACCTAAATCCTTAGGGTGCACCACATCTGACTAATGGCTTCTTGTGTGTGTGTGTGTGAGACTAATGGTTTCTTATGTGTATATGTGTGTATGTGTGTGTATGTGTGTGTGCGCGTGCGCCTGTGGAGGTCCAAGGGTGACTTTAGGAATCATCCTTGATTGCTCTATCTCCTTATTGCTTGCTCTGGGCTTTTCCAGGCTCCCTCCTTCCAGGGCCAGAAGTTCAGGTCCTCACCATATGTGCTTGGCATTTTGACATGGGATACTAACTCAGTCCCTTTGCTGGTGAGCAAAAGACTTTAACTACTGAACCATCATCCAATCCCTAATGACTTCGTATCTATGACATCAGCAGTATAAGTGACAAAAAGAAAGTATAGATAAGTCTGAGTTCATTAATATTTCCTTAAAAAGTCTGTTCACTGTAGGGATAAACTGATAAGAACAAGTCCTAAAGCTGCAAAAGAAAGAGGCACACTTTTTCTTTCCCACTCATGAAAATGGTGGCCCCAAGTTTCCAAACAACCAAGTGATAATGCTTGGGGATGGCCCCCACGTGCCATAAGACTGAAGAATGAGGGGCACATAAAAGATATTGGGGGATCTGATCTGCCCAGTACAGCATAGTACTGGGCAGAGTTAAGACCAATTGAATCCCCACAACTATCTTTCTTTTGCTTTTTTTTTGTTTGTTTGCTTGCTTTCTTTTATTTGTTGATTTGGTATTTTGTTTATTTTTTATTTTATCTTATTTTTTGAGACCATATTCCATGTTGCTCAGTCTGGCTTTATCCTATACCAGAAAGTGATGTTGAACTCTTGATCCTCCTATCTCCAGCTCCCAAATGGTGGCTACAGATGAAGCCACCCAATTAAACCCTCTGCCATAATCTATAGGTTAAAATCGAAGCGACATGGCCCTGTTAAAATACACTTGACTTATCTTGAGATGATATCAGAGTAAGTGCGTCCCTGAAGCCAGGCAGTAAAGCTCTACATACCACTGGAATGGTGAAAGCGTTAGAGTTGGTTGGGAAACTGCTGGAACAGCTGACTAGGGAGTGGGATAATATTGTAACTCCAGGCAGGTGAGGGGAAATTAGGCTGAATCCACACACCACAGAATAGTCAAAACAGTCTTGAAAAACAAGTAAGTTAGGGGACTCACACATCCTGATTTCAAAACTCACTCTAAAGCTACAGTCCTACAGGGGCACAGGTCAGAAGAACATGCTGTTGGAATAGGGACAGATAGATCAATGGACTTGAACATGGGGCCCAGAAACAAACAAACACTTCCATAATTGACAGAGGTGTTGAGACATTTATGTTAGGAAAGAACAGTCCTTGACACAAACAGTCCCTGAACATCTGGATTCCTCCACTCTAATGAAGGAAGTTGGGCCAGCTCGGAACTCCACAAAAAAAGTAGACCAATGGATCACATGAAACAGAGGTCAAACATAAAACTCTAAGAAGACAACAGGAGTAAATCTTTGGGCCTTGGATTAGGCAATGGTTTCTTACACTCAACAATCAAAGCATAATTGATGAGAAAAAAAAGTAGATACAATGGACTTCATGAAAATAGGAAAATGTTGCAGCAGAAACTGAAGAAAAAAATGGATGAACTGAGTATCATTGAAACCGAAATTAGTGTTTCAAAGGAAACCATTAGAGATGCAACTCAGTTAGTAGAGCACGTGCCTCACTTGTCCAAAGCTCTGGGCCACCTGCACTACATGTGACCTTGTCTCAAACACATAAAAACAAAAACAAGTTTAAAGAGCCAGGCACAGTGGCTCGCATCTACAGTCTCAGGCAAATGGAAGGCCACCCTGTGCTACAGTGAGTTCCACTGGGACTATAAGCTGTCTTGACAGAGACAGAAAGAAAGGAAAGGAGAAAAGGAGGGGTAGGAAATTAATAAGAGAGAAGTGGTGAGGACAAGACAAAACAGTAAGAAAAAAAATCATATACCTATTAGAGTATAATATTTAAGATTTTTTAAGCTTTTGCAAACCAATAATCAAACCACAAACCTATAATTGGGAAACTGTGGCAAGATCAACTGTTTAAGGTCATATATAGCAAGTTTGAGAACAACCTGAACTATATGTGTCTATTTTTCAAACAATAAACAAAATCAGGACTTAAAGATAACTCCGTAGGAAAGGGTATTTCTTTTTTTAATTTTTTTAATTGATTGATTTTGTGTGTGTGTGTGTGAGTGTGTGTGTGTGTGTGTGTGTGTGTGTGTGTGTGTGTGTGTGTGTGTTTCAGAGGGCACTGTGTGTCCCTATAGAGGACTAAAGGTGACTTCAGGGATCATTCTAGATTGCTTTTACCTCCTTTTTACTTCACTCTGGGACTTCCCAGGCTTCTCCTACCAGGACTGGAAGTGCACACCGCTGCTTTTTCCACAGGCATTTTTATGTGAGACCTGGGATCTGAATTCAGGACTTTCTGCTTTCGAGGCAGACTCTTAACCACTGAGCTATCTCTGCAGCCTGGGAAGGTTATTTCTTACCAAGCTTCAAAGCCTGAATTTCATCCCCTAAATCTACACAGTGGACGGTCGGCTGGCAATGACTTCCAAATGAAGGCAATTGGGAGAAGGCTATAATACAAGTACACTCACAAACTGCAAATACATATACATATACACAGGTACAGGGACACCACACAAACACACATGATAAATAAATAGATGTAAATTAAAAACTGAAAACAAAATCTAGGGGGAAAAGACAATTCAGAAAGTGGTTAAAATAGGAAACCAGTTGACTGGCCAGAGCAGGTAAAGAAACTTGCATGAAAAAAATCTGGTGCTGAGTTTGACCAGAGAGAAATGACTTCCAAAATGTACACCCACCTCCACATGTGCACCATGTCATGGGTGCACCTGCTTTCCCTCTCTTTGTTTCTCTCTCACATACTCTCTCTCAAATAAATATACAAATTTTTTAAAATAATGCAAAGTGTCCAAAAAGACATTTCTCTAAAGATAATATATAAATGGTCAATATACCGAGGAAAAGAGTTACTGAGGAAATGTCAGTTAAAAAACCACCATGGGGTACTGCTTCAGACCCACTAGGGTGTGTGTAATAAAGATGACAGAACAGCAAATGTTAAAGGCTGGAGAAATTAAATTAGAGTGGCGCAGCTACTTTGCAAAACAGTTCTTCTCAAAGTTAAACATAGTTACTATGACATAACAACACAAAAGAAATGAAAGTATCTACATGAAAACCTGTCTGTGAATGTTCACCCAGAGAAATTACTGTCACCCAGAGAAATTACTGTCACCCAAAGTGGATGCACTGCAAATGACATAGATAGATGGAGAAACAGTAGTGTATTCATACACTAGAATACTGCCCTCTCTCAAAAGCTCAGGTCCTGGGCTTGTGAGAAGACCCTGTGGGTAAAGGTTACTGTATACAAACCTGGCAACCTGAATTCAGTCCCCAGAGTCCACATAGAAAGACAGAACAGATCTCCAAAAGTTGTGCTCTTGACCTCCCATCTTAATCCCCCCCATCCCAAACTATACCATCTCCTTTCCCTCTCTCATTTAAATAATTTCTTAAAAGTGTTTATATAGGGGCTGGAGAGGTGGCTCAGGGGTTAAGCCTCCGCCTTGCAGGCGGAAGGTCTGAGTTCGGATCCCAGATCCCACGTATAGACGCCAGGCAGAAGCGGGGGGCGGCCTGCGCTTCTGGTCCTGGTAGGGCGGAGCCTGTGAATCCTGGGGCAGAAGGAGGTGGAGGCGCCCATAGTGGTTCGCGAATTCGTCCGTGGTTCTACACACACACAGACACGCGCGCACGCACATACACACGCATATATATGCACACAGTTGAATAAATAATAATAAAAAAAAATTTTAAAAAAAGTGTTTATATAGGGCAATCTAGCCCCTCATGGCCCTCTAGTGCCATGAGTCCGTTTCCAGCTGCCGACTTCTCTTGGAGGCTCCCTAGCCCCTCATGGCACTCCAGTGCCATGGGTCTGTTTCTTATTCCTTGCTCCTCATGAATTCCATGCGTAGGCACTGTGAGTTCTCATGGGCTCCCTAGCCCCTCATGGCACTCCACGTCTGGAGTCTGTGATTCCAACCTTTCTCTTTACTAATAAACTCTACCTTAATTCTCAAAAAAAAAAAAAAAAAAAAGTGTTTATATAGTGGGCTGGAGAGATAGCTCAGGGGTTAAGACTCTGGATTGCAAGCAGAAGGTCCAGAGTTTGGATCCCAGGTCCCACATAAAAACACCAAGTTGAAAGGGTGGTGGTCTGCATTTCCTGCCCTGGTAGGTAGAGCCTAGGAAATACTAGAGTGAAGCAAAGAGGAGGTAGAAACAATCCAGGATGATTCCCAAAGTCACTCTTGGTCTTCCACAGGAACACACAGTGCCCTCTGATACACACACACATACACACACACACACACACACACACACACACCACACACACACACACACAATAATTTTTAAAAAGTTTTTATATACATGTATAATAAGAATGAACTCTGTAAACACCATGTTGATAAAAGCAGCCTGTAATTCCAAGTACTTCAGAGTCTGCAGCCAGAGGATCACCAAGACTTTGACAACAGGATATGCTGCACAACAAAACCTTGTCTCAGATATACAGATGAACAGACCAACAATAAAAGGCTCAGTAGGGAAAGGTGCTTGTAGCTAAGTCTCATGACTTAAACTCAAACACTAGGACCCACATGCTGGAAGGAGAGAGCAGACTCCCATAAACTGTCTTCCAATCTCTACCTGTACACTATGGTTCATGATGCACATACACATGGCATCCTCGATAAATAAATGTAATAAAAGTGTTTCAAAGGAAATGGAAGGAAAAAGGGAAATTGTTCATTTACAGACCAGTAATAAGTACGTATTTCAGAGTGCTCCTTAAATATTGTGCATATTTCATGTGATTCCTAACTTGAATGCATTACTCTATTATATTACAGGAGATAACATAGTGTCTATTCTGCTGTAGCAAGGAAAGTAGCTTGGGCAGCTAGGACACATTTTGGCTGTAGAGGAAAGAACTTGAAAGGTGCTCCAGTTGAATCATCAGTGAGTAAACAATGACTTTGCATTAGCTCCCTGGGAGGTATGGAAGTGCCTGGGGGGTCTCATGTTGCTGAATATCTGTCTATCTATCCATCCATCTATCATCTATACATCCACCCAGGGGTTCATATAGCTGAATCCCTATCTATTATCTGTCCATGCATTAGGGTGTCATGTAGCTGAGTATCTATCTATCTATTTATGTAATCTATCATCTATCTATCCATCCAGGATCTCATGTAGCTGAGTTCCTATCTACTTATTTATCCATCCATTTATATATTTATCCATCAATTCAGTGTCTCATGTAGCTCTGTCATCTACCCATTTGGGGTTTCATGTAGCTGAATATCTATCATCTATCTACCTACCTACCTACCTACCTATCCATCTATCCATCCACCCATCCATCCATCTGTGCATATATCTATAGTCTAGATAGAGCTTCATATAGATAATGCTGGTCTTGAACTCACTATGGAGCCAAGAGACAATGACCTTGAGCCTTTGCCTTTGCCTCTAGAGGGCTGGGGTTACAGATGTGCCACCACATCCAGCTTTATCTGATGCTGGAGTTCCAACCCGGGACCTTGGGCTACCAACCAAGCCACATCCAGTCCCATTCAATTTGACCATCTTGTCTTGTTTAATGTTCAAAACAAATGAGAACAGTACCTAAGAGCCCTGATTTGTTTGTCCTCATTTGTGTCTTACTAGCCTTGATCACAATTCTGTTAGCGTCTTTTCATGGCATTACTGCCCAGCTTTCATTCTGCTAGCTGGTTTTGGGAAGAGCTTCCAAATTCATGCATATTTCCTAACAATGAAGCAAATATGAGCTGGGACTGTAGCTGAGGTGCACAGCATTTGGCTAGTGTGCACAAGACTCTGGATTTGACCCCTAGTGTTGTGAAAACAAACAAACATCACTTCCTTTTGCCATTACAATACCACAGTCTCATGTTCCTTTTCTTTTGCTTTTTTTTTTTTTTAAATTATAGGGTCAGGTTGCCGCATAAGGTTTTTTTTTCTCTATATTTGCAAATTAAATGTGAAAAAATAGTAAATAGCTATAAAACTGCATGTCTTTTCCTTCTCGCTTTATTGAGTTATAATCAACATGAAGATAAGTTTATACAGTTAATGATCTAAGTGACTTGCTGATTTGCACATACATATTTGTATTACTATCACCACAATTAGGGTGATGAACATATTTACATATTCATTACCTTTGAAAGTTTCCTTTCCCTGGTCTGGTAGCCTCCAGCACTCAGGAAGCTTAGGCAAGTTTGAGGACAACAGAACTTACGTAGTGACTTGGAGCCAGAGCGCAATGCATAGCAAGATTTTGTCTCAAAAAAAAAAAAAAAAAAAAAAAGAAGGAAGAGAAAGAAAAGAAATTTCCTTTGGTGTCCCTTTAAAATTTTTGGGTTTATTTTGGTTTTAAGGCAGACTAAGAAGAACTATCTTAAAACTTTTTTTTTTTAAAGAAGGGGTATCTTTCCCATTTTATATCGTATTTTGAGATCAGCTGGAGAGGATTTGCCTAATGTGTACAATATCCTTGCTATAGTCTCCAACACTGAGGAAAAAAAGTCTATATAGTCGTCCTATTCTCGTATTATTTATTTACTGGGAGGGTCTCACTTTATGAATTCAAACTCAGGATCCTCTGCCATGGTCTTCAAGTGCCATGCAGACATGCACCACCAGGCCTGGCTAGAAAGCGCTCCTATTTTATTGAGACATGATTTTCATCACTTGGGTAAAAGCATTCGGAGACTATTGGAATTCCTGGAGTTTGGGTCGAGATTTGTATTAATTACAGTAGCTTTCTTTGCACAAATTCCATGATTTTAGAGGGGATGATTAACTACATGCCTGCCATGAAAATTAATTCTAGGTTGTGATTGAAAATGAATTTTAATTTGAGCAGTTGTCGCTTAAAAATTTAGTTGAAAATCAGTATAGCCTTCTTCTCTGGCTAGCACTATATTAAAGCTATCATAGCCTTGCAGAACTAAGGCAGAAATTGTGAATGGGAAAAAGGAAAGGCACATTCTTAAAACATGAGACCAAAAGGCCACAGGTGATATGGCTCAGCGGATAAGGTGCCTCTCCAGGATCCCGAATACTGGAAGAAGAGACTGACTTCTAAAAGTTGTCCTCTCAAGCCAGAGTGAACCCATAGAAGCATGAGAGTAGAAGGGTAGGAGGGAGTGGGAGGGAATGATGAAGGGAGGGTGGAGGGAGAGAAGCTGGTATGAATACTCAATATGTTTGTAAAAGTAGAAAAAAATAAAAATGGGAAAAAAAGTGTTTTCCTCTGACCTCCATCTTCCCCTTCCTCCCTCCTTCTCTCCTTCTCCCAGATATATAATAAATAAATATTTTTAAAAACATGAAATCCATAGAAATATTTAGTTCTCATAAAGACATTCACTTTATCTAACATTATTAATACTTAAGAAGCATTCTACCTTTTCGGCAGTTGGGTTCGATAAAGACACCCATAATAAAATAAAGTCATAAAAAATACAAAAAAAGAAGACTAGAGACATGGCTCAGGGGTTGAGACTCTGCCTCACAAACAGGAGTTTCAGATCCCAGGTTCCACACAGGCAAAGATAGATAGATAGATAGACTGATTGACTGATTCATTGATTGATAAAATAGAAAGGCTGGGACAAAGCTCAGCTGGTACAATGCTTGCTTAGATGCATGAAGCCCTGGGTTAGCTCTCTACCACTGCACAAGCCAGACATGGGGCATCTGTCCATAATCCCAGTACTGCTGAGGTGGAGGCTAGAGGTCAGGAGGTCAAGACCATCCTCAACCACACAGTGAGAATGAGGGCAGCCTTGGGTACATGAGACACTGTCACAGAAGGGTAAAAGAAAAAGAAAAGGTACTGGAGAACTGAGTGCTGACAGCCAATTTGACTCTTTTATAAGCCTAGATTCTACTTCTTCAAATTTTTTTTTTCCAGTGCTAGCAAGTGAACCCAGGACCTGCTTGCCAAATATTCTACTGTGTGCCCCAAAAAGTTCATGCTGGCCTGTGTTCTATAGTTCTATGGCACTGAGAGCCTGTATTTAGTGATGGGTAAGAGACTAAAGAGTTAGTCCAAATCCCCTGGAGAGCAACTTTGTATCAGCTCTCTTGAGTCTTGGAGACTGCCTGCTCATTCTCATAGGCAGCAAGTTTTGGCCAGCCTGGGGAGCGCTCTCGCTGTCTGGCTTACCTTGCTCTGGCCTTAGGAGGGTGCTTCTCTTCTTCCCTTTGCAGAATGTGAGTTATTTGGCAAGGACTCAGTAAGTGATTCCCGGAGGCTGATAAGGACTGTCAGGAATGCCACTTGGCTGCTATCTCCTAACCCCTTTCTAGATAACTGAGATAGCTACTTTCCCTGTTGGGACCTTTCCACCTCCCAATCCCTCTCTGGCCCTGGAAGCAGCTACCTCTCCTCCTTCAGGTCTTGTCAAAGAAAAAGGCTCAAATTACGGGTCTTTCTTGGCCTCAACTTCCTACTTTGTTTCCTTTTTAACACTTCCCACTTCCTGCTGACATACTTAATTTGTCTCCATCCACTAGGAAGAGAGTAGTAGCTTGAGGCATAAACAGGTTCGCTCTTGTTTTTCATTGTCTTCCCAGTACTGAGGACCCCGGAATGGGCAGTGCATCCTGAATGAGTCGCCCATCCTGAATGAGTTGCCCATCTAGCAGCACATTCTACTGTCCAGCATAAAGCATTGAGGTTGCTGGGCTGTTGGTATGTGGTAATGCATTTGCCTAATGTGCTTGTTTCTCTGGGTTCAGAACTGGAAGAAAAAAGAAAAAAGGCCATTTAACAAGATCTGAACAAGATGTTGATACATACGTCAGAACTCTCAAATCTTATTGTATAAACCGAGTGTGGTGGAGGCTCACGCCTGTCATCCCAACATGGGAGAGTATGAGGCAGTAGGATCACAATTTTCGGGCTAGACAATTAAAAAAAAATCATGCTGGACTGGAAGAGAGCTCAGTGGGTAAGGTGCCTGTCTGCAAACTTGGCGATCTGAGTTCAGTCTCCAGAAGCCCACATGATGGAAGGAGAGAAGAAGAAACCAGACTTATAAAAGATGAAAGTTGTTCTCTTAATAGAATAATTTCTATTGGATAGCTAGTGTAGCTAGGAATTTCCAGTCCTGTGGAAACTACCCCTAACCACCCCTCCAACTTTTACAACCTCACTTCCCTGGTAACTCCCAGGCTATTCATTAGCAACATGCAAGAATGTAGTTCTACCTATCCTCCCCTCACCCCCTGGGTCATGGCTATGGAGGCTCTCTCCGTTCTCTCTGGCTTTGAGCTATCTTCTCTAATGTTCTCCCCATCTGAAGGTTATGGCTTCCTCCTTGCCTCTCTTTCACGAGCCTCCCTCTTCTGTCATTTTCATTAAATCCTGCTTTAACCTCTTTAACCATGTGTTCTGGTCTCAGTTTTCGACTCTGGGACACAAGAATCCTAAGAAATCCAGTTGCATTCTGACCCCCACTCCTCACTTTCTCTCTCAAAAGTAAGTATTTTTTAAATACCTCGCTGTTTGCTGTGTTTCAAATATGTCCCTCCAAAGTCCCTGCACATGCTGCTGATATTTGGGGGTAAGCCTTTGAGAAGTGATTAGGGTTAGGTGAGGTCCTCAGTACAAGGCCCCTTGTAGTGGGGCTTTATAAGAAAAACACCGTGGACTAACACACTTGCTGTCTCACCATGTGCTCTCTCCACATTCTTAGGTCTGGGCCAGAGGACACAGCAGATAGCAGTACTAGATGCTTGGCGTCCCAGAACTGTGTGCTAAATTAAATACAGGTCTGCTGCTCCTTACATCCAGGGTCAAGTGTTTTGTCATAACAACAGAAAAGAGACTAAGAATCCATATATTAGCACCACCAGAAAAACCTGAGGATTATCTTTGCTTCTGCTCAACCAAGACCTAGGAGAGATGGGGTCATAGAGTTGGGCTGTTTCAGAACTCTCCATGTAATGACTCGGACGGACAAAAGACAGCAATTCTGTGGAAGGTGTTGCTGAGTGAACAAACGCTTGTCAGATGTGAGGCAAGGAGAAGAGTGTGTGGACAGTAACGCAACGTCCATGAGAATGTGAAAGATTGAGATCGGCCACCCTGTACTATGTAAAAGGCCCTGTCTCCAAAGGAAGGAGAAGGAAGGAAAGAAGGGAGGGAAAGAAAGAGGGAGTGATAGAGGGGAAGAGATGGAAAGAGGGATGGAGGGACGAAGAAAATATGCTTTTTTCTGGAACAAAATAGACCCTTTCTCCAGTAAGAAAGACCAGATGACAAGCTATGACTCTGCCATTTCAGAATTCAGGAGACTCCTGAGTATAATGCCAGCCTTGGCCAAATAGTTGAGTTGGAGCCCAGCCAGGCCTATGGTTCTCCACAGGAGATCCCTGACTCAAAGACAAAATAGGCTGGAGAGATGGCTCAGGGGTTAAGCCTCTGCCTTGCAAGCAGAAGGACCTGAGTTCAAATCCTGGACCCATGTAGAAAATGACAGATGGAGATGGCTGTAGCCTATATACTTCCAGCCCGGGAAGGGGGAGCCTGGAAAACCCCAGAACAAAGTTAAAAGGAGGTAGAGAAATCCAGGATGATTCCCAAAGTTACCCTTGGGTCTTCATAGGCACACACAGTACCCTCTGATACACACACACAAGACAAGACAGAACAGGTTAGGTGACTATTGTAAAACGCAAAGGGAATGACTTGAACTATCACTCTTGCTGAGTACCACAGGCACAAGGGAATATTAGTGTCCTGCTGTCTTGAAGGTGACTTAATGACAAAAAGAAAAGCTGTGGGTTAGAGTAATAAATAAAACAGATAAAGTCTCACAATCAATGATTACTTGGCTTCGTGACACCCTCTCCATACAATCTGACCCATGGAGAAGCTGAGCCTCAGATTAAACCATCAGCAGATCAACACACTCCTTTGTAGCAGGACATTGGAACACCCACAAATCCATTCCCAAAATCAGCTGCTATCCCAGATCTGAAATTCTCTCGTTTCCCCTGAAGAAATCCAGGCCATTGGAAGGGACCGATTCAGTGCTGAGACCCTCTTCTCTGTTAAGGTTGGAGCAACAAATACAGCTGTGAGTTTGCAGCTTCCATGCAGATAAGATCCAAAAAGCTAAAGCTGAAAAAGAAAACAGTCTGCCAGGTGATCCAAGGATAGCTCTGGCCTGGCTCCTCGGAGATACAAGCAATGGTACAGAGTCCAGCTGGCTTAGGGTCTCCCGTGGTTAAGGCAAGGGGGTAACCTCCCCTAACCTTAGCTTTCTTATTAGCAAGACCCAGAGAAGAGTATCTTTTTTGCTCAATATTTGAATCACATAGTCATCACGAATTGTTATCAGTTTTGATTAAATTGTTGACATGTGTGTTGTATGTTGTGAGTCTGTGTGGGGCAAGCCTATACATATGCATGTAGAGGTCTGAGTAGGACATGATATGTTTTTCTCCATTGCTCTCTGCCTTTCTGCCTTCAGACAGGTTTCTTACTGAACCCGTAGCTTGCCATATTGTCTAGGCTGGATAGCCAGCAGGACTGGGGATCTACCTGTCCCTAACCTCCAAAGTTGTGATTACAGACACATGTAGCCATACTCAACTTTTTTGTGAGTGCTGGGGATTCAAACTGGGGGCCTCATACTCACCCGGCAAGTGCTCTTGTCCCCAGAGCAGTCTTCCCAACCTCTTTTTGTTTTATTTTTTTTTAAGAAGCAAACTACACTATCCTCGAACTTGTGGTCTTCCTACTTCTGGCCTTCCAAGTACAGGGATCACAGATGCATTATTTTTTATATTTTATATAAATATTTTATATATCTATTTTTAGAATGTATTTTAAGTTTATTCGACCAGCAACAAAGAGATGCTACATTTTTCTGTGCTATTTTGTTGTTGCACCTTTTTTTAAATTTTTTTATTGTTTATTCAATTGTGCGTGTGTGCGTGTGTGTATATATGTGTGTGTGTATGTGTGTGTGTGTGTATGTGTGTGTGTGTGTATGTGTGTGTGTATGTGTGCGTGTGTAGAACCTCGGGAGAATTCCGGAACCACCATGGACCGCCTCCACCTCCTCCTTGTTTACTCTGCCCAGGGATTCACAGGCTCCGCCCTACCAGGACCAGGAACACGGGCCGCCCCTGCTTCCGCCCGGCGTCTATATGTGGGGTCTAAGATCCGAACTCAGGACCTTCCGCCTGAAAGGCAGAGGTTTAACCCCTGAGCCACCTCTCCAGTCCCTTGTTGCATCTTAAGACATCCACAGCTAATATTCGTAAAACCCACTGACTGGTCTTCAGATTTGTTCATGGCAGGCAGAGCAAATAGAAGTTACAGATCACTGTGAAATGTTGATGTATTTTATCAGATCTCATGAATGGCCTAAGTTTTGAGGTTGTTGAGGTTTTCTGTTATTAGAGAGTTTTTGTTTGTTTTAGGTTTGTTGGGGGAAAGCATTTTTTTGTGTATATGTGTATATACTAGAGGGCATTTGAGTATGTGTGTGCTTGTGGAGTGTGTGTGACACTGGGATCTTCCTGATTTGCTCTACCTTCTTGGTTTACTCTAGGGTTTCCCAGACACCACCTTCCAGGCCCAAAATTATAGGCTGCCACCATTTCCACCTGACATTTTTACATGAGAGCTGGGGATTTGAAATGAGGTCCTACCAATTTAAGGCAAAAACTTTAGCCTTGAGCCACCTCCTCGGTCCGGGGAGGGCTAGGGAGAGCAGTGGGTAGATTTTTGAGACAGGGTCTTACTGTGTTTCCCAGTATTAAACTTCTGGATTTATGTAATCCTCTGCCTTAGATCCAAAAAGTTTTTAGTAGCAAATATGATCATGTTGTTTTTCAGTTGTATAGTACTAGAAATAAAACCACATCTGTTCACCAAAACAAAGGGGTCAGGGAAAAGAACCATTTGTGGCTGAATTAATGTGTGAGAATCTCCCCAGAACTCTGTGCAAGTCTGCATATGCTGGCCTTGTGCACACTTGACCACTGAATTGCAGCCCAGTGACTTACTTCTTTGATTTCTGCCTGGATTGGCCTGGTGGCAATTGCTAACAGACACACAGCAGTAGACAGACAGGTGGAGAAAAGCTAACGACACCTTACAGTACAGCCCATCAACGGAACCAAAGATGTTTCAAACTTTCGAAGGCGAGGCAAACGCTTCCAAAAGATTTTTTTTTTTCAATTCTTGGCAGAAGTCCAAGATATAAAAGAGAAAAAAAGCAGATGCTGGGAAGAGAAAGGAGGACAAAGGTTTCCCTGTGGCTCTGTGAGACTGAGCTCTCCCCCCCCCCACCATCTTCAGAGAGCCCTGGCAGGCACCCGCAGCTTCTGCCTTAGAGGGACACATCTCCGTAACCCTTATCCTACTGGGTGTGCAGAAAGGGAAACTAAGGCTAAGGACCTGCCTGTATTTCTCACACTCCACCAGATGGCTTGGATGTTGCCAGTTTCTCCCAAGCAACCTGTTGGCTGAACAGGTGAGACAGAAGCTGGGAAGAGGTCCACTCCCTAAAAAGCAGACCTTGTCAGAGTGTCAGTTTGATCGAATGTCCGTCTTCTGTCTGCCTTTCTTGCCTGCTTTGTCACAGTTTCACTCTGTGGCGCAGGCTGGCTTTAAACGGGAGACCCTGCTGCCTAGGCACCCCCGGGCACCACAGTTACGGGCATGTGTGTCCCTATAGGCAGGCAGTGCCTAACTTTCCTTCCATGTCCCATGTTACACCAATACTATCTGTTTAAGTTTCCGGCTTCATAGAAATCTAGTAGCAATGAGCTCTTGCAGGAGTCGAGCAGAAGCGCATCCTCCTGTGTCTCCTTCCCCATCTCTCCCCGTTGCATTACACCTGTGCCTGTCCGTTGCTGCCTGCTCACCGTGTGAGCATGGTCCAAATAAAGCTTGCAGCATTTGGAGTTTATAGGAACAGAGGCAATTGAATTTGTAGGATGGAAAAGAAACAACGCAATTTCAGAGTGGAGGCAAGTGTTGTGTGCGCTGCTCACCTGGATGCTGCTGTCATGTCTCTGCCTCCCACTTCATTTAGGCCGCAGGGATTAAGACAACTCCATCTGGTCTAGTCAGTGTGTGTGTGTGTGTGTGTGTGTGTGTGAGAGAGAGAGAGAGAGAGAGAGAGAGAGAGAGAGAGAGAGAGAGAGAGAGAGAGAGAGAGATGGGGGTCTCCTAATGAACTCTGGTCATCAGACTTTCACAGCAAGTGTTTTTAACCCTCTAGCCATTTCCCCAGCCTTATTCTGGAATTTTTTGAGACACTCTCACTATGTAGCCCAGGCTGGCCTTACACACTAGAGTGCTGGAATGACAGTCATACACTGATGTATATACCTGTATGCACCAGGTATACATCACCATGCCTGCAGATAGGCTAGGTGCTGCAGCTGCTAAGAATGATTGCTGATAAAATTACCATTGAATGGCTTAAGGAAACAAAGGGTTTAATTTTGTCTTTTGATTCCTGATTACAGTTGCTTGTCCATCTTGGCAGGACAGCCCACACCAACACCAAAGGCAGGGGGAACTGGCCACACCATCTATACATAATGAATGAGAGAGGGACGATCCTTACTTGCTAGACCAGAATGTCTGGCTAAGTATACAAAGGATGCCAACTTTCTCAACCAGCTCGCTGTATTTTATTCATCTGTCTAGGGTCTATTCTTATCCAACACAGGCTGGGCTTTTCCCATCAGCTAGACAATCTCCTACAGGTTTGCTCTGGACTTAACTACTAATTCTCTACAAATGTGCCTAGAACTGGACTTTTCAACTGTCAAGTTGACACCTGAATCTAACTATGACATTAGGTAGGTATTTGTATTTTAGGATTATTAACTGAAAGTATATATTACTAATATAATTTTAGGGGTCAAGATTAGCTGGTGAAAAGAACATTTGGGAAAAAAAGCCTTCCTCTCTGTAAACCAGAGGAGGCTCCTGCCTTTACCAAAGGGCTCCCAGGGCATCCCGTCCACTCCTCCAGTACTTAGCACAATTGCTACTCTGTAGAAGTTTTCCCAGTCACCATTCATGATGCTCATCTCCCTGTTTCTTTGGGAAGTCAGTTCTCTCCTTTCACAATGTGGAGTTCCAGGGATTGAACTCAGATCACTAAATTTGCAAGCAGGCACTTTAGCCAACTGAGCTATCTAGTCGACCTCTCTCCTCCCTATTTCTTAGCAACAACTGCTTAACAGATATTTGCTAAAGGAATGAACTTGTCTTGCTTGTCCCACCCAAACCCTAGTAACCAGGAAGATTATTTCCATAGTGTCATAGTTAAGCACAGTTGAGAGTTGAGCTCTGGGCACATTTGTAGCTGTCCGCACATCTTTTGCATGAAAATTTGAAGTTCCTTTCCTTTACGTTTTCAAGAACCACACTGAGTTTGCAGAAAAACCAGCACTAGCACCCAGGCCAACGAAGTCTCTGGTTTGGAGAACAACAGTCTCTAAAATACCTGCTAGCTAAAGAGAATGGTCAGAACCCAAATGATAGAGCTAAATTAACAGGGATATACTCACTTAAAAATTGACCTTGTCCGGGCTAGCAAGAGATGGCTTGGGGTTTAAGCCTCTGCTTCTCAAGCAGAAGGATACGAGTTCCCATCCCAGATCCCACACAAAAATGCTGGCAGCCTACATTTCTAAGCCTGGAAGGCAGAGTCTGGGAAACCTTAAAGCAAAGTAATAAGGAAATAGAACAATCCAGAATGATTTCTGATGTTACCTTTGGACCTCCACAGGTCCTCACACACACACACACACACACACACACACACACACACACATTCACACATTGACCTTTTCTTTTCAAGTGGTCATGTGAATGAGGTATATGCATGTTTGCATGTGGGTGATCACACATGTGAATGAAGGTGTATGAACATGTGAAAGCATGTGACTGTGGTGGTCTGCATGTGATCTCAAGACCCATCCTTGATGATTCTTCGACCTTACTGTTTTCAACCTGGATCTCTTCCACCATGCCAGCTTGACATCTTCACATGGCAGGGAATCTGAACTCTGGTCCTTCATGCTTGTCTAGCAAGCACTTCAACCACAGAGACATCTCCCTAGATCTCCTTCTTTCTTTTTTTTTTAAATTTTATTATTATTATTATTATTATTATTTATTCAACTGTGCGCATGTGCGTGTGTATGTGCGCGCGCACGTGTCTGTGTGTGTGTGTGTGTGTGTGTGTGTGTGTGTGTGTGTGTCTGCGTGAACCACCATGGCCGCCTCCACCTCCTTCAGCCCCGGGATTCACAGGCTCCGCCCTACCAGGACCAGAAGCGCAGGCCGCCCCCGCTTCCGCCTGGTGTCTATACGTGGGATCTGGGATCCGAATTCAGGACCTTCCACCTGCAAGGCAGAGGCTTAACCCTGAGCTACCTTTCCAGCCCCTCCTTCTTTCTTTTTAAAACTCAAGACCAGGGCTGGAGAAACAGCTCAGTGGGCAGGAGTGCTTGAGGACCTGAGTTTGGATCTCAGCACCTGCACAAAAATCCAGGTGTGGACAGGCACACACCTATAACACTGGTGCTTTGTGCAGCAAGAACAGGAGGAGAGGCGGGGCTTGCCATCAGCTGGCCTAGCTGTAGACTGCCTCAAGGGGATAAGGTAGAGAGTGATGGCATAGGTCACCCAGTAGCCTCCTCCGGCCTCCACATGTGCACAAGCATGTGTACCTGCACATATGTGCACATACAACAAACACACAGCTTTGAAGAATTAATACAACTCTAGAATTAGATATGGAGGAGTCTAGGAGGCAAGATGTTAAATGGGATTCCTCTCTCCCTCCCTTCTACCTTCCCTTATTCTTTCCCTTTCTTTATTACCTCTCTCCTAAAATGCTACACTATCCTAGCACTGATATGGATAGATTAAGATAGACAGACAGATAGAGAGAGAGAGAGAGAGACAGACAGACAGAGACAGACAGACAGACAGACAGACAGACAGACAGACAGACAGATAGATAGATAGATAGATAGATAGATAGATAGATAGATAGATAGATAGATGGATAGATAGAGAAAGAGAGAGAGAGAGAAGCTTAGACCCAAGCACATGTACTGTGGTGTGTAGGTTTGGGCAGCTGCATCTAGATTTTGAGTCTTAGGAACCTTTCTTTCCACTGAGCAAACTCGTGTTTGAAGAAGCAACACCAGAGATGTTTTTCACTTACTTAACTTTATAGCACTGCCCCCATTGGGAAGCGGTTGTTTCTCTTTACATTATGGTGGTGTTTATGGCTTTTTATTATGCTTCTTTGAGTTCCCTTTGGGACCTTTGGTTTATTTCCCAAATACAAAAGCCAGAACTTCTGCTTCTAGTGCACTAAGTAAGGTAGCATGAAGGTCAAAACACAAAGCAAACCAAGGGTCCTCAAGCCAGCCTGCTTGCATGGTGGTGATACAGGAACGCACAACATATGTGAATGGTAAGAAATAGCGAGAGTATTTTGACAAGAAAACAACCCACTCAGAACAGTTCTTAGCACTGCTGTAACAGGTATTGCCTGTGCACTTTAAAACCCAGACTCTGTAAGATTAGGTTACCAACCACACACACAAAGGAAGAGAATGGAGACAAAAGAATGCCCCTTTTTCAAAGTACTTGCACTTAGGGAATTTCCTACACTGTACTATATCTCAGGTGATGTGCTGGGCACTTCCTGTTGGGGGCTGTGAGAGATTCCTAGCACCTGTGGACAGAGTCTTACAGTAGAACCTCAATCTCAGTCTCTATTAAAAGTTACAAACTGTGCCTTCTGCCTAGGACCCGGACCAAGGCGGACTCCCTGCTCCTCAGAAGGTAACCTCCAATACCAATCAGGATGGAGCCAAGGGTGGCGCAGGAACAGCAAAACTGAAAACAACAACAAACCATAATTCAGAATATCAGAGACCCTACATTAATCACCTGGAACCAAACCAGCCAAATCTCTCCCCATCCTAAAGCTCAGGGAAACTTGTGGAAGAGAGGGCGGCAAGATTGTAAGAGCCTAAAGATGGGGAGGACAAATGGTATGCGAGATACTCCACACAAGTTAGGGCCGCAGTAGCCATAATCGGACTTTGCATGACCTGCGCAATGACTGACATGTCAACGACCCCCCAAAGTCTAGCATGGATCACAGGCACTAGGATCCTCAGAAGCAAAGGATTGACAGTCATAATAGTGTTCCCATGATAAAGGGAAGCCCAAGAAAGGGCTTTGGGTAATGCCACTGAGTCCTTACACCTCACTAGATTGGAGGGCTCAGAGGGAAGTTGGGCATTCACATAAAAGGATGCTCCAGGGAATGGGAGGGGGTTAAGGGAGAGGTACTGGGAGAAGGGGAGGTAGGGGGTTGAAAAGAAGGGGAAAAGGGGGGGAGGGTGCAAGGGGAACTAGGGAAGGGTAGAGGGAGGGAGGGGACGGAGTATCTATTAAGCTTGCATGATTGGGGAAAAATAAATAAATAAAATATTAAAAAAAAGAAATGGAAAAAAAAAGTTACAAACTGGGACAGATGTGCTGGAGTCTGCTGGGGAGAGTGGCATATACCAGGGATGAAGTGGAAAGACTGACTGAAAGTCTGAGGCCAGCTTGGGCAGCACATGTTCTGGGCCCATCCGGGCTATGAGCACCTACATCAAAAACGACAAAACAAACCAACCCCAAGGAAAGGAGGCTTGAACTATCCTATAGAATAACAATCACACAAGATTATTACATTACTATTAGCATCAGCTAAGATGTAGAAATATCCTGAGCGGTACCCCAGGGAACTGTTTAACCTAATTATGGAGTTATCATAGATGGAATACAATGAAATCATTAAATAGAACAAGAACACGCCACCAAAATGAGCCGGAATTGGTTTCTTGTAAGAGAATCCAGTTCTGGAATAATAGGAAAAGAGCAGGAGTAGGAAAGGAAAGAACAGATTAAGAACACAATTTCTTAGATACACGTGAAATATTTATGGAAGGATGCATTTAGAAAAACCCTGAAATGTGTGGCTTCTTCTACAAAGAGGCCAAGGTAGTGAGAACAGCTCCAAGAAAGATCTAACCATGATCCTTTGAATTTGTAAACTCAACAAATGTCATTCCTATTCAACATAAACAAAAGTAATTGTGTGTGTGTGTGTGTGTGTGTGTGTGTGTGTGTGTGTGTGTGTATCAGAAGGCATTATGTGTCCCTGTGGAGGCTCAAGGGTGACTTTGGGAATCATCCTGGATTGCTTCTATCTCCTATTTACTTTGCTCTGGGATTTCCCAGGCTCTGCATGCCAGGGTCAGAAGTGCAGGCCACAGCCATTTTTACCTGGTGTTTTTACTTGGGACCTGGTATCTGAACTCAGGACTTTTGCTTGTGAGTCAGAGTCTTAACCCCTTTGCCATTTGTCCAACCCAAAAGTAACCCTTTAAAGAGAAAATCATGTTGAATAAGCCTGGTATGGCAGTGCACGACTAAAACCCCCACACTCTGGAGACAGAGGCAGGAGGATAGAGAATTTGAAGACCCGTTTGTGCTACATCACCAGGGTCTGTCTCAAAACTCCAAGAGTTGGGGATGCAGCTCAGGAGAAGGGCATTTGCCTAACATATACAAGGATCTGAGCTCAGTGCTTAGTACTAAAAAAGATGACATTGAACAAGATTTCTTAAATGAGTGAAGCTCTTCTTAATCTAGGAGATCTTTTTTTTTTTTTTTTTTTATTCAATTGTGCATGTGCGTGTGTGTGTGTGGAACCACGGGCAAATTTGGGAACCACCATGGATGGCCTCTACCTCGACCTTGTTTACTCTGCCCAGGGATTCACAAGCTCCACCCTACCAGGACCAGAAACGCAGGCCGCCCCCGCTTCCGCCCAGAGTCTATATATAGGGTTTAGGATCCGAACTCAGGACCTTCTGCCTGCAAGGCAGAGGCTTAACTCCTGAGCCACCTCTCCAGCCCCAATCTAGGAGATCTTGATAAAGGAATTAATTCAGCTTTCCTGTGGAATGTCTAATAGGTTTTAGTTTTAGCTTGGGCATGGTGGGCTCCCTGTTGTAATCCCAGCACTCAAGAAGCTGAGGCAGGAGGATTACAAGTTCCAAGCCAGACTGGGCTATAATACAAAAAGATTGTTTCTAAATTAATTAATTGGTTAAACAATTAAATTTTTAAGGAAGATGTGTGTGTGTGTGTGTGTGTGTGTGTGTGTGTGTGTGTGTGTGTGTGTGAGAAGGCACTGTGTGTACGTGCCTGTGGAGGCTTAAGGATTCATCCTGGATTGCTCTACCTTCTTTTTGCCTTGCTCTGGGATTTTCCAGGCTCCACCTTCCAGTGCTGGAAGTGCAGGCGGCTACCATTTCTGCCTGGCATTTTTATGTAGGATCCACGATTCAATCCAAGGTCCTTCTGTTTTTAGGCAGAGGCTTAACCCCTGATCATCTCTCCAGCCCACTAGTTCTTTTCTTGAGAAGATTGCTTGTTGCTCTCATGTCATGGCTGTTGAAGAAGGAGCAGGGCTCAAGGTAATGCTTGATTCGGAGGTGTACTCACTTTGGTCTAAGAACCAAGGATAGGCAAGTGTGAAGGTTAATCCTGGGTGTCAACTTGACACACCTGGCATTAACTAAGATCAGCTGAGACCACACCTGGCAAGATCAGCTGAGACCACCTGAAGAGATTATCTGATAATACGGAGATCAGAGGGAATTACTCATCCCTCTGGCGGTCCAGTTTCTTTGCTTCTTTGACCCTCTAGCTCTCTAACCCCCCAAGTCTTCAACGTGACTAAACACTCTGTAGGAATCCTGCAGCCTTCAGCCATCACCCACTGGACTACTAGACTGAGCAGCTACTGGCAGCCATCATTGGACTACCTCAGCCATATCATATCAACCAACTCAATACATTCCCTATTTATATATTCATTCTGTTGATTCTACCACTCTAGAGAACCTGAATAATACAGGCAGGAAGTTCTGCCATCATAAAATGGGCTTGTTACATCAGAAGTATCATCAGCACCAGGCCCATCTTCCCTAGCTGAAAATGACTAACTCTTTGCACTGATTAAATCAACATTCCACTTTTCCTTATAACTAGGAAAGGTGTTAAGTGTGGCCAGAGCTTAGATTTTTGAGAAGCACCATGGGAAGTTTAAAAAGCAAAAGGACCCGAGTTCAGATCCCAGATGCCACATTAGGATGCTGTGCTGGCAGACACAGGGCAGTGTGGTAGTCACTCTCTCTGCCGCTGACATACACCAGAAAACACAAGCAATGTAAGGGGAGAAAAGGGAGATTTATTTGACTTACGGTTCCCTTTATGGCAGAAAAGCCTTTTTTGGACGGCTGTCTTGAGGCAGCTCAAAGACACTGCAGACATCATGGAGGCTGAGACAACCAGCTGCAGACAACTAGCCGAGATGCAGAGTGGGGCTGACCAACCTCCAGGCCTACCCCCTGTGATATGCCTCCCTCCAGCAAAGTTCCACCAACTACGTTTGCCATAATCTTCCCAAATATCAACTAAGGATTCAGACACACATGAGCCTATGGGGGACAAATCATATTCAAACCACGACACACAGTATGTAATTCCAGCTCCGGAAGACGGGAGCCTGGGAAAATCCAGAGCAAAGCAATAAGGTGGAAGAGCAATCCAGGGTGATTCCTAATGTCACTCTTAAATCTCCATAGGTACACACGCCTGCACACTCATCCACTGCAAAACACACACACACACACACACACACGAAGATGCTGTGATTCAATGGTAGAAGTTCCTTATCTAGCATGCCCGAGACCTGGGTTTGACCCCTCACTCTCCCCCCCCAAAAAACCTTAATGAAGCATGGTGGTACACACTTGTAATCTCGGCATACAGGAAGCAGAGGCAGGAAGACCTCAAGCCAAGGCTAGATTGGTTATGTGGTAAGTTCAAGGCTACTCTGGGTTATAAAAGGAGAGATTGTCTCAAACACTAAAGTAAAAATTTTGTTGAAAAACATAGACACGAGGCCTTAAAAGGAATGATGCAAGCAACTGAAGGGCTCTGAATCTTAAGCATAATTACCTTTCTGATAAGTCTTTGATTGCTTAATTTCTTTCTTCTTTCCTTCAATCCAGGTAACTTATACCTGGTAACTAATACTGTGCACTAGGCAGTAGCTTCGAAGTTTGTATCCATATCTAAAAACTGAGGGGGGGAGCTAGAGGTAGAGTTCACTTGGTAGAAGGTTTCTCTAATATGCAAGCAGCTCTGGATTCAGTCACATGCATAAACCTGACATGGTGGTCCATGCCTATACTCAAAGCACTTGTCCGGCTGAATCAGGAGGCTCAGAAGTGCAAGGCCATTCCCAGAGACTCAGTAAGTTGGAGTTCAGCCTGGGCTATGTGAAACCCTGTCAATAAATAAATAAACAACAAACAAAAGCTGCTTGGGCTGCGGGTATAGCTCAGTGATAGAGGGTTTACCTAGAATGCAAGAGGTTTGGGTTTGAACCTTAGCAGGAGAAAAACAAACAAACAACAACAACAAAATTGTGCTTTACCTCTATCTGCAGTTTTTTTTTTTTAACTGAACTATTATAATTGCATAGCTTTTCTTAATATAAAGGAATACAATACAAGAGTGCATGAAAAACCTGTGGCTGCAAGCTGGCTGGCTGTTTGATGTGGTAGATCATGCCATAGCCAGGGGTGACAGTGTTCTTCCTTTCATGTAGCCTAGGATGATCTAAACTTGCTGTGTAGCCTGAACTCCTGATCTTCCTGTTTCTGCCTCTCTTGTGCTGAGAGGACAGGTGTGGACTGCCACACCGGGTTCTGAGGCTATAGTTTTCTACATTGCAGTAAACACATCTCCCAAATGCTAAGACTACAACTGCAAACAACTACAACCAGCTCTTAGACCTTTAGTCTTTATTTTCTTTTTTTAAAGCTATATGCTCTGTTTGTTTGTTTATTTATTTATTTATTAGAGAGAGAGAGAGAGAGGCTCATGCATGCCATGGCATATAAGTGGAGGTCAAAGGACAACTTTCAGAAGTCAGTTCTTTCCTACCACCATATGGGCTTCTGGGAATCAAAATAAGGTCACCAGGTTGTTAAGCAGGTGCCTTACCCATGAGTTATCTAGAAGGTTCCATTTCTTTTTTCTCTTTACTTTTTAATCTTGAAAGATGATTTCACTTTGCTCAGGCTGGTTTTGAACTTGCAATATTCCTGCCCTGGCCTCATATGCACCTGAGGCTATACAGGTCTGTACCACCAGACCTGGCTCAAGTGTGAATCTCTGTATGTAATTAACATACTTCATGCACATCATCTGTTAATGTAGACACCGTGAGATGATGCAGAAGGGTTCCATTCACATCCTGCTGGTGCAGACTGGAGATAGAGTCCCACAATGCTTCTGCAAGATTACAGTGCTACTCGCTGTTAAGGAAGGATTTGAAAAATGACTAAATTAAGAGCCCTCTCCAATGCAATCTTTATCTTTTACAGGGTCAGTGCCCAGGGATGGGGCTTAAAGTTTGAATGTGAACACTTCTCTTTTAGTTCCCTTTGCCACATGACCCCCTCCCCCCGCCCCCACTCAGAGGACACAAAGCCAGCCCAGGACGGTACAAAGAGCCCCATACACAAGGTAAGCAGAGGCCATTCTGTGGGTAATCTGGGGATGGGAACTTGCTCCCAGCGTGCAGTGTTCTAGGGCTGACTGGATAGATGAGTCACCGAGGTTCAGCCCAGTATTCCCATCATTTCTCACCTCTCCCCTTCTGGTGGGCAGCAGTGTCCCCACTGTGACATCTACAAGGGGGTGGGGGAGAGCCTCGAGCTCCCAAGGGCTGTCAACTTTCCCAGTTGTCTCAACACCCTTTCTTGGCCACAGGTTCTGCACACAGCCTCTTTAACTTTCCATTTCCAGGCCTCTGGGGCCACTGGATGCCTGGGGAGGCAGCGCCCCTCCCTCTGCCCCGGGTGCCTGTCTGCAGCTGGGGCTGCCAGGGCACCATGCCCACTGCCTGGACGCCCTTTTCTCCTGCCCTCTCGGGGAGTTCTGAATATAGGTCAAGGTGCTCTCGGTAGGACCCAGGGGAGGATCACCTGACCCTGGAGGTGTGTGACTCAGCGAGAAGGAAAGGGGTGGAGGGAATCTCCCTGCCAGGCAGCCAGGGCCAGCAGGATGTGGATGAGGTCAAGTTGCCTGTCTGGCAGGCTGTAAGGAGGAGGAAGAGGCTGCTGGAGACAGAGGGGAAAATAAGGTGACCTGTGGTGACTTGTGGGAGGTGGCATCCAAATCCTCTCCAGAGAAGCAGAAACCACCCCCACCTCACACTGTCTCTGCGGCTGCGAACACCTCATTAGCCACCTCCCTGCCAAAATCAAATGCCAAATGAATAGACTCCAAAACCAGACTTCGAAAGAAACCAAGACCACTGGTGGATCACAGAGGCAGTGGTGTCAATCAGAGGCAATCGTCTCAATCAGAGGCAATCCGCTCAGCATGCCTCCCCCCACCCCAACACCCCGGTTGTGAATATGATAATTACTAACCCATTTCATCGTGAGTATCCACATGGCAGAAGCCTTCTTTTCGGGGGGTACGGCGGTAGCTGCTCGGTCCCAGCCTCACTTCCTCTGGCTCCAGCTGCCAGTTCCTGCTAGCCAAGCAGGGAGTTTCCTCATTCTCGGGGCTCTAGCTAACAGAGGCGGCCACCCTCAGCTCCCACCCGGAGCCGCTCACCACTCTCTGTGGGTAGCGCTGCCGGGACTCCCTGAATCCATGAGTCACAGCCAGACTGGAGACAGACAGCAGGCTTCCTTTATTAAATCTGCCTCCTGCCCTGCACACCACAGAGGGAAGCTATAATTACTTGTTTGGCCCAGCTCTGAGAACTGAGCCACAGACTCTGGACTGCCAGGGATGCTTCCTGATTTCTGCATCTATCTAGTGCACCCCAGATTGGAAATGAGAAGAACCGCCAGGGGTTAAGGGCCTGTTACAAAAACATCAGCCACTTTGCATATGTAATGGGGTGCTTGGGCCAGGATACCAATGCAGACTGCTGGGGGGGGATCACTATATCCAAGCTGCCAAGAGTTGTTTTGCTTTGTTTTGAACGCCTCCCACCTCAGTGCCAGAGTCAGTACTTGATGAGGCAGGCTGTTCACTGTTGGTTTGTAAGAGATAAAGGAAAAAACAATGGAACAGCATTTGAGATCTCCTGGTCAGGAAGACTTTATCTCTAGATATGAAAGAATCAAGAACTCAGCCTCACAAGTTCAGGTTTGGGACTAACTTAGACAAATAATGGGAATCTGAAAAAAAAAAACAGTCAGTTACATAATAAAGAATAAAACATGAAACCGTAAGACTATATCCAGTCCTCAACAGCTATTCAATTTTGTATTCACTCATTCATTCCTGCATTCCATTCATTCATTCCACAAACATTTTGGAAGATTGCTTCTGTGCTAGGCAAGGTTATAAGCATCAGGAATGTACAAGTGGTAAGTCAGTAAGTTACAGGCGCAGCTAAGCAGGCACACATCCTTGCCCTTGTGGGTCAATAGTAGACACAATAAATAAATTAGGTGGCTTATTAGAGATAAGTGTGATTAATAACAAAAAATATAGCATAATGAGCAGGCTTTTTTGGTAAACATCTCCTGACATTTGAAAATAATCTACAGGTTGGATCTCTTTCATAGTGAGAGTTCTCCAGTCAGCATCAATAAGTGCTGAGAAATGATAACTAATCATGAATTAAATTAATTACTAATGAGTAGAATAAATGAATAGAATAACATTAGAAAAAAACCTTTATGCTTTGTTTTTAACCAAACTACAGGTGCATTTTAAGCATATTTGATAAGAGATAAAAAAACAAAACTGGAAGGGTATTTGACTCTGATTCTGCTAATAGGCAGGAGAAGGTATTTCATTTAAGTACAATTTATTGGGAACATAGAATATAGCTTTTAAGAACATGGGCATTGGGGTTTGTGAAATGGATTGGCAGGTAAAGGGATCATGAAAACTACTTGAGTTAGATCCCTGAAATCTACATAAAGATAAGAGAGAAATGACTTTACAAACTTATCCTCTGACTTTCACACTTTTCATGGAGTGCAAGTGCACACATATACAATGAACAAAAGAATTTGGGTGTCAGATGCCAGAGGTAGGATCCTGGCTCCATCATTTTTTCCTCTTGTGATTTTTGGGAATTTTAACTTTAATTCCCCATTTACAAAATGGAGGAAGAGGATATAATATAGACCCTACCCTACAGAGTTCATGGAATGGTTCAATAAGATAATAAAAGTAAAGGTGTTATTTAACATAGCACTTGGCACTTAATAAACACTCAATAAATGTTATGCATAATTACTGTGGTATTGTTTTTATACTGAGGATAAGGATGAGAAACCAGGCCCTTGTGGTAAGTACTAGAGAATCAGGAAAGTGATGGGGTGTTCACTGGAAGAGACTTTGCAAGCATACTGTGCTTTACTGAGTGACCAGGGTCCCCCCACAGTACACTACCACCGAACTACTTACTAATCACTGCAGACCATCAGAGAAAGTCCGTAAGTACAAAGTGAGTTATCCTTTGATACCCTTCCAACTGGGAAAAATTCTACAGTCTGAGGATACCAAGTGTTGGTGAGGGTGTGAATCAATACACTCGTTGTTGCTTGAGTTGTAAATTGGGAAATTCACATTGTTTTCTAGAAGTCAGTATAAAAACGCCCAACTCAGCACACTTAATGCAATGGAAAGGTGACAACTTGGGACAATACACAGGCGTGGGACACAGTAGAAGTACAATGCGGCAGTGAAAACAAATGGAGCCTAATTACAAGCAACAGTCTGTGATTTTTTAACGTGATATTATGAGGAAATATAGTACACTCTAGAAAGCTGCATACAGCAGGATGGTCTTTTGAGCAAGGAAAAACAACAAATCTAAAACAGTACATGTTTTAGAAAACGTGAAATCAAAGCAAAGGAATGGCAAAGAGTCAGGGTGGATGGGAAGGAGAGGGAAGAACAGAAGGGTAAAGTCTGTAGAGGGCTTACTAGATTATAAAGATGTAAAATCAACATAAGTAAACCACGAGTGACCAGATGTAAGTTGTGCGAGGTTCAACAAAAATGAAGAGATGCCGTGAATCAAAGATTAGGCATAATTCCATGTACTCTGATTTGATAAAAATAAATAAATAAATAACTGACAATCACAAACTACTCTTGGAACTGGCATGAAAGACCAGAACGAGTGTGTTAACAGTGGAAGGGCAGAGGCTGTGCAGTTCTATGAGAACGAGGCCAACTTGATAGTAGAAGTGGGCACCCTCTGGCCCATCATCCATCACGTGTTTTTGTACAGCTTCAAAATTGTCACCTGATGGTAGAGGATAGAATGAGTTGTCACTGTGAGGAGGGTCAAGAAACACCCCTAACACAGCCATGCTCAGGACATTACTGTCTTCATGATGACCCTCAGCACCATCTTGCCCCGGACCACTCGCTGGGGCAGGACTTCTGATTCCCATAAGTGCTATTACTGATAGCTGGAACCAGCCTTGCCCTTGTGACTTCCCTTGGGCAGGATTTCTGAGTCCTATAAGTAGTATTGATAGCTGAAATGCCCTTGTCTTGCTGGGCACTGACTGAGGAGAGGGTGGGTGAAGAGTGAGCATGCTTTAGTTGGAGCCATGATGGACTATGCAGCAGACACTCGGCCTGCAGACCTAGCCATCTTCTCTCTTGCTCTGTGGTGAGCTCAGAGAGCAGAGCTCTTGGGCTGCCAGCTGCCTGGCAGCTGTCGCAACATTGTTTCCGCCAGTCTCAGGTCAGAGCAAACATCTTCTCTTTACATTAAAGACTCCTCTAGATCCCCAAAGTTGACTCTAGTCATAGTAACATAGTTTCAGTTCTTGTTGATCTCCAGACTCCATGCACTGAATGAGATGCGACTCTGACAGGCACGCCATTAAAGACAGTCTCTTTTTAGGAGTCAGTCTGCTGGTGGGCCAGAGCTCTTGGGGATCTGGAGCTGCTCCAGTGGTCCCTCTTTTGTACCCCAAACAATCACCAGTGTCTATCACTTAAGTACTGGAGGCACAAAGACACATATCAAATGGCAGTTGGTCAGTTTCTAGCTATTTCCATTCAGCTTAGCCTCAGAAACCTCGGCTTTTTGTTTGTACAATGGTGAGATAGTTACAGGCGTCAACTTGAGAACTGAAGGCTTGCGCTCTGGGCACAGCTGTGAAGAATTAGAAGTCAAGCTTAGTCTGAGCAAACTTGCAGCAGATTGTCTAATTGAAGGGGAGCTGCCATTATCCCCCGGGGCAGGTGGATTATTAGATGGAGGGAGTTGATTCAGGGACTTGGGGTTCTTTAGTAACCTTAGACCTGCTGGATTGTCCCTCTCCCATCAATGGATATGGTGTGGCCAGTTCCCTGGGCCCCTGCTGTTGGTATGAGCTCTCCTGCCAAGCTGGACTAAGACATGTGGCCAAATAATTGTAAAAAAAAAAAAAAAAATGAAATCACTTGTTTCCCCATTATCCCATTTGGTTATGAATTCATCATCGACATGCAGGCAAACTGTGACAAATGGGACCCACTACATATGACTTTGTTTGGGTAAAAAACATTCCTGAAAACCATGTGACATAATGCATAACAAAATGCTTTATCAGAAAGAACGGTGCAGGGGGCTGGAGAGGTGGCTCAGTGGTTAAGCCTCTGCCTTGAAGGCGGAAGGTCCTGAGTTCAGATCCTAGACCCCATGTATAGACACCAAGTGGAAGCGGGGGCAGCCTGCATTTCTGGTTCTGGTAGGACAGAGCCTGTGAATTCCGGGGCAGAGTAAACAAGGAGGAGGTCCATGGTGGTTCCCGAATTTGCCTGTGGTTCTACACATATACACGCGCACACACACACACACACAATTGAATAAATAATAAAAAAAAATTAAAAAAAAAAAAAAAGAAAGAACGGTGCAGGCTTGGTGGACTCCGCTGTTCCCCACAGCTACTTGCCATCTGCCACGGTCAACCCCACCAAATTCTTTGACATTCCCATAAATGGTGGGCCCTTCCTTGGGCCATGTCTCCTTTGAGTTATTTGCAGACAAAGTTCTGAGGACAACAGAAAACTTTCATCCTCTGAGCACTAGAGAGAAAGGAACTAGTTTTAAAGTTTCCTCCCTTAAAAGAATTATTCCAGGATTCACGCACCAAGGTAGTGACTTCACACAGCATGAAGACGAGTCCAGCTCCAGGGAGAAATCTGAAGGTGAGAAGCGCACGGGTTCTGGCATCTCATCCATGACAAGAACTGGACCAAACACAGATGATTCCTGCTTGTTCACTTGCACTGCCAACACAGAGAGGTTGGATAGCAAGCATGTGGTCTTCAGAAAGGTGAATGTGACAGGGGCATTGTGGAGGCCATAGAGCACCTTGAGCCCGGGACTGTAAGACCAGCGAGAAGATCATCATTGTCCACAGTGAACAACTCTACTACTTCTGACCTCTGTGCACTGTAACCATCAGAACCATTCTTGCAGTTCAGGAGAGCTCTTTCTACCCGCATGCTCACGGTATCCCATGACCCTTGTGCTCTCACTACACTTCTTTGGGTTCCATATTTTCCTTTTCAATAATTAGTGAGAGAGAGAGAGAGAGAGAGAGAGAGAGAGAGAGAGAAGGAGAAGAAGAAAGAGGAGGAGGAGGAGAAGAAAGGAAGGGAGGGACGGAGGGAGGAAGGAAGGGAAAGAGGAAGGGAGGAAGGAAGGGACGGAGGGAAGGAGGGAGGGAAGGCGGGAAGAAAAAGACTCCCAAATACCAATAGGGCGTCTGACCTGGAGCAGCACAGACCTTAGAAGGTTGTATGAGGAGTTATCATCTTCATTTGTATTTGACTTTCTTATCGTAAGAATGCAGCAGTGGGGTAAAGGTGCCTGCCTACAAACCTGGTGACCTGAGTTAGATCCTGAACCCCTATGGTAGAAGAAGAGAACCAACCTCTGAAAGTTGTCCTCTGACTTCCACACACATGCTGTTGCTATGTGTGCTATGTGCTTGTATGTGCTCATTCTCCCTTTTTCTTGCTCTCTTCATGAATAAAATGTTTTTAAAAAGAATGCATTTTCATTTTACCAAAAACAATAAAAGAAACACGTTCTATATTATTTGCATCATCAAAAAAATCGGCTTAGGAACATCTAGGCATAGTAGCACCCACTGGCAATCTCAGCACTCGAGAAATGAGGCAGGAGGATCTTGAATGATCAACTTGGGCTTCACAGCAAGACTCTGCCTTAAAAAAATAAATAAATAAAAGAAAGACTAAATGAAGTGTGGAGGGGTGGAGGAAGGTTGAGAAGAGGTCATGGGCTGGACTCTCCACCGCAATACAGCTTCCAAGACTCCAGCCTGCGCCAAGCTGCAGCTCTCCAGGGCCTGGCTGGTTTAGTGGAGATGAACGGCAGCCCCCAGCCTTCCCAGGGCATGACAGCCAATGAGCCTGATCCGCAGCTGGGGGCAAGTGTTTGCCTTTGCAGTTGGCAGCGGCTCCTGCCTCCCAGCCTTCCTCAGGAGAGGATCATTATGCAGTTTGGTCACATGCCCTATGCATTTTAATGAATGAGTCAGGGGACAGACTCAATTTGAAAGAGGAATCGCAGCTCTCTGGGCAGGGTGAAGGGCTCTCAAGGGATGGCCTTGCAGTTCGGATGTTACAAGGAAAGGGAAGGGGGAAGCTCTCCCCATTTAGCAAAAAGAAAGGGAGGGCTGAAGAAGGAAAAGCAAAAGGGAGGGAGGGGAAGGAAGGAGGGAGTGGGGAGAGAAGAAAGAATGAAGGGAGAGGAGGCGAGGGAGGGAGGCAGAAATTACTGCTCAGAACTCAGGAAGCAATCCTGCAACACAACCAGCTGCCAGCCAGGCACTCCTTGCTCCTTTGCCCTGAGCGTATCTGCTCCAAGCATTTAGCACTTTCCAAGTGCCAGCACGATAGCCACGGGGTTCTAAGAGAACGAAACAGAGGTCTTTCCCAGAAGGAGAACCAAGTCTGCTGGGACCTGTCGGAAGCACTCTGATAAGGTCTAGTCTGGGAGGATGAGTGCACCCCCCAGGGGCAGGAGATCTCTGATTGATGGTCAAGGACTACCATTTCTCAGGCGCTCCCCACTAGCCAGTTAGTATCCCATGAACCCTCCCAGAAGGCGGGTCCTGTTACTGTCACATTTTTTACAGATGAGGAAACTGCGGTGGAGAGAGCAGCTTGTCCGAGGTCACTCAGGGATTTGAACTCAGCTCTGTCTGACTCCAGAGTTCTTGGCAGCTCTGTTCTGTGCTGTCAGCCAACCCCTGGCCGGGATTGCTGGGGAAGGCCTTTCCCTTCCCAGGCTTCCTTCCAAGAACACTCTGAACCCCCGGGAGGAAGAGCTTGGTGTGAATCCAGATGCAGTCAGAGCCAAGTAGCCTGGGCGTGGATCTGAAACCTACTGAGTAGAGCTGTGTGGAGGACCCAGAGCCCAGGGGCAGAGAGGAAAGGAAGGAAGTGCAGCCCCACCGCGGTCAGCCAGGGCAGCCAGCTTGTTCCCAGCCTGCACACCACAAAACACAGGACAACAGATGCTCAGCAAATGCGTGTGTGGGAGTGGGACTTACCCCTTGCATGGCAGGCAGGCCAGCAGTGTCACTAAATTACTCAACAAAGCCACCTCGCTTTGAACTTTGAGCCAGGCTCTGTAGGAACAGGCATGGGGGTTGGGGTGGGGTGGCACTCTCTGCTGTGAAAGCGATGTCAGCCCTCCCCTCTCCCTGACCCCCCAAGTGGGAGAACACAGCGGGCAAAGCAGCCAAGAAACCAGAAAGTCACTGCACGCCCACATTCTCCTGAATTTTTACAGCTGGAAAGAAGACTGAAGGCAAGCACAGTGGGACCCTGGGGCCCTGGGCTCCCTGCCGGGAAGAACAGCAAGGCCACCTGCCATGAACCGGACTGCACACAAAAACAGCCAGCCTTGCCTGGGCCACGGCTGCCTGCCAGGGACATGGTAGGCATGATCCTGTGGCACCCTGAGCACCTCCTCCTCAGGGAGATGTTCTTCCTGTCCGCGGCTAGCAACGGGTAGAGAGATAAATAACTTGCACTGGTGATTTTGCTGCTTCTGGCCTCCACGATGGGGGGGGAGCTTCCCTGAACCTGCGTTCTGTCTTAACTCAAGCGTGTATGGCAGTGGAATGACTTCGACTTCGCTGACTGGAAAGACTAGGAAGGGTCTGGAATGATCTTCTCAGTTCTACTCTTCTTCCAGGCTCAGTCGGGAAGCTAATTTTGTTCTCACAGTGAGCTGCCTTCTCCACGCTAGCTTTAGTGATAATTAAGGTGGTATTTTGGCTCACCGCCATTCCTTTGTCTTCAGTGTGTGCAGAACCTGGATGTGGAAGAGGACTGCTAGTTCTTTTGGGAAAATTCTTTGGAGATCTGAAGTATTCTTTGTGTGTGTGTGTGTGTGTGTGTAGAAGAGTGCACTGTGTATACCTATGGAGACCCAAAGGAGATTGCTCTATCCTTCTTATTGCTCTGCTCTAGGTTTTCCCAGGCTCCACCTTCCAGGGTCAGAGTCTTTTATGTGGGATCTGGGATCCGAACTCAAGTCTTTCTGCTTGGGAAACAAATGTTTAACCACTGAGCCATCTCTCTAGCCTCAATCTTAAGCATACTTAAGAGGATGCTATAACCTCTATGTAAATCACTTCCATCTGACCAGGAATTCTGCTCTTCCTCTCTTATATCCTGGCAAAGGATGCTCTTGGCTCCCGGGCCAAATCCCCTGGGAAGTCAGCACTGCCTCCTTTTGAGACAGGGTCTGATATAGCCTTGAACTCGTCATGATCCTTCTGCTTCTGCTTTCAGAGTACTGGGATCACAGACGTGCACCACCCACAACCCAACTTGCTTGCTTGTTTTGATTGGCATATTTTTTCTGGGACAAGGAAAATCAAGTTTCATAGCCAGCCGTTGAGTGTAAAAGGCATCAGTCATGAGAGAGTATTTCTGGGATGACAGTGTCCAGTCCACAGATCATTTCTTTCCTTTGCCATGTGCCAGGCCATCAACAACAGGTCCTTGATGTGACTGACTGCTACCAACCCAGACTGCTACACAGAAACAAATCCTAGCAGCTCACCCACACTCCATCGTGGGGTTTTCATTAATCCACATACTGTATATCTCAGTTCACAATCCCAGCAGACCTGCCAGGGAATTCTGAACCATTACAGCTCTGTGTGACTGTAGGCAAAGGCTACGCCACTTCCTGTGTGACGGCTTGGTGCTTTGATTTCCTAGCCTGTAAAATGGAGAGATAATCTTATCCTTCTGCCTGATTCCCAGGGCACTTATGAAACTCAATAGGATCAAATACATAGGTCTTATCTGGAAAGGAATAAAGAGCGCTCCATGGACTGGGGACATGGCTTAGTGGGTAAGGTGCTTGCTGTGCAAAAGCATCACGACCTAGCAGTCATGCAAAAGCCAGGAGTAGGCCCAGTGAGTATTGGGGGTACACAGGAGGAATGCTGAGGCCTGTGAATTAGGCGCTAGGTAAAAAATGCCAAGCAGCTGATTCAATGAGAGACCCTGATAAAAGGAAAAGCTAAAGAGGTAGAGCAGGACACCTGATGTCCTTCTCTGGTTGCACATGCCCAACCCTCCCCCAGCAGACAGACAGACACCCATACACACCCATACACATATACACAGGTCATAAAGCACTCCCTACGCAAGGTGGTTAATTTCCAGCATCAATGCGAATGGACTAAGAAACAGCTGGGAACCTAGGACAGCACACCTCTGAGTGTCTTGAGGATGTTTCTAGAGACAGTTATAGCATGATGGCTCTGACATCACCAATGATTTCACTCACTGATGGATTCAAAATCTGAAAATAGACTCCATAGTCTACTGAGTCTAGTAAGGTGGTGGAATAATGAAAGGCAATGCCTAGCAGCAGGAAGTGGTTAACGGGAACTTGTCTTTGAAAATCGTATCTTGGCCTAGGCTCCCTCCTGTCTCTCTCTGCTTCCTGGCCTTCGGGTGGTGAGCAGCCTCTTTTGCTGTACTGTTGTGCCTCACAGGCCCCAGCATTGGAGTCACAAACACAATAAATATTTCCTGGGCTGGGCATGTAACTAGTGGCAGTGCTCTTGCCTAGGTTCAATCCTCAGCACCAAAATAGGCAAATAAATAAATAATAAATAGAATAAAAGCCTCCTCCAGTCATTTCTGTCAGGTATTTGTCACAGTGATGCACTGTAATCCAGCACTGGAATGGCTGGCTGAGGCAAGAAGATTACCTAGACCTCAAGGCTAGTACTTGTCAACCAAGGCTACCTGTCAACCAAGGCAAGACACTGTTTCAAAAAAAGCAGATCAGTGACTAGCAGTGACCAAGTCCAATGAAATGATAAAAGGGGTTACAGTCACATCTTCAGCTCTCCACTTGTACCATCGCCTTCATTCTCATAACTATCTTAACCGATTTTCTGCTGCTATAACAAGCGGCTACTCCAAACTGGGTAATTCATAAACAAACAAACAACAAACAAAAACCAGAAGTTTATTTGGTTCCTGGTCTAAGAACAAGTCATCACCACCTAGCCAGAGCTTCAGGGATCATATCACAATATCAACACCACTGAAGGGCAGCTAAATACAGATGAGATGGAGAAAACACAGCTAAGCTACCTGTTTATGAGGAGCCCACTCTATCTAAAACTAACCCATCCCCTTGATAAAGTCATTAATTCACACAGTCGGGCAGAATCCTCATGACTTAATTGTCTCTTAAAATTCCTCAAGAAGGGGGGCTTTCACACTTGTGAGTTTGCCCACCGAAAGGCCACTTATACTACCAGGAGACCTGGTTCCTTATTAGCATAGATGCCCTGAAGGGAGCCCTGGGATCCACACATGCAGAGAACAGGAGAGACACGTCTGGATTGGTGAAGGGAGAAAACAGAGAGAGAGGGGTAGGAGGGGGAAAGGGATAGGGAGAGGACATAAACTCATTTTGCTTGTATATGAAAATGCTCAATAAAAACTCTTATCTCTTGGGCTGGAGAAATGACTCAGGGGTTAAGACTCTGTCTCACAAGCAGGAGATCCTGAGTTCGGTTCCCAGGTCCCATGTAAAAATGCATGGGTGGAGCCTGAAAAATCCCAGAGCAAAGGAGGAAGTAGAAACAATCCAGGATGATTCGTGAAGTCACCCTTGGTCCACCACAAGGACATATAGTGCCCTCAGATATATACACGCACGCACGCGCGCGTGCACATACACACACACACACAAAATAAAATATTTCAAAAAGTCATATATCTTGATACTGTTAAAGTGGCAATTAAACTTCAACACGTAGGGCTGGGCATGTAACTCATTGGTAGAGCATTTGCCATTGTGCATAAAAAGTCCTTAGAATTAGTGCATAGAAAGTCGTTTCATTCCACAGAAATGTTTCCTTGTTTGTGTTTCTTCAACATGAGGGGACACTGAAACCACAGCAGTACCCAAGGCCAATTCCTCTGTAGTTTCCTCTCAGGAACCCCCATTCCTCCTTCTCTTCATCCTTGAAGATAACTGTGACATGGGCCAAGGAAAATCAAGTGCATCTCATATTTGGCCTCAGGGAAGGTCATGGGATCCAATCAGGATCAATGTGACTTTGTTTAGGATTCTTGGGAAAGAGAATCCCTTTGTCCTCAAAACCCTAGGGATGCAGGGGCCGCAGCAGATGCTAGATGCTGTCATCCTGCTACAGATGTCAGAGATTCAAGCTAAGAGTCCAGGGCCCCATGCATACTAAGTAATCAGTCCGTCACTGAGCCACATCCCTAGGCCTTTCTTAAAATGAGCCTCTGAATTTGCTTTTGCTCAAAGGCTTCTTTGGTTGGATTTTCCATCACTTGCTACCAAAAGAATCCCAAGGGCTACAGCATTATCTCATTCTATCCTTTACTCAAGTAGCACACAGTTGGCATAAAAATTGCTAAGCAGCTGAGGATTGGCCTTGGATTTCTGATCCTTTGACCTCCACCTCCAAGTGCTGGAATAACGTGCATATACTACTATTCTGTCTGGCTCCGCACAGTCCTTTCTACAAGTGGGAATTAAGTCCCATCATCTCCACATCACAGATGAAAAAGAGAAACTGAGGCAGAGAAAAGCTATGTATTATAAATAGTGGAGGCAGGGTTTGAATCTGGTCTCCTGGCCCCTGAAGTCTGAATTCTATCTACTGCATATGGCCTTAGAAAGAGACTTGAGTCTCCTACAACTCAGCCACACACTTAAGTCAGAGTAGAATACTCACTGATGAACCCTTAATCCCTTTGCATTCTTAGTACCCTGTACTTTGTCTCCAGGAAAAACACAATTGAAGGAGGATCTCTGGCTTATGTAGGCTTAGAGTTGATGTCAAGGGCTCAGAGGTCTCCAATTGGCCCATCACCTCTTTCCACGGATAGATGCTTCAATGTCCATCTAGGCAAGTATTACTTCTTTCTTGGCAGATGTTAGGGGCTGATAAAATGCAAATGAATCTCAGCTCTCTTGGGATTCACATGCTGAACTTCTGAAGGTCATAACAGACTCACAGCAAGGGCACCAGGGGCATGGTAGGGATAGACTGGTCAGCCTGGAAGGAAAACCGAGTACAGAAAGATACTCCTGAGAACTGGGTGAGTTTCAACTGGCTGAGGATGAGAGTCAGCCACAGGAGTGGGACACAGGGTGAGATGATATTAGGGGGTGGCTTCAAAATAACACAGGGATGGGAAAGGTGGGGAGAGACACTAGTGAAATAGTGCTGGATATGGATTGTTAATTGCTGAAGCTATATTATGGGTAACTGAAGCTGGCATTGAACTCCTAACCCTTTAACTCTACCTCCACGTGCTAGAATTATAGGCATGCAGCATCCTGCCTGACTACCCTATAATCTGCTTGACTACATGTAGGATAACTTGTATAGTAATACTTATTTATTTATTAGAGAGAGAGGAAGAAAGGGAGGAAGGCAGAGAGAGGAAGAAAGGGGTGAGAAGGAGGAGGGGGAGAGAGAGACAGAGAGTAGGGGAAGGGAGAGATATGCACTTGCATGCCATGGCATACCAGGTGTTCAGAGGACAACTTTCAGTTTTACCATGTGCCCTTTTGGGGATCCAACTTAGGTTGGCAGGCTTGAGAGAGCAGAAGCCGTACCCCATGAGTCCCCAACTTTTTTTTTTTTAAGTATACTGGATATTGGGCCGGCCAGATAGCTCAGTAAGGTATCCACTCACAAATCAGGTGACTTGGCTTCAATTCTCTGAAGTCCACTTGGTGGAAAGAGAGAACTGATTTCTGAACTTTGCCCTCATGACCTCCTGCCATGCACCATGGTATGCATATCTGCACCTTTCTCTCTCAAACAATAAAAAAATCTATAAATATAAGGACTATTTTAAATTAATTTAATTTTGAGATGAGCTCTCTGTATGTTGTCAAAGCCCAGACTGGCCTAGAATTCCTAGGCTCCATACTGCTCCTGCTTGAGTCTCCTAAATAGGTGGAACTACCAGCTCGTTCTACCACACCCTATAGTGAGCATATTGATACCCCCATGCTTTGGGCTTTATTCATTGCACAGTTTTCACACATCTTGTATACACCTCACAAGTGATTTATACACAAGGTGCATGCACACACACACACACACACACACACACACACACACACACGCACACACACTCTTTCTTTAAAGAGAACATAACCACAGTTCAGAGAGGCTAAGTCACTGATACGACGTGTAACCTTGGGCTTCCAATAGCTTCATTCTAAGATTAGTTTGAGGCAAGAGGCAGGTTCAGCAGCTTCTGCCTGGTGGGGGCTGCCAGGTTACCCAGGGAGCCAGTCCTGCCCACTTCCTAGTCAGATCTGCTTCTAGGCAGACCAGTCTGTGTGTAATTGGTGTGGCACAGACCCCAGCAAGGCCCCAGGGAGTCACTGAGTGCAGGCTGGAAAGCTCCCAGCCACTGATTTCACGTGCTTCTTGGTAGCTAAGAAAACACCAAGTCTAGCCCAGCAGGCTCTGGACCCTTTCACGGGCATCTTGAGTACGGTTGTCTGAACATCTGGGTCTGATAAAGAGAGACCCACGTGGGCTTCCCTGCCCCCTTTCCCATAACTATTTCCGCACATACCCTTGAAGCTGTGTGCGTGTGGCTGCTCTGTTCTTTCCTCCCAAACATATGGATTCCCAGCTCCTATTTCAAACTCCAGCGCGGCTCTGCTGTAAACTCCCCAAAGCTCTCAATTTCCTTTTTCCATTGCTCATTCTTTCCTAAAGTGCATGAAAAGGCCTCTTAGCGCTCTGCTTCAACCTCATCTGTGAAGAAGAGCAAAGAGAACAGGGCTTGCAATCAATCGCCAAGGTGCAACAGGGTCTGCCCTTGCAGGGAAGAACACATGTCAACAACAGGAGAGATCGAAGCTTGCCAGGGATGAGATGTGAGCACAGAAAAGTCTTGAGTGTCCCCCCCCATCACACACACACACACACACACACACACACACACACACACACACTATCCATCCTGCAGGAGGAATGAAGTCCAGCCATCTGCTCCTTCTTCTGGCTGGAACTTCCTCACTGAACATCACTAATGGAATAGAGGAAGGAAAAACAAAACAAAACAAAAAGGCAAGGCATGGGCTTGATTCCCAGAGGGTTACTGCAAAAGTGGGTGGTGCCACCTGGGCAGAGAGGGGCAGGTCCTGGCCTGCTCTTAGCCTGTGGCCTAACACATCTTTATGGAATGGCAACGTTCCTCTGGAAGGGGAGTGAGCTGGCCCTGGGCCCTGGGCCACCAGACACATCAGCAGCTGGTGGAAGTGGGGGAGGGGGAGGACAGGATGTTGAAGCATCTAGGGCCCTAGGACAGAGATGTTCCTCCCACACAGAGGTCGGGAGGACTCCCACACAGAGGTCAGGGGCCTTCAGGGACCCAGCAGGCCATACAAATATCCTGGGGAGTAAGAGAGATCATGGGATTGGGAGGGGGTGGCTAGCTCCTCGCTGTGAGAGCATGCGAGCCTGGTGCTGCCAGAACTGCTGGGGCTTCACAAAGCAACAGACAGCCCTGCTTTGGACAGCCTGTTGTCCATGAAGTCTCCCAAGAGGGGAACTGATTTAAATGAAAAAAGACAGTCCAAACTAAACCAACCAGTGTCTGTTTACCTGAGAAGTCCACATTTGCAACCTTGGCCCAGGAAGCAGGTGTCCCATGCCTGCAGGGTATTGGAGCACAGAGGGGGCCAGGAAGAGGTCCTGGATGAAGCCTGCTTGCTGCAGGGTGTCCTAAGCAGCACGCCGAGGTGACTGCCTCCGGCTGGCCTCGCTCGGGCTTCTGGGGTTTTACCGTATGGCATCTGGGTCAGTGGGTGCTGACCAACAACCCTCCCATCCATCCTCTTCAGAGTATGTTTCCTCTCCCTCCAGCAGGGGACCACGAGGGCACTTCAGCCTGTGACCACCCAGGTCCTTCAGACAAGCAGCCTCGGCCTTCTTTTCATGCTCCGGGTCATGACCAGCAGCTTCACATTCGAAGTGCCAGTCTTCATTGTTGCTTTTGTCCTTTAGAACCGGAGTCTTGCTACCTAGCCCGGTTGGCTTTGAATTCAAGACCCTCCTGCAGAAGCCTCTCTGCCTGCTGGGACTACAGGTGAAGTGGAGGGGAGGCCACAGGCTAAGAGCAGGCCAGGACCTGTTCCTCTCTGCCCAGGTGGCACCACCCACTTTTGCAGTAACCCTCTGGTGGCACAGATGTGGTGGCACATCTGTAATCCTGGCATTCTACAGGCTGGGAAGGAGGACAGGAGGGTTCTGAGTTGAGGGCCGGCCTGGGTTATGGAAAGTTCCTGGTAGTCTGGATAACATGGTAAGACCCCCATCCCCATCTTTTTTTTTTTAAGTGATCTGAGAGGGAGCTGGGGATGATCTATTTCTTCCCTTGGCATTACTTCTTACCATTATGCTGCCAGGTGGATCTTTTAACTTGCAGTTAGTTAGTTCCCTGTACATTAGGAATGAGAAAGATGAGTAGGAGGAGATGACAAGAGGTGAACTTTAGGCAGGGAAAGTGTGTTGCACAAGCCACCGCCTTCAGCAGTGAGCGCTGCGATGTCTGGCTGCACGTGCACATACTGCAGGCTTGATCTGTATGCAGGCCCCTGGGACAGGAAGAGAAGTGGCCTTCCTTACACTCTCCACCAATGCAACACTCAACAAAGACAGGCTTCCCCTCTCCACCCCAGCTCAATGCTGCTGCTCACTTCACTGTATTTTGGGAGTGTCACCGTGACCTTCTGGCACTGTGACCTGCAGTGAGGGTTGCCTCAAAGCACAAGAGAGACACAGACCTGCCGAGGGTGTAGCTCAGTGGCACACCATTCACCTAGCAGGCACCAGGCCCTGGGTTTGAATGCCAGCACTGTAAGAATGAAAAAAAAAAAAGGCCAGATCTGGTAGTTTAAGACTGTAATCCATCCTGTTGAGATATTGAGGCAACCTCTTGCTCAAGTTCATAGACGGCCTGGGCAAATTGGTGAAACCAGTCTCAAAATCCAAAAAAAAGCAACAAGAGAGCTTGAGATGTAGCTCAGTGGTTGAGTGCTCACCCTTGCAGGAGCCCCAAGGAGCCCACAGTTTAAAAAGGCAGACAAGTGATAGCACAAAAACAATTCAGTGGAGTAAGCACTCTGCCAGAGCAAGCAAGAGAGGACTGGAAGGAGGAAGCTTAGCCTGGAAGGCAGAAGGGAGGTGCTAGAGACTGTGTGCTAGAAGCGTGGCTCAACAGACATCGAAGGAAGGTGAAAGAGAAGGAGACCGCCCAAAAAAGATCCCCACAGACACACGTGGGAGGCTACAGTTCTCCAGCACTTGAGGAAAATGCACAGCTAAGGATTTGGGGGGCATTCTGGAGCTAACTCTGGGGTCATCGTGCCAGTGACCAAAAGCCTGGGCTGAAAACCTTAAAAAGCATTGCTCTCAGGCTCATAGAATTTAGTTAAAAACACGAAGAATGTTAGAGAGAGCCGGGCAAGGTGGCATGCACCTGGCATCGCAGAACTCAGGAGGCAAAGGCAAGATTGTGAGTTCCAGACCAGCCTGCTGTGCACGGCAGGATCCCACCTCAAGAAAGAGAAGAAAGGGCATGGTGAGATGGGAACTAGATGCCTGCAGACAAACCTAGAGTTCAGTCCTTAAGCCCATAAGGTAGAAGAAGAGAATCTCAGATCTCTACTTGTATGCTACGGCCAAGCACTCATGTTCTTTCTCTCTCCCCCGCTTTCTCTCTTTCCTTCACTCCCTCAACTAAACAAAATATTTAAAAAGAGAAAAAGACTAAATAAACATGAAATAGAAGTATAGTGTTTTGCAGAAGCCCGAGATCCCATTTGAGAGGTGGAGGTAGGAGAATCGGTTCAAGGTCATTCTCCACGCATAGTGAGTTTAAGGCCAGTCTGCGCTATAACACACCCTGCCTCAGGTGAACACCAAGCAAATGCAAAAAGTCTAAGACAAACTGATTTTCAAATTTCCATCTGCAAAGGATAAAGAGCATCACTTCTTTCATGCCTTCCCATAAACAGATACACCCTTGCCAGGTGAACAGGAAGAATATGAGACAGCTTTTGGTTTGTTTTGTTTTTAAAGACAGGGTCTCGAGTAACCCAGGCTAGCTTTAAACTCAGTGTAGACAGGTGGCTAACCTTGAACTCCTGATACTTCTTTCCTTTGCCTCTCTTTGTTGGGACTATAAGCATATGCCATCAGAGTCGGTCTATTACTGACCTCAAACTGGCTCAGAATAGCTACAGATGACTGCAAACTTCTAACTTCTACCTTGTGAACATGAGGGTTACAGGCATACAGCACCAGGCCCCGTTTTGTATTATTGTTGTTGTTGTTGTTGCTATTGTAGAGGAGGAAACCAGGCTCAAAGAGGAAAACTCTCCAGGGTTATGAGTTCATTCACTCATTCGTGCACTCCATGACTTAAGCAAGCAAACATCAACAGCTACCTGCCAGAGCAGGCTTGAGCTAGGTGTTAAGGCCCAGGCAGTGAGGAAGACAGGCATTTCCTGCTCCAGGGAGTCTGATTGAAATTCTAATTCCATTTCTGGTGCCCTTCCCAACACAGAGAACTGCAGGGCGGATAGGCTTGGTGGGTGCCTTCCCACTTCACCACCCCCTCAGCATATCACCCAAAAAACAGAATTGTTATGCAAATGTTCTATCCCGTAGCTGTGCGGAACCAGAGTTTCCCGGTGTGCCTTTGAGACTGGCTGGGAGGTTTCTTATTCTACTTTCAGCCCCTGAGCTAAGCGATGGTAAATGCTTTTGAAATCTCACCTTCTGCCAGTCTCTCTTTCAATATCATCTTAGAGAGAAGGAGTGAAGGCTGTTTCAAAGCTAAAGGCAGGAGACTGGGGGTGGGAATGGGAGGGAATGAGGGGGGGGGGAGGACATCAGACCTATTTGTGCCTCTGCAGGACTTTACTGAGAGCCCACCTTGGTCAAGGTCAGAGATGACTGGCAAAACCCACATGCCGAAAAGGTGCATGGGAACGGTGGCTGCATCTCCCCCAGAGCCAGGGCGATGTTATTTCCTGGGGCAAGTGCTAGTCACTCAGGATGAAAGCTATGACTGAATGTCTGGGGCAGGGTGGGAGGCCTAGTCGGGAGGTGGGGGTGGAGCGGGAGCCGGGGAGGAGGGGTGGAGCCTTGGCTGGTTCTGTACAGACAAATCTCTTCATTTTTCCAGACTGGAAAAAGCTGTTTGGGCTGTGCACATTTACAGAGAGTCACGGTATTTACTACGCTTCCTGGCTCGACAGATTTCTTTTTTGTCATTCAGTCAAACCCAGCTTGTATTTCTCGTAGTGAAGGCTGCACAGACTGTGGGGGCTCTTCCCCCACGTGGCGTTCAAAAACATACAAGTGACTCAAAGAGCCCAGCCCACTTGGGCGCAGGGGTGGGTACCGTGGCACGTGGTGGAGACAAAGACCGCGTTTAGACACATGTTGGCTCCCCACTGGAGGTGGATAGCTTACCCCCTGCTTTCCCAGCATACATTGCTGCTGTCAAGTGATATCACACCGCTCTCCTAGACACCATTTCCTGCGTCTGAAAGCACCTCCTGGTGATCAACATCGATGGAGGTAGCTTGGGTGCAGCAACAGTCATGAAAGAAATGGTTAACAACAGAAAAAAAAAATATATCCCAGTCTGCAGAGTGTAAGAACCATGGAAAACAACTCTTTCTTGCCAAACCAGCCCCCAAATGTTCCCACCCACAGAATGCTCATCTAATACCAAACGTGTGTTTGTGTGTTTCCCATGCCAACCTTCTCTAACACTGGCTGCTGCCTACAAGGTAGTTCTGACACCAATGACCTGCAGTTGGCATTGGGTCCCACAGTAGTGCTCAGTTTCACACCCTGCCCCCCTCCAGGTGCTTGTCACGGGGTCTCTCCTGGCTCTGCTCACCTATTATGTGACCAGGTCTCCTCTGGGATTTTTTTGTGTCCATGTTCTTGTATTTGGGAGTCAAAGATTGAAACTAGAACAACCGTCAAGGATTAAGGCAGTTTATTTTAAAGGACAGAAAGTATGAAGGACATGAATTCCCTGAGAGGCAAGAGAACCCTAGAGAAGTCATGGATTCCAGACATAGAATCCATGAGGGGCAAGGAGATGCAGAAGAATTCACAGATTCTAGACATGGAGGCCCATGAGGGGCAAGGGAGCCAAAGATGGCAGGTCTGGATGATTTATAGGCCTAGGCAGACCTGGGGAAAGGTGACTTTTCCTCATGGTTAGCTCCAGTTTCTGCAGACCTGATGGGAGTTTTTGGTTTTCTACATCTCATTGGTTGACTCATATTGGGACCCAACCCAGTTATCCTGTGGGGGACGTCTTGGTTGAGCTTATCTACATTGGAGAACTACTCTTTCATGAATATAGGGTTGGGGGAAGTTGACAACTTTAGGGTGCATTCCTTCAGGGTAATCCCAGCCCTTGGGATGACCTTTGAAGACCTTCAGAGACCATGTCAGCATGGCTGCTCTAAAACTGCCTAAAGACCACATGGTCCCAAGGAGACCTTGTCTCAGAGACTAAAATCCATAGCAACACCCTATCTTCAGAAAATCAAGAAAAGAGTCAGGGAGAGGGCTGAGTGGGTAAGGCACCTGCCAACAAACCTGGTGGCCTGAGTCAACTCCAGAGGTCCACTTAGTGGAAGGAGAGAACTTAACTCCTAAGAGTTGTCCTCTGACCCGCACTGGTGAGTTGGCATGCACGTCCGCCTCTTCATTCTCTCCCCCTCCCTCCCTCCTCTCTTACAAATAAGTAAATCACATAGTTAGAAAGAAGATAAGAAATGGGAGGCATGGTTGGTGTAAGCAAATGACATATATTCAAAATGGAGTTGGACTGGTGGTCATGGTGATGCAAACTTGTAATCACAGCACTCGGGCGGCAGGGATAGGAGAATCAACCTAAGTTTGAGGCCAACTTGGTCTATGTGTTCAGTTCCAGGAAAGTCAGGACATAAGAAGGCCTGGCTTTGAAAATAAAACAAAAGTAAAATAGTATTCAGCCTCCAAAAGCGAGACTTCTGAGAGATGGGGTGTTCATTCAGGGGGTTCCACAATCCCTTCTCCGAGTTAGTCTGCTAAACAGACTCATGAAACAAAGGGAAACGGTTGGCCTGTTCATCAGTTTACTTTAGGATACAAGTCAACAGTGGTCAAAATGAAAGTGAGGCATTGGGTGTGGTAGATTTGGGGAGTGTGTGGCCTCCGGACTGCTGGGGGTCTACCAGCCACCCAGCACTAACATCCTTACATCTTCAAATTCAGAGAGATTAGCTGGCCAGCATGGCTGGTGCCTTCCCAGAGGGAGGTGAGGTGGGGCTGGAAGTTCCAACTCTAATTGCTGAGTCTTTTCACTGACCAGCCCCATCCTGAGATCCTTTGGGGACCTCACCCTAAGCACATCAGCATAATGCTCAGTGAATGAAAGGGACTCCTTAAAAATAACAAAAGAGGATCGCTCAGGAAATTCCAAGCCAGCTCTGGAAACCAAGACAAAGTCCAGACCAGCAGTACCTAACCCGGCAGTCCCAGAGGCTAGACTAAGCAAGACTTCACCCAAGGAACACCAAGGCGACACTGACTATGTGCAAGGTGTGGCAGACACTTGGGATGGAGGTGTGAGGCTGAGCAGTTACTAGGCACTTTCATTTCCAGGACTAGAGGTTGAATTTGAAGCTCATATTGCAGGCAGACAAGTGCTCCACCGTTCAGCAGCATTCCTAGTACTGCATTTTGCATTTTTAATAGGAAACAGCACATAAGACCAATGACATGCATGGCCAAGAGAATTCCAGCCTCCTAATGTGAGCTACGGAAGGGCAGTCTTGGAGGATGGGCTTTCCCCAGGCCCTTGGTTTCATACACCAAGGTTTCTATGGACATAATTACCTAACAGAGTGTGGGCTTCTAATCCTGCTCAACAACCTAGGAATTGCCGCTGCTCCAAAGTTTGAAAACAGGAGTCTCATTTTCAGAATGGATCTAATGATAGATTCAGGCAACCTCTGACCTCTCCTCACAGGGAGAGGGTAAATAAACAGATACTCCAGTGTCCAGGTCAGCTTAACTCAAGCACAACAATGATTCCCCTAATGTCCTTTTCTCTGAGCGGTGCTGGCAAGGCACAAAGCCATCTTGAGTTAATTCATTAATACAAAGGGAAAGAACCCACTTCGATTTCTTAAATCTGCTTCTCAGATAGGAACCATGACAGATAGGAGAAAGGAGCAAGGGAGGGTCTTCAGGAGACCACGGAGATAAGGAAGACAAGTCCACAATGCTCTTGTTAATGATGCCAGGTATAGCTCCTTTCCCTCCCTCTTGTTTCACCCCGTCCACCCTCTCAGGCACTGTCAACTAGGAAAAGCATTCATGATTACAAGATACAATGTTCCAGTTAGCAGTAGGCATCAGGGATCAACTTCCTAGAGCAGAACCACACTCCCCATCCAAAATAGCAAAGAGGATGCTTTCAGAGTTTTTATCACCCAGGTGCAAAAAGATAATCATGCAAGGCCATATGTTGTTAGTTAGCCTGGTTTAATCATTCCACATTGTCAAGTGTCTATCAAAACATCACATTGCACCCCTTAATGCATACATTATTTGTGAATTAAAAATAAATCTTAAGGGCTCGGAATAATGTTTCATGGTAGAGGGCTTGCTAAGTGTCTGCAAAGCCTCGAGTTCAATTCCTCGTGCAAAGATAAGGATCAGAGTTCAGATTCCCAGAACCCACATAAATACTGGGTGAGCATGGTGGTTTGTCTGTATATCTAGAACTCAGAAGGCAGAGACAGGGGGTCCCCAATCTTTGAAGCAAGCTTGAAGTCTGACTAGTCAAATCAGGATCTCAGTGAATAAGGTGGAGAGCAGTAGAGGAAAACACACACACACACACACACACACATACACACACATACACATACACACACACACACATACACACATACACACACACATATATACACACATATACACACATACACACATATACACACATACACACACATACACACACATATACACACCACACACACACACACACACACAAATGCAAACAAACAAATCACCAAAAATGACAAAGTGGCATGGATGTAACAATTGAACTCTACGTACCATCAGTAGAAATGTAAAAGGTACAAAGAGTTAGGAATAGATCAAACAGAACCAGCAATTCCATCTCTGGGTTCTTATCCAAATGAAATTAAAACAGGCTCCTAACCCATTCGTTTTTATTTATTGACTTGCCTTTGAGAAAAAGTTTCACGTATCCCAAACTCACTCTGCCGCCACTATGACCCTGGACTTCTTATCCTTCTGCCTCCACTTCTAAGTGCTGGGATTACAGGTATGTGCCACTACATTGTGTAATGATAGTAAGCGATCGGATACAGGGCACTGTGTATGCTGGGTGAGCATCTACCAGGTGAAGTACAGTCTCAGCCTAAAAAATGGGGTCTCAAAGAGATATGTGCATACACGTGTTTGAAGCTGAGTTATTGATAGGAAAACAGAAACAAACATGGTGGCACACTGTAATCCTAACACTTGGGAGGCTGGGGGAGAAGAACTGCCATGAGTTTGGGGCCTAGATTGGAAGACAGAGTTAAAACCATGACTCACAAAACAAAACTGGGGCGCAAATTTGGCAATCTGAGTTAAATTCCCAGAGGCCCACATGGTAGAGAGAACTGACTTTTGCAAATTGTTTCTTGACCTCCCCTATGCACTATGGCATGCATGTTCTCTCTCTCTCTCTCTGTCAACAAACAACAACCACAAAGCAAACAAGAATAGACAGCAATGGTGACTCATGACTGACATCCCAGCACTCTGGAGACAGAGGCAGGAGAATTGCTACAAGTTCAAGTTTTAGGCTAGTCAGGGCTATAAGGAGACCTGTCTCAAAGAAAGAAAAAGAAAAAAAAAAGAGAGGAGACAGAGAAAGAGAGAGAGAGGGAGCAAAAAACCTGTCAAAGGTTTCTTTCTGAAATAGAAATGCAAGGATGGGAAATGAGTTTCAGTTGCCATGGAAATGGAGATGGGAGTTGGCTGGAGCTGGCAGAGCAGCAGCCGGAGTGGAACAAGGGGCCTGGGATCTGGCCTGGTGACAAGGGGGCTTCCGGCAGGGGCTAAGACAACAGCTTACCAGAGAGGGGAAGGAGGAAGAAAGAGCGGAAGGAGACGGACACTGTCTCAGACTCAGGGGCCCATCAATTCTGCAGACGTTAGGGATGGCACAGAATGGGGGTGCGGGTCTGTGCTACAAATGTAGCCCACAGGCCTAAAAAAACAAGAAGCAAAATAAACCCAAGTCCTGAAAAAGAAGTGAGACCATCTTGGCTGTCCTGAGGCCCAGGCTGCCGAGGGGACTTCCTGCTGCCTGGCTGCTCCCTCACCCCTCACCTCGCCCCCAGCAGGTGGGCTCTCTCCACCAGGCTCTGAATGTTCCCAGTGCTGGAGAGCCCCCTTGGTGATGACAGGGCTCTGCTAGGTCCTAGCTGGGACCACCAGAGGCAGTATAATGCCATCCCACTCCAGTCCCTGTAAAAGAAATTCTCTTTCCTCCACGGAGATGGGTGGGGTATGTAGGCAGGACGACCTCACAGAGGGAAGAGACTCAAATTTGAGATTGTTTGTTTTTTAGAGAAACAGGGAAGGTGGCTGATGGCTGGAGGTGGGGATGTAACTTGGTAGTTCAACACTTGCATAAAGCCCTGGGTTCCATCCCCACAGCTGAGAGAAGGAGGAAGAGGAAAGGAGATATGGGGTGGGGAATTCACTGTGTTGATTAGGCTGCTCTTGAACTTGTAGCCTCAGAGTTCATCCTGTCTCTGCCTTCAGCCCTACCACACCCAGTTCTTGCAACTAGACTTTGGACACACTACAACTCCAGCTGTCCCCGAGACATACTGAGAGTGACAAACAGCTTAAATCAACTATCACATTGATATCTTATTTTGTAGTTACTCATTTTAATGTACCAAGAACCTCAAATAGTGAAAAGAACATAAAGAATAAAATACTTAGAAATAAACTTAACCAAGGAGGTATAAGTACTCTATCCTGAAAAAATTGGCAAGTATCACTGAAAGAAGTTAAAGAAGGAAAGATGCTATATTCATGGTGTTGAAGACTGACTATGGCCACACTCACTTTGAACATGCCTGATCTTATCTGAAGACTTCATGCCAAGATGCCAGTACAAATCAAAGGGGCCTGGAGGAGGTACTGCAGCCTCTATAAAGACACTAAGCATGAGCTGTTTTGTTTTTGTTTGTAATGAGAGAGGGAAGAGGAAGGGAGAAAGGAACGGAAAGATGCTCAACACTAGTCACTTGTTAGGAAAATGTTGAAACCACACAGCTCAGGTTTAGTATATGAGTCCCTGCTACAGTCACACTGAAATTTATAGATGCACGCAGATGAATTAGTGAAAGCCACGAGTATCAGCCGCTTCATCTCTGAGCTCTGCCCTCCTAGGCTGCCCCAGGAGGCGCTTGAGTGGTATGTGTCTGTGGATGCCCAGGGGTGACATCAGGAATCATCCTGGATTGCTCTGCTGCCTTATTGCTTCCAGGGTTGGAATTATGGGCCATCGCCATTTCCACTTGGCATTTCTACATGTGATTTGGGGATCTGAACGCAAGGCTTTTTGCTTTGAAAGCAAAAAAACTCGAGTTGTCTCTGCAGCACGAGAACCCCAGACTGTTGTCTTGATTTTCCTATAAATTGAAATCTTGCTAGGATGCAGGGTCTGGAGGGGGCGCAGGGGGCGCTCTGGCTTTTCTCTGGGATGGCGTCACAAGGAAGAGGTGGTGGAGTCAACGGGCGCATTGGCAGGTCATTTGTTTGCTGTTGGCAGGAGTGTGGTACTAATGAGAGGCACCAGGTGGGTGGGAAGCTGGGAGGGACAGGATCGAGGAGACCAGGGCTCTTCACTGCTGCAAGAGTCTTGCTGCCTTGGAAGGAAATCCTGAAGGAATTTGTCCTCCAGACTAACAATACAACATTCACTTCTACAAAACATAGCATGTATGTGGCATTCAGTAACCTGCAGTGGAAGGTGGCAATCTAGGTTCAGTCCTTTAGCAGAGAAAACCGTGGCTCAGGAGATTAAGCAGACTGCCCAAGAGCACGGCTGGCTGGGAGGAAGCAGATGAACTACCTGGAATGACATGGGCCTTACTTACACTTTACACTGTAGGAAACCCAAGGGTAAGAGACGCAGCCCAGAGCGCCCACTGGAACCCAGTGCTCAGCTCCCTGCACTGCAATAAATAATAAATACAAGTCAACAAATCAGTGTTGGGATTTGGGTACAGGAAAGATCTTGTTTCAAAAAAAAAGGTAAATAAACACAATAACAATAGATCCCCCAAAGAATTAGGATTCTAATTGTTTTGGAGCCTAAAGACCTTTAGTCTCCTCCATCAGAGGACTGGGCCACCCCTGACACCAAGAAGTCTTTAGCTCTCTGGTAAACACTTGCCAAGGATGCTTGCTAAAGTCCAGCACCATAGTATCAATGTGAGTTTGCAAGAAACGTGCCACACTGGATGCCAGTATAGGATAATTGTAACAAAGGCATCATAGCATGCAAAAACCTCGGAATATTTTTTCTTCTTTTTCAATTGTGTGTATATTGGACATGTGTGTGTGTGTGTGTGTGTGTGTGTGTGTGTGTGTGCACGCATGCCTGAGTAGAAGAAAGCACTTGGGTGTGTGTGCATTTGCAGATGCCCAGAGATGACATTGGAATCATCCTGGATTTGCTCTACCTCCTTATTGCTTTGCTCTGGGGTTTCCTAAACTCCACCTTTGAGGGTTGTTATTACAGGCCTCTGCCGTATCCACCTGGCATTTTTACAAGGATGCAAGGATCTGAACTCAGGTCTTTTTGTTTTTGAAACAAAGGCTTATCCCCCATGTTGTCTCCCCAGCACTAGAACCCTGGACTATTGTCTCGAATTTCCTATCAATTGAAACCCTGTTAAAAGTATATGAATTCAGGGGCTGGAGAGGTGGCTCAGGGATTAAGCCTCTGCCTTCCACGCAGAAGGTCCTGAGTTTGGATCCTAGACCCCACAAGATCCCGGGCGGAAGCAGAGGCGGCCTGCGTTTCTGGTCCTGGTAGGGCGGAGCCTGTGAGTCCCGGGGCAGAATAAACAAGGAGGAGGCGGAGGCAGTCCATGGTGGTTCCCGAATTCGTCCGTGGTTCTACATACATACATGCACGGGCACACACACACACACAATTGAATAAATAATAATTAAAAAAAGAGAACATATGTTAAAAAATAAAATAAAATAAAATAAAAGTATATGAATTCAATTAAAAACTAGCCAGTTCTGGTGTTCCACCTCAGAAGGTGGCTCTGGTGAAATTCACAGGTACTATGGATACAACAGCTTCTTGGAGGAAATGGGCTTCTATTCTGCCTGTTGACTGGCTGGAGGGGGAGCAGTTACGGCAGCATCTTCAGGGAGGGATGTGCCTCTTCTTCATTAGACTCCTGGAAGTTAGGAACAGTGTTTCTTCTGTCAGTCCCACAGGCTTCCTAGGATGATTAGACTGGGCTGTGCCTTAGGTCAAGGGACCGTCTTTCCGTTCAAGGGTTTGTAAAGGGGGATCAAATTCTTCTTTCTCCATGCACTCCAGTTTTAGGTAGGTCAAGGTTCTCAGTGTGGGTAAGTAGAGGCGTTGTGAACAGTGTGTACTTCTTGCAGTGGTGGGATCTGAACCTGGGGCCTTGTGCACACTAGGCAAGTATTCTTCCACTGAGCTGCATTCCCAGTGCTGTTCACTGTCTAGCTGACAAGGTCTTCTTGTTCCAAAATAATAATAATAAATAATAATAGTTCCAATTCTTCAAGTATTTGTATCTATCTATTTATTTATTGAGACAGGGTCTTGCCTTGTACCCAGCCTTTCCTTGAACTCAAGGTCTTCATACCTCAGGACCCAGAGTGCTGGGAGCACAGATGTGACAGGTGGGTACTGCCATGCATGTTGAAGAGCACTCGCTAGTTCTTTAGTGAGGCATAACCAACATTCAAAAGCAGCAAACTTAGAATATGCCAAGTCCTGAGCTCAGCCCCAGCACAGAAAAAGAAAAAAGAAAAGGAAAGAAAAGAAAAGAAAAGCAAAGCAAAGAAAAGCAAAGCAAAGAAAAAGGTTTTTGAGTGGAGGGCCTAAGCGTCCTTCCCTGCCTCAGTGCTCTCTGACACCCCTCCCCATATCTCTCTTCTACCCCCAAGCCTCAGAGTCAATCAGGACTTGGTAACCACAGCCATGATGACTTAGATGCTTCCAGTTCCGTGACAGAATAGAACCTATATCCCCGCAAGCAGCTTCATTTAAACTGTGTGTGTGTGTGTGGGGGGTGTATGGGTATGTATTTCATAGTGTGTGTTTGTGTGTGTGTGTGTGTGTGTGTGTGTGTGTGTGTGTGTGTGTGTGTGTGTGTGTGTGTGTGTGTGTGTGTGTGTGTGTGTGTGTGTGTATGTGTGTGTGTGTGTGTGTGTAGGCTATAGGACAACTCTATGGAGTTAGTTCTCTCTTTCCACCTTCACATGCCTTCTGGAGATTGAACTCAGGTTCCTAAGTTTGTGTGGGAAGTGCCTCTTCCCCACTGAACTATTATGTCAACCTCTTCCTCCTATTTGTTTATTAGACAGGGTCTTGGTAGCCCAGGGCTGGCCTTGAACTCACGATATGGCCAAAGGCCAAGTTGCACTTGTGGTCCTCTTGACTCCCTGCCTGTGTGCTGGGATTAGTGTGTGCCACCGCACCCAGTTTTCTGTGGTGCTGGGGATCAAAACCAGTCCTTCAGGCATGTCAGGCAAGAACACTTATCAATGGAGCCACATACTCAGCTGAATGAACTACTTCTGGACTTCAAGAAGTTGCTCCTGGGCTGGAGAGATGGCCTCACAAATAGATGGACCTAAGTTCAGATCCCAGATTCTACGTAAATGGTGGCAGCTTGTATTTCTGGTTCTGGAAAACTCAGAAAACCCCAGAGCGAAGCAAAAAGGAGAAAGCAATCCAGAATGATTCCTGAAATCACCCTTGAGCCTCCATGAGCACACAGTGCCCTTTGATACACAGACGCACATACAAAAACATGAATTCACACACACACACACACACACACACACACATCACAATAAACAAATGAATAAAATTATGAAAAAAAGAAGTTAGTTCTGGGAATCACACAGTCAGTCACCCGTGAAATGTGAAGAGAGTATATAATATACCAGTGGAATGCACACGCGGAGATTCTGCAGAAATCCTTAAGGACCAGACAGGATGTGTCTCTAGACAAAGCTGAAAGAACATGGCTGGAAATCAAATCAAAACTTAACAGTGAGAAGAAAAAAAGAGAGAGAGAGAGAAAGAAAGAAAAAGAGAAAGAAAGAGAGAGAAGGAAGGAGGGAGGGAGGAAAGGAAGGAAGGGAGGGAGGGAGAGAGGGAGGGAGGAAGGAAGGAAGGGAGAGAGAGAGAGGGAGGGAGGGAGAAAGGAAGGGAGGGAGAAAGAAAGAAAGAAAGAAAGAAAGAAAGAAAGAAAGAAAGAAAGAAAAGAAAGAAAGAGAAAGAAAGGAAGGAAGGAAGGAAGGAAGGAAGAAAGAAAGAAAGAGAAAGAAAGAAAGAAAGAAAGAAAGAAAGAAAGAAAGAAAGAAAGAAAGAAAGAAAGAAAGAAAGAAAGAAAGAATACAGGCAGATTGCATTAACATGAGCTGTAGGGATAGTGGGTAGAAAGCAACAATGTGGGAGATGCTCAAAAACAGAGGTAGCAAGAGGAAGAAAGTAAGTGACTGTGGATTGCTCCACCCTGAGCAGGACATCTAAGCCATCCCCACTCCTACCCCTAAACTGGACATCTACACCACCCCCACCCCAATGCTGAGGGAACATTGTGGAAGAGGCAGTGATGAAATAGTAAAAGCCTGGAGGGAGGGAGGGATGCAGCCAAACACCGTCTCCTGGACACAACAGGGATGTTGCATCTATGATTTCATGGCAGCTATGTATATTTCCATAAAACCTGCATGGAAACTGTCCCATCAACATTTCACCATGGAAGAAAGAAAGGTCTCAAGAGGCTCCACACCCTCCTGAGAGACTATTGATGGCCAATGCTGATGGGGAAGTCATGGAAGATGTCTTCCTCAGTGGTATACCCGCCGATACATGATTTCTGCTCCAGCAAGTAAGTACTCAGGCATGTGTCATCAAAGGCAAATCAGATGAAACTTAGTGAACCACATGTGTGAAAAGACTTGAAAACAGGAAGAAGTCTAGCAGGGGTGAAGAAGAGTTGTAATGGGAAGAGGAGAGGGGATGGGATTGGGAATTAGGGATGAAAATATAAACTCACTATATTTGTGTACATAACAAAAAAAAATAATAAAATAAGAATAATAAATAATGGCAGCCAAGACTGCAAGTGACGCCGTCTGGTTTCATGCTGTCAGGCTAGCGCAAACCTCACCAGTTGGAGCAGGCAGCCCTGATGTCTGATCACAGCTTCCAAGAATACTCTCTTGATAAGATCTTAAGGATGGTCCAGAGAGCAACAGGAAGGATAATTGATTAGTCATGTCTACTACCCCAGGCACTGCGTGTCTATCAGCAGTGCTCCATCCTTCTTTGGGATCGAAACTATCACAGGTTGTGCTGGTTGTAGATCACACATCTTGCTCACCTTGCTTGGATTCCATGAACACCAAGCTTCTCACTGGAGTCTGCCTTTCCATCTGGCCTTTCCCACGGGGGACGGAATGTGCTGACAAATCGACATAGGGTTTTTCTGGGCTGTTTTTGCAGTTCCTTCGCCCATTGTGATTTAATATGCTTGAGGTCTGGCTTCCCTACCGGGCCCCCATGAATTTGATTGGTCTGTCCCTTTCAGCCCAATCAGCTCCGAGTGTACAGAAGAATCTCCTTTTCTGGCTGCAAAGAATCTGGACCACTGGCTTCCAGCCCCATGAGCTGATGGTCAGGAGGACTTTCTCCTTGATTGTCCACAGTGTCTCCTTTTCTGTCGTGGTGCTGGCGGTGGGGAAGTTGCTCTACTATTGAGCTGAATCTCAGCCCTTACCTTGCTCCTGAGCTGACTATGCAGACAGTGTGTCAACTCAACCACAGCTCTACCTGACTTCCAGAATGGACACAGATGGTAACAAAATCAACACTGGGCAAAGAAGGATGCCCCGTGCTTGGGAGAGGATGCCAACCAAGGACTCATGATAGAAGGAACAGGCCCCACTTAATCCAGAGCAGGGAAGACCCAGGAGATCCTCTGATGTCCATAACCATGAGGACTGTGGTGATGGGAGGAGCCTGTTTTATTCTTTGAGGCTCTAGGAGAAGGTATGATGTCAAGAGGTGGCACATGCCATCAGACAAAAACAAAAGCGCTATGCCTATCTGGTGGCACGTACCATCATCCAATACTCAGGGAGGTGGAGGCAGGATTGCTTTGAGTTCCAGGCAAAACCAAACCATGGAAACCCTGTAATTTTTTTATTTTTCTAATTTCAGTTATTAGAATATTGTTTTCTACTTTCTCTTTATTTGTGAAATTTGTGAAAAGCAGCGTGACCCCACGACGACTGCATAGTCTCGGGCCGGGATATGACTCAGCAGTAGATACTTGCCTAGCACTTGGGAGGGTTCTGGCCTGTAATTCCAGCTACCTAGGAAGCAGAGGCAGGAGGATTTCAAACTTGGTTACTTATGGAGACTCTATCTCAAAACAAAAATATGTCATTAGGAGCTAGGTTGACTGTTCTGCTTGTTTTCCCCCACCCAGGTGGGACCTGAAACAAGCCTTACAGTGGAGAAGCAGCACTGCTGACCCTGAGCAGGGAAGGGGACCCTGGTTGGGCCCCCGGCAGATCCCACCTCTTAACCTGCTGGTATTGTCACAGGTGCCCAAGAAGATGGAGGACCTCGGAGCCAGGCACCAGCCTCATCGTTCCAAGAGACAGTGCCCCAGTGAAGAGCCATGTGAGAGACAAAGTTCTCTGAGGTCCTCTGCCAACTTTTGTTTGTGTGATTCGGTGGGGGACCCTCTGGAAAGAAGCCCAGCCAGTTTTCTCAAGGACTCTCCTTGTGCTGGGAGGAGATTCTGCATGTGCCTTTAGTTTGGGACAGATCTTCCCTCAGCAGCCAGCATCGCTGAACCAAGGGCTGCTAATTCCAAGCGAGGAGGAAGGTTATCTCTCCTCCTTCCTCCCAGGCAGGTCTCAGGGCCTTCACCCCCCCCCTCCACACACATACCCTGATCTCTGAGATTCCTAAGACCTTGTTCCTTCCTACATGCTGATGCCAGGCAGCTCTAGCAAACTGCTTGTCTCGCGTGTAGTAGGGTTTTTCTGTTTCCTTTTCTGTGTTCATGAGTTTGTTTAAAAATTGAAATTTAGTTAATTTCTTCTTCTAGACAGTATTAAATAGAGCAGGATGTTGAGTTAAAACAAAACAAAAATGTGTATCGAAGTATAAAATAATGATAAAAAGCACATGCACGTACACACACACACACACACACACACACATGCACACCACGTACACATATAGTTGGGAAGCTTGGGATATAATTCTGTGGTAGAGTGCTTGTCTAGCATACGTGAGGCTTCAGGTCCTAGATTTAATCCCCCCGGGTGGAGGTTGGGGGGTGGGGAGGAGGCGCAGGAAGACTCTGATGTTTATATTCAATTGTAAAATAATTAAAGGCAGCAGGAACTCTGGGGCACAAACACCTGGGTCTTTTCCCAGCTCTGTCACTTCCTGGTGCTCTAACTTCAGGCAAGTTTACTTAAACTCCTTGAGCCTGTTTTCTCACAAGTGAAATGCAGCCAGTGCTCGCTTGGTCCCAAGTAGTCTTTACCCAGATGGCCTTGGTGAGGGCTAATGAGCACATCCAAGGGTTTAGAGTGGCCAGCAGGGATGCAGAGTGGGGGAGGGCTCTTGTTGATTGCTGCCAAGGACTTAGATCAGGGCAGTCCTTATGGTGGGTAGAGTTACCTACCACATAAGCCATTGGTCTTGCTTCCAGGCCTAGATGTCCAAAAGACTGCAAATCAGAGACAACAGCATTGGTCATGATAGTCAAAATATGGAATCAACCCAGGTTTTTATTGATGGGTTAATGATAAGGAAAATGCAGCGTGCATGTATGGATGATGGAATATTATTCAGCCATAAAAAGAATGAAACCCTGCTATTTGTTGGGTATGTGGCACACACATACTTGTGATTCTTGTATTTGGGAGGGAGAGGCAGGGGGATCTCAGCCACCCTATGAGTTCACACGGGGATAGATGAAGTCCTGGCCAAAAAAAAAAAAAAAAAAGGAAGGAAAGAAGAAAGAAATTCATCCATCCTGCTACTTACGGCAACATGAATGAGATGAATGAGCCCGGAGGTGAAATGAATGAGTCAGGCAGGGAAAGACAAACAGTACGTGTTCTCACATACATGTGGAAACTAAAACATGATCCCAGAGAAGTAGGGAGTAAAGTAGAGGTCACCAGAGACTGGGAAGGGTGGGAGGATGGGAGGACAGGGCTAGAAGAGAGAAGGAGGCAAAGGACAGGAACATGGTTGTGGGTGGCGGCGGGTGTGCTCTCTGGTTTTTTGTTTTGTTTTTTTTTTTTTTTTGAGTCAGGGTCTCACTATGTAACCCAGGCTGACCCAAAACTCACCGTGGAGACAGAACTAGCCTGGCTTGCGGTGATTCTCTTTTGTAACACTTGCTGAACATTGTCATTCCAGGCATGCACCACTGTGTCCAGCTGGGTTGAGGCTTCTAATGTACAGAAGTACAGTAACCATGAAACAATTATGTCGCACAGTGGCTAGCAGAGAGAACTTCACATATTCCCAACAAAGAAAAATGATAAGCACCTGCAGTGGTACATCTCGTTTCTATTTATCACACACTATACACACACAGTGAAATATACTCCTCCCTTAAAGATGACTATTACATGCCAGTTTATTACACTGGCAGGTGTAATGGCACATGCCTGCCATCCCAGCTCTGGGGATGGTGAGGCCATTGTGGGTTACATAGTGACACCCTGTCTTTACAAATGAGGACTGGGAAAAGAAGGAAGGAGAGCAGGAGGAGAAAAAAAAATTGGAACAAAAACAAACAACAGGGTTGGGGATGTAGCTCAGCAGCAGAACATGTTGTTCCCTAATAGTGCAGTTACTTTCCTTTTGCTGCTTTGAGACAACATTCTGACATCAACTTAAGGGAGAGAGGGAGACTTATTTGGCTTATGTTTCCAGAGAGGATATAGTGGATATTATGATATGGGATCGCATAACAGAAGGCATAGCTGGAGGCAGAAGTAGGAAGGATCTTCTGGTCATCGAAGCCATCATGGAGAAGTAATGACAAAGGCAAACTTAGAGGAAGTATGGCAGACTGCCAAACCTCAAGGCCCACCCCCAGCGACCTGCCTTCCTTCAGCAAGGCTCCATTTCCTAAAGGTGCCACGACCTTCCCAGGCATTAATATCAGCTAAGAATTCAAACACCTGAGCCTGGGTGTATGGGAGGAGGTAGGGGGGACTCACATTCACACCATGAAGCCCAACATGCTGCACAAGGGCCCAGGTTCCATTTCCAGCCCCCTAAACAAGCAAGCAAATAAACAAACAAAATTAAATCTTTCAGAAGTCCTTCCATTATGTGGGCTCTGGGGATCGAACTCAGATCACCAAGTCTGTGCTTCAGGCACCTCTACCCTCTTATCCATATTACCGACTCTCTTACTATAGTCTTAGACCACCTATCTTCTTATTTATTTTGTATTTTCCCTTTAAATGACACATGATTTCTGTCAACTAATTTATTTATTTATGTTTGCTCTTGTTCCTTTTTGCTCTGAAACAACATCTTGGTTGCCTTGATGTAGCCCAGCTGGTTTCCACCTCAATTTCCTTCTGTCCCTGCCTCCCTGGTACTAGAATTACAGGACTGGCCACCACCCGCTGGACTCTAGCGGTTCATTTTAAAGGAAACCTTGTACTCCTTCTACAGTTACAAACCAGTAACACTTGAAGATAAACATATAACAATGTTATAAATTGTTACTCTTAGGGACTTTGTTGTTTTTGAGTTTCCAGAGCCAGCCCAAGGCCTCCATGTCTGGACTGCAAAGAGAGGCACTTCTATTTTCTATGCTTGCTGGGGATGCTGCAAGACGGACTATTTTAACAATGTTATTAAATGATTGTGCTTACCTCTGCCTGCTAAATGTGCTCACTAAATTGTTGGACTGCTGTCTTTTTTAATTAAAAGGGAGAGAAACAAGTGTTATAAACACATTCTAGTAGGCTGGGTGGTGTGGCTCCGGATAGGGGTAAGCACAGGTCTGGCACTAGTATAGCCCTGGGTTACCGTTCTGGCACTACCCTGAGCCTTCTTCTAAATGAGCGCAATCAGAAGAACTATGGACAGTTCAGAGAAGAGAACGATGTGAAGATGGAGCACCTGCTCTGTGGAAGGAGGCAGCCTCAGAGGTTCAGAGTGACAGACGGGGCAGGAGCAAGAGGGTGTTGGAAAGGGAAACCTTTCCAGCTCCAAAGCCTTCACATCTTCATGCCACACCTCATCATCTCACAAGGCACCTGGGGTGCAAGACGCACACCTCAGAAGGCAATGTCAGCCTCACTGTGCAGCAGATGCTGTGGGGTCCCCAGTCTCTCCCCAGCACACCCAGGCACTCTCTGGTTCCAGAGCATACAAGGCACACAGACCAGATGTGTCCAGTATATGGGCCAGCTGTGTCCGGGAGGGGCTGCTTAGCAGCAACCCTGAACTCATGGAGTCTGGAGGTGGGGAATACCCCAGCTTCCTTGTCTCCTCACAGCCGCTGGTGAAATGTGCCCCAGGGGTTCTCTGAGGCTGCCCTAGTGGCTCAATCATCCCCTCACCCCCTACTGGCTCTTCTCCCTCCCTCTCCCTCCCTCCCTTCACCACTCTCGCTGGGATTTCTGGGATCACTTCCCAAGTAAGTTTCTGGCATTTGAAGCCTTGTCTTATGATCTGGGGAAACCTCAACTACAGCAGTTTTAAATTCCTGATCCTGGGCGGAGGTTTCCAGGGAGAAGGTTGGTTCTGGCTTGTGGGAATATCAAGAGATGGCTGAGCATGTCCAAGGGCAATTCTTGTGAGTCATGGACATTTGGTATCCCTCTGACCTTCAAGCCCTAAAATTCTGGATGGAGAACCAACAGAGCATAGTCCGTGACTCATATCCAGGCACTCACTGCTTGTGTTTGTATAGCTGTGTGTGTGTGTGTGTGTGTGTGTGTGTGTGTGTGTGTGTGTGTGTACATGTGCACATATGTATGCCTGCCTGTAGAGACAGACACTGACATAGGGTTATTCTCAATTGCTTAACACAAGTACAATTTTCTTCCTTCCTTCCTTTCTTTCCTTCTTTCCATTTATCTGTCTTTCTTTTGAAGACAGTCGCATTCTGTAGCCCAGGCTAGACTTGAACCTGTAGGTGTGTCCCTCTGGCTTCAACGTTCTGGATACTACACTTACAGATGTGAATCATTATGCCTATTCCATGCCTACTCCTCCCAATTCCCCAATGTTTTAAGCCCCCCCCCAAGTATAAGACACCCAGACTTCAGTGCCTGTGGAGTCTTCCTAGACTCATTTCTTTATATCTCCCATGACTATGTTCACTCTGAGCCAGTTATAGGACAGAAACCACGTGGTTCACACAGCTGGTGAAGCAGTTGGCTGATCACTACTCCTCGGGGACAAGTCCAGGTTCAGGCCTGGCTACTCATGGATGCAAAGGCGGCTTAAGTCAGAAGGACACCCTTGCTTTCTGGGCACCCAGGCACGCACTCCCCGTGACTTCCGCAGAGGTCACAGACTCTTTAGATGAGGTGTTCATACCTTTCTGCCAGGAATAGTTTTACTTTTAAAGCACATAGGAACTTTTCTTCCTCCCACCCTGTCTCTGTTCTGTGTGGTTTCTTTTACCTATGTTCCATGCACCGTTTAGTTAACGATTCACCCACTAGCCAAACCAAATCTCCAGCCCTTGACCCATTTTGACCCCAAAGTCTGCTCAGACTTACATCTGCAGAGTGGGTATAGGCGGTACACATGGAGGCTGCTACTTATAACAGACACTTTTTAAAGCATTTTTTAATCAATCAAAATCTCTCTCTAGTTTAGACTGGCCTGGAACTTGCTAAGCAGTTCAGGCTGCCCTTGATCTTAGAATCCTCCTGGCTCTGCCTGCCAAGAGTAAGGATTACAGTCATAAGTCACTAAGTTCTAGTGCCCCAGCAATGTAACTTTGAGCAAATCACCTGCACTTTGGTGCAGAACTTCGATTCTATCATCTGTCAAAGGTGGAAACAACCCATCTAGCCTGCTAACTGGCTGAAATGAGAGCTGTCCACCAAGCACAGGGCCACCTGGCCTGAGCCTCTCTCCATATGTCACTGTATTAATGCGGTTTCCTCTGACCACATTGCCTGCCTTATGTGACATCTCTAACCCTGCCACACTCTAGGTCACCTCCAGACCTGGGAGTATGTCTGCAAGACCTTATTCCTCACCCTATAACCTTTATAAAGATGTGTGTATATGTGTGTGTGTGGTGTGTATGTGTGGTGTGTGTATATGTGAATGCTGAGCAAACTCTCATTCAATATATGTTACTTCAAAGAGCTCTCATTCAATATGTTACTTCAAAGAGCTCTCATTCAATATATGTTACTTCCTTAACACTAAACTGAGTCAGCAAGCACTGTAATCTCTCGCCTGAATGACGCTATCTTCACAAGGCATGTCACCACCTTTTTGGACTTTAGAACATAAGCTGGCGTTCTAGCACCAGTTTGGGACTATTGTAATGAACTATGTCACCAAGAAAAAGTATAAAACTCCAAAAAAGTGGCTCCTATAGTCCACAGGGAAAAGAAACAACAACCCTGATTGACACAAATATTGTCTACTTGTGATGGAGTCAAATCCCAATGAACCCATCAAAAACTGGAAACTCAAGAGGTCGGAAATGCATGGAATGTACTCGACCTGCTGAGTTTGCTAGCTCAGCAAAACCCACACTGGAGAGCTGGGCTTTTGCCTTCAGGCCCAGATGGCTGCCTGAGGGCTGAGGCTGGGGGCTGCTGTGTAGCATCGAAAAAGAATGTCTGTAAATGTTAGCCCAGGAAGAGATCAGCTCAAAATGCAAAGTACAGTCCACATAGCACAAAACATACATCACTTTTTGCCTCTATAATACAATCAGAACATTGTGGTGTCAAAGCATTATAAACCAGTGATAATCTGCAGGATGAAACAGAGACAAGGCAATGGCACATATGTGCTTTGAAAGTTCACGTAGGACTGTGAATGTGCTAGGGATACTGGTATGGGAATCAAACAGATCTGAGCAGGACAGAGGCTTGCTGATGCAGAATGTGCAAATAACAAGGATCCAGTCTGCTTCTTGTTTTATTTTTATTTTTATTTCATTACGGGGATACCCACATTGTATCTCTAGTATTTGGAAACCTTTCAATAAAAAATCTCTCTCCAGGGGGGCTGGAGAGATGACTCAGGAGCCAAGTCACTGCCTCACAAGCAGAAGGACCTGAGTTCAGATCCCAGATCCCCCATAAAAAACACGGGGTATTTCCCATTCTGGAAGATGGAGCCTGGAAAACCCCAGAGGAAAACAAAAAGGAGGTAGAATAATCTAGGATGATTCCCGAAGCCACTCCTGGGCTTCCAAAGGCACACACAGTGCTCTCTGATAATGCACAGACACACCACACAGACACATGCATGCATGAAAATAAATAAACCTCCAATGAGGGTGTGTAACATGGAGATATGCTATTGGTCCATCCTATGATAAGTAATTTCTCTCTGTTGGTCAACACTGAACTTTTTTTGAAGCTTTTTGTGTGTGTGGTGGGGGGGGGTTGCTAGGGGTGGAACATAGGTTCTCCTGCATGCAAGGCGAGTGCTCTATAACTGGGTCACACTCCCCAGCCCTGGATCTGCTTGGATTCCATTGGTAACCCTCAATAAGTTAGTTCTCTCCAAGCCCCAGCTTTCTGGATACTCAAGTGAGAGTATTTATAGTAAGTACCAGTACTACCTCAGGAATCAAATGGAATGCTTATTTATAATCCTTGCTACCTCTTGGATTATGAGAAGGGTTCAAGGTATGTGGACACACAGCGCTGGACACAGGCCTTAGTAAATACTGACTTTCTACCTTAATGGTTCCCACGACAACTCTCAGCATTGCCCAGTACTGCACCCATTTCACAGATGTGGAAACTGAAGCTGAGGGCGCTTCAGTAAGTTTTCTGCTGCGCAGAGATAAAGGAGGAGGGCTGATCTCAGGGAAGCCAAGCTCTACTGGTGACCCTGCTGTTACAGAAGACACAAGAGGTCATTTTCACAAGTTCCGAGGGCTCTTACTCTGCCTGCCTCACTCGGTAGTCCTGAACCAGAAAAGCAGGCCACGTCAGCTTGTGCGCTTGTCTTGGATCAGGGTGGAGGAGAACCCCCTGTCTCCTACCCACCCCGGAGAGCCTTCCACAGTCCACACTACTGGCTCTGCGCTGCTTGCCACGTCTAGGTCCGACCTTTGAAGCCGGTCCTAACAGGGTTGGTCACCTTAGGTTTGACAGCTCCAAGACAGAAGTACTGCTCGGTGAACAGGCAAGAATGAATGCATCCTCGCCTCTCCTCACTCTCTAGGTTACTGGTCCTCGAATCTGGCTGCAAGCTGGACACCCCTGGGAAGTTTTTAATATCCAGGTCCCCACGCTCAACTCAGACCAATTATATCTGGGCCTCTGGGAAGGGGAAGGGAGGCGGGGGTGGGTGGGTGGCTGGAAAGGGGAGACCGGAGCCCAGACCAGAGCATGTCTCGCTGCACCCCAGGCAATCGCCAGCGGGCGTCCAAGTTTGAGAAGTGTTGCAGGGGACCGGCTCACCCCTCTGCTCCAGGCTGGAGACGCTCTGGGACAGTTCACTCCTTTCTGCGTCGGGGACTTGCTCGGCGGGGACCTGGCCGTGCCTGGCAGAGGCCCCGGCTCCTGGAGATTGCCGTGCAGCCAGCGCCCGGGGCTGGGCTCGGCTCTGAGGCCCAGCTCGGGGACTGCAGCAGCCCATGTGGCCGCTCGGTCTCCGCTGATCTCTGCAGAGCGCAAGCGGCGCCCCACGGCCGCCGGCCCACCCCAACCTCAGACGTGGTAGGGACACGCCCGAGGCTCAATCCTACCTTGGCCACCGGCGCTGTCCTCCAGTCCGCGGAGCCCCCGGGACTCGGCTTCCATCTGTCTCTTTCCCTGGCGTCCAGCGCCGCTAGAGCGTAGGCGCCACCTCGTGGCCGCGGGGCGGCGGTGCGCGGGCCCTGCTGGAGCGGCAGGGCGGAAATGCAGCTCGGCCTGCCCACGTGGGCGGCTTCGCCGCACGCGGCCGGCCGCGATGCGCCGATCCGGCCTGGGCGGCACCGCCTTCCCCCGCTGGGGAACGCCTGAACTCGCTGTCCTTTCTCTTGGGGACGCGGAGGAGCGGCCAGGCCCTCGGCCTAGCCTGGGATCCACCCTGGGGTTTTCCTGGCGGGGCTCATGGATCTTTCCTTGCTTCCAGCAGCTTCCAGCACGCCCCTATTTGGCAAAGCTTCTCTCTGAAACCTGCCGGGAGCATCTCTCGAGCCCGGAGACAGTTGTCCCTAGCAGCAGCCCTTTCTTGCCATCTCCCACCTTAGCCATGTAACCTGGTTCCTTCCATTTCTCCTAAGCTGACCTTGGTCAGACATCCAGTCTGTGCCAGTTCTGGTGGGAAGGGTTAAAATTCCTGGGAGGTGACCATGGGGGGAGGGGGGTGCCTCACTGCGAGATTCATGATACTGGAGGTCACTTAGCATCCGTGACTCTTAAACACCAGCAGTCCAGCTTTCCAGTACTGGGACGTCAAAAACACCCTTTCGGATTTCCAAATGTCTCCCAGGGAGGAGGGCGAATCGCTTCAGGCTGAGAGCTAATTAGATGATAATTAAGATCCGTTGACGCTAAACGGAGTCCTGTTGCCACACTTTTCAAGAGCTGTGGGGATCTTCAGCCAGTCTCTTTCCTGAGGTTTCTAGTATTTTCTTTAAATGAAGACATGGAGAAACAGGGTTATGAACATGGTGGGCAAAATTTTTTAGTGGGCTTACAATTTATTTCTTTCAGTGGAGAGTAACAACACCAAATATGCAACAGACACTTCTACAAACAAGGCATCTACCGAAAAACTAAAATCTTTGCCCTTATTGAATTTACATTTTTAAAATATTTATTTAAGAGAGAGAGAGAGAATACATGCTGAGGTGCAGGAGTGGAGGTCTGAAGACCACTCTCTCTCCTTTCACCATATCGGCTTCCAGGAATTGAAACTCAGATTGCCAAATTTGCAGGCAGGTGCCTTACCCACTGAACTGTCTCACCGAGCAGGTGAGTTTACATTTAATGTGCGACATAATGACTCAGGGTTTCTTTGGGATTCTTGCGTTCTAGAAAACAGAACACGTTGAGAGGTTAAAACAGGAATTTTATTGAAAATGAGAGAAAAGGGAAGAAACTCTTGGATGTTCCAGAGAGACAAGGAGGATGCCATAGCTTTAAGGTAGTAATTAGAGCAGAGGAGATAGCTTAAGATCAGAGAGGAGAGAGAATATACTCATGGCTAGGAAAAGACAGGCCACCACGGTGCTACTGCACAGCCAGAGAGCAGGAAGAAGAGAGCGTGATGGGCGGAGCCACGAGCTTTTATAGTCCTCAGTTGCTAATGAGTGTCCCAGTTACTAGGGGAGTGAGGAAAAGACTGCAGGAATTGTGGGCGTGGTTCCCACAGGACTGGACATTCCTAACTGCACTAGCTGTCCAATAGAAACTAAATTATTCCCAATAATAATACTTTGTCTTGTTATTCTGATAATGGAGCCCAGAGGCTTCAGGCATGCTAGGTAAGTGCTCTGCCACTGAGCTAAATACCAGCCCCTGTTAACGCTTTACATGTGCGCACAGGTAAGATATTATTGAGTTCCTCAGCATTAAGTACAATATATACATCCCAAGGCTGAGAAGTCTGATGATAGATTCAAATGGTGCTGCTAAATTATATAAATTATATAGGGAACATATTTTAATCTTGGCACCTTGTCTGCAACATTCAAAGATAGCCTCCTCCCAGGAGAGCGAGCCTAAGCCATCCATCCCACCCCCTCGCCTATAGTGGTAGGGGAGGAAGGGGCCGCAGCTGTTACTGTAGCGGCAGCTGCCAAACTTTGAGATGCACCTGGAATGCTTGGAGCCAGAGCATGTGACATTTGGTGGCTGCCACTCCTGGCATAGACAAAGACGATGTTCAACACCCATGCCTTCCGACATCCAAGAACAGCGACCACCAAGAATCAAACATCTCTAACTTTAATTAAACCCAGCCATGGCAACAGCAGACAAGCTTCTGGAGAAGTCACTGCAATAGCTTTGGGCACAAAGGTCACTGGACCCTAGCTGCAGCAAATGGAATCATCCAGAAGCCCCTAGATGTGACAATTGCCCTGCCAAGGTGTGGCAGGCCACCTAGCTGTGTCTCCCCCAAGCCACCAGCAGGCATGATTGAGAACAACCACATCTGGCCTCTAGGTGTGACCTCCCCCCCATCCTCCCACCCCACTGATTGGGAACTTTCTAGGAACCTATGACTCCAGACAGCAAGTCATCTCTATCCTGGGTGCTGACTGCTGCGCCTGACGTCTAAGATCATTTGCTGTGACTGCTGTGATTAGTGAGCCTGGGCTGAGGAGCTTAGAGCTCTGACCCTTCTGGATCTTGGCCCTTCCAGAGCTTTTGCTTGTGGCAAGCTCTTGGCCAGCAGCTTGCAGCTGCCAAGTGTTCATCCCTCTGCTCCGTTTCAGCTGCCACTTCTGTATGTGTGTGTGTGTGTGTGTGTGTGTGTGTGTGTGTGTTGACCTGTTTTCCCACTTGCTTCGTTCCTTCTGTGCTAATAAAAATCTCCTCACCCTTCTCTGTCTACCCACTTCATCCTGGGGGAGGATGCGACAAGAAGCCCGCTGGGGCTGACGGTGGGCAGTTCTGAGGGCCTCTGCTCACCCTGAGTGTGTGTCTGCTTCATCTGGGCACTGTGTCCTGGTGTGAGCTGGTCACAGTGAACATGGAGGGCAGAAGAAGACTGGAAGGAAGGAAGGGCCCCGTGGGCAGGGCGCCCTGGGGAAGGTGAGCAGGAGAAGTGCTAACAGCCCGTGGGGAGCACTGGCTGGCAGGTGGAGCCCCATTTCACTTTCAGGTGCTTCTGAGTCACTTGCACACCACCCCTGCTCAGGCCTCAAAACAGCTCTTTCCCTCTGCTGTGCCCCATGCAGTGCCCGGGCAAAGTCCTGGATTACAGCATGACTGTGGGAGGGACTCTGACACCTGCATCAACCCAACCAGGTGAAAGTCACCTGGATACTTTCTCCAGAGCGTTGTTCCAGCTTTTCCCCATCCTTTCCAATCCCAGTGTTTTGGTAACTGCAACTGTCAACTGGTGTGTTTTCTCTGGTCCCTTTGGGGGACCGTATAGTTTGTTAGGTGGTAAGAGCACCAGTGACAGTAACAATAGAGTCAGGTACGGTGACTCATGCCCGTTGTCTCAGTATTTCGAGATAGAGGCAGAAGGATCAGGAGTTCCAGGAGCCTGAACTACTTTAGACCCTATGTCAAAAAACAAACCAATCAACCAGGGCTGGCGAGATGACTCAGTGGGTAAAGGTGTTTGCCTCCAAGTTTGATGACCTCAGTTCAATCCCTGGAACCCACATGGTGGAAAGAGAGAACTGATTCCTGCAAGTTGCCCTCTGACCTCCACACGCATTCTGTGACGCACATGTGCCTATCCAGGCAAACACACATACATATAAAAAAAAAGAAAATAAAGCAAAATAGCTGCAAAGACACCAAGGAATCAAGACTTTCTATTTAATTTAGTCCCTGCCATAATCCTACAGAGTCAGCACTATTATTTTTCTCCCAAGATCAGTGGGGAAACTGGGTCACATGATCTTTAAGTGATTCATCCTAGGTGGAAGTGTGGCTTGTTTAGTAAGTGGTACATTCTGAACTGAAACTACAGGCCTGATTCCAGAGCTGGGGCCCTGGAGACGTTGGCCCGTTGCCTGACTACCTGACTAGTACTGGTGACTGAGCATCACTTGGGGGCAGAGTGGGTGGGTGCATCGTGCAAGGGACAGGGCGTGGGGGGCAGGCGCATCAGGTGGGGCAGGGTGGAAAAAGCACTCTCATTTTCAGCTCTTTTGCTCTTGCTCTCTTGGTCCCTTTTTTTCCTTCGAAGGGAAAATCTTGTTTCCTTTTTTTTTTTTTTTTAAATAAGTTGCATTCTGAGATATGACCTATTTTTTTTTTTTTCTTTCAAGTAGGAAAGTGCATTTGTCTTGTAAACCGATACTCAGAAACAAGAGGATTCTACAGATTTGAACTCTGGTTCTCATGCTGTGTGGCAAGAGCTTTATTGACGGAACCGCTGGTCAACAAGAGACCGTGCCTCAAATGAGGTGGCATCTAGGACCAACACCTGACACTGTCCTTTGACCGCCACATGTTCGCTGTGGTACATGTGTGACCACTCACACACAAATACATAAACATAACTACACACACATATACATGATAGAAAAGAAAAGAATGGAGAATCCTCTAATGCCCAATGTGGGCAGATCTAGAAGTAGGGATCCTTGGGCATGGGCAGGATGGCATAAGGACCTGGTTACAGGAAGGGTACAGGGATGCCAAAGAGGTCAAGGGGCAGAGTGTCTATCCTAGAAAGGACTCTTGACCTTGTGAGTCAGGCCTTGTGGACTGAATAGCAACTTGACTTTGGGGTTCTAGTTGGTTTGTGAATGACTGAAACAAGACTGATCACTTTCTGGGTTGGAATTATGAGGATTAATATTTATGGTCAATTTGACAGGATTTAAAATCACCTAGGAGACAAGCCTCTATTATGCCTGCGAGGAATTATCTAGATTAGGTTAATTGAAGCAGGAAGATCCCCCTTTGCTGTGGATAGCACCATTCCATGGGCTGCAGTCAGGGAACTGAGTGTGAGCATTTGTCATTTTTTAATTTCTTTTAAAATTATTTATTTATTTACTTATTTATAGTGCAGTGGAAGAACAGTGAAATAGACAACAGCCAACCAGAATGCAGAGTACCTGTGACCCTACAATTTTCACCCAGAACTAGGTCAGCCAAATCTCTCTCCATTCTCAGGCTCATGGAACCTTGTGGAAGAAGGAGCAGTAAGACTAGAAGGGCCTAAAGATGGAGAGGTCCACTGCAGGACCACCTCAGGACAAGACACTTCACTGCAGCCAGGAACTCACTGCAATGAGGCTTGACTTTATCAGACCTGCACAATGGCTGACATGTCAGCATGCCTTCATACACTAGTGAGGACCTCAGGAGAAACAATTTCAAGCAGGAGAGGCTAGAGCCGGACTGGTGAAAGGGAGTGCCCATGTCAGTGGTCCTCCCAAGGAAGGTCTGCTACAATACCTGAACCCCCATTAGAAGAGATGATCCAGAGGGAAACGGGGGATCCATAGAAGCTGATGGACAGGAGGGTGGGAGGGAAAAGAAAAGGGAAAGAAGGGAGGGAGGTAAGGGAGAAAAGAAAGAAAGGAGGAAAGGGAGGAAACTAGAGAGGAGGGAAGGAAGAAGGTAGGGATATCTACTCATTATATTGCAAATTTTATTTAATAATAAAATTAAATTAAAAAATAAAACAAAAACATTTATTTATTTATTTGAAAGTGAGAAAGAGAAAGAGAGATGAGTAGAGGTCAGAGGACAACTTTTATAATTTTTGATAATCATTTCTCTCCTTCTATCATGTGGACTTCCAGGAATATCGAACTTAGGTGGCCAGGTTTTCAAATAGATGCTTTACCCAGGGTGTTAACTCACGGGCCTTTCATTCTTTACACTATGCAGTGTGACGCCATCAGCTGCCTAAAGCTCCGGCTACCATGCCCTTCTCACCATGCTGGACTGTATTTTTCCAATTGTGAGCCAAAAAGCAATCCTTTCCTAAGTTGCTTTTGTCAGGTATTTTTGTCTCAGAAACAAGACGAGTAACTAACACCAGGGCTGTACTTACAAACCCTCTCATGTGTCACAAGGCGCAATGGCAGGTTGAGCTGATGTTGTCTCGTTAATTTTTCCCAATACAATCCCCAGGAAGTAGTTATCATTAGTGCATTCTACAGGAGAAACTGAGACAGAAATTAGGCAAGGTGCGGTGTACATCAATGACCCAAACCCACGTTCCATTTACACTGAGGCTGGAGCCTCTGAGCGGACTATCAGAGGCTTGACATAATGATTGGTGAAGACGACTGGTTTCCATCTCTGTCTCTCTCCTTCCTTCTTTCCTTTTGTGTGGTTCTGGGGGTGTCGGAGTTACTTTTTCCGTCGCTGGGATAAACGACACCTGACAAAGCGGCTGGCAGAGGGGTTGACTTTGGCTCCCTGTTTGAGGACACGGTCCATCGTGGCTGGGAAGTGTAGTGACAGCAGTGTGAGTCAGCTGATCCCGCTTGGGCACAGTAGTCAGTAAGCAGAGAGACGCTGGTGTTAGTGCACGACTGGCTTTCTCCTTTCTCCCTGGGATCCCAGCCCTAGGAACGGCCAGCTCTTCCCTCCCTGGTTAACCCTTTCTGGAAACGTCTCACAGGGCTGCACAGAGGTGAGCAGTCAGGTCGATGAGGACGATTAACCCTCTCAGGAAGACAGAACACAAGCCCTCACACGTGCTAGGCGAGGACTCACGCGAGCTATGACACCACACTGTTTTGTAATTTTATGTTGAGACAGTCTTTAAATGTATAATCCTTCTGGCTCAGCCTCGCAGTAGAGTAGCTAGGACATAACAGGCTCTAAGGTGGAAGTGTTTCTTCCTTCCTTTTCCTGTTCCTTTTCCCTTTCCCTCTTCCCCTTCTCCTTTCCCCCCTCTGTCTGTACTTTATTTTGCTGGGGTAAGGTTGGCTGGGGGCAGGGAAAGGAGGAAGAAGGGTTCACTCTAACTCTGGCTGACCGCGAATCTTCTGTGTAGATCAGGCTGACTTTAAACTATCATCATTCCCCCTACTTCTTCCTCTCAAGTGCTGCAGCGTGCGGACATGTGCCACCCCACAGAGCTTTTTATTTCCTTTTGTATTTCTTAGTACTGCCAAACACTCCACCACCAAATTAGAGTCCCACGACTCTTTCTATTTTGAGAACAGGATCTGCTAGCAAAGACCTCCTTTTTATTCTTTGGGGCTCTGATGTCCTTCCTACCAGCTAATATTCTTCCCATCCTTGTAGGTCCAGCTGAACCACATCTACCCTAGGAAATCTTCCAGCAGGACTCCCTCTCCTGTCTAAGCCCTCGTGTGTTCTTTCCCAGGATCTAATGTGCTGCAGGGGTTCTGAAGGTCCCAGCAGGCTTCAAGACCACTGAGAGCTGGATGTACCGTGCAGACGTCATGCTGTCCTCGCACAGCTGCCATCCATGCTGCTCTGTGTCCCTTGAGGACTTCAGTCACCAAGACTGCTAGCCCACTAGCTTCTAGTTGAGTTTGACAGTGGAAGCCCGAGGGACAACAGAGGAAGGGAGGAGACTGGGTTTGGCACACTCCTTAGCCACTGTCCTAACCTACTGTAATAGCTCTGCACACAAACCCGCTCTATCTCCAGCTCCTGTGGTCTTCATTGGGATGGGCTAAGTCTCTGTGCACTGCATGCCCTCTGCAATAGAGCCTTGTACCCTGCTGTTGAGCTAGAGAGCTGCTGACCTGAAGACAAGGGGTAGGGCTGGGGATGCAGCTCAGTGGTGGAGTTCTTGCCTCACATGCTCACGGCTTGGGTTCAATGTGCAGCACTGAAAAAAAAATTGAAATAAATAAGTATGACCTAGAACTGGGAGGGGTGGCACATGTCTGTAACCTGAGTGCCCGGAGGCCAAGGCAACAGCTGGGCTAACACAGTGAGACCCTCAGCCTGGGCTACGCAGTGAGAACCTTGCTCTCAAAAGAGGGGTGGAACATGGTGACACCTGACTGTTAATTTCAGCACTTGAGAGGCAGAAATAGGAGAATCCTCACAGACTGAAGATCAACTGGGTCTATGTATATAGAGTGAACTTGAGACCAGCAAGAGATAAATAGGAGAAACCATGTCTCGAGGGAAGAGGAGAGGAGAGGAGAGGAGAGAGAGAGAGAGAAGAAGAAGAAGAAGGAGAAGGAGAAGAAGAAGGGGGGAGGACGAAGATGATGACGAGGAAGAGGAGGAGGAGGAGGAGGAGGAATACATAATTCTGTCTTTCAGAGGATATGGAGGAAAGGATTGGTAAGGACCCAGTGCAAAGGTATTACTGACTCTCTGGAAAAGAGATGTTGGCACCATGGCTGTGCACATCATTCTCTAGAACTGTGGGGACACAACTGTCTTTGTGTAAGTTACTTACCTGTAGCATTGTGTGACCACCCAGGGCAACAAATACAGACAGGTAAGTGTGTTTCCACAGGAAACCGTCCAACTGTTTTTTCAGTTTGTGTTCTCGCTACCAGCGTAGGAACTTTCAGTTGCTCCACGGACTCACTATCACAGTGATATTGTTAGTATTTTTTTCCAAGTAGTTTTTTTGTGTTTGTTTTGTTGTTGTTTTTAGACTCTATGTGTGTGTGTGTTTTGGAGGTATCAATAAAAGAAAAAGTCCTAGAAGTCTTAAATGTATTACAAAGGCTAAGAGTGGAGCAGGGAAGAGATAAGGCAAGTTAATCAGTTAACAGCTGCTGTGGATAAAACCAACAAAAAACTGTTTATGTGGAAACCTTGACTTAATGTCATCACACCCAACCACCTAGGGCACTGCCTGCAGTTTACACATAACCTTTCCCGACTGTTAACCTCTCTCAACAAGTCCAGAAGCTAGGATCTCTTCCTCTTGTTCCTCCAGTAACACTGTTTTTTTTTTTCTCCTCCTCCTCTTTCTCCTTCCTCCTTTTCTTTAACAGTGAAGAGGGAACTCAAATTCTTGTATACGCTGAACAAACAAGCATAGTGCCACTGTAACAACCCTGGTCTTGCTATGTAGCCCAGATTGATCTGGCTGATCCACGTGTCTGAGGCTCCCTCGTGCTGGGACCCAGGTGTGCACCACTAGTTCTGGCTAGGACACAGTTTAAGGCTGAAAGCATTTGGAAGGTGTTCCGCTTTCCACCACCAACACAATTAGTCTTTGATTGTCTTCAGGCTTCTTTAGATTCCTAGGGCAATGTCCCCTGGGCCAAGCCATCTAATGGATCTTGCAGATGAGTCTTCTTCAGAGGCAAATGCATGTCTCTGGAAGTGGAGAGAGAGCTTAGATGTAGCCCATGATGCTAGCTAGCCCTGTTCCCCAGTTCTGCTGTCAACGTCTTGAGAGTCTCAAGAAATTTTGAATAAAAGAGGCCCACATGTTAATTTTGATTTTTGTACTCATCCCCATAGATCACAAAAACAGTTCTAAGTAACCAGGCAAACCAAAACTTCTTACCTTATCATTTAGGTCTTTATGTGAAGCTGGTGTGGCCAATTCCCTTGGCTGCTGATATTGGCAGTGAGCCTCCTGCTATCACAAAAGACTATAACCTAGAAAAAAAAATAAACTGGAATAAATTTCCTTGTTCCTTTAACAAGTTCGTGTTACTTGTTTGTATTTGCATCATATATTATATATTTGATGCATATTTGATATATATTTATCACAGAAACTGCAGAATAATTAAGGCAGGTTTTGGTACTGAAAAATGGGATCTCATTGTGGAAAAACTTTGGACCATGTGGCTTTTGTGCCTTTGCTGAGAAAAATGTGGAAATGTTTGAAGGCTTTAAAACTTTGGACTAGGAAAGTTGGTGAATGGGGCTTAATGGGCCATTTGGAGAATAGTAATGCTAAGAGAGGCAAGGACTTTGGTGAGGTTGAACTTAAAGATAATGGACTGGATTGTTTGATGGAGACAGCTGTATTGATAGGCTTGAAGTTTCACTTAGCAGAGTGGTTGAAGCTATTGGATAAATTAATGAAAAAGCCTAGGCTTTGTGCTGGCAGAGATATCCTGAGGGCAAATATTTTATGAAACCCAGACTCGTTTAGCAGAAAAAAAAGTAAACCTAAGCTAAAATGTTTTCCTGCTCTTCCAAAGCAGCTACTTAGAAAAGCACTTTTCTAAAGTCAGCTCACAAATATTCATACAGTTGTAGCCTGGGCAAGGGGGAGGGGGGAGGACAAAGAGACATCTAACCTTGAAGCAGAATTTGACAGCATTGTCTAGGTGGTACTGGTTTTGATGCAAGATTGAGAGGTTCACAGAGAGCAACTAAGACTTGACACGTGCGGCTGGGTAATAATCTTGGTAAAGGAAAGTGAAGCTTAGTCGCAATAAAGAATGCAGGATGCTGGACATGCTGGAACCGTGGGACATGTAGCTGAGCCAGGCTACAAAATGCAGAGTGGTGCCAGCCCAGAGAGAAGCTGTGTGTGTTGTGAAAGTAGAGATGGAGTGACAGAATTGCCCAGTGTTTTAGAGCTACATGACAAACAACAAATGATGGGCATTGAACAACCGGATGTGGAATTTATCTTACTGGATCTTGGTTAATATTATTTATTTGTGAGAGAGAGAAAGAGAACATGCATGTCATAGTACACGGTTGAAGTCAAATGACAATTTTCATAAATTAGTTCTCTTCTTCCATCACATGGGTTTCCAGGATCAAAATCAGGTACTTTACCCACTGTATTTTGCTGGTTTCTCTTGATAATCTTAGCTTTGATATTTTCTTACTGCATTCTGAGGCTTCCATTTAAAATAAGAAAGTTTAGCCAGTGCTATTATATATTAGAAATATATACAAAAAGCTTACAGTTAAGAGACTTTGGACTTTAAAAATGTTGGAACTGGCGGACTATATGAACATTTTAAAGCTGTCCCATGAGAACATTTACTCTTGTACTATGAGTGCTTGGACTTTCATAGTGTAAGACAACAACTCTAATGACTATGGGAACAAAAAGTGGAAAGTTAAGTTTAAAAAATGATGCGTTGGTGTGTCAGGTTCACAAGGGGTAAAATGTGGAAGTTAGTTTTAGATATCAATCTAATAAGTGAGAGCTGTCATTAGGCAGACCTAGGTGGAATTGTCCAGTGAAGGCAAGCCTGTAGGAGATTATCTGACTGATGTTCGAAGACCCAGCCCATAGTTGGTGTGATGATTCACTGAGCAAGTGGATGGAATAGATGGGGAGCTGATTAGTTTTGGCGGACTGGCAAGCTAGGAAGCAGGCCCCTCTGGCAGCTTTGCCTGTGATATGATGTGGCCTTGGCTCCCCATGTTGGTTTGGACTCTCTTGCCATCATGATGAGTTTCAGTTTTAAACCGTGAACATGAATAAACCTCTGTTCTCCTAAACTGTTTGGGTAATATATTCATTAAAGCAATGAGATTTTGAAACTAAGGCACTCTGTTTACTTGGCTAGGAGCCCTCTGTTCCTGCCTACCAGGTGTCTAAACAAATATAAGCCCAATCTGAGGGTTTCTCGTCTGGCTCCTGGGGCCCTGCTGCCTGCCTCTTAGGGTCATTTGGGTTCAGCATAACTTTAGAAGCCTCCGCAGAAGGTTGTTGACCGAGGATCCTCATTTTCAAATGAAATTTTGCTTTAATTGGAGTTTCCTCTTCTACCCTGTTGCCCTTGAAACTGCATTGGACATTTGCATGGCGTGTGTAAGCAGATAACATCTGTGATGCCTTCCTGCCCACTCTGCCAAGCCAAGTTGATAAGAACTTGACTGTTTTGGCCACATTTTTTCAGATCACTCAATATCTGGGACCCTGAGAAGAGAAATGCTGTTAGAGAAGGACTTGCATGGGGAGATCATGAGCTATGGCGGCAGCAGGGTCTGGGCTTTGCATCCTGAGCTGGCTGCTCAGGTTCCTGACCTCAAACCAGGAGCAATGATCTGACCACTCTGGTCTTGGTTCTGCGCTAGAGAGGTCTTCATGACGCTTCCTCCTAGGACAGCGATGAGAACCCAGAGGGTTTGTGATACCTCTGAGGAGGGTGCGCCCATTCTGTAAATGAACTTGTGCGTGCACAAGGGAGTTAGCAAAGAATCTTAAGAGACTTGAGGCTTCTCTGCTCCATTCTCCTTCCAGGAAAGACATGTCAGGTCTAGTCAAGACTCTTGTCGAATTCAGGGCAGCAGAGCAAGGTGGTCAAGAAATTCAACAAGGGCAGACTGTAGAGCAAAGGAATTCTGAACTGCTAACTGAACCCACAGCATGCCAGGCCTCACGGGAAGTGTTTACCTCTGGGCACATCACAGCTTTGTTCCCCTCTACCCCTACATTTCAGTTTCTTGTCACTATGACAAAATGACTGGCAGAAGCAACACAAAGAAGACTGGTTCCGGCTCACAATTTTAGTCCTTTGCAATGGGAGCTTGTGGCTGAGGCTCCTCACATCTTAGTGGATTGAGGAGCAGAAACCAGAATTAGAGGTAGGTTTGAGGTGCCTCAAGGCCTGCTCACGGTAGCTTGTGCTTCCCAGCTGGGTCCTGTGCTCCATTACCTCTCCAAATGATGTCACCAGATGGGACACAGGCGTTCAAACACAATTCACATTTAAATCATAATGCCTTGTATGTCTCAGATTAAAGAGCAATGAGAAGCTGGATGCATTGCTCAGGGGTAGAAGCTTCACCTAGCATATAGATGATCCTGGGCTCCATCACAAACAAAACAAAACAAAGGTACTCAATGAGAGCCAACCCAGCCCCAAACTTCTGCACTGGTATGTGAAGACAGATGTTAAAATAGAAAAATTGGCGAAGTGGTAGAGGAAGCCAAGCTTCAGAATGGCACACACCTATGATGTCATCACTAGGGAGGATGGTGAGTTTGAAGTGAGTCTGGATTGCACAGAGACACTGTCAAAAAAAAAAAAAAGGGGGAAGCTGGATGATATGAGTTCAAACCCCAGCTCTGCGGTTTTGTGTCTGAGAGTAACTATCTCAGATAAACTGTTCAATCTTGCTGAGCCTAGGTGTTTTCCTGTGAAAAGAGGATTAAATAAAACAACCTTATCTCCCAGGGTTACAAACCAGATAATGAAGGAGAACTGCTCTTGGCATAGAGCCCCACCCAGTGTCTGTTCTTTCGATTACATGTTTGGGTTACATGTTTGGGTTACCTGGGAGCCCGTGGTTTTAGGACACCCTATTCTTCAACACTGGGTGGAGCTGACATTTTAGGGTAGCTCCACAAGCCTCCAGCGGTTCCGTGAGTCCCAGGACTGGGTGTGCCCCTGGGACATGAGGAAGGTCACAGTTTGTCGTGGTAAGAGGACTGTCTCTGCCCCGTAGGCACCGGCTGGTGTTTATAGGTAACTAAGTGGTGGTGGGTGGTCTGTAAAGAAGGCAATGGAAAGGGAGCTTCTCTGGTGGAGTGAGCCGGCCTAGACACTGGGCTTCTCAGCCAGACTAGAAGGGCAGCATTCCGAGCCCTGCCTACCTCACAGTGGCAGCCAGGGGGCGTCTGCTTGTGACCATAGAAACCACAGCAGCTCTTTTTGCAACAGTGTTCTGGGGAAGGCTTACTTGGCTCTAGCTTCTGAGGTCCTACCCATCACGCAGACACCTCTCTCCTCCTCACAGGTCTGAGAGCCCCGGGCCCTTTGTGTCCCCCGTGATGGGCTGCCAATCCAGCAAGAGTACCCAGGTGATAGAGTCCCAGAAGCCTGGCGGTCAGCCCCAGGGAGGAGAGCCCAAGCTGGAGCCGGGCACCGAGGCGGCGGACGGCAAGGACACCTCGCTGACCGACGGAGCCCCCGAGCTGAAGAGTTGAGTTATTTTTCTTGAGTGGAAACTCGCCCCATTCCTGGAACTGCTTGTGGGGTCTGGGGGAGTGTGACAGTCTGCACCCTGAGAAGCTATACATGACAGGCAGAGAGACCACAGCTTCCCACGTGACCGTCATCAGACCGTGCAGTCTGGCCTTGGGCAGATGAAGCCGAAGCTTGATGTAACCCCATTTCCCCATCGTCCAGCAGAGAGGCCAACAGATTGCTTCATTGCACAGCTTCGGGAAAAGGACAAAGCAGGAGGCTGAGTCCTCTGGTCCCGTGACTGTGTTTCTGGGCTGTGACTGCTCCCTTCCGGAACTCTGGAAGCTCTCTGGGTATAACGAGGATGGGGACTGAGGGTCTCACTTTGATCTTTTTCTTAAATTGTCTCCCTTTTTTTAACAGCTGGCTGAAGAGCCAGCATTCCTGACAGGAAGCTTTTGTGTTTGACTCTTTCCACACTGTTTTCATGAATAATTTAATATTTGACTTGCAGTATTGTTAATGGATTATAGGAATGTTTAGGATGGAGCAGGGATCCCCTGAACGGAAGGCAGCAAGGCCTTGACCAATCGGCGAGTGGACCGCTGAGTGCTGATGGGAAGGAAAGGGGTCAAGTTCTGATTATTCAGTCCCGGGAAATGCCCCTATGCTAATAGTCACATGTTGTCTGTGATCCTGCCTGTCAACTCCAACCCTCTAGCATCTGAGCTGTTTGTATCTAGCCTTCAAAAATATTTCACTGTTTACTAGCAACCTGTCCGTCAGCCTTTCTTCTCCCCCATCCCCGAATGTGTTTTTGCTTTCAGTGCAACTCCCAAAGCATTTCCATTTGAAATCAAACAGATCTGTTTGCAAATAAGTGATGACACGACACATTTTAAAGACAAGATTGGGGCTCTGTGATTAGAGGACTGGCAGGGAAGAGTGAGTACCATCCCTGGGAACAGGAGTGAGCCTTGCCCCGGTGCCAGGCACCATGCTGAGTCTCTACAGGGATGGGTTAATGGAATCAGCTAGTCTATAGGTGAGGAAAGGTTAGGAGCTTGCTAGAATATGAGCTTGCTAGAATAGCCAGGATGGAACAAGCTCGCGTGTGCGTGCGTGCGTGCGTGCGTGTGTGTGTGTGTGTGTGTGTGTGTGTGTGTGTGTCTGTCTGTCTCTGTGTATGTGTGTCTCTGTGTGTATATGCATGTGTGTTTTCAGTCAGGATCTCCCTGTGTAATCCTGATTAGTCTGGAACTTCCAGTCCTCCTGATTGCTGAGAATTGTAAGCTTTTACCACTCTGCCCATTTGCAGAACACAGAATTGTGGCTTTTGGTCTCACACAGAATCCCGATTGAAGACTAGGGTCTTTCTCATGAAGAAACTGAACCTAAAATCTGAGTTCCTTTCTGGAGGCCATTTTGATCTACCTGCCTGGTAGAAGCATGCTGTTACCTGGACAACCTGTTATTTCCATTCTGGTGGGATGAAGAGGAGGGAGAGAGAAGTAGAAGGGCGAAGGGAGGGAAGGATGGGGGAGGGGGGAGAAAGAGGCACTACTAGAAGACTTTTTTCTGGCCATAAAAACCTGGGAATCCGTGCTTTTAAAACCTTTGCCTCTCAAGCAAAAGGAGCTGGGTTTGGATCCCAGACCCAAGTAAAAGTGCTGGATAGATATGATGGAGGAGAAGTCTGCAATGTTAGTCCTGGAAGGTGGAGCCTGGGAAACCCCACAGGAAAGCAATAAGAGGTAGAGCAATCCAGGATGATTCCTGATGGCCCTCTTGGACCTCCATGGGCACATACACTCAAGTAGCACCCTTGTACACACACATATCACACACACACACACACACACACACAGGGCATCTGATAGAATTGTTGGTAGTTTGTCTTCTGAGATAGGCCTTGCTTTGTAACCTAAGCTACCTCAAACCCATTATCCTCCTGCCCCATCCTGTGAAGCCACGTGTGGCAAACATGTGCCCCCAAGCCCAGCTTCAGTAGGATTTTCTTTTTAGAGACCACAGGCTAAGCGGTGGAGAGGGAAAGAAGGAAGAAGGGGCAGCTGGGCCTGAACAGTGGTTGCAAAGGCAGAGCCTGAGGTCTGCTGAGAAAAGCAAGGCAGCAGGGCCTCGTGGTCTGGCTGGGAGCCTGTGGGGTCCCCTGGGTGCAGAGCTGTCTGTGGATCAGGAAACAGGCCTGGGCTTGCAGCTGGGGATCGGGATGTTTGGGCCCTTTCTGCAGCTTCCTGGAGACAGGCCAAATGCTGGAAGCTGCTTTCAACTTTTTCAGCTGCCTGTTTTCCTCTCCCCTCCCTCCTAATGGAAATTCACCCTGTGGAAACAGCACTGTGCCCCGCAGGAGCAGCACTCAATGTCCTGACACAGGTCCCGATGGAAAGAATTCCCTGCTGATGGGTGGCGAGATGGGGTGGGGCTTGCTTCTCTGGCTCCTGAGGGGCAACTCAGTTTCAAATCTAAGGTGGGAGGCTCCACTTCCTCAGAAATTCAGAAGCCAGGGGCTTGTTTTTGCTTCCCATTGGCACGGAACGGAAACGCTCCTTCTATTAAATTCGGGGTCTCAGAGGGCTTTTGGAGAACGAGTTTTCTCACCTATTTTCTGGCAAGCAGGCAAGCTGCAATTTGCCCAAAAGTACTTCTGTAATGGGAAAAGCACTGAGTTTTCTTTTAAAGGACAATCTAGCTGTTCTGGGGGAGGGGCTGCTATCTTATCTGTCTGTTGGTCTGTCTGTTTTTCTCTCTCTCTCTCTCCTCTGAGATTCAGGACTGCCATGATTGCTAGGGGAAAGCGATCAGGTTGATTCTTCAGACTCTTAAAGACTAGTCTGCATAGGCTGTCTGCGGCTTGAAGGACATTACTCTAGATCACTTCAGACTCTTGGGAAGGAGGGGCTTAGAGGTTAGTAAACGTATCCATCCTTCATCTGCCCATTCTACATCCATCCATTTATTTCTTTAAACTTTCAGCTCTTTTTTCGTTTTGTTTTGTTTTTGTTTGTGCTGCTGCTTTTGAGATAGGCTCTTGCTATGCTGTTCCATCGTCCAGGCCAGCCTTGGATTCTGCATCTTCCTGCCTTGACCTCTGAGTTTCTCAAAGTAGAGATATTCACCACCAGGCTTTGATGTCCCTCACGTTTCTCTTTCTTACTTAGTTCTTATTCTCTGTCTCTCTCTCTCTTTCTCTCTCCCCCTCCAATCATGAATGCCATGTGGCATGCGTGGAGATCAGAGGACAACTTTGTCAAGCTGATTCTCTTTCCACCTTTAATATGGGTTTTGGGGGTCGAACTAAGGTTGGTTGTGCAAGCACATTTACCCGCAGAGCTATAGAACAGCCATCAGTCCCGAGTCTTGATATTATAAACCTCTTTTTTTTTTAACATCATCTATTTTGTTGTGGGCGAGTGTGTGTATCATAGGGCACTGTGTATTCCTGTGGAGTATCAAGGATGGCTTCCGGAATCATCCTGGATTGTTTCTACTTCCTTTTTTATGTCTTGCTTTGGGATTTCCCAGGCTCTGCCTTTTATTTAGGACTTGGGATCCGAACTCAGGACTTTTTGCTTATAAGGCAAAGTCTTAACTCCTGAGCCATCTCTCCAGCCCCTTTGATGTTTCTTATGGGTGATTTCCCTCCATTCATTCCCACCTTCCTCCTTGGTTGCAACTTACCACATTTTCTTGCTTTCTGAGTGACCCCAATCCCTATTATAACTGTCCTTTTGCATAAAATCTGCCATACTCTTGTGTGTTTGAGACAGGGTTTTATGTAGCCCAGGCTAGCCTTGAAACGATCTGATCTTACAATTTGGATCCTCCTGTCTTCACCTTCCAAATGCTGAGATTACAGCCACAAGCAGCTGGTTTTTGGTATGTAGGTCAGCCTCGGAAACTGACACGTTCACTATAAGTCCATGTCTTCTTCAAGAAGAATCTGAAGAAAGTTATCAAAATTTCCAGTGGGATACGGCTTTTCAGGGTCTGAGTGGGTGGAGGTGCCAGGCCCTGCCCATTTAGAGGTGTGTCTGAATCACCTGAGGGTTCTGCAAGGAAGGCCAATCAATCTTTGGATTGGGAGACATCTCACCTCCACTTCTAGTACATCAGTTGTAAAACACTGATAGTAAAGTGTTAGCTCTAGATAAGCCCTTTTAGATTGGAGACCATCCCCTGCGTTTGCTGGTTGCATTGCTGTGACCACAATACCTGACAGAAGCAACTTAACAGAGGACTTATTCTAGATCATGATTTAGAAGGTTCTAGTTCATAGTGGCCGGGACGTCATAGGGCAACAGTTCAAACAGTTCACGGAGGTGGGAGTATGGGGTGGAGACATAGGAGAGAGAGAGAAAAGAGAGAGACAGAGAAACAGACAGAGAGACAGAGACAGAGACAGAGAGAGAGAGAAAGACACAGAGAGAGAGACAGAAAGACAGAGAGACGGAAAGACAGAGAGACAGAAACAGAGAGAGAGACAGAAAGACAGAGAGAGAGACAGAGAGAGACAGAGAGAAAAAGAGAGAGAGAGAGAGAGAGAGAGAGAGCAGGAACCATATTGAAGACCCATCTCTCCTGACCATGCTCACTAGTGGACCCTGATTCCTAAAGGTCCCACAAGCCTCCAAGATAGCACCATCCACTAGGAACCAAGTATTTAAAACACGAATCTGTGGGAAAACACTTTAGAATCAAACTAGAACAGAAACTTGTAGGGAAACACCCCAAATCACTAACTTTTTAGGTGACTTAGGGTAAACTTTGCTTATCATTCCACTAAATTCTCCACTCTGGGGCATCCCATCAGTTTTTAAAAATATGAAATGCATGACCTTGAACTGAGCATGCTCAGAAATCTGCTTCTTTCCTGGATGGCTATGTGTAACCTTCTTTCTTCGAGGAGGCATGGCTTTGAGAATGGCTGCTGATGCGCTTCCTTCACTCGTTATCTCCTGGTTGTGCTTCTGGGCTCTTCAGTCAGCAAGGGACCAGCTTGCATTGAGTTGCACTGTGATCTTCAGGTGTTCAGCTTGCTTTGAGAACATCATCTCCGTGGAGAGTCAAAGGCCAGGATGTACTTTGCCCGTATATAAAGGGTTTGGGGGCTGTGGTTGGACTAGAAGAGGGCTGGAGAACAATCAGGACGTCGTCGTCTTTCCACAAAAGAATGGGACCCCTGGACCATCTGTGAACTTGTGGTCAGCTTTGTCCTGTATAAAACGTATGTGTTTTGTCCTGCCCCTGACACCTTTTGGTAGTGTATGAAAGGGAAGAGTCCATCTTCTCACTTATCTGAGCCTTGAAAGCTGGAGGCTGTAGTTTGTGAGTTATCCTCCACAGGCTCAAATGCTTGCATCCTTAGCTGATGCTAATGTTTGGGAAGGTAGAAGGTAGAGACTTTCATGTCACAGGGGCGAGGCCTTGAGATTGGCCATCCTGCCTGCTTCTGCTAGTAGTCTGCTCTAATAGTCTGCTCATGGTCTCCAAGATGTTTGCCTTAAGCCGCTTCTAGCTTCTGCTGCCTGCCATACCTTTCCTGCACAATGAACCATGGAATCATAAGCCAGTTAAATCTTCCCTTTCTCCCCTTAAGCTGGTGGTATGATTGTTGTCTCATAGCAGAAGAAAGAGTAACTGGGACACTGGATTGACAAAACACAGGTTAACTGAGAAAAGCAAATAGAAACCTAGTAATGAAATGCATGTGTCAGTGATGGGCAACTCCAAGGGATGCAAAGGACTTGGGATTACGGAGCGTCTTAGCAAGGAAGAATACGTTTTTAGGAACGTGGCAAGGCAAAGGAAAAACCTCCCTCCCTCCCTCCCCCTCCCTCCCTCGCTCCCTCCTTTCTTTCTTTCTTTCTTTCTTTCTTTCTTTCTTTCTTTCTTTCTTTCTTTCTTTTTTCTTTCTTCTTTTCTTTCTTTCTTTCTTTCTTCTTTTCCGTTTCTTTTCTTTCTTCT